>OX411812.1:18962998-20345259 GCA_948253155.1 Leucoma salicis
AAAAAAATAGTTTAGCGTCTGTATCCTCGAAGGACAGAGGTGTATTACAAACATAAGGTTTTAACTATAACAACTATGTTTAAGTCCCACGTAAGCGAGCCTATTGCCATCTACTAATTTTCCTTTTTAAGAAAAAGCTCAATAACACTGACCGATCCGGGGATCGAAAGCGACACCACATGATCAGCAGTCGCCCCACCGAGGCAGTTAAATACAATATACACCGAGGCAGTTAATGACATGATCAAAATACCCTAACTTGAAATGAACCTACGGGTTGGGTGCAGCGTGAACATTCGTTTGGCCGTACTCATCTCATGATGTTTTTGAGATGGTAATCTATACTATTATGAAACTGTAACAGAGCTGTGTCTGTACATTTAAGATATTTGAGAAAAAAATACTGTAATATAGGCGTGTCTAAACGCAAAGCAAGTTTTTTTTTAGAAGTTTTGTCTGTTTGTTTGTTCGCGTATCACGCAAAAACTACTAAACGGATTTGGATGCAACTTTTTTTATTTGATAGATATAAATTAGACTTAAAAACTGGTATACATTTTATTCCGCTACTATATCGGGAACCTGAGGTATTACAAAAAAAAATAATTCTCAAGTAACTGTTGTATGATGTTTTGCTGTACCTAGGTACTATACGAGTACTCGTAATTACCTTTTTTTTAGAAACAAACATTATATGTTAGTTATACGCAGGTATTAACGATACACCTACAAATCCTACCTACTTACTGATAGGTAAATAGGTACTCCGTCGCCGTGCGCTTAATGCATGCGTTAATTGAAGATATAAAAAGATTCTTAGAAAACTTAATCCTCCATTTCACCGAATTTCGAGCAACTGTTTCTTAAATAGATACTAAAGAATAAATGTGTGGATTAGCCGGAAAGCACACGTGAGAGATGTGGTGGAAACCATCACGCAGCAAAATTGGAATGGGTCATATTGCTTGGACGAGCACAGACAGATGGGCATGGAAAGCCCTAGAGTGGACGCCGTGGATGAACACCAGACAACGTGGTTGTCCACCTAAGCGATGGGTAGACTGCATGCCGTGCCTGGATAAATCAAGCAGCAGACAGAGTGTCCTGGAAGAAATTTGGAGCTTCCCATGTGCAGTTATGCACCCAGGAGAGGCTGATAACGATGATGAATTAATTGATTAGCTGTTACCCGCGACTCTTCCAAGGGGCATTTAGATTTATCGCGGTATTTTAATTTATTTTCCAAAATGAAAGTAGCTTAAGTTATTTTTTCTAATATCAGTTATCTGCCAGGCCCTCTCTTTGTGAGAGGGCCACGCTGGCCACCACGCTGGCCCAATGCGGCTTGGCAGACTTCACAAGTCATCGAGAAAGTTTCTGAGGTATGCAAGTTTCCTTACGATATTTTCCTTCACCGAGCTGTCATAAATTGTAAACAAACACACATATAATATTGCAAAATCTCGAAACGTCAGAGGTGTGTGCGGTGAGGTCTCAACCTTGTCTTTGCAGTCCTTAGTTTTACCGCTAGGCTATCACTACTATTACATTTTTAAATGCGGGAAGTAAAAAGTTGTTATTTAAACATTATAAACAGATACTAAATTTTTATTTATTTGCTTAAATTAATTATTTAACGTAGGTAACTAAAGTAGTGTATAAACTTCCTGGTGAATCACATACATAATCTTTCCATCAATGAACTGCATTGCAACGTGGATGAAGCTGTTAATTATCCAATAGAAGTTTTAAATACTATAAATGTGCCTGATATACCCCCTCACAAAGTAGAACTTAAGATTGGTGTACCCATCATACTACTTCGTAATTTAAACCTACCGAAACTTTTCAATGGTACTAGATTGTGAGTAGTACCTGTAATTGCAAGGAAATTTTTTAAAAGGACTTTTAATATCCGAATATGTAAAAGGTGAGACGGAGATACCGTCTACCACGAATTCCCATAATATCGTTGAATTTTCCCTTTAAATTCAAAAGACTTCATTTCAAAGGTTGATTTATTTATTTTTATGAAATTCCACGTGGACGAAGTCGCGGGTAACAGCTAGTTAACCTGTAGTTAGGTTACTAAAACCTGTGGTAAAGCTTTGCTTCTCCCACCATACATGGGCCGGCTTGAGGGACTACTACTGTTGTATGTAAGCCCATTTCCTTGAAATATGGCACCTCGTGGCGTAGTCCGTACTGAAACCGACTTCTATGCACGAGGTCGTGGGTTCGATTCCCACTCAGGACAATTATTTGTGTGATGAACACAGATATTTGTACTGCGTCTGGGTGTTTTCTATCTATTATATGTATATATTTACAAAAAATAAAAGTATTATATATTCGTAATGTGGTACCCATAGCACAAGCGTTAAGCTTAGTTTGGGACCAGAGGACGTTGTGTGAAATGTTCGTGAAAATTTATTTTTTATTTTGTTATCGTCTATAATATATTATTTGTCCAATATTCCACAGTATCTGAAGACAAAGGTCTACGACCAGTGTGTGTTACCGGTGATGACTTACGGAACAGAGGCGTGGTCTCTAAATTTTGGCCTTATATCAAGGCTCAAAGTCGCTCAGCGTGCCATGGAGCGGGCTATGCTTGGGATCTCTCTACATGACAAAATCCGTAATACGGAAATCCAAAAGAGAACGGGAGTAACCGACATAGTCCGCCGGGTCAGCATGCTGAAGTGGCAATGGGCAGGCCACATCCCTCGACGAACCGACAACCGTTGAGGAAGAAAGGTTCTCGAGTGGCGACCGCGTATTGGACGGCGCAGTGTAGTACGGCCTCCCACTAGGTAGACCGATGACCTGGTCAAAGCCGCGGGCATTCTTTGGATGCAGGCGGCACAGGACCGATCGCTGTGGCGTTCCCTTGGGAAGGCCTATGTCCAGCAGTGGGCGATGAAAGGCTGATGGATGGATGGATAATATATTATTAACTGCCTCGGTGGTGTAGCGGTAGTGTATGCAACCGCTAATCATGAGGTCTCGGGTTCGATCCCCGGGTCGGGCAATGTTATTGAACATTTTCTTAAATAGAAAAATTCTCAGTAACAGCCCGGAGTTTGGAAATGTGCCCGGTACACGTCAATAGGCTCGCCCCCTATTACGTGGAACTTAAACATAGCTGGCGAGTCGTGGGTGTGTAATACACCTCTGCCTACCCCTTCGGGGAATACAGGCGTGATGCTTTGTTTGTTTGTTTGTTTATAATATATTTAAATATTCTCATTGGTTTCAAATAAAAGAGAAGTTGGAAGAATTTTCTTAAATAATATGCGTTCGAGTGTAATCCATGGTGACATAATGTCCCTACTGTTGCACAATTATTTAAACTTTTTGTAGAATATACATTGATTCATTTTTGAAATTAATATTTGTTTTAAAAGTTAAAACTACTGGAAAGAAAGGAAAGTTCTAGCAAATTTCCATTAAATAGTGCACATAAGTAAAGAGTTTGTATATTTCCACGGATTTGAGAATTCATGGTTGCACTTACGGTAATAGTATTCTATATTATACCAATAAGTATACTCTGTAATAAAATACTACTTCGAGTCAGCAAGATGAGAATATAATAATTTATAGTATCATATCTATTATACATAAATTAAAGACTTGGAAACGGCTAGACCGATATTTATGAACTATTTTTTATATGTAGAGTGTCGAATAGGTTTCTGGATGGTTTGTATTCGCAATATGAACTTGGTAGAGGACTCTGTGATCGTATACCAGAAACTTTATAATTTTTTTTTTACGAAGCAATTTTTTATTTTGTATTTTTTATTTTTCGGTAATCATAACGTAGGTATAGCCACAAAATTTCACCCGCAATTACCACCTTGCCGTACCTGTTTTTTTAAATTATTTTATGGTTTATTTCACATATTATAATCACGCAAAATTACCCCAAACTCCCACCACATTCGTTATCGATGATTTAAATATCGAAACAAAATTCGCTAATAGGTGGCAATCCAAAGTTCAGGCAGGACGGTGACTACCATCCGGTACACCAACCGGCTTGTTTTATATAAAGTGTAAGTATCGAATACGATGGACGTTCGATCTTAAACGTAAGTTACTTGCTGGTTATAAATATATATGTATTATTACTGCCTGCTGTGTGAGAAACCCACGAATATTTCAATATGAAAACTTTTAAATATGTAAATTTTATCATGGATACTTTATATTTAGGAAACTGATATAGGAACATAGATAGTACCACCGAAGGAATATAACATAGTTCGAGTGGCCCGCCAATAAAGGCGGAGAGGACGGCACATGACGGGTTTCTTTAGTTGCCACGAACGACAGGGTGTGCGGTTAGGAGCATTTTTGCCCGCCTAAACTAAAAAAAAAGAAAAAAAAACTTAGTGATAGTATAAATATTAAAAGATACGAAAAGTTTTAAATATAAATTTTGAATTGTTTCTATTAAAAAGGATATGGATTTGTGATGAGTTTGAGACACCAGCTCCTGGGTCTTGTATCTTGCGTCAAGTACCGAAGAGCTACAGGAGTGAAGCCAGGGAATGGCAAACCCTGACCCACCGTACTCTCCGTGCTTAGTCCTCCGTCTGAGTCCGATTCTCCTCCGTCAGAGTCCGAGCAACCCCCACTAAAGTCTGAGTCGGGACCGCCCTCCCGATACCCGTAGTAAGGCATCCTCTCCCTTTCACCGGACATTCACTTAATCTTATAAGCTCATTGTATCACTTAGTAACAATCTATTAAACACTACTTCACCATCTTTTGCGTTGGTTCAACTATATAGATAAGTGTCCGTTCGCACTGGGAGTGTCTGTTTAGATTGCTCCGTCACTGCAACGGGACCGAGCTCCATTCTCGATAAGTTCGAGAATAACTGACTACACAATCTGTAACAAAAGAGAGAATAGATTAATAACATAATTATTTCTCAGTGATTATAAATAGAAGTCTAATACCATTACTACCTATTATTCGTGTATTCAATAATATTCGGCATGTCTTGGTTGAGTATCAAAATCCTCGATAAGTAAAAACATAATATGCCTAACCCGTTGTTCTAGATGAGCAACAAACGCGTTAATACTACGCGACGCGACGCGATACGAAAATATCAAATATAGGTTGCATGTACTTATGGCCTACGTTGTCGCCTAATATAAACGCGACGCAAAGCGGTTAAAGTACTAACCGCAATACGTCGCATCGCGTAGCAACGCGTAGCATCGCGTCGCGTCGCTCACCTTGGACAACGGGTTAGAAACAATTTTAGAGTAATACTTCATAATTTTTAAATAAAATTTATTATATATTTTTAGTTTTAGGGAAGTTTCTTTAAAGGTTTTGTGCGTAAGATAGTTTGTTGTAAATAATAACAGTACAAAACTAAAAATAAATAAATAAAGGCTTGATCCCCGGGTCGGGCAGTATTAATAAGCTTTTTGTAAAAATAAAAATTCTCAGTAGCAGCCCGGAGTTTGGAAATGTGCCCAGTAGACGACAATAGGTTCGCCCCCTATTACGTCGGACTAAACATAGTTGGCGTGGGTGTGTAATACACCTCTGCCTACCCCTTCAGGGAATGCCTGTATTCCTATGTGAGGCTATATTTTTTACTTACTTATCATCACGCTATTTCTTTTGCGGGGTAGGCAGAGAGTACATATTACCAAAAGGCTCTATTCTTGCATACATCGCTCGCTTCCTCAACATTCATAATTCTCTTCATACACGCTCGCCGGTCTCGGAGACTCCTGACTGTTACCTTCCTTCAATACATGACCGATTTGGTCTAGGTAGGTGAGTCTCAGTCTCCCCCTGTAGGCTGTACCTACATCCTACCACTTTCTTCTTCTTTGTATATCTTCTTAACCAGTCGCACGTCCGGCATTCTTTCCACATGTCCGAACCATCGGAGCATTCCTTTTCGTATCTTTACACCAATACTCTCTTTTATACCTACTCGCTTTATTATATTATATTTGTTTATGTTTAAAACGAAGAAAATTATCACTTGAAAATCCACACAAAAAATAAATAAATGTTTAAAGTAAGTACAAATCATTTGTGTGGAAAATATTCATTTGTTCTTTAAACGTAGCTAAACATCAGGGGTTAGTTGCACGAAAGCTTCGATTATAGTTAACGTGAAAATTAACTATAACAATGACGAACGGCCCTAACTATTACTTTTACCAAAACGCGGTGCACCATCGAAGACATCTTCAACGTTAAAGTTAAAAGAGTTGCTAGTTTAATGAGGTACTTTGACCCCAAAGTTAACGAGGGAAAAGTTTTATCGTGTGGTAATACTGTATTTAAACTATTAACAGATGACAAGAATTATAACGTCAATCGTTGTCATATCGATTTGTTTGCTTTCGTAATTTTATTAATATTATTAATAATGGGAATGGGTGACTTAAAAACAATTAGTACAATTGTATTAGAAAACTTTTACGCCAAGTAAGTAGACACGCTTATTATCATTTCACTTTTATACAAGCGTCCGCCTTGGGCGAGCGCTGTAACGAATTGTATAGCTACATACATTAATTTCAAATTATCTGGACAGAATATGAATTGAAGTCATTTTTTTATCAATAATTAGAGAAATTAAACCTTACTAGGTTCCCATTAGTGTTTCAGGGAAAGAAGTACAAATTTTAGCAAAAATGTGGTTGGTAGACTCAATCTCTTGTAGGAAAACAGATTGCACGAAGACAGATGGCACCAGCATTAAACAAAAGGATTATGCCTGGAACAGCAATGAAAGAGTTTAATGCTAATGGAGAAACTCCACGTTCTTTAAAAAGCAACTTAAGTACAAATTTGATAACATGAAAATGGCTTTAAAAAAGGTACATACAAATTTGCTTATTAATACTATTATGTAGTCAAATGCTTTGTTTATGGATTTTCAAAGTTGATTGTGAAATGGTAACTTGTGTACACCCCATTCTTACTCACGAGTCTCATACGAGGTGACTAAGGGAAGTAAGCAATGCGTTACTGGTGGTAGGACTGGGTACCAAGTGGGAGTACTCATTTGCTATTGGGCTCGAGCAATTTGGTACCACCAGCTACCGTGTGACCGGCCATGAAGCACATCGGTGTCTTTTGGTTGTAGCAGAAGATAGCCGTTTACTCTTTCATTTCATATAGTGAAATGAAATGGTGAGCAGTGGCTTGATAATACTCTCAGTATAGTTAAGTATATGAGCGACATTTACCATTTACCATCAAGTGGGCCATTGCTCGTCTGCCACCATTCGCAATTAAAAACAAAACTTCTTTGCTGAAGAGACCAATGTCATCACCACTGAATGGTATTTAACCTTATAACCATTAATATAAAAATATTATAAAATCTAAAGCTACCTTAAGGTATATAAAATGTATTTTTTATTGCAGGTCTATCTTAAAACAGGCAAGAAAGTGATGGCCGGTATAACATAGTAAAGAGAGCATTGCAAGAAAAACACCTTACTGTGTTGGATCAACTCCACAGCCCGGAGCTAGAGAAAGTTAGAAATATCATAAGCCAGCAAAAGGAGTTACTTACATGAGCAAAATTAAAACATGGGGAACCAAAACACCGTATATATAACATTCGCGTAAATATCAGAAAGTATTATAAAAACACCGTACCTATGGAAATGCTCAAATTACAATTAAAAGTGGAGATATTGCAGTATAACTAACTAACTAACTTATCATCACGCCATTTCCCTTGCAGGGTAGGCAGAGAGAACAGAGTGCCAGGAGGCTCTATTCTTGCATACATTTCTCGCTTCCTCAACATTCATAACTCTCTTCATACACGCTCGCCGGTTTCGGAGACTCCTGACTCCACCTTCCTTCAATACATGACCAATTTGGTCTAGGTAGATAAGTCTCGGTCTCCCCCTGTACCTACATCCTTCCACTTTCGCATTGTATATCTTCTTAGCCAGTCGCTCGTCCGGCATTCTTTCCACATGTCCGAACGCATTGTATATCTTCTTAGCCAGTCGCTCGTCCGGCATTCTTTCCACATGTCCGAACCATCGGAGCATTACTTGCTCTCTTACGTCATTGTTACGAATGCGGTCAGTCAGCCTCACTCCACAGATTATCCGCAGAGATCGCATTTCGACCGCATTGATTTTACTCTCATGCTCCTTTTTACATACCCAACTCTCGCTTCCATATAATAACGTTGGGACAAGCACTGCGTTGTCTATTGCGACACGTGCCTTCTGGCTGAGGTGGTGGCTGCCGAGAAGTTGTCCTAATGCTTCATTCACTCTATTTCCCGCATTCACTCTTCTTTCTACATCAGTGGTGTACCTTCCATCCTGACTGAATCCACATCCAAGATATACAAATTCATCCACTTGTTCTAGCACACCATTTCCTATTGCTACTCTAATACCTGTTCTGGATTCTTCTCTTTCAAAAACCAACAATATTGCAGTATAAATAAGAGATTTAAATAAAAGAGATTAAATATTTGTTAAATGTGTATTTTTATTCACTCCTCCCTCAGTTATTGGTTTACGCAGAGGAATCATCAAATAGAATTTTATGGTACCTATAGCCTTTGTCTTCAAACAACCAGTAATCTGCAAATTCGCCATCTTCTAGTTGCCCATGAACTGAACTATACCGAGAGTATTGTCAAGCCGCTGCTCACCATTTCATTTCACAGATTTATACGAAATGAAAGAATTAACGGCTATCTCCTACTACAATCAAAACACACCGATGTGCTTCATGGCCGGTCACACGGGAGATGGTGGTACTAACCCACTCGGGCCCGATACCAAGTGAGTACTCCCGCTACACAGCCCTACCATCAGTCATGCAAGGGATGATAATTGTTTACTTCCCTTAGTCGCCTCAAACGACACTCCGTGGGAAAGAATGGGGTGGTGACGCTTGTATTCTAAGTCCGTCACTACACGGAAAATGCTATGTTTGTTGTTTTATGTAGTTGATCAATTAACCTACTTCATCGTTCGCGTTTTTATCACTGGTTCCAAATGTAATAACTTAACGCACGCGCTAGATTTTTAATAATACAAAATCTTGCCATGAACGATTTTTCATCCCATTTATTGAACCTAACGATTCTAGGAACATAAACTTTTCTTTTTCTATGACGTATGTTACTTAAATACTCCTCGTCAGTTTCGTCGTCGGTAGAGCTAGTTTCCCACAGGATTTCTATGAATAGAGCCATTATTATTATATATATGCGACACAACCAACAGCTACTTAAACCTTATCTAAAAAAATAAAGATTTAAGCACATTTCAAAGCATCGGAAAACAATATTCGTAATCGTATTTTTATGATTGACTTATGATGATGATATGCTACTATTTAACTTGAACTTTAACGAGTCAGTAATGGGCGGTAATAGTTAACGTCAAATAATGACGTCATTTTAACTATAGTTAAATGGTGCATCCCGTTTGTAGCAAAACCGTTGAATTGACAGTAACTTTAACGATGACATTGGATCATGCAACCTACCCCAAGTGTGTATCGAGTGCTCAAATACAGATGAAATGAGATGAATGAGAGTGAGTGATTTTTTCTTAAATAGCAACTAAAAAACAGGTACATTATATGTATAATACAATTGTAGCATTAGCCGGCAACTAGCCATTATATTAAAATTATAACTGTACATGTACACGACTCATGAACACATGTATAATTTACGAAACACTTTTGTGTCAATGTAGGTGGTCAGTGGTGGTATTTTTGTATTTGTATCGAGCGAGCCGCTATTATAAAATTTCTTTATGCTAAAATTTAAGTTACAGTTCTAACATATATTATAATATGTGTAACTACAGGAGGTAGACTAATCAAAAAGCCTGATAATTATAAAAGAAGATGGATTTTAGTTCTCAAAAGGGTTTCGTGTATTGTACATGTGTTCATGTGTCGTGTTTATGTATAGTTATAATTTTAGTGCAGTGACTAGTTGCCGGCTAACGCTACTCAATTTATGTAGTTTTTATCAACTTTTATTATTTTATAACTTTTTTGATATCTGCATATTATTTGAAAGGCTTTGCTTATGAGTTATTCTCATTATCACCTATAGTCAGGATAGAAAGAAAAGGTCACTTCTTGGGGTAAAAGCGCAGTATTATTATAAATCATATATGTTTATTACCATTTATTTGACAAGTTACACTTCGCGATCGTAAATAGATGTGAGTAAAGTAATGAACGTGACAGAATTAAATATTTTTTATAAATCTATTTATTTTAAAATTTTGAAACTAAGTTCCTGGCTTGGAGGATATATAGATTTTGCTACGCGATCGAACTGAATAAAATGTGAGACTAAAACCCTAAGAAAACATATAACGGAAGGGCTGTAGTCGTTGTAAAGGGAATAGTGTATAATACCTTTCTCTTTCTCCCTCTTTCTTTCTGTTCTCTCATCCCTTCTCTTTCTGATCCCACTCCGCCTCACCAATACGTAGTATATAGGTACTCATGAATTCATGTACAAGCAACGCGCATGCGCGAAATTCTTCTCTAAGCACGTGGTGTATAATCACATTAACAAGTGACTTAAATGAAATTGACAGTGATAATAGTGGACAATTAATTCCATCCATCCATTCATTCATCAGCCTTTCATCGTCCACTGCTGGACATAGGCCTCCCCAAAATGGCGGTTTTACCATAATCGCCACGCTTGGCAGGCGGGTTGGCAATCGCAGTGGATGTTTTTAGTACACAGGGGAACGCTGCTGCCCGGCCCGGTTTTACGACTCCCATAGGAAGAGACAGGGTGGAGCTATTCTTGGTGCCGGCCGCACACGGCTTGGACAATTAATTAGCGCAATAAAATTAAATACGTAAGTAATAGTTTATAGATATAATTTAACCCGTGACGCGGACAAGAAAATAGCGAGTTTCACGTATTAACAACAATCCAAAAGAATCGACAACGAGATATGATACTACTCTTGATGCTGTTTTTTCAAGATATTTGCACAAAATAGAATCGCAAACATATGTATCTTATTTTAATTACCACGAGCCAATAGTTTCAGCAATAGAATTTAATGATGAGTTGAATAAAAATTACCTATATTAATAAGATTTATTTTTAAGTTATTTATGTAATTTTATATTGTCAAAAAAAAAATAAAGAGATGTTTTTTATTTTACTTAATAATTTGAATTACTATTTTTTTTTATTTATTTTATTTTACGTTATTTGTTATTTTCTAAAATACAAAATTTCCTAAATACTTTTATGTGCTTAAAAAAAAACCAATCAGCAACATTAAAAAAAAAAACCGGTCAAGTGCGAGTCAGACTCGCGCACGAAGGGTTCCGTACCATTGACTAGGTAAACAACATTACACTATTGTAACTCTCTGTAACCATGGTGTTGGCTGTTACCAAATTTTGCAAGTAAAATTTGACTCATTTCGTGGTTTTCAACTTAGACTTAGATGCGCAACGAGTAAAGAAACACGTTTGTGTATGGGAGCCCCCCTTAAATATTTGTTTTATTTTAATTTAATTATTTATTTTTAAAGTGAATATATAACTAAATATTCTGTGAATATTTCAAGCGTCTACCTGTTGCCGTTATCAATAACGAGCAAAAAAGGGCAAAACAAAACACGTTTGTTGTATGGGAGCCCCCCTTAAATATTGTTTTTTATTTTATTTTTAGGATTTGTTTTTATAGTGGCAACAGAAATACATCATTTGTGAAAATTTCAACTGTCTAACTATCACTATTCTTGAGATACAGCCTGGAGACAGACGGACGGACAGACAGACATTGTATGGGAGCCCCCCTTAAATATTATTAGTTTTTTGTTTTTAGTATTTGTTGTTAAAGCGGCAACAGAAATACATCATTTTTGAAAATTTCAACTGTCTACCTATCGCCGTTCTTGAGATACAGCCTGGCGACAGATGGACGGTCAGACAGACGTTGTATGGGAGCCCCCCTTAAATATTATTATTTTTTGTTTTTAGTATTTGTTGTTATAGCGGCAACAGAAATACATCATTTGTGAAAATTTCAACTGTCTAGCTATCGCCGTTCTTGAGATACAGCCTGGAGACAGACGGACGGACAGACAGACGTTGTATGGGAACCCCCCTTAAATATTATTTTTTTGTTTTTAGTATTTCTTGTTATAGCGGCGACAGAAATACATCATTTGTGAAAATTTCAACTGTCTAGCTATCGCCGTTCTTGAGATACAGCCTGGAGACAGACGGACGGACGGACAGACATACGTTGTATGGGAACCCCCCTTAAATATTATTTTATTGTTTTTAGTATTTGTTGTTATAGCGGCCACTGAAATACATAATTTGTGAAAATTGCAACTGTCTAGCTATCGCCGTTCTTGAGATACAGCCTGGCGACAGATGGACGGACAGACAGACAGCGAAGTCTTAGTAATAGGGTCCCGTTTTGACCCTTCGGGTACGGAACCCTAAAAAACAAGAAAATATATATACCACCTACATGTAGTGCCGTGTGGGGCCTGCTTTAGAGATGTCCCATCCCTCTCCACCCATGGGAGTCGTAAGAGCCCACTGAGGGAATACCGAGGGAGTGGGCAGCAGCACTCCTTCGAGTATTAACAACATCCACTGCGATTGCCAACCCGCCTGCCAAGCGACATTTTTTTGGCGTAATCGCCAAAAAAATGTCTAATAAGTTATCTCCAAAATTCAAATATTATTTTGATACCGTTTTTAGTGATATATTTTAAAACCATTAATAATATTCATTTTGGTAAATTGAAGATCAAGAGAAGATTTAAGCATCTTTAACAAGAGACAGTTAATTACTTTATGTTCCAATAAAGATATCCATCAAAAGAAGCGCTATAGTATAGTTATGTTAAAGAATTTAAAATCAGCTGTCTGGATTCACAAAGGAAGTAATAAAATATTTACAGAACTCTCGTGTGCCTGTAGTATAGAATTCTCATGTACTCTGAGGGTGGGCTAAAGTCTGAAGAGAACTCTATCCAATAATCCTACCTAGAATATTCAAAGTATATTAGAGCCTTTGCCAGCGGCTCCACTACAGTTAAGAGCTAGTTTTTAGGTTATATCTCAGGTTTCCTATATAGTAGAGACGAAATGTATACTACTTTTTAAGTCTAATTTAGGGCTATAAAGTAAAAAGTTTTATTTAAATCTGTTCAGTAGTTTTTGCGTGATCTTCGAACCAACAAACATTCGAAAAAAATATGTTGTCTGATCAGAGATGCCTAAATAGCCTAATACATTCATTTATTATAGTACACGTAAAGGTTTGCCTATAAAGCTTTATAGTTTTTGATATATGTATATTAGATTAGATATATATATATATATATATATATATATATATATACATGATTGATTGATATATACATGATTGATATATATATATATATATATATATATATACGAAACAATATAAATTTACAAAATTTAAAAGAAGATAAATGTTAAATTCGTAAAGATCTATAAGCATTTTACACGAGACAATTTGTAACCATTTGACAGAACTTGACAGACATAATTCCACAATAATGAAAACTGTCTCAGTACCCGTAAAATTTAATCAAGAATTCATCACTTGGTTTCTAGTGGACTCAAAAACATCTGACATTTATTATTTTGAGGTGCACTAAATTTTGTATGACTAGCAATATTTAACATTAACGATTTATCAACTAATAATTTAATTAAGTACCTTATATACTACCTTAATTATTACAAAATAAATTTATAGGATGACATATTATAAATAAGACATTATATAGATCTAACTATTTACAATAAAAACAATTTTAACACACAATTATTATATTTAGACATTTTTATATATATTTTTAGCATTTGACATGCTTAGCACTATACATTAAACACAAAGTGACAAATGTGAAATCGAAAATAACATGGTAAAAGCATCTGGACGGTATCCAGAAGATGCAGGTTCAAATCCTGCTCCTGACTGTTATTTTCGATTTCACATTTGTCACTTTGTGTTTAACAGGGTATTATTTCTACGATAATATCAAACTGTAGAAGAACGCAAAATTGAAACTGTGTTATAGATATTTTAAAGTTTGTTTTCTTATGCAAGCGGAAATAAAAAAATAAAACCAGAAGTATTGTCAAGCCGCTGTTCACCATTTCATTTCACAGATATGAAATTAAAGAACTAACGGCTATCTCCTGCTACAACGCCTACAACCAAAACACGCCGATGTGCTTCGTAGCCGGTCACAAGGAAGATGGTGGTACTAACCAGCTTGGGCTCGATCGCAAGTGAGTACTCCCTCTTAGTATCCAGCCCTACCACCAGTAATGCAATGAATGATAATTGCTTACTTCCCTTAGTCGCCTCGTACAATACCCGTGGGGAAGAATGGGGTGGTCACACTTGTATTCTTAGTCCGTCACCTCACGGTTGTCATTGTATAATGTCGCTGCTGCGTATATTATCACGTTTCAAGGGAAACTTATACTACAGCAGGTCATACATATCTAAACTCGTCATATTCCAAACAAACAAAAACATAAAGTATTCGACTATAAATAAAATAATTTTAGAACAAAATAAAATTTAAAAATCAAAACATCCACGATGAAAATCGAGATTTATAATGCATGCAAATGCAGCTTTCATTTAATCAACGGATGCCGAACGATTTCGGATACAAACAAAAATTTTACAGCCGGCAATTAAGCCGAACCAACGTTCAAACGCGACGGCCACCGTCCAAATTACTGCCGCGTTAATTTTATGTGTACTCACGATAGCAGAAGCTGGCCAACTTTACCACTCCATCTTCATTAAAACCATGTTCAGATAATATTGACTAGATTCCTCATTTTAATAAACGCTTGCTGCTGTTTGGGGTCACTCAGGTTGTTTTGCAATAGATCTTTAAGATGATACCTCAAAAACGTCAACCATATGCGGTAATGCTTTATTGCTAGGTACTTACTCCAAATGGCATTTAAATTTTACGAATGTGATTTGGATACCATATTTAAGACTAGTCCGCACAGCGGAAAAATTCTGTACCGTTTTCGTTTTGCAACGCATTGAACCATATTATGGACAATATTCTGCCAGCGGCTCCGTCCATGTGGACTTCAGAATATAAATACGTCATTCTACACACACTCATTACCGTATGTATGTAGATATAACTATCCCAGGGAAACCATTCATTTTTCCTGGATGAAAGCCTATATCATATTCTAGGCTCCAGACTATATGTATGCAACATTTTACGATGACTGGTTCAGAAGTTACAGCGCGAAAGAGTAATAAATAAACAAACTCACTTTCGCATTTATATATAACTAGACTTTGCCTTTGTTTTTGGGTTATATCTCAGGTTTCCGATATAGTAGCGGGATAAAACGTATACCAGTTTTTAACTATAATCAAGAGCTATCAAATAAAAAGATTTGCATCAAAATCCGTTCAGTAGTTTTTGCGTGATGCCCGAACAAACCAACAGACAAACAAACAAAAAATCTAAAAAAAAACGTTTTGTGTTTAGACACGCCTATATAGCCTGTTACAGTCATTTTTTCACAAATATCTGAAATGTACAGACACAGCTCTGTTACAGCTTTATAATAGTATAGATTAGTAAGGATATAAACTCGCGAAAAATTCGTGCGTCATGTAAGGCGGTGCGGTGCGAATTTAATTTGCAAGATTTTTTGGTGCAGTTTGGAGTTGAATATCGCTGACCGCATTGCAATATAAAAATCGCGCGGGTGGGTGTTGGTTTCGTATGGGGATTTCTGCATAAAACTGTCAAAAAAGAGAAGGAATTTTATTTGCAGTGCCCGCTCTATGAAATTCTGTCTTAATGAATGGAAATCTAGAAAATAAAAATCGCGCGGCGGTATGTTGTAGTTTTACCTTTGTTGTTATATACGTTCATATTTTTTTGTTTGATCGAGTAAATTACTACTGTACACTGGTCCTATATAAATATGGTGATGATTTGATCATATGTTCTGGAGATTATTTGAATCCGAATTCATGTTAAATTACATTTCATCTCTTGGTAAATAATCTACTCTCATACATATTTCAACTTTTTGCCATTTTCTTTTGTCAGTAGTATGTAATACACACCTTATATTTCTACTTTAATCCTCTTGATTTATATGAAAACCATAAAATATAAATAAAATATCTGGAGTTTTATACGTTAATATAAATTTTGCACGGCTTATACTCTCGTGAATATTTTATCATGGTTTATATCAAATGTGCAATGAAAAATATTATATCTATGACCAATTGGTTGGTATTTGTAGGTAATCTTATATCAAGGGATGTATATGGTTTTAAGAGGCAAAATTAATAGAGTTTTTTTTTTGCAATTTGCTTGTATATCTCCAAGAATGAGAAATGCAGTAGCTTTTAGTTTATAATTATAGATTATGGTAAGTTTGCAGAATTTTAAAGATCTATTTCTCTATATTTTATCTATTTTCTTGTTCTTTATTTTTTATTTGACCTAATAGTTACCTGAAAGTTCGATATTGTTTATTAAAATTTACCTATTAATTCAATAAAAATGTATATAATTTTATTACGTATGTCAAACCTATTGAAAATATAAATTACCAATAAGCTACCGAGTGTTCGTACGGGTGCCATTTACTATTAAAAAATCTGTAGAAATTTTGAATAAATACAACTCCTACTAAAATGATATTGATCCTACTATATGGTACTATAGAAAACTATTAAAACTATTAATTTGATATCTTTAACGATATCTTTAACGCTAAGTCACATGACTTAACGTTAGAGATGTCAAATTTCCATACGTTTCAATAGTTTTCTATCGCGTTAGCGATCATAGAATGCATCTTGGCTAGGCCCACAGATCACAAATCTTTAACGAAGTTTGATTTTTTGTTTTATAGAATTTGTAGTTATTTGTGAAATTTTAAGAGGTTATGCCTCTTAAGGTATTTGTTTTAAATCAAGTGTTCCTACTCTTAATATAATTCTTTATAAAATATTATTGTTTTACTCCTAAGAACGTTAGTTGTCTTTAATAGATTATTGGATTATTCCAAAGGAGACCTTAAATCATGAACTATAATATTAAATGACGTGAACTGTCGCTTCAAATTAATAGTTATTCATAGCTGACATTTAATTTTATATCTATTTACAGTGTAGAAATTACTAGAGTAGAGAATATATACCTATTTGTATTAATTTGATCTCTCAACTATTATACATAACCCTCTCAGCTATTGTGAATCATTGTCTAGATATTTACTCACTACTTATCTCTAAATGAAGTTGGTATTATAAGATTTGTGTTGATATGCCGTGTAAGTAGCAAGCTCTAACAGAATAATGTATTGATTAGATGTACAAAACAGAAATGTGATATTTTTTAGAAAAGACAACACCCTGCGCTAAGGAATGATCCTTGCGGGGTGCTAATTTGTCCGGTTTACCTCCTAGTGGTGCACCCCGGGCAACGTCGGCAGTCGCCGGCGGCTAAAATTCCGGACAGGACGGGTCTCCGCGTGTCCCTCTGACTCAGCAGAGGGCACAGCGGATAGACCAGGCGTCGGAGTCGGTGGGGCCAGACTGGCTCACCGGGCTCTGGAGAGGGGGGACAGTGGGGCCACAGCGGCCCCCCCCGTCCCAAATCGTAAACCTGAGCGCGTGCCTGTGGTTACGTCTCGCGGGCATACAGGAACGAGGGTCTTGGCTTAATCGCCCGGACCGCGAGGAAGACAACCTCTATAAAAAATTACCCCGAATCTCAAGTTCTGGCGCGCGGCGAGGAGATGCATGGCTGATGGGTAGTTCAGTCTCGAGCGCGGCCCCAGCCAGGGTACCTGCGGACCCCCTGTGTTGGGTTACAAATGTACGCTTACCCGGGTACAGGGAGCTCTGCCCGGGTGGACCTCCTTTCTCCCATACTCGTGGGAATCATATGGATTATTCGAAAAATTTAAAAACAAGTTCGACGGAGTCGGGTAATGCACCTGACGCCTCAGCCGTAAGGGGTCCGGCTGTAAATGCGGCCCCTACTAGTGCAGCTGCGCGTAAAACGCGCGGCGGCAGAAAGTCCCGCAAGGGCAAAAAGACGTCCAAGGGAGCGTCCCCCCAGTCTTCAAGGGACGGCTCGATGACGGGCAGCTCGGCCTGCACATCAGCTGCTGAGATGTCTGCTGAGGAGGGTGGCCTGACTGAGGCTGCCGAGAGTCAGCAAGCGCGGCCGGCAGAGGTGGTGTCGGAGTCGCGTTTCTGGCGCAAGCGCACCCTGTCTCAGGGGGGCGCTGCCTCAGAATCTGATTTGAGCTCGGCAGAGATGCCTCCCCCGAAAATACCCGCAGCGGCTAGGGGTCGAGGCATCAGCCGACCAGGGACGCCGATACCGCGTACCGCCTCAGCAAAAGAGGCCGAGGCGCGAAGCCTACGAAAAGCGGAGACGGTGCAGCACGCAGAGGAGCGCTTGGCGCTCCTCTCTGAGAAGCTCCGTCTTCCCATAGACGAGAATGGGCCGCCTACTGCGGCCAAATTCGCTGAAAGAGCCGCGGACAGCGTGGCCATAATTTCGACGGTGGCCATGGGCTCGAGAAACCTCAAAAGCAGTTTCGTCCGAGGTCTTAAAATCGCCGCCACGGAACTGTCTAACGTGGTGGAGCGGCTTGTGGCGGAGGTAGCCGACCTTGGGGCGCGTAACGAGCGCCTGGAGACAACGGTCGAGGAGCTGCACCGAGGGATGGCCAATATGAGAGCCGAACTTGGGCTCCCTGAGGCCATCCCGAGTGCCTCGGACACTGTAATGCGGGTCGAGCCTGGTCTCCCCGCGACCGCCTCGCCGCCGCCGCCGCGACCCCGCCCTGCCTCGGCGACCGCCTCGGCTCCGTCGGCTGCTCAGTCGGACCCTGTAACTGCGCTGGAAGACGAAATGCTCCGCGCGGTTATCGACCGCATGGAGTCGGTCTTTGGCCCGAGATTCGAGGCCCTAGCCGCAAGATTGCCGCCGGAGCCCCGACTTCGGCCGCCGCTTGCGGCTGATAAAAGAAGGGCTGCAGCGTCCTCGGCATCGACACCTCTGCCGTGCCAGGGAGGACATGTGTCTTTTGCCGCGACGGCGGCTAAACCACCGGCGGCCAAACCGCCAGCGGCAAAACCTTCGCCGGCCCCTGTGCAGGGAAAGGGCCAAAAAAAGCCCAAAAAAAAGGAAAAGGCGGGACAAGCCCCGAGGGGTCAGCCCCGAGAGGAGTTCCCGCCTCTGCCAAGCGCCGCTATGCCCACGCGTTCTGCTGCGCCGCGACGAACGGTCGCACCCTCGCGGGATACGGCTGTCGCGCTCCGGGCTCCTGCCCCCACCCCCACCACTGCTACGTCCTCAGACGGGGACTGGCAGGTGGTTGGGCCCCGGCGATCCCGGGCCAGGGATCGCGGCGCTGCCTCGGGGCGCGAAGCGGCGCCAACTAATCCTAGAGGAGAAGCCCCGAAGCCGCGGAAGAGGAAGCCGCGGAAACTGAAGGTCCCGAAGGCAGCTGCGGTGGTGATCACCGTGCTGCCTGAGGGAAAAGAAAAGGGCCTGACCTACGAGGCCGTCTTGAAGCGTGCCCGGCGGGAGATAAACGTCTCCGATCTCGGGGACGTTTCCGCTCGCTCCCGCCAAGCCCGGACAGGTGCTCGGATTTTCGAGTACCTGGGGCCAGAGGGCGCCAAGACGGCTGACGCAATGGCCGCGAGGCTGCTGGGCCTGTTCCCAGAGGAGAGTGGTGTCCGGGTCGCCAGACCCGTGAAGTGCGCCGAACTGCGCATTTCCGGGCTGGCGATTCCGTGACGGCGGAAGAGATCCGGGAGGCAATCGTCTCGAAAACCGGGTCTCCCAGCAGCGCCGTCCGGGTGGGCACCATTCGCCCAGGTCCAGGTGGTGTGGGTGCCGTCTGGGTCTCGTGCCCTGTCGCGGCGGCCAAGGATTTGGTCGCTGCCGGTAGACTTCTGGTGGGCTGGAGCGCCGCGCGGGTAATCGCGCTGGAGCCCCGGCCTGCCAGGTGTTACAAGTGCATGGCGGTCGGTCACACCCGGCCGCTGTGCACAAACTGCTTTGACTGCAGCGGGCTTTGTTTCCGCTGCGGTCAGGCAGGGCACCAGGCGGCTGCCTGTTCTGCCACCCCACACTGCCCCGCGTGCGCGGCGGGCAATCGCCCGGCCAACCACTGTATGGGGCGGGTGGGGTGCAGGCCTCCGGCCAAGTCAGGCCCTAAGAGGGGGGTGGGCAGCCAATCGGCCCCGGCTGCCCAACCCGGCGCGGCTGGACCGCCGCAGCGCATGGAGGAGGATATCGTGGTCCAATAACGGATCACGACGCTATCGTCCTCCAGGGGAATCTCGGCCATTCCGCCAGGGCGCAGGACCTCTTCCTGCAATCCATGGCGGAGCGGTCGATCGGTGTTGCCGTAGCCGCGGAGCCCTACATAGTCCCGGATCGCCCCAATTGGGCGGGTAGCGGGGATGGCTCCGTGGCGGTCGTCGGCTCGGCGGCGCCGCATTCCCCGCCCTTGTCACTCAAAGACCAGGGCACGGGATATGTGGCAGCCGAATGGGGAGGGGTCACGCTGTATGGCGTGTACTTCTCCCCTAGTCGTAGTCTGGCGGCTTTCGAGGTCTTCCTGCACAACCTGGAGACCTCGATACGGCGTATAGCACCGAGCCCTGTGCTCGTGCTGGGGGACTTCAACGCCAAATCAACGGCGTGGGGGTCCCCCAGGACGGACCCCCGAGGTGCGGCGGTCCAAGAGTGGGCGGCAGCGGCGGACCTCGTGTTACTCAACCGAGGGTCCGCCCAAACGTGCGTGCGGCCCTGGGGCGGGTCGATAGTGGACCTTTCGTTCGCTAGCCCTGGTGTCGCCGCACGCGTAAGGAGCTGGCGAGTCCTGGAGGAGGTCGAGACCCTATCTGACCACAGATATATTCAGATAGAGGTCTCCCGGAATCTTCAGGGCGCCAGCAGGGGTCACGCGGCGGACAGAACTCCCGCTTTTCCGCGATGGGCTGTGGGTAGGCTCGACCGGGACCTGCTAGTGGAGGCGGCCATTTTTCAATCCTGGCTGCCTCCCCCCCTGACGGAAGACGTGGACGCCGAGGCTGGCCGCATTCGCGGCATGCTTACGCAGATATGCGATGCGGCCATGCCCCGTGTGCGGCGCCCGCCTCGACGGAAGGGGGTCTACTGGTGGTCCCCGGAGCTGGCGGACCTCCGTGCGGCCTGTATTCGTGCCCGGAGGTCCTACACCCGCAGCCGCCGTCGCCGAATCCGCGACGAAGAGCGGGAGGGCCGGCTGTATGCGGCGTACAGCAGTGCGCGCGCCGCGTTAAAGCTGGCCATCTGTCGCGCCAAAGATGCGAAAAGGCAGGAGATGCTGGAGGGTCTCGAGCGTGACCCCTGGGGACGCCCGTACCGCGCGGCGCTTAACAAGCTCCGCGCCCAGGGCCCCCCCCTTACGGAGACCCTCCAGCCGGGCTTCCTCTCTGAGGTGGTCGAGGGACTTTTTCCTTCACGGGCGGTGCACACGCCCCCGGTCATGGCTCCGCCAGATGATGACCGGGAGGCCGACGACGTGGAGGTACCGCCCGTGACGACGACGGAAATGGGGGCGGCGGTAGCGCGTATGCGGAGAGGCGCCGCCCCCGGGCCGGACGGGGTTCCCGCCCGAGTGCTGGCCCTGGTCCTCGACCATCTCGAGCCCCGCCTCGGGGGACTGTTCGGCGCTTGCCTGGTGTCCGGACGGTTCCCTGACTGCTGGAAGGAGGGGAAGTTCGTGCTCCTGCCGAAGCCGGGACGGCCTCCGAACACAGTCTCGGCCTTCAGGCCCATCGTGTTGCTGGACGAGGTGGGCAAACTCCTCGAGCGGGTAGTCGCTGCCCGCATCGTCCGGCACCTAGAAGCGGTCGGCCCCGACCTGTCCGACGCCCAGTTTGGATTTCGGGCGGGTCGGTCTACGGTCGACGCCATTCTGCGCCTGAAGGCCGCGGCTGCGGAGGCCGTCACCTCGAGGGATGTGCTGTTGGCGGTGTCGCTTGACATCGCCAACGCCTTCAATAGTCTGCCATTCGGCTGCATCAAGGAGGCACTCCGGTACCATGGAGTGCCCCTCTACCTAAGGCGGCTGGTGGCAGACTACCTCGACGGCCGCAGCGTCCTCTTCGTGGACCGGGAAGGGGACGTTGTAAGGAGGGCTATGTCGTGCGGCGTCCCGCAGGGTTCGGTTCTTGGGCCGCTCCTGTGGGACATCGGCTACGACTGGGTCCTCCGTGGCCGGCTCCCCCCCGGGCTGGGCGTAATTTGCTACGCAGACGACACGCTCGTCACAGCCCGGGGCTGGACCCTCGAGGAGGCGGTAACGCTGGCCACCTCAGGTACCGCGGAGGTGGTCAGGCGGATTGAGGCGCTGGGGCTTAGGGTGGCCCTTGAAAAGTCGGAGGCCCTACTGTTCCATGGGCGCCGACGGGGCCCGCCCTCCAGCGCCTCGATAACGGTCAATGGGGTGGGCTTGCCAATCCAGGCCCACATCAAATATCTGGGCCTGGTATTGGATGGACGGTGGCACTTTGACGAGCACTTCCGCCGTCTTGCGCCAAGGCTCGTCAACACGGCGTCCGCCCTCGGGCGACTTATGCCGAATTTGGGCGGACCGAGTCTTGCGTGTCGACGACTCTACGCGGGGGTAGTACGGTCGATGGCGCTGTACGGCGCGCCCGTGTGGGCGGAGTCCCTGGCCGCTCGTAATAGGGCCCTTCTGTGGCGTCCACAGAGGGTCGTAGCGGTCAGGGCAATACGCGGGTACCGCACGGTCTCGACCGATGCAGCCTGCGCGTTGGCCGGAACCCCCCCGTGGGATCTGGAGGCGGAGGTGCTCGCCGACGTCTATCGGCGGGCGTCGACGGCGCGGGCGGGGGGCCGCCCCTCGCCGAGCGTAATGTCATCGTGGCGGGAAGATGCCCGCCGCGCCACCGTCCTAAAGTGGAAGTCTCGGCTGGAGACGCCCCGAGCCGGTCTCTGGACCGTGGGAGCGCTCCGGCCGATCTTGGAAGAATGGGCAGGGCGGCAGCACGGGATCCTTACCTTCCGGTTGGTGCAGGTTTTGTCGGGGCATGGTTGCTTCGGCAAATACCTGCACACGATCGCAAGGAGGGAGACGACCCCAGGCTGTCACCACTGCGACTGCGACGAGGACTCGGCGCAGCACACGCTCGAGTCGTGCCCGGCATGGGATGTGCGGCGCCGGGAACTCGTTGCAGTCATAGGCGTGGACCTGTCGCTGCCGGCCGTTGCGCGAGCGATGGTTGGCAGTGACAGGGCCTGGACCGCGGTCGCCGCCTTCTGCGAGGCTGTCATCTCGCGGAAGGAGGTGGCGGAGAGGGCCCGTGAGGAATCCTCCTTCGCGGACCCGATTCGCCGCCGGCGCGAGGGGCGGCGTGCGCGCGCTTACTTGCGCCTTATGCCGCCCTAGCCGAGGCTGCGGACGGTGGGGTCGGGGAGTACCCTGCCGTCCGCGGAAGCCTACCGCGAAGGTGCGACGCCCAAGTGCGCGAGGCGTCGCTCAAGAGAGGGTGCCCGTAGGGGCTGCCGCCTGCGGATCGCGGTCGTAACGACGCGGTACCCGTGATCCGCCGTAGCAAGGGCGGGTGTAGGCGCACGGTGGGTTTTTAGTGGGTGAGAGCCCCATTCACCCCGTTGTCTCCCCGGGCAGCGGGGTGTGCGGTAGGACATTTTTGCCCACCTAAAATAAAAAAAAAAAAAAAAATAAAAAAAAAAAAAAAAAAGGAATGATCCTTGTGTCGCGGGGAACTTTACAAACATGCAATTTCACGGATACAAAGCATACCCAGACTCAGAACAGCCATTTGTGGATCACACAAAGAGTTGTCCTGTGTAGGAATCGAACCACTCCGCCATCTGTGTTTTTCGTAGTTATCACTATCAAAACGCGAATAGTTCGTTACTAAATAGACAAGAACCCTAGGGATTGAACAAATGATTCGCTCGTTACCAAAACAAGCTACATTTACGGCTGCGCGTATAACTAAAGTAGAAAAAACTGTTATTGGGGCAGTTCTCGTTAAATGGAGTGCTAGAGCGGTATCGTCAAGCACCGTAATTAACGTTAGTAGTCCACTTCCCATCATTGTGGCAATGTGGAAAGGTTTGAGCACGAGATTCACGGCATCGTAGCTTAAATATTTAAATTTCTGTTATTTTTTTCAAGTGAAACTAAAACAGTAGTGCGATTCATATTCAATTAAATGCATAGATCATGCATATCAATTAAACGTGAGTAAACGTAGATTTAGGAAAATCTATATCTATACGTAGTATAAAGTCGCTAGTCGCGTTTGTCTGTTTCTCCTCGTCTGTACGTCTATATTCTCTTAAACCATGCAACGGATTTTGAGGTGGTATTCACTGTCGTTTAGATAACAATTATCTTAATTACCTTTTTAAATTTGATATATTATATTACATAGAGATATTTTGATATAAATTTAAAATACAGTAATGGCTAATTACAGTTTTTGAAAATCCTAAAGATAATTGCATTACCTACTCAATTGCAAGTCACTAGTAAATTATAATAATCTTAGTTTGATAATCTTTGATTTGATGATTTTATTATATATATATATATATATATATATATATTTTTACTTTACGCTGATGTGGCAATGCGGTCTGCTTAAAAATGTTTTCTCTTATTCCTCTTTAAAGTTAAACACAGATGCATTGTAGGTTAGCAAAAATATATAATTAAGTGCTATTTTGTACATTGTGGCGGCACAATATAAAAACCATCAACATCGTTTGTCATCTATGCAAAAATATGCTGCCTCAAGTAAAATTATATTTTATTCAACGTGTATTGTTTTCTTCATACTCTGCTGGCTTACACAAATGGTATTGTTGGAAACATTACTTTCAGAGAACAGGGATAAATAATGTAACATATGTTATATATACATTTACGAAGTAATATCGTGATGGATCTAATGTCGTAGCTTTATTTGCAGTGTTGCCTATGTGTGTATACATGTACAGAAAGATACTGAAATGTTTGCAATTTTTTTCTATAAAAGTGCCATCGCTATGAAAATTACACATATTCATATTTTTTTCAATAGGTAACTAAATAAAGGTATAAAATATTATTATGTCAATTTTGTATCTGCATTATCTTACTATTCCAATAATACCTACATTTCCCGTATAATTTCTTTAGATAAAATATCCTGAGCTAAGAAATAACCCTTAAATCACAACAGAATTTCAAGTGAAAACTGAGACAAAGTACACCCAGACCCCCAAAAACAACAACCTCCCCAAAAAAGCATACGATGCAGATACACCTAATAACATTTTTTTTTGTTAAGGCGGGAAAAATATACCTAATCGCACACCCCCTCGTTCCGGGAAACGAACAGGGTAGTATGGGGCCCTCGCCTATAAAATAAACCCGCCGTATGCAGTCTCTCCGCCTGTGTTGGGGGAAATCACGGCAGAATTTCAAATGAAAACTGACACGACACAAAGTACACTCAGACTCCCAAAAACACCAAACTCCCCAAAAAAGCATATGACGGAGATATAATTACATAACCATAAAAAAATCCTAACATTATAAAAAAAGATAATTAAATTTTATTACGTTCATATAATACAATTACAATCCAGGTTAAAGAGAATACTGTAACATTATAAAGCAATGCAGACAGATCCATTAATGTCGCTTCAGGAATTTCTGTTGTCTGTTTTTGTTCTAGAATGGTCCGAACGTGAAATGGCAAGTCGTGAATGACCCATAGCCCAGCCAAGCTTAGTGCAAACCGAACAAAGTGGGGATAGGGCTGTACCAGTATTTAAATAAGCTTGTACGATGTTATTTGGAGTTCGTTCGTAATAGTTAAATTCACTATATTATATTGCCTATTGAAGTGTCACCATATCTAGTTTAAATTTTGTGTATTTGAAAAACAATTGCCTGGCAAGAAATCAAAATTTGTTTGTTCGTTAATTAGTATTTTTTTTAATATTACAAACTCAACTTATTGTTTCAAAGCATTGTTATTAAAATGTGTATCACAAAGTGGTGTGCTAATTTATATATAAATTGCTAGTGGATAATCATCAACACAGCAGAATCATAGATTTCAATGAATATCACCATTTTAAAAATAACAAGTTGCACCCTTATTACGTACATGTTCTAAATAATGCTTAGCTAATTGTAGTTTCAATACTACCTATAGGCAAAGCGTATGCTGAGACGCATAAGACGCAGATTTACGCAACGCAGGACAGAGCTGATTTTGTAATGCTTTGAACATCCTTAGCACATTAACCAGCGTACATTGCGGTAAAGACACATGCAACGCAGACATGTCTCTCTCAGTCTGAGGATGTTCAAAGCATTACTAAATCTGCCCTTCTCTGCATGGATCTGCGTTGGCTGTGTCTCAGCATACGCTTAGCCCCTTTGCCCGTGAAGACATAAGCTAGTTTTTTTATTGCAAAGTTCTCATAGCTGCCTTCCAGGGTGCGACCCTCTGGATTCGTTATCAGATCCTGAATATCATCTATCACCAGATTATTTGACAAGCCATACCAAAACGGACCTGAAATGGTTGGTGTTGTGTCATTCTCTTATGTCCACCTTTCGTCTTTTCATCCTGGATAGCATATAGCCCACCAGAAACTTTTCAGGTAATGCATGGGTGATAATATAGTGTGGTGTTATTAAACAGAATCAAACTGTTATTTTCTGAAGCTTGTTCACTCTAATATGAATAGTAGCTTTGTACCGCAGTTTCAACCAGCTTCTAATTAAAAAAAAAACGTTTATTTATAAATGATAGTGTTTGTCATAGACAATATATTTAGTAATATATTCATGACATATATACTGGTTTTCACCGCAACCCTTCATTTATGGGTTGGCCATTTTGACTTTTTAATTTTTCCCTGATCCCCGAGGATTAAACCGTGACGTAAACAGCCATCAAAAATGTTGTATCAAATTTAAAACATTTTTCTAATCCGCGTGCTAGTTCCAGAGATTAGCCCGTTTAAATAAAAACAGAAAAGAAAATTCTTGAGACTTATTTTATTAATATAGAGACTCGCAGCTCCTCAGCAGCCAAAAGCTAGTTTTTAGGTTATATCTCTGGTTCCCGATGTAGTAGCGAGATAAATCGTATACAGTTTTTAAGTCTAATTAAGAGCTATTAAATAAAAACAAGTTGCATCAAAATCCGTTCAATAGTTTTTGCGTGAGGCGGGATCAATCAAACAGACAACAATCTAAAAAATGGTTTTGTGTTCAGATACGCCTATATAGTCTAATACTCAAAAATCTTGAATGTATAGACACACTGTGTTACAGCTTTATAATAGTTGGGAATTTAAATAAATACAATCAAAATATAACATGTTATTTACGTGTTGATACTTACAATATGATTACGCTAAACAATACACTCGTCAGATACAGAAGAAAGAAATGAACATACCTTATTATACTCGTAACTATGTGCAAATGATGACAGCCCTGTATTGGAATGAAATCTATTGAGCTATACGGTATTTCTGCGATGTAGGTATTGAGGCGGCACAATAGGTGAGTGTTATTTCTGTACGTCTGCCATGACTCCAGACACAGTCGCTCGTAACGTCTGTGTTCAATACTACCTACATATTGATTGTAAACATTGGTGAGCACGCAATGTTCAATAAATTCTGTGTTCGTCCTTTCGAAGCTGTAGACTCTGGAATATAATATGTATTTGGCTTTGAGATAAAATTGGATTTCGATGAAATACTTGTTCATTTTTAGAGACTTCAGTAGGTATATCAATATATTATTACCTTTCTTGTTATTCATATTATAAGAATGCCTTGCGTAGGAAAATGGAAATCGTGAAGTGGTTATGAAATCTGTTATTTGTTGAATGAATTATTAAAATCGTAGTGCTTTATGTTTCTTTGTTAAAGTTAATAACAAATGTATCTACACCTATTATTGTCTATTTAATATTTTAAGCTTAGATAGTAATTGCTTAATAATCTTTTGGAATACCCACACGCTTAATGGGTTACTAAAAGTGCCGTTGAAAATACCGAAATACGAGTTCTAGCGGTGCGTCTGATAAATAATTCATAACGATTTAATAGAGTAACATTTATTGTCCTTGTTGTATATTACAAACTGACTCGTTGAGCCTTTATCTGAATTATTAAAATGACACGTAGTCGACAATATTTCAGGACTGGAATTTAACTTGCACGAATTATATTGTACTAGTTCTGTGTGGTAATCTTTGAGCTATTCTTACATTATTGGTAATCTTATTAATACAGCTTTTTAGTTGTAAGCAACAGGGCAATTAAAATAAATAATAATTTTACCCAAATATGTAATTTGTGGGTAAAATTGATGTTTTTCATAGATAACTCCATCATTTGTCTACGACCTAGTGGTTGAGCCTTATCTAGTGGTAGTGTGTGTAGTTTTGTATGGTGAATGAGAGCGCCGGAAGCCCAAACCCCCCTGTTTATACTCCAACCTCTCCTTATTAGCTTTCTTCTTCCTCTTCTATCCCTTCGCTTGGAGTTGGTCTCGTATGTAACGAGTGATGCCTCTGGTATTTTGCTAGCGTCTATAGGCTACGGTAACTACTTACCGTCAGGTGGGCCGTAAGTTTGTACTAAAATTAAAACCTATTAAGTGGTTAGTACCACCCATAGTGCAAAAGTAACTATCTTATAGGGACAATACATTTTACCGGTATACAACGTATCTTTAATGTCCCATCCAATGATTTTTCTTTCTAACTGCAAAATTGATTCCTAATTCGTTCAGTTATTTAGGCATGACTCACGGACAAACATTCAAACATCTTGGCATTTATAATATTAGGATTATTAATGCGATAGGTATTCTAAATTCAATACTCAAGAAAAACAAATGCTGCTATGATCCGGCTATTAAATTGAGCGTGAACATAATAATAATAATTATGGTATTATACCATAGACTCTAGATGCCAGAACACCGAGGCATCATTCGCGCATCGCTACCTCCAAGGAAAGGGATAGGAGATGAAAAGGAAGGATAATAAGAAGTGGATAACAAGGGGGGTTTGGGCCTCCGGTGCTCTCAATCACCACATAAAACGTACCGGCCTCCTGTTGTCCCACTTTTCACAACTTTGGGAACGAGACGTGAGAGGTGGCGTACTAAGTCACTCCTATACGAATGATTGTTAAAACATTCACATGGCATGTAGCGTGAATAGAAATGGGAATGTCGGATGTAGTAGTGTTCAGTGCAGCTTATTAATGTCATGTAGAAGCCCAATATACTGATGAACTATGCGCTGTTTTTACTTGACATAATACTGGAATTATTTCTTCCATCAAACAGATGACCTCTATGTAAAAATGGCTATCACAAAGGATTCATTTTTCGGGATCAAAAACCTATGTCCTTTTCTGGACTGCAGCCTACATGACGAACATTTTATGATGGTTGATTAAACCAGCAAACACTCTCGTATTTATAATATTAGTAAAAAGTAAGGAACGTAGCACAATTAACTTCGACAAATATGCAGAATCGCAAGTTTCATTATCAAAATAGTATCGATCGTATTAAAATCTTATTTCCTATAATTAAAGAACAATTTATTTGTGAATGTGGAAAAATAAATGCATCCGTTACGTGGCGTGGGTCGTACAGTCAAATGTGATGTGGAGATTGGGAATAGCCAACGGTCAGTGGGACAGCTTAGCGGTCAAGAGCAAATCCCCGGATTGGAAGGGATGCAGGTTGGAATCCCGCTCGCACTAAACTTCTCTTCTTTAAAGTAGCTGAGCATATCAAGTGCTAAAATACAGATCAAAATGATCCTATAATTAGACGTTAGTTATTGACATAATAAATCAAATCAGTACCCACTAAAAAGATTTCCTCACAAACATTCCAGGTTCCTCGGTAAACACGACTTATTACTCAGCAAAGCCCATTTGATATACGTGTCTTGACTCTTTGTTTCATTAGCTAAGTGATTTTGTAAGATACTTTGGGGCCTCGGTTCCATATGGCTTTTATTTCACTTGTTATGTTTATTTACGCGAAAACAGGTGTTTTGTTATACAAAATTACGGTAGCTTACTGATACAGTTATATAATTACTCAACATTGCCGTAATGGAGAAATTTGAATACTCAGGTATATGATCTTAGAAATATTTGTACCAATAATTACAACAAAACATGTATTATATTACATTATTTTCAGATATTACGTATAAAACATGGAAGGTGCGAAGTTAGCTATCTTTATATCAGTCCGGGGAAGTGCTCTAAGCCGCTGAGTTATCGCACTGACCTTCGGCCATACCCAATCTCCACATCAACTTTGTCTTTACGACCCTCCGGATTAGAAGGGATGCAGGTTCGATTCCATAGCACTAAAGTTCTTTTTTCCACATTCACAAAAATATTTTGTATTTTATTGTGGGATTATCAAAAATGAACTACAGTACATAGGTAGAAATTTGGTATAGACGTCTCTAAATTTTGCCTGCGTTACAGCAGCTGACAGAAGCTACTTACTTCTATTTGTAAAACCCTGTAATTGGTTTTCTGTAGTTTAGCTGTCGATTGGTTCTTAATTAAAAACAATAAATATTTTTGCAAGAAATATCTTGAAACTGAAATCAAATGTCTGGGTCTTCAACCTTAGTGTGGTTTTAGAGACCAATTTAATTCATGATTCCCAATATGGAGGAGGCTTGCATCCAACAATGAGATAAAATATTTGTATAGAAACAGAAAAGTTTTAAAATGATATGCTAGAAGAAATTCAATTCACCTATTAGTAATCTGCACCGACGGATCATTTTATTAATTTCCGCTCAAATATATAAAATAAACAATAATTTTGCTCCTGTTAATAACGTTATACGTAACAAAGTAGCTGAGAGGTTTATTTTCAAAGCAAATATGTCAACAACAACTGTGGGACGGCTTCGTTGTGAACTCAATCGATCTGCGTACATTCTATTCAACATTATATGAGACTGTTGCCACGGAAAAGTTCTTTATGTTGTTTGTGATCATGAAATCTTGTTTGATCTAAGAAATATTTAATATAAAGACTAACTATAAACACATAGAAAAAGATTTTCATATAGGAAAATGAATTTGATTTTAGTTACTTCAGCTTTATATCATTTCTTACTATAAACTTGTTATAGATATATTATTCGATTTTCTACAACGGAAAGAAGTCGACTTGGCTAAAGATGCGTATCTGGTCCATACTGATACCGAGACAAAATCAATCCGGCTACTTAAATCATTTTATTATAAAGGGATATAATTATGATCGTTGTTCTTATGCTTTGTACTATATATGATAGGTTATATATAACTTTAAATCTTCAAAAATATCTTTACGCCGAATTATAAAATATAAATAATCTACTAAATGGCCCCTATGAATACTTCGCTTGGGGCATCAAATCATACCTAGGTATATCTTAGTTCTCCTGGAGGTTGATGCGCAGACTTTCGTTCAATCTTAAGTTACAATGGGAGCTTTACAAATATCAAACTTGTTTTGAAATAAAACTACGTTTACGGAATCTATCGCGTTTACTTGATTTTACTCCTATCCCGACGTTTCGAATACTTTACAGCATTCATGATCACGGGTGGACTTAGATAGTAGACGTCCAAGGTTGATATGTCATTATTTTTTGTATTATCAACCTTGGACGTCTATCATCTAAGTCCACCCGTGATCATGAATGCTGTAAAGTATTCGAAACGTCGGGATAGGAGTAAAATCAAGTAAACGCGATAGATTCCGTAAACGTAGTTTTATTTCAAAATGTGTAACATTCGCGTAAATATCAGAAAGTATTATCAAACTTGTTTTTACTACATACTAGCTGTGCCCAAGGCAAATGAAGGGTTTTTGTAGGGTGGCTATATTTTATATGAGTATTTATATGCCCGATTCTATTGAAGTTATGTTCTAGATGAAAAATAGTTTATGATAATAAATTATAACCTGCTGTGCTTAAATAATTTAAAGTACTTTCGTTCGAAAAAGTGGTAGTCCGTTGGGGCCATGGCCCGTCAAGTACGGAGAAATGATTTCTAACTGCTGTTCTTCAAGGTCTTGCATTATCATAATAATGGTGATGACTGATTAACGAATCGGGGCTGTTTTGCTGCGAGTTTTGTCATGATTGTTCGAAGTTTTTTACAATAGACATCTGCTGTGTGGTTCTTAGAAAGCTGTAGTGATTCGATTGAGCCCTGAAGTCACTGATAGTTACTATCACTGTTCTGTAGGTAAGTTTCGCTTTAGGGCATTGTTTTGACGTTTCTACTGGAGTCAGGCATTGCGTTATTCACTTGAAATTATCAAAATACCCATTTTTTGCTACATGTCACAATGCGGTCTAAAATCTCTTCATTTCTGTAGCGGTTTAATAAAGCTAGACAATCTTTAACGCGCGCTGCTCTTTGAAAGTCACTCAAATCATGAAGCATGGTAATTTCACTGATTTGGGGCAATAGATCAATATCGTGAGTCGTCAAACTAAGGCACTAATTCTTTGGTAATTTTACACGAATCGGCTTATTACCATCATCTTCAATTCACCGTTGTTTATGTCAGTGGCTAGTCTTCTTCGTGGTTGGCTTTCGTTCACCGCCCTTGTTAATCAAAGAAGGGCACGGGATTATGTCGCAGCCGACTAGGGGGAAGTTACGCTGTACGGCGTGTTTTTCTCTTCTAACCAGAGTCTGGCTGATTTCGTGGTTACCATCAAGCAAAAAACAAATACAGGCGGAGAGACGGCACATGGCGGGTTTATTTAGTGGGTGAGGGCCCCATACCACCCTGTTTATTGCCCCGAACAATTGAGTTTGCGATTACCTACAATTTTTCCACCTTAACAAAAAAATTGTTTTCTTCCTCGTGGTTCGGTCTTCAGGTCAAAGTTTCCACTACGCGAGTAGTTAAAGCAATAAGGCACAGTGTACCCTCTCAAAACCACATCATTGACATTACGAGCAGTTTCTGCTCCGTAAGTCCCACGTCGGAAATCTTTATGTTAAAAGCTAAATTTAAAAGCAATTGAAAGTCGAACATTTAACATTATATATTAATATACGTCATAGTTTTCATGTGAACAGTTTAATCTGACACTATGCAGGTTTTATTCAAAGTGTTCCGTGCGTTAAAACGCCAACTTCATATTTAAGTCTCTATTATTATTAAGATTACTATCAGAAAACACTGTTAAAAACTACAACATAATATTTGTTACATTTTTATGTAATATGTCTACCTTTTTTTAGGTGGGATAAAATGTACCTACCGCACACCCCGCTTTTCCGGGAGAACGAGGTAGTATGGGGCTCTCACCCGTCGTGCGCCCTCACCCACCCGTACTCAGCGGACCACTGGTACCGCGATGAAGTATGTATACATACACTTACATTCAATTGACACGAAAAACACACTATATGATTACCAATAATGGGTTGGAGCAATTTAGAACAGCTCTGATCGATTCACTGACTATAGCGTAGTGAATGCTCCAATCAGAGCCATTTGCATTTGTCATAACTTTTCTTGTATTTACCCTGGCAGCTCAATATGAAGTAGAAGAGAAAATTGTAAGGCGTGAGGAAATCTACAGCACTGAATTGCGGAATTGTATCGATTTAGCTATAAATTCTCTACGATATCTTGGCCTGAGTAATTAAGTATTGGATAATATAATATTATGTGGAATTAAATTTGCTCTTATACTCGAGATGAACATGAATTAGCACTACGCAACCCAACGAAGCCATGTAGCTGAATCAATCAATCAATGTTCATTGTAATATATGTTATACTAGCTGCTACCCGCGACTTCATCAGCGCAGAATCCCCTTATTTTCTTTTTTTGTGCAAAATTTTATTATATTTCGAAAATAAAAGTAAAAGGGTCTCCTTATAACATTAGCTATCTGCCAGTAAAGTCTCGTCCATAGGCTCAGCCATTTTGGAGATTAGCAGTAACAAACAGAAAGACAGACAGACATAAACTATTAAAGTTGGTATTTTTATTGTTCTTTTGAAAATTCTCATGAACAACTTGGAATGAGTTACTTATTGCATTTTCATCGTTACTAATATTACAACATTAAAATGTATTAGGTATATTATCAGCGATAGCTAAGCGGTAAAAGCACGACCGAGCGTAGCTATAAAAATAATCGTCACTTTAGTTATGAGTAGCCGTGTGGGGCCGGCTTGAGAATTGTCCCACCCCTCTCCACCCACGGGAGTCGTAAGAGCCGACTGAGGGAATACCGGGGGAGTGGGCAGCAGCACTCCTTCGAGTAATTAACAACATCCACTGCGATTGCCAACCCGCCTGCCAAGCGTGGCGATTACGGCACTATCCCCCATTTTCGGGGAGGCCTATGTCCAGCAGTGGACGTTAAAAGGCTGATGGATGGATGGATGGATGGATTAGTTATGAGTCGCGGGTTCAAATATCACTCCTTTTTATTTTTACATTAATTTCAATTGAGATGGAATATAAAAAGAAATAAAATCGCCTCGAAACGTTTCCTTGATACTGTGTGGTGACATATCCACTTAAACAAACATCATCATGGTATATGATTTTTTGTTAAGGCGGGAAAAAAATTATCAATTGCATACCCTGTCGCCCGAGGCAACAGGGATTTTGTGGGGCCCTCACTAAATAAACCTGCAGTGAGCCGTCTCTCCGCCTCTATTGGCAGACCATAAAAACTGTGTCATTACTTCAGTGGTTCGTCATTATAGCACCTGCTGTTAGAAATCAATATTACTATAACTTCATGTATAAAACTGAATCGACGGCATTACGTCGATGTCTGCAGTAAATACGACAAACGTTATCAGTATTAGCCGTTTAAAAGCCACGTGCAGCCCGCATGCATTGTGACGTTACAGGATATCAAAGCATGTTCAGCATTGGTTAATCTCACCGCACCGTCGACTTCGGAACGCGCGCTTTGTTGCTAATTGTTTACTTTAAATTCTATTTTGGATGTCCATCATCTGGGCATTGTTAGCGCGTGTTTACGACGCGCCATGAGAGGACCGATCGAATAGGAAACGTCTGTACACTGCGGTCAAGCACGCCTTTTGTGGGCGGTTATCAACATTACAATATAATTTTATCACTTCAATTTTCTTCGTCTGTGTGCATTGAAGTATGCCATATCCGACACTAGTTGAATATTAAATTTTATATCCGCTCGTACAATGGCGCGCTGTGAAGTAACGTTTTTAATTTTAATTTTTCACGAGAAGGTAATGGCTTTAGTATAGTTAAGCGTAGACCTCGCCGTTATTCAGTGCATTCCAAACTGTATAATGAACATAAATTCACTTATAGTATCGATGAAGTGGCTTGCTCGAGAGAACTCAAAATAGATCGGGCAAAACAAAATCGCTACAGAAAGATTTGAATCAGCTAATAATAAGATGTGATATAATCAAGATGTTCAATATCGCAGTGAGTATAAAGAGGTGAAGGGTTGATTGCTCATAGACAACATTATCTTATATTGAAGCAAAAACAATTTCTGGTCGCAACTTTGTCCGCGTGAACTTGAACAACAGAATGTGAATACGAGTTCGTCACATGGCATTATATTTTATGCAAAAATTATGCGCAGAAACCATCATTTTTTTCGGAATAAAAAGAATATTAATATATTGTATAGTTATATTAATGTTTCCTTTTCTAGACTTAATTAGCAATTTAATCATAATTGTTGCAGTCATTACGATATGAAAGTATAATATTGTAACTTAGCAGAAAACCATTATGATAGAGATTTAAAAAAATACCAATAAGTTAGCACAAAGTGTGAAAATATGAAATCGAAAATAACGGTGACGAGCAGGATTATTTTTTGAGGTTATTTTCGATTTTACATTTTCACACTTTGTATTAATTTATATGGCTAAGCATGTAAAATGATAAAAATATATATAAAAATATCTAAATACCAATAAGCTTATTTTCCTTGAATATACGATTCTATCAATATTTTCATCATTAGTAAATAAAAAAGCCACTTATTTGAAATGAAGGGCGCTAATGGGTGTCAATGCCATCATTATCACATTTATGGATATTATGTTCTCGTATGAAGCAGTATTTAGGAAAACCGTTCCAGATGCTTTGCCAATTCAGCCATAGAGCCCTTAGCTTGTAACATTCGATGCTCTAAACGGTGTTTGGATACTACTTTTCACTCGTCATTTGCCATGTTTTAATGCCTGTATTACAAACGAAAACAAACAAATTTAATAAAATTTCAAAGGAAATATTATGGATTTTGTGGAGGATTTTAGGAGGAAACTTTTAATATTGATAACTTATTTAACTGCCTCGCTGGTGTAACGGTAGTGTATGCGACTGCTAATCATGAGGTCGGGCAAAGTTATTGAGCTTTTTCCTAAAAAGAAAAATTCTCAGTAGCAGCCCGGAGTTTGGAAATGTGCCCGGTAGACGTCAGTAGGCTCGCCGCCTATTACGTGGGACTCAAACATAGCTGGCGAGTCGTGGGTGTGTAATACACCTCTGCCTACCCCTTCGGAGAATACAGGCGTGATGCTATGTTTTATTAAATTAAAGTGACTAGAGTAGTTTGGTCCGTTATTAGACTAATAAACAAATTAAAAAAAAACTACATCATGACCGCTGTGTACATAGCTACCTACAGCTATGTAGGTACTTAGATTTCATTAACAACTTGTTTCATACTTTCTTTAACTTCTTTAAATAAGCTAAGTAGAACTTAGCATTGCTTCTTTTTAATTCTAGTGGTGACGCCAGTATATATATATACGTATATTCTAAACGAGAGCCAATGAGAGTGCTTCTCTAGCCACTACGACACAGTCCATCCTCAAACTACAGAACAGAAGCAGGATGTGGTTGAGATTTAACAGCAAGACTCGTCATACGACACCCGCCCGGGACATACAGTGTTGTGTCCTGTGGCACTCTTCTTTAACTCACGCGCGAATCACATTGTCTCTTGCAAAATATCGCCCAGATATAGTTTTTAAGCTTATCTGAGACCGCCCAGAGCAAGTATATTCTAAAGTTTCTATTGCTTTTGTAATTCTTGTAGGGACGCTGGTAAACCACCTGATTGGACAGAGGAGGAACATTGTGGGCCCACAGAAGAGAAAAAGCTTCGTCGAGATCGGTGAGTCCGACATTAAACTTTTCTTCCATGTCACATTAGACTAAAAAATACTGGTGTCGCCATCGAGAATACTTAGGTACATTATATCTCCTCATGGTGGATGGTAACTGCTGCTCATGGACTCAACTATACTGAGAATACAGTCAAGCCGCTACTCACCATTATATTTCGCGGATGTAAAACAAAAAATAAACGTTAAACACAAAGTGAAAAATGTCGACGAATGAATGAAAGACGTTAAGTATGATGTGTTATCGAAATTAGCAGTCAGGAGCAATTGTCAGGATGGCTGAATTGGTAAAAAAAGCATCTGGACGGTATCCAGAAGATGCAGGTTCAAATCCTGCTCCTGACTGTTATTTTTGATTTCACAAGTTTCACTTTGTGTTTGATGTATAGTGCTAAGCATGTCAAATGCTAAAAATATATATAAAAATATCTAAAATAAAAAATAAACGTTTATAATGGCTGCAACCAACCGTACCGAGGTATGTTATGGTGAGTAAACGAGTGTAGGTATGCTCCCACGTGGCATACAACCCTACCAGCAGCAATGGGTGATAATTGTTTACTTCTTATAGTCGTCTAATATGGCACCCACGGGAATGAAAAGTTGTCAAAAAAGTAAAAAAAAAAGTCTATGGGTCTAATCGTATATGCACGTGTATGTTAAATAATGAGATCAAAAATGCCTGATGAAGTTAAATAGCAACACAGAACAAGTGTTAAGACTAAAACCAGTATCATATTTTGACTGATATGTGCTCTACTCTCGATGAATATTATGATTGTTTATATTTCTGTCAATAACGTCAGAGTCGTTTTAAGAAGGAATTTCAAAATGTGTATTTTAATGAATGTTTACACTTCTACTACATAATACAATGTTAATATAGGTTTACTAATTGTGTAAATTAGTAAGTGATTAAAATTGTACAGAAGTAAATTTAGACTAATTCAATTATAACTACATATGTATGTTTATGTAATTATATAACAACATAATCATTTGCGTATTTTATTATTTGGTCTATTTTAACAATAATTATGTATATATTTTTATTTAATATAAGTCTTTCAGCTTAATGACTACAACTGAAATCTCAAAGGTCATCCAAATAAATGAACATAATTTATTGCTTATAATTCATGGGCAAGTGAACTTTTAATATACATTAATACTCATGTACTAATTATTGTTTAAAATACTGGTACAGTACGTACCAGATCAGTAATTCCGGAGTAGTCGTAACAGCCAAGTTCAAGCTGATTTATTCCTATGAAAATTAAGTTTAGAAGCCTTAGTGCACTTGGCAGTGTGCCGACTTGCCGAGACACTCGTGAGAACTAATAGAGAGCTGGGCTATTGGCATGCGGGCACCAGCAACCCATGATGGGCAACGGCTGTATACGATTGTATCTGTACTAATAAACTAACTTTGTTGTACTAACATTTTAACAATGAGAAAGAGATTAATTAAGACTGGTATACTATATTTCTAGGCGTAATTAATTAATACACTCTTTAATATTTTCTTTTTTTAAATGAGGTGGGAATCTTCTGAAAGACAGGAATACAGATGCAGATGAAATGTGTTGGTAGTGTGGGATTTTTGCCCACTAAAACCACCTCTCTGTAGTATCTAATATCACGGGAACGTGTTAGCATTACTTCGTGACACCAGTACTCCTCCCACTCCTCGTTTTGATGTGAAACATCTAATGCGGAGGGAGAGTAAAATCGGCTGTTAGCGTGGCGACGCTTTTATTGTACTTGTCCCGTTCAAATCTTGCAAGTTAAATTTAACACACTTCCCGGTTTCCGATTGAGCTGAAATTTTACAGGCATGTGTATATCACGTGATAATGCAATATTATGATGACATGGAGCTGCTCTGATGATGAAGCTGGAAGATGACCACAGTAACTCCGTAATGAAACGACGCAACCCATTGAGTTTTGAATCATTTGATTTGTCTTGACGAGTACTTTGTCTTTAGATAGTATCCAGGGTCTGATTATGGAGCTAGAAGGTGGCCATAGGAACTCCGTTATAAAACGACATAGCTCCATCGAGTTTGGGCTCATATGATTTGTCTTGACGAGTACTTTGTCTCTAGATGGTGTCCAGGGTCTGACGATGGAGCTGGAAGGTGGTTACAGTAACTCTGTAATGAAACTACGCAACCCTATCGAGTTTATACTCATTTGATTCGTCTTGAGGAGTACTTTGTCAACTTATAATCATTTTATTTCTACAAAATAATTTCGATGTTTTCACGTCTGCTAGACGTCCCGCGACGTCTAGTTTTTTTAGTTTGGGTTCTCCTCCTTCTTCTTCGTCTGCAGCAGCTCACACACGAATCCATTTATGGCTGCCCAATTTCTCTCTCCACACAACAACCAAGAGACCCCATTTTTCGGACCAATCTCTGACACACCCTCGTTAAGATGTTGCTGTCGTAGATCTCGCCAGCGACGGCATCCGAAAAAAGTGTGCTCCATGGTGTCAACCTCTTCCGGACAGTACGCACAAATAGGATCGTTTCGGATCCCCATGCGATGCAAATAGGCATTGAATTGGCCATGGCCGGACAAAAACTGTGCAAGATGGTAATTCACCTCCCCATGTTTCCTTTGTGTCCAGTCTTTGACCCTTCTAATTAATCTGTAGGTCCATTTTCCTTTCTCTGAAGACAGCCAACGCTCCTGCCACTTATTAAACGCTAATGCTCCCGTGTTTTGATGTCCACCAAGGGTTCTTCGGCAGCCGCACGTACGTTCCAGATGCACTCTTTAGTATAAAACTAATTTAAATTGCTATAGATCACTCCCTTAGTCACATTTTCCCACTACAAAGATAAAATATATAGAATATTGAGTATTAAGAATGTGCCAACGCGCTCCCTTGAAACATCTGCATTTATAACTACAACGGTTTCGTTATAATTATTGTGTATAAATTTTAAAACATTACATAGTAAATTTTCATTTCTGGTAAGTCCCTAAATGTAAACATGTAACACGCACGGCATATGTTCAGTATGATCCAAGGTCACGTAAAGTTTTTTCGTTGGTAATTTACTTCTGGCTAGAATAATTGTTATGATACTTGATTTATCGAGTGCATATTTTGTTTCAACGAAAGCTTGGCGGAGCTCGGGCTAGCCATGAATCATAGTAACGACCGCCCGGGATAAACATTTTTTTTAGACAATGAAAAGGTCAAGACTGGTAACACCGTTTATTATTCACTTCATATATTTTTGGTATTTTTTCTCATATAATATGTAACAATGGGTGTAATATTATTGCTATATACTACGCATAATACCACGTCACCAGTTTAACTAATCTTACCACTTATTTTATCATAATTATTAATATCTTCTGAATTGATAATATAAGTGAATGCATGTATAAAAAGTAAAGTTAAAAGCTAATAAACTAATTAATTTATACCCTAAACGTTGTGGCAGTTAGATTTTAAAATAGACGCTACATTTTCTGGTCAAAGCTAAGCAAACGTTCCTTACCTCATTTAAATTTTATATTCAGCCCACTTTGTAAAACAGTAATGTGGAAGGTTAAGCTTCCATTTTGAAAACAACAAAGAAGAAATTACTCATTACTGCGTATCGTAAACCTAAATATATACAAACATGCTTCGAGAGTAATAAGTTAAAAATTATCATAATATGAATCACTAAAATTTACTTTTATACATAGCATCACGCCTGTATTCCCCGCAGGGGTAGGCAGAGGTGTATTATACACCCACGACTCGCCAGCTATGTTTGAGTCCCACGTAATAGGGGGCGAGCCTATTGACGTCTACCGGGCACATTTCCAAACTCCGGGCTGCTACTGAGAAATTTTCTTATTAGGAATAACATATTTTATGTAATCAATGTGCCTATATTTGTTAAATCTAACACACTATAGTGACAGAAAACGGTGTTATATACTTTTGTTATAATGGACATATTACTGTAATAATCGAGATAAATTTGTTTTAGGTATTTGTCAGTTACGGTGTCTTAATTAAATTATATTTTCGTACAGGGTTAAGTTCAGTGTACTACTTACACGAAAACGGTGGGAATGTAGAGCGCATACAATTAGGCCACGATCTGATTAAATAAAAACAGTAACAAAAATCATGAAGTGCCAGAACAGTTGCGTTATCACAAACATCTTCAACAGATAACTAAGTGATAGTTACTAAAACTACTGCCTCTCGATAATATTTCAGAATGAGTCCCCTCATAAATATACAATTCTGAATCCCAGAGTTCTAAATTATACAGTATATTTTGCATAACACGTAATCATTACCACGTCACCGAATTATTATTGTTTTAAAAAAGAGTGTACCTCAGGAATGTTTGCTTACCATTGATGTAATGTAACATAGTTCCAGTGGCTCGCCAATACAGGTGCAGAGACGGCAAACGGCGGATTTATTTAGTAAGTGAAGGCCCCAGACTAACCTTTTCGTTACCGTGAACGACGGGATGTGCAGATAGGTACATTTTTTACTGCTTAACAAAAAAAAAAAGATTGATGAAATGATATAATAATTCTCTTAAAGTATAAATTATTTGAGAATAAGGAAAAAGAGATTTTTTGTACTAGCGGGAATCGAACCCGCGTCTTTTCCAATCCGGGGAAGTGCTCTAAGCCACTGAGCTATAGTACAGGTACTTCGACCATCCCAATCTCCTTATTACATTTGTCTTTACGACCAGCGCCATCTATCGGAAGCATTTACATGCATTAAACCGATATAGTAAGTTTAATTTTGCAATTAAAATTCATACTATTTGATGGCGCGATTTTTTAAACATTTTTGATCTATATTTTTTAGCATTTGACATGCTCCGCCACTTTTAAAGTATAAATTATTTGAGAATAAGGAAAAAGAGATTTTTTGTACTAGCGGGAATCGAACCCGCGTCTTTTCCAATCCGGGGAAGTGCTCTAAGCCACTGAGCTATAGTACAGGTACTTCGACCATCCCAATCTCCTTATTACATTTGTCTTTACGACCAGCGCCATCTATCGGAAGCATTTACATGCATTAAACCGATATAGTAAGTTTAATTTTGCAATTAAAATTCATACTATTTGATGGCGCGATTTTTTAAACATTTTTGATCTATATTTTTTAGCATTTGACATGCTCCGCCACTTTTAAAGTATAAATTATTTGAGAATAAGGAAAAAGAGATTTTTTGTACTAGCGGGAATCGAACCGTCGTAAAGACAAATGTAATAAGGAGATTGGGATGGTCGAAGTACCTGTACTATAGCTCAGTGGCTTAGAGCACTTCCCCGGATTGGAAAAGACGCGGGTTCGATTCCCGCTAGTACAAAAAATCTCTTTTTCCTTATTCTCAAATAATTTATACTTTAAAAGTGGCGGAGCATGTCAAATGCTAAAAAATATAGATCAAAAATGTTTAAAAAATCGCGCCATCAAATAGTATGAATTTTAATTGCAAAATTAAACTTACTATATCGGTTTAATGCATGTAAATGCTTCCGATAGATGGCGCTGGTCGTAAAGACAAATGTAATAAGGAGATTGGGATGGTCGAAGTACCTGTACTATAGCTCAGTGGCTTAGAGCACTTCCCCGGATTGGAAAAGACGCGGGTTCGATTCCCGCTAGTACAAAAAATCTCTTTTTCCTTATTCTCAAATAATTTATACTTTAAAAGTGGCGGAGCATGTCAAATGCTAAAAAATATAGATCAAAAATGTTTAAAAAATCGCGCCATCAAATAGTATGAATTTTAATTGCAAAATTAAACTTATTATATCGGTTTAATGCATGTAAATGCTTCCGATAGATGGCGCTGGTCGTAAAGACAAATGTAATAAGGAGATTGGGATGGTCGAAGTACCTGTACTATAGCTCAGTGGCTTAGAGCACTTCCCCGGATTGGAAAAGACGCGGGTTCGATTCCCGCTAGTACAAAAAATCTCTTTTTCCTTATTCTCAAATAATTTATACTTTAAAAGTGGCGGAGCATGTCAAATGCTAAAAAATATAGATCAAAAATGTTTAATAATTCTCTCTTAATTTGCTTAAGAACTGCCTATATCCCATGTGTTTAAAGCCTATCTATATGTGTAGAGCCTATGAAAAATCCACCTACTTTTACAAAGGTCAGTAAGAAATTCGCTAATGACATAATTAAATAATTTGATAGCAATTAAAATGTTTTGCAAATGATAAAGGTGCCTACCAATACACGTTAAGATGTTATGAAAAATTTGGAAAGGATTAATAATTATCAAGGAGCCTCTCATTAAATAAATGCCGCTCATAGACTATGTCAATACACAGGCAAGCAGTCACCTACTCTTTTCTTTTTTTGTTTTGTTAAGGTGGAAAAAAATGTACCTAACCGCACACCCCGTCGTTTGGGGCAACGAATAGGGTAGTGTCAGGGTAGAGTCCTCACTCACTAAAGAAACCCGCCGTGTGCCGTCTCTCCGCCTGTGTTGGCGGGCCAGTGGTACTATGTTGCATTACTTCGGTGGGGCAGCCGCCTACCCTGAACTCACTAGTAGTGGTATTTGCTGTCAAGATTTCTCTTCTCATCAAGATTTTGTATATACAGATCTTAGTAATGTCATGTAGATTGTAGTATTTTAACGATGTTTATTAAGATTTTTTAATATTTATATTTTAATATTAAAACTTTATTGAGTGAATCTTCGGTATAATATAAAAGACTACGAATTCACAGGAAGATATTCGCTCGCCAATGTAATAAAAACCAGGAAGAGGTAACCGCTGCGGCGCATTAATGGTCCGGTACATTAAGGATCAACAACAGCAAAGTGTGCGAGAAGGTTCCGTGGTCGTCTACCAATTTAAGATCCTAATTGATACTCAAACTTATTCTAAATAAATATTAAATAAATACTTTTTTATTAAATCATTATCTTTTTACAATACGTAGAGGGATGCTCTTAAATTATTTAAATGTTAGAGAATCAGACTTGTACCTGAAGTAAATGTGTTTCAGGCAGGAACGGCTGGTATTATATAATTAATTAAAATGTTAAGAATCTAGGTTTATTTAGCATAAGAGGTATATGCAGTATATTTAATTAAATAAAAAAGCAGTGTAAATATGAAGAACAAATTATTTGTGAAAATGTGGAAAAAGAGAACTTTAATGCGAGCGGGAATCGAAACTGCGTCCCTTGCAATCCGTTCCAATAGGCTTAGCGGTTAGAGCACTGCCTCGGATTGATTCTCCTTTTCCACATTTTCACAAACAATTTGTTCTTTAAAGTAGCTCAAGTGGTAAAATACAGATCAAAAGTGTAACTATAAATTATAACTCAATAATGATACATCCTTAACAATAACTACAACGGTAAATTTAATATTTAAAAGTTCGTAATTCATGCAAAATCTTATAAGTAATTACTTTAACACGAATAATTTCTCCATAATATATCTTCGTAGGTACGATATTTCTTGAAATGCATTTTTGACAATAATTTTGCATTGGTTATGTACTCGTAATACTGAAACCTATATTGCTGATATAAATGTTATTTTACATAATAATTGAATATTTTTGTAGTTTTTATAATAATATACATGACATAAAATATTCTAAACTGAAAAGCATGGCTTTACTTAATATGTGGTAACCCAGTAAAAATCTTAAGTAGTAAATTTAAAGCACCGTATTTTGCATCAGACTTCCCAACGATTCCTCGAGAGGCTCTTAAAATGTTGGTCTCGGATGTTACTTAAAGTCTGTTAATTGAAGCCGTTATTGGTACAATGGTATAGTCAACAATATTTCGTGAGTCAATTCCAGCTACTTCGTCTGATTCTTTCTTTTTTTTTTTTCTCAGTCAGTACGAAATTCTTGCAATACTTGGCCTTCAGATCTACCAACCAACACGATGTTGATTTTTTGCGAAATAATAATAATAATTTTTACCATCATCCATCCATCAACCTTTCGACGTACACTGCTGGACTTAAAGTTCCCCAAGTAAGTAATTATTATTTTATTAATATTTAATTACGAACTGTAGGCATAATACATAAACAATTATTTAATACAGATGAATTAATAACAAACTCAATTTTTTCCTCTCCAAATATTTTTTTTGTTATAATGCTTATTATATAGACTAATTACATGTGAGATAAAACATTAGTATTATTAAGCTAAGTTTGTAGGCTCTGTTGTTACTAAGCAAGATATCGCTGGAATATTTCATTGTGAGATATTTACAAGTAGGCGTGATTGGCTAGCTATTACAATGACATGATAGATCTATGTCTATAATTATCAATCTTTAGTGAAAACATATTATGCCAATCTTTTAATATTTTTTTCTCAAAGATTGGGTTTATGCTTACATATACAAAATCCGTGAAAAAACAAATCACAAAATGTGTCACTAATATTACAATATTCTAATAATAAATAAATATTCACGGACATTTAACACAACGTCCTCTGGTCCCAAACTAAGCTTAACGCTTGTGCTATGGGTACCAGATTACGGATATAATGCATATACCTATTACGTTTTTTTTTGTAAATGCATATAATAGATAGAAAACACCCAGACGCAGTACAAATATCTGTGTTCATCACACAAATAATAATTGTCCTGATTGGGAATTGAACCCACGACCTCATGCACGGAAGTCAGTTACTCTACCGGCTATTCCACGACACACCGTTAAACATACAATACGTACGTCAAACATAAAAATACAATGGGATCCGTTGATATATTATGTTACCAAACGGAAACTAACAAAGCCACTATTACTTTTACATAGCGATCTGAACACATGTAGCCAGATGTGTCATCGACCGCTGAATATATTGAAAACCAGCCAAATGGAAGTCCGACATCGCATTGCACCACGTTAACCGGAAACATGTGGCCAGAATAAAAATGTCGTGTAAACAATTGACTATTTCGAAATCACGTATTCCATAGAGAAAATTATTCATTTTATAGGTCGTTCGTGTTGTGACCGACTAAGAATACAAGTGTTACCATCCCATTAATTTCCTCGTACGAAATACGAGGTGACTAAGGACGGTAAGCAATTTTTAGCCATTGCATTACTAGCCACAGCCAGTGCCGTGTGGAGCCGGCTTTAGAATTGTCCCAGCCCTCTCCACCCATGGGAGTTGTAAGAGCCGACTGAGGGAATATCGGGGAAGTGGGCAGCAGCACTCCCTCGAGTATTATCCGTGTGGTGACGGATTAAGAATACAAGTGTCACCACCCCATTCTTTCCCACGGGTGTCGTATGAGGCGACTAAGGGAAGTAAGCAATTATCATCCATTGCACGACTGGTGGTAGGGCTGGGTTGTGGCAACCAAGTGGAAGTACTCACTTGGTATCCGGCCCGAGCGGGCTGGTACCACCATCTCCCGTGTGACCGGCCATGAAGCACATTGTTGCGTTTTGGCTATAGTAGGAGATAGCCGTTTATATTTCATTTCATCTGTGAAATGAATTGGTGAGCAGCGGCTTGACAATACTCTCGGTATAGTCGAGCCCATGGGCGACGGTTACCATTTACCATCAGATGGACAATGGCTCGTATGCCACGCCACTACATGCAATAAAAAAATTAAAAAAATCCACTGCGATCGACAACCCGCCTGCCAAGCGTGGCGATTACGGCACTATACCCCCAATTTGGGGAGGCCTATGTCCAGCAGTGGACGTCGAAAGGCTGATGGATGGATGGATGGGTGAATGAATTACTCCTGGTATAGTTGGATACTAAGTAGGAGTAGGTACTCACTTGTTATCGGGCTAAACTGGATCTGTACCATCGTTTCCCGTGTGATCAGTGGCAAATTTGACCTAAAACCCGGTAGGCCCTGGCCGGACAAAGAATACACTAATTATGAGAAGAAAACTAGTGGTACACTAATTATAACAAGAAAACTAGTGGGCCTTGCTTATCCCAACATGAATAGGTCGGCTCTTTCGGTAAAGTACTACCCTCTCAGAGAAGATCAGCGTAAATCCAACGGCAATCATTCCTATTGTTCTGTTTCATGCGGTGAATGAGAGCGCTGGGGGTCCAATAGCATTTCCTATCCTCTCCTTATTAGCTTTTCCAACCTCTGCTTATTAATCTTTTTCTCTACTTGTATCCCTTTTCTTAGATTAAGCGGGACGCGAGCAATGCCTCAAGGGTTGCAGGCGTCTACAGGCTACAGTTACCGCTTACCATCAAGTGGGCCGTATGATAGTACCACTCGCGTAGTTTAAACCAAGTCAGATGCAACCCTACTGCCTGTTGTACAGTAACAGTTGTTAACAAAAAGTATTATGGTTATAGATTTCTGTTATGTTATCACGATATTACTAAACCTATGACTTTATTTAAAAAAAAAGTTAAAAGTTGGTAATCCAATATTCATATATAAGTAGTACCGAATCGTAAATAAGGGGAGCTGAGAAAAGGGCGGCTGATATTACATATTATGGCCTAGGACCAAATCCGCCGTGTTACCGACGTCGCCGTGTGACCGACCCTGAAGGATGTCAGAGTGTTTTGGTTGTAATTAATCAATTCACTAAATTATTGTCGTGGCTAGCAGCGACTTAGTTGTAGGTACTTTTAGTAATGTTAAGTCCACACGGTGGTTACCAGTTGCCATTACCATTTGCCGCTAAAAGCAATACAAAGTAGGTATATTTACCAAATAAATTTTGGAATATTATTTGACGCTTATGCCATAAGAATGGTAATATATAAAAATATTATGTAAAACACTGAGTTACTAACTAAATATACGAGTAATCTGTCCGTTCTGTTTGAAAAGTAAAATATCAAAGAGTTGGTTAAAATGAAGCGAGATACGCATGCTGTGACAGACAAAGTCACGTCACTCCACCGTGCATTACAAAAACTAGTACCTATGTGTAGTCACATGTGTAACATAAATAAAAAAGTGACGATCTGCGTATGCGTAATTATAATACAATATAATAATGTTTACAGACATTTACATACAAGTTTAACATTCTATCAATCAAGTGCCAGAACAGACGACGAGTCCGATGCATAGCATTTGTAATATTAACGGACATTACATTCGAAATAATCATATTTGTGTATTTCGTAATATTATTAGAATAATTAACTGGCAAAATCGTCTTCACAATAAATTGGCAGTCTGCTTATACCTAGGCTGGTAGTCACCACTGAAGTAATGTCGTAAGGCGGAGAGATGGCACACGTAGGTTTATTTAGTGGGTGAGAGCCCATCACTACCCTGTATATTACCCCGAACACAGAGGTGTGTGGTTATGTACTAAAATAATAATAAAAAACCGCTCAATTGCAAAATTAAACTTAGATATTATATTGTAATGATGCACCTAAATGCATCCGATAGGTGGCGTGAGTTGTAAAGACAAGTGTGATAATATAGATTGGGTATGGCCGTCGGTCACTGCACAGGTTCGAATGCCGCTCGCAGTAAAATTATCTTTTTCCACATTTTCGCAAAATAATTTTTCCTTTTAAAGTAAAGTAGCCGAGCATGTCAAGTGCCAAAATACAGATCGAAAATATATTTATTAACAAAGTTAGTATATATCTAAGTGGGGTAATATGTACATGTATTTTATATTTATCCCACTTTATTAATATCCCACTATCCCACTTTAGTAATTATACCTTAACTTACAACGTTTAGTATGTAAGGTAAGTACAATGTCAGTCAAAACAGAAACGGGTTATGGCGCTGTAAGTATTAGTGGCTGTACTTTGACCGTGTTTTATTCCAAAATAATATTAAAATGTATGCAACGAGTTATTTAAAACAGGAAGTAATAGTAAATAAAGATTGCTCATTAGTCATACACCACTCAATTAAGGCCAGGATTATAAATCTTTACGAAACATTCTCAGTAAAATCTTATACCAACGTTATTGCCACAAAATCATATACATTGTTTGTGTTAAAATTTAGTTTTACTCGCGTATACGTGACATTTTACTCGGATAAGAAAAATAACGTTATAATGTGCTGCATAAGTTGAGCTTAATATCTTAGAAATAGACAACGTTTTAATGCGAATAACTTCCCATCCATCCATCCATCAGCCCTCTAAAGTCCACTGCTGGACATAGGCCTCCCCAAGAATGGGGGATAGTGCCGTAATCGCCACGCTTGACAGGCGGGTTGGCGATCGTAGTGGATTTTGTTAATACTCGAAGAAGTGCTGCTGCCCACTCCTGCGGCATTCCCTCAGTCGGCTCTTACGACTCCCATGGATGGAAAGCCAGCCCCACACGGCACACCGGACGAATAACTTAATATAATAAAATTAACGATTACTTATAGTTTGAAGTATTTTTTACTGATACTGTTTAAGTCTATTGGTACCGGTAATTAAGTCACTGGTACCTACTTAACCAGTGGAGAACAACAGATAATTAATTTTGTCCAACAATGGAACTAGAGAGACTTATGGAGGTAGGATATCGTATACAGGAACCGAGCCGAGGAGCCATCTACTCCATGATCTTAATTAAATACTTAATCCCAATAATATTATAAATATGTTTGGAAGTTTCTAGCATTATCCTTTTTTTTTTGATAAGGCGGAAAAATGTTCCTATCCACACACCCCATCGTTCGGGGCAACGAATAGGGTACTGTAGAGCCCTCATTCACTAAATAAACCCGCCATGTGCCGTCTTTCCGCCTTTATAGGCGGGCCACTGAAACTGCTACATTACTTCAGTGGTAGTTAACACAATTATTCTATAACGGCTAACCGGATTTTAATAAATTAACACAAATATTTATTTATATATTTTTTTTCCACTTTGTGTTTAATGTTTATAACACAAATAGTTTATAACTTAGATATACTTATTATACAGTTTACATTTTATCCCGGAAAATTAACGGGTTTCAGCTGATCAGTCCATTTTGCATAGAGGTTATTTTGCCGTAGAGTGAAGTTTATATTACATTAGATTCTGCGCGCAACCGCAATGACTTCAGAATATAAATGCGCCACTCTACGGCGTATTAATTAGCTCTATGCAAAAATAGCTATCTCACAGGAGCTATCTATTTTACCGAGAAAAAATCCTAACTAAGTAACTAATTTATTACGCCATTTCTCTTGCGGGGTAGGCAGAGAGAACAGTGTCAAGAGGCTCTATTCTTACATACATCTCTCGCTTCCTCAACATTCATAATTCTCTGCATACACGCTCGCCGGTTTTTGGAGACTCCCGACTCCACCTTCCTTCAAGTAATACATTTGGTCTAGGTAGGTGAGTCTCAGTCTCCGAAGAAGGGGCTCTACTGGTGGTCTCAGGAGCTGGCGGACCTCCGTGCGGCGTGCACTCGTGCCCGGAGGTCTTACACCCGCAGTTGGCGGCGCAATCGCGATGGGGAGCGGAAGGGCCAGCTTTACGAGGCGTACCGCACTTCGCGGGACGCGTTCAAGCTGGCCATCTGCCGCGCCAAAACAGAGAAAAGGCAGGAGATCCTGGACGGTCTCAACCGTGACCCCTGGGGCCGCCCATACCGTGCGGCGCTCGGGTCGGTCGGGGCCTTCAGGCCCATCGTGCTGCTGGACGAGGCGGGTTAGCTGCTGGAGAGAATCCTCGCTGCCCGCATCGTCCAGCACCTGCGCGACGTTGGACCCGACTTGTCGGACGCCCAGTTTGGTTTTCGAGCTGGTCGTTCGACGGTCGGCGCGATTATGCGCCTGAGGGCCGCGGCCGCGGCGGTCGTCGCCGGCGGTGGAGTGCTGTTGGCAGTGTCGCTTGATATGGCCAACGCATTCAACGGTCTGCCATTTAGCTGCATCAGGGAGGCGCTCCGGTATCACGGGGTGCCTACATACCTGAGGCGGCTAGTGGCAGACTACCTTGAGGGCCACAGCGTTCTCTATGACAGCCGCATAGGGGATGTTGTGAGGAGACCCATGTCGTGCGGTGTCCCACAGGGTTCGGTTCTAGGGTCGCTCCTGTGGGACATCGGTTACGACTGGGTGCTGCGCTGTCGGCTCCCCCGCCAGGCTAGCGGTCATCTGCTATGCGGATGCCACGCTGGTCGCGGCCCGGGGCGGAAACTTCGAGGAAGCGGCGTTCCTGGCCACCTTAGGGACCCCGGAGGTGGTCAGGAGGATCGGGGCGCTGGGGCTTAGGGTGGCCCTGGATAAGTCGGAGGCCCTACTTTTCCATGGGCCCCGACGTCGGCCACCTGCTGGCGCCTCGATCACAGTAGACGGGGTCCAAAATGAGGTTAGGGCCCAGATCAAGTATGTGGGCCTGGTGCTGGACGGGCGGTGGCAATTTCGCGAGCATTTCCGCCAACTGTCCCCGAAGCTCGTCGGCGTGGCGTCCGCCCTTGCACGGCTCATGCCGAATATGGGCGGACCCAACAATGCGTGCCAACGGCTTTACGCGGGGTGGTCCGGTCGGTGGCATTGAACGGCGCACCCGTGTGTGCGGAGTCCCTGGACGCACTGAACCGGGCTCTTCTGTGGAGACCACAGAGGGTCGTCGCGTCCAGGGTCATATGCGGCTACCGCACGGTATCGACGGAGGCGGCCTGTGTATTGGCCGGAATAAGGCCATGGAGGCATATGGCCATGGGACTTGGAGGTGGAGGGGCTCGCGTAGGTGTATCGGCGGGCGTCGCAAGAGTAAGCGGAGCGCGGGCGCCCCCAACTCCGTGAGGTGGCCAGGCGGCAGGGCGACGTCCGCCAAGCTGCCATGGCCAACTGAAGGGCACGGCTGGAGGCACCCCAGGCCGGTCTTCGGACCGTAGGGGTGCTCCAGTTGGTGCTGGAAGAGTGGGCAGGGCGACGGCACGGAGTCCTTACCTTCCGATGGTGCAGGTGCTGTCGGGGCACGGTTGCTTCGGCAGATATCTGCACATTGTCGCAAGGAGGGAAGTGACTCCGGGCTGTCACCATTGCGGCTGCGACGAGGACACGGCGCAGCACACGCTCGAGTCGTGCCCGGCTTGAGCCGAGCGGTGCCGTGAACTCGTCGCGGCAATAAGGGGGGACCTCTCGCTGCCGAGCGTCGTCAGAGCGATGCTTGGCAGCGACAGAAATTGGGCCGCGGTCGCTGCCTTCTGCGAGGAGGTCATCTCGCGGAAGGAAGCGGCGGAGAGGGTCAGGGAGGCTAATCCTTCCGCAGACCCGAACCGCCGCCAGCGACTGGGGCGGCGCAGGCGTGAATATAATGCCGCCCTAGCTGGGGCTGCGGGTGGATGGACCGGGGAACGTCCGCCACCCGCAAGGCCTCCCGCGAAGGTGCGATGCTCCGTGTGCGGATGCGTCGCTCAGATGAGGGTACCCGAAAGGGTAAGCCGCCGGCGGACCACCGAAGGAATGTAACATAGTTCCAGTGACCCGCCAATAAGGGCGGAGAGACGGCACACGGCGGGCCCGCACACCCCGTTGTTGGGGGCAACGAACAGAGTAGTGTGGGGCCCACACCCACTAAAGAAACCCGCCGTGTGACATCTCTCCGCCTGTGTTGACGGACCACTGGTACTGTGTTGGATTACTTAATTCGCCCGCCGGCGGCTCCTGGTCTCCCCCTGTACCTACATCCTTCCACTGTAATAATAATTTTATATGGTCTAGCTATATGTATTCAAAAATTCGTAATGATTTATTATGTAGCTAATGCGTGAAAACGAAGCAAACAAACGCACTTATGCATTAAATTTGTGATATTAGTAAGGTTTGACCTTATTATGAAGTTGAAGACAGATGCAGTCACAGGTATAAGCTAGTTCCAACAAAGTTTTAGTTAAAACAATCAAATCAATCATTTAGAAATAATCCTTAGATTTATTTATTAGAAATGAAGATATTTGACAGCAAACAACAGATAATTACTTTTTGTTGTCGTCAACGCGACGTCCCAAACTTTTTATCAAGAGAAAGGTCGCACTTTTGTTGGAAAACTTGTGTCCGGCTATTAGGTTGGGCTTCGTCTTTAAAATAAACAACGCGTTTGTACGATTCATTTTAAGCGACATATTGTTTCAACTTTTGTTGGAGAAAAGGTGAGATATAGAATAACTTTAATAATTTTGTATACCAAAGTTCTTTCAGAGACTTCTTAATATACAGGGTAATTTTTGAACCAGTGCGCAAACTTTTTTTAAAGGTTCTATATCAGTAATAGAACACATTTCCATTAATTGTTTAATCCGATTTTTTAATTTTTTATCCGACTTGAAATCAGTAAAATATAGACACCAATCTTACGAGCAGCTAGAAGCTTTATTTTCTGCATTTTGATGGTCCTAAGCCCATGAAAGTATAAAGGAAAAATTGGAACTACTCTTATAAATAACTTCAGGTCACGACCTAAACTTAAAAAGTTTATTTCGAACCTGATAAAATTAGAGGTCAGTAACCCGCATAGATACCTACGCGTTGGCGCATTGACCAAGCCCCGATGTAGGTATTTACGGAAGCGCGCACGTAGTGTGACAATAAAATCTAATTCAAAAGTAATCCTTTCGTTTGCGATAACTTTATTTTTTAGTAATACATATCAAAATAAAAAATACGTGTTTATTAAAATTTGCTTAAGTTTATTTTCTCAAACTTTGCGCACTGGCTAAAGTATTACCCCGTATGTATTTTCTGTACACTATGGGGGCCTTATAAACATAATAATTATTATATTTAACAGACAAAAAGTACACCCAGACTAAGAACATTAATTTGTGGTCCATATAAATAATTGTTCTGTGTAGGAATCCAACCCACCTGCTTATCCCAGAATAAAGGGGCCGGCTCGATTTGGGAAGTAACACTCGCTCATAGAAGATCAGGTAGAAACAATGGTAGGTACTCCTACCGTTACCGACTATACATATACCTTTTTTTGCATAATTTGCTAACTTAGATAACATTCGACAAAATCATAGACGGGCTATTAGGAAATCGCATGTATTGTGAAAAAGTTACTAATAATAAAAATGTATCACTATAGCGCAATCGCATTTGTATTAATATGATAATCATTGTTATTAATCTTCATTAACAGTTGACAATCAATATTAATTATAAAGAATCGCGGATAGCCAGAGATTTATTAAAACTGAATACAGTTACAAAACAAGACCGCATAATATCAGTGGGAGGTTCTGAAAAACACGTGCTTGGATACATTTTTATGGGCCTCGCGTAGTCGGTAGTGTAACCGACTTCCGTGCACGAGGTCGTGGGTTCGATTCCCACTCAGGACAATTATTTGTGTATATATGTATATATTATATCCGTAATCTGGTACCCATAGCACAAGCGTTAAGCTTAGTTTGGGATCAGAGGACGTTGTGTGAAATGTCCGTGAATATTTATTTATTTATTATTATATTTCGATTAAAAAAATAACATTAATGTGATATAGACTTAATAGCATGCTGATTTAGATTTAACGACCCGATCTTTATATTTGTTAATGTAAATTAAAAGATCATGACATAATCTAATTGTCAGTCAATCTTTTTGCCAAAAAACTTACACTTGGGCAGAGTGCTGAACTACGGCCAAAATCGTCCTCGCTCTGGCGGGTGGTCTCCAACAGTCCAACAGTAGGATAGGTTTGAAACGATATTTTTTTTTCTATGTAAGTCCTTGGAATTTAATAATGCCATACATATAACCCAGTGACCCAATTATGAGACAGCCCTAGTACAGAATTATACGACCGGTGAATCCGGCGGTGGTACGAGTACCTACATCGCAAACGATCTCTTGACTTCGTAACCGAAGCATCGGAAGCTCAGATAAGGCTTTCCGTTTTTGACATGCGATACGACCACGATACGATACTGGGGATATTTATGTATATTGCTTTATCGGAATTGTGATTGTGAATTTAATGTTAAATAGAATATTTCAGCACAAACATATGAGTTAAATTTGTATGATTACTTGAGAAGAAGCTGTTTTTTTTTGGATTGCATCATTATCAAGCTCTTAGATAGAATTATCGAAGCCATAAGGGCTTGGGTATTCAACAAACTGCGAAAGTTTCACATATAATTTTGAAGACCTGTTCAAGTTCTCCAAATTTTAAATATCTCCTGCTGCAACCAAAACACACCGATGTGCTTCATGACCGGTCACATGGGCGATGGTGGTACTAAACCGCTCGGGCCCGATAGCAAGTGAGTACTCCCACTTGGCACCCAGCCCTACCATCAGTAATGCAATGGGTGAAAATTGCTTACTTACCTTAGTCGCCCCACACCCGTGGAAAAGAATGGTGTGATGCCACTACCGACTACGCCACGAGCCCACAACCACCACGAGCGAGTAATATAAAGAATGGATACTTCGAATTATAAAAGTAAAGACATACTCGTAGCTGGGGATGATTAAAATAATATATATGAATATTGTTTTTAATATATAATCTATCAAAATTATGTTGTTCAATGAAATATTATTCTAAATAAAAACAGCATAGAATATTTTAAATATAAATAGAAAATTACTTATTTACAAATACATTAAAGCTTGCCACGTCGGTCGTAGCAGATAGAAATAAATACATAGTTAAATAGTAATAGCTGCCTTGGATAAAAGTTTAGTTATAATTATTTAAAATTGTATACGTTTCGAACTCTCATCCCGCTCACTCACGGAAAGAGGTTATATTCTTAGCCGACCACATGGCCAGGTTTAAAAATTATTATCGATAAAATAAATAAATAATCCAATGAGGTAGGATGTGGAGCAGTTTACGATTAATATGAGTCTCATGCTGGAACACGAGTAGATGTTTTATCGGCACCAGTAAATAACAACATTTTGTACTAATAACAATTATTCTTAAATATTTCTTGATTTCACGAATTGGTCTGAAATAAAATCAACGATACATGAAATATTTTGTATCGTGTTAAACCGAATATTTACTCTCTTGAACGTTGGAGTATATAGATAGTTAGTAGCGCGTATACACATTTGATAATATGTAACTGTATTATAGGTACTGTATTATGTCTCTCTCTGTCTATAGTAAAAACAGTTTTATAGACAACTAGTACGTGCCTGCGGCTCCGCCGCAGCCAAAAGCTAGTTTTTGGGTTACATCTTAGGTTCCCGGTATAGTACCGGGATAAAATTAAGTCTAATCACGAGCTATCAAAAAAATTACATCAAAAACCGTTCAGTAGTTCTTGCGTGATGCGCGAACAAACAAACAGGGAAACAGACAAAAAATAGTTTTGTGTTTAGACACGCCTATATATAGCCGTCATTTTTTCTCAAATATCTTAAATGTACAGACATAGCTATGTTACAGCTTTATAATATTATACAGCTTTATATTAGATATTTATTTATACACATTGAAGCAAGTTTTTTACAAAATTGTTGAGTGTGTAGTTTTGATATCTTACATTAATATATGAATATAGTAGTATATATATAATGTAAGATATCAAAACTACAAATATATAGATATTCTACGAGTATATACCTATTTATTCTAAGCAGCAATGTCTTGCTAAAAGATAAAGATAAAATATTTAATAGCAATTGAATCTTCATTTGCCGTGTGGGGCCGGCACCAAGAATAGCTCCACCCTGTCTCTTCCTATGGGAGTCGTAAAAGCCGACTAAGGAATTACCGGGGGACCGGGCAGCAGCATTCCCCTGTGTACTAAAAACATCCACTGCGATCGCCAACCCGCCTGCCAAGCGTGGCGATTATGGTAAAACCCCCTATTTTGGAGAGGCCTATGTCCAGCAGTAGACGATGAAAGCTGATGGATGGATGGATGGATGGAATCTTCATTGAGTCTCGCTTGAATTACAAAATATGTAACTGTTGGATTGGATTTGAACCTACATCTTCTGGAATACCGTCCCCGATGCTTTGACAATTCAAAGTTAATTTTACAATTGAGAGATTGTAAAATTAAGTTTACCTGGCCAGTATAATGTATGCAAATACTACCGCCAGATAGCGCAGGCGTCACCTAAGATGTTAAGAATGAATGTGTTGTCGAAATTTGCAGGCCCGGGCAGATGTCACGATGGCTGAATTGACAAAGCATCAGTCTGGGATGGTATTCCAGAAGTTGCAGGTTCAAATCCTGGTCGTGACTTCGATTTCACATTTTCACACATTGTGTTAAACTATTTTACCATTTATAATGCATAATCTGTAACAATAAATACTAAATATATTCATCTGTTTTTTTTATGTAATCATAACTTAAACAGAGTTACCAAAAATTAATTTCTACCTAGGCCTATGAAAATATTAATAGGGCTTATAAAGTCAGCCTCTATATTCCCCTGTGAGCTACAAAATTTGACTGAGCGAATATATCGAGAGTTACGTTACCCAAATTAGTGTTTTTTTTTTAATTAGCTTGTAACACTCTTAGGAGAAAATTTGCGTGTATTTGAGAATTCTTTTAAACTACAATATTTATGTGCATCATCTACATAAATATTGAATTAAATCAAATGATAGTTTACAAGACTCTTTCGGTTATAATCTCGTCTTTACTAATATAATGTTAATATTATCCTTCCTTACGCGCTAATAAATGTGAAAGTGTTGTTGCGGTACCGAACCTGCGTCCCTTCCAATGCGGGGAAGTGATTAGAAGGGATGCAGGTTCGAATCCTGCTCGCAGTGAAATTCTTTTTTTTCTCTTTCGCAAATAATTTGTTCTTTAAAGTAGTAGAGCATTTTCATCTGTATTTTAGCACTTGCTAAAATACAGATGAAAAAAGTATTATTGTTTGTTTATTCCACTTTAACCACCCATCCGATCTTTATGAATTTAGCATAAATATAGTCCAGACCCCAATAAAAGATACAGGCCCCATTGTATTCTTTGGGAGAGCTATTTTTGATTAAAGAACTTTATCGTACCATAGAGTGGCGTATTCATCATACTGAGTTCCACGCGGACGAAGTCGCGGGCAGTAAGTATTAGGAATAAAAATGTTACACATTGGAAACTTACTATATTAACCTCAAACTCAGAACAACCATTTGTGGATCACACAAAGAGTTGTCCTGTGTGGGAATCGAACCCACAACACTCGGGCGGGATGCCGGTATGTAAACCACTCCGCCATCTGTGCACACATATAGGTACCCATTTAAATACTCGCCACGAACGGCACGAACACAGCGTCAAAGCTTACTTATTTCTAACTTGCTTGTTTTTAGAGAATTTTATTTTTACGCTTGGCTATTAATGAAACATAACCAAGTATCGCTAAAACGTCTATTTTTTTTTTTATTGCCAACGGTGGCAGACGAGCAAACGGCCTACCTGATGGTAAGTAGTAACCGCCGCCCATGGACTATGGCAACACCAGGGGCACAGCCAAGTCGCCACCTAACTTGAGTAAAGTACTCATCTCAAACCTCGTTTAAAGAGGGACAAGTCGTAACGCTGGGGAAACAACGCAGCAGGAAGTTCATTCCAGATCTTATACGTACGTGGTAGAAAAGAACGCTGAAAACGAACCGTTTTGGACGAGATCGTTTCCAGGTGGTATGGATGAACCCTAGTACAGCGTCTCGTGGTCCGGTGGTAAAACGGCGATGTTGGTACCACCTCAAACAGTTCCTCAGAGCACTCCCCGTTGAAGAGTCGATAGAGCACACAGAGAGCCCCAAAGTCCCTCCGCCGCCCCAACGACTCCAGCTCATCCGTGAGATTGGGATCATTGACAATTCGAATAGCGCGTCTTTGCAGGGAGTCAAGTGGGTCGAGCTGGTATTTTGGTGCGCCTGCCCAGAGATGTGAACAGTACTCCATGTGAGGGCGGACTTGTGCTTTATACAGCACAAGTCGCTGCCTCGGTGTGAAGTACCGCTTGGCTCTGTTCAGGACGCCCAGTTTCTTGCTTGCCAATTTGGCTTTGTCCTCCAAATGACTCCCGAACTGGACTTTACTAGATATGTCGATGCCAAGGATCCCAATACTCTCCGAAACCGGGAGAGTTACCCCTTGGAACTGGGGCGTCACGACAAATGCGTCCTTCTTTGCAGCGAACGCGCAAACCTGTGTCTTCATAGGGTTGAATTGAACCAAGTTCTTTTCTCCCCATCCCGAGCGCTCCACTTCAGACACAAGTTGGATCCACCTCTCCTCCAGCATGTTCCGAGGGACTTTCTGATGGCCGGTATATCGCGCATCACCGGTACTGTCATCCGCATAGCAATGCATACTCTCTATTGAGAGCAAGTCATTGATATGCAGGATGAACAGCGTTGAGGAGAGCACCAAGCCTTGAGGAACGCCAGCATTAATCTCCATGGTATCAGAGCAGCATCCGTCTACAACGACTTTGATGTTGCGACCATGGAGGAAGCCAGCGATCCATTTGCAGAGCCCCTCGGGGATTCCATACGATGGTAGCTTCGATAGTAGGGCCCTATGCCAGACCCTATCGAATGCCTTCGCGATATCCAGGCTGAACGCCAAAGTTTCACCCCCACACTCCAAGGACTCTGCCCAGCGATGAGTGAGGTACACGAGAAGATCACCAGCTGATCGACCTTGACGAAAGCCGTATTGGCGATCACTGATCAGCTGGTGATCCTCAAGGTACTGCAGAAGTTGGCGGTTGATGACTCTCTCCAGAACCCTGGAGAGCAGGGATGTTATCGCGATTGGCCTGTAATTCGACGGGTCCGACCGATCCCCCCTTTTGGGAATAGGGTGAATATGGGCTACCTTCCACGAAGTAGGAATCCTGCCGGTACTGTATGAAAGGCGGACCCGTGTGACGGGGTGACGGGGTGACGGGGGTCAACTCAGGGGCGCACGTTTGGAGAACCACCGCAGGAATGCTATCCGGCCCATTCGACTTATGGACGTCCAGTAGCAGCAGCTCCCACCTGACCGCACGTTGTGTAATGTGGATTTCAGGCATGGAGTTTTCACACCGAGGGATGGTGGGTGGTGTGGCCACTCCGGCGTCCAAAGTCGAGTTTGAGGCAAAGAGTTGGCCCAAAAGATCAGCTTTCTCTTTGGCTCTATGGGTCAAGTTGCCGTCCAGTTTCCGCAGTGGTGGGAGACTACACTGGCAGAAGTTGCCCTGTACTACCTTGGCGAGCGACCAGAAAGCTCGGCTCCCATTGGGATAGCTTGCAAGTCGCTCGCCAATTCTGGCAATGTGTTCTGCCTTGGCTTCGGTAATAGCCCTCTTGTTGGACCTGGAAGTAGCATTAAATTTCTGCTTCTCCTCTTTGGCGGTCGGATCCTGACTTTTCCTGGCCCTATTCCAGGACAGGTATGCGGACTGCTTCTGGCGTGCAGCCTTTGCTAAACCATGGACGGCTGCGACCGCCAACCGGTATTTTGGTCCTGGGGATAAATAATTCCTTCCCCATAATCACCGTTTCCGTGATGCAGTCCACACAGACGTCGGGGTCCCTAGAGGAGAAGCATAGCTGCTTCCAAGGGTAGGACGCGAAGAACTCGCGTAGTCCATCCCAATCTGCTGACTTATACTGCCAGACTCTACGAGACCCATTTACATTAAATGCAGACAGTGCATGATATTTTTAGGACCAGAAATCAAAAATTAATACGGAAAATTAAAACTTACCATAAAACACATGAGATCTAGCAGTTCAGCTATACTATATCAAGGTCACGATCGCTCGCCATTGCATTGCTTGCGTTTCCGCTGCGATGGCAACGCTTGCTCCCTTATAGTTTTATATAGTTTTATCTACAAAGGGAAACTGCAAATTCTAATGAGATTTTTATGCATTAGTATTTGTCCGTGTGGTGACGGACTAAGAATACAAGTGTCACCACCCCATTCTTTCCCATGGGTGTCATATGAGGCGACTAAGGGAAGTAAGCAATTGTCATCCATTGCATGACTGGTGGTAGGGCTGGGTACCGGGTGGGAGTACTCACTTGGTATCAGGCCCGAGCGGGTTGGTACCACCATCTCCCGTGTGACTGGCCATGAAGCGCATCGTTGCGTTTTGGCTGTAGCAGGAGATAGCCGTTTATATTTCATTTCATATCTGTGAAATGAATTGGTGAGCAGCGGCTTGACAAAACTCTCGGTATAGTCGCCATGGGCGATGGTTACCATTTACCATCAGATGGACCGTGTCTCGTCTGCCACCACATGAGAAAAAAAATAAGGTGTTGGTTCGTTAGGTAAAAGTTACAAAGTTCTTTTTTTATAATAAGATCATTAAACTGAGAAGATGTGAAGAATTAAGACTGGGTGCAACATTCGCTTGCTAAAGTGTGATGTATATGATGATGAGGATAGTATTATCAGATACTCGTATGATAAGATATTACTGAACGTGTGTTTATTATACCCGAGAACAATGGTTAAGGGGTTTCAGCGCTATTTTCACCCACTTGTCTGTACGTACATTTTTTTTTTCAACCCTTTTTTCTGTCCCACTCTTGGGTACTCCTCTCATTGTGAGAGGGATTAGGCCATAGTCTACCACACTAGCTTAGTGCGGGTTGGCAGACCTCACAATCCACTGAGAAAATCTCTCAGTTGTGCAGGTTTTCTCACCATGTTTACCTTTATCAAGCAGTGATAAATTGTAAGCAAATGCACACATATTTTTGAAAAATCTCCAGGATTTAGGTGTGTGCCGATTAATTTCTGGGCCGTACAAACGTATTTTTGAAAAATCTAGAACGTTCAGAGGTGTGTGCCGTTCGATGTGATTGAACATGATACCACTGTCTTTACAGTCCTTGTTATTATCACTAGGCTATCAATGCTATACATAAATACCATTTTTTTTGGTAAGGCAAGAAATATATACCTAACCGCACACCCCGTCGTTCGGGGCAACGAACAGTGTGGTATGGGGCCCTCACCCATTAAATAAATCCGCCGTGTGCCGTCTCTCCGCCAGTATTGGCAGGCCACCAAAACTATGTTACATTACTTCAGTGGTCTGTACGTAGATACCTAGTATAAACTTTCAACTACGGCTTTCTTCTAAGGGCTATGACAAATTTAAGCAAGGTTTATAGAGGCTAAGAGAGGAAGAAAGTAACTGCTCCGCTATGTTCTTGGTATTCTTAAGTTTCATCAGAAGAAGAAAATCCTTACCACAGAATCTATTCATTTATTCCTGCCACGATACTCATAATACTTTCTTTTTAAATTCATTATATTTATGCTTATTAATTTCAGGAACTGTTATTACCACACGCATCGTTTATCATTTTGGTATGACAAGCCGACTTCTAAGGAAATGAGTTATGATACAATGGTAGTGTTTACCAGCGCGCTGTAAAGTCATACTGGCATTTATTACAATGCATTGCAGAATATATCCATTATTACATGTTTATTCTGATTGTAAATATGACTGAGTGAAATATTATGCCACGATTTGTTTTGCGTTTAATTACATACAATTGGGTAAAACTTTAAATACCAGTACTTAAGTCTAGTCAAGAGCTATCGAACAAAATAAGGTTTATCTAAATCTGTTTAATAGCTTTTGCATACGAACAAACAAACAGACAACTACTCTAGTGCCAATATTCGTGTACACGATATCAATGAAAATGATTTTAAATAATATTGCTGATAATTACATTAAAATATTATTATAGATTGAATAGGTATTTTGGGAGGGGAGAGTCCACCACTCATCCACGGTTTACACACCGGTTATCTCTGGACACACACAAATAACCTAAAGTTGCGACTCCGCACTCTCACAGATAGGGCAATGTGATAATTGCAGAGTAGCATGCACGATAATGATAAAAAATCTCACCAGCGCGACACAACCATGCGATACGGCAAGACTCTCAGAACCACAACGTTGCAATATTCCGCAAAAATCCGAACACAAATTCGACAGATGTTTCGCCTTTAAACGAGGCATCCTCAGAACCGCTCGGCAAGAATATTAAAATTAAATTAACGAGTTTATAGTTCCTTCTGTCGTAAATTTTAGTTGTCATAATCCTAGATTACAGTATGCAGATGGAACAAATACTTTTTCAATAGATATATTCCTTGCATATGGAGTTGAATAGTGCACTATAGACATCATCTTATCGCTTCCAGTAAACGGCGTTTAATGTCATCAGAATATAGTTCTAGGAATGTATTGACATTCTGGACAGTAAGCTATAAGTATAACACCCACGGGTTGATGTTTGATATTATATTATGTAAGAACTCATCAAGCATTATATAAGGAAATATTTTATTTTAAACAAAAAATTAAAAACATATTCTTGTAATGATTGCCGTTACAAGCGAGATGTGTAGATATCTGGCACTTAGGTATTTTATTGGTTGAGTTGGTATCAAAATAAAAAAAATACTTAGATGGTATCTATGGCTAATGAGTTAGTGTTTTAAATTATCTAGAGTACTTAAATTTAAATTTACCCATTTTTATATTAAGTATAATTCATCTATTTTGTATAATTAAGCTAAACTTCTTTAGTAGTATTTACTCATTTTTTATTCAAGAATGGATGAACAAATTTGAAAATAAAATAAATGAACAATTTCATAGTATAATCATTTGTAGCAATTCTCGGTAAAGTTCCATGTTGAACTGAAGTGTCCATAAATTTTTAATTTTCACCGAAGAGTTTTGTATTATTTACTTGTTTGAAATTCGAACCACGAAAACCCAGTAGTAGGTACCTACCTAAACAAAATGTATGTTAACAATGCATATACGATTAGGTGGGCAGGTGCGGGTTGAAAGATCAGCGCTTATACAATACAATACAAAGATATGCAAGCTTCCCGTTTGTTGGCTGTCGTGAGACATGTTTATTTTGCATAATCTATTTACATTTGTTCAAGAGATTACCTGAGATTATGTAAATGCTTGGTATGATTCTTGCTTTATTCGGGTTTTATTATTATTGGCAAGATACAGGTTTTACAATCCATCCATCCATCCATCAGCCTTTCATCGTCCACTGCTGGACATAGGCCTCCCCAAAATGGGGGTTTTACCATAATCACCACGCTTGGCAGGCGGGTTGGCGATCGCAGTGGATATTTTTAGTACACAGGGGAACGCTGCTGGCCGGTTCCCCGGTAATCCCTTAGTCGGCTTTTACAACTCTCATAGAAGGAGACAGGGTGGAGCTATTCTTGGTGCCGTCCCCACACGGCAGGTTTTACAAACTAAAGTAGAATTACCTAAATTTTTAATTATTGATGAATCTTGGAAAATTTTTTTAGCACGATAATAATATTGTCTGTAGGTATTGTCACAGTTAACACTGTATGTTTATGTACATTTTGATCGCATGTAATCAAAAACTTACTTATTCGTACAAATTATTTGTGAATGAGGAAAACTAGATTTTTAGTACGAGCGGGAATCGAACCCGCGTCCCTTCCAATCCGGGGAAGTGCTTTAAGCCACTGAGCTACCTAGGATGCAGGTTAAAGTCCCGCTCGTACTAAAAATCTCTTTTTCCTCATTCACAAATTATTCGTACTTTAAAAGTAGCTGAGCATGTCAAATGCTAAAAAATATAGATAAAAAATTACTTATTCGTATTTATAATAACTGCGACAACGGGTCACGGGAACTTATGGGTATAGGTAATGGTCAAATCAAACTTAATACCGGTTTGAATTAGAGCCTTTGTACACACATTTATAAAATATTTAAAGGTCTGCCCCCTGAGGCAGAATGTCATATTTCACGTGTCGACCGTATCGAGATCACTGTGATTGGTTGAGAAACCGACGCGTGATGTCACAATAATTCGTTGGCCAATCACGGTGATCTCTCAACCAATCACAGTGAGCTCGATACGGTCGACACGTGACATATGACATTCTGCCTAACCCCCCTGGTCTGGTTTCTGGATACAAATTATTACCTATTATGGGTTGAAAAGTGAGCCTAACGTAATAATTTAAATGTAAAAATTCGCTTACAATGTTTGATTACTTGTATAGTAGGTAGGCTCTTATATGGGAGAGTCAACGATACAATTAAAATAGTTACTATTTATACAAATATTATTTTATTTATAATGACCGTATTTTATTCATCAAAACTATAATTGAAAAAAAAATTCAATGATCATAAAAATATTTAATCAATAACTGTTATCTAGAAAATTTTTATATACTTTTTTAGCATTTGACATGCTTAGGCATATAAATTAAACACAAAGTGAAAAATGTGAAATCAAAAATAACAGTCACGAGAAGGATTTTAAAGACACTTCACATTTTTCACTTTGTGTTTAAAATAACTATTATGTTATTAATACACTGCTTTTTCTGAATTCTGCCCATAAAACAATATAATCCCTTAATATTACAAAATAAATATCATTTAATTTAAGATAACACAACTAAACCTTAACATGACAATACAAAATAATCTATTACTCTACTTTATTATGAACTCGACTATAACTAGACGGGAACACGCGTGTATGTGCAGTATAATTACATTGTTCAAACATCGAACGCGGCGAACGAAAGGTGTGCAGGCGAGGAACGGCCGGGCCCGTTCAGGCTCTGAACTCTCTAACCCGTTGAGCTGTTTTGTATCTCTATGTACCTAGAGTTTTCAGCAACTAAAATTTGGTAGTTCAGCCAAAAAAAATCGAATCGATCTTTACAAATCTTTACTGTACTTACTTAAACCTCTCTAGGAAAAGTCAGACAACCCTATATCATGAAACTATAAAGATGAAGAAAAAGTTTTATAAAGAACAAGTCTTGTTAAAAGAAAGACTGCTTTAATCTTTTGAGCAACGAGCAGGATTTGGACTTGCATCTCTTACAAAACCAGTCCCAGATGCTTTACCAACTCCAGCCATCGTGACAACTGCCCGGGACTGTGATTTCCAATAAAAAAATCCTTTTTACTGTTAATGATGTGTCTGAATACATTATTTAGACTAGGTAAGCTTAATTATTACAATTAAGATTCATACCAAATAATTAAGCATTTGATATGCTTAGCTAGCACCTTAATACTTTCACAAAAAAATCGAGTGCTAAAATACAAATCACAATAATTTGTTTTTATTTATATGGCTAAGCACGTCAAAAAACAAAGCGTAAACATTAATTAATTTTATACAATATATAACAAAGCAGTTAAAATCTTACATTATTTAACAAACAAAGGAATTTACGTGTTTATTGATTCGAATGCAAAACCATATTCCTCGATTTAGCTCAGTAATAAAAGACGATTGAAAAATAAACGCAGGTCGCTGTGACTGTTATACCGCGGCCATTATTTTTACCCAGGGCAATGGTCGAACTCATTTGAAAGCATTGTTTTCCAACAATGCCTACGATCATCGCAGATAAATCTGAATATAGCTGCAGTATCAGCGGAACTTTATTTCGATCTTAATATGAAGAGCAGACTTGCCTGTCAGCCCTACACACTCTCGTCAGTCATTCTGCACTGATGGGAGAGATGCTGCATTTCCGCAGCGTAAACTAAAAAGGGGCTTGCCTATCAATTCCTACTTCTTAAGAAACCGTGTCACTTACATTGAATGGAGCTGTAGATAAAATCCAATAAAATGTTACGTGATTTTTGTTCTCATAGTTTGTTTTATTTTAATATCTGAAGCATAACCATCACACAGGGACTGTGATATACGAAGAGTAGGTACTGTCAAACTACTAAACACTATTTCATTTCTCGGATATGAAATAAAAGAATGAATGGCTGTCTCCCGCTACAACCATTGTCCCTATGGTGACGGACTAAGAATACAAGTGTCACCACCCCATTCTTTCCAACGGATGTCGTATGAGGCGATTAAGGGAAGTAAGCAATTATCATCCATTGCGTGACTGGTGGTAGGGCTGGGTACTAAGTGGGAGTACTCACTTGGAATTCGGCCCGAGCGGGTTGGTACCACCATCTCTCGTGTGACCGGCCATGAAGCGAATCGTTGCGTTTTGGCTGTAGCAGGAGATAGCCGTTTATTCTTTCATTTCATATCGGTGAAATGAAATGGTGAGCTTGACAATACTCTCGGTATAGTTGAGTCCATGAGCGACGGTTGCCATTTAGCATCAGATGGGCCGTGGCTCGTCTGCCACTAAATGCAATAAAAAAAATAAAACCAAAACACGCCATTACCGAGCAGTGATAAATTGTAAACAAATACACACATAATTTTGAAAAATTTGGAAATGTCAGTAGTTTATGGTGCACAAGGTCTGGACGAGACTTGATAGCATTGTCTTTGCAGCCCTTGGTTTTAATGCTAAGCTATCACTGCTTCACTTTTTTTTAATTAAGAAGTTTAAATATAGAATTATCTATTTAGTTCATTACTGTAGATATCTATTTGTCTGAAGCACGCATCCAAAGCTGCTTTATACATATGGACTAAGATTATGATGCTCCTTTTCGCGTTGCCGTAGTCGAGTGATAAACCTAAGATAAATTAATAAAAAATAGAGTTAATTCCAATTCCTATACATAACGAAATTTTTCCAATTCGGAATAAGATTCAATGGATGAACAATTCAAAAGTACAGAGCGGTTTTGATAAAAAAGACGCTCAAATTGCTTTTATTTAACAAAGCGTAAATCAAATTCTGTTAATATTATACTCCTTACGGTTCCTCATGCGGTTTTCAGTGAGTTTTCCAATTTAATAAGGATTATGTTCTTCAATTCAGACGCCGAAAAAGTAATTTCCTCGACATCTGCCAATGAAAGACGGTAATTCTATGTTGTACTTACATGTCAACAAATACCGTCATCGTACAAACGGACGTCTGCATACTCTTGTAAGATCGCTAGGCTTTTTATAGACATGTCATCCATGAGTCAAGTCATATTTCGTTCATTTATTTTTTCTTATCTATTATTATTATTGATAACTAGTTAAGAGATTACTAGAATAAGGTTCAATAGTATTATTATTATTGCATTTGATTTATGTTACAATGTAAGAACAATATAAATAGGGAAAATAATTATTTTATTAAATAAAAGAATCACTTCACATTTTACTGTTTGGTTTGCAATGTGTTATCAAGAACAGTCGTAAATGAAAATCTTGCCCGGTAGAGCAAGGATGTGACGTTGTATAAGGACGATCCAAATCTTTTATTGTATCCAATAGGCAAGAAACTTGCATCATGTAAATGTGACATTGGCATCATGGTATATTTTTTAAGGTTATGAGTGGAACTAAAAAGATATAGGTATAACAATGCCGAGTCAAAGAGAGGGGATACGATTAAATATATCTATACATATATGCTTTTTACACCATTATGCTTTATGGCTGGCAAAAACAAAAGGATGGGCCTGGGGTATAATATCTTTTTGTACCGGTTGGGCAACAGAAAAGATTCCTGATATTTGGTGTAGCTTATACTTTATGAGCGCCGAATATTGGAACAAAATATTGTAAAGCATATTATGATTCATAGTAGGTACGTATGTGCAACTGAATTAGTTGAATTGTTGGCAATGTGCCATAATATTGACAAATGTACTCACAGAACTTCATGTAAGGGAAATATGAATGCGTTAAATAAATTATCCAAGTAATCTTCATAAACAACTTTAAAACAGAATGGTTTGTATTAGGAAGTCAATTTTAATTTCACTGAGCTGATAAATTTATATAGCATAGAATCACACCTGTATCGTCAAAGGGGTAGGCAGAGGTGTAGGTATTACACACCTACGGTTCGCCAGCTATGTTTAAGTCCCACGTAATAGGGGGCGAACCTATTGCTGTGTGTATTGTACCGGGCACATTTCCAATCTCCGGGCTGCTAATGAGATATTTTTTTTTTATGTGAATTGATGTATGCGGAGGGAGGGTAAAATCGGCTGTTAGCGTGGTGACGCTTTTATCTTACTTGTCCCGTGCAAATCTTGTTAAATTTGACACATATCCCGGTTTCTGATTTATTTATTGATAAATTTTACACGCATATGTATATCGCGTGACAATCCAATATTATGATGACATGGAGCTGTTCTGATGATGAAGCTGGAATGTGGACATAGAAACTCTATAATGAAACGGCCCAACCCTATCGAGTTTGGACTCATTTGATTTGTCTTGACGAGTACTTTGTCTTTAGATGATGTCCAGGATCTGATCATGGAGCTAGAAGATGGCCACAGTAACTCTGTAATGAAACGACATAACCCCATCGAATTTATACTCATTTGATTCGTATTCACGTGGACTTGGTCTCCAGATAGCATCCAGGGTCTGATGATGGAGCTGGTGGTCATGGGTACTTGGTAATTAAACGTCGCAACCCATCGATTTAGGGCTAGTTTGAGTTATCTTGAATAGTAATTCCTAGATGATATCCAGGGCCTGATTTAAGTCCATTTCCGTTATTTTACACATGCCATAATTTTATACAAGCACACATTGTTAAAGTTATGACCATTTTATTTCTACTCATTATTTCAACAAAATAATTTCGATGCTTTCACATCTGGTAGACGTCCCGCGACGTCTATATTTTTTTATGAAAAACCTCAATAAACATTGCCCGATCCGGGATCGAACCCGAGACCTCATGATCAGCAGTCGCACACACTACATCTGCACCACCAAGGCAGTAAGTTAAATTCTAAATTTAAAATGGAACATTATTACCTATAATTATGTTTTATAAATATTTTTAGGAAGATTGAACTGTAGTATAACTTAATTATTGTTCTAAAGAATCTATTTTGATCAAACAGTATTTTCCGACTATAGAGAAGCCGTAAGGAGGCTATGATTTTAGCCTGTATATAGGTATGTACGTTTGTGTTGCCACATAATTTCATGACTACTTATCATACCGCTGGTCCGCTGCTTACAGGATATGTGGCATACTTAAATATTACACCCAATACACATACGTTATATTTTTAAAATCCTGTGGACAGACCAAATTAACTTAATTATCCTATGGGAGGACTTCTTTAATATATTAATGTAGTCGGGTTTTAGTTTTCAAACTTATCTTGTTTAGCATAGTTAAAACTATTCTCGTAATAATCTAACCCACTGAAATGGTACCTAACTTCTACAAAACATACATGTACAGAGCTTTTCAATAACTTCCTTTCAACATAAGTGCCCGTAAAAATTCGTAGGCAACACACAACACCCAGTGGTCCGGCCAATCCCAACCGGCTGACCCAAAAAGTTCAAAAAATGATTAAAGCCCCCAAAAAGGTACGTACTGTAGCAGAATACAATGAAATGCTTTTTGTGGTTTTTTCATGAGTATACCGGCTTTTATGTTTTCACGAGGGTTGTCTTAAATTGTCGGTATTTTATGTTAATTTTCTTACTAGATATTTAAAGAGCAAAATTTTTAGGGCTTTACTGAACCTAAGACTCGTTAATATTATTAAAATAAAAACTGGTATCAGAGCTCACAATCGAGAGTTTTTACATAGAAACCAAGCAAGCCTACATTAATAAGATTATTTTTAAAGGTACAACGGTTTTGTATAATTTTAATTGCGGAATAGTTTAATTATTATAAAGTTGTTTATTTAGAAATTACCTAATGAACAATTGGGAAATTTAAGCAGATTTTTTTTTATTGCGTTGTTTTAAGGAAGACGTGGCCACGACAATTAATGGTAAATGGTAACCATCGCTCATGGATTCAACTATACCGAGAGTATTTTAAATCCGCGGCTCACCATTTGATTTCACAGATATGAAATGAAAGAATAAACGGCTATTTCCTGCAACAACCAAATACACCGATGTGCTTCGTGGCCGTTCACACCGGGATATGGTGGTACTAACCCGCTCAGGCCCGATAGCAAGTGAGTATAATATATACTCCCACTTACCCAGCCCTTTTTTTTTTTTGTTATGGCGGGAAAAAATGTTCCTAACCGCACACCCTATCGTTCGGGGCAACGACCAGGGTAGTGTGGGGCCTGCACCCACTAAAGAAACCCGCCGTGTGCCGTGTCTCATGTTACATTCCTTCGGTGGGACTTACCCAGCCCTACCACCAGTATAATATTAAATTTACAATATTAAAAAATCTCAGTTATGTACACCGCATCTTTTAAATTAATTTACACACACAAATACATATTATACAAACACACAGGACAACACCTTATTTGATCCACTAATGGTTGTTCTGGGTGTACGATTACTTAGTGTCCAAAAAATGTCTGATTGTAAAATCCTGTGTCACGTACAGGGGTTATTCCCTATTGCATGGTGTTTTTTTAATATATTATCTTTGTGAGTTACTATATCTTTGTTTAGGATGATTATGAAATATTATGTTGATTAAATTATAATAATTTTATCCATAATAGTCTTATAATTATTTATTTTTATCTATAATAGAGTCAGATAAGTCTGAACAAAATCCGACTGATATAATAATTATAAAACTTTATTATTTACATCACGACTTTGTTATATGAAATATAATGATGAGGGAGCTGAATGCCAAAATTTCTATATGATCTGTTCGTGTGGCAGACATGATTAATATCGATGATTGTACCATAAAAAACATTAAGGACCGCGTCTGTCACCATAACAGGCCTGCGTTATCAATTGGCAGCACTTTAAAAATGTAACAAGAAAACGGTATGCTAAATCATTTGTTCGTCTCTGCCTCTTGAACTGATGGTCAGAAACACGTTCAAAACGAGGCACATCGAAGCGGCAGACGTCCAGCCCTCTGACTTTTTAAGTAATTAATTTTTAAACAATTTTTTATGATTTAAAAATTGTATATGAATTGTTCGCTTGGCAGACCTAATTTGTTCGATTAATGACGATATAAAGAACCACAGAAAAATAGTCTGCCACCATGATAGCGCGCGCGTTTTCAATCGACAGCGCTTTAAAAGTGTAGAAAAAAAATGTGTATTTATAAATAAATAATTTTTTTTCGAAAGTTTTGTCTTTCTTTCTTAGAGAGAAGAGAGTGACAACGGTATATTCCCCAGGTAGTTGGCGTTTACCTATGGGGCATTCCGCGTCAAATCACGCTGTCATTGGCCTGACCCCTCGGATTTTGATGTCCAATGAATCGCGGGTTTTGTTTAGCTCCAAATATTATTTCAAATGTTTAGAAATGTTTATTTTATTTTAATTAGGGGTTGTCCGAGCTAAAAAAAACATTAAATTGAGGAAAAACTTAAAGAGGAGCCTTTTTTAAATTAATGAAATTTTTTCACAGATAATAGTTCGATAATGGACCAAAAGTCCGTGTGGGGCCGGCTTTAGAATTGTCCCACCCCTCTCTACCCACGGGAGTCGTAAGAGCCGACTGAGGGTATACCGGGGTAGTTGGCAGCAGCACTCCCTCGAGTATTAACAACATCCACTGCGATCGCCAACCCGCCTGCCAAGCGTGGCGATTACGGCATTATCCCCCATGACGGGACTGCTCATTGTGGCGTTCTCTTGGGGAGGCCTATGTCCAGCAGTGGACGTTGAAAGGCTGATGGATGGATAGAAGGATGAATGGGCCAAAACAATACAATTTCTTTTTTTTAATTTAATTTTTTTATTCACTTTGAATCATCCGTTTTATTTCAGGTCATCGAGGCTAATAAATTAACGAAAAATGTTTTTGTTTCACTCTAAAACCAAGAAATAAAAATCAAGTTCCACTAGGATTTTTTTCTTTTTGTATTCTCACTTCAAGAAACAATTACAATAAGAAATTATGAAAAAAAAAAATTATTTTAAACATTTTTGATCTATAGTAATTATTTTACTGCCTGATTTGACGTGGAATCCCCTTATAGACGGCTGTTTTACGCGGTCAACCTTGTGAGAACTGTCGATCGTTTCCCTTCGTTCGCTCCGAATAGTACTGTCTTGTTCTCTCGTACACGTATTTTTGTGGTGATCCTCTCTTACCTATATATAATGTACTATGGTGTAGAATATATATCTAAATATTTAACGAAGGCAGGGGATTATCTTCATTTTCATGTTCATCAGAATGATGCTCAGACGTGAGGGTAGTCTTGAAATCACACGACGTTATTGTTCAATACACTAATCTTTATGGATAGTTTAGTTTTGGTAACAAAATAACAAGTGATACTCACAATATTCTAGGATGTAACTCTTAAAATAATCACATCGAGTGCAGGTTAGTTGTATGGCGACCACGACCGACTGTGTTCACGTTCTTGCCAATCGAATCCCTCGTAGGACGTCTGTCCTCTTTTAAATAAAATAAAATAAATAAATAAATATTATTCACGGACATTTTTCACACAACATCCTCTGGTCCCAAACTAAGCTTAACACTTGTGCTATGGGTACCAGATTACGGATATATTACATATACTACTTTTTTTTTGTAAATACATACATATAATAGATAGAAAACACCCAGACGCAGTACAAATATCTGTGTTCATCACACAAATAATTGTCCTGAGTGGGAATCGAACCCACGACCTCGTGCACGGAAGTCGGTTACACTACCGACTACGCCACAAGGCCCGTCAATTGACTAACTGCTATCTGTCAGCCGTCACCTACCGCCTGACGTCTGTCATCGCATCACAGCTAAATACTTATAATTTGAAGACATTTATAAGATATTGAAGGTAAGTGACTCAAGCAATAATAAAATAACATTACATAGTCTAGTAGACGTCAATAGGCTCGACCCCTATTACGTGGGACTTAAACATAGCTTACGAGTCGTGGGTGTGTAATACACCTCTGCCTACCCCTTCGGGAATACAGGCGTGACGCTATGTTTTTTTTAAATAAACCTTTTTAAAATTTTAATTGATTAAAATTTTATTTCCTTTCATAAAAGACAGAAAATAATATACTATTACGTGAACTCTTAGTAATAACAATAATAAACTGTAATACCCGCTTTATTACTGAAAAAAACTTTAAAAATCCTATCCTAGAGTCCTATATGAATCAAATGGACGCAACGAGAACGACGAACAAATGATTTATTATAGCTTTTTGTTTTTACATTTTTGCACCTACGTCCCGTGATAAAACAGAGCCCTGCAAATCTGCCTCTTCAATGTTTATTTTTTAAGGATGATTTTGACCATCAGTCCAAGAGGCAGATGCGAACAAATGATTTAGTATCACTTTTTTTTACATTTTTGAAGCGCTGTAACTTGAAAACGCTCCCTGCGTTACGACTTTCATTTACAGGACCAAATCGGTTTATTTTGGCATAAACTTTCATCCCTATTAATGGGAAAGACGAACAAATCATATACCAAAATGGCACTCAGCTCCCTAACCATAAAGTGTTCCCAGCAGGGGTAAATATCGACGTGGTTACTCTACGTTATAAATTGGCTATTGAGTATCTCGGCCAGCTCCCTCCTTTCGCCGGGATGAGCTCCTCTCAACCGCAGTTGTTTTTTATTTTTAAACATTGTAGCCTATCAACGTCAGCAGTACTGAAATTATTAGCTACATAAATAATGTTTAATATTTACAGTGCGGATAAAAAATTATATTAGCTTCAATAGTATCTCAAATACAAACTTTCAACCTTTTTATTTGTAGCTCCGTTATCAATATAGATACATAGTGTGGCCATCAATATTTTTACAATTAAACAATCAATAAAATAGATTTGAATTTGGAACATGTCTTCCACCTGTATTCTTGAATGAATATTAATGGAAGACCAGCGCAGGTCTATTGACCTGTTTTATGCTGAGTTGGGGTCGTTTTGTAGCGGATGTTTTTTTTTTTGTTTTTTCTGTTTTATTTATATGTATAATGTTGTTCGTTACAATAAATATTTTCTTTCTTCTTTCTTTCTTTCATTGTTGTTTTTTTTTATTTCTGTGCTAATCTGTGCAAAGAATTCTTGTGATTTGAAATTGAATTTGATGATAAAGAGAAACCAATTGCGATTATATTATTAGCTTTGCAAAAAGTAGGTAAAGAGTCAATGCAGTTTTTTAGCTGGGCCGTGTGGGGCCGGCTTTAGAATTGTCCCACCTCTCTCCACCCATGGGAGTCGTAAAAGCCGACTGAGGGAATACCGAGGGAGTGGGCAGCAGCTCTCCTTCGCGTATTAATAACATCCACTGCGATCGCCAACCCGCCTGCCAATCGTGGCGCTTACGGCACTATCCACCATTCTTGGGGAGGCTTATGTCCAGCAGTGGACTTTAAAAGGCTGATGGATGGATGGATGGAATTTATGAGTCGAGTGTTTGTATATTGGGCTTTGGATGGGAACAATAAAATATCCTCTATTTGTGATAGAACGGATCTGGCCGTTTTGATTCGTACTAAAATAGCGATCAAAGCAGTTAAGGAAATAATTTGAAGAAATCCTTGCCGAAAGCAAAATATTTTATCTCGGGAAATTAATATAGCACTTACAATCATGTAGCGTATTTTAAAAGAGGGCTTAGAACTTTCTGCTTATAAGAAATACAAGTTGATCATTATTTAACCAATAAATTAAAAATGAATAGGGTAGTAAAATAAAAACAACTAACTCTGAGAAGTACACAAAAGCCGTTTAGAGAAAAAAAATACTTTATTGAATGAGGGTTTTATGCTTAAAGCTCTATAAGAGCTTATCAATTGGTCAATAGAGTACAACGTGGGAATTATCCAACTTCAGTGATGGTTTGGTAGTATGATAGCTATCAAGGACTGACAGCCATGTTGTTGTGAAAAAGGTCACACGTGTCATGATACAATTCTCTAGAGTGAGGTTAACCCTCTTATCAACACCATATTCCAAAACCAAGAATGTTACTTTTAGCAAGACTAAGCACCAGGTCATAAAGCTCGATCCACACACTATCTGACTTCATCAGATAGCTTTTTTTTAGGTTTGTTTGATTTTTTTCCTCGAACTTTAGTGCGAGCTGGATTCGAATCTGCGTCTCTTCCGATCCGGGGAAGTGCTCTAACCCACTGAGCTATCGTACTCCCTTACGGTCGTACCCAATTTCCTCATCACATTTGTCTTAACGACCAACGCCATCTATCGGAACGCATTTGCATGCATTAATCGAATACAGTAGGTTTAATTTTGCAATTATAATTTATACTATTTGATGGCATGATTTTTTAAACATTTTGATCAATTTTTTAGCACTTGACATGCTCAGTTACTTTTAAAGTACAAATTATTATTTGTGAATGAGGAAAAAGAGAACTTTTAGTACGAGCGGGAATCGAACTTGCGTCCCTTCCTTTCCCGGAAAAAACAATTTATAACTTGACCTATCAATATTTGGTAAAAACATCCAAGAGTGCTTTAAAGAAGAAAGATTTTTCTGTTTCTTCCTGACTTCACCGAAGGATGACTATATGATAATGACGCGATGAGAGAATAACGGCTGACATTGTTTTTTTATTAGAGATATCTATAAAGTAGGTAAAGTCAAAAATGAGAATAATTTACTTACATTAAGGCACGTTTGATTACACATATAAGGCTGTTGTTAAAGTGATTGAATACAATTTGTTTTTACAACGTTAACGTGTTTATCACCAGGACATAAATGCCTTATCGTAGTAGTGAACCTTGTTTTTATTCTTGCTTTGATAGACGTTGACTGTTACTGCAGTAGTTTTGTTACATTCACAAATAAACTAGAATTATATGTAATATGTTTATAATATGTACATCTGGAGAAATCATCTAACATTGAATCTTAGTGACATAAAATATACACGTAAAGTAAAGTAGCAATAATGGCAAAATTATTATCAGAATTTCTGCATAAGCAGTTTTTTGTAGATTTTATTAATCGCCATTGAATACGTCAAATCTCAAAATGAACGTATTATTTCATGTGGAAACTTATTAATCTGTGTAATAATTTAAAAGTACAAGAAAACATTTTGTTCAAATTCAAGATGGGCGAACAAACGATAGCTTATTGCGTCATAAAAATTAAAGTAACTTGGTCTGAAAAGGCTTTTAATATTTTAGGAGCAATAAACGTTGTAATACTTGAAGCAATAGCCTTATATTAGTCACCTACTAAAGACAGACTCCGAAAACAGAATAATTTATAGACAAAAACGGATGATATTCGAAAAGATCACGTAAATAAAATCAATATTGAGCGTGTTAATATTCTTATCTCTGATTACTATTCTCTAATCTTTATTGACACTCCTATCCACATAAACCGAGTCCCTAACCGTTAAGTCCATCACATACATAGCTATAATATATATTAATATAAATCATAACAAGGCATACCTATTACGATATATATTTTCTATTCAAATTTTCAAGTGACCACACATGCAGCTATAATATTTCTATTATTATATTTCTATACCGTCACTAAATTGTACCGTAATGTATATTTAGATATTTTTCACACAAAGTAAAATAATTAATTACCGTAATATAACGTAATTTGTATTTAAAAATGGTATATTAATATATATTATAGCTACATGTGTGACGGGATTTTAGGTCTTTTACATAATAATCTACGATCCTTTTCCTTCACCATGGGAATGCCGTAGAGATTTTAGTAACAATCATCCTAATGGGGAAGATGTGATTCGCTAGCTGTCAAGTCTCATCCCTACGGGGACAAAAAGAAGGCAGTGGAAGGCCGTTATTAAAAGTGGCAATTTGGTAGCTCTGCCTATCCCTCTTAGACGGGTATGGATACCAAACGCGCATGAATCCGTGTGATGACGGACTAAGAATACAAGTGTCACCACCCCATTCTCTCTTCTTGCAAATGACAGGCTTCCATGGCATGATATTAGGGAAAATTACTCGCAGTATAGGTATTTTATAAACTTTAACGAGCTTAGTATTGCGTGACGTGAATGTTAAAATACTTATTCCATTGAGTAAGTACCTACTTAAGATGAAAAGTTCGAATCTGTTATATACGTTGAATAGCCCGTGTGGTCCAGCGAAGCGCGAGTGATTATTCTGGTATTTCTAGCATCTATAGGCTACTGTAACCGCTTACCATCAGGTAATAAGCTAAATAGATTCGTCTACCAATAATTATTATTAGTGAAGTGATAATTGTTAATATTCAACCCACATTTTCACCTAAATTGGGTTGAATACAAAAAGGAATACCATTCCGATGCTTAAATTCATTAAAAGTTATCCTTACAAATATTATAAATGCGTTAGTAAGTTTGTTTGTTATGCTTCGCAACAATTGCGTAGTTACATTATATAGAACATTTTATATAGATAATTGACATGCTGTAGAGTAACGTATTTACATTCAGAAATCCATGCAGACGAAGTCGCGGTCAGAATGAAGTCTTATATGTCCTGGGTCCGCAGAATGTAACTTACTAAATTGTATCGACATCGTATGTTCTCGCTTGTGATTGGTAGAGAAACCATCGCGTAATATAGCAATAATCCCTTAGCCAATCACAATGACACGACGCGATGTTGATACGATGTCGATACGTTTTAGTGAGATACATTCTTACTAGCATACGATACAGAAAACATAAGGAAAAAGTGGAAATTAAACAAATTATTTTAAACCACGTAAATATTATGCCTTATGAGGCCGGCTTTAGAATTGTCTCATCCCTCTCCACCCATGGGAGTCGTAAGAGCCGACTGAGGGAATACCGGGGAGTGGGCAGCAGCACTCCCTCGAGACTCACACAACATCCACTGCGATCGCCAACCCGCCTGCCAAGCGTGGTGATTACGGCACTATCCCCCATATGAGCGAAACACATGTTGTGGCGTTCTCTTGGGGAGCCTTATGTCCAGCAGTGGACATCGAAAGGCTGATGGACGGATGGATCGAAAATATATTATTTAGAAAAATGCTATAATTTTGCCGAAATTTTTGCTCTTTACAATAACCTTCTAAATTACCTTAAAGCCACCTTTCACTATTATACTTCTATGATTATATAGGTGTTGTAATCTACTATCGACTGAGGAATTTAAACTCACCTTTTGCCAGCCCATCTGGATAATTTAGTATAGATGGCCAATTTCCCTCTAGTCTGGGGGAGATAGGGACCAATAGTTATGGTATCCTACTAATATTATAAATGTCAATAAAGTTTTGTTGTTTAGATTTTTGATTGTCCGTAAATCACGCCTAAACAGCTGACCGGATTTGGATAAAATTTCGTGATGGGTAGATAGATGAGATACTGGATTAACATATAAGAGGATAGCTGATTTACTGAAAAGTAATAGTTACCATAGGATAGCAATTTTTCGCAAATGACCTAATAACTAAACAGAGTTTTATGAAATTTAGTTTACAGATGAACTATAACTTGGATAAGTACATTTCGTAATCCCAAATAAGTTGTTCATATGGGATACGTATAAACGGCCCTTAGAGAACCAAAGTTTGAAGTGCACGTGACCAAAGTCACAGGTCGCTAGTGAATTATATAGGAAATGAAAAAATAAATTCGCTAAATAATTACATCCATTCCATGCATCTATTTTCCTTACTACATAAAGACATAAATTTTCAATGCGTGCCTTTCTACGGAAGAGCGCTCTACAGGGTTCTTAGAAATCAATTGTACGTTTCTTTAAGTAGGGTAATGATTTCAGTTATATGCTTATAACAATTGGTTTAGAATCGTCAGAGAATTATTGCTCGCTCGTTATAATCGAAGTGCCTCCTTATTTTACTCGTAAATTGGGAAGAGAGTTTTATAGCTTCGATTTAAATGCGAATATATCACGTAATGTGAAGGAGGCTGAGTATAGAAATAACATATAGTCATACAGTGTTTGTAATTTTAGCAAATCTACTGTCTGTTATTTAGAGTTCGGATATTATCTGCTTATCTATACTTTCTCGCTAATTGCTCCACTGAGCGTAATTTTCCGCATAAATTAAACTGCAAGACATATCTTTTCAAAAATCAAAACAAGTTTATTCAAAAAATTATTAAGGTAGTAGGTATAACATAATAAATAGGTATATTCCTTGAGCACGATTTATGCAGTTTTCGTGCCTGATCTAGAAAAATCTATGTTTCATAACCAGATATATAATTATGAAGGAAGTACAATTCTTATATTCTTAATTGATTAAAATGAACCTTTTTTTTGTTACGGCGTGGAAAATGTACCTAACGGGTCAACGAACAGGGTAGTGTGGGGCCCTGACTCACAAAATAAGCTCGCCGTGTGCCATCTCACCGCCTGTATTGGCGGGCCACTGGAACTGTGTCGCATTACTTTCGCGGTAATTAAATTAAGCTACTAGCTAATAAATTTAATTTTAACAATGTTAATAACTTATCTGTATCTTCGTAGGACAATATACAGAGGACACCTGTAAGGATTTTCTCACTGTTACTGTGGTTAAAGGATAGATACCTATTTATTTTCGCGTTTAGTCTATTGCAGAGAAGTGGTGCGGTTCAGAGAACTAAAAAAGAAATAACAATATTTTGACTTACATCAAGAATCCTTACTTCCTTATTATAATATTATTAATGTTAAAGTGAGCATGTTTGATCGTTTGTAAACTCTTGACGCGGTAATTACTTCACCAATCATCACAAAATTTTGCATACATACCTATAGTTCGGAGAACATAGAAGGAGATCTGAGAGACTACTCCTATCCTGAAAAATGGGATGCACTTTGGGCACTACCGTTGTATTCCGTACGGTCAGTGGGAGTGCCGGAGGCCCAAATTCTTCTCTATATTATCCTTCATATCCTCTTCTTAGCTAGCCGTGTGGGGCCGGCATCAAGAATAGCTCCACCCCTTCTCTTCCTATGGGAGTCGTAAAAGCCGACTAAGGGATAACCGGGGGACCGGGCAGCAGCGTTCCCCTGTGTACTAAAAATATCCATTGCGATCGCCAACCCGCCTGCCAAGCGTGGCGATTATGGCAATACCCCCCGTAGGGGAGGTCTATGTCCACCAGTGGACGATGAAAGGCTGATGGATGGATGGATGGATCCTCTTCTTAGTATTCCATCAATCCTCTCCTTAATATCCTTCCTATTCACCTCCTATCCTCTTCCTTGGAGATCTTGATGCGTGAATGATGCTTCTGGTTTTGCTAGTGTCTATAGACTACGGTAACCACTTACCATCAGGTACCATACACTTGTTTGCCACCCACATAGTACAAAAAAATGACCTATTTTCTGTTTTGTGAAAAAGATAACGATTTATAAACATTCTTGCCAAATATAACAATGTCGATCGATTAATATTGAAAATACGAGGATAACCTGAGTGGGGGACCCACACAATTTTCTGATTGGTACAGAAACCGATGCGTGATGTCGCAATAATCCGTTGGCCAATCACTGTGATTGGTTGAGAAACCGACGCGTGATGTCGCAATAATCCATTGGCCAATCACTGTGATTGGTTGAGAAACCGACGCGTGATGTCGCAATAATCCATTGGCCAATCACTGTGATTGGTTGAGAAACCGACGCGTGATGTCGCAATAATCCATTGGCCAATCACTGTGATTGGTTGAGAAACCGACGCGTGATGTCGCAATAATCCATTGGCCAATCACGGTGATCTCTCAACTAATCACAGTGATCACGATCCAATCGACATATGTGATATGAGATTCTGCCTAACCCCCCAGTTTGGGTATTTGCCAATGACGACTTATTATATAAATTTATAATATTATTTAAAGTCATATAAAATAAGTCATAATCAAGATAAAGTCATGCGAGTAAAGTGGTGGTGAATTTACTGGAAGATTATATGGAGTTTTGGAGACATGATGAAAAAATACGTTTAAGCAACATTAAATCACTTAGCAACACTTATGCACATACACACAGTTACTGGTTGTACGGCTGGATACCAAGTGGGAGTACCCACTTTGTATCGGGCCCAAGCGGGTTGGTACCACAATCTCCCGTGTGACCAGCCATGAAGCACATTGTTGTGTTTTGGTTGTAGCAGGATAGCCGTTTATTCTTTCATTTCTTGCTTTCGCCTTGATTTTTCGGCTTGGCAATAATCTCGATATAGTTGAGTCCATGAACAACGGTTACCATTTACCATCAGATGGGCCGTGGCTCGTCTGTCACTACAAGCAATAAAAAAAAAATTAGCAAAATACTACTGCTTTTACATATCAATACTTGAAATGACATAAGTTTTATAATATAATCTAGAGCGACGATATGATTCTTACATGTTCCCGCCAAAAACTCCTTGACTATTTTGTAAATTTTTTTAGTTAGCAAATTAGCTAGTAGTATCGTAAATCTGTTGGTGATTATAACTAATAAAAAATTCTAATAAACTTCCTCTTTATATCTCATACGTAATATATTATATATGGTCCAGGATCCTGGTCCAGAATGGAGACTATCTCAATTAGTTAGTGTGGTATACCACACTAACTAATTGAGGTTGTACCTATAGGGTTACTATGTAAGCCATCCATCACTTGAGTCAGTAATTATTTATTTATGTCTCTTTATTCGACACTCATAACATTGTAGTAATAGAATGGTCTTTTTTTTAATTCTTTTTTTTTTGTTAAGGCGGGAAAAAATGTTCCTAACCGCACACCCCGTCGTTCGGAGCAACGAACAGGGTAGTGTGGGGCCCTCACCCATGAAAGAAATCCGCAGTGTGCCGTCTCTCCGCCATTATTGGCGGGCCACCAGAACTATATAGTAATAGAATGGCCTGATGATATTTATTAGGTATAATGTTCCTGATTACATAGAATATAATATATATATCAATACAGCACAAATAACACCAAATGGATTTAATAAGATGAAATCTTGTAGTAGAGCCATGTTTATCCCAGTATGAATGGGCCGGCTCGATCGGGGAACTACCACACTCTCACAGAAGACAAGCGTGTAACAACGGTAGTTATTCTTACCATTGTATGTAGTATGGTCAGTGGAAGTGCCGGAGGCCCAAATTCATCTCCATATTATCCTTCATATCCTCCTCTTAGTATTCCATCAATCCTCTCCTTAATATCCTTCCTATCCACCTCTTATCCCTTTCCTTGGAGATGCGACGCGCGAGTGATGTCTCTGGTGTTGCTAGCGTCTATAAGCTACGGTAACCGCTTACCATCAGGTAGGCCATATGCTTGTTCGCCATTCACGTATTAAAAAATATAATCATTTTTTTTTACTACTTTCTCACAGTTGTAGTGTTTTTATCCCCTATTGGGCCATATTATAAGTAAAAAACCTATGACTAAGAAAAAAAAAATACTTAAAAGTATTATCGTCCTTACAATTGAAAAAATAAAGTGAGAATTGGCGTAGATAATATTTAAATATTTAACATTCTTTCGCACAATATGCAAAGCATTTAAATTTATTTTAAAGGCTAATAATTTGTCCAGTATATCTTTATTAACGTTTGAAGCTGTCATGATATGTGTTTTATTTACCTACCTTATGACTACGTTCCATAAATGGTAATAAACTCACCAGGGGAGCAAATGAATTGTAAACAGCGTGAGTAATGGTTAGGGAGCTGAGTGCCATTTTGGTATATGATTTGTTCGTCTTTCATATTAATAGGGATGAAAGTTTATGCCAATACAAACCGATCTGGTCCTGTAAATGAAAGTCGCATGTCCCTGCGTTTTCAAGTTACAGCGCTTCAAAAATGTAAAAAAAAAGTGTTACTAAATCATTTGTTCGCGTCTGCCTCTTGGACTGATGGTCAAAATCACCCTTCAAACTATAAACATTGAAGAGGCAGATTTGCAGGGCTCTGTTTTATCACGGGACGTAGGTGCAAAAATGTAAAAAAAAAAAAACTATACTAAATCATTTGTTCGGTTTATTATTGTTACTACTTAGAGTTCACGTAATAGTATATTATTTTCTGTCTTTTATGAAAGTAAATAAAATTTTAATCAATTAAAAATTTAAAAAGGTTTATTTAAAAAAGAACATAGCATCACGCCTGTATTCCCGAAGGGGTAGGCAGAGGTGTATTACACACCCACGACTCGCAAGCTATGTTTAAGTCCCACGCAATAGGGGTCGAGCCTATTGACGTCTACTAGACTATGTGTAATGTAATTTTATTATTTACTAAATCATTTGTTCGCGTCTGCCTCTTGGACTGATGGTCAAAATCACCCTTCAAACTATAAACATTGAAGAGGCAGATTTGCAGGGCTCTGTTTTATCACGGGACGTAGGTCAAAAATGTAAAAAAAAAACTATACTAAATCATTTGTTCGGTTTATTATTGTTACTACTTAGAGTTCACGTAATAGTATATTATTTTCTGTCTTTTATGAAAGTAAATAAAATTTTAATCAATTAAAAATTTAAAAAGGTTTATTTAAAAAAGAACATAGCATCACGCCTGTATTCCCGAAGGGGTAGGCAGAGGTGTATTACACACCCACGACTCGCAAGCTATGTTTAAGTCCCACGCAATAGGGGTCGAGCCTATTGACGTCTACTAGACTATGTGTAATGTAATTTTATTATTGCTTGAGTCACTTACCTTCAATATCTTATAAATGTCTTCAAATTATAAGTATTTAGTTGTGATGCGATGACAGACGTCAGGCGGTAGGTGACGGCTGATAGATAGCAGTTAGTCAATTTAAAAGAGGACAGACGTCCTACGAGGGATTCGATTGGCAAGAACGTGAACACAGTCGGTCGTGGTCGCCATACAACTAACCTGCACTCTATGTGATTATTTTGAGAGTTACATCCTAGAATATTGTGAGCATCACTTGTTATTTTGTTGCCAAAACTAAACTATCCATAAAGATTAGTGTATTGAACAATAACGTCGTGTGATTTCAAGACTACCCTCACGTCTGACCATCATTCTGATGAACATGAAAATAAAGATAAACCCCTGCCTTCGTTAAATATTTAGATATATATTGTACACCATAGTACATTATACATATAAGAGAGGATCACCACAAAAAAAACGTGTACGAGAGAACAAGACAGTACTATTCGGAGCGAACGAAGGGAAACGATCGACAGTTCTCTCAAGGTTGTCCGCGTAAAACTGCCGTCATTCCACGTCAAATCAGGCGGTAAAATAATTACTATAGATCAAAAATGTTTAAAATAATTCTTTTTTTTTTTCATAATTTCTTATTGTAATTGTTTCTTGAAGTGAGAATACAAAAAGAAAAAAATCCTAGTGAAACTTGATTTTTATTTCTTGGTTTTAGAGTGAAACATAAACATTTTTCATTAATTTATTAGCCTCGATGGCCTGAAATAAAACAGATGATTCAAAGTGAATAAAAAAATAAATTAAAAAAAAGAAATTGTATTGTTTTGGCCCATTCATCCATCCATCCATCAGCCTTTCAACGTCCACTGCTGGACATAGGCCCCCCAAGAGAACGCCACAACGAGCGGTCCCGTCATGGGGGATAATGCCTTAATCGCCACGCTTGGCAGACGGGTTGGCATTCGCAGTGGATGTTGTTAATACTCGAGGGAGTGCTGCTGCCAACTCCCGCGGTATTCCCTCAGTCGGCTCTTACTACTCCCGTGGGTAAAGAGGGGTGGGGAAATTCTAAAGCCGGCCCCACACGGACGTTTGGTCCATTATCGAACTATTATCTGTAAAAAAATTCGTTAATTTTAAAAAGACTCCTCTTTATGTTTTTCCTCAATTTAATGTTTTTTAGCTCGGAGAACCCCTAATAAAAATAAAATAAACATTTGAAATAATATTTGGAGCCAAACGAAACCCGCGATTCATTGGACATCAAAATCTGAGGGGTCAGGCCAATGACCACGTTATTTGACGCGGAATGCCCCATAGGTAAACGCCAACTACCTGGGTAATTATACCGTTGTCCCTCTCTTCTCTCTAAGAAAGAAAGACAAAACTTTCTGACCATAAGTCCAAAAGGCAAATACGAACAAGTGATTTAACAGAAATTTTTTTTTCTACACTTTTAAAGCGCTGTCGATTGAAAACGCAGCGCTATGATGGTGGCAGACTATTTTTCTGTGGTTCTTTATATTGTCATTAATTGAACAATTCAGGTCTGCCAAGCGAACAATGCATATACAATTTCTTAAATCATAAAAAATTGTTTAAAAATTAATTACTTAAAAAGTCAGAGAGCTGGACGTCTGCCGCTTCGATGTGCCTCGTTTTGAACGTCTTTCTGACCATCAGTTTAAGAGGCAGAGACGAACAAATGATTTAGCATTCCATTTTTAAAGTGCTGTCATTTGATAACGCAGGTATGTTATGGTGACAGACGCGGTCCTTAATGCTTTTTATGGTACAATCATCGATATTAATCATGTCTGCCACATGAACAGATCATATAGAAATTTTGGCATTCAGCTCCCTAACCATAAAAGCACCACGTATTTACAGGCAGTAAATTCTAGATGATTTTATCATAACATTGTAATTCACAATGTAAACGTTGTCGTAATTATAGGTACTTCAAAACCATGTTTGATACATAGCATCACGCCTGTATTCCTCGAAGGGGTAGGCAGAGATGTATTACACACCCACGATTCGCCAGCTACGTTTAAGTCCCACGTAATAGGGGGCGAGCCTATTGACGTCTACCGGGCACATTTCCAAACTCTGGGCTGCTACTGAGAATTTTTATTTTTAGGAAAAAGCTCAATAACATTGCCCGACCCGGGGATCGAACCCGAGACCTCATGATTAGATCGCATACACTACCGCTACACCACCGAGGCAGTTAATGTTTGATTACGTATTATAACAAATAAATCTTAAGGGGTGAACTGACCGTTTAATACAGGACAAACCATGGAGAACCATGCCTAATAGTGAGGCAGTAAAAGGGTTTGAAAAATGCCTATATGTTACTATAAGTCACTTCAAAATGGGTTGAGCCATTCCAGAGGTTAGCCGAAAGAATCAGACAATCAGACAACCTCTTTAAAAGTGGCTATTTTGTTATGGATAAGGTATATTATAAGAACATTTAGAAAAAGCTGTTATTTAGACGTTAAAAATAGACACTTCAATTTTATTTATTCGTGTAGATTACATCCTCTTTCTCTATATATGTTTATGAGAATCTTAAAGCTAATGTCATAATTCTAACAGGACGACTCAATACAGTAGAGTTACATATGAGAGAATGTAATATAGAAGATCGATCTGAAGTTTTTATCGACACTATAGTCCAATTAACAAGGGCAGTGGAATACCCTTTAACCCCAGATGATATTCATCACGTAACTAGGATCGCCAAATTATCAAATGACAATGACAAGCCACGCGCTATAATCACAAAACTTCGTAATGCCTGCACTCGTGATCAAATTTTGGCTGCAGTAACAAAATTCAATAAGAGTAACTCTCAGAACAAGCTTAGCACTACTCACCTGGGCATTAGAGGTAAACGATCTCCAGTATTTGTAGCCGAACATCTGACTCCTGCCAATAAGTCTCTTCATGCGGCTGCCCGGAAGAAGGCAAAAGAAATGTCATTCAAGTTTGTGTTGGTTCGTAATGGACGGATTTACGCACGCAAAGATGAAACTCATCAAGCTATAAATATCAAAAGTTTAGAAAGTCTCAATCTTAATTGTTAAATGATTATATCTATTTTGAAGTGTATACCGTATATAGGTTTAAAAATGCTTGACATTTATTATCAAAACGTCCAAGGGCTAAGAACTAAGACGGATGAATAATACAAAAATATTTCTAACTCAAATTATAAGATCATAGCGTTTACTGAAACATGGTTGAATGAAAATATCTCCAGCAGCGAGTTGTTTGATAATAGATACGTTGTATACCGTAAAGATAGAATGTGCTCACAAAGTACTAAGACAGATGGTGGTGGAGTTTTGCTGGCAGTGTCGCGTGTCGCCTTCTGTTAGAATTGAGAATTGGGAGACAAATTATATGGAAGATTTATGGGTAACAATAGAGGTTACAATACTCTCGAAAAATTATCAATTTGCGTAGTCTACCTTCCGCCACCTGTAAAATAAAACCAACTCACCCGATTATTGGATACCATAGATAATATCATCAACATTACTAGTATGTAGTGATGTAGTTACACTTGGTGTACTATTCAAGTGCATTTTTGTAGGTAATGATGACTGACCATTACGTTTACTTTTTATGAAAATACAAAAAAGTTTTGGGTTTTTAGGAATGTTAGTTTCGATTTTAGTTTTGTAGTTACTATAGCAAGTGTCGTATAGTTTGTGGCAGCGATTTCGAAGTAAGTGGAATTCTATTTCATCACGAGGGTTTTTGTATTTTTTTAATCTTTTACGTACCTTTTATTTTTCCTTCAGAAGCTTTCTCAATGAAAAACTAAACCATAGAGGGTATGTTGACTTCGTGGATCTCGGAATAGGTACATTATTATTGATTACCTCTCTTAATCTAAAGTAAAATTGACTAACCATATCATTAACGTTATTGCAATGAGAAAATAAATTATACCAGTCAATACTATTTAGTTAATTTTTTACGACCTTATAATCAGTTTTATAAAAATTATATTTATCAAATCTTTTAGGAACAAGATACTTAATGCTTATTATAAGGCATACTAATTAATAAACTAGGATGAGTTGTGTAACATTTGCTTAAGGAAATGAGAGGTCTCGTTACAGATGTATTCATCATATTGCTAAGAACTATATCTAATACACGGTTCTCACTATTTGTTACAGAATTAAATTGAAAAAGGTTATTTGATGACATAAAATCTATAAGGGGGTATCCCAAACTTACATTATAATTGGTTGGAGTCATATGTGAGCAATCATCTCCAGCATGCCATTTAATAAAACTAAGATTAAAGTCACCAAGTGTAACTACATCACTACATACTAGTAATGTTGATGATATTATCTATGGTATCCAATAATCGGGTGAGTTGGTTTTATTTTACAGGTGGCGGAAGGTAGACTACGCAAATTGATAATTTTCCGAGAGTATTGTAACCTCTATTGTTACCCATAAATCTTCCATATAATTTGTCTCCCAATTCTCAATTCTAACAGAAGGCGACACGCGACACTGCCAGCAAAACTCCACCACCATCTGTCTTAGTACTTTGTGAGCACATTCTATCTTTACGGTATACAACGTATCTATTATCAAACAACTCGCTGCTGGAGATATTTTCATTCAACCATGTTTCAGTAAACGCTATGATCTTATAATTTGAGTTAGAAATATTTTTGTATTATTCATCCGTCTTAGTTCTTAGCCCTTGGACGTTTTGATAATAAATGTCAAGCATTTTTATACGGTATACACTTCAAAATAGATATAATCATTTAACAATTAAGATTGAGACTTTCTAAACTTTTGATATTTATAGCTTGATGAGTTTCATCTTTGCGTGCGTAAATCCGTCCATTACGAACCAACACAAACTTGAATGACATTTCTTTTGCCTTCTTCCGGGCAGCCGCATGAAGAGACTTATTGGCAGGAGTCAGATGTTCGGCTACAAATACTGGAGATCGTTTACCTCTAATGCCCAGGTGAGTAGTGCTAAGCTTGTTCTGAGAGTTACTCTTATTGAATTTTGTTACTGCAGCCAAAATTTGATCACGAGTGCAGGCATTACGAAGTTTTGTGATTATAGCGCGTGGCTTGTCATTGTCATTTGATAATTTGGCGATCCTAGTTACGTGATGAATATCATCTGGGGTTAAAGGGTATTCCACTGCCCTTGTTAATTGGACTATAGTGTCGATAAAAACTTCAGATCGATCTTCTATATTACATTCTCTCATATGTAACTCTTTTCTCTTTTTACAGGATGTTCAAAGTATTGATGGTTTCATCCAAGCGTTGTTTCATGTCTTCATATTGCTTGCTTAAAAAGTTCATACTTTCTTGATAACCTGTAATTTTCTCATTGATATTTTTAAGCTCTGTTGTCACTAGTTGATGTATTGTCGAGTTAACCGCTGTAGAAATTTCATGCTTTATTATTTCGCGCAGGCGGTCTTCAGTAACATAACGTGGTGTTTGTGACAAAGATTGAGATGGTTTGTTTGCATCAACATTCCTCGAATCAGGGGTTTTAGGTTGACCAGAAGGTTCAGGTTTCGACTGTTTGATATGGCAGTCATTGCATTTCCAGGTATTTTTGTTACGCGGTTCCATTAACAAAAAGCGCTTACGAGAGACTTTAGCGCAATCAATGTCCAAGATTATCTTGCAAGAAGAACAAGTTAAAAATTCATTTTTTAATATCATATCACGGCACATCGAACATACAATTCCAGGCATAATGAACTCGTCATGATTTTATTTCAAAATAATTTAATAATAGGTATACTAGCCTTGTTGTGTAGAAGACTTGACGTTTGCGTTCAAACGATGTTCGTATCACTTATTTATCACAGTTATTATGTATTTATTTTCACAAATTCCAAGTGGTTGGATATTATGACGATTAAAGGTGTAAATTGTATTTCAAATAAAGTACAATTAACTATTTAAATTAATTTTTATCTACGGAGTAAATTGTAAATGATGTTTCATGACATGACAGGTTTTTACAGGGTATGTAACGATGCTAGGATTAATCTAAACGATTACAGTAGACATGATTATTTTGCTCATATTTTGTTAGTAAAAGTAAAAAAAATAATAATGAAATATTTATTACTGGAAAATAAGATTTTCCTCGTCACCAAATAAAACATTGTAAGAAACATTTATATCAAAATACTTTATAAAGTCTAAAAATGAATTATCTGATTAAAGGACAAGTTATGAAATGGCAACATTATACATTTTATTCTTTATATAGATATGAATAATATATACGTAAATATATGCATCATCTCTACGTTATATCTAAATAACTGCCACTAACCGCATTCAAGGCGTAACATTCATTTAGTCAAGAAAGCACTATTCAACCCATTGCAGGAACGAGTGAGGGTGTAAACTAGGGCAGTTTCACTATATGCGCCTATCTCAGCGCTATCTACCGGTTCCGTGGCGATTACGGCTTTAACAATACACTTTTGTTATTGTTATCTCCACTGAAACATTCAAGAGCTAGATCATTATCAATGTATTTAATCCTTGGTCTTGTAAGTACACAGCTTATGTTTACATATTTTGATGTGATTTTGTGATGGTAACAAATTTCTTTTCTATAAAATCTGTTTTCAACGATACAAATTATTGTGAAAGGGAAAAAGACAGCTTTACTGCGAGCGGGATTCAAATCTGCGTCCCTTCCAATCCGGGGAAGTGCTCGAGACCGATAAGCCAGCATCGGCGACACCCAATCTCCACTTCACAATTGCTTTCTTGATGTCTTTACGAAAGGGGCGCAGGTTCAGATCCCGCTCGCACCGCGCTTTTTCCACTATCACAATCATTTAATCTTTAAAGTAGCTGAGTGTGTTAAATGCTAAATAAAATACAGATCAAAATATTTCAACGATACCATAATCCATCCATCCATCAGCCTTTCAACGTCCACTGCTGGACACAGGTCTCCCCAAGAGAACGTCACAACGAGCAGTCCCGTCATAGGGGATAATGCCGTAATCACCACGCTATACATAATAAAGGTGATTAATTAGATCGCATACATTATATTAGGCATAATTTTTTCAAAAAAAATCACATAGCCGCCTCATCCCATCTCTGTCATATCTATGTTATCTTTTGTCTCTATCTCATCATCATCTCTTGTTCATACTACTAGTCCAACTCGTTATCCTTTCCCACGAGTGATAAATTCATCATCTAAATACTTCAGAACGTCCCTAAACAAAGAGCCCAGAATCACACAAATATCTAATATCATTATTACATTTTGATCTATATTTTTTAGCATTTGACATGCTCCGCCACTTTTTTAAAGTACAAATTATTTGAGAATAAGGAAAAAATTTAAAAAATCGCGCCATCAAATAGTATGAATTTTAATTGCAAAATTAAACTTACTATATCGGTTTGATGCATGTAAATGCTTCCGATAGATGGCGCTGGTCATAAAGACAAATGTAGTAAGGAGATTGGGATGGTCGAAGGACCTGTACTATAGCTCAGTGGCTTAGAGCACTTCCCCGGATTGGAAAAGACGCGGGTTCGATTCCCGCTAGTACAAAAAATCTCTTTTTCCTTATTCTCAAATAATTTGTATCATTATTACAGTTGTAGTACAGAATTTCATTGTTCGGTATTCGTTTATTATTGTTCTGTCTATCTATTTGATCTAGTATCGACTGCTCTGTTTTGTTGGGCAGCTGAGAAAACAATAGCGTACTTAATTATGAAGTTAATACTTTTGTTTGTGTTAACTGACATTGTATTGACATCTATACGTCCTAACTATTATAAAGCTGTAACAGAGTTGTGTCTGTACATTTAAGATATTTGAGAAAAGATGACTGTATTAGGCTATATACGCGTGTCTAAACACAAAACCATTTCTTTTTTAGATTTTTTGTCTGTTTGTTTGTTCGCGCATCACGAACAAACTGTTGAGCGGATTTTTATGCCATTTTTTTATTTGATAGCTGTTAATTAGACTTAAAACTCGTACAGATTTTATCCCTCTACTATAAAAACTAGATTTTGGCTGCGGTGGAGCCGCCAGCAAAGGCTAGCGTAGGTTGAGAGACGCGTAAAGGCATCTCCACAGCGACAACAAAAACTCCCCTTTTTGTTCTAAGCTTCACAATGGACTTTGAATCTGTTTTCGCGATCGCTTAGGTAATTTTCTACCTATATGTTTCTTTTCAAGTAGAGAGATTAAATATTTTTAAACAAGTTTATTTGCGGTATGCACTGGCTACACCTTAAGATATACTTTAAAAAACCCTGATAGAGAGTTGTAATTCTTCAAAAATCCTATAAATATTTGCATTAGGCAATTGCCTTCGTACGAAAGGAAGGTTTACTAGGCGGGTTGCTAGTAATGTATATTGTTGTTGCACATATAATTTTTTTTAGCATTTGACATCCTTAACACTATACATTAAACACAAAGTGAAAAATGTGAAATCGAAAATAACAGTCACGAGCAGGATTTGAACCTGCATCTCTTGGATACCGTCCAGATGCTTTGCCGATTCAGCCATCGTGACAATTGCTTCTGACTGCTAATTTCGATATCACATTCATGCTTAACATCTTTGGATGACGCCTGCGCCATCTGTCAGAAGTATTTTCATACATTATAGGGTTTGCGTTATTATTAGGTAAAAATCTTAATTGTAAAATTAAGTTTACCTGGTCGATATAATGTAATCAGACAGATTTATAATTATTAATTTAAGTAAATTAATATATTTCATACATTTTAGTAATTAATCATGGCTTTTTAAATGGGAGGCTTACCAAAATAAATTGAGTTGCAAAGTTAAAACTTTATGACGGATTTGCAGACAAATGGCGTGAATTTATGGCTCTAGTCTAGGAAATGACTGTGCTGTCTCTACAATATATTCATAAAAGCAACGCACTTTAAATTGTGTCTTTTAGATTGAATATGTGTGTGGGGTTGTGTGATGTTAAGTTTGTTCAGGTTAGTTAAGTTTAACAGATGTTTTAACAGCTTGTAGCAGCTTTCCCGCGTGATAGATATTGATTCTAATTTGATAGGTACTGTTGACTTTTTGAAATGATTTCTTGTCATTGATGTTTCTAGACTTGCACCAACATTGTTAGGCACTGCTTTGATTGATAATATTTGAGTGGCTTTTTCATGGACTACAACTTAGTTCGCAAAGCGGCTGGTATACAATCCAGAAGAAACGGGTACAACACCCGCTTGGGACTATAATTTTCTGTTTCATATTTTGAACTTTGTGTTCTGATAAATAGCATGTCAAGTGCTTAAAATATAAAAATAACAATACCTTATTGAAGTTTTGAGCAAGTTACGGAGTCAGTTCATCACCGATTCCAGTGTGCAAAATATTACCCTTCCATTAAATAAAATCGTTTAAACATACTTTCACGGAAGCGACTGACAATAACTTGGTCTGTTTAAAATCTATCCATCACATTATGTCTGTCTCTATTTGAACGCAATAAACAAAAATACGGCTAAATTATATTGTCATATATTCAAGAGGAGGGTAAGATGGGTAAGATGTATTACCACTGAAGGAATGTAATATGGTTCCGGTGGCCCGCCAATAAAGGCGGAGAGACGGCACACGACGGGTTTCTTTAGTGGGCGAGGGCCCCACACTACCCTGTTCGTTGCCCCAAACGACGGGGTGTGTGGTTAGGAACATTTTTTCCCGCCTTAACAAAATAAAAAGGTGTATAATTCATTGATGTTGGCTGAATTATAACTATGATTGTTAAATATACGGGAAAAATTATACCGATTGCGAACTTTACTGATGTGCGCCGTGTAAATCAATAGAGTCATAAAAAGAGCCAGCTTATGCAAAAGCTAGTTTAATACAAATGCTTTATAAGGTTTGGCGCAGAGGATAGATAGTTTTTCTTTGTTGCTAAATGGGTAGATAAATTACCATATAATATTTAATTACTGCTTTTAGTAGGTATTTCTATGAGCATCTAAGTGTAATTCTTTTGTAAAAATATAACTATTTTTATCTTAAGCGTGAATTATCTTGACAGGGAGTGGATTTGTTGTAGGTCTGATAGTAGTGGCTTGAGTTCATCTATAAGCTAAACCAAACAGGGGGTGTCTTAAAAGTAGGCCTTTTTTTGTTGTTCAGGCGGGAAAAATGTTCCTAACCGCACACCCCGTCGTTCGGGGTAACGAACAGGGTAGTGTGGGGCCCTCACCCACTAAAGAAACCTGCCGTGTGCCGTCTCTCCGCCTTTACTGGTGGGCCATCGTAGTACCTAGTATTTCCAAGGTCTGATGGAGGAGCTGGACAGTGACCACAGTACCTGTAATGAAACGACGAAACCCCATCGAGTTTGGAATCGTTTGATTCGTCTTGATGAGTACTTTGTCTTTAGATGGTATCCAGTATCTGATGATGGAGCTAGAAGGTGGCCATAGGAACTCCGTTACAAAACGATATAACCCCATCGAGTTTGGGCTCATATGATTTGTCTTGTCAAGTACTTTCTCTCTAGATGGTATTCAGGGTGTGATGATAGAGCTGGAAGGTGGCCATGGGTACTCGGTAATTAAACGTCGCAACCCATCAATTTAGGGCTAGTTTGAGTTATCTTGAATAGTACCATAGTCCTAGATGATATTCAGGGTCTGATAATGGAGCCGGATGGCCATGGGCACTATGCTATAAAAGCACCTCAATCCCATCTACTTTGGAATCATTTGATTCGTTTTGACAAGTACTTCGGCTCTAGATGATATCCAGGGCCTGATGATGATGATTTATGTCCATTTCCGTTATTTTACACATGTCATAATTTTATACAAGCGCATTGAAAAAGTTATGATCATTTTATTTCTAGGTACTCATTATTTATACAAAATAATTTCGATGTTTTCACATCTGGTAGACATCCCGCGACGTCTAATTTTTTATCTTGAGCGCTTTTTATTAGTTATAACACATTTAACGGGTCAATACGAGCGTTTTACTCTCAAAATACTATATTTTGACTAACCTCGACGTTTCGGCTGAGTTGCACCAGCCATGGTCACGAGTAGGCTGGTGAAGCAGGTTTTTTATTGCTAATGATGGCAGAGGACCCACGACCCACTTTATGGTAAGTGGTAACCGTCGCTCATGGACTCACCTACCGAGCCGCTGCGCACCATTTCATTTCAAAGATATGAAATGAAAGAATAAACGGCTATCTTCTGCTATAGCCAAAACACACTGACGTGCTTCATGACCGGTCACACAGGAGACGGTGGTAACCCATTCGAGCCCGATACCAAGTGAGTACTCTCCCTTAGTACCTAGCCCTACCACCAATAATGCATTGGGTGATAATTGCTTACTTCACTTAGTCGCGTTGTACGACACCCGTGGGAAAGGATGGGGTGGCGACACTTATATTCTTAGTCCGTCATCACACGGATGACGCACTTAAAGTGTTAAGGACCCTACACACAACATTAGTGTTTTGGCTGTAGCAGAAGATAGCATCAACCGTTTTTTCTGAGGAACAAATCGCGACGTGGACACTTCGCCACTACGGGGTTCCACGATGGTGAGTAAGGTATTTTTAAATCCATAAGCAACGGTTACCAATTAACATGTGACTCTTCCAGGTAACCACAACTAGCTACAGTAAAACTAGAGACTGACTGCTCTGGTGGAAAAATCTAACATTTTGCACAAGATTTGTTGGAAGTTACGTATTAATGCCTCCGTACCGTGTGGTATACTCGTATACCTACCTATAACACAATTATATCCACTCATAAAACTTTATCTAATAAAAAGTACATGTTTACGATGCCGTAGTCACGTTACTCGACTCTAAATAAGCTGTAACCTGAAATCCACGAGTGTATCACCCATTGGGAATGTAGGTTAGAATCGATATTATTGATTTCTTCTCTTAACATTCGATACTGTGAGAATAACAACTACCTACTATATATAGATTTAGTCTGTGGCAGGGCTGTCTTTCTATGTAAGAGTTTTGGCGGGAACACGAAGAAGATCACGTCGTTGCTCTGCATTATTTTTCTAAACTTGTGTTATTTCAAGTATTAATGTGTAAAAGTGGTGGCCTTTTGCTTATTAACTATTTGTGTATGTGCATAAGTGGCAAGTGATGTAATGTGACATAACGTATTTTTTCCTGTTGTTTCCAAAACTCCATAGAAGCTTCAGTAAGGTGACCATCGTTTTACTGGACTGGGACTTTGACGTAACTGACTTTTTTTTTAAGACTGACTTCAACTACGACTTGTTTGATGAATTATACTTACCTGTGATCAGAGAATAACGATGTTTATAAGTTACTATTAGACTGATGGTTCTGCCAATGCCTTAAACAAATTAAAAATAAAAATCTTTCTATGTAAAGTCAGAATATTATGAATTTTAAAGTAGCAAGTTCGTGACAACTTCTAAGATGATTCCATGTGACATGAACAAGTCTATACTAATATTAGGTAGATATAAAAAGGTAAAATATGTACCAAGATTTTTTATATACAACAACCTGCACCAAAAAGTAATAATCCTTGTATCGCCGGGGACTTACAATTTAACAAGAACACCCAACCATACAGACTCAGGAGAATCATTTTTGGATTACACAAAGAAATATTATGTATGGGAATATATTCTACAACGCTTGGTAGGGGAAATCGGTATCTAAACCACTCCACCATAAGTCACTTGTATGTACCTACAATGTAATTTTCGAAACATACGAACCGTTTCTGAAATTTATTTCTCTGGTAAATAGGTTTATTAAGTATCCCATAGAATTTAAATTTCGTGTGTTTTGAATTAGCCACGACGATTTTTATTTACTTTATCGAAAAATAAAAACTATTCAGAACATCATTCATTGCAGGCGTTCATTAAAAGGTTATTTTGAAACAACAATGTTATCTATAACTTGGTACCTATTAGTATAATAAAGTTGAAGAGTTATACCTAATCTCTGGAACTAACAGTTGGATTTGATAATTCAATTAATGGGTACTTGCCTTAGTTATAATATAATAATTATATTAAGTTATTTATTACTTGACTACGGTGAAACAAAAGTAAGTGTTACGATTTTGACAGGTCGGTATGTATTATGTTCATCTGTAGGGTTAAAACTTGTGAACTACTATTATAACAACACAATGAAGTGCCGTGAAGTATGCCATCTTTGCCATTAAAAGTCCTAAAACCAATTGTAAAGAAACCCGTTAATACGGGCAAATATTTAATTTTATGTCAATATTTATTGCTTGGTAAGATAAGTTATATTTGTGACACGACTGCGTTTTGTTTCTAAGTTCATTCAGTAATACTTAGTTTACGCGAATGTTACACATTATGAAATAAAACTACGTTTACGGGATCTGTTGCGTTTACTTGATTTTATACTATTCTGACTTTTCGAATACTCTAGTATTCATGATCACGAATGGACTGAGCTATTGGAAATCCAATGGCTGATATTGACTTCTCTGGTTTTTGGCTTTAGATGGCTGATATTTTATGAATTAGAAAAAATGACAGTAGCTGTAATTTTATCATAGTAACGTACAGTAGGTCCATAATCCAAAGAGGTAAGTTTCTTACAAAATGACCAATGTAGCCAGAAATAACACCAATATATTTACATTAGTGCTGCGAGTTAATAATATCCATTTTTATTACTGTATACCTAGCTTAGTATATATTTGTAAAAACTGATTTACTGTAGAACGTCAAAAACCTTATTCGGTAGAAGAACGTGACCATGAATGCTGTAAAATATTCAAAACGTTCGAATTGTTAGAATATCAAGTAAATGCAATCCGTAAAAATATTTTAATTTCACAATATATTCGCGTAAATAACACACACATGCTATATTAGAGTATTAGAGAAATTTAAAAAAATCAATTTACTGACTAAAAGCTCGCTACCTATGCTCCTAATCGAAATTCTATATATTTAAATAAATTCCACATATTAAATTAAGAATTGTGACAATTATTAGTAATAGCCTATTAATAAATTAACCATTTAATTTATACAACAAAACACAAAAATAATTTTACAAAAACATTATTCACTCACCTTTATGAGGAAACCGAAGAGTTAGCAGAATTTAATCAAACTTCTTTATGCCCGGCACAATACTCTATCCAAGTAACTTTTAATTTAGTTAGCTAGTATCATAGCGACAGGTCAATCTGAAAGAAATAGAAAATCGTTTCAAATTTTTATTATAAAAATACAAAAGTTACTAAATCAATTTCGCTCAAGATTAAGCCAACATCGTAATTATAAATTACTGAATACAAAGGCTGTTTTCAGTTAAGCATTGAGTTGGAAATTAGTTTTATGAATAAATAACATTGATAGTACTATACTTGAAATTATGATTGAGATTTACATTTAATTTAGTACTGGATTTATACTCAAACACTAAAAATCCAGGAATTAATATCCTTGCTAATATTATAAGCCCCAAAGTGAGTTTGTCTGTTTGTTTATTTGTTACGTTTTAACGCTTTAATTACTAAACCAATCGTCATACAATTTTCGTATCCCGAGGAAATCGATAGTTCCTATGATATGGCTATTTTTGTTAAAAGATAAATTAGTAAGCCATAGAGTGAGGTATTTATGTACTGAAGTCCACATGGATGGAGTCACGGGCAAAATCTAGTTTACCATAACTTTGATTTCTAATATTTCATTTTTTTTTCATACCTTGAAAATCGTTCTTAGAAATATGTCATCGTTTTTAGAAATACCAGAGTGACAATTATCACTTAATTTTTAATTTGTATAAAAGAATGTGAATACTCTGATTTGACGCCATGCCCGTTATCATACCTAATGCGTTGAATTATTATCACTTTGACAATTTAGTTCTTACATATAATATATCATTCAATTATATTCCATGTAAATATACTAGATTCATACAAAGCAACCCTGATTTACTAAGCACTTCCCGCTGGAATTACATCGCGAGTTCTATTTCCAGTCGGAACTCATAGACATTCCTGTCTAATATATTAAAATGACGCATTACAAGTTGTGCATAAATCAATTTAGTACTAAAACACCGCCTCGGCCGATAATTGAATGTATTTCATAAAATGAAAGAATTGTAGTATTATGTTACTATTCTAGGTATCTTCTCGTCCAATATTCCGCAGTGTCTGAAAACGAAGGTCTATGACCAGTGTGTGTTGCCAGTGATGACATACGGAACAGAGACGTGGTCTCTGAATGTTGGCCTCGTATCAAGGCTCAAAATCAAAATGAACGAATTCTTAATACGGAGATCCGTAGGAGAACAAGAGTGACCGACATAGCCCGCCGGGTTGCCATGCTGAAGTGGCAATGGGCAGGCCACATCGCTCGACGAACCGACAACCGTTGGGGAAGAAAGGTTCTCGAGTGGCGACCACGTATCGGACGGCGCAGCGTAGGACGGTCCCCCACTAGATGGACCGACGATCTGGTCAAAGCCGCGGGGAGCCGTTGGATGCAGTCGGCACAGGACCGCTCGTTGTGGCGTTCTCTTGGGGAGGCCTATGTCCAGCAGTGGACGTTGAAAGGCTGATGGATGGATGGATGGATATTAATAGTAGGTAAATAATTTTAAAAGACATTTAATTAATCGGATGTTATCACATCATCGTCAACTCGTCACGTTTAACGAACAAAATTATTTTACATTTTCATTAGGTATGCCGATCATTCGTATCTAAACGAAAACTGCTTTACGGTCACAGTCAAATGGATTTGTATGCAATCAAATATTATATTAGTTTTATTTTGTTTTTTCGCGTAAACACCAAAATATAAAAACAGATAAATGTTTTAGATAAGTATTTTTACAATTATTCACGTTCAGCTGTGTAGTATAAAGGGGGAAAAAAGACGAAGAATGTGAAGTGGAGATTCGAAGTTACCAGCAGGTGGTCCAGAGCGCTCCCCCGAATAGGGTGGGACGCATTTACGAATCTCCCTTTTTCCTCTTTCACGTATAATTTCTGCATGGTGAAGGGCACTTGATTTGCAAAATCCTATTCACACTTCTTGCCTGAAATATATCGCACGTTGTTCTTAGACAGGAGCGAGGCAACTGGCTACATATTTAATTCCATTGCAATGCATATAATGAATAGCTCATTCGTTGCCAAGCGGTCCCGAGGACGCCTTGTGGAGAGGCGACACGTGTTAGTTGAGGAGATCGTGGAAGATCCATCTTCATCCATCTGATAACTAGATGAGACATATTTTTTATGAGATGTTCTATCACGCGAACTTCGGACGCTCTACTTTCGCACATATTTATTTGGTCCGATTTTAAAACTTCAAAGCATGGCAATAATATTCCATGAACGGTTTTGTGCATTAAATTATCTTTCTTTTGATACCAATTTTTATTGGTTAACAGATCAGTGTAGTTATCTATATTGACTTACTTTTAAATAAGTAGGCAAGCCTACAAGGCATTCTCTATGTTAAAAACTATCAGTTGAAACTAAATTGTTCTGTTATCCCAAGAGTTAGGTTATGAAAAAAAATGATTAAAATTAATTGAATTAAAAATAACCTCGAACACTTTTCGTTAGCAAGCTATAATAAAAATTGATAAAAATGTGTCTTATCTGATTATCAGATGGGTGAAGGTTGATCTTACATCATCTCTTAGACTATGTCGAATTTGTGCTCGAAATTTTGGGGAATTTTGAAAGTTGTGCGCGTTTGGTGAGTTTTTGTCATTGTTGTACATGCTACCTTGCTATTATCACGTTACTCTCTATGTGTGAGAAGTACGGATTGGTAATATGTATTTGGCTATTGTGTGTGTGTGTTAATAACCAGGATTGACAATCCGTGGGTGGATCTCCGAAAATATCCTTTCTATATTCATAACAATGGACTTGATTAAATAAAAACAAATGGATTAAGTTTTGGAAGGCGTGATAGAATATAAACAATAAATAGATGTAATTCGCATATCGTTTGGCAAGAGCCCATTACGCATTATTTAGAATTCTGAAAAGCTTTGTTCGGAGTTGTGAAGATTGATCTCAACCAAATCGATCTCTGACTTTTTCTGAACCCATTACTGACATTTTTTGATATAGATCTCCTCTTAGAGTGATAGTATTTAGGCCGTGGACAGAATTTAAAAGCCGTCAAGAAAATTTCTCAGATATGCAATATTCCTCACGATGTTGTGTTGTAGTTTTTATGTTTAGTGGTAGAGCTGTGCTTGTCCCAGCAATAATGTATCTTTATCTCCTTATTATCCTTCCTTCTCCTAACACTTTCGATGGATGTTTCCGTGTGGTGACGGACTAAGAATACAAGTGTCACCACCCCATCCTTTCCCGCGGGTGTCATATAAGACGACTAAGGGTAAAAGTAGGCAATTATCAAGCATCACACACCCACGATTCGTTAGCTATGTTTAGGTCCCACGTAATAGGGGGCAAGCTTGTTAACGTCTAACGGGCACATTTCCAAGCTCCGGGTTGCTACTGAGAATTTTTCTTTTTAGGAAAAAGCTCAATAACATTGCCACTGAGGCAGGTCATCGCCCATTGCATTACTAGTGACAGGGCTGGGTACCAAGTTAGAGTACTCACTTGCTATCGGGCCCGAACGGGTCGGTACCACTGTCTTCTGTGTGACTGGTCATGAAGTACGTCAGTGTGTTTTGGCTGGAGCAGAAGATAGCCGTTTATTAATGATGTGCAGCGGCTTGACAATACTCTCGACCAAATCTCAAATGCAATAAAAAAAAACTGGCAAACGCGAGTGATGCCTCTTGGGCTACAAGAGTCTTTTTTTAATTACTTTTACTTACGCCTGATGGACCGAGGATCTGGCGGCAGGAGTAGCCTGGTAACGTAAAAAGCAAGACCAGGTATTATGGTGCACCACTGAAGTAATGTAACATAGTTCCAGTGGCCCATCAATACAGGCGGAGACACGGCACACGGTTGGTTTATTTAGTGGGTGAGAGCCCCACACTACCCTGTTCGTTGCCCCGAATGACGGGGTGTGCGGTTAGATACATTTCAAAACATTTTTAACGTAAAAAAAAGGTATTATGGTGCAAATGAGGTGAAAACTATGTCCAGCAGTTGAGTCTAACATGCTGATTCCTTAATCGATTTTAGTTTGTGTTTATAAATAAATCTTTGTTTTTTATGTTAAACTATGCATATTTGATACTTATATTGTATGTTATTGTTATTATATCATTATTTAACCGTATAAATATAATCCAAAGTAAAATAAAATATTAATACTAACTGTGTATAATACAATCGTTATATTTAAATAAGTCTGTTTATGTAGAAGGGTATTAAAATAGATGACCATAAATAGCCTAAGATACCACTTCACCTCGAGCCGCTATTTTGCATCATAAGTATCTCTCCTCTCCGGTTTGAGAGGGTATCGATTATGCATTCAATGCTATTGAATGATATAAAACCGTTAAAGCAAATATTATTTGCATAGTTTTATAAGTATCTACCCATTATCTCACAGTTAGGTATAAACCTTATCCACATTGCAAGAAAGATTATCCTGTTATGTCACACTAGAAGAGATGAGCCTGAAGATTTTCGAATTATTTTGAGACTCTTCGTTTTTCCATAGATTACAATTGGAAAAAAGTCTGGGACAGTTCTCCAGAAGATACTTTACCAAAACCTGCTCGTGACTACAATTTTATAAGAAAATAAAAGCTAGTTTTTAGGTTAGGTATATCAGAGGTGCCCGATATATAACGGGATAAAATATTTACCAATTTTAAGTCCAATCAACACCTATCAAATAAAAAAAGTTCAAAATCCGTTCAGTAGTTTTTGCGTAAAGCACGAACAAAGAAACAGACAAAATGGCTAAAAAAATTGTTTTGTTTTAGACACGCCTATATAGCCAGTCATTTTTTCTTATATATATCTCAAATGAACAGACACAGCTCTATTACCCAGTTTTATAATAGTGAAGATGCCTAAAAATGTACATTAAATATCAAAATATTGTAAACGCTAACTATAATATTTGTTAACGATATCATAAAAGCACGGACAACTACAAATATTGTAACTACTAACATATAATTGAATTTGTATGTAATTTCAGGTCCATTCATCTTGGTATTATTTAATTACACAGACTACCTTTCATAAAAATGTCTCTCATTTCCAACTCAATGTGAAATTAAATGGTTCGAACGCAAATTAAAAAAGCTTAAAGACTACGTTATTTATGCATTTTGTATGTTATGATTATAATGAATGATTCAGCACTGTTAAAAAATTTTCAAAAGGACTTGAAGAACTACTACCATTTTGATCATATTATACATTGACTTTGTTCGTTTATATAAACCTTAACCGTATTTATAACTTTGAACAAACAATTCTTGTATATGTTTAATGTTTCATCTTTTGCATACACATAATTATGTTGGAAATAGTTAACGATTTAGATAAAATTTTGTATTCCGTTAAAATAAATAATTTGCTCTAGGCATTGCTATTGTATTATGTTTTTTTAAGTAGGTATAAGCCCATCAAAAGCTTTTTCGCGTAGTAGCATTTTCTAATATATACATGTATGTTATCATTGTAGAATGTATATTTTAGGAGGAGAGCCCACCACTCACCCACTTTGTCAATCCCGGTTATCTCTGGACAAAAACAAAATATTCTAAAATTACCAACCCGCACTTCTCACAGATACAGCAGAATGCGATAACAGCAAAGTAGCATGCACGATAATGAAAAAAATCCCACCAATGCGATGCAACCATGCGATACGGCAAGAATCGCAGAACCACAACGTACAATATTCCGCAAAAATTATATAGGTATATATATGTATGCATATCGGTATAATCTGACGCTTGCAGTTTTTTTTTATTTTCTTCTAAAGATTTATTACGCAGAGAGTAATAGTTTAATTTAACGATATCTTACGTAAATAATAATAAAATAGTGATGTTGCAAATAAGAGAGTATTATTGCTACTGTCTGTCTTATCAATTGCTGAAAATCAAACAATTTTCGCATTTAAGTATTTATCTAAATTAAAAGCATTGATGGAGCTGTGGGGCGTACTATATGTGATCACTAGTATCAGCTATATTTGTAACAATTATAACTGATTAAAGTATGTGATGTCAATAAACACAAAGTGATAAATGTGAAATCGAAAATAACAGTCAGGAGCAGGATTTGCACCTGCATCTCCTGGATACCGTCCAGATGCTTTGCCAATTCAGCCATCGTGACAATTGCTCCTGACTGCTAACTTCGATAACACATTCATACTTAACGTCTTTGGGTGACGCCTGCGCCATCTGTCGAAAGTATTTTCATACATTACACCGACCAGGTAAACTTAATTTTACAATTAAGATTTTTACCTAACAATGACACAAACCCTATAAATATTTATCTCCTGGATACCGCCCAGATGCACGTTCAAATCCTGCTCGTGACTGTTATTTTCGATATCGCATTTTTCACTTTATGTTTAATGCATAGTGCTAAGCATGTCAAATGCTAAAAATATATATAAAAATATCTAAATGTGAGACGTCACTTAAGACGGTGAACAAGATGTGTTATGAAAATTTATTGTCCCGAGCAAATGTCACTAGCTCAGTTGGTAGATCATATGAAATGGAGACGCAGGTCCAAAGCCTACTCGTGGTAATCCTTTTTTATTTCAAACTTTCGTATTTTACTGTTCTAATAAAAAAAATATTAAACGCAATTCGCTGCAAATTTTTTAAAAGAACTTGGCCGATATGATTGAATGAACAGAAAACAGGGTGAGCGAAACTGCGGAACTGCAATTTTTCTTTTTTAAAGTTACTCTTTATTCATCAATTAGGTGAAACAAAAACTAGAACTCGTTATAATTAGTGTTATTGATCCATAACCCGTGCGGAACTCAAACAAAAAATACCAAAACAGATTCAGCTGAATGAACGTGTATTTGTATAAATATGCAACACTGTTTGCACTTAGTTCGGCAAACGTCGACAAAACACCGGCCTTGGATTATATAGTGACGTGCCAAAGCTTTTAGTTATCAAGTTATGCATTAGCTGGTACCGTTTGTAGTTTATTCAAAATGTGTTTGTAGAGATTTATCAGTGCATTCGCATAACTCTTCGCTGCGAGTAATGAATACTCACAATGAATCTTGGATAATGTAATGCAGGATTTCAAACGTGAAATAGACGTGCTGAGGAGCCCGCACTATGATAAAACGATAGAAATAGCAATCTCTAATGTGTTTTGATACAAAACACGTGCTTCTAAGTATACTTCAAGAATTGAAATATAATTTTGCCAAATTTATTTCGACAATTTCACAAAATATTACTCTTTTGTTATTGACAGTACTGTGTTAATAGATGACTACATTAATTAAAAACTAGGTAGTCAAAATCTTGAATTGACAGATTATATTATAGGATGTATTTATATAAAGCATATTTGCTTTGCATTATAAGTGATATTTTATAGTGATATTGATTTGTTTTCAATGTGTTAAGTAAGTATCCACCCTGGATGGGTCCATCAGCCTTTCAACGTCCACTGCTGGACATAGGTCCCCCCAAAAGAACGCCACAACGAGCGGTCCCGTCATGGGGGATAGTGCCGTAATCGCCACGCTTGGCAGGCGGGTTGGCGATCGCAGTGGATGTTGTTAATACTCGAGGGAATGCTGCTGCCCACTCCCCCTGTTATCCCTCAGTCGGCTCTTATGACTCCCGTGGGTAGAGAGGGGTGGGATAATTCTAAAGCCGGCCCCACACGGCCTAAGTAAGTATATAATTTTATATGTTTTGGTATTATAGAACACTAGCTGATATCCCCGACTTCGCCCGCATAGAATTTCGTTACTTTCTTTTTTATGCCGAAGCCTAATTATTTTCCATAATAAAAGTAGTCCAAATCGGTCGAGTCGTTTTGGAGATAAGTTGGAAAAAACAGTCAGACAGACAGATAAAAATTTTAAAACTTTATAGGTAAACTTTCATATTCATTATTAAAAAGCTGTTATTTAGACTTTGCAAACAGACCCTTCAAATTGTTTATTTCTATAGATTATAGACTTGAGCACGAAATACGTAAATATCGATTTATAAAGATTGGTCAGGTGCTATTGGTATTTGGGTGACGATTTTAATCCAGATTTATCGATCGAATACAAAATCATTACTTTTAAAACTGCGCAAATAACTGAATGTCACAATCGACAAAGTATCATAAATTGCTAAAACACTCGAATGCTTTCGAAAAAAAACTAAACCTATATCGAAACAGATTTCGTGTAATAAATTATTAAAACATTCGATATGTTAGCATAGATAAGACCCAAACGAACATTGAAACCCTATATTTACTGTTCTGAAAAGGCTATCGCTATATGAGTAAACTACACGTCAGTCCACTAGAAATTTATTTATTTATGTCATCATGCACGTTAACAAAACAATGGTAAACAAAAAATCCTAAAAACGTGGGAAGCAAAAGGTCGTTTTGTTTACTCTTCCTACCTCTATGTTCATAAATGTTAATAAATTTTCAATGCATTGTCTCTGCCTATACCTCTCTGGGAAGCAAGAGTTAGTCTGTTTACGTGTATATAATTATGTTGTGGCGAGATCATAGAATTATTAAGGAATCATGTCCTGATGTAGTCACGACATAGTATAGGTATATGTACATAGGCACGTTGACACTCTAAAACTCTCTATATTAAACACAAAGTGGAAAATGTGATATCGATAATACCAGTCACGAGCAGGATTTGAACCTGCATCTCCTGGATACCGTCCAGATGCTTTGCCAATTCAGCTATCATGACAATTGCTCCTGACTTCTTATTTCGATAATACAGTCATACTTATATATAGCGTCTAGGGTGACACCTGCGCCATCTGTCGGACTATATATTTTCATACATTACTCCGACCAGGAAACTTAATTTTACAATTAAGATTTTTAACTAATAATGACGCAGCCCTATAAATATTTAGATATTGCACGCCTCATAAGCGAAGCGTTGAGGTGTGTTCTACTCTCGGTTTACACGGCACAACCGATTTTTCATACTTAAAATGTCTCTATTTATCATATGATTGCACTTGTAAAATAATATCTACACACACATATAAAGAACATACATTATTTTTAACACTCGTGATATTTTTGATGCCATTTTTGTTATTTAAACTAGTTAAAAAACTGTTTGAAAAAAATCTGACTTAGTTCGCGGGAGAGTGACTACCTTTTTACGTACGCATAGCCAAGCCACCGGTGGTTTTACTATCGTCAACAGAACGCCGTTCGCCCGGCCAGTACATTGTATTTTGTTAAAAGAAAGTTCTCACCTTTGCTTGACGAACTGATGATATTTGTCAAGTATAATAACTATTTTATCCATAACAATAAGTAAAAACACTAAACTCACCAACGTTATAAAACACGAAAAAAACGTATTTTACATTCCACAATTTTTCTTTGTGTGGCCTTGGCGTCACGGTGTTTTCACTTAGAACAGAACAGAGCATAGAATTATAAGGCAATCAAGTTAGGAAGATAAATGGTTTAGAGATTTCTTGTTGAACTCCAATATATTGTCCAAAATTGCAATTTTCTATCGCTGTTTTAAAGTAAAAGAGATATTTTGGTCTATATTTTAGCACTTGACATGCTCCGCTACTCAATTCACAAATTATGATTTGTACTTTAAAAGAGGTATTGAGAAATGCAGCCCTAGATGTCGCTGGTGGCAATTTTAGATGTCGATATCATTGTATTCAGTTGCTGTTGTATATATAGAGCCACAATATTACTTTTTTTGTAAGGAAACCAGCGATGTCTTTTTGTTTTCTTAAATTGTTTTTGATTACAGTTTAATAAATTATTCAATTTTACATGTCTATATATATGCACTTATGCAGGTATATATGTAAACTCATGGATTGTTAATCTTACTAATTGCCAGATGGCGCCTTGCAAAATTACTGAGAGGTAGACCAATAGAGAAGTACTTCTTAAAATTAGCGCTAGATGGCGTATAAGACATGAAACCCACATTAGTACTTTTTGAAATTAGCGCTATCTATGTGATTTATTGAAAACTACTTAGTAAGACCAATACATTATTAGTTAGTTATCAAATAATCAATTTTATTGTGAAAAATGAAGAGGCGTGCAGTTTTGGATTTTCCAAAGTATTTTTATATATATTCTTAGCATTTGACATGATTAGCCATATTGTATATAATCATGTCAAATGCTAATTGTTGCTCTTTATAATTAGGGAAATTTTATATAATTTACCACTATACTGGCTGAATGTGCTATTTTAGCCTATGCTGTCTTTATAGCATCACAGGCATGGATTTAAATGTAACGAAGACAACTAACAAATCAAACTGCATATACTACCTCTCATAGAACTAACTGTCTACTGTATTATGAGTTAAAAATTCAAAACCTTCCAATAGTATTTGCTATTAACTGAAAGTTGATAATATTATTTTTTTATACCCTTTTTCAATCCCAATCTTGGTGTGTGTGTCGTGTCTCCTCTTATGGTGAAAGGGATTAGGCCTTAGTCCACCACGCTGGCTAAAAGCGGATGGGCCATAATAGACGTAGTTACTCTAAGACTTGTAGGTGTCCTCACGATATTTTCCTTCACCAAACAGTTATAAATTGTAAATAAATACGTATAATGTCGTAAAATCTCGAAAAGTCAGAGGTGTGTCGTACAGCATACGAGGTCTGAACTTTGGACTGAGGATCGAACTCGATATCACTGTCCTTCCAATCCTTGGTTTTAGCCTCTAGGCATACTCCTTTTGAAGATTTTGTCCGTGTGGTGACGGACTAAGAATACAAGTGTCACCACCCCATTCTTTTCCACGGGTGTCATATGAGGCGACTAAGGGAAGTAAGCAGTTATCATCCATTGCATGACTGGTGGTAGGGCTGGGTACTAAGTGGGAGTACTCACTTGGTATCGGGCCCGAGCGGGTTGGTACCAGCATCTCCCGTGTGATCGGCCATGAAGCACATCGTTGCGTTTAGGCTGTAGCAGGAGATAGCCGTTTATTCTTTCGTTTCATATCGGAAATGAAATGGTGAGCAGCGGCTTGACAATACTCTCGGTATCGTTGAGTCCATGAGTGACGATTACCATTTACCATCAGATGGGCCATGGCTCGTCTGCCACTACATGCAATAAAAAATAAAATAAAATAAAAATAGGTTACCGGTGTAGGGTGACACTGGTTTGTTACCCTGAAAAAGAATACAGTATAGGGCTAGATTTATTATCGTCACCCTAACTGAAGCAGGCACGAGATGGCGGCGCACATGTCTCATGTGTTTCTCGATGAGGGATGGCTAGGCCTTCCAAATCAGACGGGGCTACCAAGAATGGAGGCCTAGACCTATCAGGGGAGTACCTACTGTCACCATAAGTAAACAATTAAAACCATACCTAAATGTTTTAGATCTATATTTTTTAGCATTTGACTTGTACCGCTTCTTTTAAAGTATAAATTATTTGTGAATAAGTAAAAAGAGATTTTTAGTAGGAGCGGGAATCGAATGATCGAGAGATCAGTAGGATAGCTCAGTGGCTTAGAGCACTTCCCCGGATTGGAAAAGACGCGGGTTAGATTCCCGCTCCTCTCTCTCTCTCGCTCTCTCTAAAAATCTCTTTTTTCTTATTCACAAATAATTACATAGCATCACGCCTGTATTCCCCGAAGGGGTAGGCAGAGGTGTATTGCACACCCACGACTCGCCGGCTATGTTTAAGTCCCACGTAATAGGGGGCGAGCCTATTGATGTCTACCGGGCACATTTCCAAACTCCGGGCTGCTACTGAGAATTTATCTTTTTAGGAAAAAGCTCAATAACATTGCCCGACCCGGGGATCGAACCCGAGACCTCATGATTAGCAGTCGCATACACTACCGCTACACCACTGAGGCAGTTTCAAAGACAACTAATCCATGCCTAAATGTTTAAATTACAATAATTCTGATCCTCCAAGTAAGCACAAAAATAAATACACAAGATTTTTTCCTATGCTTGTACCGTACAGATGAAGTTGTACCGTATTGTTGAATCAAAATATGGTTTTGGTACCAAAATAGAATGTTAGTGACGTGATATACTTGCAAGACTCCATAGGCAGATCTATACCAAAGCAAAATACTACTCACTCACTCGTCACGAGATCTCCATCACTATACACCCGATTGACTTCTTTGGCATAGTTATTATTTTCCCAACGTAGATCCATTGACAACGGCATTTGGGCAAATTTTATCTAAAACCTATTTTTTCCATAGAGAAAATTACAGACTAATTCAACGGGGGCGAAGTTGCAGGCCAAAGCTGCATAATCCTTTCTAACATTATAAACGCGATACTTTCGCATTCCACAACTTGTTTATTTGTTCGCCGTAACTACTAAACCGATTACAATGAAATTTGCATACTACATGTATGCAGATTGCAGAATGACGTCTCTATATTTTTTTTTTATGGCTTATGGTGTCAGGCGAGCCACGGCCCACCTGATGCTAAATGGTAACCGTCGCTCATGGACTCAACTATACCGGCGGTATTATCAAGCCGCTGCTCACCGTTTCATTTCACATATATGAAATGAAAGAATAAACGGCTTTCTCCTGCTATAACCAAAACACACCGATGTGCTTAATGGCCGGTCACACGGGAGATGGTGGTACTAAACCACTCTTGCCCAACAGCAAGTGAGCACTCCTACTTGCTACCCAGCCTTACCACCACCGTAATGCAAAGGGTGATAACTGCTTACTTCCCTTAGTCGCCTCGTACGACACCCGTGGGAAAGAATGGGGTGGTGACACTTGTGTTCTTAGTCCGTCACCACACGGATAATTTGATTCAGATCTTCAGTTCCCGCAGACGAAGTCGCAGGCAGATTCTAGTATTTAATAATTGTTATTGGTAGTGTGGGGCCAGCTTTAGAATTGTCCTACCCCTCTCACCCCGTGGGAGTCGTAAGAGCCGACTGAGGGAATACCGGGGGAGTGGGCAGCAGCACTCTTTCGAGTATTAACAACATCCACTGCGATCGCCAACCCGCCTGTCAAGCGTGGCGATTACGGCACTATTCTTGGGGAGGCCTATGTCCAGCAGTGGACTTTAAAAGGCTGATGGATGGATAGATGGATGGATCGGTATATAACAATTTTTTATTCTCTGTATAAAACTATTTATAGATAATATTTAAGGAACAATACAAAACATTTTCAATCACAAAGTAATATCTGAAAATGACATAACAACCCGGTATCACAAATTGCCGCCCGAAGCGGCTCCTGACGTAGCTTTTGATATGAAATATTTATTGTTAATAATTGTTTTCAAATGGAAATACTTATTACCTTATTGTTTTACTCGATATAGTTGTTTTACTTACTTTTTGTTATTAATTAATTGTTTATAAGATGTATGTAATTTGAAATTACTTATAAAACGACAAATTACTGGTGTACTCTGTCTTATGAGTAGAGTAAATTTTAAGTTAAGAACATTTTTAATAGTTCTATTCTAGAGCTTGAGATGCTTTTAATGTCTAACAATTAAATTAAAACATAAAAAACAACATAGCATCACGGCTGTATTCCCCGAAAGGGTAGGCAGAGGTGTATTACGCACCCACGACTCGCCAGATATGTTTAAGTCCCACGTAATAGGGGGCAAGCTTATTGACGTCTACCGGGCACATTTCCAAACTCCGGGCTGTTACTGAGAATTTTTCTTTTAAGGAAAAAGCTCAATAACATTGTCCGACCCGGGGATCGAACCCCGAGACCTCATGATTAGCAGTCGCATATACTAACCGCTACACCACCGAGGCAGTTATTAAATTAAACCATTGATATTTGGAAAGTACTGCCAACACAGGCATAGAGACGGCACACGGCGGGTTTATTTTGTGGGTGAGAGACTGCCCTGTTCGTTGCCCCTAATGATGGGGTATGCGATTAGGTACATTTTTTCTCGCCCTAACAAAAAATATGTATATAGTTTTTTTTTTGTTTTGACTTCGTGGATTCTCTCGTCATATGAGTAATATGACGACCGATGCGTTCGGTGAGGTGAATGAGCAATGACATTCCATGAAGTTGCGGCTCCCAAGGTTCACTTTGGTGTACACATCACCAACTCCTTTATCGCATTACTCACTGATTAGGAATACTTGACTTACACAGAGAAATCTAATTAAATCTTAATTGGAATATCTTACCAAGTTTCGCTGACATAAAACGATCTATTTTCACTTAATGACATTTATGATAGATTATGACTAAGTGATTTTTTTTATACGTGGGTATCAAATAAACATACGGTAAGAGTTTACCGTAGCCTATAGACGCTAGCAACACCAGAGGCAACACACATGTGCGTCTATCACCATTAAAGGGATAGGAGGTTGTAAAATAATTAGTGAGTAAGGATAATAGGAAGACGATAGAAAGGATACTAAGGAGAGGATAGGAAGGGGTTTGGGCCTCCAGCACTCTCACTCACAATCCGAAATACGGTAGGAGTATCTACCGTTGTTTCACACCGTTATTTTGTGAGAGGGTGGTACTTCCCCTCACCACCGAAGGAATGTAACATAGTTCCAGTGGCCTGCCAAGAAAGGCGGAGAGACGGCACACGGCGGGTTTCTTTAGTGGGTGAGGGCCCCACACTAACCTGTTCATTGCCCCGAACGACAAAAAAAAAAAGGGTGATACTTCCCGGATAAAGCCAGCCCAATCATGCTGAAATAAGCAAGGCTCTACCACTTTTTAAATACCACTTTTAAGAGTTAAATAATTATGTTGTTAATTTGTATAGGTATATAAAATAGAAAATAATTTAATGAATATAAATAATTTGGGCACCTTTTCTTTTTATTGCTTATGATGGCAGACTAGCCACGGTCCACCTGATGGTAAGTGATAGCCGTCGCTCATGGACTCAACTATACCGAAAGTATAGTCAAGCCACTGCGCACCATTTAATTTCTCAGATGTGAAATGGAAGATTAAACGGCTCTCTATATTGTGCTACAGTCAAAACACATTGACGTGCTTCATGACCAGTCACACAGAAGACGGTGGTACCGACACATTCGAGCCCGATAGCAAGTGAGTACTCTCACTAAGCACCCAGTCCTACCACCAGTAACGCAATGGGTGATAATTGCTACTTCTATTAGTCGCCTCGTACGACACCCGTGGGAAAGAATGGGGTGGTTACACTTGTATTCTTAGTCCGTCACCAAAAGGACAATAATTATAATGTATTTATTAGTATACAAACTCAATAGATATTTAATGAAGAACAAAACCTATATTTGTGTCTGGGAATTCTTCCTGATGCTTCTCAATTTATGTTGGAGCTCAGGAATGGTTCGCAAGGACTGGAGAAGCGCAGTCATCGTGCCGTTGTTTAAAAAGAAGGGTTCACGTTATGACTGTGCAAACTACAGAGCCATAAGCTTGACCAGTTTGGCAGCCAAAGTGTATGGTAAGATTATTGAAAGGAGAATGAAGATGGTGTCTGATGAATTTTTGTGTGAGGCACAAGGAGGTTTCAGGTGTGTAAGGGGATGCATGGATCAAGTGTTTTTGTTTTCTGCGCAACATTGTGAAGAAGCATCTGGCTGTAGGCCAGAGGGTTTTCTGCAGTTTTGTGGATTTGGAGAAAGCATTTGACACGGTTGTACGAAAGGAACTTTAGGACATTTTGCCGGAATATGGTATTAACGGTAGACTGCTACAAGCGGTGCAGTCAACCTACATGGACTGCAGAGCTTGTGTGCGGCTGGATGATGGAATGTCACCCTGGTTTGATGTCAATATCGGCGTTAAACAGGGCTGCGTTCTATCAGCCAGACTGTTTATCATATATCTGGATAAATGTCTACAAAGGTTGAATGAAATGAATGTGGGAGTTCAGATGGGCGACTCAGTGGTTAGGTCTCTGCTATATGCAGACAATGCGGTTTTATTAGCCCAGTCCGCGGCTGACCTGCAAACCCTAGTCGACGTAATGGCAGAAGATTATAAGAAAAGGAGCCTACGTGTGAATGTGAGCAAAACCAAACCAAAGGTTTTTGAAAGAGAAGAAGCCAGAACAGATGTTAGAGTAGCAATAGGAAATGGTGTGCTAGAACAAGTGGATGAATTTGTATATCTTGGATGTGGATTCAGTCGGGATGGAAGGTACACCACTGATGTAGAAAGAAGAGTGAATGCGGGAAATAGAGTGAACGGAGAGCAGCCAGAAGGCACGTGTCGCAATACACAACGCAGTGCTTTTCCCAACGTTATTGTATGGAAGCGAGAGTTAGGTATGCAAAAAGGAGCATGAGAGTAAAATCAATGGATCGAAATGCGATCTCTGCGGAGAATCTGTGGAGTGAGGCTGACTGACCGCATTCGTAACGATGACGTAAGAGAGCGAGTAGGTAAGAAAGAGAGTATTGGTGTAAAGTTGCGAAAGGGAATGCTCCTATGGTTCGGACATGTGGAAAGAATGCCGGACGAGCGACTGGTTAAGAAGATATACAATGCGAAAGTGGAAGGATGTAGGTACAGGGGGAGACCGAGACTCACCTACCTAGACCAAATCGGTCATGTATTGAAGGAAGGTGGAGTCAGGAGTCTCCGAAACCGGCGAGCGTGTATGAAGAGAGTTATGAATGTTGACGAAGCGAGAGATGTATGCAAGAATAGAACCTCTTGGCACTCTGTTCTCTCTGCCTACCCCGCAAGGGAAATGGCGTGATGATAAGTACGTAGTAGTAAAACCTATAGAAATTGTATTCACAGTAATATTTTTTGCTTATTCACTATCTAAAGTCGTGTTACTGCAACCTATACATATATTATTAATACAGGTAAGCTTCACTAAAAGCTGATATGCAGCCACTTCTTATTAATGTAGTAATCTGATATTCTGCATAATTAAGCTCCATATAGACTGAATTGACAACACCAACAGCTGATAAAAAACGCTTACTCAAATGCAGGTGCTAAAGTTTCATTCAACACTAGCTTTTGCCCGCGCTTTTGTTTGCATGGGTTTCAGAATTAGGATATGAAAAATCTTTGAGCGATAAATATATTGGTGAAATTGAATATTTTCACTGTTATATTGCTTATGCTGTAATATAGCAAAATGTCTACACTGTAAAGCTCCGTAAAGTAATAAAATTTCGTGGGTACTCAATTTTTAATGTTAACATAAATTAATAACAGTCGGTAGTTCAAGTCATTTGCCAAGTAAATAGCACTCTGAGTTAATCCAGGTGCTTCAAATAAGGTTATTAAGTAAAAAAATCTAAACGTACTAACTCTTACATTTTAATTTAGATCGACTAGATTAGATTTAGTAGAAAGTCATTATTCTTTTATTGAAAAATACTGTTATTCTCTATTTCACATTTTCACACTTCGTGTTAATGTATATGGCTAAGTATGACAAATGCTAAAAAATATATAAAAATATCAAAATATGTATTTAGACGTCTCTGAAAATTATATTAAAATTTGTGTCCGTTTGTTTGTTAGCGCAATACGCAAAAATTGCTGCATGGATATTGATGACACTTTTTTCTTTATTATAACCTAAATAATCGACCATAAATTTAACTGGTTATCACATATAAATCGCATATGTGATAAACTCAGAGCATTTTTAGCCAACTTATACATAATTAAGAATCGAATACCTTACAAAATCAAACTCATGCTATACAACGCATTCGCACCGTCGATTATCACGTATGGAATCACTAGCTACGGTAGAACGTTCAAATCTTACCTTGATAAAATTTATAGCTTACAACTAAAGATTCTCAAGCTAACTGTCTCATCTAACATCAAAGAACAATTCAAAGATGAACCTTTTAAACTATTTAAATATTGTAAAATCTTAACAGTATATTCAAATGTCAGTTATAATCTATTAAAAGAACATTTTTTAAACAATGATACCCAAAATCATATTTCACATAAGATACAAACACGTCAACAAACCAATAGGAAACTCATAATTAGATACAAAAGCGTGCAACTACTATGGCGAAAGAACTATACTATACCTTATACCCAGAATAATTCATGAACTTGATTCATCTTTAAAAGAGATTATAACAAAAGAAAATCTAAAATCAAAATTTAAAACATATTTTATAAACATCCTGTAGATTACTCACCGCACAAAACATTATTTATCATACTCTACATTATGTGACTGCAATGAACTTAGATTTGATTAAAAAAAAATATGGGTAGACTTTTCAATATATTTATCATGTACTCGTATGAATACTGTTTCTTTTTATGTTTTTACTGTGCAGAATGTTACTGCAATCTAGACAAACCTTAGTGGTTTTAAGATTGTAAGTTGATAATTGTTTTGTAAGATGTTTGTAACAATAAATAAAAAAAAATAATAAAATACTAGCTGTTGCCTTGCAGCCGAGACGCGGGCAAAAACACATACATAAAAACCAACAATATTCAATTTTATTTTCATTCCTAAATACGCATATATAGAAATCAATCCCAAAATACACGGCGGCTATTATAAACGAATATTTATTAAACGTATAGTTATTTATATGTACAAAGTCTGACGTGTATGTATGTTGAAAGCGTGATATAGGGATATAATACTTGGTAGGGAGCAAATATAATAATATCGCTTCAACTATCAAATATCAGGATATTTCAGTCAGACGCTAGACGCTACATACATACTCTTATAATAGTTATATCAAGTGAGACATGATTCGTTCACGAGTCGTTGGCTGCGGTATAACTTGCTCTAACTTAGTTTATCCACTTAGTATAGAAACATTTAACTTGGAAATGGGATGAAACTATAATATATAGGGCAAATATTTTGTTATCTAAAAGGAAAATCGAAATATCCCATATATCCTTACTAATATTGTAAATATGAAAGTGAGTTTGTTTGTTGTTTTTTTTAACACTTTCATTGCCTAATTATTATTGTATGTATGTAATAAAGGATTATTTATTGTATCTATGTAATTAAGGATTACATATAAAAAAATCTGGAAAACGGTTGACCCTAAAGGCCATCCCTGCAACTTCCCGCTAATTTGATACTTAAGCGCTCAAAATTGCACTTATACTCTTCGAGCTCAAAAGTATAATTTTCGTGTCATTTTGAACTCTCTGAGCTTGATCTTAGACTTTTAAGCTCTTCGAGCTCCATAGTCTGATAGAGATTTAATAATACACTATTCGTTGAATTTTCAAATCGCAATAACTTTTGAATTAATGAACCGATTTCGGAATGCAATATCTAAGTTTCTGAAAATTAACCCAAGGTAGTTGAGCTCGAATATTTGATAAAAAATTATTAAAACAACATTTTTTTAATATTTAAATTGAAATAACTTTTTAATGAATGAACTGATTTTCTCGTAGTTTACGGCATTCATCGCAGCTTTTTAAGCTCTGAAGAATCTCAAAGCTCGAACTGCTCAGACTGAAAATTTCCTAGAAATTCTGAAAAAAAAACATTTTTTTCAATTTTTTGCGACAACGATATCTCACGAAGGAATCAACCGATTTTGACTGGACTGGCGGTGATCGACGTGGTTATTAATGTTAAGGGCTGATTAGTTTTTGGAATTGATCGGTAAAACCGTTTAAAAGTTATTCCAAAAAAAACTCATTTGAAAAATAAAATTAGGTTTTTGAGATTTCTCAAGATCTATCGGTTCGAATCGATCCTATTAGTATTCAAAATCTAAGTTTGGTCAAGTCCTTTCGAATGACGCCAACCGCGATGAAATCGGTGAACACCACACACACACACACACACACACACACACACACACACACACACACACACACACACACACACACACACACACACACACACATACATACTGACATACAGACATCATCGCGGAAACATTCGGGGAAGCATTCTAGGACCTCAAAACGTCAACATCCGTTGAAAACTCGATTTTCGAAAAACGGGGTATATACCACCCAATAGCTTCCCAACTTTTGAAAATTTTCAATTTTCTTAGCGGGAAGTTAAAAAAAGCAATTACCATTTTATTTTCGCACACCATTATTTTGTTACGGTAGAATGTCGTAGAACCTTGTGTAACTGACCACTTTGCACTACATTCTTGTGAATAAACAAATAAAAATAAATAAAATAACTCAAAATTTGAAATATGGTCTAGAGCAGTGGTTCATCGTCTACTGCTGGACATAGGCCTCCCCAAGAGAACACCACAACGAACGGTCTTGTGCCACCTGCATCCAATGAATGCCTGTGACTTTGACCAGGTCATCGGTCCACCTGGCCTGAGGCCGTCCTATGCTGCGTCGTCCGACACGCGGTTGCTACTCGAGAACCTTTCTTCCCCAATGGTTGTCGGTTCGTTGACCGATGTAGCCTGCCCATTGCCACTTCAGCATGCTAACCCGGTAGGCTATGTCGGTTACTCCCTTTCTCCTACGGATTGAGAGGTCCCAAGCATAGCCCGTTCCATGGCACGCTCAGCGACTTTAAGCCTTTATATAAGGCCAACATTCAGAGACCACGCCTCTGTTCCGTAAGTCATCACCGGTAACACACACTGGTCGTAGACCTTCGTCTTCAGACATGGTGAAATATTGGACAAGAAGATCTTCCTCAGCTTCCCGAACGCACCACCTAATAAAAGCTTAATATCCGATGGGCTAAAATTGAGCTTGGCGCATTATAATAGCAAGCACGTTCTCAATACCCAGAGGAAAACTATTTTATTGATTATTCTTCCCTCCGAGGGTAAGATTGAAACAAATTTAATATAAATTGCAATATCTTTCACACTGGGTTTCAGTTCATCCATATGTAAATAGGATTTTTCGTGAGCCGATACTATTGTTTTTATACTTACACATTTCTATCTTTACTGTTACAAATCTGTAACAGAGTGGTGTCTGTACATTTAAGATATTTAAGAATAAAATACTGTATTAGGCTATCTAGCTATTGAGTTATAAAACTTTCTAAACGCAAAACAATTTTTTTTAGATTTTTTGTCTGTTTTTCTGTTTGTTCATTCGTGCATCACGCAAAAACTACTGAACGGATTTTGATGCATTTTTTTTTATTTGATAGCTCTTAATTAGACTTAAAAACTGGTATACATTTTATTCCGCTACTGATCAGGAACCTGAGATATAACCTAAAAACTAGCTTTTGGCTGCGGCGGAGCCGCGGGCAAAGGATAGTTTTTTTTTTTATATTTACCGAATACACGTAGTTTTTTGAAAAAGCTGAAAATAAACATGCACACTTTATTACAAATAGGCATTACACACACACACATGATACACACATTATTTTAAATTCACTCTTTTTTAATGAAAAGTAATAAAAATAATGGCCCAAAATATCATCTTTTATTTGGATATTTTAGAAAAAATATAGTTTAAAAATAACTTCTTAAGGTAGGAAATCATACCTATATTACTCATGTAAGCATACTCATGTACATATAAAGTAAATAGACTTGGCAGTAAAACAACGACTGGTCGTGTCAAATGTAATGGACCAGCTTGCTACTAAAAGAGACCGGCTTAAATTTAAAAAAAAATTACCGTAAATTTTATAATTTCATTCCTACAGCTAATGTAGCGTGCCGTATGTCGTGACTGAAATAACCTCACATTATTAAGTATTCTAGAATTATTGTAAAACGTTCCTAGAATCTTTGAAGCCTACAGCGGCAACATCGTTGAGTTTGGCTTGATTGTACTCTTGATATTATCGAATCCATGAGCAACGGTTATCATCAGATCCATAGCACGTCTGCTGACGGAACTAATTAAAAGCATCGATTAATTTAATTGTCTTATTACGAGAAAAATAGTCACGACAACAAGATTTAAAAAAATACCTGTTTGAAACAGAATTTAGTTTTTGTTAGATTTTTTTAATTTGCTCATTTCAGCTGTTATAAATATGTTTCAGAGCTATCTATGTCTGTATATTTAAGATATTTCTGTGCAATATTAGTATATTTTTAGGTGTCAATGAACACAGTTTTTTTCCCAGCATCCATGATCGGAGAATTACCATCCCCTCTTCTTATTATTTCTCCTCTCCACTTCCTGAACCTTCCCTTAGAGGTGTTGTTTTTGGGGCTTGGTGGGCCGTATGCCTGTTTGCGACTCGCGTAGTACATCCATCCATCCATCCATCAGCCTTTTAAAGTCCACTGCTGGACATAGGCCTCCCCAAGAATGGGGGATAGTGCCGTAATCGCCACGCTTGGCAGGTGGGTTGGCGATCGTAGTGGATGTTGTTAATACTCGAAGGAGTTCTGCTGCCCACTCCCCCGGTATTCCCTCAATCGGCTCTTACGACTCCCATGGGTGGAGAGGGGTGGGAAAATTCTAAAGGCGACCCCACACTATTCACCACACTATTAAATCTATCAACATTAATACCAACACAAAAGTATAAAGTGATATAGTCAATATCCATCTATAAAAATCAATCTCTTTAATCAGGGAGGCGGCACAAACCTTTATCAATCTCGTATATAATGTGTACGCGTAAAGCTGATCCCAGACATCTCGGTATAGTTTGATAGACATACGGAAACTATCCCATTACTCCGCCTTAGAAAATCATGAAAAAGACTTGAAAAGGAAAATGCCTATACAAAATATAGAGCTATTAGCTATTTTACCTTTGAAGCGAGCTTTGTACTCTGTACAACATTTTTATCAATACAATTATGTAATGACAACAGCTAATCTTTATATTAAAAAAATCTATTGCTGTTCGTTAGTCTCGCTAAAACTCATAACTGGTTTGAACGATTTGAATAATTGTTTTTTTTTATTTTATTTGCTCTAATACAGGGGTTGTTTAAAAGTAAAACAGTTCCCCTTTTTTTAAAAACGTAGAAAAAACTAAACATTCAATACTGGTAAGTAACTTTCTAAATACCCAATGTTGCCATATGACAAAATTACAGCTCCTGTCATTCTTTCTAATTCTAAATTTGCATCATAAGCATAACCTATCATATCCAAATCTTAGACAATGCACATTGATTAGTATTGATAATCGCTGATAATATAATTTGAAGGTGATACGAAGTTCAACGGGTCATATTAACTAAATAATAATAATAGTAATATTATCTCCTTCTACAATAATTTCTGATATTTTAATAATATATCTATACTATTATAAGACTGTAACAGATCTGTGTCTGTACATTTAAGATATTTGAGAAAAAAATACTGTAGTAGGCTATAGCATATCATATAGATGCCTAAACACAAAACAATTTTTATTAGAATTTTTGTCTGTTTGTCTGTTTATCTGTTTGTCTGTTTGTTTGTTCGCGCATCACACAAAAACTACTGAACGAATTTTGATGCAACGTTTTTTATTTGAAAGGCCTTGATTAGACTTAAAAACTGGTATACATTTTATCCCGCTACTATATCGGGAACCTGAGATATAATCGAAAAACTAAAAAAAAAAATTTAGACTAGATTTTTTTTAGAATTTATTTAAAAGAACTACTATATGGATTTTGATACAGCTTTTTTTATTTGAAAGGCCTTGATTAGACTTAAAAACTGGTATACATTTTGTCCCGCTACTATATCGGGAACCTGAGATATACCCGAAAAACTAGGTATTGGCTGCGGCGAAGCCGCTGGCAAAGGTTAGTAATGAAATAAAACTAATTTTATAGAATCTCTTGACCAGCTTGAGGACGGCTTGAAAGATATATAATAAAGGCCTTGATTTGACTTTGGTAGACATTTTATCCCACTACTATATCGGGAACCTGAGATATAACCGAAAAAGTAGCTTTTGGCTGCAGCGAAGCCGCTGGCAAAGGCTAGTTATTTATAAAGCTGTAACAGAGTTGTGTCTGTACGTTTAAGATATTTGAGAAAAAAATACTGTGTTGGAATATATAGGCGTGTCTGAATACAAAACATTTTTTTTAGATTTTTTATCTGTTTATTCGTTCGCGCATCACGCAAAAAAGTACTGAACAGATTTTGATGAAACATTTTTAATTTGATACTTCTTGATTAGAATTAAAACGTGATATACATTTTATCCCGATACTATATCAGGAACCTGAGATATAATCTAAAAACTAGCTTTTGGTTGCGGTGAAGCCGCGGGCAAAGGCTATTAATAATTAATTGTAAGCACGTGTCATCAGCTTTCGTATAAACCTAAAATCATACGTTAATAGAACTCAACAAGTTTTTTCATATAATTAATCGCAATAAAAATTATTTACAGCTACTCAGCTGTATCGGCACCGCAGCAGGATAGTAAACAGGAAAATACCCGCTTGGGGTGTCCTCCGACTAGTCGATTGCACAATATATCACTACAAATAGTAAAACTTTATCTCCATGGAACAAAATGACTTACATATCGTCATTCCTATCTTCAATCGAGGCATTTAGATTTAACTTTTTGCTATTGAATTTTTCGTGTGGGATATTTTCTGCTCGAATGGACGGGTGTGGTGAAAGCTAATAGCGACCTTTTTAATGTTCTGCAGAATGTGTTATCTGAAGCGAATTCTTTTCGCATATAAAGGTATGATATTCGCATATTTACTTAGTATAAATACTTGTTGAGTTATTTTTATAATTTTTAATACTAAAAGGTTTTTCTTTTTGGCATTATACCTACAACCTTTTGCTCGGAGCTCCGACGAAGGTAAAAGCTAGTTCTTAGGTTATGTCTCAAGTTCCCGAATAAGTCGATAAATAAACCAGTTACAAAAAAAATGGATAAAAAAGTTTTGTAGCTTTTTGCGTGATGCGTGATCAAACAAACAGACAAATATTATAAAAATGACACAAATATTGGACTAAGACAAATATTCTAGATAATGTGTTGTTATGACGCCGATGGTACAAAGCCTAATACCATGGACCAAGCAACCTCTTAACCTGTGCCTAATACAATATTTTTTTCTCAAATGTTTTAAATGTACAGACTGTTACTCCAGTATAATAGTATTGTGTACATCTACTACAGTATTCTATGTTGTTAGTACCAACAGGGTCTTACATAAGTTCTCTTAATCCTAAAAAAGTGATGACTAATACCTAATGCAGAAAGTTCAGCGAATACTGGTAAACTTTTCTATATGTAAGAACTTTAATTTCTGAACATGCATTCAATGCAGGCTGTTGCTAAAATGCAAGTATTAGTCGAACAGTTTGAAATACATAAAAATAGCCGTTCATCCACACTCACTGATTCATCCCATCTCACGAGGATAAAAATAAGATACTCTAAATCAGTATTAAATAAATTAGAACATGTAGGCATTGAGCTACATGTAGACAGAATTTCTCATCATGAAAAAGTAGTTTAATACTTTTATAAGCTAAGTACATTCGGCACTAATGTTTATGTAAATATAAAAAAAATACAAACCGTAGATGGCCGATAGAGGGCGTTGGTCGTAAAGACAAATGTGATGAGGAAATTGGGATGACCAAATAGGTCTGTGGCTTAGAGCACTTCCCCGGATTGGGAAAGACGCGGGTTCGATTCCCGCTCGTACAAAAAATCTATATTCCTTATTCACAAATAATTTGTAGGTACTTAAAGTAGCGGATCATGTCAAATGCTAAAAAATATAGATCAAAAATGTTTAAAAAATCGCGCCATCAAATAGTATGAATTTAATTGCAAAATTAAACTTACTATATTGGATTGATGCATGTAAATGCATTTTGATAGATGGCGTTGGTCGTAAAGACAAATGTGATGAGAAATTGGGATGACCAAATAGGTCTGCACGATAGCTCAGTTGAAATTCTTAGAGCTCTTCCCCGGATTGGAAAATACACGGGTTCAATTACCGCTTGTACAAAAAATCTCTTTTTCCTTATTCACAAATAATTTGTACTTTAAAATGTAGCGGAGCATGTCAAATGCTAAAAAATATAGATCAAAAATATAAACCGTACTTAGTTGCTTTGGTAAAATTTATTCGAGAGTTAAAGTGATTATTTATCACATAATATATCTACTGAATTTTATCGTGATGAACAAAACTTCATTCTTTCGTGTCGTGTGGGGCCGGCTTTAGAATTATCTCACCCCCCTCCACCCATGGGAGTCGTAAGAGCCGACTGAGGGAAAACCGAGGGAGTAGGCAGCAGCACTCCTTCGAGTATTAACAACATCCACTGCGATTGCCAACCCGCCTGCCAAGCGTGGCGATTACGGCACTATCCCCCATTATTGGGGAGGCCTATGTCCAGCAGTCGACTTTAAAAGGCTGATGGATGTATTGGATGGAACAAAACTTCTCTGAATGTATCTATCTTTCGTATAAGATGTTGTTAGTACAAAAGTTTTCATATCCACAACTAAGCAAACTCCATAAAATGTTCTATCAGTACTATTGTAGGTACATCTTCTGTAGCTGAGCTGTGTCTATACCTTTAAGATTTTGAGAAAAAAATACTGTATTAGGTTATTTAGGGATCTCTGAACACAAAACATATTTGTCTGTTTGCCGGTTTATTTGTATGTTTGTTTGCTCACTTATCAAGCTAAAACTACTGAACGGAATCTAATGAAACATTTTTGTTTGATACAAAAGCCAAAAATACTGTTTAGATTTTTTTGGCATAACAGAACACAAAACATATTTTTTTAGGTCCGTTTGTTTGTTCGAACATTACGCTAAATTTTTATAAACTTTGTTTGCGGAGTCTCCTGACTCCACCTTCATTCAATACATGACCAATTTGGTCTAGGTAGGTAAGTCTTGGTCTCCCCCTGTAACTATATCCTTCCACTTTGCAGTGTATATCTTCTTAACCAGTCACTCATCCGGCTTTCTTTAAACATGTCCGAACTACCGGATGGTATTATCGGATAAATAGTAGTTTTGGATAGTAGTAATTGATCCGTGATTTCTTTCTGATATATTATTTTATGTTCTTCACTTAGGTACATTATCATCCTATTGTCCAGTACTGTGGTTTATCTATAGATATATATTCATCAACAGACAATTATAGGCTATGTTGATTGATCGATTGGCTTCCATTAGAGAGAATGAATATGGCTATATTGTAAAGTAAGTCAAACATATTTTATCGATTGCACAATTACGAGTGATCGCGTCGGAGAGCAAATAGCTACAAGCGTGTCCAACTATTTTGTTATTTTGATATAAATTAACTTTTTGTTTTGTATATCTTATCTCTAAAAATAATTAGACTGAGTTGTGAAATTAGGATTATACATAACGTTTTAAAACAAAATAACAAACAATATTATTCCTGAATTAAAAGCTAGTGTTTTGTGACAAATAAGCATACGGCCTACCTGATGGTAAGCGGTTACCGTAGCCTATAGACGCTAGCAACGCTAGAGGTATTAATCTTCGTTGCTAATGGGCGTAGTCGGTAGTGTAACTGACTTCCATGCACGAGGTCGTGAGTTCGATTCCCACTCAGAACAATTATTTGTGAGATGAACACAGTTATTTATACTGCGTCTGGGTGTTTTCCAATGTATTATGTATTTACAAAAAAAAAAGTAATGTATGTATTACCTATATCCGTAATCTGTTACCCATAGCACAAGCGTTAAGCTTAGTTTGGGACCACGGAAATGTCCGTGAATATTTGTTTATTTATTATTATTATTATATTTCGTTAGTAGTAGCTTAACACTTGTTAAGCATAGTTTGAAACAAGAGGACGTTGTGTGAAAATGTCCGTGAATATTTATTAATATTTAACTTCAATAAAAGGGAAATATAACATGTGGAAATAAGATGGAGTATCAGGAGCGGTTTAGGCATCTGGCGCTCTCACTCATTATACGAAACTAGTACCTAACGTTGTTTCACGCTGAACTGCAATGAGAGGGTGGTACTTCTTACATTGGGCCGGCCTATTCATGCTGGGACAAGCAAGACCATTAAAAGATGTATAAAAATTTTTAAATTTTAATCTTAGATCATAAGCTTAATTAAACTGTGAAACAAAAAAGTTTCAACACATTTACTTATATAGTTTTTGTGTGACGCACGAACAAACAAACAGACAAATACAAATTTAATTTTCTGGGTTCTGAGATGCCTAAATTGCCTGATTATTTTTTAAATATGATTAATATACAGACATAGCTCTGTTACAGTTTTATAATAGTACTAGCGCATCCGGCAGACGTTATTGTGTTGTGTCATTGTTGACAGGTTCAGCAACCTGTTTTACGATATATAATCACGATTGCAGCACTAACTACCTTAATCTTAGATCATGAGTAGTCATCATAAATCAGTGCAGTGGTTTCTAAGGAGTTCTCGGTGAATTTCGAGAATCAATCACTAAGATTGTTTAGTTATCAAGTAAATTTTGATAAATTCAAATTCAAATTCTTACATACATCTCTTGCTTCCTCAACATTCATAACTCTCTTCATACACGCTCGCCGGTTTCGGAGGCTCCTGACTCCACCTTCCTTCTATACATGACCAATTTGGTCTAGGTAGGTAAGTCTCGGTCTCCCCCTGTACCTACATCCTTCCACTTTCGCATTGTATATCTTCTTAGCCAGTCGCTCGTCCGGCATTCTTTCCACATGTCCGAACCATCGGAACATTCCCTTTCGCATCTTTTCACCAATACTCTCTTTCATACCTACTCGCTCTCTTACGTCATTGTTACGAATGCGGTCAGTCAGCCTCACTCCACAGATTCTCCGCAGAGATCGCATTTCGATCGCATTGATTTTGCTCTCATGCACCTTTTTACATACCCAGCTCTGGCTTCCATATAATAACGTTGGGACAAGCACTGCGTTGTGTATTGCGACACGTGCCTTCTGGCTGAGGTGATGGCTGCCGAGAAGTTGTCCCAATGCTCCGTTCACTCTATTTCCCGCATTCACTCTTCTTTCTACATGAGTGGTGTACCTTCCATCCCGACTGAATCGACATCCAAGAAATACAAATTCATCCACTTGTTCTAGCACCCCATTTCCTATTGCTCCTCTAACATCTGTTCTGGCTTCTTCTCTTTCAAAAACCATTACTTTGGTTTTGCTCACATTCACACGTAGGCCCCTTTTCTTACAATCTTCTGCCATTACGTTGACTAGGGTTTGCAGGTCAGTCGCAGACTGCGCTAATAGGACCGCATCGTCTGCATATAGCAGTGAGTTAACCACTGAATCGCCCATCTGAACTCCCACATTCATTTGACTTACCATTGTCAGCCGTTCACGGAAACTCTCTACATAATTTGCTCTTACACTCTCTTCTTGCAACTTTTCAATCTTTATTCTTTCAAGCCCTCCGAAGTGGACACGCTCTCGCCAGTGTCTCCACTTTCTGAACAGACCACTAAATCTCGCAATAACGAGATAGTGGTCTGTGTCGACAGTGGGACCCCTGTAGGCTCTTGTATCCAGAATTTTACTTCAGAGGCGACTGTCTACCAGAATTAAATCTATCATACTTCTCTGTTCATTTCTTCTCCATGTATACATATGGATGTCCTTATGTTGAAAAAATGTGTTTGACACAATAAGGTTTCTCTCCATACATGCATCCGCAATGAGCCTACCTGCATCATTCACTCTCTTATCACCAAATGAACCAAGCACGTCCTCGAAGTCTGGACGCTTGGTCCCAACCCATCCATTCAAGTCTCCGCATACGATCACGCGTTCACTAGCTTCTGCCAAATCCAGAACTTCCCTAACATTATCCCAGAACTTCTCTAGATCCGATGCCACCGAAGAGCCTACGGGAGCATAAGCTGCGACCATGAAGACACTGGTGACACCTAGTTTTATTCGGACCCATAGAAGTCTGGGATCAAACATTCCGTAGTCTTTCACACCTGAGGCCAAGCGAGCAGACAGCAACACCCCCACTCCCATGCTGGCCCGATTGCTCTACGGTATACCAGACCACAGAGCTAACCCGCCACCAGGAAGATCACAGGCATCGCTACCCTTTCACTTGTTCTCTATTACACAGAGCACATGAAGCTGTCTGTCCGACATGACGGTTACCAGCTCGTGTAACTTATCTTCCACACCACCTCTTACATTCGACGTGCCTACTCGACACTCTGCTCCCCTCGACTCGCCAAACTGGGCAAGGCGTGATGGGTGGCGGCCCCCATCGCCGCATCTGCCGTTGTTCGTACCGACGGGGGCGGGTCGGTACGCGTCGCCTCTGGGGCACGCCCTAACCCGCACGGCGGTACGCATTCGAGCCGGATTGCAGCCTGTGGATTACAGGCTGGCAGGGATCGCGACGAGCACGCTCCGGACTATGATTATTTAGTTATTTGCTCATATAGGAGTTAGAGTACGTCACAACTTTGGGCACGAGCCAGGAGGCCGATGAAATACGTTAGAAGGGCAGATAATCTTCAATACCACATCAAATATTTGGGCAGGTATCGTTTTAAATAGTCATACCTACTCTCGCACCATTTCTTTAACGAAATAATAATCATCAAGTATGTAAAAAAGATTAGACTTCGGGATATTAGGATTATTAGGTAGAGTTTTATATTCTACTATTCACTTTCAAATTACCAAAAACTAGATCATAATAGATTTACTAAAGTTGTAAAGGCTTTTTCAGTGCTTCAGAAGTCGTCGCTATTAAGAAATTTAATGCTTAGTCACGGAACAGGCAGGTAATAAAGGAACTAATAATATGGTAACTGCCTCGGGAGTATAGAGGTAGTGTATGCGACTGCTAATCATGAGGTCTCGGGTTCGATCCCCGGGTCGGGCAATGTTATTGAGCTTTTTCCTAAAAAGAAAAATTCTCAGTAGCAGCCTGGAGTTTGGAAATGTGCCCGGTAGACGTCAATAGGCTCGCCCCCTATTACGTGGGACTCAAACATAGCTGGCGAGTCGTGGGTGTGTAATACACCTCTGCCTACCCCTTCGGGAATACAGGCGTGATGCTATGTTTTTTTTTTTTAATAACATGGTGTAATCAGGAACTCATTGTGAATTCATATCTTTTCTTTGATATCATTCTTTAATTCTTTGTTTTACATTACAACAATCTATATCTATATGTGCGTCAACTAGCACCTAATATTTAAGCAATATCATTATATAGCGTTATGTACGTATATCATAAGTTTTAAAGTCTGGTGAGCATATTTATTAAATCTTGACGACTAAGTTTATTACATACTTTTTTCTCTATACCTTTTCCTGGAGTTTACAACCGATGGTATCCATCCATCCATCAGCCCTTCATCTTCCACTGCTGGACATAGGCCTACCCAAGAGAACGCCACCACGAGCGGTCCCGTCATGGGGGATAATGCGGTAATTGCCACGCTTGGCAGGCGGGTTGGCGATCGCAGTGGATGTTGTTAATACTCGAGGGAGTGCTGCTGCCCACTCCCTCGGTGTTCCTTCAGGCGGCTCTTACGACTCCCGTGGGTAGAGAGGGGTGAGACAACTCTAAAGCCGGCCCCACACGGCCGACGGCAACCGCTTATAAATAGTCCGTATGGTTCTTTGACAGAATTCCAAAAATAAACAAATAAGTATCGTGATATTAAAAAAAACATAATAGTGGAGGTTACATACTTAATTTAATTTATGCTCATTGCTTTGTCCTAATACGTCACTCTATTAAAATCTCTTAAACAGCCGCGGTTAGCATATTATGTGAAATATTAGTGATTGTGTACTTCCAAAATATTATAATGCGACTTTTGTGTATGAAAATATAAACACAAAGCCTTTGCAATATGCGCTCTTTAGAGAATTGTATTTTATTACACGCAAGAGCTGTTATTATGATTTTAAGGATATAATTTTGAACTGGATTTCTGAGAAAAATAACCTTAAATTTTTACCTTTATGGATACAATGTAACTATCCATTTTTTTTTGTAAAGGCGGAAAAAAATTACCTAACCTCACACCTCGTGATTCGAGGCAACGAATAAGACAGTGTGGGGCCCTCACCCAATAAATAAACCCACCGTGTGCCGTCTCTCTACCTGTATTGGCGGGCCACTGGAACTGTTTACATTACTTCAGTAGTACTTGTACCTATCCATCCATCCATCAGCCTTTCAACGTCCACTGCTGGACATAGGCCTCCCCAAGAGAACGCCACAACGGGCGGTCCTGTGCCGACCGCATCCAACGGCTCCCCGCAGCTTTGACCAGATCGTCGGTCCATCACCAGATGGACCAGGTGGGCCGTCCTACGCTGCGCCGTCCGATACGTGGTCGCCACTCGAGAACCTTTCGTCCCCAACGGATATCGGTCCGTCGAGCGATGTGGCCTGCCCATTGCCACTTCAGCATGGCAACCCGGCGGGCTATGTCGGTCACTCTCGTTCTCCTACGGATCTCCGTATTACGGATTCGATCAGGTAGGGAAATACCAAGCATAGCCCGCTCCATGGCCCGCTGAGCGACTTTGAGCCTTTATATGAGGCCAACATTCAGAGACCACGTCTCTGTTCCATATGTCATCACTGGTAACACACACTGGTCGTAGACCTTCGTTTTCAGACACTGCGGAATATTGAACGAGAAGATCTTCATTAGCTTCCCGAACGCTGCTCAGCCGAGTTGGATTCGTCGATTGACCTCTTTCTCGAAGTTGTGCCTACCTAACTGGACTGTTTGTCCCAGGTAGACATAATGGTCGACAATTTCGAGAAGCGCACTCCCGACTAGGACCGGTGCTGAAATTACATGGACATTAGACATGACTTTCATCTTGTCCATGTTCATTTTGAGACCCACTAGTCGGGAAACCCTGCTGAGATCATAGAGCATGGTGCCAAGGTCCTTCAGCGAGTCTGCCATGACTACGATGTCGTCGGTATATCGAAGGTGAGTGATGTATTCGCCATTGATTTTGATGCCGAATCCGGTCCAGTCTAAGAGCTTGAAGACATCTTCCAATGCAGCGGTGAAGAGTTTCGGGGACATAACGCCTCCCTGTCTAACACCTCTCTGCAGTGGCATTTCTATACAAGCACTTCAGCACTTCGATGTACCCATTGTCAATTTGGCACCGCTGAAGGGACTGCAGCACCGCCCAAGTTTCGATCGAATCGAAGGCTTTCTCATAGTCCACCAACGCCAGACACAGAGGCCGATTTTATTCCTCGGTTTTCTGTATAATCTGGCGTAGCATGTGGATGTGGTTTATGGTACTATAGCCTTTTCGGAAACCGGCTTGTTCGGGAAGCTGGAAGTCGTCAAGCCTGCGCGTGAGTCAATTTGTAATGACCCTCGAAAACAACTTGTAGACGTGGCTCAAGAGCGAGATGGGTCTATAGTTCTTCAAGAGGGTTTTGTCACCTTTCTTGAAGAACAGCACCACCACGCTTCTGGTCCACGACTCTGGAACGTCGTCCCCGAGAACGACGGAATTGAACAGCCTCTGAAGAGCTTTTAAGACCGGCTTTCCGCCTGCTCTCAGAAGTTCTGTGCTGATTCCGTTGTCTCCCGGTGTCTTTCCGTTCTTTAGTAGTTTGCGAGCCATTCTGATCTCGAACAGGCTGAGATCTTCGGTAAAGTGCCGAGTTAGCTTGGATCTGGGGTGTTGGACCAAGCCAACAGTAGGGCTCTGGGATCTGTACAACAGTCCATAGAACTGCTGGACCTCTCCCAAGATCTCATCTCAAGAAGAAATGACAGTGCCGTTGTTGGTCCTCAGTTTAGTCAACTGACTTTGGCCAACAGACAGATCTCTTGCGAACACTTTCGAGCCTTGGTTCCGCTCTATCGCCTCTTTAATACGGATACTATTGAATTGGCGAATATCGTGCCGCACAGCTTTGGAGATCTGTCTGTTTAACCGCCTTAGGCAGGACCAATCGGCTGAGGACTGGACTATTATTTCTTTTCTCCTCTCCATGAGTTTGAGAGTATGGTCCGAGAGTTTACGGGTCCTACTGACGCGACGGGCATTGAAGTAAGTCGATCCGACCGCGTGGACAGTTTGCACAAACCTACTGTTCATATCGCTCGCTGATTCACAATCATTCATTGGAAGCGATTTTGTAGTTCGAGCTGAAAGCTCTCGGGGTTCTGGTACTGGGCAGGTGTTGGTCGGAGCGTAGACTTCATCAAGCGCGACCTCTCGACTTTTGTTCTAATATTCAAGATACCCCTGACTAGTCGATGATCACTCCCAGTTTTAATCCTGCTGATCACTGAGACATCATTGAATATGTGCCGTTTGTCCGACAGGATGAAGTCAATCTCGTTTTTCACTGAACCATCAGAGCTAATCCAGGTCCATTATCGCTGGAAGATCGTCGTGCCCTCACCCTCTCTTCGGACTTCTGACAATCCTATAATGTCCCAGTGGATCTTGATCAATTCCTCTTCCAGCTCGTTGATTCTCTCGTCATTCCGAAGTGTTCGAACGTTGTGCGTTACCAGGGCCAGAGGTCGTTGTTTTTGGTAGCCTTGCCGCGACCGGAGATTTTTTGCACCCCTGCTCCACCGTTACCGGGCCCGCTACCATTAGGTTACGGAATAGCGGAGCTACCGTGACTGGGGGTCGTTTTATGTTTGGTGCTCATTTTTTTTTTCGGGGGCTATTGCCATAATCGCCACGCTTGGCAGGCGGGTTGGTGGTTGTATCTATACCTAATGAGTAAATATAAAGCAAAACGTAAATATGAGAAAAGATCTAAATTAACTGTCAACTTTATACTTAGGGAAAAAATACCTAATATTTTTTTATCAAGGCCTAGCGCTGTCACTATATATTAACTAAAATTTAGAATCGCCGGTGCAAAAGGACCCATTGTCCCACATAATAGAGGGGCGAGTCTATTAGCGTCGATAGCGTACAGTTCCTTAGTCCTAGCTACAGAGAATTTTTGAAAACAACAAACCAAAAAGCTTTGTTGCTCTAGCCATAAAGCAAGCCCAGGGCCACATAACCATTATTAAATTTGACAACAAACAGCTCAGTTCGTTAAATGAAGTTTCACGCACATAAATTTTTATTTCTGATTTACTAATAAACACGAAAGGTGAAGGTCGTCTTAGTATCATTCATGTCTAAATGTTGGACAATAGTAGAAATCCCTTGAGAGACGTCTAGTTGGTATTCCAACGACTAAAAATCCAAGAAATGTAATAACATTTCATTTCGTCTCCAATTCTGAAGTTTTTCTTCTTTTTAGTCCCTAATTCTGAAGTTTTTCTATCAACACAAGAGCCATAATTCCATTACCATTTTTTTTATTTTAGGTGGGCACAAATGTCCTTCCACACACCCTGCTGCCCGGGGAGACAACGGGGTAGTGTGGGGCTCTCACCCACTAAAAACCCACCGTGCGCCCTCGCCCGCCCTTACTACGGCGGATCACGGGTACCACGTCGTATCGAACGCGATCCGCAGGCGGCAGCCCCTTCGGGTACCCTCTCTTGGTCGATACACACTTGGGTGTCGCACCTTCGCGGTAGGCTTCCACGGACGGCAAGGTAATCCCCGACCCCACCATCGATCGTGTGTATTTGCCGAAGCAACCATGCCCTGACCAAAACCTGCACCAACCGGAAGGTGAGGACCCCGTGCTGTCACCCTGCCCATTCTACCAAGATCGGCGCCCCTAAGGTCAAGACCAGCCCGGGGCATCTCCAGCCCCTCCCCCCCAGTGACCTCCACTTTAGGACGATGGCGCAGCGGGCATCTTCCCGCCAAGAAGAAATTGCGCTCGACGAGGGGCGACTGCCCGCGCCGTCGACACTCACCGATAAACGTCGGTGAGCACTTCCGCCTCCAGGTCCCACGGGGGAGTTCCGGCCAACGCGCAGGCTGCATCGCACGCGTCCGTGCGGTACCTGTGTATTGCCCTGACCGCTACGACCCTCTGTGGACGCCACAGAAGGGCCCTATTGCGAGAGGTCAGGGACTCCGCCCACACGGGCGCGCCGTACAGTGCCATTGACCGTACTAACCCCGCGTAGAATCGTCGATACGCGAGACTCTGTCCGCCTAGATTCGGCATCAATCGCCCGAGGGCGGACGCCGTGCCGACGTTTTGGCGCAAGACGGAGAAAGTGCTCGTCGAACTGCCACCGTCCGTCCAATACTGGGCCAGATAGTTGATGTGAGCCTGAACCGGAAGACCCACACCATTGACCGTTATCGAGGCGCCGGCGGATGGGCCACATCGGGGCCCCTGGAAGAGTAGGTAGGGCTTCCGATTTTTCAAGGGCCACCCTAAGCCCAAGCGCCTCAATCCGTCTGACCACCTCTGCGGCACCTGAGGTGGCCAGCGATATCGCCTCCTCGAGGGTCCCGCCCCGTACTATGACGAGCGCTTCGTCGGCGTAGCAAATTACCCGGAGCCTGCCGCGGAGGACCCAGTCGTAGCCAACGTCCCACAGGAGTGGCCTGAGAACCGAACCCTGTGGGACGCCGCACGACATTGCCCTCCTGACAACGTCCCCTTGCTGGCTCATGATGAATGAATCAATGAAACGCTGCGACTGTCAAGATAGTCTGCCACCAGCCGCCTTAGGTAGAGGGGCACTCCATGGTACCGGAGTGCCTCCTTGATGCAGCCGAATGGCAGACTATTGAAGGTATTGGCGATGTCGAGGACAAGATCCTTGCTTTTGCCCGCGGCTCCGCCGCAGCCAAAAGCTAGTTTTTAGGTTATATCTCCGGTTCTCGATATAGTAGCGAGATAAAATGTATACTAGTTGTTAAGTCTAATCAAGAGCTATCAAACAAAAAAAAGTTGCATCAAAATCCGTTCAGTAGTTTTTGCGTGATGCACGAACAGACAAATAGATAAACAGACAAACAAATAATTTTTTTTAAAAATCGTTTTTTATTAAGACACGCCTATAAAGCCTAATTCAGTATCTTTTTCTGAAATATCTCAAATGTACAGACATAGCTCTATTACAGCTTTGTAATAGTTGTTTTTAGGCGATATCTCAGGTTCCCGATATAGAAGCGAGATAAAGTGTATGCCAATTTTTAACTCTAATCAAGAGCTATCAAATAAAAAAAGTTTCATCAAAATCCGTTTAGTAGTTTTTGCGTGATGCGCGAACAAACAAACAGACAAAAAATCTAAAAAAATGTTTTGTATTTAGACACGCCTATATAGCCTAATTCAGTCATTTATTCTCAAATATCTTGAATGTACAAACCCAGCTCGGTTACAGCTTTATAATAGTATAGAAAAATAATTTATTTTCTTCTTTTTAGTCTCAAAACAGCATTAAAAGTACTTCAATTTAAAGGAAGTAAAGACTAGTTAGGTATGATAAAACAAAATTTAAGATTTAATTTTTTAATTTTGTCGGCGTGAGTAATTATGTATATTCATGCCAAATTATAGTTTTCTAGTTCTAGTAGTAGTCTAAGCTGCAAAGAGTAGACGGACGGACATGGTGAAAATATAAGGGTTCCTTGTTGCCTGCTGATCACTAAAATAAATATAATATAAATATAAATATTCACGGACATTTCACACAACGTCCTCTGGTCCCAAACTAAGCTTAACGCTCGTGCTATGGATACGAGATTACGGATATAATACATACATTACTTTTTTTTTTGTAAATACATACATATAATAGATAGAAAACATCCAGACGCAGTACAAATATTTGTGTTCATCACAAAAATACTATGCCACGAGGCCCGTCAAGTAAAAACAAAAAGTAAAAACAGATAAACTTCTAAAACTCAATCAATCTATAATTATGTAGAATAATATAGAGGGTCCTTATTAGAGCAACACAAGCCAAAATTTTTTGTCTTTGTACGCATTACACAAAAACTGCTGAATGGATTTTGATGTTTTTTTTAGTTTGTAAGCTTTTTGATCTGTATTTTAGCACTTGATATGCTCAGCTACTTTAAAGTACGGACTTTAATTTGCAAATTAAAATTCATACTAGTTGATGAAACTTACTATATTGGATTAATAATGGCGTTGGTCGTAAAAACAAATGTGATGAGGAGATTGGGTACGGCCTAAGGTCAGTGCGATAGCTCAGCGGCTTAAATATTATGTACCTTGTAAGCTTTCTTAAAGCTTTCTTTTTATTTAAAGTAGCTGAGCATGTTAAGTGCTAAAATACAGAACAAAATATGTATAAGCTCTTGATTAGATATAAAACCTGTATCATATTAGAACCAAAAATGTTTGATCCCACTGCTATATTGTTATTTGGAACCAAAAATCAAAAAATTTAGAATATTAATCAAATAATTTGATTTATCTACCGCGGAGACGCGGGCAAAGGTTAATTCATAATATAATAAAACAAGATAATAAACATTAAATCAGTCGATAAAAATATTATCCAGTTTACCTTTTTCATTTTTGTCAGCAGGCGACTAAAGCCTCTCCATTAGTAACATACACAGCGGCGGGTTATTTTTCTCTAGGGAGAGTACTCGTATACAGCGTTTTGAAATCATAACACGAGCCGTGCTATATAATGTACTAGCTACAAGAGTTACTCGCCAGAAAACGATTTCCTGAACGTGTAGACATGAGTTTCACATTTTATATTGTCTATCATAAAATATACAAAAGAAGAAAAAAAATATGCAGTCTTTGGGGACTGCCGATAGTAGTGAAAACTAAGTTACTTGTGAATTGTATCATCGTACCAAAATTGGACATTAACACTTCTTTACAAACATAAAATAATTCAAAATAATAATCTAATAGCTCGACGATACAATTCACAAGTTACTTAGTTTTCACTTCTATCGGAGCGTTCGGTGAAGATGACACGAGTTCCACGATCTTTGTTCACCTAAAAAGTATTCACCGCGCCTAAAGAAGATTGGAGCATTTGGTGACGATGACGCGAGTTCCATGATGTTTGTTCACTCAGAAAGTGCTCAACGCGCCTAAAGAAGTTTTCACTTCAAAAATCATAATACGGGTATGTAATAGGTATGTAACTGTCTTTGTGGTGTAGCGGTACTGGAAAAGAATGCTGCTTGTGAGGTCTCGGGTTCGATCTCCGGGTCGGGCAAGGTTATAGAGCTTTATCGTAAACAGAAAAATTCTCGGTAGTTTGGAAATGTGCCCGGTAGACGGCAATAGGCTCATCCACTATTACATGGGACTTAAACATAGCTGGCGAACCGTGGATGTGTAATACACCTCTGTCTATCCCTTCGGGGAATACATGCGTTATGCTATGCTATGTAATACATGGGCAGTGGAAGGCCGTGTATGAGACCAGCCTCTGCCTCCTTCTGGAAAATAGGCATGAGTTTATGTATGTATATATCATCATAAATCTTTACTTTTATATACTTACCGTAAAGCACACACATAGAGTCCATTTTTCTTTATTTTTGTTTTTATAGACAGTACCCTACACTAAAGAATAATCCTGGTGTCGCGGGGTATTTTACAAACATACAATTTCATGGACACAAAGTACACACTACAAACAACCATTCGTGGATCACACAAAGAGTTGTCCTGTGTGGGAATCGAACCCACAACACTCGGGCGGGAGGTCTATGCCTCAAATAGAGGAAGTTTTGTAATTCATTTAATATCCACTACATTCTAAGATCTGAAATTTTATAACAAAAATTACAACTGTTTTAATATAAATAACAACACATTTTAATTAAAATGCCAAATGATATATTCAATCTCAAACGCGGATTGAAACAATTGTTTAAAACGATTACAAAGTATTAATTCGCTTTCATATTACTAATTGAAAGAAAGAGAGGAATGTTTAGGCAAAAGTTAATTACTTCTTTTGAAAGAGAATCTGGTAACAAGATAAAGAAATCAAACACCAAGAGAATTAGACGCTGATTAAAAATAATGTGATGCAAAGATTGTTTGTATATTTTTGTTAGATTTGTGTCAAGTATCACTAAAGGAATGTAATATGGTTCCGGTGGCCCGGCAATAAAGGCGGAGAGACGGCACACGGCGGGTTTATTTAGTGTTCGTTGCCCCGAATGACGGGGCGTGCAGTTAGGAACATTTTTTCTCGCCTTAACAATAATATACACAAATATACTGGACACAAAAAATAAAGGTTAGTATTTGTTTAGTGGTAAAGCCTTGCTTATTCCAGCATGAATGGGTCAGCTCGATTGGGGAAGTACCACCCTCTCACAAAAGATTCGCGTAAAATAACGGTAAGTACTCGTAACGTTGTGCTTTATAATGGAGTGAAAACGCCGCAGGCCCAAACTCCCTCCCTATCTCCTTAGTATCCTACCTATCTAATATCTTTCCTATCCCTTTTCGTGGAGATGGCGACGCTCGAGTGATGCCTCTGGTGCAGCTAGCGTCTATAGGCTAGGATAACCGCTTACCATCAGGTATGCCTGTGGCTTCCAAGCAGTATAAAAGAAATGTAAAATGTCCGTGAATATTTATGTTAACGCGCACCAAACAATTGTACCTACCAAAAGTTTTCTTATAAACTAACTAGCTGTGCTCCGTGGCCCCACCCGCCCATTAATTTAAAATAAATTGAATTATAATTAGCAAATTGCAGAATTATTTAAAAAAATAGGTATATTTTTGTTCTAATTGGATATAGGTATTTTACATAATTCACAGTCCAATTTAAATTTTGTGACGTCAAATCACTTATTATTTTTATTTTTTCCCTCAGTCCTCTAAGAGTTATGTTGAATAGCCAATAGCCTTGTTCCAAATTTGATCTGTGAAATTTAAAAAAATGTTCAAATCCGCTTGGTAGGTCCAAAGATTAGGGTAACTATCCGTAAGGGTAGGGGTCACACAGTTCCAGTTGTCCACCAATACAGGCGGAGAGACGGCACACGGTGGGTTTCTTAAGTGGGTGAGGGCCCCACACTACCCTGTTCGTTACCTCAAACGACGATTAGGTAATTTTTGATCTATATTTTTTAGCATTTGACATGCTCCGCCACTTTTTAAAGAACAAATTATTTGCGAATAAGGAAAAAGAGATTTTTTGTACTAGCGGGAACCGAACCCGCGTCTTTTCCGACGCGGAAAAGTGGCGTTTTGGTCGTAAAGACAAATGTGATAAGGAGATTGGGATGGTCGAAAGACCTGTACTATAGCTCAGTGGCTTAGAGCACTTCTCCGGATTGGAAAAGACGCGGGTTCGGTTCCCGCTAGTACAAAAAATCTGTATTTCCTTATTCGCAAATAATTTGGACGATTAGGTAAATTATTTCTAGCCTTAACAATAAAAAAAAACCAGAGACCTAGCGCCTTTAAATAAAAAAACCTACCTTTATTATACCTATTTGTATAAATTAAAAAACAAAAAACAAAATACCGTGCTCTAATTGAACTGCAGGTTATTTGTAAAAGATCTGTGTCAGTACAGCTCATATCAGCTTACCCTAAACGAGTGGTTACAGTCGGTTAAAATTATTTTTAGTCTTCAATATGCTGCAGTAAACTGGAGCGTATAGTAGTGGAATTAAAATGGCCAGACAATATATATAGGCGAGTTAACATGATAAAAGATTGTGTCTTAAGTTTGACAAATAAAAAAAGTTATCAACCTCCTTAGGATAGATATATAATTGCCAGAAGTGAAGGAACTCATGCGAAGAGCGAATGTTTCGCCTCTAGCTAGAGGTAGTCTGAAGGAAGGTTTTAGAAGGTATACCGAGTCAGAGAATATTAGGAGTCCAGCACAATTTTCTCGCGCGCCCGGCGGCGGTATCCATAAAGGATTTTATCGCAGAAAATAGAAAGAAAGAATAAATTCGTAGATAGATTCATCAGTGCAATTAGATAAAAGCATATCAGCGTTCAGTAGCAAACAGTTATATTATTAAATTAAGATGTACAGAGACAATGTATATGTGTCTACATAAATTATATTGCCGTCTGGCGAAAAGCTTCAAGTTTTATTTCTATAATTTTTAATTTAACGTCACTTATAATTTTTTATGTTACGATCTATTTTTTATAGAGACTGTCTTCTACAAGCGAAGTGATATAGAGAAATGTAACTTAAAGCACTGTTTGAAGATTGATTTATGGAATATATAAAAATGTTACTTAGTACAATGACATAGTGATAACATTTATGGAAAATTAAATTTCATTTAGATTTTTGTTCTAGTTTTATGTATTGGCATATAACACTACCACATTATTTAATTTACTATACCTATACAATACTGCTAGACAGTTTGGCATTGGTTTTGTTTCAATTTTTCTTTCTCGCGCAATGGTGTTGTCTACGTCACTCGTGGATCATGAACAATTTGTGATATTATATGCTCTTAGATCAGGGCAAGGGCGAAGTAGAATTACAATATTTTTGAAGCTATCAATCAGCCTGTTTTGGTCCTTTGTTGGCATTTGACCTCGTTTAATGTACGTAGTAATGACCGGTGATCCGTCTCCACATTAATTCTTTGTTTTCAAATAAAGAATTTGAAATTGTATGAAAGAATTCAATGATAAACTGCGTGCAAAGCAAACTGGAATTAAAAATAGCTGTAATGTAGATGTTAATTTTTTCATTATTTTTGAAGTTAGCTCCACATTGTTGGTAAGTTTCATGCACACCTTTACTCCTTTTCACACGAGTGTCTAAAATATCCATTATAATTTATAATTATTTAATGTTTTAAAAACATTGTTATAACAAAATACCTCCATTCCCAAACGACTCATCTAGAGAATCATGTTAAATTATCTGTGCGAAGGCAGATGACCCATATCATATATGATGGTAAGCAAGAAGCAATACTTATGGCCCTAATTGGTAACAGAAGTACCTACAGTCAAATCGTGAAGACGTCAATATGCTTGAAAGAGAAGGGGGAATTTAAACAGCGATTTGCAGATAGAAATTAAAACACTCACACTACAACGTTGGTTAAAATAGATAAGGCAGTTGTATTTGACGGTCCTTCAGGGAGAAATCACGCATAGCCCCAAACCCTAGATACCACCGTTGTAGTTCTGTTTGTAGTATAGTTACTAAGTGCTCAAGGCTAAATTCCAATAATATAGTGATATATTTTTATTTACAATAAACACTAAACGACTGTACGTCTGGTGGTAAATGTGGGTGATTATTATAATATTGGAGGGCACAAAGTTGTTAAAAAACTTATTCACTCTAGCTATAAAACGTTTAAGGAACTTTCAAGGCTTTTATATCAGCAGTTGCATAAAGTATTGACTAAATAATATTAATACATTTTATTTCAATAATTTTTTATCCGTGTGGTGAAGGACTAAGAATACAAGTGTCACCACCCCATCCTTTCCCGCGTGTGTCGTATAAGGCGACTAAGGGAAGTAAGCAATTATCACCCATTGCATCACTGGTGGTAGGGCAGGGTACCAAGTGAGAGTACTTACTTGCCATTGGGTCCGAACGGGTCGCTACCACCGTCTCCTATATGACGGGTCATGAAACACGTGAGTGTGTTTTGGCTGTAGCAGAAGATAGCCATATATTCTTTCATTTCAAACCTGAGAAATGAAATGGTGCGGAACGGCTTGACAATACTCTAGGTCCATTAGCGACGGGTACTATTACCATTCGTGATATGTTACGGCCGTGGCTCGTCTGCCATCGTCAGAAAGTGAAATAAATATTAAACATAATTTTAAACTTGATTAGCTTTCAGTAATTCCGTACAAAATTTAATAATCCATAACAGTTGTTGCCTACTGAGTTTTCTGGCCGGATCTTTCTCAGTCAGGCTGCGTTCCGATCCGGTGGTAGCTTTTTAGTCTTAGCTTTTGACAAAATCAATATATTTAATAATATAAACTAATAACCAAGATTGCCGTGTGGGGTCGGCTTTAGAATTTTCCCACCCCTCTCCACCCATGGGAGTCGTAAGAGCCGACTGAGGGAATACCGGAGGAGTGGGCAGCAGCACTCTCTTGAGTATTAACATCATCCACTGCGATCGCCAACCCGCCTGCCAAGCGTGGCGATTACGGCACTATCCCCCATTCTTGGGGAGGCCGAATGAATATTAGGTGGGTTAAAATAAATAAACCAAAAATTTTGTGAAATCACATACTGTGGGTAGATGAAACCGTTGAAATAACATATCGACGTCTATCATCTAAGTCCACCCGTGATCATGAATGCTGTGAAGTATTCGAAACGTCGGAATAGTAGAAAAATCAAGTAAACGCGATAGATTCCGTAAACGTACTTTTATTTCAATATATATAATGTATTTAGGCAATGTAAATCTTTTCTGATTCTCAATCAATGTATTTGATATAATGGTAACATGTTGATTGATTGCAGAAGCCAAGGAAATATTACAGGCTTTTCATCATATAAATACGAGTACATACATAATACTCACTTCTGTTTCCCTGAGGAGTAGACATTGACAATGGATTTTTCACATAAAATTATGTTAAATTACTCCTAAATTAGTATTTTAAACTTTACCATCCGTAGCGAAGTTGCATTCTATGATCGCCAGCGCTAATAGAAAACTAGTTAAATGATAAAGCATAGATAAATAACCTTTTCATTACTCATACTCTGAAAGTAGGCCTGAAGTTGCCTGAAGAGCAGGTTGAAAGTAATACTTTCAGCCCTAGGGAGAATTACTTTCAACTGACAGCTGAGTAATTATAAAAAAAAACAGTTCTATTTTCTGTACAGCCAGTCAATTACAGTGCGATGTAAAATTGAAATAACATAGTTAAAGTTAAGTATTTATTAATTTGTGTTTTTATATGAATTTATTTTAATATATTCGAAGACATTTTTCACACAACGTCCTCTGGTCCCAAACTAAGCTTAACGCTTGTGCTATGGGTACCAGATTACGGATATAATACATATACTACTTTTTTTTTTGTAAATACAGACATATAATACATAGAAAACACCCAGACGCAGTACAAATATCTGTGTTCATCAAACAAATAATTGTCCTGAATGGGAATCGAACCCACGACCTTGTGCACGGAAGTCGGTAACACTACCGACTACGACACGAGGCCCGTCAACTATATCTTTAAAATAACAAAAACTATATCTTTAAAATAACGTAGATTTATATTTTTCAATGATTAAAATGAAAAATAATGGCTGAATAGCTGACAGGCCACAGAAAAAAAAACAAAATCGGCGGGAAAACGGCGATTCCAAATTAGTTTTTTTAGTCTCCCATTTTTTCTTTAGCTAATTCATGATTTTTATTTTTAGTTTCCTCGTATTCGTAATGAAAAGCACAGGGTTTACCTCGGGATAAAGACTTATTTCGTCCCAAGACGGGGTTTGGCGCCCGAGCGTAGCGAGGGCTCCAATAGTTCGAGGGACTCGGGGAGTTGCTTTCATCCCTAGGGTAACAATGTACTAAGATTTATCTAAGTCTTTAACAATATATACTACTCTGTCAAGAAAATGGATGATTTATTTATGGTTCCAATTTCAAATTTTTGTTTTTATTGTTGTTGTTAGATTGGCACAACAGTTATCCATTTTGGCGCGGAGTTTGAGTTGCATCTGTTATTTATATTAAATACAGTGCTGTTTTTAGTTATATCATATGTAGTGTGTATTGCGAATTTCATAATGGACAAAAACATCGAACAAAGAGTTTGTCTTAAATTTTACATCGCCAATGGATTTTCGTGTTCGGAGTCACTGAAAATGTTACAGAAGGCTTACGGTGAACCGACTTTATCAAAAACACGTGCTTATAAGTGGTACAAAGCGTTTAAAAACGGTCGAGATGTGATGGAAGATTTGCCTCGCTCTGGTAGGCCATCACGTCTGCAACTGAAGTTAACATTGCAAAAGTGAAGGAAATAGTGACTGAAAATCCTCATTCAACTTAGAGAGAGATAGCCACCGAACTTTCTGTGTCTCACGAGTCAATCCGTACCATTTTAAATAATCACTTGGGTATGAAACATGTTCCCGCTCGGCTAGTCCCAAAAGACTTGAATTTTCTCCGAAAACTCAATCGCATGAGAGTCGCTGAGGACATGCTAGAACGAGTCAATTCTGACCCAACATTCATGAAACGCATTGTTACTGGTGACGAGACGTGGGTTTACGAGTTCGACATACAAACTAGTGAACAAGCTTCGGAGTGGCGACTTCCAACTGAACCGAAACCGAAAAATCCACGCCAAAGTCGATCAAAAGTCAAAGTCATGTTAACTGTTTTCTTTGACTATCGCGGTGTTGTGCACTCGGAATTCTTGCCAGAAGGTCAAACGGTAAATAAAAAATATTATTTGAGCGTTATGCGGCGTTTAAGAGAGCAAATTCGACGAAAAAGGCCAGATTTATGAAAAGAAAATTCTTGGATTTTGCACCACGGTAATGCGCCTTCGCACAAGGCCATCATTGTGAATGATTTTTTGTCCAAACACTTAACAAATACCATCAAGCAACCACCATATTCACCAGATATGGCTTCAGCCGACTTCTTTCTTTTTCCTAAACTCAAATTACCACTTCGTGGCACCCGTTTTCTATATCTGACATGCAGGTTTTCTCACGATTTTATCTTTTATTATATTATATTTGAATTAAATTATATCAAATATAATGGTTGTTAGTGAATCGTTTTATAAAATTTAAAGTTACGTCGCAAATATCTAAAATAAATTGTCACTCAGTCAGACTAATGTTTATAGAATTTGTTAATTCGTGCAATACAAAACCATAGTCAATGACAACAAGGAGCTATCTAATCTCGCCGGATCTTGGAGAATTGCCAGAATTTACAGATTAGAGTCCCCTAAGAAATACCCTTTGTGACCGCTAATTTTCCTATCCGATCGGACTTTAGTAACTACTTGATTTGGGTTTGCCAAACTGAAAATAATATCTCGACCTGTTTCGTGGTTTTAGCTAAAATTTACGGTATTAGTTTTAATATCGGCTAAGTTCTGATATCTATTTACTTTTGTTCCTATGTAGTAAATACAATTGTACCGCTGTACAACTTCCAGAATTATAACAGTACTAGCCATTTCCCGCGATTCCGGCGCAGACAAAAGGCTCATATTTTAGGTTAAATAAATACCAATTAACGAGATACCAAGTGGCGAGATAAAATAAATACCAATTTTTCAGTCTAATCAAGCTCTTGATTAGACTTAAAAATTCAAACAAAAATCTCATAAAAATCCGTAATTTCCAAAACGAACAAACAAAGATACAAAATTCTAAAAAAATGTTTTGTGAACGGAGAAACCTAATCAGTATACATATATATAATACATTTATTATTTCTTATACCATAGCTTTGTTACAGCTTAATACTATAGATGTAGACATTTTTTTATAGTCATGTTTATACATGTACTGTTTATATATAATAATAATATATCATTTTGAATTATATTGTTGTACTATTATTTAATATTAAAAATGCAAGTTTATAAAGATGTATGGATGTTAAGATGTTTGCCCATCAATCACGCCAAAAGGACTAAACGAATTACAATGAAAATTAGGAAGTGGATAGATTACGATATTAAATATAAATAAATAAATATTCACGGACACTTTCACACAACGTCCTCTGGTCCTAAACTAAGCTTAATGCTTGTGCTATGGGTACCAGATTACGGATATAATACATATAGTTCTTTTTTTTTGTAAATACATACATATAATAGATAGAAAACATCCAGACGCAGTACAAATATCTGTGTTCATCACATAAATACTTGTCGTGAGTGGGAATCGAACCCACGACCTCATGCACGGAAATCGGTTACACTACCGACTACTCCACGAGGCCCGTAAAATTAATATATAATAAATAAAATCAAATATAATATCGCCAATATTGGATCAACATATAGCATATTATATAGGATTATCCCGAAAAAAATAATGTATTCCACATGTTAACTATTTTTGATATAGGTACAAAACAACAGTGTGCAGTCCAACTACATGGACTGCAGAGCTTGTGTGCGGCTGGATGATGGTATGCCACCCTGGTTTGATGTCAATATTGGCGTTAAACAGGGCTGCTTTCTATCAGCCAGACTGTTTATCATATATCTGGATAAATGTCTACAAAGTTTGAATGAAATGAATGTGGGAGTTCAGATGGGCAACTCAGTGGTTAGGTCTCTGCTATATGCAGACGATGCCGTTTTATTAGCGCAGTCCGCGGCTGACCTGCAAACCCTATTAGATGTAATGGCAGAAGATTGTAAGAAAAGGGGCCTACGTGTGAATGTAAGCAAAACCAAAATAAGGTTAGAGTAGCAATAGGAAATGGTGTGCTTGAGCAAGTGGATGAATTTGTATATCTTAGATGTGGATTCAGTCGGGATGGAAGGTACACCACTGATGTAGAGAGAAGAGTGAATGCGGGAAATAGAGTGAACGGAGCATTGGGAATACTTCTCGGCAGTCATCACCTCAGTCAGAGGGCACGTGTCGCAATACACAACGCAGTGCTTGTCCCAACGTTATTGTATGGAAGCGAAAATTGGGTATGCAAAAAGGAGCATGAGAGTAAAATCAATGGGGTCGAAATGCGATCTCTGCGGCGAATCTGTGGAGTGAGGCTGACTGACCGCATTCGTAACGACGACGTACGAGAGCGAGTAGGTATGAAAGAGAGTATTGGTGTAAAGATGCGAAAGGGAATGCTCCGATGGTTCGGACATGTGGAAAGAATGCCGGACGAGCGACTGGTTAAGAAGATATACAATGCGAAAGTGGAAGGATGTAGGTACAGGGGGAGACCGAGACTCACCTACCTAGACCAAATCGGCCATGTATTGAAGGAAGGTGGAGTCAGGAAATGGGGTGATGATAAGTAGTAGTAGAAATAGTAGTAGTACAAAACAACAAAGCTGCTTTAAGCGAAATTTTTTATCCCAATAAAGAGTTCCTGTGGGATTAAATGACGTAATGGACTTCATTTAAAAGAAGTATGTATTATTAGCCTTTGCCCGCGGCTCCGCCACAACCAAAAGCTAGTTTTTAGGTTATATCTCTCAGGTTTCCGATATAGTAGCGGGATAAAATGTGTACCAGTTTTTAAGTCTAATCAAGAGCTATCAAATAGAAAAGTTGTATCAAAATCCGTTTTGTAGTTTTTGCGTGATTGCGAAACAGACAACCAGACAACAAATCTAAAAAAACAGCGTTTTGTGTTTATATCCTATGTAGCTTAATACAAACTGAGAAAGATTTTTTATGAAATATCTTAAATGTACAGATAGCTCTGTTACAGCTTTATAATAGTATAAATACCATTAAACTTATAATAATGTATACAGTACTTCCTTTAATTTATTGTAAATATGTTCTAATATAAAAGGCTTGTTTAAATGTAAAAATACAAGTAATATTGAATTGTAATTTTTGATTTGTAAATTTCGTTTTACGGTCACATCTTCTGCCCTAGTTTAGAGGGTAAGTAGGCGATCCGGGCTCGGTTTCATTTTCAGTTATTACTTTATAATGGTCTGCGGAAGACTCGAATGCAACAAGTAAAGTTTTCTTACCAGTTAGGCTTTTTTATTATAGCTAATATTTATGTTGGATAATTAATTGATTTTTATTTGTAAGCCCAGGGAAAAGGTAGGACATACTCCATACAATTTTAAGTTGCTATGTAAAAACTGTTGCGACATGCGATATGTAAGTACAATCTATGTCAACCGATAATCTGTAGTATTTAAATTAAAATATTTTGTAATTAAAAAAATATACAGCCTTAATCATTTAAAATTAATAATAAATAATTATATGTAATAATACATACCTAAATAAAAATATTTGCAGGACACGAAGAACAGAAAAATACTGAAAATGTAAAAATAATCAAAAAAGCACGTTTGAAAAATACACTATTGAACAGTTCACTTGTCCACTTATATATTGGTGGTTTTGGGGGTGAAAACGCGTATTGTATGTTGAGAGCGCGCGATGCGTCCGCAGCGAGCGAAGGCGGCGGTTGCACTGCTCCTGGATTCCCGCCCGCCCTGCTTTCCCCTATACCTGTTACAGGTACGGAGAGCACAGTCCCCATACATTTAAAACTAAGTAGCTGTTATTGATGGACAAACCGGATTGATTTTCTCATATTCGTACGCCTCTACACAGAGCTTGGATTAGTACTGCAAATTGCTATTTTTTCGCTTATAGCGCTACCAACCGGGAATATCTGGCGATTGGCGATCCATAAATTTTCGCCTAACGATAAACATCAGGTAGACTGGTGGAATTCACCGAAAAAGCATTAGTTATAGCAAGAAATCTCCTACGTAAGTTTAATATAACTTTTATCAATCATCGTTAAATTTGAGTAGGTATTTATCTATTGTTTTCCACTTAATAATAGAGTTGTGTTGTTTTTAATTTTTGAGTTTCATGCTATTTATTTCACTGGAAAAAATCGAACGTAACTTTGAAAATATGATTTTGACATATGATAACAGTAGAATTATGTATATAAATTTATGCCTCTGTGGAGTGGTAGTGTAAGCGACTGCTGATCATGAGATCTCGGGTTCAACGGCGGGGCAGTGTTATTGAGCTTTTTCATAAAAAAAAATTCTTAGTAGCAGCCTGTAGTTTGGAAATGGTAGACGGCAATAGGCTCACCCCCTATTACGTGGGAATTAAACATAGCTGGCGAACCGTGGGTGTGTAATACACCTGTGCCTACTCCTTCGGGGAATAAAACCGTGATGCTATGTTTATTTTTATTTTTATAAGCACTTGACATGTTTAGAATATTACCAAAACACGAGTAATCCTTGTCCTTCCAGAGGTTCCAAAAGCCAAGAGATGCAGGTTCAATCCTGCTGGCTATCATGTCCTATTTTACGTTGTCGTACTCAGTTTTCTAATAAATTGTTTATTAAAAAAATTGTATATTTTTTAGCACCTAAATAAATAATAATATTAAATTAGTTATTACAAAAAAATTTAAATGTGCCTGTATGTCAACTACAAGCCTAATCCCGCGAGACTCCCCATCAAAATCTTTCAAGTCAAGGTGTTGTCGCCCACAAGAATCGAATTTGTAAATTGAGTTTATCGTGCCGCTTGTGTGCCAGACTTGATTAAGAAACGCGTTTTTATAATAAAATGCATTGTTGGTGAATTTTACTTCAATATTATGTACCTACTCTTGAATTAGTTCTAAAGAGTTCATGGGACATGCTTAAGTTCCAAAACATTTCTGCCTTCTGCTCTTCTTTTGCAGGAAAACTTAGAAGAATATGTACGTGAATACGTAATAACATACTACATAGACGTTTCGAATACTTTACAGCATTCATGATCACGGGTGGACTTAGGCTGATAGCAGCCTTAGACGTCTATCATCTAAGTCCACCCGTGATCATGAATGCTGTAAAGTATTCGAAACGTCGGGATAGTAGCAAAATCAAGTAAACGCGATAGATTCCGTAAACGAAGTTTTATTTCAAAATGTGTAACATTCGCGTAAATATCAGAAAGTATTATACTACATATATTTTATACTTGCCTTTGCCTAGTTTTTTTTTAAGGTTATATCTATGGCTGCCGATATAGTAGCGGGATAAAACATATACCAGCTTTTAAGTTCTATTAAGAGCTATTATACAAAAAAGTTCCATCGTAATCCATTCAGTAGTTTTTTGTGTGATGAGCTGACAAACAAACCGAGAAACAGACAGAATTCTAAAAAAAATGTTTTGTATTCAGAAACGTTTACTATATATAATAAGCCTCTTATATATAATCTTATATAATAATCCTCTTCTCAATATCTTAAATGTACACATAGGTCCGTTACAGTTTTATCTATACTATTATAAAGCTGTAACATAGCTATGTCTGTACATTTGAGATATTTGAGAAAAAAATACTGTAATAGGCTATATCCATCCATCCATCCATCCATCAGCTTATTAAAGTCCACTGCTGGACATAGGCCTCCCCAAGAATGGGCGATAGTGCCGTAAACGCCACGCTTGGCAGGCGGGTTGGCGATCGCAGTGGATGTTGTTAATACTCGAAGGAGTGCTGCTGCCCACTCCCTCGGTATTCCCTCAGTCGGCTCTTACGACTCCCATGGGTGGAGAGGGGTGGGACAATTCTAAAGCCGGCCCCACACGGCAAGGCATAGACTATACAGGCGCATCTAAACAAAAAACTATATTTATTAGATTATTTGTCTGTCTGTTTATCTGTTTGTTTGTTCGTGCATCACGCAAAAACTACTGAACTGATTTTGATGCAACTTTTTCTGTGTGATAGCTCTCGATTAGACGTAACAACTGGTATATTTTATGCCGCTACTTTATCGGGAACCTGAGATATAAGCAAAAAAACAAGCTTTTGCCTGCGGCGGAGCTGGCGCGCTGGCGAATGTTGGTAACCTAGTAAAGCAATAGATGATAATTGTTTACTTTCCTTAATCGCTTTGTACGACACCCGCGGGAAAGGATGGGGTGGTGACACTTCTATTCTTAGTCCGTCACCACATGGACAAACAAATCTATTATTATTAATGACCATAACAACTTGAAATCTTACTTATTACAAGTCACGTAGGTAGTAAAGTAGGTAAACCAAAATCATTACTTTCCCTTAGATACCTTAAAAACCAATTCATACAAATATCATGTAATTTACTACCTGTCTTTAAAATACCGTGAGCTTGCATCATCTGATTACTAAGTGTGTTCACGGAGAAGGAAAGTAGGCGATTTATAACATTTTAGACCAGAATTACAAAATATTTTTTTTTACATTTATCAACAGAGCACGCGTGAAGGTCGCATGTCGTAGCATAATGCCTCTATGGTCTAGAATCCCAAGAACATTAAAGAAGTGATTATGATTATTAACAGGTTGAAACCTCATGGGTTCTTTATAGATGACAATTCTCAATACTGGTAGCTAAAGCTCGACCGCTGTAAGCGCGGCCCTCCTGATGGTATGCACGCGGGGTGAGAAGGCGCTCGACTATTAGGCTAAGTTCACATGACAGCGAACCGTCGCACGGCAGTGTGGCATCAACATTAATTTGAGAATCGATGTGGATATGAGGCAATTTGCTTGTGGATTTTGTATTGGAAACTGTGGCGTTGCAGAAAAAAAGACGATACTACATACGTAGTATTCTCTTTTAAGTGATTTTTAAAACCAGTGTTACTTTTTTTAAAGTAACACACTATATTTTTGTTGAGGCGGAAAAAAAAATCTAATCATACACCCCGTCGTTCGGGGCGACGAACATGGTGTGGTCCCTCACCAATGAATAAACCCGCCTTGTGATGTCGATGTGAAACATCGGTATTATGCGTGGCTACGCGCGGGACAAGATCGATGTAAAGGAAAACACAGTTTGATTACATCTTATACCGCGCGAATGATCACTCTGCGCGATGCCGTGCGATCATGTGAACTTAGGCTTATATACCTTAAGCTAGTTTGCCGCTGTCCTCCGACAGCGGCTGACGTTACGGTGTGTCAACGCGTGATATTTTTTTAAAGACCTTCTACACACGATATTATTTATCTTGCGACTTGGATAACTTGCCTACTCTGCGTATGAAAAAGTTGACAAGCAAAAATTATGTTATATAATGTTGCAAAATATATAAAATAATGGAAATTTGAACAAGGTTACACTGTAACCTATATTTTCTGTTTTATAATTTTAAAATTAAATACTTTTTTTAGCAAATATAATTTTTATTATTTTTTACGATAGTGAGTGAGTGGGTGAAGTAAGCAATTATCACCCATTGCATTACTGGTGGTAGGGCTGGGTTACAAATGAGAGTTCTGACTTGCTACCGGTCATGAAGCACGTCAGTGTGTGGTGGCTGTAGTTCTTTAATTTCATATCTGAGAAATGAAAAGGTGCGCAGCGGCTTGACTAAACTCTCGGTATAGTTGTGTCCATGAGCGACGGTTTCCACTTACCATCAACCGACATCGATAGACGTTTACGGGCAGAGCATTACATTATTGCATTGTATCATTATCTCAATGGGGTAAATGTGTTGAACATGTGATCAACATAGAAGACGAATATATGGGTAAAAATATATAATCTAATAGACAAGACCTACGATGACGTGTATCAACCATTTATTATTGAATTATCGCAAGGTACGTCACCGGAATCTTCAAATGAAGAATTTTTAAGTGATGAAGAAAGTTCAGATAAATTTTAGTATTTTTCAATTTTCTACTTACATTTTTTTCATTCAATTATCTACTTTAGCGTATATAACGAGAATAAACAATAAAGAGGACCATTGTTTATTTTAATTTAGCTAATTGATTGTTCGATTACTGTAAGCCAGTAGTAGATACTATTGACAGCAACAGAATGTAATACACAATTATGTTTTAAATATGCATTTATAATAAACTCAATAATATAGTTAAACTAAATACACATATATTCAATCATATTGTATAATAATCTTCAGGCTAGTAAATCTCAAGATATTAAGTCATTGCATCGTGTATAACTGTATAGCGAGAACATCACTCGCCCCGCATCCCGCAAACCATTAGGAGGGCCGCGCTTACAGCGGTCGAGCTATAATGCAGGAGATAGATGTGAACAAACATTTTTACTAACAGGTAATTTTGTACTTCAAACTTATGGTTATAAAATTTTAGAATCATCTGTTTTTTCTACATAATAAAGGTTTTGAATAAAAACATCTCTCATTACCAACATGTACCAAGCTGTTTTTTTGCACGCCTCATAAGCGAAGCGTTGAGGTGTGTTCTACTCCCGTTTTACACGCAACAACTGATTTTTTAAACTTAAAATGTCTCTATTTATCATATATTGAACTTGTAAAATAATACCTACACACACATATAAAGAACAAACACTATTTTTAACACTCGTGTTATTTTTGATGCCATTTTGGTTATTTAAACTAGCTAAAAAACTGTTTGAAAAAAATCTGGCTTGGACGTCCGTCAGTTGTAGGTAATGTATGTTAACACGATATCGACCAAAATACTTAATTAATCGAGACTTTTTTTTTCGTTTACGTATTATTATGACTAGGAATAGAGCCCTATTACTTTTCACGTTCTGATTCGATGTGGTTTAATTGTTATTAAATAAACAAAAAAATACTGAATATGTACGGCATTTACGCTCGACGCGACACTAAAACCAACGCCTTTCATGAGAACTACCTTTTTACGTACGCATAGCCACCGGTGGTTTTACTATCGTCAACAGAACGCCGTTCACCCGGCCAGTACATTGTTTTTTGTTAAAAGAAAGTTCTTGCCTTTGCTTGACGAACTGATGATATTTGTCAAGTATAATAACTATTTTATCCATAACACTAATTAAAAACACTAAACACACGTAAATAATAACACACCAACGTTATAAAACACGAAAAAAACATATTTTACATTCCACAATTTTTTTTGCGTGGGGTTGACGTGCGCCGCGTGGCCCGGAACTGAGTGAGAGGTAGACCAATATTTCTATATCTACTTCTTAAAATTAGCGCTAGATGGCGTATAAGACATGAAACCCACTTTAGTACTTTTTGAAATTAGCGCTATCTATGTGATTTATTGAAAACTACTTAGTAAGACCAATACATTATTAGTTACTTATCAAATAATCAATTTTATTGTGAAAAATGAAGATTATGAGGCGTGCAGTTTTGGATTTTCCAAAGTATTTGTCCCTATTGGACCAATGAGGTCCCCACTCAGCAAAATGCTGCCGCGCATAATGCACAGCCGCGCTGATTTTTAGTGAAGCCTCCGCAGTTGGTGAGGCATGACGCAAGCCGTCGGTAGATTATTGCTTAGCTTATTATACCTACTTAAATATCATAAACACTGTAACCATGTGTTCCATAAAGTGCAAGGAAATCAGAAACTAAATACAAAAAACCAAATCCAAAGGAGTCATATTACCGGAAACCGGTTCCTCTATGGGCCATTAACTTAACTTGTGTGTATTAAATTGTTCATTAAGCAACAATTCTTCATTAAGCAAGTGTTTTTTAATTATTTTTTTTAATGTCTATATTGTTTATTTTTTAAGGAATATCCTTATGGGCGTTGGAATATCATTCCATGTGTGAGTGGCAGCCCATCTGAAACACCCGCGGTATGCTGTCGTACGATGCTTGGATACACTGAGCGGCTTTGTATTGTAACGGATTGTGTACAAATAATGGTGGCACTTCCAACTTAACTTTGCAAACAGATGATCAGGCTGTTTTGTTCTAATCACAACAAAAAGTAAACTTGCTAGGGGTGATTTTCTCCTAACGGACATCTTTAGCAAATGGTGTTTCTTTAGAAAAGGTGTGACATACGTATTGGCGGTATTTCGCATATGAAACGGGCACATGCATTTTGAATGCGCTGAATTTGGCGTTCCGTTCTCACAAGTAAACAACAACATCACAGTAGTTCAGTATAGACAATACAAGAGTCTCCATCAACCTTTTGCGCATAGGGACGGTTAGGTATTGCCGGACTCTCTAAGAACCTTTAATCTATCCATCCATCCATCCATCAGCCTTTTAACGCCCACTGCTGGACATAGGCTTCCCCAAGAATGGGGGATAGTGCCGTAATTGCCACTCTTGGCAGGCGGGTTGGCGATCGCAGTGGATGTTGTTAATACTCGAAGGAGTGCTGCTGCCCACTCCCCCGGTATTCCCTCAGTCGGCTCTTACGACTCCCATGGGTGGAGAGGGGTGGGAAAATTCTAAAGCCGGCATCACACGGCAAGTTTAATCTATAAAAAACATTAAAAAAAAAAAAGAAAACTGCCTTCAAATGCACCCAGGAACTAAAAAGCAATAAATAATTGGTATTTAGATACGATTTCCGTGCTAGACAATACTGATGTGTTTGAAGCCGGTGCCAAAAATGTTTTTTCATTACTCATACTCGGAAAGTAGGTTTGAAGTTGCCTGAGGAGCGGGTTGAAAGTAATACTTTTCAGCCCTAGGGATAATCGTTTTCAACTGACAGTTGTCAAATTATTAAAAAAAAACTAGTTCTATTTTCACATTTCTATTGAACCTTATTCTAACTTGCTACAGCCACTCAATCACAGCGCGAAGTTTAATTGAAATAACAAAGTTAAGTATTAAATAAAGATTGTTTTTTAATGACCACCTATTATTATTTACTTACTTTCAAATATTTCTTTAAAATATTATTTATTATTAGATTTGGGTAAAATATTTTACCATTTTTTCAATGTTCAAATAGGAAAATAATGGCAGTTATGCTGGCCAGCCACAAAACAAAATTTGCGAGAAAGCGGCAATTCGATCTTCATTTAATAATTATCTCAGCAGTTGATTTAAATTAAAATTCACTCATTTTTGCATGTTTTTATTTTTACTTTCCTTGTATTCGTAATGAAAAGCACAGTGTTTACCTCGGGTTAAAGACTTATTTAGTCCCGAGGCAGGGTTTGGCACCCGAGCGCAGCGAGGGCGCCTATAGTTCGAGGCTTTCACCCCTAGGGTAACAATGTACTATTAATGTTATCTAAGTAGGTATTTATTATGAATTGTTTTTGATACTTTTGGACTTGGCACCGGCTTCAAACACATCAGTGGGTGTCTAGCATGGAAATCGTATCTAAATACCAATTATTTATTGCTTTTTAGTTCCTGGATGCATTTGAAGGCGCTGTTTTTTTTTATTTTGTGCTTTTTAATGATTTTTTTTTTATAAAATAGCTAAGAGTAGGTCGTACATGATGGGGAGGCCTCCCTAAACGAAAAACAATCAGACAACGAAAAACGTTAAACATGCCTATAAAATTTGAAGAATTCCACCAATTTCTCAAGGATACCATCATTAGATCCTTGTCTGATGGCTATGGAACTACCTGGGAAGTATACCCTATAAAACAAAAAAATAAATTTGCAAATCGGTTCAGGCGTCTTTGAATAATTGGTGAACATACATAAAAAAAAATATTTTGACGAATTGAGAACCTCCTCCTTTTTTCGAAGTCGTTTAAAAACAGCGCCTAAGGATGTTGCTTATATGCGTTTCAAAGCGTAGCTCCGGTTCCATAGTTATCTAATTAGGTATGTTATCATTTTCAGACGCCTTCTGAAAGTTGACAAGCAATATGTATAAGTATAGAAAAAGAAATTATTAATTTACCTATAACATTGAGCATCTCATCCATAATGGATATTACGAGTGGTAGATACCACTTACCATGGGCAACCGCTTATTATTGCAGTGACACTTGCTCACTTGCACTCAGTCTCGCTAACAGCACATATAAAAAAGATCCTTATAGTGAAGAGTCCAAAACATCAAATCAAATCAAAACTTTATTTACGTAATATGGGTATGAGTTAAAAGTTCTTACAAATTCATAAAAGTTTCTCCATATTAAACCGTCGCAGCGGCATGCAAAAATAGTAGGTATAATGTTAACATTACAAATAAAGAATTATAAACAAAGGAAAGTCCGTGTGTTGACGGACTAAGAATACAAGTGTCACCCATTATTTCCCACGGGTGTCGTATGAGGCGACTAAGGGAAGTAAGCAATTATCATCCATTGCATGACTGGTGGTAGGACTGGGTGCCAAGTGGGAGTACTCACTTGGTATCGGGCCCGAGCGGGTTGGTACCACCATCTCCCGTGTGACCGGTCATGAAGCACATCGTTGCGTTTTAGCTATAGCAGGAGATAGCCGTTTATTGTTTCATTTCATAGCGGTGAAATGAAGTGGTGAGCAGCGGCTTGACAATACTTTCGGTATAGTTGAGTCCATGAGCGACGGTTACCATTTAGCATGAGATGGGCCATGGCTCGTCTGCCACTACATGCAATTAAAAAAAAACAAAAAAAAAAAACGTACTTAATACAATATTAAACAACACAATTGAACGCATTTAAAATAAATTATATTTAAGATGTTTTAATGTCATATTTATAATTTTATTTCAGGCTCATCCTGAAAACAATTTACAGGTAGTAGTTCCGTTTTCACGAACTCTCGCATCTTTTTAGATTTCTATAAACAAAATAAATATATAGTACACGGCTATACAGTCTTGTTATGGGTGACATTAGTTGTCAAATCACTTTTTCGAATTTGCGCGCTCTCGCATGTACACACGTAGGAATTCAATATTGTGTAATTTGTGTGTTTTTAGTGAATTATGCCCAGTCTGACGTGGATAACTTGGTGTTAGAAGAATTAGCGAGAATGAAACAGAAACTGAAGGAATTATCTCGCCAACGCCGCCACCGCCATCGCTTTCTTTATCGGTTCCGGTCCCGGCATTCTGCTAGTTGCCGGACCCGATAAGTAACAAACCGATCGGCAAATCCCATACAGTCTCACCGTCAGAACCAATCCATGTCCCCTTTATCGCCTATGGAGGAACAACAAAACAAAGAAAAAGGTCAGTAAGTGGTATTTCAAACTTGTTTTTAGGTTACGGAAATTTCACTGCGAAATGCCTTTATTTACTCACAAAGGAAATAGAACCATGGAACGAGATTACAAAAAGGTTTCTTTGACCAGACGATGAATGATGAGTCTGAGAGTAATCTTGACCGTCGTCCGTGCCAGTACGAGATACTTCCGCACGAAGATCAGTTTTTGATACGAGATATCAATTCTGGTATATACTTTTTCTTTATTGTACATGACACAATATGATTTATTGTACATGACACATCATGGTCCTAACATATATAGGTACCTACCTACCTTATGGTAGTTGGTCTTGAGTCACAGGAAGATAACCTTCATATAACTAAATATTGGAAGAGTTATTATGGTCACCTTGGGTGATGAAATTCCCACAGAAGACAAATATGGACCGGCACTAAATAGTCTTATAAGCCCAAGGTGGAAAACCTTGATTTCTAAGGACAGTGAAGAGATGAAAGGTACTCTGATGGTATACAAGATACCTAAAAGATGTACCCTCCCAGAAGCACCGGATTTCTAGGCAGAGGTGCTGCAAGAAGAACAACAACAGTTCGGTATTAACCCTGTCTTGCCTTGGTCAGGAAATTACTAAAATTTTTCCCGTACAGGAGGTACTTGAGATCTTAAAATTGCTTAGTGTTGGAACAAAGCTTTTGACATCTCTACCTCATAATGAAACTAACATCAGGAAATTATGAGTGGTGCTGCTTCTGGATAAATCTTTTATCAAAATAACTGAATCAATTTCAAGAAACCAGTATTTATTAAAAATTGCAACAAAAAGAAAAAAAAATACGGAAATCTAGCCCTGCTGCAATTAAATGTATGGGAAAAAGGCCATGCCACCCAAAAAGACACTGAAAGGAGCACCGCTGAACCAATCTCAGAGAGGTTATTAAGTGCTGGCCATTGTCGCTAGTCCCACTACAGGTACAAAATCCTGGTACAGGTAATTACAATCACAGATGATAATATGGTTATACTGGTATGGATTCAACAATTCCCTTTTTTTTTTGTTATAGCTGTGGAAATGCGTTTTTTCATCCCCTCCGTCAGTAACAGACGGAGGGGTATGTGAGGCTCGCCGGGCGCTGCAGATCTTAATTGCACCCGTAATACCCACTAAAACCACAGCGGCCCCTTCCACGCCTGTTAGCGGGGCGCCGGAGGGTCGTCTTTTGACATTCTACTCCGACGCCCCAGGCGGATAGCCTACTGGCCACGCCCTGTCGTCATTAAGGCGGTGGGTAGAGGTGAGCTTAACGCCGCCTCCTTCCCCCTGGCCGCCGGCGGCGGATCGAGTCGGCGTGGGCAGACGCCTCACGTTCCCGCTCCGCGGCCTCCTTCAACGAAATAACAGCCTCACAGAAGGAGGCTATGAACGACCAGCACCTGCCACTGCCAAGCATCTGAGAGATTACGGCTGGCAGCAACAGATTTCTTCCAATTACCGCCGACAGGGCGTGGTGCTGGGGCCCCCAGGCGGGGCATTCCTCCTGAGTGTGGCGCGCGTCATCCACTTGCGCGCCACACTCGTGACATTCGGGGGCCTCTTCTCTGCTAATTTGATGCAGGTACTTACCGAAGCACCCATGTCCGGTAAGTACCTGCGTCAACCTGAAGCTAAGGCTGCCATGCCTTCGATTTAACCAGCGGTGGAGGTGCGGCCCAACCGCCTCTACAGTCCCCCATCCCGCTCCGGGGGACTCCAGCTCTTCCCTCCACCGCCGGATCATAGTCCTTCGGGCCGCTTCTCGAGCTATGCCTAGACTCCTTGTGGATATTTCCTCGTCCCTGGCCCACGCCGCGGCACGGAGCCGGTAGACCTCTGCCAATGCCTCGGCCTGCAGAGGCCAAGGCGGGTCGCCTGCCAGCAGCGTGGCTGCGGCCCAGGACACCGTACGGTACCCCCTTATGACCCTCACCGCTATGGCCCTCTGCGGACGACGCAAGAGGGCCTTATTGGAAGCAGTAAGGGCGTCCGCCCAGATTGGGGCACCATACAGCGCCATAGACCGCAGAATACCGCTATAGAGTCGGCGGCAGGACGACCCTGGACCTCCAGTGTTCGGCAGAAGCCTACCCAAGGCCGCGGCTGAATTAACGAGCCTAGGGGCGAGGTGGGCAAAGTGCGACCCGAAATTCCATTTGCTATCAAGTTGCAGGCCCAGATATTTCATCTGGGCCTTTTGGACATCGAGACCCTCAGACCCAGTATGCCGATCCGGTCATCGACGAGCTCCGTCGATCGGGCGGCCTCCTCGAAGCCAGCCCTCCTCACCGTGACGAGGGTGTCATCTGCGTAACAGATCACCCCCATCTCGGGAAGGAGCCGGCCCCGTAGGACCCAATCGAATCCGACGTTCCACAGGATCGGGCCAAGGACGGATCCCTGTGGAACGCCGCGCTCTACCCGATGGCGGTATAGGAGCCCGTCGCCCCCCTCCCAGAGCACGTGCCTACACTCGAGGTACGCCTCCAACAGCCTCCGGAGATACGAAGGCACTCCATGAAACCGGAGCGCCTCCTTCAACGTCTCGTGAGGGAGACTGTTGAAGGCGTTCTCTATGTCGAGCGAGACTGCCAATAAGACCTCCTTCCCGACCACCGCCTCGGTGGCTAGGGCTTTCAGGGTGGCCAACGCATCTATAGTGGAGCAGTCTGCCCTAAAGCCGAACTGTGACTCTGGCAGTCCCGGCCTGACATCCTCGAGGTGCCGGACGAGACGGCCCGCGAGCACCTTCTCGAATAATTTGGCCGTCTCGTCCAGCAGCACCAGCGGCCTATATGCAGAAGGAGAGTCAGGTGGGCGACCCTCCTTCCGCAACAGTCATAGTCGCCCGCATTTCCATTGCTCCGGGAACCACCCGGACCTCAAACATAAGTTGAGCAGTTCCCGGAGCCCATCTTGGATGTACTCTGCAGCGACACCAAGCACCAGCCCCGGAACGCCGTCCGGACCAGGCGCCATCCTTCGCCCACGAAGGCGGGTGAGGGCCACCTCTAGTTCTGTATCGGTGACGGGAGGGATAGGTGCCAACTCATCCACCACCGATGGAGGAGCCATTGTCGGGGAAACATGTCCCGCAGACTGCGGGAACAAACCACCCACCAGCCCCGACAGAAATCCTCGTTCCATTGACTCTATTATAGGGGCGCCTTGGGCGCGGAGCTTGTTCCGCGCCCGTTGGCGGATCCCTGTCGAGGCCCGCCAGTAGCTCCTCACGGGCCCTCTCCTTTGTCCGGCTGATGGTATTCAACCCGCAGCTGACCCTCAAGGACGGCGTTCCCGGCACCCCTTCCTCGGCACCGAACGTAAGCACGCCGCGCACGGTTACAAGCCGCCTGAAGATTTGCAATCTCGGGCGACCACCAGTATACCTGTTGGCGCGGCGGCCTTCGCCGGGCCCTTGGCATCGCTGCGTCACACACGGCCGTCAGGGTATCCTTGATCCGGCCTGTGAGCTCTTGCACGTCGCCGCTGCCCTGTTTACCTGCATATCCCCAGCGCTGGACTATGGCAGCCTCCCGGGCCATTTCGGGATCGAACTGGCCCAAGGCCCACTTAGGAAGCCTAGCGATCCCACGCCGGGGCCCCGGTGGCCCCAGAGGAGGGGAGAGCCCAAATCGGATGTATCGGTGATCCGATAGCGTCTCCACCTCCTCTTCCACTCTCCAGCCATTCACACACCGCGCGACATCAGGGGTGGCAAACGATAAGTCCACCACAGACCCCCCCCCGCTGCCGCGCGCAGGTGTAAACAGTCCCTATATTTAGGAGGGACAGACCGGAGAGTAGGGACCACTCTTCGACGGCCCTTCCTTTGGCATTCGTGGCAGGGTTCCCCCACGCACGGGACTTCGCATTGAAGTCGCCGAGGACAATAGTAGGCCTCGGCGACTGTCTGCGGACCGCGGCATCGACGGAGTCCAAGAATAACTCAAACTCCGCCAGGCCGCGGTTGGGGGCAAGTAGATGCCTACTATAGCGAAGCCCCGGCATCCCGCCACGACGTATCCATTACCCCTCCCTAGAGCGGAGAGGGGAGGGCCGACATTTCCTCTCGATAGGACAGCGACGTCCTCATTAAGATCTCCCACTCAGTTGGGCTGGTGGGGGACAAAATATGGCTCGCAGGCCACTGCCAAATCAATACTCCACTCCGCCATGGACTGCAGTAGCAGGTCCTGAGGCCCGGTGTACATTAGTACGGGCAGCCCGAGGTCCTTGGGCCGCCACTAATTTACCTTTTATAGTGGGAGGCCTGCATGACCTCCCACCCATAACATGCTCCGAAGAGCGTCCCGCCGCCGCACAAACCGCACAGCGGGGTGCTGCCACGCACGATGCCAACTTATGACCGGTGTCGCCACATCGGTAACATATTCCAGACCGGTCGACAGTGGCTGGACACAGCTGACTTGTGTGCCCCAGCGCCAAGCACCTAAAGCTCCTTAATAGCAGTGACTCCAAGGCCTGGACTCCAGCCGCGCTCCAGCCAACCAGGAGCCTCCCTGCGTCAGCGAGCGTCTTGGCTGCAGCAGTGGGGCACCGAACCTTTGCCATGCCCATGCCTGGAGGTCCGGTCTGGATGTCACCAACCTGGACCTCATTGGCAGCGCAGCCACACGTGCGGGCAACGGCAGCGGCGAGTTTCTCCTTGGTATCGGAGTCGTCCAGTCCCGTCACGCGGAGATCTGCGCACTTGACGGGACGGACGACATCCGCAACTCCTTCTAGAGCAGTTCGGAGCTGCCCGGCCAGCTGTTCGGCTACCTCCAGTGACTGGGACTTAGGCAGCTGTAGCACCCTGGCCCCAGTCATGGATCGGCGCATCTTTAGCCCCTCCCTAATGCCCAGGGCCAGGAGATCAATAGCCTGTTCTGCACGCAGTAGAGCATCGGCGTAGATCACCTCCTTTTCCTCAGCCGCCGGCTGCATTGTGCCGATTACTGCCGGCGAGCGAGGGGCGATGAGCGCCAACTTCTTCTTCTTATGCCGCGCCTTCCTTTTGGGCGCGGCAGTAGCTGTGGCACTGGATGCGGCATCGGTCACAGCAGCAGGCAAGGCGGGTTTTGGAAGGGAAGATTTTTTCTTCCCCTTTCGCACCACCGTGACCCACGTTTCTCCCGGAACAGGGACAGAAGGACAGGCTTCCGATGGGCCAGTTGGAGTGGGCAAAGTCTGTACGGTCCCGTTCGAGGTGACCTTTCTTTTATCAGTGGCAAGCAGCGGTCGGAGGGGTTGCTCAGGAGGCAGTCGTGCCTCCATCGCTTCCAGGCGCGCGCATACCATCGTCGTAAGACGCGATATCGCGCGCGCCGTCTCCTCCGGCAGGCCAGCAGAGGCCTGTTCTGAAACCGGGGCAGCCGCAGTGCACCGTGTGGCCACCTCCACAGGGGCTGGTTCGTTTGGTCCAACTCCCGCCAGCTGCATAGCCTTCTCAAGCCGCGTGAGCTTGGCCTCCAGCTTCGTCACTTGAAGGTTAAGGCGGCTATTATCCGCCCGCAGATCCGCCACTTCTGCCGCAAGGCGGTCGTTAGCCGCCTGTAGCCGTTGTGTCTCCTCGTTAGTGGAGCGCCTGGCCAGGGGATCCACAACCTTTACATTGTCGGCGACTGCCTCCTTTGCGGTGCACACGAACAAGAAGGATGGCCGCGTGGTCCTGGGCTCTCTTTCTCAGATCCGCGACAGATAGGGAGTTGACGTCCTCCCTGGACTTGCGGATCCTCAGAGAGAGCTGCTCGACTTCTTCCTCGGCCTGCAGCTCACCCTCAGCGCGCTTCGCTCTACGAGCGTTACAATTAGCCGCGTAATTCCTCGTCCCCTGCGGACGGTAGCCTGCGGCGTCGGTTTTTTCTGTGGTGGCTTCTCCGCAGCACTCTTCTCAGATTCCGACGCAGCACCATACCTGGCCACACTGCGCTTGCGCCAGAACCTTGGAGAAAGTCGCTCCGGCACCACCGATGCCTTTCTAAGGCACGGCCCCGCAGCTTGCGAGGTGCACCCCTCCTCAGCCTCTTCGTTCGCCCGAGCATCTACTTGGGCATCCTCCATTGGCGCGACCTCAGCCATCGAGTCTTCGCCTGCCGTTGTAGTCTCCGACCGGAACGTTTGGCTATGGGAGCCCTTTCGTCTCCCGGTCTTCTTCCTCGTCTTCTTAGCAGCAGATGGTTTGCTGGCTTTGGTGGGTTGCAGTTTTACAGCCTGTCCCACATTGGCTGCGGCATTCGTTGCCTCCTCCAGATACGTGAGGCTGACAGGGTCAGAAGACCCTGCGAGGGATTCTCCCGGTGCGTCGCACCGGGTACCCTCCTGGGGTATAATTGTAGTATTATCGTCCGCCATGATTGTTACGTTTAAAGTCCGTTGACTTGCCAACCCTCGTGACTGAGTTCCCCTCAGCCATTCATCCCCTGGCCGGGTGGCAGAGCACGGGATTGGGGTAATTTTTTATAGAGGTTTTCTTTCTCGCGATCTGAAGATCCCCGGTCCTGTCCATTCAGGGTTACGGGTCGGGCCGAGCGGTGGTCTGTGCTAGACCGTGCCCACTGCCTGCAAAATGCGGACAGTGAGCCCGTCGCCCTTTGGGCTGATAGCCCAAGGAGCGACCGGGACGGGGAGGCCATTGTGAACCCGCTGTCCCCACTCCAGAGCCAGGGGAGCCAATATGACCCTGCTGGCTCAAACACCCTGGTCCATCCACTGTGCCCTCTGCTAAGCCAGAGGGACACGCGGAGGTCCGTCCTGTCTGGAAATTTAGCCGCCGGCAAACGCCAACGTTGCCCGAGGTGCACCACGAGGAGGTAAACCGGCACCGCACCCCAGATTCAACAATACCTAACCTAAGGTAAAAGCACTAATGCTAGACACATTAAGGAAAACGCGAACTTTATTTTACATTATCAAATAAATTTATTGTACTAGAACTGTTACAATTTGTTACATAGGTCTCATTAAGGTTTAGAAAGAACTTTTAATTAAAAAATCTATATTATATCACATTTTTAGTACTAAAATTTGTATTTTATTAACTTTTGTCAGAAGATCTATTAGATGACATCACAAAAAATTAAAATCACTATTAATTTACATCTATTTGCAGTAATAGATGACATATGTTATAGCTATCTATAAAAAGTAATAACAATACGTAAAATATTATATATATCTGGGATGGTATTCCAGGAGATGCAGGTTCAAATCCTTCTCGTGATTATTTTTTTCGCGTCCACATTTTCGCACTTTGTGTTGGTATAGATGGCTAGGCATGTCAAATGCTTAAAGAATATAATAAAAATATCAAAATATTTATATGGTTGCATCATCATTTTTAATTGTCAAGAGAATATTGGTGTTGAGATGCGAAAGGGAATGCTCCGATGGTTCAGACATGTGGAAGGAATGCTGGACGAGCGACTGGTTAAGAAGATATACAATGCGAAAGTGGAAGGATGTAGGTACTGGGGGAGACCGAGACTCACCTACCTCCACTCTATTTCCCGCATTTACTCTTCTAACTATATCAGTGGTGTACCTTCCATCCCGACTGAATCCACATCCAAGATATACAAATTCGTCCACTTGTTTTAGCACACCATTGTCTATTAATACTCCTAACATCAGTTCTGGCTTCTCCTCTTTCAAAAACCATTATTTTGGTTTTGCTCACATTCACCCGTAAGCCCCATTTCTTACAATCTTTGGTTGACGTCGACTACGGTCGTTTGCAGGTCAGTCCCAGACTGCGCTAATAAGACCGCATCGTCTGCATATAGCAAAAAGTTAACCACTGAGTCGCCCATCTGAACTCAAACATTAATTTCATTCAACCTTTGTAGACATCCAGATATATGATAACCAGTCTGGCTGATAGAACATAGCCCTGTTTAACGCCAATATTTACACTAAACCAGGGCGACATTCCATAATTCCATAAGCCACACACAAGCTCTGCAGTCCATGTAGTTGGACTGCACCGCTTGCAGCAGTCTATCGTTAATACCATACTCTGGCAAAATGTCCCAAAGTTCCTTTCGTACAACTGTGTCAAATGCTTTCTCCAAATCCACAAAACTGCAGAAAACCCTTTGGCCTACAGCCAGATATTTCTCCACATTGTTGTGTAGAGAAAACACATGATCCATAGATCCCCTTTCACACCTGAAACCTCCCTGTGCCTCATACAGAAATTTATCGGACACTATCCTCATTCTCCTTTCAATAATCTTACCATACACTTTGGCTGTCAAACTGGTCAAGCTTATAGCTTTGTAGTTTGCATAGTCATAACGTGACCCCTTGTTTTTAAACAAGGGCACGATGACTGCGCTTCTCCAGTCTTTGGAAACCATTCCTGAGCTCCAACATAAATTGAGAAGCACCAGGAAGGATTCCCAGACATATCTTGCAAAATGTCTTTTCCTATCGGAAATCACTGTTTTAACATTGCCTTTGCCCATATAACCAGTATATTTACTATTTCATCCTTTATGTAATAGTTTCGTTTCATTTTGCCCTTAATCAGAGTTTCCCCTTCACTATTTAAATTCTTCGTATACAACATTTTTGAAAGTATAAAGTCTGTAATGAATAATGTAAATAGACCCAACAGTTGATACCCTGTAGCGCTAATAGTTGACACCCTGTCTATTGTTAGATAGAGTAATCACAAACTAATGAAATTTATACTACATTTTATGTACAGGATATAGAGACGATTTTTATATACACATAAGCTTCAACATTTGGTTTGAAGTGACCCCATCAGATTACATACATGTCATCTTTTAGGTTTTCTATATTTTTTGGAAATAATAGTAGACACAGCTTATAAAGATTTAAAATCTAAATGAATTAGAAAACCAATAGCCCTGGATAGTCGATAATATACTGCTTTTAATAAAGAAACAAAAATTGGAAAAATCCACGAATATATAAAAAGAAAATTGTACCTTTAATATTTTCGCTTAAGTAAAATGTTTAAAAATCACACCGAAAGTGTTCAACCTCTTATGTTGTTTATATAAACTGACGTAGTTTTGAATTCTGCTATAAAACGAGTGTATATTTATTGTTATAGCATCATAGATGGCAGTACGTGTTTTTTACATTGATAGTAACAAGAAATTATTTAAAATATTCTTAGTTCAAGGTATTTTTTGGTAAAGCGTCATTCATTGGTTCAATGTCGGGCATTAGTGTTTTTACCTTAATACAAACCATTTATATCTTCAAACCAGAATACTCTTAATAATTTTATCTCTGAATTTGGGTAACTCTTCAAATATTAAGAGCTCAATTAACAATTTACTCCAGTTGGGTGCTATAATACCCTGTCAGTCTGAAAACTGACAATATTTATATAATATATTCTTGGTACTCAAGCTTATTGGTAGAGATAGGTTAATTTTGAATCTAAAATCTCTTATTTATTTTGTCTACACATCTTACTTTAAGATGTAAAATTTATGAACCCCACCGTGCGCCCTCACCCGCCCTTACTGATAAATTATGAACCTCTACATAAAGATTGTTTCATGACAACCATGATTTAAAAGAAGCATATCTGTTAGTTCCAATTGCTGTACAACACAGGAAATATTTTAGATACCAACTTTAACAGTTGTGTGGATTTACGCCACTACTATAAATATGGTTTGTGTACAATACTTAGTGTGTTTACAAAATATTAAGACCTGTGATGTCATACATGAGGAGTACGGGCTACGGGTACACAACAGTGATTTGCTTCAATGGCATTTAACAATTAGCAACAACACGATCATGATAAATGCCAATCTCAAACATGTCATATTATACAGATCACAAATATTTTGGTTTTACACTAAAATAAAAAAATAATAACTTAATCCTTAGTAGATAGTATTAATTTCTTTAGTATATTATTAATTCCGACTAAGGCAAGTAAGCAATTGTCACCACTGGCATTACTAGTGGTGGGGTTGGGTACCAGGTGGGAGTACTCACTTGCTGTCAGGCCAGATACCATGTGAGAGTACTCACATACTCCCGTTAGACTGGCCGTGAAGCACATTGGTGTGTTTTGGTTGAAGCAGGATATGGCCATTTATTCTTTCATTTCATGTCTGTCAAATGTATTGATAAGCAGTGGCCTGACAATACTCGTGGTATGGTTGAATCCACGAGCAACGGTTACCATTACCATCGGGTGAGCCGTGGCTCAGATGCCACCATAACCAGAAATGAAAATATGTCTTCAAATAGAAGACCCAATTGCCTATGACATGATAAAGTAACTATTCACATTAGATTGTAGTCAAACATTCCTTTACGGACTTTGCCCCATTTCAGTAATAACTAAATGTTAAGAAAAATTAAGAAATGATCAAACTGAAACTTTTTTTTTTGTTTTTCACCTGTGGTCAGCACCGTCATGGTTTCCTTTGCTCCTAGCATTCCAGTTAAGACTATTACTTCAAGCTTTCTTGGAGGTAACGCCAGATACTTAGCTCCAGTTACGAATTATAATTGTTCATACAAATGGTCTTCCTGCCACACCAACAATATTAATTATTTTCAAGCGACTGTACTTTTGTGGTGCAGCGGTGGTGCGTACGACTGCTGAGCACGGGGTCTCGGGTTCTATCCCCGGGCCGGGCAATGTTATTGAGTTTTTCGTATTAAGAAAAATTCTCAGTAGCAGCCCAGAGTTTGAAAGTGTGCCTAGTGGGCGGCGGTGGGCTCGCCCCCTATTATGGGGATTTGGACATGGCTTGCGAGCCGTGGGTGTGTGGTGCACCTCTGCCTATCCCTTCGGGGAATACAGGCGTGATGCTATGTTTACGGTAACATATAATAATAAGCTTTTTTTAGAAGCGTTTAATATTTACTGGTTGTGACTATTCTAAATTAAATACAATTTGCTCAGGGTTGTCTCTACAAGTAGGCTCTGAAGTTGGGAATGCTGAGAATGTAAAGATGCTACTTAAGGGAGCGTTTAGACTAAGGCCCTCTCTTCCTAGGTATACAATATCCTGGGAACCTGCATTAGCAATAGAATTCAGAAATAAAATGCTAAATATTTTGGATCTAAAAGACCTGTCCAAAAAACTAGTTCTGGCTACTACCCACCTTATTAGCTCTGACTACTGCCCACTGAGTGAGGACATTAGTTTCAATTAAAATTAAAAATATTAATTTTACATCTGCTTATGTCATCATGAATATTGCTATCATAATTAGCCATAGGTATACATTAAAAGTAATTGTCACCATGGCTGATTTGGCAAGGCATTTGAGACGGTATTTCCGGCGATGCAGGTTCAAATCATGCCTGTGACCTGTTGTTTTCGATTCTCATTTTGACACTTTGTGTTAAAGTTTGAAATTCTTAAAATATCCAATAAACTAAAAGAAACACCATTTTGTAAGGATTCTCCTTGTAAAAAGCTACATCCCAAACAAAGCAATTGGACCAAAAAATCTTTATATGCTTTGACACGATTTTATTTTTTCTTTCTCTGCATATAATAACAGAGACATGCTGCCTTAAAGGCAAAAATTACAACTCTATCAAACAATTGCAGAGACGGCGTAGTGGTTTAGATACCAGCCTTCCGCCTGACCGTTGTGGGTTCGATTCCCACAGGACAACTCTTTGTGTGATCCGCAAGTGGTTGTTCTGGGTCTGGGTGTGCTGTGTCTGTGAAACTTTGTATGTAAAGTCCCCTGCAATACAAGGATTATTTCTTAGTACAGGCAATTTTCAAAAATTTCTATGTGACAGAAATGATCTTAATTTTGCAAATTCTATTTATTTATGATATCACTAATGTTAACTACATTTTTCATGGATATTATTGCTAATTAACATGTAACAAAACAAAGTTCTTTTAATTTTGCTATGCTACCTACCTAAATATATATATATATATATATTTTATATATATATTAGGTCCATACATCTATCCATCGGCCTTTCAGCGTCCGCTGCTGGACATGGGCCTCCCCAATAAATGGAGGATAATGCCGTAATCGCCACGCTTGGCGGGCGGGTTGGCGATCGCAGTGGATGTTGTTAATACTCAATTATAATATTCATATTAGGTATTAAATATTATTACATTAGTAGCTTCAAGGGTAGACATTTATAAATAAATAAATATTCAAGGACATTTTCACACAACGTCCTCTGGTCCCAAACTAAGCTTAACGCTTGTGCTATGGGTACCAGATTACGGATATAATACATATACAACTTTTTTTTTGTAAATACATACATATCATAGATAGAAAACACCCAGACGCAGTACAATTATCTGTGTTCATCACACAAATAATTGTCCTGAGTGGGAATCGAACCCACGACCTCGTGCACGGAAATCGGTTACACTACCGACCACGCCAGAAGCCGTATTTTGCTTTTTAAATTCCTAATTAAATGCATATTTTTATTATAAATAAAACCATTTCAAAAATATATAAACAAGGTAAAGTTAATATATCCCATTTCTGCAACTTTCAGTTGCTTTTATGTTACACATTGCCCGTAAACATCTCTTTTGCGCTTTAAAACCAGCATCTTTGTTCGAAAATGATACCATACCTTAAAAGTGGTGACGCATATCCATGTCATGCTGTTAAAACTGCTGAAAAATACACTCTCTTTCTGAGCATGTAAAGCGCATAGGTATTCATATCAACCTAGAACATACGTATTTGGCCTGCACAATTTCCACATCAGTTAATTTAGTTAGTCTATTTCTAAATACCATAAGGTGTGTTTTATTGATGTTATAAGCAAATTATTAATTGTTAACCAATTATTAATGTCAAATTGGCGCCGTTTGGGGCCGGCTTAAGAATTGTCCCACCCCTCTCTACCCACGGGAGTCGTAAGAGCCGACTGAGGGAATACCGGGGGAGTGGGCAGCAGCATTCCCTCGAGTATTGACAACATCGACTGCGATCACCAACCCGCCTGCCAAGCGTGGCGATTCCGGCATTATCCCCCATGACGGGACCGTTGTGGCGTTCTCTCGGAGAGCCCTATGTCCAGCAGTGGACGTTGAAAGGCTGATGGATGGATGGACTGTTAAATTTATGTTTCTTTCTATAGTTGTTTTATTTGTTCCTGTAAATATAATTGTGCTGTCATCAGCAAACAAGACTATATATTATTAATAAGTAGTTATATTTAGAAAGTCATTAATGTATATTAAATAATCAATAGCACGCTGCCTTGTGGAACACTGAAATTAACTGCCCTACAGGGTGAGGAGTAATCAACAACGTTTGCCTTCATAAGACATCACCTAGATATTTGTGTAATCTGTTTACAACCTGTGAGGTAGGACTTAATAAGACCATTTCCTCTAACTCCATAGGCATATAATTTATTAAGTAGCGTTATATGACATCAACATAATCAAATGCTCTGATTTGGTCCATGAAAACGGCACAGGCTATAAATTATAAATGCAGTCGTGAATTACTTATTCAAATATTTTAGAAATAACTGACACAAATGGGATTCGATGGTAACAACTCATATTAGTTTTACCATTTTCCTTAAATGCAACGATGTGCATGTTCATGGCCGGTCACAGGGAGATGTGTTAGCACTCTCACTTGGTACCCAGCCCTACCACCAGTCATGCAATGAATTATAATTGCTTACTTTCCTTAGTCGCCTCATACGACACCCGTGGGAAAGAATGGGGTGGTGACATTTGTATTCTTAGTCCATCACCACACGGACACAAAATATGTGAAAGCTTTACTGGGACATTCTTTAAAATTTTAGAAGATACACCATCATAACCAGTGCTATTTGTACATTTTAAATTTAGTAAGTATAACTGTCTATCTTCTGGAATAGTAGGACGTATAGAAATAGAATTAAGTTTATATGAAATATTTATTTTATTACTATGCGATAGATATTCAATTATTGACCTGATCAATAAAAAATAATTCGAATAATCATTCAAATATATATAATTTCGATAAATCAATAAAATAATTTGCAATATCATTGGGGGGTAATATATGGGTCGGTAATCTTCTTATGACCTATGTAATTTTTTTGATTTTTTTCTTTTGGTATGTGTAAGTTATTAGGGTTAATTATCCTACAATCTAGCTTTTGATTTATTAAAATCAAGAATTCACTGTTTAAAGTAGAATTCAAACATCAATTGAACAGTTATAATAACTCTTTTTGTTGCTTCATCTTTGCACAGAAAACATCACAAAACATGTGCTGAAGCGGATGGCACTCGCTCTCGCATTGTACCTAACCGTATTGAAATATCGTGTCTGTGAACGATGTCTATGTGTGCGTTGCTCGCTAAGGTACCTATTTATTTTGTGCAAGCATGGTGTACCTATTTATTTTGTGCTAGCATAGTGTGGTCTAAAAAGCTGCTTGTTATTTGGGATATTACCGGTGCCACTAATTATCTCTGCAACTTTTAAAATCTAATTAGAGTTATTATGACCTATGAGTCATTAAATAAAAAAAGGGAGGCGCATTTTGCACATTTTTTAAGGACACGTTCCAGATTTTATCAAGTTCATTTGATTTGATTTTATATTCTGTATTCCATCCTGCGTTCGCAGCTGCTTTCCGTGACCCTTCCGATGTAATCCAGGCGTAACATAGAGCATTTTTATACATTTCAAGCCAAACTGGTCTGGAAAATTGACAAAATTACTAAGAATAATTAATCAGTTTAAGTACCTAATACTTTAACTAGTGTTTATTTTTAGGTATTCGAAATCGACTATAATCTTTAAACTAGTTTATATAAATATAAATGCCAATAAAAACTGGAGAGTATCAGACTAAAAATGGTCAGACCAGTTTTTCTAAGACTTTGAAAGTCCATTCAGTTTTTCCTATATATATCCTAGATAGCATTCCTTACAAGCCTGCCCTGCCTTCTGGTATCCTGAGACTTTAATGAAAAATGACAGCAATATTGACCATGGTGTGAAAAATAGAATAAACGCGGAATACATGAAATGCAATCGCAATCGCTTGCGACCCACAAATGCCCCTTGAACTTAAGGGGGCAAATTTACAAGACATAATAAGACCTGTTGTAATATATATATCGATGAAAAAAGAGTACAAGCAGTGGATATGAGGATGATGAAATAGATATCTTAAGTGACGAGAAATTATAAGATCAGAAAGAAATGAAGTTTTGAAGTAGAATCAGTAACATTGAAAATAAGGAGCATTAGATTAGCGTCGTATAGCACATGTAACGCAGAGGGATGACTGGTGTGTAAAAGAAACTAAGATAAGAAAAACTTTAACCTTTAAAATGATAGTCTATAGCTTACCCCAATTCACCAAATTTAGCAGCAATACCTTGTCTAAGATAATCAGAGCGAACAGAAAGTGCCCTGTATGCAAACATTTGGTCAACTCCATATCGGGTCATCAGTTTTTGGATAGAATACAATTTACACCAATTACGGTACATTTGGTTATACCTCTCCACTTCTTGAGTTCTAGCTGGCTATAATCATTTACTATATTAATTATAAAACCAACGGTATCATTGGTATGTATACCATACCACAGCCACTTTAGTATGTACACAACATAATAAGGTGTCATTTTTCCTGCGAATATGGTTTAATTAAGCGTCCTTTTAATTTGTGGGATGTCTAGCACATATCGATTGTCGCAATTTAATAGTCTAATAATGTTTGCAATGGCTAGAATTCATCGTACATGGTATGCGTGTAATATTAGAAGTGTAAATGTATCTTGAGTGCTTTTTGAGTATTTTTTGTAATTCTTCAGTGCTTGTGTAATCTAAACTTAGTAGCCATGGTAAAATCTTGTATCTGCAAGATTTTTTTCGGTAGATTTGCTATTTTTAGAGTTTTTTTCTCTTCTAATTCAGATTAAATCTGGATCGAAATCTACAAGAATTCTACTTGTACACTGCATGTATTGTATCCCGTAGCGCTATATAGCTAAGTGTATATTATTAGCGAGCGTCCTAAGAAGAAAAAGTATGTATAATATACTTTTTTCTTTGTTTTCATTTATTTATTAGTGAAATTGTAAATTCCACCGCGACACAGGCATTATTTATTAGTGCAGGATGTGGTATTTGGACACGTAGATATTATGGAAAAACTACTAGGTAGATCACAATTGAGTTTTAGTCATCTGTGTCTGCTAAGCTGTAATGGAGCTGTGTCTGTACATTTAAGATATTTGGTCACATTTAAGGTAATAATAAATAATCTCTGATCATAAAAAATACTTATTTTTTAGATTTTTTGTCTGTTTGTTTGTTCGAGCTTCACGCAATTTTTATTATTTTTAGTCTGTCACCACACATACATGATTAGCATGTTAGTTACATATTAATAAATATAGATGAAGTTTTAATTATTTAGCAATGTAAATCACTACACGAAAACTGTATAATGTACAACATTAAATTACTTACTTACTTATCATCACGCCATCTCCCTTACAGGGTAGGTAGAGAGAGTGCCAAAAGGCTGTATTTATAATTTGCTTCATACACGCTCGCCGGTTATCTTAGTTAACAACGTATAAAATTGATACTTACTAGAAAATCATCAAATTGATCACTTTTGTTAATAAGTTTTGTTGTTGCAGTGGCTACAATTTCAGGTACAATATTACCATTAATTTCTGGTCAACATATTACATTTTGATACGACGTATTTTCGCATTTATATTTGAGAATATCTCTATATTCATCTATAGCTTTTAAGCTTGTAGGTATACCTAAAAATAAATAAAGTAAAATTTTTTTTTTAAGCAGATTGTGAAGTATAATATATGAGCTTTTTAATAGCTACAAGATCACCAGATCATCCAGTTTTATTAAACTTCGGTCTCCGTGTGCTTGAACTGATTCTAGTAAGAAAAGTTTGAAAGAAATGCGATCATACATTACTCATTAGATCGGTTGTTGTTGTTTGCAACAAGTTAGTAAAAAATATGACAAAATGTCCAAAGGGATTGATTTTATTAAATAATCGAATATGCTGTACAATATGCATGTTTTTATTATAATTTCACTATAATTCTAATATTAAGAGTGTTTATAAGTTAGGTTATGTAGATGCTGAAACTACAGTGTCTACATAAAACTAACTTATAATACTAACTAACATGTAGTACAAAAAAACAAAAAAAAAATTACATAATGATTTAAGTATGTATTTCTATAAAAAAAAAAATAACTGACTTGTCAATAATTCAGTATGACGATCGGTAAAAATGTCAAAATATGATGACGATGTGCATTTACTTAATATAAGAAAATATCTTATCTGATATCTGATGCATAAGTTCTTTTTTTACGTAATTATTAATTCGAAATTCAACAAACTCATCAATTAATTCCTTTGGGAGGTCTATCACACAGAATTTTGTTATAATTCTTTTATTATTCCGCAATGATAAATCAGACCATTTCCTAACAACGTTAACATGTTTTAACATTTTGGCCTATTGCTGCGCTGACACTAATTAGTTTGATGAATTACGTTTAACTTTATATAGGCATCCGCGTCAATTCCTTAATAATTAAAAATCCGCAAATGTATTCTGTCCCTGGATTTTTGCATTATCATAATATAACGAATGTGGTAGTTAATAAAATTGCTATAGAGCACTTTTTATCGTTTACAAGTAGGTACTTTCCTACGTTTGTTCGAGTGTACATAAAACAGTTTATTGAAGCAATTAATTATAGATTTTCATATAAAGTTATATGATTGCAATTTTCATGATGAAAATATAGGTTGGTATAGTTGTAGGTGTTGTCATTTTTTGTACAAGCCATAATGCATGAAAACAAGTACCAGCAATGCTCCCATAACTAAACTGTTTTGCGAGCCAGATGGCTGAAAGAATAATGGCAGCTTTCATCGGAGCATTCCCTTTCGCATCTTTACACCAATACTCTCTTTCATACCTATTCGCTCTCTTACATCGTCGTTACGAATGCGGTCAGTCAGCCTCACTCCACAGATTTTTCACAGAGATCGCAATTTGACTGCATTGATTTTACTCTCATGCACCTTTTTGTATTTGGGTATGCTCTCGCTTCCATATAATAACGTTGGGACAAGCACTGCTTTGTGTATTGCTACACGTGCCCTCTGGCTGAGGTTATGACTGCCGAGAAGTTGTCCCAATGCTTTGTTCACTCTATTTTTCGCATTTACTCTTCTCTCTACATCAGTGGTGTACTTTCCATCCCGACTGAATCCACATTCAAGATATACAAATTCATCCGCTTGTTCTAGAACACCATTTCCTATTGCTACTCTAACATCTGTTCTAGCGTCTTCTCTTTCAAAAACCATTATTTTGGTTTTGCTCACATTCACACGTAGGCCCCTTTTCTTACAACCTTCTGCCATTACATCGACTAGGGTTTGCAAGTCATTCGTGGACTGCGCTAATAAAACCGCATCGTTTTATAGCAGAGAGTTAACCACTAAGTCACCCATCTGAACTCCCACATTTATTTCATTCAACCTTTGTAGACATTTATCCAGATATATGATAAACAGTCTGGCTGATAAAACGCAGCCCTGTTTAACGCCGATATTGACGTCAAACCAAGGTGACATTCCATCATCCAGCCGCACACAAGCTCTGCAGTCCATGTAGTTGGACTGCACCGCTTGCAGCAGTCTACCGTTAATACCATACTCCGGCAAAATGTCCCAAAGTTCCTTTCGTACAACAGTGTCAAATGCTTTCTCCAAATCCACAAAACTGCAGAAAACCCTCTGGCCTACAACCAGATGCTTCTCCACAATGTTGCGCAGAGAAAACACGCTTGATCCATGCATCCCCTTCCACACCTGAAACCTGCTTGTGCCTCACACAAAAATTCATCAGACACCATCCTCATTCTCCTTTCAATAATCTTACCACACACTTTGGCTGCCAAACTGGTCAAGCTTATGGCTCTGTAGTTTGCACAGTCATAACGTGAACCCTTGTCTGTGAAGCATCGCTAAAAATGTGTCACTTCATATACATAGCCTGGCTACCTATAGCATGGTTAGGTATGCGAATAATAAATAATAGCACTATCTACGTTTAATTTTAAGGATATTTTAGCACTTTCGGTAGACATCTTGGTAGTGTATGAAAGGCAAGAGCACTTACAATTTGAATGTTGGAATAGAAGACAGCAGCGGTGATAGCAACGTCGTTGCCAACGTATGTCTGTTCTCTCTTACAATCTGGATTGTACTCCTGCGCCTAAATTAAACTGAAATCAGTTCACTGAGTCAGATCAGCACAGGTATCACAAAGAGAACACAAAGATGAGGGGAAAAGAGAGGATGGTTGGTCTCACCATATTGCGCATGTAGATCGATGAGATGCCAATTTATCCTTCAACTTCAATGCGCTTTGCCTCCAGATTGTCTTGGGATGTGCAGCTACTATCATTCGAAAGATAATGCGAAGTTCTTTCTGGTAGCCCATTATATGTGATGATAACCAAGAGGAGTCAGTGCCGCATATCCTTTTTAAGTGCTGAATTTTCTATTATACCTATACATTTCGATACCGAACATAAACTTTGAGAACAATTAAGACAGGAAAGAATAAATAAGATCCTAGAAGAAGAGGAAAATATTACTAAATTATTGTCGCATAATAGCCAAAAAGGTAATAAAAAGAAATAAAAATTAGGAAATATTTTATACAGTAACGAAATTTTAAAAGTCAATTGAAGGATGACCTATAATAAACGAACTCAAAAGACTAGACTAGGCAAAGCCGGCAAAGGTTAGATAAAGGTAGCTAATTATTAAAAATAAAATCTTTTCATGGCATAATATTGTATTGCAGTTTGCAGTCCTTCGTTTGTTTTTGCTCCGATGTTTGAGCGTTCTGACGGGGTTCTTTCCCCTGATGTCGAAGCGGATACCTACAATGCGTCAATTGTAATTTAAGTGTGAATTCATCGAATACACAAAGCCGCCATCTCGCCATCGACCAAAATATAAGTTAATCAGTTTAATTAAATCAGGAACTGGATATCTTCTGTCATAGTAAGTTTAATGTTTTTATAGTAATTAAAAAGTGCTTTCTACCGAAGTTTTATTGTCTTTTGTTATATTTTATGCCTAAAGGCATATTGAATTCAGAAACATAGTACATAACTAAATTAAACATTAATGACTGTTATAACAATCAAGTTCATAATAACTGGGCAATGGCTTATTAAAACTTATTATTAACTGCATAGGTACTGCAAACGCTGAATGGAAAGAGAAATGAAAATAATATATGTCTTTGTATGTACATAGTATGTACCATGTACCTACATAATACTTGAAATGTGCAATATTTGGTATAGAAAGTAAGTGACTTCAAAGCGAATAGGTATGAAAGAGGGTATTAGTGTAAATATGTGGAAGGGATACTCAAATGATTCAGACATGTGGCAAGAATGTCGGACAAGGATTAATAAATATTATTGCGTTAAAATGAGATTTTTAAGCATTGTTCCGGTCACTGAACATTTCAATTAGTTCTATCTGACTTATCTTCATGAAAATAAAAATATAATTTTAATATGACGAGCTAATAGTAATAAATGATCACGACACAAGTTATACAGACTGTACACAGTTAGTTAGTTATACAGACTGGTGGCCCACTCATTTGTGCTTGTGAGCAGCTCATTTGTTGCCGAGCGTTCTTGAGAATGCCTCGTTTAGAGGTGAAACACGTGTCGAATTTATGTTCGGATTTTTGCGGAATATTGCAATATTGTGGTTCTGAGAGTTCTACCGTATCGCATGGTTGTGTCGCGTTGGTGAGTTTTTTGTCATTATCGTGCATGCTACTTTGCTATTATCACATTCTCCTCTATCTGTGAGAGTGCGGATTGGGAATCTTAGGTTATTCTGTCCAAAGATAACCGGGATTGACAATCCGTGGGTGAGTGGTGGGCTCTCCTCCTAAAATCCATTCTATAATAGTATAATTTATATTGTTATTTATTTTGTAAGAATATAACTGATTAATTAGATTTATTCAACAGTCTGCATCAGGGGGGTCCCACCATTCACGAAAGTTTTCATATACGGATATATTTGTGACTGCATCATTATTATTCAAAAGGGCACACATTTGACAGTATTCATCATTTTCTACATTTTCTGACATCCTATGATATGAATAGTAGTTCTTCCACTTAAAATATTCGGCATATTTCTCAGGATCACTTATAAGCTCCTTCATTTTATTTCCCAAAGATTTTAACCCCAATTCTCTTGCATCCAAATATGCTCCTTTAGGCAGAAATCTGCAATAGTAATTATGCGTTATAATAATTACACAAATTGTGAAAATATAAAATAGAAAAATAACAGTCACGAGCAGGATTCGAACCAGCATCACTTGGATACCGTCCCAGATGCTTTGCCAATTCAGCCAACGTGACATTTTCTCGGGACTGCGAATTTCGTCACTAGTGGACGGTGGTTCGATTACCATCTATCTAGCTTACAAAACACTGCATGACTAACTAGAACTTGATCACTTAAAACTCTGTTCAAAGTTGTGAAACAAAAGTATTAACCGTTACGCAATGCAAAAAATAAATAAAGGGTATGTCGTAACGTGGTTTATAGCAATAAAATGATAATAAACAGCAATGTCAGAATGTTACATGTTATTAAAATAAACTTTGAATGGACGGTGGTATGACCAGCTTAACATTGATACATCCAATCAATTTAGGTACTCTTCCAAATCAGGGGCCAACTTTGTAAAATGTGGTAGGGATAATGAAATTAACAGCATTGAGGCTACACTGACAACAAGTTTGGTCCATTCTAAGTGGATGTAAAAAGTACTCTGTGGTGGATGTCCTACACGAGTACACGAGTGACACGCGCAAATTGACTTAACGTCATGGGACATGTAATGAATATAATATATATGATATATTCATTGTAATAGATAATATGAGTAAAATACTCATTTTGCTTCAAAATGCATAATTATTTATTTTATATAACACACCAAATAATTATTATCTTAAAAAAATACTGACAGATTTTTAAAACTTTCCTCACTATCTTCGATCATCAATACCAACAAGGCACAGCGTCACGAACAAAATCAAGCTAAAAACTGTGCGTGTGAATATATATACTTATACAGCTACATCTGTTTGCTAACGAACTGAGACAAAGGTTTTAAAACAGTTTTAAGTTCAACCTAACTACAATCACGGCCATTAGTAAAAGTCACAATTCTTTTAAATATATTATCTTACATTTACGATCATTCGTCACAAAAAACGAGCAAGGCCATAATTTACTACTGCCACCTTAAAAGTGAAAAGACAAATAACATTTACTGTGAAATCAAGCCACAAATAAAGTACTTTATAACTAAACAAAATAAGAGCTCACTTCTCAAGTGCGCTGTTATTTATCGAGATAGATTTTTTGGGCTGACGCGATATCTATTGCGTTGTTGATCGAAGGTCACTATGAAACGTTTCATTCACTTACCGAGTATAATTAGCTCCACCATAAACAATAGGTATCGCGTTATTTTGTAAAGGAATAAGCAGTTTTTCTGTCACATAGTCTTCACTAAAAGCATTCTCAAAAGATAAATAAAAGTAATAATCATTTTCTATTTTTTTATTACATTGTTCAGCTGTTTCTCGAGGACAATATAAATCACCGCACGCCCCATATATGTCTACATTTAAGTTATATTTCTGTAGGTATTTTTGAAGAGCCATTACATATCCCTCACGGCGGCTCTTAGTGTTACAATTAGATGCAAACCATGCAGCAGCTTTGGATTTATTCTTATACTTCTCTTTCACTTCATCACTGATATCACGCATTTTAAACCAATATATCCAATCCATATCTTTTTTAGGACCTATGACGTTAGATTTTGAATCTCTTATAACAATGTACCCCCATTTTACTTCAGATTCCAGTCTATATGTCCAAGTCCAGTTAAAGTATCCGTCAAATCTATTAGAACATAACGGATAGTAGTCAGATGATTCTATGCTGGCAAATACATATTTTTGCTTTGGCGATCGTCGCTTAGGTAAGTCATCAACACTCATTCTTACCAGCTCTGGTCCGTGAAAAGCAATCACATCAAACAATCGATAATCACCCAAAAGCCTTCTATTTGCAGTTACTATACAATTAGTGTAAGAGCATCTTCGGGAAATAAAACCATGATCGCCTTCACCCATGTAAGAAAATGGTACGTTTGTGGGATTAGTCCAAAGTAGGATATATTTAAAATCAGTAATTTTTATGTCATGATGTAGCTTAACTGGTAACAAATACCATGAATTCACATGTAATATTTTTATGTTCCTCATTAAAGTTACCACAACAATCAAGCACAATGCATACAACACTATTTTAATCACATGAATAGAGCGTAATTTTAATCGATTATGATGCATTTTAATATTCTGATAGGCTTCTTAATGCATTTCTCTTTAATATTTCATTTTATAAATAACATGGAAATACTAGAATAGGCACTCTAAGAACACACGCTCAACACAAATGACTGGTGTAAACTAATCTTTCGACATTTTTGTAATGTAAAAGTGAACGATTGTGTCAACGCCGTTTTACGGCTACATTATCAAAAATCCATGTGGTTTCTAAAGGTAAATTTATGTACGTATATTGTGTAACCTTGCTAATATTATAAATGCGAAATCACATTTTTTTGTTATGCCGATAACTACCTCAACCGAATATCATGAATTTTTGATACGTATAGGTCAGACATATGCTACTTTTTATCCCGAAAAATATGGATAGTTCCTGTGGAATAGCAATTTTTACATTGAGATTAATAGCGAGCCTTAAAGTGAAGTATTTTCCACGTTCACGCGGATGTAGTCGCGAGCGGAATGTAGTTTTGACTAAATCTGAAATGATAAAAAAGAATTATCTATATCTGCTATACTATTACACCGCGTTTGCCGTGTGGGTCCGGCTTTAGAATTTTTCCACCCCTCTCCACCCATGGGATTCGTAAGAGCCGACTGAGGGAATACCGGGGGAGTGGGCAGCAGCACTCCTTTCGAGTATTAACAACATCCACTGCGATCGCCAACCCGCCTGCCAAGCATGGCGATTACGGCACTATCCCCACTCTTGGGGAGGCCTATGTCCAGCAGTGGACTGATGGATGGATGGATGGATTACACCGCGTGTATATGACATCATACCGATAACGGTCAAAGATATCACCAATTAACTGTAATAATATGCCCCATACCATTTTCGTCGACAACGCCATTTCGTCATCAGCAATTTTTTAGCCGCCATTGAATCATTAACAACACGACTAAAAAAATGACTAAGGTTCCAATTCATCGTAGTTTTTGGACTAAATGGGTTTATTACCTAAAATCGAATATAGACAGAAAAATTGAAAAAAAATTGCAATTTTTATGAAAAGACCGGTGCAAATTTCCACCACCTGGGGATTCAGAATCGAATACTCAACCACCATGGGTTGGGTACTCAATTCATTATCAATATTTATTATTTTGAGCGTTACTGATTCCAGTTCTAACATTTTCAAAATTTTTATCAGTCTGTTTGTATGTCCTTTTAACTCAAGAACAGCTGGAAAGATGTTAATGAAAATCATTATGTAAAAAAACACATCACCGGACACATGTTAAGCTATTATATAAATGTTATAGTCCAAGAGCCCCTGGCAACTTGTTGCAAGATAGAAATTAACAGAATTCATTGTAGGTATATGCAATAAAAATTTAATTAAACGCCGAAATGATTTATAAACAAAATTCATCTCAAACAAACATATTTCTGTAACTTTCTGGTAATTGAGAAACGATGGCAAAGGTATTCCTTAATAGATTCGTTAGGTAACCGAAATTTCTGACTGTTGTCTATTCACAAGAGACTTGCTTCAAAACTTCACGCTTTGTACAACAGATGTTATATGCAACTATTATTGTTTTAGATGCCGCATTATTCTAGTTGCACAACAATGCAATAAAATAAGTTAGCTCTCTGGTTATTTAAGAAGATTACTTTTTTTAACAGTTATATTGAGATAATATTAAAGTCAATTCTAAAAATAATGTTATCTGTTATAACAGCAATATAACAGTTATAGTTTGATATAATGTTTATTTCATCATCTGTATCATTGTCATTATAATCATTGTTAAGGAATTGCATGGCTGAGGGAATTATAATATCAGCCAACTGTCCCTAATATTTATCATGCCTCTAAAAAAACATTTTTTTTAAATTTTCAACTATCTCGACGTTTTGAATACTTTACAGCATTCATACGCCTCACGGGTGGACAGTCCACCCATTTTACCTATTACTATCTAATATCTCTTTGTTTATCAGTCCGAAGGTACTCTGGCTGGGGGCGCACTCGAGACTGAACTACCCATCAGCCATGCATTTCCTCGGCGCGCGCCAGAACTTGAGATTCGGGGTAATTTTTTATAGAGGTTGTCTTCCTCGCAGTCCGGGCGATTAAGCCAAGACCCTCGTTCCTGTATGCCCGCGAGACGTAACCACAGGCCCCCTATCAGGTTTACGATTTCCCGGTGTGGCCCCACTGTCCCCCTTCTCCAGAGCCCGAGAAGCCGATATGGCCCCGCCGACTCCGACGCCTGTTCTATCCGCCGTGCTCTCTGCTGAGTCAGTGGGACACGCGGAGACCCGTCCTGTCCGGAACTTTAGCCGCCGGCGACTGCCGTACGCATACCGTTACGCAGACTGGTTGTTTTGACTGACTGACCTTTTCACTGAATAGATATCTATAATTTTTTTATTAGAATTGGTTTCTGAGGAAGAAAGTACATAGTATTCAAATAAAACAACTGGAAGAGTTAAACTGAGTAGTGAAATTGTGTGTAAGATTTTACGGACAGGGGCATTTTATTTTATCTATATCTTAGAATAAAATATGTGTTTCAGTGATTTACAAAATCATAAATATCTCAAGGACGTAAAATAGGGAATAATATAAATTTAAAACGTAAAAAAACCATCGCTTACAAAGTTGCGGGTAACTGTTGGCAATTATAGATAATTGAGGATGGTAATTATGTTTCGTATTAGCTAACATAAGTTCAGTTTATTAAACCTTTGAAGGTGGATTAAGTGTGCCGGATACGGTACTCGTACAAGGTAAACTGCGGAACTGGTTAAAAGGTTTTGTTACGCCTTCATGAGCCTCCTTGATTTCCCATCTATCTAATTGGAAAAATTGTAACTAGTTTCATAAACTGTAAACAGTTTTCATTTCGGTACCGGAGTTTGCCGTGTGGGGCCGGCTTTGCCGTGTGGGGCCGGCTTTGCCGTGTGGGGCCGGCTTTGCCGTGTGGGGCTAGCTTTAGAATTGTCCCACCCTTCTCCACACATGAGAGTCGTAAGAGCCGACTGAGGGAATACCGGAGGAGTGGGCAGCAGCGCTCCTTCGAGTATTAACAACATCCACTGCGATCGCCAACCCGCCTGCCAAGCGTAGCGATTACGGCACTATCCCCCATTCTTGGCTAGGCCTATGTCCAGCAGTGGACGTTAAAAGGCTGATGGATGGATGGATGGATACCGGAGTTTAAGAGGAATTCATGTTTTTCATTTTATAAAGTGAGGTTATATTATACCTTAAATTGAGTTTATTTAAAAATCTAGCATTGATGATTTATTTGTTCAGAACACTTTTTTCTATCAGGAAACTAATCAGTAATAGCTCGGAATCTGATTGAAACCACCACACGTTTTTATACCTAATTTGTTTCCCTACTTACCTATGTTTTAGAGGGAGTTATCATCGCAAGGAGGGCAGCGGCTCCATGGCGACACCATTGCCGCTGCAGCGGGGCCACGGAGCAGCACGCGATTGATCGTGGCGATTGTAGGTGGGGACCTCTCACTAACGAGCGTCGTTAGAGCGATGCCATACCTACTTAGGTGTGCGGGTGCGTCACTCAGAGAGGGTAGGGCATGTAGTCCGCCAATACAGGAGATAAAATGGCAACTTTATTGAGTAGGTAAGAGCCCCATTAGTATGGAGATGGTTGGATAGAACAAGGTAGTCCTTGTTCTTTGCCCCAAATAACAGGGTGTGCGGTTAGGTATATTTTTTACCACCCTAAGAAAAAAGGGGGTTGTCCTGTAGTAGCCATGTGCTGAATAATGTTAGATGCCTATTATACCCAGTCATCACAATGAAAACTAGCCAAGTCAGACCTTAGGCTTCAATATATTATGCTAAGTTATAAGAAGAAAACTTGACACCCATTTAGATCTCACTTCTTTTGTTGTTAAAGTCTACAACAAAGGCATATATCTTAATATTAAACTTGGCTCTCATTTCATATTAATGTTTTTGATGGGATATCATTACTTTTTGTACAGAAAATATTGTAAGTGCAAATAATATGAATTTGAATTGCAAAATTGAACTTACTATATTGGATTAATGCATGTAAATGCGTTCGATAGGTTAGGTACAATACTGGTCGCTAATAAAGGGGATAGGTATACATGTTTTTAACTAACAGTTTTTTTATACAACATGGGTGGCGAACAAGCATACGGCCCACCTGATGGTAAGCGGTTACCGTAGCTTATAGACGCTAGCAAAACTAACACCAGAGGCATCCTTGGAGACGGGAAACGTTGCCATCTCCAAGGAAAGGGATAGGAGGTGGATAGGAAGGATAATAAGGAGAGTATAGGGAGGGGGTTTGGGCCTGCGGCACTGTCACTCACCATACAAAACATAACGGTATTAGAGAGACTACGGTTGATACACTCTAGTCTTTTCTGAGAGTATGGTACTTACCTGATCAAGCCGGCCCATTTATCCCGAGATGAGCAAGGCTCTACCACATACAAGTCATTTTGTATATTAGGAATTTTTCCAAAATGTTAGAAAGAAAGAAACGAGGTCATGAAAATGGTACTGACAAGCTGTTTCTTTTTTACTATTCTTCAGTTAATTATATATACTATTCTTCAGATCCTAGACTATTAGTATTCATTTGCAAAGTACAGCTTCGAATTTTCCTATTCTCATAGTGTCATAATTATATTTATGCTTATTGTGAGTTGTCTAACAAGTCTTACAGAATAATGGGTTAAAAATTATTCTATTCTTACTCAACAACTATGCGCATTTAGATAAAAAAACAAAACGAAATAGCTTTGGCAGAGAAACTGCCGTTACCCGTACCAAACACAAAACATGAAGCGTAATGAATGAGTACCGCATGAGTAAAGTTTACTCATGTGGACTATTACTAAATATACCTATATAATCTTGCGTTACGACTAAGTATGTGAGTTAATTTGTACGAGTTTCAAGATTTTAGTTTCGAGTCAGTGATGAGCAAATTTAGGGAAAAATCCGTGAGTTCTCAGGTTTAGACCGAATCAAAATTGAAGTATAGATTAAACAAAACACCGTTTTCAACTTCGCGCCAAGAAAATTGAAAATTTTCAAAAGTTGGGAAGTTATCGGGTTTACCTCGTTTTTCGAAAATAGAGTTTTCAATGAACGTTGACGTTTTGAGGTCCTAGGAAGCTTCCCCGAATGTTTCCGCGACGATGTCTGTATGTCTGTATCTGTGTGTATGTGTGTGTGTGTGTGTGTGTGTGGCCGTATGTAAACCTCTCATAACTTTTAAACGAAAATATTTTGAATATAATAAGAACCGATTCGAACCAGTAGATCTTGAGAAATCTCAAAAAAACTACAAAAAAAATGATGAAGAATGTGTTCTTTTTGGAATAACTTTTAAACGGTTTAATTGATCGATTCCAACATTTTTTTCCTAATCAGCTCTTAACATCAAAAAACCACGTCGATCACTGCCAGTCCAGTCAAAAACGGATGATTCGTTCTTGAGATATCATTGTCGAAAAAAAATGAAAAAATGTTTTTTTTCAGAATTATTGATCTATATTTTTTAGCATTTGGCATGCTCCGCCAACTTTTTTAAGTACAAATTATTTGTGGATAAGTAAAAGAGATTTTTTGTACTAGCGGGAATTAAACCCGCGTCTTTACCAATCCGAAGAAGTGCTCTAAGCCACTGAGCTATAGTACAGATCTTTCGATCATCCCAATCTCCTTGTCACATTTGCCTTTACGACCAACGCCATCTATCGGAAGCATTTACATGCATTAAACCAATATAGTAAGTTTAATTTTGCAACTAAAATTCATAATATTTGATGGTGCGATTTTGAAACATTTTAGATCAATATTTTTTAGCATTTGACATGCTCCGTCACTTTTTTAAAGTTCCTACAAATAATTATTTGTGAATAAGGAAAAGCAGATTATTTGTACTAGCAGGATTTTCATCGTGGCGATTGTAGGTGGGGACCTCTCACTAACGAGCGTCGTTAGAGCGATGCCATACCTACTTAGGTGTGCGGGTGCGTCACTCAGAGAGGGTAGGGCATGTAGTCCGCCAATACAGGAGATAAAATGGCAACTTTATTGAGTAGGTAAGAGCCCCATTAGTATGGAGATGGTTGGATAGAACAAGGTAGTCCTTGTTCTTTGCCCCAAATAACAGGGTGTGCGGTTAGGTATATTTTTTACCACCCTAAGAAAAAAGGGGGTTGTCCTGTAGTAGCCATGTGCTGAATAATGTTAGATGCCTATTATACCCAGTCATCACAATGAAAACTAGCCAAGTCAGACCTTAGGCTTCAATATATTATGCTAAGTTATAAGAAGAAAACTTGACACCCATTTAGATCTCACTTCTTTTGTTGTTAAAGTCTACAACAAAGGCATATATCTTAATATTAAACTTGGCTCTCATTTCATATTAATGTTTTTGATGGGATATCATTACTTTTTGTACAGAAAATATTGTAAGTGCAAATAATATGAATTTGAATTGCAAAATTGAACTTACTATATTGGATTAATGCATGTAAATGCGTTCGATAGGTTAGGTACAATACTGGTCGCTAATAAAGGGGATAGGTATACATGTTTTTAACTAACAGTTTTTTTATACAACATGGGTGGCGAACAAGCATACGGCCCACCTGATGGTAAGCGGTTACCGTAGCTTATAGACGCTAGCAAAACTAACACCAGAGGCATCCTTGGAGACGGGAAACGTTGCCATCTCCAAGGAAAGGGATAGGAGGTGGATAGGAAGGATAATAAGGAGAGTATAGGGAGGGGGTTTGGGCCTGCGGCACTGTCACTCACCATACAAAACATAACGGTATTAGAGAGACTACGGTTGATACACTCTAGTCTTTTCTGAGAGTATGGTACTTACCTGATCAAGCCGGCCCATTTATCCCGAGATGAGCAAGGCTCTACCACATACAAGTCATTTTGTATATTAGGAATTTTTCCAAAATGTTAGAAAGAAAGAAACGAGGTCATGAAAATGGTACTGACAAGCTGTTTCTTTTTTACTATTCTTCAGTTAATTATATATACTATTCTTCAGATCCTAGACTATTAGTATTCATTTGCAAAGTACAGCTTCGAATTTTCCTATTCTCATAGTGTCATAATTATATTTATGCTTATTGTGAGTTGTCTAACAAGTCTTACAGAATAATGGGTTAAAAATTATTCTATTCTTACTCAACAACTATGCGCATTTAGATAAAAAAACAAAACGAAATAGCTTTGGCAGAGAAACTGCCGTTACCCGTACCAAACACAAAACATGAAGCGTAATGAATGAGTACCGCATGAGTAAAGTTTACTCATGTGGACTATTACTAAATATACCTATATAATCTTGCGTTACGACTAAGTATGTGAGTTAATTTGTACGAGTTTCAAGATTTTAGTTTCGAGTCAGTGATGAGCAAATTTAGGGAAAAATCCGTGAGTTCTCAGGTTTAGACCGAATCAAAATTGAAGTATAGATTAAACAAAACACCGTTTTCAACTTCGCGCCAAGAAAATTGAAAATTTTCAAAAGTTGGGAAGTTATCGGGTTTACCTCGTTTTTCGAAAATAGAGTTTTCAATGAACGTTGACGTTTTGAGGTCCTAGGAAGCTTCCCCGAATGTTTCCGCGACGATGTCTGTATGTCTGTATCTGTGTGTATGTGTGTGTGTGTGTGTGTGTGTGGCCGTATGTAAACCTCTCATAACTTTTAAACGAAAATATTTTGAATATAATAAGAACCGATTCGAACCAGTAGATCTTGAGAAATCTCAAAAAAACTACAAAAAAAATGATGAAGAATGTGTTCTTTTTGGAATAACTTTTAAACGGTTTAATTGATCGATTCCAACATTTTTTTCCTAATCAGCTCTTAACATCAAAAAACCACGTCGATCACTGCCAGTCCAGTCAAAAACGGATGATTCGTTCTTGAGATATCATTGTCGAAAAAAAATGAAAAAATGTTTTTTTTCAGAATTATTGATCTATATTTTTTAGCATTTGGCATGCTCCGCCAACTTTTTTAAGTACAAATTATTTGTGGATAAGTAAAAGAGATTTTTTGTACTAGCGGGAATTAAACCCGCGTCTTTACCAATCCGAAGAAGTGCTCTAAGCCACTGAGCTATAGTACAGATCTTTCGATCATCCCAATCTCCTTGTCACATTTGCCTTTACGACCAACGCCATCTATCGGAAGCATTTACATGCATTAAACCAATATAGTAAGTTTAATTTTGCAACTAAAATTCATAATATTTGATGGTGCGATTTTGAAACATTTTAGATCAATATTTTTTAGCATTTGACATGCTCCGTCACTTTTTTAAAGTTCCTACAAATAATTATTTGTGAATAAGGAAAAGCAGATTTTTTGTACTAGCAGGATTTTCAGAATTTCTATGAAATTTTCAGTCGGACCAGTTCGAACTTTAAGATTCTTCAAAGAGCTCAAAAAGTTGCGTTGAATGCCGTAAATTACGAGAAAATCGGTTAATTTATTCAAAAGTTATTGCGATTTGAAAATTTAATGAATATCTAGTGTATTTAGATATTTTTATATATATTTTTAGCATTTGACATGGTTTCATTGGCAAAGCATCTGGTATCCAGGAGATGCAGGTTCAAATCCTGCTCGTGACTGTTATTTTCAATTTCACATTTTTCACTTTGTGTTTAATGAATATCTACTGTTTTATTAAATCTCATGAGATTATATATATATATATATATTAAAATTAATATATATATAAAGTCTGATATTATTATAGCCTTTATTTACCCCGGCCCGGAACTATGTTACATTCCTTCGGTGGTTTTACAAGGCACCTACCTGCTAGGTACTAATAACACTACGCATCCCTGTAAGTGTAACTCTACCACAAAGGTGCCCAGATAGTCTTGTTTCTATACCACCCAAACCTAGACCTTAATGATTGCAATAAATCGGTCCCAGAATATACAACTTAGAAGAAGAGATTATTTAGGATGTGCTATATCTAATGCGGTATGTAATAATTTTCAGACGCCTTCTAAAACTTGACAAGCAATATGTATAAGTAGGTATAGAACGAAGAAAATATTAATTTCTAACATTGAGCATCTCATCCATAATGGATATTACACGGTGTTCACGGTTCTCCTACTGGTGAGTGGTAGATACCACTTACCATGGGCAACCGCTTATCATTGCAGTGACACTTGCCACTTAGTTTCGCTAACAGCTCATATAAAATCGATCCTTATAGTGAAGAGTCCAAAACATGTTAGATATTCTCTTCCATTCTTCCAGCATTCCGCTTTCTTGAAAGTAGGCTTGGGAAAAACACTTTACTCACCGTAGGCGGTCGACTGACTGTACTGGTGTTGCCGTAATCCTTGAGTGGTAGTAACCACTTACCATCAATATGCCGCTTGTTCGTTTGCCATCGTTAGCAGCAAAATATATCACATTAAAACAATGTTTTAGACATTGTATTAATTATAGTTAACGAACGGACAATATTACTTTCGTGTCTGGAGATAAAAACCCGAGAAACGGACCTATTTTTTAGATATTTAGGTATTTTTAGCATTTGACATACTTAGCACTATACATTAAACACAAAGTGAAAAATGTGAAATCGAAAATAACAGTCAGGAGCAGGATTTGAACCTGCATCTCCTGGATACCGTCCAGATGCTTTGCCAATTCAGCCATCCTTTTTTTTTTTTGTTTAGGCGGGAAAAAATGTTCCTAACCGCACACCCCGTCGCTCGGGGCAACGTACAGGGTAGTGTGGGGCCTTCACCCACTAAAGAAACCCGCCGTGTACCGTCTCTCCGCCTTTATTGACGGGCCACTGGGACTATGTTACATTCCCTCGGTGGTCCGCCGGCGGCTTACCCTTTCGAGTACCCTCATCTGAGCAACGCATCCGTACACGGAGCGTCGCACCTTCGCGGGAGGCCTTGCGGGTGGCGGACGTTCCCCGGTCCATCCACCCGCAGCCCCAGCTAGGGCGGCATTAGGCGCAAATATTCACGCCTGCGCCGCCCCAGTCGCTGGCGGCGGTTTGGGTCTGCGGAAGGATCAGCTTCCCTGGCCCTCCGCCGCTTCCTTCCGCGAGATGACCTCCTCGCAGAAGGCAGCGACCGCGGCCCAATTCCTGTCGCTGCCAAGCATCGCTCTGACGACGCTCGGCAGCGAGAGGTCCCCCCCTATTGCTGCGACAAGTTCACGACGCTGCTCGGCCCAAGCCGGGCACGACTCGAGCGTGTGCTGCGCCGTGTCCTCGTCGCAGCCGCAATGGTGACAGCCCGGAGTCGCTTCCCTCCTTGCGGCAATGTGCAGATATCTGCCGAAGCAACCGTGCCCCGACAGCACCTGCACCAGTCGGAAAGTAAGGACTCCGTGCCGTCGCCCTGCCCACTCTTCCAGCACTGGCTGGAGCGCCCCTACGGTCCAAAGACCGGCCCGGGGCGCCTCCAGCCGCGCCCTCCAGTTGGCCATGGCAGCTCGGCGGGCGTCGCCCTGCCATCTGGCCACCACGCTGGGTGGGGGACGTCCACCCCCCTCCCGCTCTTGCCACGCCCGCCGGTACACCTCGGCGAGCACCTCCGCCTCCAAGTCCCACGGAGGGGTTCCGGCCAACACGCAGGCCGCCTCCGTCGACACCGTTCGGTATCCACGTATGACCCTGGACGCGACGACTCTCTGTGGCCTCCACAGAAGAGCCCTGTTTAGTGCGTCCAGGGACTCCGCCCACACGGGTGCGCCGTACAGCGCCATCGACCGGACCACCCCCGCGTAAAGCCGTCGACACGCATTGTTGGGTCCGCCCATATTCGGCATGAGCCGTGCAAGGGCGGACGCCGCACCGACGAGCCTCGGAGACAGTTGACGGAAGTGCTCGCGAAAGCGCCACCGCCCGTCCAGCACCAGGCCCAGATACTTAATCCGGGCCTGCACTCCAATTCGGACCCCGTCCACCGTGATCGAGGCGCCAGCAGGTGGCCGACGTCGGGGCCCTAGGAAAAGCAGGGCCTCCGACTTGTCCAGGGCCACCCTAAGCCCCAGCGCCCCGATCCTCCTGACCACCTCCGAGGTCCCTAAGGTGGCCAGGAACGCCGCTTCCTCAAAGTTTCCGCCCCGGGCCACGACCAGCGTGTCATCCGCATAGCAGATGACCGCCAGCCCGGGAGGGAGCCGACAGCGTAGCACCCAGTCGTAACCGATGTCCCACAGGAGCGGCCCTAGAACCGAACCCTGCGGGACACCACACGACATAGGTCTCCTCACAACGTCCCCTATGCGGCTCTCATAGAGAACGCTGCGGCCCTCAAGATAGTCTGCCACTAGCCGCCTCAGGTATGCAGGCACCCCGTGATACCGGAGCGCCTCCCTGATACAGCTGAATGGCAGACTATTGAATGCGTTGGCGATATCAAGCGACACCGCCAACAGCACTCCACCGCCGACGACGACTGCCGTGGCCGCGGCCTTCAGGCGCATGATTGCGCCGACCGTCGAACGACCAGTCCGAAAACCGAATTCGAACGTCGAATTCAGCCATCCTGACAATTGCTCCTGACTGCTAATTTCGATGACACATCATACTTAACGTCTTTGGGTGACGCCTGCGCCATCTGTCGGAAGTATTTTCATACATTATACCGACCAGCTAAACTTAATTTTACAATTAAGATTTTTACCTTTTCACTTTGTGTTTAATGTATTTTTTAGATTTCTAATATTAGTAAAGGTAGATCATTGCCTTTGTTGTGGAGATCACTGCAGCCTATCGAGAAAAACAAGAATTACCCGTAGGTACCTAGACGACAGATTAGGTTATCGAAATCGATGTCCAGTCACCACCCCATTAAACATACGTACGAGACCCATGCCTCGTAAGGTGCTAAGCTATGTTTTTGGAAATGATGTGTGCATTTATTTATAAATTATCACTACTCATTGAAGGCCAATATTGTGAGAAAACCTATATTTGAGAAATTTTATCGACGGCTTGTGAAGTCTAACAATCTGTACCAGTCCAGCGTGGTGGACTACTGCCAAAATGTGTCTTATTCCGAGAGAAGCCAACCAAAAGAGAATAACGGGCTGAAAAAAAAAAGACTTGTTGCGAGCTTAACTAGGTATAATTTGCCGATTTTAAAATAGATGCAGTCGCGGCTACTCGGACTATAAAACAAGGCGTATTTGACTTTTATCAAATTATTTTATTTTAATTTTCATTTAATAATAATGCAATATCACATAACACCTTATGCTTCACTTATGTATTTTAGACACAGAAAATAGATGTTTAAATATGTACATCACTAGTTTCTTTTTATAAAGAACTAAAATCTACATGATGCAAAAATATCTCGACTTAGAAAATACTAATAGAATACGAATAGTCTCCAGGTACATCAATCTGATTGGTCAACGGAATGGTTTTATATTTTTTTTTTATAAGCCACCTTGTAAAAACCGAACCACTTTGTAAATAACCAGTAACTAAGATTTAACACTGAAGAATACACTTTGTTATACTTCTCAAGTATATTAGACCATATATAATTTCAGTGCTCATGATTGTAGTCAATAACATATTTATTTATTAAATAAGAATTTTAACATATTTTTTAGTTTTACAGATAAATCTAGAGTTCTAGCTAGTCGCTAGTTATTTTTTGCTAGAAAATTACGTCGCTGTAACGAAATTATCATCATAGTTAATTTATTCGCAAAAGCTCAGGTGGTGGTTCAGTTCGTACGCAGGATAATTATTTGAGTGACATACATAATAATATATTATTGTTCTGAGTTTTGAGTGACCGACATAGCCCGCCGGGTTGCCATGCTGAAGTGGCAATGGGCAGGCCACATCGCTCGACAAACCGACAACCGTTGGGGAAGAAAGATTCTCGAGTGGCGACCACGTAACGGACAGCACAGCGTAGGACGGCCCCCCACCAGATGGACCGACGATCTGGTCAAAGTCGCGGGGAGCCGTTGGATGCGGTCGGCGTCGAAAGGCTGATGGATGGATGATGGATGAGTTCTGAGTCCCTGAGCATTTTGTGTCTCCGTTCAATTATATGTCTGTACAGTCCCCCGTAATACTGGTATTACTCCCTAGCATGGTGTGGCCTAAAAAGCTGCTCATTTTGGATACTACAGCTTCTACTAATTCTCTCTGTAACTTTTAATATCCAGATAGTTATAGTTCTTATGACCTATGAGTCATTAAGGAAAAAAAGGGAGGCGCATTTTTTAAGGTCACATTCCACCTCTTTTCAAGTTCATTTGAATTGATTTTATATTCTATCTTGCATCCTGTGCTGGCCGCTGCTTTCTGTGACGCTTCCGATGTAAACCAGGCGTAACATATAGCATTTTTATACATTTCAAGCCATACTGGTCTGCAAAATCGACAAAATTTCTAAGAATAATTAATAAATTTAAGTACATACCTAATACTAATAAACATTGTATAAGCTCCGCATAGTTATTCAGTGTTTTGTTCCGTTCTTACAATGTCAAACTGTCATATTAGTGACAAAGACAAAACACTGAATAACTATTCAGAGGTTATACAACGTTTATTAATAAGGCAGTGTTATGTTTATTTTGTGGTCCAAATTGACTATAATCATTATAATTGACTTTCGTATTGAAACTATCGTGAGATTGATACGTATAAAGAATATATAACTGTTTAAATAACTCACGTTGTGTATCATACTTATAATAAGATCTGTTGTAATATATGTCATACTTATAATAAGACCTGTCGTAATATATGGATCGATGAAGAAAGGGTCCAAGCAGTGGATATGAGGATGATGAGGTAGATGTCTGAAGTGACGAGAAATTATAAGATCAGAAAGGAATTAAATTTCAAAGTAGAATCAGTAACAGAGAAATTGAGGAGTATTAGATTAGCGTCATATAGCGGATGTGATGCAAAGGGATGAATGTCATGTGTAAAAGAAACTAAGATAGTAAAAACTTTAACATTAAAATGATAGTCTATAGCTTACCCCAATTCACCAAATTTAGCAGCAATACCTTCTCTTATATAATCAGAGCGAACAGAAAGTGCCATATATTCAAACATTTGGTCAACTCCATATCGAGTCATCAGCTTTGGGATAGAATACAACTTATACCAATTACGGTCCATTTGATTATACCTTTCCACTTCTGGAGTTCTAGCTGGCTAAAATAGTTTACTATATTAATTATAAAACCAATGATATCTGCCACCTTAGTATTTATACCAAATAATAAAATGTAGTTTTTCCTGCGGATATGGTTTAATTAAGCGTCCGTTTGATTTGTGAGACGTGTAACGCACATAGATTGTCGCAATTTAATTGTCTAATAATGTTTGCAATGGCTAGAATTCATTGTATGAAGTATAAATTATAATTTGTGAATAAAGAAAAAAAGTATTTTAGTACAGGCAGGAATCGAACCTGCGTCCCTTCCTATCCGGGGAAGTGCTCTAATCCACTGAGCTACAGTACTATCTTTTATACATACCCAATCTCCTTATCACATTTGTCTTAACGACCAACGCCCTCTATCGGAACGCATTTACATGCATTAATCCAATATAGTAAGTTTAATTTTGCAATTAAAATTCAAACTATTTAAAGGCGTGATTTTTTCAAACATTTTGATCTATATTTTAGCACTTGACATGCTCAGCTACACTAAACTAATATTTTCAAAGCTTAGACTCAAAAATATGCTCTTAAAAGGATTTTTCAAACTTCGAATTATTTTGGGAGATACAGCGGATTTTGAGACGCGGCACCTAAACCGGCCGAGCGGAGTGATCACACAATGAACGGCAGATGTCTTCCAGAAATTCTTTTGTATCCGACTTGAGCTCGTTATGTACCCCCTTAAATTTTTATATATACCTGAATAACAGTACGTACCCAATATACCTGGAACTGTCCACACAAAATCTACCTGGAAGTGTGTATCTCTATAGTATAATTTACAAATTATTACTTATATATTTTTCTGTTCAGTTTAGTTTTAATCTTGGAGCTAAGTAGACACGTGTTCAGTGCATATTTTTCCATTTGACCAGTTTAGAAATAATTGACTACACAGATGGCGGAGTGGTCTACATACCCACCCAACCGAGTGTTGTGGAACAAGATAACTCTTTGTGTGACCCACTAATGGTTATTAAATCTGAGTGTAATTTGTGCCCGTGAAATTGTATTTTGTAAATTCCCCCGCGACACAAGCATTATTCCTTAGTGCAGGGTGTGGTCTTTGGGCACTCATCACGGAAAAACTACTAGGTAGATTTCAATAGAGTTTTAGTCATATCTATACTAGGTATCTATACTATTATAAAGCTATAGCGGAGCTGTCTGTACATTTGAAATAATTATTTGATCATAGGTATTTAAAATAATTCTGAACACAAAAAAAGAACAAAATAAAATTTTAGAATTTTTGTATGTTTACTTACTTATCATTACACCATCACATATTAACTTACTTATCATTACACCATTACTTATCATTAACCTTGCGGGGTAAGCAGAGAGAACCGAGTGCCAAAAGGCTCTATTCATAATTTTCTTCATACACGCTCGCTGGTTAACTAAATTAACAACGTATAAAACTGATACTTACTGGAAAATCATCAAATTGATCACTTTTTCTTATAAGTTTTGTTGTTGCAGTGGCTATTATTTCAGGTAAAATATTACCGTTTATTTCTGGACAACATATTACATTTTGATACAATGTATTTTCGCATTTATATTTGAGAATATCTCTATATTCATCTAATGCTTTCAAGCTTGTAGGTATACCTGAAAATAAATAAAGTTAACAAATATTTTTTTTTTTTGTAAAAATAGATTGTGTTAAAGGATATGAACTTTTTAATAGCTACAAGATCACATAATTATGCTATCCAGTTTTATTGAACTTCGGTCTTCGTATGTTTAAGAACCGATTCTTGTAAGAAAAGTTAACAAAAAAGCAGTGTATCACTCATTAGATTGATGTTTGTTGTCAGTAAAAAACCATAGCATAACCAAACATAACCTAACTTACAATATAAAAAACAAATCAAAAATTACGTAATGATTTAGTATTTAGTTATTTCTATAAAAAAACCACAACAGACTTATCATTTTAATAATTTAAGATGATGATAGGCAAAAATCGTAAAGTATGATGACGATAGAAAATATCTTACGGCCGTGTGGGGCCGGCACCAAGTATAGCTCCACCCCGTCTCTACCTATGGGAGTCGTAAAAGCCGACTAAGGGATTACCGGGGGACCGGGCAGCAGCGTTCCCCTGTGTACTAAAAACATTCACTGCGATCGCCAACCCGCCTGTTAAGCGTGGCGATTTAGGTAAAATCCCCATTTTGGGGAAGCCTATGTCCAGCAGTGGATGACGGAAGACTGATGGATGGATGGATGGAGAAACTATCTTACCCGATATCTGATGCATAAGTTCTTTTTTTACGTAATTATTAATTCGAAATTCGACGAACTCATCAATTAATTCGTATGGAAGATCTATCACACAGAATTTTGTGATGATTCGTTTATTATTCCGCAATGAGAAATCCGACCATTTCCTAACAACATTAACGTGTTTTAACATTTTCGCGTATTGCTGGGCTGACACTGATGAGTTTGATGAAGTAAGAGTAGCTTTATATATAAGTGTCTGCGGCAATTCCTTGAGCAGCTAAGAATTGTTTATAAAGTAATCAATCAAAATACGCAAATATACTTTGTTCCTGGATTTTATTACTTGAAAACAATGCAACGAATATGATATCGCTATTGAGCACTTTTAGTCGTTTTTACTCGTACATAAAAAAAAAAATTATGCTTGTAATTTTCGAGGTGAAAATATGGGTTGGTGTAGTATTAGCAATTTAAATGTTTTGTGCAGACAAGTACCAGCAATGCTCCCATAACTAAAATATTTTGCGAGCTAGATGCCTGAAATTTTAATGAGATATTAAGGCTAGGTAGATAAATCATAGTTGATCATCCAACATTCTACAGTGCCTGAAAACGAAGATCTACGAACAGTGTGTGTTACCAGTGATATTAGTGATAACATATGGAATAGAGACATGATCTCTGGATGTTGGCCTTGTGTCAAGGCTCAAAATCACTCATCGTGCCATAGAGCGGACTATGCTCGGTATTTGTTTACGTGATCGAATTCGTAAAGCGGGGATCCGTAGGAGGACGGCAGTAACTGACATAGCCCATTGCGTCAGCATGCTGAAGTGGCAATGGGCAAACCACATTGACGAACTGAAACTTGTTCTTTGTTTGATAGCTCTTGATTGATACTTAATAAATGATATATATTTTATCCCACTACTATTTGGGGAATCTGAAATATAACCTAAAAACTAGGGTAGCAACCATTGTTGTTAGGATTTGTAACATCCTTTCTCAGTATCGAAGACCCACATGTAAATTTTCACGGCCCTAGCGTCCCCCGGCGTTTTTTTTTGTCTGACTTGTGGCGATCCTGATAATGCCGCCAATGACAACCCCAGGCATTTTGGCTGTACTTTGATATATCAATTAGTAAATCAGTTATTCTTTTAAATATATACTTGTAGATTAGTGAGTAAGGAGTAGTAAATATTTATTCGCGCTAAAATGAGATTTTTAAGCATTGTTCCGGTCACTGAACATTTCAATTAGTTCTATCTGACTTATCTTTATGAAATTAAAAATATAATTTTAATATGACGAGCCAATAGTAATAAATGATCACGACACAAGTTATATTATCATTTACAGATTGTAGATGTAAGTACTAATGTAATAAAAGTAAAAAGATGTTTTAATATTGTTCTTTAAAAAAAAACTACAAACAAATACCTAGTACCATGGCCTAATAATACAGGCCTGCTCAAATCGTTGACAGATTGCCGTAACTACGTCATAATGACGTCACATTTTCCTTGCCGTTTTTCAAATAAAATTATTTAGGGTAAATAATAACAGACGACAGCATTTTAAAAATAATAATACCAATCATTTACTCATCAAAAATGAATGTTTAATTGTTTACAGTAATTATAATTTCAGAATTTCTAGTCTAAATTGGTTTATTTTTATAAAAAGGAATCTTAGTTACTAATATGAGCAGAATCGTAGTTATTAGTCTGGCAGCATAGCGTGGTTGTTGTATATGACAGATACATGACAACTATCGCTTTTAGCCGTTTCTCTTTCAAACCAACGAGAAAACTAGCTCGTACTCTTTCTGTTAACATTGAATCTCAAAGTTTTTCCAACCATGGTGATATGTTACATGAAAAATATACAAACTAATAAGTGAAACAATTGTAGGTACTCCTACAATTGTTTCGTATGGTGAGTGAGAGCGCTGAGGCCCTCCTTATCCTCTCCTTGTTATCCTTCCTTTTCACTGCCTAACACTTTCCTTAGAGCAGGAGTCGCGCGAGTGATGCCTCTGGTCATCTGGTGTTGCTAGCGTCTATAGGCTACGGTACCGGTTACCGTAGCACCACCTCCTGGTATTATAAAAAAAATATTGCTGGTTAGAATGGAGAATAGAACGTTTAAATAGAAAATTTGAAAACAGGCTAGAGGCTAATTTATAAAGTGCCTTTACAGAGAGGTATTATAATATCCAACCAGCTCAGAGCGATAAATTGGAGTATATTAAAATTTTTTTTTTGTAATTTTGTACGCCAAATAAAAATTCCACCATTTTTCTAATCCAAGTCACGTTTATAACTCGCGACTTATCTTCAAATTTTTAATCCTTACTATAATATAAATGTGAAAGTGACTTTATTTGTTAGTTTTTTTGTGACGCTTTCACGGCGTTACTACTGAACCCCAGAGTACTAGAGCTCAGAAAAGGACAGGCTACATTTCATCCCGGAAAAATAAATGATTTCTTCGGGTTAGCTATTTTTGCATAAAGCTAATTAAAGTGCAGTAATGCGACATATTTATATTCTGAAACCACCCGTACGGAGTTATGGGTAGAGTCTAGTTTAATATATTTTAGCTTTTATAGACAGTAATACTTTTTTATTTCAGACTTCTAACCTTTAAGGGGTTTGTGGGTAAATTGTAGGGAAAAAAAATTTGAGAGCCAATGCTGCCTTGTTGATGACGTATGCACGGCAAAATTTTGTATGTCACTTCGCGATTTGAGCAGGCCTGTATTATTGGGCCATGCCTAGTACAAACCATAAGCCATAAGTTACTCTATGGTACAAACTAATTTGGGATATACTGCTGGATACTCCGGACGAAAGAGTACTTTAAGATACACTATCTTAATAAAGAGTTGTAGTTCTCTAAAAAAAATCCTAAAGATATGTATCTGTATTAAGTAAATCACTCTTACGAAACGAGGGTGGTTAGTTAGTTTATATTTACTAGTAATTTTAGGTATAGTATGATAGTAGACTTGAATATATTATGAAGAATTTTGTAGCCTCATAATTAATAAGCCAGTTTGGATGTGCACGATTACAAATATTCCAATGCAGAGGATCCTTTAATAACCTTTCGCTTATCAGATCGACGTTTCCTTCGTATATTTTTATGAGCTCAATGGCTGTAAAAATCTTGAACTTTTTATTCAAAGAACAAAACTATAGTATAAATCTCATCTTCAAATGTTGAGACCGAAATTCACAGTAGACAAAGACATTCACGAAACCTGTCAAAAAATATTTTTTAATAATGATACTCTACCAATTCTCAAAATTAATCTGTAATTCTCTAAATGAGTTTTGAAAACTTTAACTAAGTAAAAATAGGCCTACCGTGGGATTGTAAATTATTCAAACTTTTAATTAAATTAAAGAACCAACCCACTTGTGATTAGCGGGCTTTTAATATTTATTTTTGTAAATAGAAATAAAACTTTACATCTAAATGACTGCACAGATGGCGGAGTGGTTTAGGCGCCGGACTCCCTCCCACCCCAGTGTTGTGGGTTTGATTCTCAAGCTGGACGACCGTCTTTCGTACAGCCAATTGTACAATGTTTCTTAGTAATGTAGAGTCCATGTGCGTTAGCACTTTCATTAGGTGAGTCATGACTTATCTGTTACCATAATCACTGGAAAAAGAAGTGTAAAATGTGAGTTCATCTAAGTTTATTTCAAGTAGACGTGATAATTGGTAGTGGTATCATCCATTATCACATAGTTTTCGTGATCGATGTGAAACCTTTTAGCACGCGGCCGGAATCTAAACCAAACCGCCATCTGTGTATCAATCGACTATTTAATAAACATCGACATTTATTTACCATGTTTAATGGCGTAGGAATTAAATCTTACTATCTAAAAATAACTAAAATTCTTAGGTAATATATAAACATTTTCTTCCAAAAAATTCCATATACTAATAAATTAGATTCCACCCAGGACTGCCTTCAAATTGGTAACATTTGATGACAAGCAACGTACATAGTCATTATTTATTATAATAGATATAATTTTTTACTTTTTAGTTCAAATAAAGCGTTTTTTTTAGTATTATAAACTATAATTTATATTGTTATTTATTTTGTAAGAATATAACTGATTAATTAGATTTATTCAACAGTCTGCATCAGGGGGGTCCCACCATTCACGAAAGTTTTCATATACGGATATATTTGTGACTGCATCTTTATTATTCAAAAGGGCACACATTTGACAGTACTCATCAGTTTCTACATTTTCTGACATCCTATGATATGAATAGTAGTTCTTCCACTTAAAATATTCGGCATATTTCTCAGGATCGCTTATAAGCTCCTTCATTTTATTTCCCAAAGATTTTAACCCCAATTCTCTTGCATCCAAATATGCTCCTTTAGGCAGAAATCTGCAATAGTAATTATGCGTTTTAATAATTACACAAATTTTGAAAATATAAAATCGAAAAATAACAGTCACGAGCAGGATTCGAACCTGCCACTACCTATCACTTGGATACCGTCCCAGATGCTTTGCTAATTCAGCCAACGTGACATTTTCTCGGGACTGCGAATTTCGTCACTAGTGGACGGTGGTTCGATTACCATCTATCTAGCTTACAAAACAGTGCATGACTAGCTACAACTTGATCACTTAAAACTCTGTTCAAAGTTGTGAAACAAAAGTATTAACCGTTGCGCAATGCAAAAAATAAATAAAGGGTATGTCGTAACGTGGTTTATAGCAATAAAATGATAATAAACAGCAATGTCAGAATGTTACATGTTATTAAAATAAACTTTGAATGGACGGTGGTATGACCAGCTTAGCATTGATACATCCAATCAATTTAGGTACTCTTCCAAATCAGGGGCCAACTTTGTAAAATGCGGTAGGGATAATTAAATTAACAGCATTGAGGCTATACTGACAACAATTTTGGTCCATTCTAAGTGGATGTAAAAAGTACTCTGTGGTGGATGTCCTACACGAGTAATATCCTTCTTCGTCTAATTACACGAGTGACACGCGCAAATTGACTTAACGTCATGGGACATGTAATGAATATAGATAATATATTCATTGTAATAGATAATATGAGTAAAATACTCATTTTGCTTCAAAATGCATAATTATTTGTTTTATATAACACACCAAATAATTATTATCTTAAAAAAATACTGACAGATTTATAAAACTTTCCTCACTATCTTCGATCATCAATACCAACAAGGCACAGCGTCACGAACAAAATCAAGCTAAAAACTGTGCGTGTGAATATATATACTTATACAGCTATATCTGTTTGCTAACGAACTGAGACAAAGGCTTTAAAACAGTTTTAAGTTCAACCTAACTACAATCACGGCCATTAGTAAAAGTCACAATTCTTTTAAATATTATCTTACATTTACGATCATTCGTCACAAAAAACGAGCAAGGCCATAATTTACTACTGCCACCTTAAAAGTGAAAAGACAAATAACATTTACTGTGAAATCAAGCCACAAATAAAGTACTTTATAACTAAACAAAATAAGAGCTCACTTCTCAAGTGCGCTGTTATTTATCGAGATAGATTTTTTGGGCTGACGCGATATCTATTGCGTTGTTGATCGAAGGTCACTATGAAACGTTTCATTCACTTACCGAGTATAATTAGCTCCACCATAAACAATAGGTATCGCGTTATTTTGTAAAGGAATAAGCAGTTTTTCTGTCACATAGTCTTCACTAAAAGCATTCTCAAAAGATAAATAAAAGTAATAATCATTTTCTATTTTTTTATTACATTGTTCAGCTGTTTCTCGAGGACAATATAAATCACCGCACGCCCCATATATGTCTACATTTAAGTTATATTTATGTAGGTATTTTTGAAGAGCCGTTACATATCCCTCACGGCGGCTCTTAGTGTTACAATTAGATGCAAACCATGCAGCAGCTTTGGATTTATTCTTAAACTTCTCTTTCACTTCATCACTGATATCACGCATTTTAAACCAATATATCCAATCCATATCTTTTTTAGGACCTATGACGTTAGATTTTGAATCTCTTATAACAATGTACCCCCATTTTACTTCAGATTCCAGTCTATATGTCCAAGTCCAGTTAAAGTATCCGTCAAATCTATTAGAACATAACGGATAGTAGTCAGATGATTCTATGCTGGCAAATACATATTTTTGCTTTGGCGATCGTCTCTTAGGTAAGTCATCAACACTCATTCTTACCAGCTCTGGTCCGTGAAAAGCAATCACATCAAACAATCTATAATCACCCAAAAGCCTTCTATTTGCAGTTACTATACAATTAGTGTAAGAGCATCTTCGGGAAATAAAACCATGATCGCCTTCACCCATGTAAGAAAATGGTACGTTTGTGGGATTAGTCCAAAGTAGGATATATTTAAAATCAGTAATTTTTATGTCATGATGTAGCTTAACTGGTAACAAATACCATGAATTCACATGTAATATTTTTATGTTCCTCATTAAAGTTACCACAACAATCAAGCACAATGCATACAACACTATTTTAATCACATGAATAGAGCGTAATTTTAATCGATTATGATGCATTTTAATATTCTGATAGGCTTCTTAATGCATTTCTCTTTAATATTTCATTTTATAAATAACATGGAAATACTAGAATAGGCACTCTAAGAACACACGCTCAACACAAATGACTGGTGTAAACTAATCTTTCGACATTTTTGTAATGTAAAAGTGAACGATTGTGTCAACGCCGTTTTACGGCTACATTATCAAAAATCCATGTGGTTTCTAAAGGTAAATTTATGTACGTATATTGTATAACCTTGCTAATATATATTTTTGTTATGCTGATAACTACCTCAACCGAATATCATGAATTTTTGATACGTATAGGTCAGACATATGCTACTTTTTATCCCGAAAAATATGGATAGTTCCTGTGGAATAGCAATTTTTACATTGAGATTAATAGCGAGCCTTAAAGTGAAGTATTTTTCACGTTCACGCGGATGTAGTCGCGAGCGGAATGTAGCTTTCACTAAATCTGAAATGATAAAAAGGAATTATCTATATCTGCTATACTATTACACCGCGTTTGCCGTGTGGGTCCGGCTTTAGAATTTTTCCACCCCTCTCCACCCATGGGATTCGTAAGAGCCGACTGAGGGAATACCGGGGGAGTGGGCAGCAGCACTCCTTTCGAGTATTAACAACATCCACTGCGATCGCCAACCCGCCTGCCAAGCATGGCGATTACGGCACTATCCCCACTCTTGGGGAGGCCTATGTCCAGCAGTGGACTGATGGATGGATGGATGGATTACACCGCGTGTATATGACATCATACCGATAACGGTCAAAGATATCACCAATTAACTGTAATAATATGCCCCATACCATTTTCGTCGACAACGCCATTTCGTCATCAGCAATTTTTTAGCCGCCATTGAATCATTAACAACACGACTAAAAAAATTACTAAGGTTCCAATTCATCGTAGTTTTTGGACTAAATGGGTTTATTACCTAAAATCGAATATAGACAGAAAAATTGAAAAAAAAATTGCAATTTTTATGAAAAGACCGGTGCAAATTTCCACCACCTGGGGATTCAGAATCGAATACTCAACCACCATGGGTTGGGTACTCAATTCATTATCAATATTTATTATTTTGAGCGTTACTGATTCCAGTTCTAACATTTTCAAAATTTTTATCAGTCTGTTTGTACGTCCTTTTAACTCAAGAACAGCTGGAAAGATGTTAATGATAAATCATTATGTAAAAAAACACATCACCGGACACATGTTAAGCTATTATATAAATGTTATAGTCCAAGAGCCCCTGGCAACTTGTTGCAAGATAGAAATTAACAGAATTCATTGTAGGTATATGCAATAAAAATTTAATTAAACGCCGAAATGATTTATAAACAAAATTCATCTCAAACAAACATATTTCTGTAACTTTCTGGTAATTGAGAAACGATGGCAAAGGTATTCCTTAATAGATTCGTTAGGTAACCGAAACTTCTGACTGTTGTCTATTCACAAGAGACTTGCTTCAAAACTTCACGCTTTGTACAACAGATGTTATATGCAACTGTTATTGTTTTAGATGCCGCATTATTCTAGTTGCACAACAATGCAATAAAATAAGTTAGCTCTCTGGTTATTTAAGAAGATTACTTTTTTTAACAGTTATATTGAGATAATATTAAAGTCAATTCTAAAAATAATGTTATCTGTTATAACAGCAATATAACAGTTATAGTTTGATATAATGTTTATTTCATCATCTGTATTAAGGAATTGCATGGCTGAGGGAATTATAATATCAGCCAACTGTCCCTAATATTTATCATGCCTCTAAAAAATCATTTTTTTTTTAATTTTCAGCTATCTCGACGTTTTGAATACTTTACAGCATTCATACGCCTCACGGGTGGACAGTCCACCCATTTTACCTATTACTATCTAATATCTCTTTGTTTATCAGTCCGAAGGTACTCTGGCTGGGGGCGCACTCGAGACTGAACTACCCATCAGCCATGCATCTCCTCGGCGCGCGCCAGAACTTGAGATTCGGGGTAATTTTTTATAGAGGTTGTCTTCCTCGCAGTCCGGGCGATTAAGCCAAGACCCTCGTTCCTGTATGCCCGCGAGACGTAACCACAGGCCCCCTATCAGGTTTACGATTTCCCGGTGTGGCCCCACTGTCCCCCTTCTCCAGAGCCCGAGAAGCCGATATGGCCCCGCCGACTCCGACGCCTGTTCTATCCGCCGTGCTCTCTGCTGAGTCAGTGGGACACGCGGAGACCCGTCCTGTCCGGAACTTTAGCCGCCGGCGACTGCCGTACGCATACCGTTACGCAGACTGGTTGTTTTGACTGACTGACCTTTTCACTGAATAGATATCTATAATTTTTTTATTAGAATTGGTTTCTGAGGAAGAAAGTACATAGTATTCAAATAAAACAACTGGAAGAGTTAAACTGAGTAGTGAAATTGTGTGTAAGATTTTACGGACAGGGGCATTTTATTTTATCTATATCTTAGAATAAAATATGTGTTTCAGTGATTTACAAAATCATAAATATCTCAAGGACGTAAAATAGGGAATAATATAAATTTAAAACGTAAAAAAACCATCGCTTACAAAGTTGCGGGTAACTGTTGGCAATTATAGATAATTGAGGATGGTAATTATGTTTCGTATTAGCTAACATAAGTTCAGTTTATTAAACCTTTGAAGGTGGATTAAGTGTGCCGGATACGGTACTCGTACAAGGTAAACTGCGGAACTGGTTAAAAGGTTTTGTTACGCCTTCATGAGCCTCCTTGATTTCCCATCTATCTAATTGGAAAAATTGTAACTAGTTTCATAAACTGTAAACAGTTTTCATTTCGGTACCGGAGTTTGCCGTGTGGGGCCGGCTTTGCCGTGTGGGGCCGGCTTTGCCGTGTGGGGCCGGCTTTGCCGTGCGGGGCCGGCTTTGCCGTGTGGGGCTAGCTTTAGAATTGTCCCACCCTTCTCCACACATGAGAGTCGTAAGAGCCGACTGAGGGAATACCGGAGGAGTGGGCAGCAGCGCTCCTTCGAGTATTAACAACATCCACTGCGATCGCCAACCCGCCTGCCAAGCGTAGCGATTACGGCACTATCCCCCATTCTTGGCTAGGCCTATGTCCAGCAGTGGACGTTAAAAGGCTGATGGATGGATGGATGGATACCGGAGTTTAAGAGGAATTCATGTTTTTCATTTTATAAAGTGAGGTTATATTATACCTTAAATTGAGTTTATTTAAAAATCTAGCATTGATGATTTATTTGTTCAGAACACTTATTTCAATCAGGAAACTAATCAGTAATAGCTCGGAATCTGATTGGAACCACCACACGTTTTTATACCTAATTTGTTTCCCTACTTACCTATGTTTTAGAGGGAGTTATCATCGCAAGGAGGGCAGCGGCTCCATGGCGACACCATTGCCGCTGCGGCGGGGCCACGGAGCAGCACGCGATTGATCGTGGCGATTGTAGGTGGGGACCTCTCACTACCGAGCGTCTTTAGAGCGATGCCATACCTACTTAGGTGTGCGGGTGCGTCACTCAGATAGGGTAGGGCATATAGTCCGCCAATACAGGAGATAAAATGGCAACTTTATTGAGTAGGTAAGAGCCCCATTAGTATGGAGATGGTTGGAGAGAACAAGGTAGTCCTTGTTCTTTGCCCCAAATAACAGGGTGTGCGGTTAGGTATATTTTTTACCGCCCTAAGAAAAAAGGGGGTTGTCCTGTAGTAGCCATGTGCTGAATAATGTTAGGTGCCTATTATACCTAGTCATCACAATGAAAACTAGCCAAGTCAGACCTTAGGCTTCAATATATTAACCACCGAAGGAATGTAACATAGTTCCAGTGGCCCGCCAATAAAGGCGGAGAGACGGCACACGGCGGGTTTCTTTAGTGGGTGAGGGCCCCACACTACCCTGTTCGTTGCCCCGAACGACGGGGTGTGCGGTTAGGTACATATTTTCCCGCCTAAACAAAAAAAAAAAAAAAAAAGGCTTCAATATATTATCCTAAGTTATAAGAAGAAAACTTGACACCCATTTAGATCTCACTTCTTTTGTCGTTAAAATCTACAACAAAGGCATATATCTTAATATTAAACTTGGCTCCCATTTCATATTAATGTTTTTGATGGGATATCATTACTTTTTGTACAGTAAGTGATAAAAATTTACTAGTTTCTGATTTATTCCTTTGTATTCACGCAATAACCTATCTGGATGCTAAATTTGAATTTTCTAGGTCATCTGGAAGTGGGTTAGAGTTTTGATCTATAGGTCAGTCAGTGATAAAAATGACGGTTTTTCGACGTTAATATCTAAATAACCGTTTGAGGTGTGTATATGAAATTTGGAGCACATGTCTCAATATATGAGCCAAATTTGTCATATTTATGTGAAACAGATTTTGAGTTATGAGTGTGTCAAAAGTGGCTCCAAATGGTTCGTGTAATGTTACACACTGTACTGCTCGCCAATTCTTTAGCTTGAACTTGGCTTGACAGGCTGCCGCGTGTCTAGATTAATTGTTTGATCTTAAATCAAAACTTGTAAATCAAAACTGCTTAAGTACATTTAGGTATCGGTTTTTTATAGTACAAATTACACCGAGGCAGCGACTTGTGCTGTAGAAAGCACAAGTCCGCCCTCACGTGGAGTACTGCTCACATCTCTGGGCAGGCGCACCAAAATACCAGCTCGACCCACTTGACTCCCTGCAAAGATGAACTGTTCGGATTGTCGATGATCCCAATCTCACGGATCAGCTGGCGTCGTTGGGGCAGCGGAGAGACTTTGGGGCTCTCTGTGTTCTCTATCGACTCTTCAACGGGCAGTGCTCCGAGGAACTGTTTGAAGTGGTAACAACATCGCCGTTTTACTACCGGACCACGAGACGTCGTACTAGGGTTCATCCATACCACCTGGAAAAGATCTCGTCCAAGACGGTTCATTTTCAGCGATCTTTTCTACCACGTACGTGTAAGATCTGGAATGAACTTCCTGCTGCGGTGTTTCCCCAGCGTTACGACTTGTCCCTCTTTAAGCGAGGTTTGAGAAGAGCACTTTACTCACGGTAGGCGGCGACTGGGCTGTGCCCCTGGTGTTGCCATAGTCCATGGGCGGCGGTTACTACTTACCATCAGGTGAGCCGTCTGCCCATCCGCCACCGTTGGCAATAATATAAAAAAAAAACTGTGTTGTGAATGTGGAAAAAGAGAAGTTTAGTGCGAGCGGGATTACAATCTGCGTCCCTTCTAATCCTGGGAAGTGCTCTAAGCCGCTGTTCTCTTCTCCGCATTCACAAGCAATTTGTACTTTAATAATTTAAAGCTGAACATGTCAAATGAAATACAGATCCAAAATGTTTAAATTGAAAAAAAAACGTGCCAAATATATGAAAAATAATATGAATTTTAATTGCAAAATTGAACTTACTATATTGGATTAATGCATGTAAATGCGTTCGATAGGTTAGGTACAATACTGGTCGCTAATAAAGGGGATAGGTGTAGATGTTTTTTACTAACAGTTTTTTTTATACAACATGGGTGGCGAACAAGCATACGGCCCACCTGATGGTAAGCGGTTACCGTAGCTTATAGACGCTAGCAAAACTAACACCAGAGGCATCCTTGGAGACGGGAAACGTTGCCATCTCCAAGGAAAGGGATAGGAGGTGGATAGGAAGGATAATAAAGAGAGTATAGGGAGGGGGTTTGGGCCTGCGGCACTCTCACTCACTATACGAAACATAACGGTATTAGAGAGATTACGGTTGATACACGCTAATCTTTTCTGAGAGTATGGTACTTACCTGATCAAGCCGGCCCATTTATCCCGAGATGAGCAAGGCTCTACCACATACAAGTCATTTTGTATTTTAGGAATTTTTCCAAAATGTTAGAAAGAAAGAAAGAAACGAGGTCATGAAAATGGTACTGACAAGCTGTTTTTTTTTTTACTATTCTTCAGTTAATTATATATACTATTCTTCAGATCCTAGACTATTAGTATTCATTTGCAAAGTACAGCTTCGAATTTCCTATTCTCATAGTGTCATAATTATATTTATGCTTATTTTGAGTTGTCTAACAAGTCTTACAGAATAATGGGTTAAAAATTGTTCTATTCTTACTCAACAACTATGCGGATTTAGATAGAAAAACAAAACGAAATAGCTTTGGCGGAGAAACTGCCGTTACCCGTACCAAACACAAAACATGAAGCGTAATGAATACTAGTACCGCATGAGTAAAGTTTACTCATGTGGACTATTACTAAATATACCTATATAATCTTGCGTTACGACTAAGTATGTGAGTTAATTTGTGCGAGTTTCAAGATTTTAATTTCGAGTCAGTGATGAGCAAATTTTGGGAAAAATCCGTGAGTTCTCAGGTTTAGACCGAATCAAAATTGAAGTAGGTATAGATTATACAAGACACCTTTTTTTACTTCCCGCCAAGAAAATTAAAAATTTTCAAAAGTTGGGAAGTTATCGGCTTTACCCCGTTTTTCGAAAATATCTATAATTAATAGATATCTATAATTTTTTTATTAGAATTGGTTTCTGAGGAAGAAAGTACATAGTATTCAAATAAAACAACTGGAAGAGTTAAACTGAGTAGTGAAATTGTGTGTAAGATTTTACGGACAGGGGCATTTTATTTTATCTATATCTTAGAATAAAATATGTGTTTCAGTGATTTACAAAATCATAAATATCTCAAGGACGTAAAATAGGGAATAATATAAATTTAAAACGTAAAAAAACCATCGCTTACAAAGTTGCGGGTAAACTAATCAGTAATAGCTCGGAATCTGATTGAAACCACCACACGTTTTTATACCTAATTTGTTTCCCTACTTACCTATGTTTTAGAGGGAGTTATCATCGCAAGGAGGGCAGCGGCTCCATGGCGACACCATTGCCGCTGCGGCGGGGCCACGGAGCAGCACGCGATTGATCGTGGCGATTGTAGGTGGGGACCTCTCACTACCGAGCGTCTTTAGAGCGATGCCATACCTACTTAGGTGTGCGGGTGCGTCACTCAGATAGGGTAGGGCATATAGTCCGCCAATACAGGAGATAAAATGGCAACTTTATTGAGTAGGTAAGAGCCCCATTAGTATGGAGATGGTTGGAGAGAACAAGGTAGTCCTTGTTCTTTGCCCCAAATAACAGGGTGTGCGGTTAGGTATATTTTTTACCGCCCTAAGAAAAAAGGGGGTTGTCCTGTAGTAGCCATGTGCTGAATAATGTTAGGTGCCTATTATACCTAGTCATCACAATGAAAACTAGCCAAGTCAGACCTTAGGCTTCAATATATTAACCACCGAAGGAATGTAACATAGTTCCAGTGGCCCGCCAATAAAGGCGGAGAGACGGCACACGGCGGGTTTCTTTAGTGGGTGAGGGCCCCACACTACCCTGTTCGTTGCCCCGAACGACGGGGTGTGCGGTTAGGTACATATTTTCCCGCCTAAACAAAAAAAAAAAAAAAAAAGGCTTCAATATATTATCCTAAGTTATAAGAAGAAAACTTGACACCCATTTAGATCTCACTTCTTTTGTCGTTAAAATCTACAACAAAGGCATATATCTTAATATTAAACTTGGCTCCCATTTCATATTAATGTTTTTGATGGGATATCATTACTTTTTGTACAGTAAGTGATAAAAATTTACTAGTTTCTGATTTATTCCTTTGTATTCACGCAATAACCTATCTGGATGCTAAATTTGAATTTTCTAGGTCATCTGGAAGTGGGTTAGAGTTTTGATCTATAGGTCAGTCAGTGATAAAAATGACGGTTTTTCGACGTTAATATCTAAATAACCGTTTGAGGTGTGTATATGAAATTTGGAGCACATGTCTCAATATATGAGCCAAATTTGTCATATTTATGTGAAACAGATTTTGAGTTATGAGTGTGTCAAAAGTGGCTCCAAATGGTTCGTGTAATGTTACACACTGTACTGCTCGCCAATTCTTTAGCTTGAACTTGGCTTGACAGGCTGCCGCGTGTCTAGATTAATTGTTTGATCTTAAATCAAAACTTGTAAATCAAAACTGCTTAAGTACATTTAGGTATCGGTTTTTTATAGTACAAATTACACCGAGGCAGCGACTTGTGCTGTAGAAAGCACAAGTCCGCCCTCACGTGGAGTACTGCTCACATCTCTGGGCAGGCGCACCAAAATACCAGCTCGACCCACTTGACTCCCTGCAAAGATGAACTGTTCGGATTGTCGATGATCCCAATCTCACGGATCAGCTGGCGTCGTTGGGGCAGCGGAGAGACTTTGGGGCTCTCTGTGTTCTCTATCGACTCTTCAACGGGCAGTGCTCCGAGGAACTGTTTGAAGTGGTAACAACATCGCCGTTTTACTACCGGACCACGAGACGTCGTACTAGGGTTCATCCATACCACCTGGAAAAGATCTCGTCCAAGACGGTTCATTTTCAGCGATCTTTTCTACCACGTACGTGTAAGATCTGGAATGAACTTCCTGCTGCGGTGTTTCCCCAGCGTTACGACTTGTCCCTCTTTAAGCGAGGTTTGAGAAGAGCACTTTACTCACGGTAGGCGGCGACTGGGCTGTGCCCCTGGTGTTGCCATAGTCCATGGGCGGCGGTTACTACTTACCATCAGGTGAGCCGTCTGCCCATCCGCCACCGTTGGCAATAATATAAAAAAAAAACTGTGTTGTGAATGTGGAAAAAGAGAAGTTTAGTGCGAGCGGGATTACAATCTGCGTCCCTTCTAATCCTGGGAAGTGCTCTAAGCCGCTGTTCTCTTCTCCGCATTCACAAGCAATTTGTACTTTAATAATTTAAAGCTGAACATGTCAAATGAAATACAGATCCAAAATGTTTAAATTGAAAAAAAAACGTGCCAAATATATGAAAAATAATATGAATTTTAATTGCAAAATTGAACTTACTATATTGGATTAATGCATGTAAATGCGTTCGATAGGTTAGGTACAATACTGGTCGCTAATAAAGGGGATAGGTGTAGATGTTTTTTACTAACAGTTTTTTTTATACAACATGGGTGGCGAACAAGCATACGGCCCACCTGATGGTAAGCGGTTACCGTAGCTTATAGACGCTAGCAAAACTAACACCAGAGGCATCCTTGGAGACGGGAAACGTTGCCATCTCCAAGGAAAGGGATAGGAGGTGGATAGGAAGGATAATAAAGAGAGTATAGGGAGGGGGTTTGGGCCTGCGGCACTCTCACTCACTATACGAAACATAACGGTATTAGAGAGATTACGGTTGATACACGCTAATCTTTTCTGAGAGTATGGTACTTACCTGATCAAGCCGGCCCATTTATCCCGAGATGAGCAAGGCTCTACCACATACAAGTCATTTTGTATTTTAGGAATTTTTCCAAAATGTTAGAAAGAAAGAAAGAAACGAGGTCATGAAAATGGTACTGACAAGCTGTTTTTTTTTTTACTATTCTTCAGTTAATTATATATACTATTCTTCAGATCCTAGACTATTAGTATTCATTTGCAAAGTACAGCTTCGAATTTCCTATTCTCATAGTGTCATAATTATATTTATGCTTATTTTGAGTTGTCTAACAAGTCTTACAGAATAATGGGTTAAAAATTGTTCTATTCTTACTCAACAACTATGCGGATTTAGATAGAAAAACAAAACGAAATAGCTTTGGCGGAGAAACTGCCGTTACCCGTACCAAACACAAAACATGAAGCGTAATGAATACTAGTACCGCATGAGTAAAGTTTACTCATGTGGACTATTACTAAATATACCTATATAATCTTGCGTTACGACTAAGTATGTGAGTTAATTTGTGCGAGTTTCAAGATTTTAATTTCGAGTCAGTGATGAGCAAATTTTGGGAAAAATCCGTGAGTTCTCAGGTTTAGACCGAATCAAAATTGAAGTAGGTATAGATTATACAAGACACCTTTTTTTACTTCCCGCCAAGAAAATTAAAAATTTTCAAAAGTTGGGAAGTTATCGGCTTTACCCCGTTTTTCGAAAATAGAGTTTTCAACAAACGTTGACGTTTTGAGGTCCTAGGAAGCTTCCCCGAATGTTTCCGCGATGATGTCTGTATGTCTGTATGCATGTGTGTGTGTGTGTGTGTGTGGCCGTATGTAAACCTCTCATAACTTTTAAACGAAAAAAAATTTAATATAATAAGAACCGATTCGAACCGGTAGATCTTGAGAAATCTCAAAAAAACTACAAAAAAAATGATGAAGAATGTGTTCTTTTTGGAATAACTTTTAAACGGTTTAATTAATCGATTCCAATTTTTTTTTCTTATCAGCTATTAACATCAAAAAACCACGTCAATCACTGCCAGTCCAGTCACAAACGGTTGATTCGTTCTTGAGATATCGTTGTCGAAAAAGAATTAAAAAATGTTTTTTTGCAGAATACTTGATCTATATTTTTTAGCATTTGGCATGCTCCGCCAACTTTTTAAGTACAAATTATTTATGAATAAGTAAAAGAGATTTTTTGTACTAGCGGGAATCAAACCCGCGTCTTTACCAATCCGAAGAAGTGCTCTAAGCCACTGAGCTATAGTACAGATCTTTCGATCATCCCAATCTCCTTGTCACATTTGCCTTTACGACCAACGCCATCTATCGGAAACATTTACATGCATTAAACCAATATAGTAAGTTTAATTTTGCAATTGAAATTCATACTATTTGATGGTGGATTTTAGATCAATATATTTTAGCATTTGACATGCTCCGTCACTTTTTTAAAGTACCTACAAATAATTATTTGTGAATAAGGAAAAACATTTTTTTTGTACTAGCAGGATTTTCAGAATTTCTATGAAATTTTCAGTCGGACCAGTTCGAACTTTAAGATTCTTCAAAGAGCTCAAAAAGTTGCGTTGAATGCCGTAAATTACGAGAAAATCGGTTCATTTATTCAAAAGTTATTGCGATTTGAAAATTTAACGAATATCTAGTGTATTTAGATATTTTTATATATATTTTTAGCATTTGAAATGCTTAGCACTATACATTAAACACAAAGTGAAAAATGTGAAATCGAAAATAACAGTCACGAGCAGGATTTGAATCTGCATCTCCTGGATACTGTCCAGATGCTTTACCAATTCAGCCATCGTGACAATTGTTTTTCACTGCTAATCTCGATAACACATTACATTACACACATAACACATACACATACACATACACATTACTTACATAACACATACTTAACGTCTTTGTCAAAGACGTTAAGTATGGATGTGTATAGTGCCAAGTATGTCAAATGCTAAAAATATCATCCATCCATCCATCAGCCTTTCAACGTCCACTGCCGAACATAGGCCTCCCCAATAAAAATATATATAGGTTAAAATATCTAAATATTTATAGGGTTTGCGTCATTATTAGGTAAAAATTAGGTAAAATTGATTGTAAAATTAAGTTTGCCTGGTCGGTATAATGCATGAAAATACTTCCGACAGATGGCGCAGGCGTCACCCAAAGACGTTAAGTATGAATGTGTTATCGAGATTAGCAGTCAGGAGCAATTGTCATGATGGCTGAATTGGCAAAGCATCTGGACGGTATCCAGGAGATGCAGGTTCAAATCCTGCTAGTGACTGTTATTTTCGATTTCACATTTTTCACTTTGTGTTTAATGAATATCTACTGTTTTATTAAATCTCTTTATCAGACTTTTGAAAAAGTCTGATAGAGATTATATATATATATTAATATTAATATATTATATATATAAAGTCTGAAATATCAGCCCGCCAATAAAGGCTATAATAATAATTATAGCCTTTATTGGCGGGCCACTGGAACTATGTTACATTCCTTCGGTGGTTTTACAAGGCACCTACCTGCTAGGTACTAATAACACTACGCATCCCTGTAAGTGTAACTCTACCACAAAGGTGCCCAGATAGTCTTGTTTCTACACCACCTAAACCTAGACCTTAATGATTGCAATAAATCGGTCCAAAATATACAACTTAGAAGAAGAGATTATTTAGGATGTGCTATATCTAATTAGGTGTGTAATCATTTTCAGACGCCTTCTAAAACTTGACAAGCAATATGTATAAGTAGGTACAGAACGAAGAAAATATTAATTTCTAACATTGAGTATCTCATCCATAATGGATATTACACGGTGTTCACGGTTCTCCTACTGGTGAGTGGTAGATACCACTTACCATGGGCAACCGCTTATCATTGCAGTGACACTTGAAACTTAGTTTCGCTAACAGCTCATATAAAATCGATCCTTATAGTGAAGAGTCCAAAACATGTTAGATATTCTCTTCCATTCTTCCAGCATTTCACTTTCTTGAAAGTAGGCTTGGGAAAAGCACTTTACTCACCGTAGGCGGTCGACTATACTGGTGTTGCCGTAATCCGTGAGTGGTAGTAACCACTTACCATCAATATGCCGCTTGTTCGTTTGCCATCGTTAGCAGCAAAATATATCAAATTAATACAATGTTTTAGACATTGTATTAATTATAGTTAACGAACGGACAAAATTACTTTCGTGTCTGGAGATAAAAACCCGAGAAACAAACCTATTTTTTAGATATTTAGGTATTTTTATATATATTTTTAGCATTTGACATACTTAGCACTATACATTAAACACAAAGTGAAAAATGTGAAATCGAAAATAACAGTCAGGAGCAGGATTTGAACCTGCATCTCCTGGATACCGTCCAGATGCTTTGCCAATTCAGCCATCCTGACAATTGCTCCTGACTGCTAATTTCGATAACACATTATACTTAACGTCTTTAGGTGACGCCTGCGCCATCTGTCGGAAGTATTTTCATACATTATACCGACCAGCTAAACTTAATTTTACAATTAAGATTTTTACCTTTTCACTTTGTGTTTAATGTATTTTTTAGATTTCTAATCTAATATATTTAAACGAGCAATTCTTGTATATATATATATATAATCTGAATCTCGGAAACGGCTCCAACGATTTTCATGAAATTTAATATACAGGAGGTTTCGGGGGCGATAAATCGATCTAGCTAGGTTTCATTTTTAGAAAACGTCGTTTTATCCGGGTTTTCAGGCAATGAATAACTGCTACAATATTATTAGAATACAAAGGTAAATTTCGCCACCATCTACAAGGTTATAATAGCTCAGGTGGGAAATCGGGCGGTCCCAAAACCAGAAAACCCCGGTTTGAGTCTAGATGTCTCCAGTGCGACGTTTTCCCCCCTTTTTTTCAATTCTTTCTTTTGTGAGAAAAACTCTCAATTTACCTAAACAAAAATCCCGAGCAAAGCTTGGTCATCCAGGTACTATTAGTAAAGGTAGATCATTGCCTTTGTTGTGGAGGTCACTGCAGCCTATCGAGAAAAACAAGAATTACCCGTAGGTACCTAGACGACAGATTAGGTTATCGAAATCGATGTCCAGTCACCACCCCATTAAACATACGTACGAGACCCATGCCTCGTAAGGTGCTAAGCTATGTTTTTGGAAATTATGTGTGCATTTATTTATAAATTATCACTACTCATTGAAGGGCAATATTGTGAGAAAACCTATATTTGAGAAATTTTATCGACGGCTTGTGAAGTCTAACAATCTGTACCAGACCAGCGTGGTGGACTACTGCCAAAATGTGTCTTATTCCGAGAGAAGCCAACCAAAAGAGAATAACGGGCTGAAAAAAAAAAGACTTGTTGCGAGCTTAACTAGTATAATTTGCCGATTTTAAAATAGATGCAGTCGCGGGTACTCGGACTATAAAACAAGGCGCATTTGACTTTTATCAAATTATTTTATTTTAATTTTCATTTAATAATAATGCAATATCACATAACACCTTATGCTTCACTTATGTATTTTTGACACAGAAAATAGATGTTTAAATATGTACATTACTAGTTTCTTTTTATAAAGAACTAAAATCTACATAATGCAAAAATATCTCGACTTAGAAAATACTAATAGGTATTTTTCGTTTTGAGGTTCTCACGATGGTACCATGGCTATGTATGCCATATTGGTTTCAATTTGACAGAATAGTCTCCAGGTACATCAATCTGATTGGTCCACCGAATGGTTTTATATATTTTTTTTTATAAGCCACCTTGTAAAAAGCGAACCACTTTGTAAATAACCAGTAACTAAGATTTAACACTGAAGAATACACTTTGTTATACTACTGAAGTATATTAGACCATATATAATTTCAGTGCTCATGATTGTAGTCAATAACATATTTATTTATTAAATATGAATTTTAACATATTTTTTAGTTTTACAGATAAATCTAGAGTTCTAGCTAGTCGCTAGTTATTTTTTGCTAGAAAATTACGTCGCTGTAACGAAATTATCATCATAGTTAATTTATTTGCAAAAGCTCAGATGGTGGTTCAGTTCGTACACAGGATAATTATTTGAGTGACATACATAATAATATATTATTGTTCTGAGTTTTGAGTGACCGACATAGCCCGCCGGGTTGCCATGCTGAAGTGGCAATGGGCAGGCCACATCGCTCGACAAACCGACAACCGTTGGGGAAGAAAGATTCTCGAGTGGCGAACACGTAACGGACAGCGCAGCGTAGGACGGCCCCCCACCAGATGGACCGACGATCTGGTCAAAGTCGCGGGGAGCCGTTGGATGCGGTCGGCAAAGGACCGCTCGTTGTGGCAATCTCTTGGGGATGCCCTTGTCCAGCAGTGGACGTCGAAAGGCTGATGGATGGATGATGGATGAGTTCTGAGTCCCTGAGCATTTTGTGTCTCCGTTCAATTATATGTCTGTACAGTCCCCCGTAATACTGGTATTACTCCCTAGCATGGTGTGGCCTAAAAAGCTGCTTATTTTGGATACTACAGCTTCTACTAATTCTCTCTGTAACTTTTAATATCCAGATAGTTATAGTTCTTATGACCTATGAGTCATTAAGGAAAAAAAGGGAGGCGCATTTTTTAAGGTCACATTCCACCTCTTTTCAAATTCATTTGAATTGATTTTATATTCTGTCTTCCATCCTGTGCTGGTCGCTGCTTTCTGTGACCCTTCCGATGTAAACCATGCGTAACATAAAGCATTTTTATGCATTTCAAGCCATACTGGTCTGCAAAATCGACAAAATTTCAAAAATAATTAATAAATTTAAGTACATACCTCATACTTTTAATGTTTATTTTATATACTATTTTATATACATATAATAAGATCTGTCGTAATATATGTCATACTTATAATAAGATCTGTCGTAATATATGTCATACTTATAATAAGATCTGTCGTAATATATGTCATACTTATAATAAGATCTGTCGTAATATATGTCATACTTATAATAAGATCTGTCGTAATATATGTCATACTTATAATAAGATCTGTCGTAATATATGTCATACTTATAATAAGATCTGTCGTAATATATGTCATACTTATAATAAGATCTGTCGTAATATATGTCATACTTATAATAAGACCTGTCGTAATATATGTCATACTTATAATAAGATCTGTCGTAATATATGTCATACTTATAATAAGACCTGTCGTAATATATGTCATACTTATAATAAGATCTGTCGTAACATATGTCATACTTATAATAAGATCTGTCGTAATATATGTCATACTTATAATAAGATCTGTCGTAATATATGTCATACTTATAATAAGATCTGTCGTAATATATGTCATACTTATAATAAGATCTGTCGTAATATATGTCATACTTATAATAAGATCTGTCGTAATATATGTCATACTTATAATAAGATCTGTCGTAATATATGTCATACTTATAATAAGATCTGTCGTAATATATGTCATACTTATAATAAGATCTGTCGTAATATATGTCATACTTATAATAAGATCTGTCGTAATATATGTCATACTTATAATAAGATCTGTCGTAATATATGTCATACTTATAATAAGATCTGTCGTAATATATGTCATACTTATAATAAGACCTGTCGTAATATATGTCATACTTATAATAAGATCTGTCGTAATATATGTCATACTTATAATAAGACCTGTCGTAATATATGTCATACTTATAATAAGATCTGTCGTAATATATGTCATACTTATAATAAGACCTGTTGTAATATATGTCATACTTATAATAAGATCTGTCGTAATATATGGATCGATGAAGAAAGGGTACAAGCAGTGGATATGAGGATGATGAGGTAGATGTCTGAAGTGACGAGAAATTATAAGATCAGAAAGGAATGAAATTTCAAAGAAGAATCAGTAACAGAGAAATTGAGGAGTATTAGATTAGCGTCATATAGCGGATGTGATGCAAAGGGATGAATGTCATGTGTAAAAGAAACTAAGACAGTAAAAACTTTAACATTAAAATTATAGTCTATAGCTTACCCCAATTCACCAAATTTAGCTGCAATACCTTCTCTTAGATAATCAGAGCGAACAGAAAGTGCCATGTATTCAAACATTTGGGCAACTCCATATCGAGTCATCAGCTTTGGGATGGAATATAACTTATACCAATTACGGTCCATTTGATTATACCTTTCCACTTCTGGAGTTCTAGCTGGCTAAAATAGTTTACTATATTAATTACAAATGCTTAGACTCAAAAATATGCTCTTAAAAGGATTTTTCAAAATTAGAATTATTTTGAGAGATACAGCGGATTTTGTGACGCGGCATCTAAACCGGCCGAGCGGAGTGATCACACAATGAACGGCAGATGTTTTCCAGAAATTCTTTTGTATCCGACTTGAGCTCGTTATGTACCCTCTTAAATTTTTATATATACCTGAATAACAGTACGTACCCAATATACCTGGAACTGTCCACACAAAATCTGCCTGGAAGTGTGTATCTCTATAGTATAATTTACAAATTATTACTTATATATTTTTCTGTTCAGTTTAGTTTTAATCTTGGAGCTAAGTAGACACTGTTCAGTGCATATTTTTCCATTTGACCAGTTTAGAAATAATTGACTACACAGATGGCGGAGTGGTCTACATACCCACCCAACCGAGTGTTGTGGAACAAGATAACTCTTTGTGTGACCCACTAATGGTTATTAAATCTGAGTGTAATTTGTGCCCGTGAAATTGTATTTTGTAAATTCCCCCGCGACACAAGCATTATTCCTTAGTGCAGGGTGTGGTCTTTGGGCACTCATCACGGAAAAACTACTAGGTAGATTTCAATAGAGTTTTAGTCATATCTGTACTAGATATCTATACTATTATAAAGCTATAACGGAGCTGTCTGTACATTTGAAATAATTATTTGATCATAGGTATTTAAAATAATTCTGAACACAAAAAAAAATCAAAAAAAAATTTTAGAATTTTTGTATGTTTACTTACTTATCATTACACCATCACATATTTACTTACTTATCATTACACTATCTCCCTTGCAGGGTAAGCAGAGAGAACCGAGTGCCAAAAGGCTCTATTCATAATTTTCTTCATACACGCTCGCTGGTTAACTAAATTAACAACGTATAAAACTGATACTTACTGAAAAATCATCAAATTGATCACTTTTTCTTATAAGTTTTGTTGTTGCAGTGGCTATTATTTCAGGTAAAATATTACCGTTTATTTCTGGACAACATATTACATTTTGATACAATGTATTTTCGCATTTATATTTGAGAATATCTCTATATTCATCTAATGCTTTCAAGCTTGTAGGTATACCTGAAAATAAATAAAGTTAACAAATGTTTTTTTTTGTAAAAATAGATTGTGTTAAAGGATATGAACTTTTTAATAGCTACAAGATCACATAATTATGCTATCCAGTTTTATTGAACTTCAGTCTTCGTATGTTTAAGAACCGATTCTTGTAAGAAAAGTTTAAAAAAATGCAGTGTATCACTCATTAGATTGATGTTTGTTGTCAGTAAAAAACCATAGCATAACCAAACATAACCTAACTTACAATATAAAAAACAAATCAAAAATTACATAATGATTTAGTATTTAGTTATTTCTATAAAAAAACCACAACAGACTTATCATTTTAATAATTTAAGATGATGATAGGCAAAAATCGTAAAGTATGATGGCGATAGAAAATATCTTGCCAAAAATCGTAAAGTATGATGACGATAGAAAATATCTCACGGCCGCGTGGGGCCGGCACCAAGAATAGCTCCACCCCGTCTCTACCTATGGGAGTCGTAAAAGCCGACTAAGGGATTACCGGGGGACCGGGCAGCAGCGTTCCCCTGTGTACTAAAAGCATTCACTGCGATCGCCAACCCGCCTGTTAAGCGTAGCGATTATGGTAAAATCCCCATTTTGGGGAGGCCTATGTCCAGCAGTGGATGACGAAAGACTGATGAATGGATGGATGGAGAAATTATCTTACCCGATATCTGATGCATAAGTTCTTTTTTTACGTAATTATTAATTCGAAATTCGACGAACTCATCAATTAATTCGTATGGGAGATCTATCACACAGAATTTTGTGATGATTCGTTTATTATTCCGCAAAGAGAAATCCGACCATTTCCTAACAACATTAACGTGTTTTAACATTTTCGCGTATTGCTGGGCTGACACTGATGAGTTTGATGAAGTAAGAGTAGCTTTATATATAAGTGTCTGCGGCAATTCCTTGAGCAGCTAAGAATTGTTTATAAAGTAATCAATCAAAATACGCAAATATACTTTGTTCCTGGATTTAATTACTTGAAAACAATGCAATGAATGTGATATCGCTATTGAGCACTTATAGTCGTTTTTACTCGTACATAAAAAAAAATTATGCTTGTAATTTTCGAGGTGAAAATATGGGTTGGTGTAGTATTAGCATTTTAAATATTTTGTGCAGACAAGTACCAGCAATGCTCCCATAACTAAACTATTTTGCGAGCTAGATGCCTGAAATTTTAATGAGATATTAAAGCTAGCGAGATAAATCATAGTTGATCATCCAACATTCTACAGTGCCTGAAAACGAAGATCTACAAACAGTGTGTATTACCAGTGATATTAGTGATAACATATGGAATAGAGACATGATCTCTGGATGTTGGCCTTGTGTCAAGGCTCAAAATCACTCATCGTGCCATAGAGCGGACTATGCTCGGTATTTGTTTACGTGATCGAATTCGTAAAGCGGGGATCCGTAGGAGGACGGCAGTAACTGACATAGCCCATTGCGTCAGCATGCTGAAGTGGCAATGGGCAGACCACATTGACAAACTGACAATTGTTGAGAAAAAAAAACTAGACGTCACGGGACATCTAGCAGATGTGAAAACATCGAAATTATTTTGTGGAAATAAAATTATCGTAACTTGACAAAGTAATCCTCAAGACGAATCAAACGAGTATAAACTCGATATGGTTGCGCCGTTTCATTATAGAGTTCCTATGCCCACCTTCCAGCTCGCTCATCAGCTCAGCTCCATGTCATCATAATATTGCATTGTCACGTGATATACATATGCGTGTAAAATTTCAGCTCAATCGGAAACCGGAAAGTGTCTCAAATTTAACTAGCAAGATTTGAACGGGACAAGTATTTACAATAAAAGTGTCGCCACGCTAACAGCCGATTTTATCCTCCCTCCGCATTAGATGTTTCACATCAAAAAGTTTATCAAGTGGCGACCACGTATTGGTTGGTGCAGCGTAGTACGGCCTTTTCCCACCTAGACCAAAAACACAATCAAAATTATAAAACACAGTTTACCCTCGAGACGAAAATTTGGGTCCCTTATTTTTCTTTAAGACTTGCCTTATTATAAAACCTATTTGGTGAAATAAAGAGTATATAATGTAGTCAAGGATTATTGCAGTGTACAGGATAAATAGAAAAGGCTCAAGGATTTAACCTTGAGGAAACGTATTGTGAAGAAGACACCTAATTGGTACCATTTTTATTTTTGATTTGAATGAACTATCACATCCGTAGTAGAATAGTTTATACAGGAAGAGTGAGGTGTCCAATGGTGTCAAAAGCCCTAGAATATTCAAGGAAGACCAGTAGCGTCACTCAGACCAAAAATTAACACCAATCACGCGTATATTTTCGTTACTATTAATATTGTAATGAAAAGTGAGCTTAGAGAAATGGAACTTCTGCTTAAACATGCCTTTCGAGTAGTCTTAAATATACTAATTTGTAATACTATTCACTATTTCAAACTCTCCATAAATAGGTATAGTACCTATTTGAGATCTGTAAATTTCAGCAGTGCAATATTATATACAAAATATTGCAACAGGATACGAAATGTAAATGTACTCGTACAAGGTAAACTGCGTAGAGGTCCAAAAAACTATAGAATTAATTTTAATAATACTTCGTTTTATTTTTAGACTAATTTACCTAAAGTAAGTAGGCAGTGATAACCTAGTGGTAAAACCAAGGACGGCAAAGACAATGGTATAAAGTTCGATCCCCAGTCTAAGGTCCAAACTTCCTACAGCCTCTGGCTTATCGAGATTTTTCGAAATTATGTGCGTATTTGTTTACAATTTATCACTGTTCAGTGAAGTAAAACATTGTGAGGAAACCTGAGTAATAGATGTGTAAACATCGCAATTATTTTGTAGAAATAAAATTATCATAACTTGACAAAGTACTCCTCAAGACGAATCAAACGATTATAAACATGATAGGGTTGCGTCGTTTCATTACAGAGTTACTTTGGCCACCTTCATCGTCAGACTCTGGATACCATCTAGAGACAAAGTACTCGTCAAGACAAATCATACGAGCCCAAACTCGATGGAGTTATGGCGTTTAATAACGGAGTTCCTATGACCACCTTCTAGCTCCATCATCAGACCCTGAATACCATCTAAAGACAAAGTACTCGTCAAGACGAATCAAATGATTCCAAACTCGATGGGGTTGCATCGTTTCATTACAATGTTACTGTGGTCACCTTCCAGCCCCATCATCAGACCCTGGATAACATCTAGACACAAAGTACTCGGCAACACGAATCATACGAGCCCAAATTCGATGGGTTCGAATGAAACGGCGCATCATTATAGAGTTCCTAGGTCCACCTTCCAGCTTCATCATCAGATCAGCTCCATGTCATCATATTATTGCATTGTCACGCGATATACATATGCGTGTAAAATTTTAGCTTAATCGGAAACCGGGAAGTGTTTCAAATTGAACTTGCAAGATTTGAACGGGACAAGTAAAATAAAAGCGTCGCCACGCTAACAGCCGATTTTACCCTCCCTCCACATTAGATGTTTCACATCAAAAAGTATGTAAATTATCCATCCATCCATCCATTCATCCATCCATCAGACCTTCAAAGTCCACTGCTGGACACAGGCCTCCCCAAGAGAACACCACAACGAACGGTCCCGTCATGGGGGATAATGCCGCAATCGCCACGCTTGGCAGGCGGGTTGGCGATCTCAGTGAATGCCGTTAACACTCGAGGGAGTGCTGCTGCCCACTCCCCCGGCATTCCCTCAGTCGGCTCCTACGACTCCCGTGGGTAGAGAGGGGCATGGGGCATGTAAATTAAACGTTCGTATTATCATCATTATCCGTAATTACTAACAGTCTCATAATTGAATATGATTTTTTTTTTATTGCTTTTGATGGCAGACGAGCCACGGCCTGCCTGATGGTAAATGGTAACCGTCGCTTATGAACTCAACTATACTGAGAGTATAATCAAGCCGTTGCGCACCATTTCATTTCTCAGATGTGAAATAAAGAAGAAACGGCTATCTTCTACTACAGCCAAAACACACTGACGTGCTTCATGATCGGTCATACAGGAGAGGGTGGTACCGACCCGTTCGGGTCCGATAGCAAATGAGTACCTAGCCCTATCACCAGTAATGCATAATTGCTTAATGGACGATAATTGCTTACTTCCCTTAGTCACACTTGTATTCTTAGTCCGTCACCACACGGACAAAAAAGCTCAGTGCCAGCCTGGTCTTTTGGCCTATATGTAATACCTAATACTAATACGAATATATATAATATCGACATGCGATTTATCTTGAATATATTTAGATATTTTTATATATATTTTTAGCATTTGACATGCTTAGCAACATACATTAAACACAAAGTGAAAAATGTGAAATCGAAAATAACAGTCACGAGCAGGATTCGAACCTGCATCTCCTGGATACCGTCCAGATGCTTTGCCAATTCTGCATTCTTGAAACATGCACATTTTTCACTTTGTGTTTAATGTATCTTGAATATGCTAATAGGTATATTCCAGAATATGCTAATGATAATTTTTGCAAAGTATTTTAATACTTCAAACTGTCAATAGAGATATTGTTGGTACATCCTTTGCATCTGTACATTTAGGCAGTGCATCATATAATCAAATGTTGCATCATGATACATGATACGAAATATAAAAATGTCTGTATTTGGGCTATGTTCAGATGGTAATATTTTGACGCGCGTTTTGAAATCGCGCGTATAGACATCCCGATATTTACCTAACAACTAATCACATGGTGCGCGCAGTCTCTAGAGTCTAGCCGCAGGCGATTACGTGTTGACGCACGTTTTGATATTAATGTAACGTCTGTTTAATGTTAAGTTGAGCTTTCATCGTGATTGCACATACTTTTTATGCAATCTTGATATAATTGACGGGCCTCGTGGCGTAGTTGGTAGTGTAACCGACTTACGTGCACGAGGTCGTGGGTTCGATTCCCACTCAGGACAAATGTTTGTGTGATGAACACAGATATTTGTACTGCGTCTGGGTGTTTTCTATCTATTATATATATGTATTTACAAAAAAAAAGGAATATATGTATTATATCCGTAATCTGGTATCCATAGCACAAGCGTTAAGCTTAGTTTGGGACCAGAGGACGTTGTGTGAAACGTCCGTGAATATTTATTTATATTTATTATTTAATTTTCGTAATAATATATTGTTTTCATATTAAAAATGATTGAATTACAGGTTTATTATACGGAGCAAATCTTTTTTCCCTTACAAAAAAAGATGGTGGTCTGGGACCTATAGCTGTTCAAGTTTAATTCTTTGTCTCAATTTTTTTTTTTTTTTTTTATCTCAACCTTTACATCTAGGCTTTGGCTCTCGAGGTGACTGTGAAACGACTGTTCATGCTAATGTTCTTAATAGAACTTTTGTTTTATGGTATGGGCTTAGGGGGTTTTGTTGAAAGTGGATGTAAAAAATACTTTTAACTCAGTTAATAGAGACACCCTGTTGACTGAAATCAAAAACAAAATTCTCGATCTTCATCCTTTTCTTTGGCAATGCTACGCAAAAAATACAAAATTAGTTTTCCAAAATGAACTCATATATATATATCGGAAACAGGCTGTCAACAGGGTGATCCACTGGGTCGGCTATTTTCAGTCTTGCTATTCATCCTATCATTAAACGTCTCGAATCTTAATTTAACGTCTGGTATTTAGATGATGGAACTCTAGGATGTGATATAAAAACAGTCTTTAAAGATTTGGATTTTTTAATTTCAGAATTTAAATTTATTGGATTATAATAGCACTACATTTTTCTAAGTGTGAACTTTTTATTTCAGACACATGCACCTCAAAAGACTATTAAAAAATTATTTAACAGTATAGATCCAAATATCAATATAATAGGAAAAAGATCAATTCACCTCCTAGGTTCTCCTATATTCGGCGAATCTATAATGGATTTTGTAGAAGAGAACATACAAAATTTTCATGAAGTTTCGGAGAGATTATTTAAAATTAACTCACACATGGCTTTTATAATAATCAGACATTGTTTATTTTTCCAAAATTTACGTATGCTTTACGCTGTTGTCAACTCTGGAATTACCCTAATATTTTATAGCAGTTGATGGTATTGTTATGGATACGTTCACTTCTATTATTAACGTTTCTTTAGACAATCGATCTTGGTCTCAGGCCTCATTACGAATTAGGGTAGGTGGTCTCGGGATACGCAAAATTTCTAGTATATCATTGCCGGCATTCTTATCTTCAGTTAATAGTATTCAAACTTTGGTAAATCAAATATTAACACCTAGTTTAGGCAGTACTAAAATTTCTTATCTAACTGAAGCTATGGATGCCTGGAGAATAGCTTGCCTAGATGGTTGCATACCCAAGGACCCGTCCTCGCAGAACCAGTGGGACGAGCCACTTTGTGAGCTGGTACGGAATAATCTTTTGCAAACGTGCAGTGGTCTCACAGAGCGTGCTCGTCTCCTAGCTGTTTCTCGTTGGGAGCTAGTCTTTGGTTAAAAGCTTTACCATCAAATGCATTAGGCACGCTGTTAGACACCAAAACTTACTCCGTATAGCCATTTCACTCCGTATCGGTGCTCCGTACGTCGTTTCACACCGATGCGCATGCAGCGATAGTGTAGATAGCTTGGGTCACCACGGCCTATCATGTATCAGGAGCGCTGGCCGTCTATCTCGTCACGGCACTTTGAACGATGTCATCCATTGGGCTTTTGGAAGCGTAAATATTCCGGCAACCTTAGAGCCATCCAGTCTTTTATGAGATGATGGTAAAAAGCCTGATGGTATGACATTTATTCACTGGAAGATGGGATTGCCATTAGTATGGGCCACCTATGTGGATATTTTGGCGTCGTCTCATCTTCCAGTCTTCTCGGAGTGCTGGTGGCGGTGCTGTAACGGCTGAATCACACAAACGGCGCAAATATTCGAACCTTGACAGAGGTTACTTATTTGTGCCGTTTGGAGTAGGGACCATGGGCCCCTGGGGAACTGGTGCTTTCGAAATTTATAAAGATTTAGTGGGGAAGCTTGTAGTAGCTACACGTGACCAAAATACTGGTTTTCACCTTGGCCAAAGGATTAGCCTCGCTATCCAGCGAAGTAATGCTGCCAGTATTTTGGGCACGTTGCAGACAGTAGAGTGTCATTTGAATGAGCTTTAATCCTCTTGGTCTAAGGTTCATTCAAGTGATCATTTTAGTTTTATTTATATTTATTATTATTATAATATATAGGATTAGTTTAGTTTTTATCACCTTATTAATCGTTTGCAAAATACTTGTAATTAATAAAAAAATGAGTGAATCTGAAGATATCGACCTACTAATAGATTAAGTAGAAAAAAGGCCAGTGATTTTGAACATAGGTTCGGTACGAGTAGTGACGAGTACTCTCGCAACGCGCTCGTCCTATGAACTCTCTTTAAATTTTATTGTCTGTTGACGTGCGATAACGCGCGTTACATGTGAACTTAGCCTTAGGCTATTTAAGCGTCTCTGAACACAAAACATTTTTTTTAGATTTTTGTTTGTTTGCCTGTTTGTTTGTTCAGGCTTCATGCAAATAATAGGGGTTAAGGTATGAAATTGCCCTTTTATTTTAAAAGGTACTTCGAATTGACATATAACCTTCATGATTTGAGATTTTTGAGTGAAACTTTTTTCAAATGGTACCTATGAGGATCCTCTTTTAAAAATTGTGCAACATTCGATTATCGACTTTCAGTTGTTTTTTTTTATTCAGCTTAGACAAGGAATATGGATACTTCGAAAATTCGAGTGATTTTTGAATACGAGTTCCGAAGCGGAACACGCTGCAGAAACAGCTCGCAATATCAATGTTGCGTTTGGAGAGGGGACTGCTAATGAACGCACCGTGCGATTTTGGTTTAAACGCTTTCGTGATGGAAATTTTAATTTGAAAAACGCACCACGTGGAAGACCGCCTACACATGTGAATAACAATGAATCGAAAGAGATGGTGGAAGCCGATCCGAGCCAAACTACCCAGGAATTAGCGGTATGGTTTAACGTTACCTTACCAACAATATTGACTTGTTTGCGTCAAATCAATAAAATAAAAAAATATGAAAAGTGGGTGCCTCATGATTTAACTGATCTGGAGAAAGAAACGCGTGTTGAAACTTATGTTGCCTTGTTGAATCGATACAGAAATGAAGGAATATTGGATCGAATTGTGACATGTGATGAAAATTGGATTCTTTATGATAACCGTAGGCGAAAAATGCAATGGCTGACCCCAGGTCAAACACCGCAACAGTGTCCTAAAGCAAAGCTTACCAATAAAAAGGTAATGGTAACTGTTTGGTGGTCTTAGCATGGTGTTATTCACTATAGCTTTCTCCAATCTGGTCAAGCAATAACGGCAGATGTCTACTGTGCTGAACTCCGAGCAATGAAAGCAAAACTTCCAGTGAAACAGCCCGACTCATGAACTCTACAGGAACTGCAATTAGAAACCATTCGTCACCCTCCGTATTCGACAGACTTTGCTCTAATGGACTACCATTTTCTTCATGATTTGGACAATTTTCTACGTTATAAAAAGTTTTCTTCCCAAGAGGCAGTACAAAATGCTTTCACAAAGTTTGTAGAATCTAGATCACCAGAATTCTATCGCAAAGGCACAAATGGCCTTCCTATTAGATGGCAGCAATGTATAAATAATACTGGTAGATATTTTGATTAAATAAATATGTTAAATGAAAAAAAAACGAATTTCAATATTTCAGTACAAATTGGCAATTTCATACTTAAACCCCTAATATTACTGAACGGATTTTAATGAAACTTGTTCTTTGTTTGATAGCTCTTGATTGATACTTAATAAATGATATATATTTTATCCCACGACTATTTGGGGAATCTGAAATATAACCTAAAAACTGGGTAGCAACCATTGTTGTTAGGATTTGTAACATCCTTTCTCAGTATCGAAGACCCACATGTAAATTTTCACGGCCCTAGCCCCTGGCGTTTTTTTTTTGTCTGACTTGTGGCGATCCTGATAATGCTGCCAATGACAACCCCAAGCGTTTTGGCTGTGCGTTGATATGTCAGTTAGTAAATCAGTTATTCTTTTAAATATATACTTGTAGATCAGTGAGTAAGGAGTAGTAAATATTTATTCGCGCTAAAATGAGATTTTTAAGCATTGTTCCGGTCACTGAACATTTCAATTAGTTCTATCTGGCTTATCTTCATGAAAATAAAAATATAATTTTAATATGACGAGCCAATAGTAATAAATGATCACGACACAAGTTATATTATCATTTACAGATTGTAGATGTAAGTACTAATGTAATAAAAGTAAAAAGATTTTTTAATATTGTTCTTTAAAAAAAAACTACAAACAAATACCTAGTACCATGGCCTAATAATACAGGCCTGCTCAAATCGTTGACAGATTGCCGTAACTACGTCATAATGACGTCACATTTTCCTTGCCGTTTTTCAAATAAAATTATTTAGGGTAAATAATAACAGATGACAGCATTTTAAAAATAATAATACCAATCATTTACTCATCAAAAATGAATGTTTAATTGTTTACAGTAATTATAATTTCAGAATTTCTAGTCTAAATTGGTTTATTTTTATAAAAAGGAATCTTAGTTACTAATATGAGCAGAATCGTAGTTATTAGTCTGGCAGCATAGCGTGGTTGTTGTATATGACAGGAGTTTTGGCGGGAACACGAAGAAGACCATGTCGTCGCTCTGCATTATTTTCCTAAACTTGTGTTATTTCAAGTATTAATGTGTAAAAGTGGTGGCCTTTTGCTTATTAACTATTTGTGTATGTGCATAAGTGTTGGCAAGTGATGTAATGCGACATAACGTGTTTTTTCCTGTTGTCTCCAAAACTCCATAGAAGCTTCAGTAAGATCGCCATCGTCTTACTGGAGTGGGACTTTGACTTGACTGACTTATTTTATATGACTGACTTCGACTATGACTTGTTTTATGAACTAAACTTACGTGTGATGAGAGAATAACGATGTTTATAAGTTACTGTTAGGCTGATGGTTCTACCAATGCCTTAAACAAACAAAAAAAAAAAAAAAATGTATATGACAGATACATGACAACTATCGCTTTTAGCCGTTTCTCTTTCAAACCAACGAGAAAACTAGCTCGTACTCTTTCTGTTAACATTGAATCTCAAAGTTTTTCCAACCATGGTGATATGTTACATGAAAAATATACAAACTAATAAGTGAAACAATTGTAGGTACTCCTACAATTGTTTCGTATGGTGAGTGAGAGCGCTGAGGCCCTCCTTATCCTCTCCTTGTTATCCTTCCTTTTCACTGCCTAACACTTTCCTTAGAGCAGGAGTCGCGCGAGTGATGCCTCTGGTCATCTGGTGTTGCTAGCGTCTATAGGCTACGGTACCGGTTACCGTAGCACCACCTCCTGGTATTATAAAAAAAATAATGCTGGTTAGAATGGAGAATAGAACGTTTAAATAGAAAATTTGAAAACAGGCTAGAGGCTAATTTATAAAGTGCCTTTACAGAGAGGTATTATAATATCCAACCAGCTCAGAGCGATAAATTGGAGTATATTTAATTTTTTTTTTGTAATTTTGTACGCCAAATAAAAATTCCACCATTTTTCTAATCCAAGTCACGTTTATAACTCGCGACTTATCTTCAAATTTTTAATCCTTACTATAATATAAATGTGAAAGTGACTTTATTTGTTAGTTTTTTTGTGACGCTTTCACGGCGTTACTACTGAACCCCAGAGTACTAGAGCTCAGAAAAGGACAGGCTACATTTCATCCCGGAAAAATAAATGATTTCTTCGGGTTAGCTATTTTTGCATAAAGCTAATTAAAGTGCAGTAATGCGACATATTTATATTCTGAAACCACCCGTACGGAGTTATGGGTAGAGTCTAGTTTAATATATTTTAGCTTTTATAGACAGTAATACTTTTTTATTTCAGACTTCTAACCTTTAAGGGGTTTGTGGGTAAATTGTAGGGAAAAAAAATTTGAGAGCCAATGCTGCCTTGTTGATGACGTATGCACGGCAAAATTTTGTATGTCACTTCGCGATTTGAGCAGGCCTGTATTATTGGGCCATGCCTAGTACAAACCATAAGCCATAAGTTACTCTATGGTACAAACTAATTTGGGATATACTGCTGGATACTCCGGACGAAAGAGTACTTTAAGATACACTATCTTAATAAAGAGTTGTAGTTCTCTAAAAAAAATCCTAAAGATATGTATCTGTATTAAGTAAATCACTCTTACGAAACGAGGGTGGTTAGTTAGTTTATATTTACTAGTAATTTTAGGTATAGTATGATAGTAGACTTGAATATATTATGAAGAATTTTGTAGCCTCATAATTAATAAGCCAGTTTGGATGTGCACGATTACAAATATTCCAATGCAGAGGATCCTTTAATAACCTTTCGCTTATCAGATCGACGTTTCCTTCGTATATTTTTATGAGCTCAATGGCTGTAAAAATCTTGAACTTTTTATTCAAAGAACAAAACTATAGTATAAATCTCATCTTCAAATGTTGAGACCGAAATTCACAGTAGACAAAGACATTCACGAAACCTGTCAAAAAATATTTTTTAATAATGATACTCTACCAATTCTCAAAATTAATCTGTAATTCTCTAAATGAGTTTTGAAAACTTTAACTAAGTAAAAATAGGCCTACCGTGGGATTGTAAATTATTCAAACTTTTAATTAAATTAAAGAACCAACCCACTTGTGATTAGCGGGCTTTTAATATTTATTTTTGTAAATAGAAATAAAATTTTACATCTAAATGACTGCACAGATGGTGCAGTGGTGTAGGTGCCGGACTCCCTCCCACCCCAGTGTTGTGGGTTTGATTCTCAAGCTGGACGACCGTCTTTCGTACAGCCGATTGTACAATGTTTCTTAGTAATGTAGAGTCCATGTGCGTTAGCACTTCCATTGGGTGAGTCATGACTTATCTGTTACCATAATCACTGGAAAAAGAAGTGTAAAATGTGAGTTCATCTAAGTTTATTTCAAGTAGACGTGATAATTGGTAGTGGTATCATCCATTATCACATAGTTTTCGTGATCGATGTGAAACCTTTTAGCACGCGGCCGGAATCTAAACCAAACCGCCATCTGTGTATCAATCGACTATTTAATAAACATCGACATTTATTGACCATGTTTAATGGCGTAGGAATTAAATCTTACTATATAAAAATAACTAAAATTCTTAGGTAATATATAAACATTTTCTTCCAAAAAATTCCATATACTAATAAATTAGATTCCACCCAGGACTGCCTTCAAATTGGTAACATTTGATGACAAGCACCGTACATAGTCATTATTTATTATAATAGATATAATTTTTTACTTTTTAGTTCAAATAAAGCGTTTTTTTTAGTATTATAAAGTATAATTTATATTGTTATTTATTTTGTAAGAATATAACTGATTAATTAGATTTATTCAACAGTCTGCATCAGGGGGGTCCCACCATTCACGAAAGTTTTCATATACGGATATATTTGTGACTGCATCATTATTATTCAAAAGGGCACACATTTGACAGTATTCATCAGTTTCTACATTTTCTGACATCCTATGATATGAATAGTAGTTCTTCCACTTAAAATATTCGGCATATTTCTCAGGATCGCTTATAAGCTCCTTCATTTTATTTCCCAAAGATTTTAACCCCAATTCTCTTGCATCCAAATATGCTCCTTTAGGCAGAAATCTGCAATAGTAATTATGCGACTTAATAATTACACAAATTTTGAAAATATAAAATCGAAAAATAACAGTCACGAGCAGGATTCGAACCTGCCACTACCTATCACTTGGATACCGTCCCAGATGCTTTGCTAATTCAGCCAACGTGACATTTTCTCGGGACTGCGAATTTCGTCACTAGTGGACGGTGGTTCGATTACCATCTATCTAGCTTACAAAACAGTGCATGACTAGCTACAACTTGATCACTTAAAACTCTGTTCAAAGTTGTGAAACAAAAGTATTAACCGTTACGCAATGCAAAAAATAAATAAAGGGTATGTCGTAACGTGGTTTATAGCAATAAAATAATAATAAACAGCAATGTCAGAATGTTACATGTTATTAAAATAAACTTTGAATGGACGGTGGTATGACCAGCTTAACATTGATAGATCCAATCAATTTAGGTACTCTTCCAAATCAGAGGCCAACTTTGTAAAATGCGGTAGGGATAATTAAATTAACAGCATTGAGGCTATACTGACAACAATTTTGGTCCATTCTAAGTGGATGTAAAAAGTACTCTGTGGTGGATGTCCTACACGAGTAATATCCTTCTTCGTCTAATTACACGAGTGACACGCGCAAATTGACTTAACGTCATGGGACATGTAATGAATATAGATAATATATTCATTGTAATAGATAATATGAGTAAAATACTCATTTTGCTTCAAAATGCATAATTATTTGTTTTATATAACACACCAAATAATTATTATCTTAAAAAAATACTGACAGATTTATAAAACTTTCCTCACTATCTTCGATCATTAATACCAAAAAGGCACAGCGTCACGAACAAAATCAAGCTAAAAACTGTGCGTGTGAATATATATACTTATACAGCTATATCTGTTTGCTAACGAACTGAGACAAAGGTTTTAAAACAGTTTTAAGTTCAACCTAACTACAATCACGGCCATTAGTAAAAGTCACAATTCTTTTAAATATATAATCTTACATTTACGATCATTCGTCACAAAAAACGAGCAAGGCCATAATTTACTACTGCCACCTTAAAAGTGAAAAGACAAATAACATTTACTGTGAAAGCAAGCTTAAATAGCCACAAATAAAGTACTTTTTAACTAAACAAAATAAGAGCTCACTTCTCAAGTGCGCTGTTATTTATCGAGATAGATTTTTTGGGCTGACGCGATATCTATTGCGTTGTTGATCGAAGGTCACTATGAAACGTTTCATTCACTTACCGAGTATAATTAGCTCCACCATAAACAATAGGTATCGCGTTATTTTGTAAAGGAATAAGCAGTTTTTCTGTCACATAGTCTTCACTAAAAGCATTCTCAAAAGATAAATAAAAGTAATAATCATTTTCTATTTTTTTATTACATTGTTCAGCTGTTTCTCGAGGACAATATAAATCACCGCACGCCCCATATATGTCTACATTTAAGTTATATTTATGTAGGTATTTTTGAAGAGCCGTTACATATCCCTCACGGCGGCTCTTAGTGTTACAATTAGATGCAAACCATGCAGCAGCTTTGGATTTATTCTTAAACTTCTCTTTCACTTCATCACTGATATCACGCATTTTAAACCAATATATCCAATCCATATCTTTTTTAGGACCTATGACGTTAGATTTTGAATCTCTTATAACAATGTACCCCCATTTTACTTCAGATTCCAGTCTATATGTCCAAGTCCAGTTAAAGTATCCGTCAAATCTATTAGAACATAACGGATAGTAGTCAGATGATTCTATGCTGGCAAATACATATTTTTGCTTTGGCGATCGTCTCTTAGGTAAGTCATCAACACTCATTCTTACCAGCTCTGGTCCGTGAAAAGCAATCACATCAAACAATCTATAATCACCCAAAAGCCTTCTATTTGCAGTTACTATACAATTAGTGTAAGAGCATTTTCGGGAAATAAAACCATGATCGCCTTCACCCATGTAAGAAAATGGTACGTTTGTGGGATTAGTCCAAAGTAGGATATATTTAAAATCAGTAATTTTTATGTCATGATGTAGCTTAACTGGTAACAAATACCATGAATTCACATGTAATATTTTTATGTTCCTCATTAAAGTTACCACAACAATCAAGCACAATGCATACAACACTATTTTAATCACATGAATAGAGCGTAATTTTAATCGATTATGATGCATTTTAATATTCTGATTGGCTTCTTAATGCATTTCTCTTTAATATTTCATTTTATAAATAACATCGAAATAGTAGAATAGGCACTCTAAGAACACACGCTCAATACAAATGACTGGTGTAAACTAATCTTTCGACATTTTTGTAATGTAAAAGTGAACGATTGTGTCAACGCCGTTTTACAGCTACATTATCAAAAATCCATGTGGTTTCTAAAGGTAAATTTATGTACGTATATTGTATAACCTTGCTAATATTATAAATGCGAAATCACATTTTTTTGTTATGCCGATAACTACCTCAACCGAATATCATGAGTTTTTGATACGTATAGGTCAGACATATGCTATTTTTTATCCCGAAAAATATGGATAGTTCCTGTGGAATAGCAATTTTTATATTGTGATTAATAGCGAGCCTTAAAGTGAAGTATTTTCCACGTTCACGCGGATGTAGTCGCGAGCGGAATGTAGTTTTCACTAAATCTGAAATGATAAAAAAGAATTATCTATATCTACTATACTATTACACCGCGTTTGCCGTGTGGGTCCGGCTTTAGAATTTTTCCACCCTTCTCCACCCATGGGATTCGTAAGACTGAGGGAATACCGGGGGAGTGGGCAGCAGCACTCCTTTCGAGTATTAACAACATCCACTGCGATCGCCAACCCGCCTGCCAAGCATGTCGATTACGGCACTATTGGGGATAGTGCCTCTTGGGGAGGCCTATGTCCAGCAGTGGACTGATGGATGGATGGATGGATTACACCGCGTGTATATGACATCATACCGATAACGGTCAAAGATATCACCAAATAACTGTAATAATATGCCCCATACCATTTTCGTCGACAACGCCATTTCGTCATCAGCAATTTTTAGCCGCCATTGAATCATTAACAACACGACTAAGGTTCCAATTCATCGTAGTTTATGGATTAAATGGGTTTATTACCTAAAATCGAATTTAGCCAGAAAAATTGAAAAATATTGCAATTTTTATGAAAAGACCGATGCAAATTTCCACCGCCTGGGGATTCAGAATCGAATTGTAGGCTGCTTGTATTATATTATGTACATATTAATATAATTATTTATCACACACATATAATATTTATCTATATATAATTATATAAAACTTTATATTCACACAACTCACAACTTCATATACCTACTTCCTATATACATACCTATATACACCATCTTATATATTACACACTACAAAATATTTACACAATAAACTTATGGTTCATTGGAAACACGCATTTCCTATCCTCCCGCACACCGTACCGCAGCCAGCTGATCCGATGCGCCCGCGCCGCTAGTGGCAAAACAGACGTCCCACGCGAAGCCTGTGTCTCTTGTCGCTTCCGTCGCTTTGACTAATCTGTGCGCGATCTTATTCTAGCTTACCTCTGTACTTACCTTCTACGCTATCGCTTGTGCTATATATATATTTCTTACCCCTTCTATCTTAAAACTGTTACTGTAAAAAATTGTACATTTGTAATCGTGCGGGAATTAAAGACTGTGTGAATACATCTGTGTGCATTACTACACTCACCATCATCACCATCGCCCGCCAACTATAACTGGTGACCCCGTATAGAACATTATTATAAAAATGAGTGATAGTAGTGAATCGGTGAAAACGGTCGACTCAAAACTCGACAACGTCACCACGCGTCGAGCAAAAAAAATGCGCGTTTCCACTGACCGACGTGAATCGTCGTCCGAATCTCGTGCCCGGTTAATAAAACTAAAAGTGCCTACATTTTCCACTGAGGATCCGGAACTATGGTTCGCGCTTCTCGAGAGTCAATTTGACAGTCTTAATATTACAGACGATTCTGTCAAATTTAGCAGTGTAGCCACCCATCTTGACATACAGCACGCAAAAACCGTGAAGGATATTATACTGCATCCTCCTGTCAAGCACCGGTACGAGAAGATCAAGTCCGAGCTCCTTCGACGTCTATCGGCTTCGCGCGAAATGAAGGTGAAGCAACTGCTCACACAAGAGAAGCTCGGTGATCGTAAACCATCTCAGTTTTTACGTCACCTAGAAGACTTAGCTGGACCGTCCGCTGCTGATGATATAGTGAAGCAGATATGGAGCAACCAACTACCGATTGGTATTCAGACGGTGTTGGCATCACAGCCCTCACATTCAATGGAGCAGCTAGCTGACTTAGCTGATCGTATTCACGAGCTGACCTCACCACCTGTAGTGGCATCGACGTCTGCAGCTGCCCCAGTTTCTAACAGCGCAGCTAGTGAGATTGCCGAACTAAGGAAGATGGTGGAACGTCTTGCGCTCAAGATTGATGAGCAATCACGTGCATCGAACCACCAACGCAACCGTTCTAGGCCCCAACGACGTCGATCACCCTCACATCCAAGGTCCCGATCGAACTCAAGCTACCGCAAGTACCCTATATGTTGGTACCACTCCAGATTTGGTTCAAAAGCTCAGCAGTGCTTAACTCCGTGTGACTATGGCAAATCGGGAAAAGCCACAGGCAGTCGCTGATGGCGACTGACGACTGCCCGATATCTTCAGGTCGCCTTTTCGTCGCTGATCGCTCCACGAACACAAGATTTCTAGTGGACACCGGCAGTGATCTATGTGTCTTCCCGCGTAGTGCACTCCGTGAGCGACGTCCAAAAACTGAATTTCAGTTATGTGCGGCCAACGGATCTCCTATAGACACTTTTGGTAGCATTAATTTAAAATTAAATTTAGGGTTAAGAAGAAATTTTCCATGGCGTTTTACAGTAGCTAATGTTACAAAAGCTATTATTGGTGTTGATTTCCTTGCTTTCTATAATCTTGTAGTAGATGTTCGCAATCAACGCCTTATCGATAATACTACAACTTTGTATTCTAGTGCTTATATTGCTAAAACTAATGTGTGTTCTGTTAAGGTCGCAACGGGTGATAGCAGGTACCATATCCTACTAAGTAAGTATCCCGAGATTACTCGCCCTTCAGGCACTCCATTTACACCAAAGCACAATACAGTACATCATATTCGCACAACGCCCGGCCCTCCCATACACTGTACACCCCGCAGGCTCGCCCCCGATAAGCTCAAAATAGCTAAGAGTGAAATCGAGCTTATGCTTAGTAATGGTACTGCACGTCCCTCAGAGAGCCCTTGGGCTTCTCCCCTGCATTTAGCTCCTAAAAAAGATAACGGCTGGAGACCCTGCGGCGATTATCGTATGCTTAATGCACGGACTATTCCTGACCGATATCCTATTAGGCATATCCATGACTTTGCCCACAGTATAGCTGGCTGCAAGGTCTTCAGTACAATAGACCTGGTGAAGGCCTATAACCAGATCCCTGTCTTCGAAGGCGACATCCAGAAGACGGCCATCACCACCCCTTTTGGTCTGTATGAATTCCCGTCCATGACGTTTGGTTTGAGAAACGCAGGCCAAACATTTCAAAGATTTGTAGATGAGATGACTAGAGGCTTAGATTTTGTGTACCCATACTGTGATGATTTTCTTTGCTTCTCACAAGACGAGGAACAGCACGAAGGTCATCTTAGGCAACTATTCCAGAGAATGAAGGAATATGGCATTCTCATAAACACATCAAAATGCGTTTTTGGAGTTAGCGAAGTAACCTTTCTCGGTTACACCATATCTGCATCTGGCACTAAACCTCTTGAGTCAAAGGTCCAGGCAATCACAGAGTTTCCAGCTCCGAAGACCATCAGAGAGCTGAGGCGTTTCTTGGGCATGTTGAATTTTTACAGGCGCTTTTTACCCAACGCAGCCGTGATTCAAGGCCCTCTCAATGCCTTACTCGCTGGTGCAGCGAAAGCCTCACAACCAGTTGATGTATCTGGAGAGATACTAGTTGCCTTTAACCAGTGTAAGAAGAGCCTTGCTAATGCTGCACTACTCGCTCATCCAGACAGTGATGCTAAGCTGGCGTTAGTCACTGACGCATCTGACTCTGCAATGGGTGCAGTATTACAGCAGCTTAAAGACGGTCATTGGCAGCCACTCGCGTTTTTCTCGCGAAAATTTAACCCCTGCCAGCAAAAATATTCACCATATGATCGCGAACTTCTGGCGATATACGAAAGTATAAAATACTTTCGCCACATGTTGGAGGCTAGACACTTCATTGTGTTCACTGACCATAAGCCGATCACTTATGCCTTTCATGAAAGAAAGTCTAACTGTTCGCCTCGTCAATACCGCCATTTAGATTTTATCTCTCAGTTCACAACAGATATCCGTCATATATCCGGCAAAGACAATGTCGTAGCCGATACGCTCTCACGGATCGATGAACTGCAGATGCCAATTGATCTCGATCAGCTAGCCGACTCTCAGGCTAATGATCAGGAGCTTCTACAGTACATCCGTGGTGAATTTTCGCTCCACCTAGAAAAGCTCAAAATCCCTGGCAGCAATTCAGAACTTTATTGCGATATAAGTACTTCGCAACCACGTCCTTTTGTGACTAAGCCCTTTAGGAAACCTCTTTTCGACAGACTCCACAACTTCAGCCATCCAGGCGCTATAGCAAGTACAAGGCTAGTATCTGAGCGTTTTGTCTGGCCTGGCATGCGAAAAGACTGTCGTGAGTGGTCCCGCAAGTGTTTAGCTTGTCAACGCGCCAAGGTGAATCGCCATGTTTCTGCACCCATGGGTACATTCGATTTACCCCGCGCTCGTTTCGCCTTCATCCATGTGGATATTATAGGCCCACTACCACCATCACAAGGCTACCGTTACTGCTTGACTGTGGTGGACCGTTTCACCCGCTGGCCAGAAGTCATGCCGATGATGGATATAACTGCGGAAACCGTTGGCAAGGCGCTGATATCGTGGATATCCAGATATGGATGTCCTACGGATATCGTCACGGACCGCGGCCGGCAATTTGAATCCACACTTTTCCAGTACCTAGGAAAAGTGACAGGATTTAAACATCGCCGTACTACCGCGTACCATCCGGCGTGCAATGGCTTGGTGGAACGGTTCCACCGTCAGCTAAAAGCGGCCACTATGTGCCATGCAGACTCCAATTGGTGTGACATTTTACCACTAGTCCTATTAGGAATTAGAGCATCGTACAAGGAGGACTTAAAGGCTTCATCAGCCGAGTTAGTTTATGGTGAACCTTTACGGCTTCCCGGTGAATTTTTCCAGGCAACTGTCGCAAGTTCTACCGATTTGTCGGATTTCACCAGTCGGTTACGCCATTTCGCACAAAAGCTACGTCCATCTCCAGCATCTCGCCATAATAAGGACAAAATATTCGTTTTTAAGGATCTGACATCATCAAGCCACGTATTTTTAAGGGACGACACATCACGAGGTTCTTTACAACCTCCTTACTCTGGTCCTCACGAAGTGCTTAAATATGGGGACAAAGTTTTTAAAATACTTTTTAAAGGTAAGAGTGTCACAGTATCTATAGACCGTCTTAAGCCGGCCTATATACTTGCTGACCCATTCCCCTCCCCTCCTATCTGTATCCCTACTTCGGAACCTGCTTCCAACCCCGATACCAACCATAGCCAGACTAGTAGTCCAGACCAGCAGAGCGTCAAAACTACCCGTTCAGGTCGCAGAGTTCGGTTCCCCGACTACTATCGACCCTAGGTCTCTGGGGGGGGAGTGATGTAGGCTGCTTGTATTATATTATGTACATATTAATATAATTATTTATCACACACATATAATATTTATCTATATATAATTATATAAAACTTTATATTCACACAACTCACAACTTCATATACCTACTTCCTATATACATACCTATATACACCATCTTATATATTACACACTACAAAATATTTACACAATAAACTTATGGTTCATTGGAAACACGCATTTCCTATCCTCCCGCACACCGTACCGCAGCCAGCTGATCCGATGCGCCCGCGCCGCTAGTGGCAAAACAGACGTCCCACGCGAAGCCTGTGTCTCTTGTCGCTTCCGTCGCTTTGACTAATCTGTGCGCGATCTTATTCTAGCTTACCTCTGTACTTACCTTCTACGCTATCGCTTGTGCTATATATATATTTCTTACCCCTTCTATCTTAAAACTGTTACTGTAAAAAATTGTACATTTGTAATCGTGCGGGAATTAAAGACTGTGTGAATACATCTGTGTGCATTACTACACTCACCATCATCACCATCGCCCGCCAACTATAGAATACTCAACCACCAGGGGTTGGGTACTCGATTCATTATTAATATTTATTATTTTGGGCGTTACTGATTCCAGTTCTAACATTTTCAAAATTTTTATCAGTCTGTTTGTATGTCCTTTTAACTCAAGAACAGCTGGAACTATGTGTGTAAAAAAAACACATTATCGGACAAATGTTAAGCTATTATATAAATGTTATAGTCCAAGAGCCCCTGGCAACTTGTTGCAAGATAGAAATTAACAGAATTCATTGTAGGTATATGCAATAAAAATTTAATTAAACGCCGAAATGATTTATAAACAAAATTCATCTCAAACAAACATATTTCTGTAACTTTCTGGTAATTGAGAAACGATGGCAAAGGTATTCCTTAATAGATTCGTTAGGGTAACCGAAACTTCTGACTGTTGTCTATTCACAAGAGACTTGCTTCAAAACTTCACGCTTTGTACAACAGATGTTATATGCAACTGTTATTGTTTTGATGCCGCATTATTCTAGTTGCACAACAATGCAATAAAATAAGTTAGCTCTCTGGTTATTTTGTTTAAAAAAGATTACTTTTTTTTAACAGTTAGATTGAGATAATATTAAAGTCAATTCTAAAAATAATGTTATCTGTTATAACAGCAATATAACAGTTATAGTTTGATATAATGTTTATTTCATCATCTGTATCATTATCATTATAATCATTGTTAAGGAATTGCATGGCTGAGGGAATTATAATATCAGCCAACTGTCCCTTATATCTATCATGCCTCTAAAAAAACATTTTTTTTTAAATTTCAACTATCTCGACGTTTTGAATACTTTACAGCATTCATACGCGTCACGGGTGGACAGTCCACCCATTTTACCTATTACTATCTAATATCTCTTTGTTTATCAGTCCGAAGATAGAAAGCGATGAATTACCTATGACATAACACTATAATAAATTTAAGACCATTATAATTATTCTCGCGGGGACCGCAATATGTGACCATCCTTTACGGATTTTTATGTATTTTGAACCTGAATAGAAAGCGAGGTGATTCTACCCCACTCTCCTCCATTTTATCCCATATTATCAGAGTCAAACAAGCTCATCTACTAGGTACTAAGCATAACAACCCGCCAGGAATAGAAGTTATCTAAAGACAATTTATTCCAAACTCCGAATAATCAATTAAGATAGCTATCTATTATTATATAGGTAATTCTCGTGTCACGTTGTTGCTCACGATGAACTCGGAAACTATCTAACCGAATTATATGAATTTTTAAATTTGTGTTTCTCTGGCGTGCCTAGGATAGGATAGTTTATCTCGTATTCGTTATTAATTAATTCCTAAATATTCACGAAAAAAAAATATGGTGGTACGAAGTTCGCCGGGTCCGCTAGTATTTTATAAGTGCTTATCTGTGTATCTTTAATATCTTAAAATCCTATTTAAACAAATTTGAAACTCACTACTAAATTAATGTTTTAATATATGATTGTTCTAACATGTACCTTTTTTTTTTGCTTAGGCGGGAAAAAATGTATTCTAACATGTACCTAACATGTTAAACCCACAATTATTATGTTATTGTATGTTAACGACGTCTCTTTTGTTGTATACACGAATGCTATCACAAACCTTCGTGATAAGCATAATCCTTTGTAATTATGAACTTATTAAGTCCATAATAAATGAGCCCTTATTAACTCTCTTCAATTTTTTAAGGTTATTATTATGGACTTATATGTTAATCTAAAAAAACTTTAATAGGAATTCCTGTTACAATCTACAATTTTTATACTGGTGAAGTCAACGAGAGATGTTTAGAATTTATCTTTAGAGCGAGCTCTCTAAAATAAATTCTCATGGTATATAGAAAACAAGGAAAGCCTTTTTTCTGTGATCTGTCAAAGCGTACAGATAGGACAACTACTAATGTCTAATAGTGTTGCAGATCAACACAATCAGTCGGATGTAGCTTAAACCACTCTATCACCGTTGAAACATTGAGAATATCCATAAAAAATCTCAATTTGAAATAGAGCTTATTGGTTATGGTAGGTAATATATATCGGAGTATACCTTTTTATTTTATTTTTTTGTTAAGGTGGGAAAAATGTTCCTAACCGCACACCCAGTCGTTCGGGGCAACGAACTGGGTAGTGTGGGGCCCTAACCCACTAAATAAACCCGCCGTGTGCCGTCTCTCGCCTTTGTTAGCGGGCCACTGGAACTATATTACATTCCTTCAGTGGTCCGCCGGCGGCTTAGCCTTTCGGGTACCCTCAACTGAGCGACGCACGTCGCACCTTTGCGGGAGGCCTTGCAGGTGGCGGACGTTCCCCGGTCCATCCACCCGCAGCCTCAGCTAGGGCGGCATTAGGCGCAAATACTCACGCCTGCGCCGCCCCAGTCGCTGGTGGCAGTTCAGGTCTGCGGAAGGATCAGCCTCCCTGGCCCTATCCGCCGCTTTCTTCCGCGATATCGGAGTATACCTACATAATAAGAGGTGGTCCATTTCGAGGTTCCCTACTTTTTTAAAGAAAAAGACACAGAAAATTCAAATTTAATGGAGAATGTTTATTATCATTTGAAAGAACATTCTTTGGCATTTATTTTTTGAAGATTATGTCTATCAAATGTTGCTACGTCGCAGATGGTCCATCCGTTGAGTCCAATTTTCGATGACTCGTTCGAGCATTTCGACTGGTAACTGGCGAATGACACGCGTGATGTTTTCCTCCAAGGTCTGAATCGAAGCGGGTTTGTCCGCATAAACTTTAGACATTACTTATCCCCACAGGAAAAAGTCTAACGGTGTGATATCACACGATCTTGGTGGCCAACCGATCGGCCCAAAACGTGAAATTATGTGCTCACCGAAATTTTCTCTCAATAATAAATTTGATGCGATGTGTGGGAAGTGGCGCCGTCTTGCTGAAACCAAATGTCACCGAGATCACGAGCTTCAATTTCAGGCATCAAATAGTCGGTTATCATTCCACGATAACGGTCAACATTGACGGTTACGTTCGCACCGGCATCATTTTTAAAGAAATATGGACCGATGATTCCACCGGCCCATAAACCACACGAAACCGTTGTTTTTTCTGGATGAAGTGGCAGTTCTTGAATCTCTTCAGGTCGGTCTTCGTCCCAAATGCGGCAATTGTGTTTGTTTACATACCCATTGAGCCAGAAATGGGCCTCATTACTTTGTTGTTACCAGTCGAAATGCTCGAACGAGTCATCGAAAATTGGACTCAACGGATGGACCATCTGCGACGTAGCAACGGCCAACATTTGATAGATATAATCTTCAAAAATTCAATGCCAAAGAATGTTCTTTCAAATGATAATAAACTTTCTCCATTAAATTTGAATTTTCTGTATTTTTCTTTAAAAAAGTAGGGAGCCTTGAAATGGATCACCTCTTATAATGTTCAACACAAAATGAGGCGATACAGACGAAAATAATATTATGGGAGGTATCTTTAATATTCCACAACAGTAATTATGTCACTGCCTTATCGTTTTGCATATTCAAAGTAAAACATGTTGTCTTTACGCTCCATTAAATCCTATGAGATGTTCGTAGCTACATTTCTTTATAAACAAGTCGTGCCAAACCATGAAGAATCTGCGTAGAGAATGATGAACTTCTTTTAAATTTTAATATCTGAAAATCATTATTGTTAGATAGCTATTTGAGAATTTTAATTTGAATTCACCTGAATATACTAGAACCTAAACCGATCGTATTATTATATATACACTCCTCATACAGTGTAAGCCACAGTCCACCTGATGGTTAGTTGTACTATACTGCCGCTCATGAATACTGCCATGCCACTTCATTTATTGCATGGGAATGAATTGACCTGTCTTTAGGTACAAAGCAATGGATATGTTTAACGGTCGGTCACACTGAAGATGGTGATACTAAACTGCTCGCGCCAGAAGACGTAATTATTATGCAGCAATAAGTATCAAAGAGAATATTATTTGAACGATGTTTATACTATAGGGGTGGCAAACCGCTTTCTGCGAGGAGGTTATCTCGCGGAAGGAAGCAGCGGAGAGTGCTAGGGAGGAGGATCCTTCCGCTGACCCAAACCCCCGCCAGCGACCAGGGCGGCGAAGGCGCAGGTACTTGCGCCTCATGCCACCCTAGCTGAGTCTGCGGGTGGATGGACCGGGGAACGTCCGCCACCCTCAAGGCCTCTCGAGAAGGTCTCTGTGTTCGGATGCGTCGCTCAGTAGAGGGTACCCGAAGGGGTAAGCCGCCGGCGGACCATCGAAGGAATGTAACATGGTTCCAGTGGCCCGCCAATAAAGGCGGAGAGACGGCATACGGCGGGTTTCTTTAGTGGGTGAGGGCCCCACACAACCCTGTTCGTTGCCCGGAACGATGGGGTGTGCGGTTAGGAACATTTTTCCCCGCCTTAACAAAAAAAAAGGGGTGGCAAACAATCATACAGCCCACTTGATGATAAGCAGATATCGCAGCCTATAGATGCTAGCTGCACCAGAAACATCACTCGCGCGTTGCTAACTCCATCGAAAGGGATATGAGGTAGAGAGGAAGGACAATAAGGAGGGTATGAATATGCTGGCTTTGGCGCTCACACTCACTATACAAAACACAAAAGTATGAGTTTCACTCTGATCTCCTATAAGTGTAGTTCTATAAGTGTACTTAACTGATCGAGGAAGTCCATTTATGCTGGCAGAAGCAAGGCAACGATTTAAACAAATAAATACTACTGATGATATGTGAGCAAAAACTGTCATAGAGATTGCTTTAAATCATATTTCCGCGTAGTAATAGATCGCGTCATACAGTTCTGTCAAAATGCTGGGGTCCAAGCAGAGCGTGGCCATGTCGACAGAGCAGTCGGCCGCATCAAAGGAGAAGCCAGCCGCTTAAGTGGAGCAGCCAGCACACCCTCTGAAACGCTCGAACTCCAAAAGGAGGAGCGCATTTTCGGAGTCGGAGGGCAGCTCTACGGAGATGCCCCCTCCAGGAAGGCCAGGAAGGTCAGCGAAGAGGGGCCGAGGTGCCAACAGGCGCACCATGACGACACGAGACTCATCCCTGGCGGATGAGGCTATACTAAAGGATTTGGCAGTGGGGTTTTTGGTGGCGGAGAGGGTATCTCATCGAAGCTCCGTGAGGAGCCTCCGGGTACTGACGGTCTGCCCACGGTAGACCAGATTGCCCAGAAGGTTTCCGATTCCCTGGCCGTCGTTTTTACGGTGGCTAATAGGTCACGTAACCTTCAGGGCAACCTCGCGGAGGCCCTCAACAATGCTACTAAGGTAGCATACGGGGCAGTGGAGTCTCTTCGGTGTTACTCGGTGCTGGGGGAGACTGGGAAGCTGGAGGCGCCCTGCCGTTGTAGGCGCCTCGAGGCGGAGGTGGCAGAGCCCCGTAAGGAGCTTGCCGGCCGACGAGCCAAGCCAAGTCTCGCCAAGGCCGGGCCGGAAACCTCTGCGTCAACGGTGGGCACGGGGCCTCCGGCCCCTTATCTCCTAACAGTGGAACAGATGCGCCAAGTCATTGATCGCATTAGTGTGATCTATATATAGATCTCCAGCCACCACCGCCTACTTTTCCATGGGCCCCGACATCGGACACCTGCTGGCGCCTCGATCACAGTGGACGGGATCTAGATTGGGGTGCAGGCCCAGATTAAGGGCCTGGTGCTGGACGTGCGGTGGCGCTGTACTTGCGCCTCATGCCGCCCTAGCTGAGGCTGCGGGTGGATGGACCGGGGAATATCCGCCAACCGCAAGGCCTCCCGCGAGGGTGCGACTCTCCGTGTGCGGATGCGTCGCTCAGTAGAGGGTACCCGAAAGGGTAAGCCGCCGGTGGACCACCGAAGGAATGTAACATAGTTCCAGTGGCCAGCCAAAAAAGGCAGAAAGACAGCACACGGCGGGTTTCTGTAGTGGGTGAGGGTCCCGCACTACCCTGTTCGTTTCCCCGAACGACGGGGTGTGCGGTTAGGAACATTTTTTCCCGCCTTAACAAAAAAACCCCATCCTTTCCCGCGGATGTCGTACAAGGCGACTACAATCATCACCCATTGCATTACTGGTGGTAGGGCTGTGTACCAAGTGAGAGTCACTTGCCATCTGGCCCGAACGGGTACACACACACAAACACTCTCACACACACACACACAAACACACATACGAAGAAAGTTAAAAAATAAAAAACTTTATCCTTGAAAATAGCTTTCAAGTATCAGAAGTTAGAAATGCTATAAAAGCACTAGTTTATTGTTAAACATATATATATATATATATAATATATATATATATATATAACATATATATATATATATATATAAATATATATATATATATATACTATTATTACTTTGATTTTAATGACCCTTTTTTGTAACTAGCCATTTTTTGTATACTACAGGGACGACAAACACGCTTGAAGGTCACCGTCTCTAAAGGTAAAAAAGGTGAAATATTTTCCCCATTTAAAGTCCATAATAGCAATTTATGATCATTATGAATGCCACCGGGTATGGAAAAGTTATGAGAGAGATCGTTTTTATTCGTCATTTACTGGCACTCAACTGTTTTTATTTTATTCTACGTAGAACAGAGAATAGGTTAGAAAAGTAGTAATAATATGACGTTATTATTATAACAATATTTATACCGCACGGGAGGCAAAAAATCATACGGCCCACCTGAAGATAAGCAGTTGCCGTAGTTTATAGACGTTAGCAGCACACCAGAGGCATTACACGCGTGTCGCCATCTCCAAGGAAAGCTAATAGGTGGAGGGAAAGGATAGTAAGGAGAGGATAGGAATGATAATAAGGACAGAATAGGAAGAATAATAAGGAGAGAATAGGGACGGGGCTTGGGCTTAGATTCTCTAATTATTTTGTTTAATTAAAGATTTACATTAAATAAGTTGCCTCTAAAAAATCTTATTATGGTATTTTTAACCAACCATAGCCAGCGACAACAAATTTTTGAGTTTATACTTATGGATGCTTGAGCTATAAGTGACGACTGGAAGAATGCATAATGTCTAGTTTGCTTTTCAATACTATCAAAATATTCCTCTTCAGTTCTTTCATCGACCAATAGCTCCTCTATGCGTTCTCAATCAGTCCTGACCTTTTGCAAACAGGGCAATTGTTTGCCTACCTGCAGGAAACTAAAGCCAAGGTTGTATTCATGCGAAGGACATCATTTACCATTTGCTTCGATACAGTAGGTATACTTAATATTGTTTCTTTTCGAAATTAGATTCAAGATTTAACGGTGAAATAACTTAAAACCTAGTCAAGTTAGTCACTCAATTATAGGCCTTATAAATTCGAATAGCAACAAATAAAAGAAAATTAGACGTTATGCGCTAGCGGCAGACTTGGCGGTAAGTTATTGTTATGACGTAATTTCAGTACATTGTAACTGAACAATATTGTATCATTCAAAGAATAGCGTATAAAAAAATACAATTTCCTCGACAAGAAAATGACTAAGTTCGAACAAATTTGTTTTTCCTTGTGATATATGGAGTAAACAAATGTACGCACACAATTATGTAGATTTGCCGGGGTTTCTGCGTTATGTGGAAAGTTTCTTCAGTACTGTAGGGTTGTTGAAGCTTATGTGAAACGAAGGGATTTCAGAAGACTTAAGAAACAAAGCTACTTATTCTTATAATAATTAATTACATAACTGTTTTGCTTTTGGTATATTTACAACAATATATTATTCACAGGCAATTTTATATGCATATAAATGTAATGTTCAATTCCTTATCCTTTTTTGAAGAATAAACTTCTTTAGGTGCGTTGAGCACGGGGTGCGGGTCGGGATACCTCCGCGTGGTGTACCCCGGGCAACGTCGGCACTGTAGTGCCGGCGGCTGAATCCCGGCACGGGACGGGTCTCCGCGTGTCCCTCTGATTAGCAGAGGGCACAGTGGACAGGCCGGACGTCCGCCGTGGAGGGTCAGCGGGGCCACAGTGGCCTCCCCGACCCTGGGGTGGGACAGCGGGGTCATAGTGACCCCCCCGTCCCTGGAGACGGGGCTTTCAGCCTGAGTGGTGACGGGCTCACTGTCTGTAGTGGGCCAGACGTCAGCCGTGGAGGGCCGGCGGGGCCATAGTGGCTCCCCCAGCCCTGAGAGGGGACAGCCCTCACGGGCCCCAGCAACCACACCCCGGGATTCTCAAGTCCCACCACCCGCCATGTCCGACCCTGCACCCTCTGACGAGGGCTGGCAGACTGTAGACGGCGGGAGGAAAAAGTCCCGGGGTAAGAAGAAGAAGGGGGCTGCTACTGGGGCTGCTGCCCAAGCCGTAGAGCCTGTAACGCCAAGGGGCAAGCCCGGCTCTAAAAAGAAGCTGCGCAAACTCCAAACGCCCAAAACGGCAGCGGTGGTGATAACCATGCTGCCGGGGGCGGAGGGGGGGGGCGAGTCACGCTGTACGGCGTTTACTTCTCCCCCAACCGGAGTCTGGCTGATTACGGGGTTTTCCTCAACAGCTTGGAGACTTCGTTACGGCGCTTAGCACCTAGCCATGTCTTAGTCGTGGGGGACTTCAACGCCAAGTCTACGGCGTGGGGGTCCCCTGCGACGGACGCCCGCGGAGCGGCGGTTTTGGAGTGGGCGGCGACGACGGGGCTCTGTTTATTAAACAGAGGCTCCGTCAACACGTGCGTGCGGCGACGGGGTGGGTCGATAGTGGACCTCTCGTTCGCTAACCCTGACGTCGCAGCACAAGTAAGGGACTGGAGTGTCCTGGAGGAGGTTGAGACCTTGTCCGACCACCGGTACATCTGGATGGAGGTCTCCCGGTCCCTTCGGGGCCCCAGTAGGGGTCACGTGGCGCGCAGAACTCCCGCGTTCCCGCGATGGGCTGTAGGCAGGCTAGATAGGGACCTACTGGCGGAGGCAGCCATCGTTCAATCGTGGCTGTCCTCACCAGCCCTGACCGAGGGGGTGGACGTTGAGGCTGGCCGATTTCGCGCTGCGATTACGCAGGTGTGCGACTCGGCCATGCCCTGTGTGCAGCGTCCTCCCCCAAGGAAGGGGCTCTACTGGTGGTCCCAGGAGCTGGCGGACCTCCGTGCGGCGTGCATTCGTGCCCGGAGGTCCTACACCCGCAGTCGGCGGCGCAACCGCGATGGGGAGCGGGAGGGCCAACTGTACGAGGCGTACCGCACTTCGCGGGCCACGTTCAAGTTGGCCATCTGCCGCGCCAAAACGGAGAAAAGGCAGGAGATGCTGGACGGTCTCAACCGTGACCCCTGGGGTCGCCCGTACCGTGCGGCGCTGAACAAGCTCCGCACTCAGGGCCCCCCCCTCACAGAGACCCTTCAGCCCAGCCTCCTCACCGAGGTGGTCGAGGGTCTATTCCCACGACGGGCTGAGCACACGCCCCCGGTCATGGCACAGCCAGGTAGTGACCGGGAGACCGACCTCAGTGTACCGCCCGTCACCGCGTCGGAAATGGGGGCGGCTGTTTTGCGGATTCGTTTTAAGAACACCGCCCCCGGCCCGGACGGGATACCCGCCCGGGTGCTGGCTCTGACTCTGGACCACCTGGAGCCCCGCCTCAGGGGACTGTTCAACGCGTGCCTGTCGTCTGGATGGTTCCCTGACTGTTGGAAGGAGGGGAGGCTGGTACTCCTGCCGAAGCCGGGGCGAACGCCGGATACGGTCGGAGCCTTTAGGCCCATCGTGCTGCTGGACGAGGCGGGTAAGCTGCTGGAGAAAATCCTCGCTGCCCGCATCGTCCAGCACCTGCGCGACGTCGGACCCGACTTGTCGGACGCCCAGTTCGGCTTTCGCGCTGGGCGTTCGACGGTCGGCGCGATTATGCACCTGAAGGCCGCGGCCACGGCGGTTGTTGCCAGCGGTGGAGTGCTGTTGGCGGTATCGCTTGACATCGCCAACGCATTCAATAGTCTGCCATTCAGCTGCATCAGGGAGGCGCTCCAGTATCACGGGGTGCCTGCATACCTGAGGCGGCTAGTGGCAGACTACCTTGAGGGCCGCAGCGTACTCTATGAGAGCCGCATAGGGGACGTTGTGAGGAGACCCATGTCGTGCGGTGTCCCGCAGGGTTCGGTTCTAGGGCCGCTCCTGTGGGACATCGGTTACGACTGGGTGTTACGCTGTCGGCTCCCCCCCGGGCTTGCGGTTATCTGCTATGCGGATGACACGCTGGTCGTGGCCCGGGGTGGAAACTTCGAGGAAGCGGCGTTCCTGGCCACCTTAGGGACCTCGGAGGTGGTCAGGAGGATCGGGGCGCTGGGGCTTAGGGTGGCCCTGGACAAGTCGGAGGCTCTACTTTTCCATGGGCCCCGACTTCGGCCACCTGCTGGCGCCTCGATCACGGTGGACGGGGTCCAAATTGGGGTGCAGGCCCGGATTAAGTATTTGGGCCTGGTGCTGGACGGGCGGTGGCGCTTTCGCGAGCACTTCCGTCAACTGTCCCCGAGGCTCGTCGGTGCGGCGTCCGCCCTTGCACGGCTCATGCCGAATATGGGCGGACCTAACAATGCGTGCCGACGGCTCTACGCGGGGGTGGTCCGGTCGATGGCGCTGTACGGCGCACCCGTATGGGCGGAGTCCCTGGACGCACTGAACAGGGCTCTTCTGTGGAGGCCACAGAGAGTCGTCGCGTCCAGGGTCATACGTGGGTACCGCACGGTGTCGACAGAGGCGGCCTGCGCGTTGGCCGGAACCCCTCCGTGGGACTTGGAGGCGGAGGTGCTTGCCGAGGTGTATCGGCGGGCGTTGCAAGAGCGGGAGGGGGGTGCACGTCCCCCACCAAGCGTGGTGGCCAGATGGCAAGGTGACGTTCGCCGAGCTGCCATGGCCAGCTGGAGGGCGCGGCTGGAGGCGCCCCGGGCCGGTCATCGGACCGTAGAGGCGCTCCAGCCGGTGCTGGAAGAGTGGGCAGGGCGACGGCACGGAGTCCTTACCTTCCGACTGGTGCAGGTGCTGTCGGGGCACGGCTGCTTCGGCAGATATCTGCACATAGTCGCAAGGAGGGAAGCGACTCCGGGCTGTCACCATTGCGGCTGCGACGAGGACACGGCGCAGCACACGCTCGAGTCGTGCCCGACTTGGGCCGAGCAGCGCCGTGAACTCGTCGCGGCAATAGGGGGGGACCTCTCGCTGCCGAGCGTCGTCAGAGCGATGCTTGGCAGCGACAGGAATTGGGCCGCAGTCGCTACCTTCTGCGAGGAGGTTATCTCGCGGAAGGAAGCGGCGGAGAGGGCCAGGGAGGCTGATCCTTCCGCAGACCCAAACCGCCGCCAGCGACTGGGGCGGCGCAGGCGCGAGTATTTGCGCCTAATGCCGCCCTAGCTGGGGCTGCGGGTGGAGGGACCGGGGAACGTCCGCCACCCGCAAGGCCTCCCGCGAAGGTGCGACGCTCCATGCGTCGCTAAGTTGAGGGTACTCGAAAAGGTAAGGCGCCGGCGGACCACTGAAGGAATGTAATATAGTTCCGTTGGCCCGCCAATAAAGGCGGAGAGATGGCACACGGCGGGTTTCTTTAGTGGGTGAGGGCCCCACACTACCCTGTTCGTTGCCCCGAACGACGGGGTGTGCGGTTAGGAACATTTTTTCCCGCCTTAACAAAAAAAAAAAAAAGGTGCGTTGACACTTTGTGGGTGAACAAAAATCATGGAACTCGCGTCATTGTCACCGAACGCTTTGGTGACGTGTTAACGATAACACTATATCTGTTCCTTTTAGTATAACTTATTGCGCTGGGCCACCTGTGAATGAAGAATTGAATAATTTAAATAATATTGCACGCCTCATAAGCGAAGCGTTGAGTTGGGTACTATTCTCGTTTTACATAGAACAACTGATTTTTCAAACTTAAAATGTCTCAATTTATCATATATTGCACTTGCAAAACACATATCAAGAAAAGACATTATTTTTGGCACTCATGTAATTTTTTATGCCATATTTGTTATTTAAACTAGCTAAAAAAGTTCTTTCTTGGACGTTCGTTTGTTGTAGGTAATGTATTTTAACACGATAACAACCGAAATACTTTACTAATCGAGTCTATGTTTTTCTTTTTAACTTGAATATAACTACGAATATTACTATTACTTTTCACGGACTGATTCGAAGTGGTTTAATTGTTATTAAATAAACAAAAAAATACTGAACTCTCTAAAAATTACGACTCGACACTAAAACCAGCGCTTACAGCGCTATACCTTTCATGAGAACTATTTCTAGATACCAATATAGAAGTACATAAAATTAGCGCTAGATGGCGTATAAGACATGAAACCCACATTACTACTTTTTGAAATTAGCGCTATCTATGTGATTTATTGAAAAAATTATGAGTTACTTATCAAATAATCAATTTTATTGTGAAAAATGAAGATTATGAGGCATGCAGTTTTGGATTTTTCGAAGTATTTTTTATTTTTTTTATGAATGATTGAAAACTACTTAGTAAGACCAATACATTATAAGTTACTTATCAAATAATCAATTTTATTGTGAAAAATGAAGATTAAGAGGCATGCAGTTTTGGATTTTTCGAAGTATTTTTTATTTTTTTTATGAATGAATGAATAATTTTGATTTACAAATTTTTATTTAAGTACAAACAATTAATTTGGACATCCAAAAATAACAACTGTTTGTTTATATATTTTTGAGTTTTCACTATCCGTGTGGTGACGGCCTAAGAATACAATTATCACCACCCCATTCTTTCCCACGGGTGTCGTATGAGGCGACTAAGGAAAGTAAGCAATTATCATCCATTGCATGACTGGTGGTAGGCACCAAGTGGGAGTACTCACTTGGTATCGGGCCCGAGCGGGTTGGTACCACCATCTCCTGGGTGACCGGCCAGATTTTTCAATAAAAAATCTAAAAATTTAAAATCAGGTTAAAATCTTAGTTGTAAAATTAATTTACCTGGTCGGTATAATGTATGAAAATACTTCCGACAGATGGCGCAGGCGTCACCCACGACGTTAAGAATTAATGTGTTATCGAAATTTGCAGTCGTTAGGTAACGAGCATTCCAATCTGAGTCAGCATTGTTCAAAAGATAGATGACTTCGATCGTACAATAACTAAGCATTATTGCATTATTAAAGATAACTTTCACATAGTAGTTTTCACTTTTCATCTGTAAATTATTTTAAGAACGACTACATAGGAGAACGTTTTGAGCCGAAATTGAATGGAATTATCAAAAACATTAATTTAATTTAATGTAAATTTTATTGTATTTTTATTGCAGCCCACCCTGATGATAGATGGTAAGTGGTAATCGCTGCTCATGGTCTCAGCAGCACTAAGTACACTGGCAAACCACCGCTCACTATTTCTTTTATTCAAATGAGAAATGAATAGCCAGCTATCTCCTGCTACAAAAACTACACACATAATTTTTTCACGGTCGTGCCGACCTGCTCTGGCTCGATAACAAGTAAGTACTCCCGCTTAGTACCCAACTCTACTAATGTAATGGTAATAACTGCTAACTTCTATTCTAATGGGGTGGTAACACTTGTATTCTTAGTTGGTCACCAAGATATGTCATTTAAAATGAAAAATCGGTCAGTTAATAAAAGTCAACTCAGTATACATGATAGTTATAGTTTACATTCATTAATCTATAGGTGTTAATATTATAAAGAGGAAAGATTTGATTGATCTGTTTTTCCTGCTTAATATAGGTAAAATACGATCGGGTCAATGTTGCGTTAACCGGTATCGGCTCGAGTAAGGTTATATCTTTAGGTAAATTTAATGTTAAGATAGAAGTAGATTGTTGTTGTTTAGATGTAGATTTTTATATTGTTACACCAGATGTAATGCCATTCGATGTTATATTAGGTCAACCATTTTTAGCCAATATTACGGCTGTCATTAATGAAGGTTCAGTAACTGTTGTGCCCAACGATAGTCATTTTTTTCCACAATGTGTTGTTGTCGAACTGCAAACAAAGGTTTGTTATGTGTCTGATTCGCAGGTGGCTGGTAAAGTTCAGGAATTAGTAGATAACTACAAACCTTTGCGAACGAAAGAGGCACCAATTTCGATGAAGATAATACTGAAAGATGATATACCTGTTGCATTGAGACCAATACGGCTGTCACTTGTAGCAAGCGGTTGAACAGCAGAAAAGGACCACGATTAAGGAGAAAATAGACAAATTAAGAAGCCATCAACAACACTATGGGAATCTCACTAGAACTATTAGTGATAGACGAACAGCATTCACTAGCAGGGAGTTTGAAGAATACTGCCAAGAGGAAGGAATCAAACAGGCTAAGATTACTACAGGAGTGCCACGGGTAAACGCTGACCATTTCCCTGTGCACTGCACTCCTTTAGTAATCTTTAGCATTTGACATGACATGACATCACAAAATAATTTGTACTTTAAAAAGTAGCTGAGCATGTCAAATGCTAAAAAATATAGATCAAAACTATTTAAAAAATCGCGCCATCAAATAGTATGAAATTTAATTGCAAAATTAAACTTACTATATTGGATTAATGCATGTATATGCATTCTGATCATCTATCTAGCGTTGGTCGTAAAGACAAATATAATGAGGAGATTGGGATGACCGAAAAGGTCGGTACGGTAACTCAGTGGCTTAGAGCACTTCCCCGGATTGGAAGGGACGCGGGTTCGATTCTCGCTCGTACTAAAAATATCTTTTTCCTCATTCACAAAATAATTTGTACTATAAAATAAGCTTATTGAAAAGCAAAGGTGACAACTAGCTTTCTCTATAATACAGCGCAATTGAGCTATATCTCAATTAGTTGAAGAATCGGGTACTTATATGCTGTGTTTAAAGAGATAGGGTAGAACTCTACCCCATCTCTTAGTCGGACTGGGGATTGAACTGGATACCACTGACTTTGCAGTCCTTGGTTTTACTGCAGGTTATCACTGCCTTCTTCTTTTAGGTAAATTAGTTTAAAAATAAACAATTTTTATAATTAATTTTATTGTTTTTTTAACCTTCTCTACGCACTTTACCTTGTACGAGTATATTTACATTCCGTATCCTGTTGCAACATTTGATCGTAAATTGCACTGCGTAAATGCACAGATGTACAGATTATGGAAAGTCAGGTCTTGGATTCTGTCCAAGGATTAGCTTACGGACCGGGCTACTGCGCCCGACAAAAAAAATGAAGAGATCTAAAGCAGGTACTATACCTATGTATGGACATTTTGAAACAGTAGACTGCATTGCAAATTATAATCATTTATTTATTATCATATTCAAGACAATTCGAAAGGCATGTTGAAAGAATTAATAAATATAAGGAAGTTAAGGTTCTCAGTTTACTTTTCATTAAAAGATTATTTTTACTAAAGTTACCCTCAACTCGGCCACGCGTTGAAATGCAAAATTATAACACGCACAAACTTTTTCTTACTAAAAATACAGAGTGTATTTCAGCTTATAAGTATAAAAAATATTATTGATAATTAAGTTATATTTATAATTACTAGCAATTCCTACTTCGTCAGGAATAGCTTTTTTACATTTCAAGCCATTTCCCTATTTTACACCCTTTTTTTGTAAATGCGAGAAATAATTTCGTTCAAGGCAACGAACAGAGTAGTGTGGGGCCCTCCTCACTATATAAACTCGCCGTGTGCCGTCTCTCCGCCTGTATTGGAGAGCCACTGGAGCTATATTACATTACTTCAGTGGTCCACCGGTGGCTTATACTTTCCCTATACCCTCTACTGAGTGACGCATCCGCACAGGCGATGTTCAGGCAGATGTTCCCCATGCACACGCAGCCTCACCTAGGGCGGCCTCAAGCACCTGCATCAAGCCCCAGTTGCTGCCATTGGTTTGGGTCAACTAAAAAACACTCCTCCCTAGCCCTTTCCACCGATAGTCTCCTTCCGCGATATAGCCTCCTCGCAGAAGGCAGCGACCGCGGCCCAATTCCTGTCACTGCCAAGCATTGCTCTGACGACGCTCGACAGCAAGAGGTCTCCCCCTATTGCCACCACGAGTTCACGGCGCTGCTCGGCCCAAGCCCGGGACGACCAGAGCGAGTGCCGCGCCGTATCCTCGTCACAGCCGCAATGGTGACAGTGTCTTTTCTTCGCGACTATTTGCAGAAATCTGCAACAACCGTTTCCCGACAGCATCTGCACCAATCGGAAAGTAAGGACTACGTGCAGTCGCCTGCCCACTCCTTCATCACAGACTGGAACACCCCTACGGTCCAGGGAAAGGGGGGAGGGGGGTTCCAGCCAACGCGCAGGCCGTCTCGGTCGTAACCGTGCGGTATTCGCGTTTGGCCTTGGACGCGACAACTCTCTGTGGTCTCCACAGAAAAGCCCTTTTCAGTGCGTACAGAGACTCCACCCACACGGATGCGGCATACAGCGTCATTGATAGAACCAACCCCGCGAAAGGCGAATCGGCACGCATCGTTAGGTCCAACCACATTCAAGTGAAACGGTGAACGCCGCGCAGACTAGTCTCTAGGACAGTTGGCAGAAGTGCTCGCGAAAGCGCCACCAACCATCCCGTACCGGGCGCAACGGGGACAGGGCGGTCACTATAACCCCACTGTCCCCCACCCCATCACTGCAGCCTCGCTGATCCTTCATGGCGGACGTCCAGCCTATCCGCTGATCAGAGGGACTCGCGGAGACCCGTCTCCTGCCAGGATTTAGCCGCTAGCACTAGAACGTTGAACGAAGAAATGTTGCCTGGGGTGCACCACGTGGAGGTATCCCGACCCGCATCCCTTAGGTTTTGAACCTGGGCTTCATTTTTAATCAGGATTATAGGTGTGTCTTCAGTTTATCTAACGTAGACTCTTCCATTTGCTGTCCAACAGAATTTGTACTCATTTGTTTGGTTGAGATCACGGGCAATAAACTATAACCGCGTGCCTTTAGCGGTTGCTCTGACACGTAAAATAGTCTAATAATCTTCATTTGGCACATAATTTTCCTTTGTTTTTGATGTTGAACCCTATACTCTTTTTGATTATATCTGTTTTTAACTGACTCGGTGGTGCAGCGGTAGTGTTTGCGACTGCTGATCATGAGGGGTCTCGGGTTTGGTCCCCGGGTATAATACACCTTGCCTGCCCTTTCAAGGATACAAGCCTTTTTTTTGTTTAGGTGGGAAGGAATGTTCCTAACCGCACACACCGTCATTCGGGGCAACGAACAGGGTAGTGTGAGACCCTCACCCACTAAAGAAACCCGCCGTGCGCCGTCTCTCTGCCTTTATTGGCGGGCCACTGAAACTATGTTACATTCCTTCGGTGGTCCACCGGCGGCTTACCCTTTCGGGTACCCTCTACTGAGCGACGTATCCGCACACGGAGCGTTGCACCTTCGCGGGAGGCCTTGCGGGTGGTGGACGTTCCCCGATCCATTCACCTGCAGCCTCAGCTAGGGTGGCATGTGGCGCAAGTACATGCGCCTGCGCCGCCCCGGTCGCTGGCGGTGGTTTAGGTCAGCGGAAGAATCCTCCTCCCTGGCCCTCTCCGCTGCTTCCTTCCGCGAGATAACCTCCTCGCAGAAGGCAGCGACCGCGGCCCAATTCCTGTCGCTGCAAAGCATCGCTCTGATGACGCTCGGCAGCGAGAGGTCCCCCCCTATTTCCGCGACGAGTTCACGGCGCTGCTCGGCCCAAGCCGGGCACGACTCGAGCGTGTGCCGCGCCGTGTCCTCGTCACAGCCGCAGTGGTGACAGCCTGGAGTCGCTTCCCTCCTTGCGACTATGTACAAATATCTGCCGTAGCAGGGGGATACAAGCCTGATGCTATTTTTGTTTGTTTTAGGTCTGTGGATAAAGTTTCAATGATAACTGGAGTATTTTTCTCTCCTTTTCTCTCTTGCCTGGTATTATCAGATTAGTTCAGTTCATTAATTTAGTGTATTTGTGAGTTTAGTATATCCATCCATCCATCCATCAGCCTTTTAACGTCCACTGCTGGACATAGGCCTCCCCAAGAATGGGGGATAGTGCCGTAATCGCCACGCTTGGCAGGCGGGTTGGCGATTGCAGTGGATGTCGTTAATACTCGAAGGAGTGCTGCTGCCCACTCCCACGGTATTCCCTTAGTTGGCTCTTACGACTCCCATGGGTGGAGAGGGGTGGGACAATTCTAAAGCCGGCCCCACATGGACCGAGTTTAGTATATAGACCTCGTCAATCTCAGACATCTATCTTTCATAATTATATGTTTTTCTTCACAGCTATCCTTCGAAGGAAAACATCGTGAGGAAACCTGCATACTAGCAAGATTTTCTGGACAGCTCCTAAATCATTCTGAGGTTACCCGTGTGCTAATATTAATTCAGTAGTAATTTTGCTATAATAACATTGAATTAACACCAAACATTATTGCTATTAACGTTTCCCTGCTGATATCTGATTACACACAAGTAAGTGCAGTGGTGACTGAACACACGTACACCCAATTTATTCATTAAAATTGTTGCGAATGTATTCCATATTCGCGTAATGAGACACGTTTCTGTTTTTCAATTCTACCAGTTAATTAAAGAACGGATCTCACGTCCTATTCTGAATGCCGTTATATCTCAAAAGGTGTCATCTCAACAGATAATCCTATTATGTAGATGAGTCGCTCTTTGGCCTTCAACGGCTTAGCTTGCCCGCAACTTGACGATGTTAAAGTCTACGAGTTTTAGTGTGATACTGTGTCGTGTGTCAAGTGTGTGTGTGTGTTAAATGTTATTATAGCAAAATTACTACTGAATTAATATTAGCACACGGGTAACCTCAGAATGATTTAGAAGCCATCGAGAAAATCTTGCTAGCATGCAGGTTTCCTCACGATGTTTTCCTTCGAAGGATAGCTGTGAAGAAAAACATATAATTATGAAAGATAGATTGACGAGGTCTATATACTAAACTCACAAATACACTAAATGAATGAACTGAACTAATCATATAATACCAAGCAAGAGAGAAAAGGAGAGAAAAATACTCCAGTTATCATTGAAACTTTATCCACAGACTTAAAACATACAAAAATAGCATCAGGCTTGTATCCCCCTGCTTCGGCAGATACCTGCACATAGTCGCAAGGAGGAAAGCGACTCCGGGCTGCCACCACTGCGGCTGTGACGAGGGCAGGGCGCGGCACACGCTCGAGTTGTGCCCGGATTGGGCCGAGCAGCGCCGTGAACTCGTCGCGGAAATAGGGGGGGGAGCTCTCGCTGCCGAGCGTCGTTTAAGCGATGCTTGGCAGCGACAGGAACTGGGCCGCGGTCGCTGCCTTCTGCGAGGAGGTTGTCTCGCGGAAGGAAGCGGCGGAGAAAGCCAGGGAGGAGGATTCTTCCGCTGACCCGAACCGCCGCCAGCGACCGGGGCGGTGCAGGCGCAGGTACTTGCGCCTCATGCCGCCATAGATGAGGCTGCGGGTGGATGGACTGGGGAACGTCCGCCACCCGCAAGGCCTCCCGAGAAGGTGCGACGCGGACGCGTCGCTCAGTAGAGGGTACCCGAAAGGGTAAGCCGCCGGCGGACCACAGAAGGAATGTAACATAGTTCCAGTGGCCCGCCAATAAAGGCGGAGAGACGGCACACGGCGGGATTCTTTAGTGGGTGCAGGCCCCACACTACCCTACCACCGAAGGAATATAACATAGTTCCAGTGGCCCGCCAACAAAGGCGGAGAGACGGCACAAGGCGGGTTTCTTTAGTGGGTGAGGGCCCCACACTACCCTGTTCGTTGCCCCGAACGACGGGGTGTGCGGTTAGGAACATTTTTTCCCGCCTTAACAAAAAAAAAGGCCCCACACTACCCTGTTCGTTGCCCCGAACGACGGGGTGTGCGGGTAGGAACATTTTATCCCGCCTAAACAAAAAAAAAAGGGTGGTGTTAACGTCAGAAAGAATCGCCAAAACCTGGATAAAATATAATCAAGTTTCATCATCAAAATACTTATAAAATAGTTTTAAAACTTGTACTTTAAGCTTACCACTTAATAAACAACTAAAAGTGAGAGCATGTCCTTTTTTATACTGTGTGGTCGGCAAACAAGCGTACGGCCCACACGATGGAAACCGTAAGTTACCGTAGCCTATAAACGCTAGAAACACCAGAGGCATCACTCACCATCTCCAAGGAAAGAAAAACGAGGTGGAGAGGAGGGATACTAAGGAGAGGTCAGGAAAGATAATAAGGAGAGGAAAGGAAGGATAATAGAGGATAGGAAGGATTTTAGTATTGAAATTATCGTGAGATTGATACATATTAGATTTATTATAATACCGACAGTAACTCACGTTTAGGATCGATTACGTCGACCCGGGTTTCGAGCATATCCGATGCTCATCATCAGGACGAGTGCGCAGCGGCGTCTGCGAGCTCCCGGCGTGCGCTGCGGAGCGCAAGGCGCGCGGCGCGACGCGACAGCGGTGCAGCTTGCGGTGGGAGGCTCGCTGGTGGAGCGTGCCCGGCACCGACGATGTCGGCCGGAGATGGTCGATCGTGTCCGGGAGTGGATGGATGTGTTTTTGCTTCGTCCCTCACTATATTATTGCCCCTCGTATGTTTAAATACCACACTGACTGTGTTGCCCTCCAAGTCCATGTTCACTTTTACGTCGACGTAATCGATCCTAAACGTGAGTTACTGTCGGTATTATAATAAATCTGATAGGAAGGATAATAAGGAGATATTACGGAGGAGTTTTGTGCCTCCGGCGCTCTCACTCCCCATACCAGATACAGCGGTAGTAGTACCTGCCGTTGTTTCACGAAGATCCTCTGTGAGTGGGTGGTTCTTACCCGATCAATCCGGCCCATGCATGCTGGGATAAGCAAGGCTCTAACCACTAGCTTTAAACTATTTTTATTATAATAAATAAATATTCACGGACATTTCACACAACGTCCTCTGGTCCCAAACTAAACTTAACGCTTGTGCTATGGGTACCAGATTACGGATATAATACATATATTACTTTTTTTGACGTGACAACGTCTTATAAATTGGTTTGCCGGGTGACACTTCAAGAAACTGCGTTACGCTCCGCTCACGTTATGCGCTCACAATGAGAGCGAGTGAGAGGCACGCGTCCCTTCCACTCGGGCATGGTTAGCCCGCCTAAGAGCGAGAGAGACGAAGAAATAAAATTTTGTTAATATGAAATTCAGTGCGAGATTCTTTGTATAAATTAATGTTTTAAATATAATTCTTTGTATAAATAAATGTTTTAAATTGTTACTATTATTTCATCCTTCTTCCTACTATACGAATGAATATTCACATTAAAATTATTTTACCACTCAAAGTCGTTGTCACGTAAAACTTTCGCCCGTATACCGACTTTACAGGCAACCAATGATTCGTTTTTTTTTTTGTAAATACATACATATAATAGATAGAAAACACCTAGACGCAGTACAAATATCTGTGTTCATCACATTAATTACTGTCCTGAGTGAGAATCGAGCCCACGACCTCGTACACGGAAGTCGGGGTTGATTAGACTTAAAAACTGGTATACATTTTTATGCCGCTACTATATTTGGAACTAAAGATATAACCTAAAAACTAGCTTTTGGCTGCGGTGGAGCTTTGAGCAAAGGCTAGGAGTTTATAAAGCTAATTGTATTCAAACAATATGAGTAAGTAAAATATAATGCCCCCTAAATTGGCTGTTCTTTCAACATTATGGTTAATCCGCGGTGTAATTATCTATTATAGTAGAGTATTTAACTATAAATAGAGTTTTACGGCATTGATATGAATGTGGCAACACAATGGAGATTCTTAGTAACAATCATCTAAATGACGATGATGGGGGTGACTCGTTACCATGGGGGTGAAAAGTGGGAGAAAGCGGAAGGCCCTTTCAAGACAAGTGGCAGTTCAATCAGTAGTCTCTGCCTCCTCCAGGAACATTTTAACAATATGTCCAATAACTACGATCACACATTGACTGGACTGCCTTTGTCTATCTAGAATATAGAAGAAGACTTTGTCATAATTTCACTTAAAATCTGTTTGGTAACTATCAAGACTTTCTCGAAAAAAAAACAAGGAAATATTTTCTCTTTATAATATTACTTTGGTAGCAAGAATATTGTCATTGAGCGTTTTTACATATTAATAAAACGGAGGTGCCCGGCGAATATTAAATGGTAATATGCTCGCCTTTTATTACTTGGGACTACATCAGTGAAATGTACGAGTACATATAATACCAATGCTTACCTTTTTGGTGATAAAAGCGGGATACTATGTAGATACCTATATAAATTACTAGCCTTTGCTCGCGGCTCCGCCGCAGCCAAAAGCTAGTTTTTAGGTAAAATCTCAGGTTCCCGATATAGTATCGGGATAATATGTATACCAGTTGTTAAGTCTCTCCTTCCTATCTCAAAGGTCGTTTTGAATACCTTCATGACACACATAGCAGATGTTTAAGGTCATCGGAAAATATGAAGTTAAAAATGCCTTTACATTCTACGAACTTTTTTGGCAAATCTTTCACTATCACTGCTATTAGTCTGTGGAATGCTCTGCCAGTGGAAATAAGGCGAGCAGAGACCCTAACTAAATTTAAAATAATGGTCAAAAATTACTATTTGAGCTTGCAACCATGAATTTTAATATACCATCAGGCTATGATCTCATCCTCACTGAATGTGTATTTTCTTTTTCTTTTTTTTATAAATATTAATGTATTGTTTGTGTAATAATTATATGTATGTATATAGGTGTAGTTTATTTGTACAGAGGTTTATGTATTTGCATGTAAGTGTATGTATTATATTTATCATATTTTATTTATATATATAAATATATTTTTTTTTCTTGTCTATATAGGTACCAACACCTACAACTACCATTGTCCAATTAAAAGTTGTGTCCATCCAAAGGTTGCCTGGAAGAAATTACTATTAGTAATAAGGCCGCCCATTGTACCACTTATGGGTTTTAACATTTCTTTTTTTCTTTCTTCGCATTGTACCTTAAAATTTTATAACATATGGTGTACAATAAAGTATAAATAAATAAATAAGTCTAATCAAGAGCTATCAAATAAAAAAAAGTTGCATCAAAATCCATTCAGTAGTGTTTTGCGTGATGCGCGGACAAAGAAACAGACAAAAAATCTAAAAAAAAATCGTTTTGTGTTTAGACACACCCATACTTATAGCCTAATTCAGTATTTTTTCCTCAAATACCTTATATGTACAAACATAGCTCTGTTACAGCTTTATAATAGTACCTATAGAAGAAAAGAAAATGGGGTTGTCATCATGAGATAAAATAATTCAATATGTACAATATGTATATACGTATACTAACTTTAAATGAAAATTCTGGAACGACGTTTCATGCGGTATACTCCTTTAATTATGTCATTACAATGACACGATTGCCTCCTTTCAAAATGTTATAAAATATTACCCACTCAATTATAAGCTAATTAATACATAATTTATTGTATAAAGTACTCACACAGTTTGTAATTACTATTTTTTTGTCCGTGTGGTGATGGACTAAGAATACAAGTGTCACCACCCCATTCTTTCCCATGGGTGTCGTATGAGGCGACTAAGGGAAATAAGTAATTATCATCCATTGCATGACTGGTGGTAGGGCTGGCTACCCAGTGGGAATACTCACTTGGTATCGGGCCCGAGCGGGTTGGTACCACCCCCTCCCGTGCGACCGGCCATGAAGCACATCGTTGCGTTTTGGCTGTAGCAGGAGATAGCCGTTCATTCTTTCATTTCATATCGGTGAACTGAAATGGTGAGCAGCGGCTTGACAATACTCTCAGTATAGTTGAGTCTATGAGCGACGGTTACCATTTACCATCAGATGGGCCGTGGCTCGTCAGCCACTATATGCAACAACAAAAAATTAACTGTAAAACAAAATTTTTTACAACTACTCATTTAAATATTTGGATGTTAGTTTTATCGAATCTTACTTCGGTCACTCACATGCGCGCAAAGATTCGTACATTGTACGAATGTTTGCACGCATATGAAGGGCCATCAGACATTTATTCACAAACTTAGCATCTGTGCAAATGGGTTCTCTCAATTTTTGTTGATACTCAATTTGCGAACCCGTTTGGGCTTCCTCCTACACTTGTTTACGAATGTCTCAGTCTTGCTTGTGATTTTGTGAATCATGTACACTGGCCCCAAGAAACTGTGCATTGCCTCAAATGCAAACCATGTTGGCTGGTTCACATCATCCGTACTTGAACCAGTGGTGTAAGAATCTTCAAGTTTTTTCAAGTGCTCTCTATAAGCGGCCATTAAAGAATTTCTTTTCTTTGTTAATTCGTCAATAGAACATTGAAGAGAAAAATAATTTTTAATTCTTTCCCAGGTGTCATTAACGGCCATTCTATTTTTATGGGATTTCTTTTGAGGATCCCATATGGTCGATTCATTTTGCAGGAGTTCAATGAACTCCATCACCTTGGTGTTGTTCCAATCCATGATGAAGGTACGCTACACACTAGAACTCACGAACTATGAAAATGGCGAAACGTCCGTTACCTTCGCAATTATGGGCGCAACTGGTCACACGAATGTGTGGGAGACTACGCAAAGGATCGCGGTTCGCGCGCTTTGATGTCCGTTAAAAAACCGACAAGCTTGGAAAACCGCGAATGCAGCGAAAACTTTGCATAATCATTTGCAAATGTCGTCCTACACTTGTGGGTTTGCGTATTCGTGCGAATGTGAGTGACCGGCATTAGAAGGTGAAGTTTGTGGGGGCTTTTTTGGCAGGTTTTTTTTGATTACTCCGGTGAACCACTGAAGTAATGTGTTATAGTTCCAGTGGTTTGCAGTACAGGCGGGGAGACGTCACGCGACAGGTTTAATTAGTGAGTGAGGGCTCCACACTACCCTGTTCGTTGCCCCGAACGACGGAGTTTGCGATTACAGGGTTGCAGTACATTTATTCCCACCTTTACAAAAAATAAGGTTTCACATTTCTATTGTAAATTAATTTTAACTAAATGTATTTTTTATTATCAAAATGTTTAAGCAATTTAGCCACCATTGCGCTCAATGTATTTTAATATATCCATTCAACAGTTGTGGAGACAGTAGTTTTTTTTTATCTCTAATGGTACCTGACGAGCCACGGCCAACCTGATGGTTTTTTTTATTGCTAATGTTGGCAGACGAACCACGGCCTACCTGATGGTAAGTGGTAACCGTCGCTCATGGACTCAACTATATTGAAAGTATTGTTAAGCCGCTGCGCACTATTTCATTTCTTAAATATGAAATGAAAGAATAAACGACTATCTGCTACTACAGCCAAAACACACTGACGTAATTCATGTACTGACCCGTTCGGGCCCGATAGCAAGTGAGTGTCACATGGTACCCAGCCCTACCAGCAGTAATGCAATAGGTGATAATTTCTTACTTCCCTTAGTTGCCTTGTACGACACCCGCGTAAAAGGATGGGATGGTGTCACTTGTATTCTTAGTCCGTCACCACACGGACAAGTATGTGGAGTAAGTGGTAACCGCCACTCATGGACTGAGCAATAGTTTACTAAGAATACTACTACGCAAAACACATCGAGTTATTTCACTGTCAGTCACACCAAAGACTATGAGCTGTGGTACCAACTCACTCAGGTCAGATAGCAAGTGAGTGTTCCTACTTGGTGCCCAACCCTACCACCAGAAATGCAAAGGGTACTTCCCTTAGGCGCCTCGTACACCTCGTATTCTTAGTCCGTCGCACCGCGAACACATACAGTTTCATTATGTATCAATAATTAATTAAAAAAAGTCAAAAAATTAAAAAAATAAAAATCTTAAAATTATAAGCAAACAGTTGTTATTTTTGGATATCCAAAATTAATTGTTTGATCTTATATTAAAACTTGGCCTTGATAGAAGAAACGCACCACTGAGTATTTTATATATTTATATCTAAACATTCACAGCTTGCCCGGCGCAATAAGTTATACTAATAGGAACAGATATAGTGTTATCGTTAACACGTGTCACGCGACTATGTCGATAACGGCTTAAATGAATTTACTCCCTATCCAAAACTTCCTATAGAAGTTTTCACTTCAAAAATGTTATATTGAAAACATTTTTAATAAAAAATGCAATGTCAATAACTTCTCTACAAGAAGAAGGTACGCAAAAAAACTTTTCGGGAGAATTCCATCAATTCCCGCAATAACCTCAAGCAATATCTGAAGAAGTATTTGAAAAGTGGTCGATAGATATTCGCGAGGTTCAATCTGTCGGAGCAACAGGCGGATCTAGGGGAAGACGTTGCAAAGTTTCTCGTCTTTATTTATAGCGGAGAGAAAACTCGCGCTGATTGAGTGAACCCGCTGGGCCCGTTAGGAGTTTTATACGAGTAGAAAAGAATAATTTGTATTCAGAGTTAATAAATATATGTAGTAGGATGGATGCTTTGTTCCACTATATTGATGATACGACATTTTAGATTTTATTAATACATCCTATCTCTTGATAATTTGATGGAGTTACGTAACATTTTTAAATCTTGATCAAAAATGTCGCCATTGTGAATTCAGTTTCACTACAAAGAAATCTATGTTAAATTATGTATGGACTCCATAAGGTGATAAAACTTAAATACTATGCGTTATCTCAATCTATTCCATGCCCGGTAGCCGGCAATAGGCTCGCCTCCTATTATGTGGGACTTCAACATAGCCGGCGAATCGTGGGTGTGTAAATACACCTTTGCCTACCCCTTCGGGGAATACACGCGTGATGCTATGTTTTATTTTGTTTTTGTTGTGATTCCATAGAGTTCGTTGAGTCTGAGGATGTAAAATTAAGGAGGTACTTTTGTCCGTGTGGTGGCGGACTATAAGAATACAAGTGTCACCACCCCATTCATTCCCGCGGGTGTCGTACAAGGTGACTAAGGGAAGTAAGCAATTATCACCCATTGCATTACTCGTGATAGGGCTGGGTACCAAGTGAGAATACTCACTTGCTATCGGGCCCGAACTGGTCGGTACCACCGTCTCCTGTGTGACCGGTCATGAAACACGTCAGTGTGTTTTGACTGTAGCAGCAGATAACCGTTTATTCTTTCATTTAATTTTCATATCTGAGAAATGAATTGATGCGCAGTGGCTTGAAAATACTCTCAGTATAGCCGAGTCGATGAGTGACGGCTACCATCATAAGCATTAAAAAAAAGGTAAAAATAAAACTCTGCTTCCACCCACCACATTATGATAGACTTGGTAGTCATTGGTTTAGACAGATATCCTTCGTATCTGTTTGTAAAATGTTACCAGTATTTTTATTGATTTAAGCAGAGGAAAGTTTTCAATTATTACCCCCGACATAATTAATCATGTACCACTGGGAACAAAACAAAGGTTTAGTCAACAAAAGTCTAAAATATGCTATGACGCTGTAATTTAGGATTTGTAAGTATTAGTAAGCCATTTCGTATCTCTGAGTAGTAGGATCGTACACTAGATTTAATATATATTTAATATTAAATCTATGGCTCGTATCTAGTGGTAGAATTCCATCAACTATAAAGATTATATCCGTCCACAAAAAAAATCCCAAAATCAAGCTTGCGTTGCTTTCATCAATCAATATCCGCTACCAAATGACCGTTTAAATTGACAATTATAGTTTCATTTCCATGTTGACGAGCTAAATGCCCTTGGCACTACTGCCCACTCGTACTCTAATCAAACCGATAAAATCGCGCTGTCGGTTATTCCGACGTAAAAGGTGAGACAAACTTTGAGGAGTAGACTAATACTGGTTTAATAAAACGAACTTCGGTTGGAGTTTCTTCCCTTCGTAAATCGTGATTGATAAACTTTGTCAGATATCTTTTGCAAGGACTATATGTCTTCAGTTATAATATAGATTATATTATTATTTCTTTTATACGAGTACCTACATCTCTTTTATACAACGAAGTTGGAAAAGAAGCATACGACCCGCATGATGGCGTCACTGGTGCGTTGCTAACCCCGAGGAAAGCGATAGGAAGTGGAAGGGAAGGAAAATAGAAAGGAGAAAAGAAGTATAAAAATTTAGGTAGCATGATTGAAGTATGCAAGACGGGCCTTACAGACAAAATGGTCCACCCTTTTTTTTTTTCGTCTTGCGGGGCAACGAACGGAGTAGTGTGGGGGCTGCACCCACTAAAGAAACCCGCCGTGTGCCGTCTCTCCGCCTTTATTGGCGGGCCACTGGAACTATGTTACGTTCCTTCGGTGGTAAAATGGTCCACCCTTATAATTTTGCATCTAATCACGCTGTCTATAAAAGAGATAATTCAACAGTGAGCTTTCTATAATCCCAGTTTTAGTTAGTGTACCTACTCTACGTATAGACTTTCTACTCAAGGTAAAATGTTATTTTATAGTAGATATATATATAAATGACTTGCTTTTTACGTACGTATAATAAGTACGTAAACAACAAAAATATAAAGTGTTCTGATAATTGCAGTTTTAATTTATGCCTTATACTGAATAGTTCGTTAGTAGTTTAATTCAGTTTAAATTCTTAAAAGTAATTAACAAAGTATGTCATGAAGTAGAAGATCATTGTTTCTGCCTACCACAAAGGCAGGAAGAGCAGAAATACTGCTCAGGTGCATCTACAAATGAACCCCGAATCGTAGTCTACATGTGAAGGAACGAGGTAGGTAATACTAGTATCAAATAACACTCAATTCTAGAATCAACAACGATACACAAAGGCCAATCTTTTAATGGAAAACGTACGTAATCCGCCCGTCATAAAGCTAACAGATCAATCAAATCAGAACTTAGTAAGTTATATTATCTCAAAGAGTTTTGCCTGGAACATTAGAAGTCTTATATATATTTTTACACTGTTTTTTGTTTTACTATAATTGGCACTATTCTAGTTTCCAACAGGCCAGGCATAGCCACGCCATTTAGTCAGGTCCGTGTATGCACTGATTGGAATTAACTCATTAGCTCTGGGACTCTACGACGTAAAGGCCATTGCCAATATCGATTTGGATGGCTTTGATTCCGCTTTTAGTGTTCCAAAGTGACCATTTACTTAATAACGTTGACTGTTCTCATAACTAGAGAATTATTTTAGTAACATCTAACACTAGATTCCACTCATGTCTTCGTTCACTTGGTCTTTAAAATACTTACGTCACTCTTCGTCACAGTAATATTCATATAATTGTTATATCATAGGAGCTATCCATTTTTCTGAGATACTGAATGGGATTCTGAACTATATGTGTGAAAAATTTCATGATGATGTGGTTTAGTGGTTATGGGGTGAAAGCGTGACAAACTCACTTTCTCATTTATAATATTAGTAAGGTTTATGCTGTTGCGTTATTAGCTACGTAAAAGAATTGAACATTAGAAATTTAATTGCATTATTTCTTCTTTTATGTCCTCTTTGTTATAATAAATATGTAATATTTTTGATCTATATTTTTTAGCATTTGACATGCTCCGTTACTTTATAAGGTAGGAAAAAGAGATTTTTAGTACGAGCCGGAATCGAACCATTGGTCGTAAAGAAAAATGTGATGAGGAAATTGCGATGATCGAGAGATCAGTACAGTAGCTCAGTGGCTTAGAGCACTTCCGTTGGAATAGACGCGGGTTCGATTCCCACTCGTACTAAAAATCTCTTTTTCCTTATTCACAAATAATTTGTACCATAAAATATGTAATATGTGGTTGGAACGGCCTCGATGGTGCAGCGGTAGTATGAGCGACTGCTTATCATGAGGTCTCGGGTGCGACCCCTGGGTCGGGCGGTGCTATTGGGACTTTATGCAAAAAGAAAAATTTTCAGTCCCAGCCCAGAGTTTGGAAATGTGTGCCCAGTAGGCGGCAATTGGCTCGCCCCTATTACATTGGACCTACCTCTTCCGAGATACAGGCGTGATGTTATGTTTTTATGTTTTATGTAATAGTTATTTTTATATTCAGTTCAATCACGCTTATATCTGACTACGCAGTGATACCCGTACAGACTAATATTTGTTACGTGATGGCTTTAGTTTTTGCCAGTGCTATTCATTATTATTTGTAGCCTATTTTCCATGATATTGGTGCGTCTTTTTATGTACTTCTATTGTTATAAATATAAAATCTAAGCACATGGAATCTCTGTTAGAATATTCTATTATGTTATGTTAGAAATTTCTATGACTAACAACGAATTTATGGAGCTTGGAAATAAACGCATTTCGTATAAATAATTTATGGGGTGAGAAAATATAATAATACTAGATTCATCGTCGACTAGTAATTCTGAATATAAATTCATCACCGGTATATTAAGTATCTCTATATAAAGACCTTCAAATAGCTATCCCATAGTAACCTTACATTTATCCGGGATAAAGGGTCTATGTCTTTTCTGGATTTCAGACTATGCAAAATTCCTGATGATTAGTTAGTATTTATTTCTGAATGCGTAACAAAGAAACAAACAAACTCATTCGTTATTATAATAAATATTCACGGACATATATTTTATATAATACCTATGTTAGATAAAAATACGAATTAATAAAAATATAGGTCTAGCTACTTGTGGAAGAACGTGTTGTTTACGTTATTTTAGCAATATTAAAAACAAGCCTTTGCCCGCGGAGGAAGGTTCCCGATATAGTAGCGGGATAAAATTTATACCAGTTTTTAAGTCTTATCAAGAGCTACCAAATAAAAAATACATCAAAATTAGTTTGGTAGTTTTTGCGGGATGCGCGAACAAACAAATAGACAAAAATATTTAAAAAAATATTTTATGTTTAGACACGCCTATATAGCCTACTACAATATTTTTTTCTTAAATATCTTAAATGTACAGACACAGCTCTGTAACAGCTTTATAATAGTATAGATAGATAGAAAATCAATAAAAATTTCGGGCTGAGAGAAAATATTATCAATATTCATAACAATTTTGTTGTATTGTTATCTTCGCTAAATGATGACTATAGGGAGGCGTACATGAAAGTATTAATAGCGAAGGTATGGCGCATTGAAAATATATTTTTGTTCAAAGAAAAATAAGTATGCTTCCTAATTAGTAGGCGGGATCACATTTCTATAAGAACATAGAACAATAGGGCGTATTGTTGAAGCCCGCTTGAATAGGTCAGTGCTTACGAAAATTTTAAATGAGTAATTTATTGAAATAATTATGAAAATAAATTATATTTTTTGTGTAGGTACTTTTGTTGAATAACTATCAATAAGACTTTTTTTTAAGGATAATGCTAATGAATATAAATGCTACTATTAAAGAATAAATCAATGTGAAAGTGGAAAAACAGAGCTTTACTGCGAGCGGGATTTGAACCTGCGTCCCTTCAAATACGGGTAAGTGCTCTAGACCACTAAGCCATCGCAGTCGCCAACGGTGACACCCAATTCATTTCACAATTGCTTTTTAGATGTCTGTACGGCTCACGCCGTCTATCCGTTGTAGTTGTGTTGTAGTTGCTTTGTTTTTTCTGAGAATTGTTTGACTTGTGTTTAATTAAAATGTATATAGTACCTACAAAATCATTCATTTGGCAATAGGCTCGCCCCCTATTACGTGAGACTAGAACATAGTTGGCGAAGCATGGGTATATAAAATACACCTCAGCCTACGCCTTCGGGGATATACGCATGAGACTAGATTAAAGAATTGAAAAACGCTAAGCTGTGTAAATACAAAGTAAAGTGTGTAAACACACAGAATATTAGAATTTACAAATTTCAGGTCGTTCCATCCATCCATCAGCCATTCGAATTCCACTGCTGGACATAGGCCTCCCCAAGAGAACGCCACAACATGTTTTTCGCTCATATGGGGGATATTGTCGTAATCGCCACGCTTGGCAGGCGGGTTGGCGATCGCAGTGGATCTTGTTAATACTTGAGGGAGTGCTGCTGCCCACTCCCTCGGTATTCCCTCAGTCGGCTCTTACGACTCCCATGGGTGGAGAGGGGTGGGATAATTCTAAAGCCGGCCCCACACGGCAATCTGCCGTGAAAAGATGGCAGTCTACAACTCTATATCCCCGTTAAAATCTATACTAAATGATGGCGCGATTTTTAAATATAATTGATTTTTAATCTGTATTTTTGTATCTGTACAAAAATACAGATTAAAAATCAATTATATTTTACTTTCTCTTTTTCCACTTTCACAATAATTTGTTCTTTAAAAGTAGCTGAGCATGTCAAGTGCTAAAATACAGATCAAAATAAATGCTACTAATCCATTATCCCATTAGTCATGTCCTTACATGTTGAACGTAGAATGTATCTAAACAATGTTATGCCTTACCTGAGCATCAACTTTAACTAACTTATCTTGTTAAATGTTAAGAAACTTATTTCCTGGAGCCAGCTAATTTATTGAGTTTGTAAACGTTTTTATAGAGCCTTTATTGCACAAATGGCGTAGTGGTTTTGATACTGACTACGCGAGTCGTGTTGTAGTATTTGAATGCAAGATTGTGTCCTTTATATATTCAATACCCTTACAGCCTTTTCGTCCCACATTCTAATTGTGCACCTCGATATTTTTGTCTAAACTGGCATACTCGTATATAGGTATATATAACACAAAGTGTGAAAAGGTGAAATAGAAAATGGAATGATTATCCAGAAAACGGGGGTTCATACCATAATCGTGACTATAATTTTCCATTTTAAACCCCGACGCAAAAAAAGGGCATTATAATGTGCAAATTATTATTCGTGAATGAGGAAAAAGAGAACTTTAGTACGGAGAAGCCCTGAGCTATCGTACTACCTTGCGGTCATACCCAATTTTCTCATCACATTTGTCTTAACGACCAACGCCATCTATCGGAACGCATTTACATGCATTAAGCCAATATAGTATGTTTAATTTTGCAATTAAAATTCATACTATTTGATAACGTGATTTTTTAAACATTTTGATCTACATTTTTAGCACTTGGCATGCTCAGTTACTTTTTTTCTCTTTTTTTTCTTTAAGTTCTCTTTTTCCTCATTCACAAATATTAATTTGTACTTTAAAAAAAAGTAGCTGAGCATGCCAAGTGCTAAAAATGTAGATCAAAAGGGTGTTATAAGTTTGACGTGTCTGTGTATCTGTATGTGTATGTTTCTGTTTGTGGCATCGTAGCTCCTAAACTAATGTACCGATTTTGATGCGGCATTTTTGACGTGATAACTTCTTATAAATCGATGAACGCCCGGCTGCATGCATGAAAAAGTCCCACGTTCCGAAAATTGTATGGCGACCTATGCATTGTTTGTGAAACTCTCAGAAAAGATATATGATGTTATCACGTAAAATTATCGTCCGTAAACCGACAGACAACCACATAGCTTTTTTATTTGAAAATTGATCTGATCGAGATGGTTCTTAGCTACAATTTATGAAGATCTGTTCAGGCGTTTCAAGGTCATCAGTTCTTTTTGTTAGCTGTGGTAGGGATTTTAGACGCATAATCGGTTTTTACTTTACCTTCAAACATATCTGTGACCTAACATCTGGAACACCCATGCAAGATGGTATCACTGAGCTACTCTGATGATAGAGCTAAGGCAGGAGACAAAATCGTGGATTTCCTATTAGTAAGCCCATCAAGTTTGGGCTCATTAGTTTCGTCTTAACTAATTCTGTTCAAATTCAAATTCAAAAATATCTTTATTTAATAGGCCTATTAAATAGCACTTAAAATTGTCAAGAATACACTAATAATTAATACGAGTGCCTGAGGCGAGTGCATCCGCAATAACAAAGTGGCGATTGCAATTAGCGGCCGGATTCCGTAGTAAAGCCTTTCATGAGAAGAACCCGGCAAGAAACTCATGGGCCACTTTTTTAAATTGACAATGTATTACAATTTAATATAATCTTTATAATGAAATGACATTAAATCACATTAAAAAAAATAAAAAAAATGTATGAAGCTTCCCCAGTTTTAGCCCATTTTGTTTTATCCTCAAATAAATCCGAAACAGTGTAATAACCTTGATTACAAAGTCTAATTTGAAATTTCACATTCCTTTATTATCTCATTAAGTTACTTCATGTTTTAAATTTTATAATTACAGATTGTCGCACTTTGTCTAGTAGTTATCAACATATTTATATTTGTGAACGTTTTTGATAATGAAATAACAAAGTAAATGTTTTCTCTGTAACAAAGCAAAGCTGCAACCGGTGTACGTTCATACAAATGATAAAATATTCAGCGTTTTCCGAGGGCCCTGTTTGACCTTAGTCCGGATAATTCAACAGGTCCAGGAAACCCTCATTTACTACTCTCTTTTAGTTTGTTTACCTTCTAATTTGGAATTTGTCTTATTATATTGAAATGATACATAGCGTTAAATTTTATGCAAATTGTCATTCCAATGCCTTTTTTACTCACTATGGCGAAATCAAGTTGCGTGTTATGATTTTAATCTTCTGCATATAGTGTGTCTACATCGTCTGTTACTGCCTAACGCCTAAACTACTATCATATAAGTCGTTCAGAAGTTGTAAGTTAGTTTTAGAGAAATAATCTATTTTTGTAAAAGTTGATTATTCGCTGAATATAGACTAAAGTTGAGTTTAGCGCCCTCTAGAGGAATTGTTGTAGTTGCGAAGGCTGTACGATAAGCCAGTAGTCTCTCTGATAATAAGTCACTCTAGGACTAGCAACACATGAAGTAAAGTGAAGTTACCACCTCCCATGGAAATAAAACTTTACTAAAATCTTATTTAAGTATCATAGTGGTGCTTAGATACAGCAAGTGCGGTAAGTGGTAGAAAAAAAAAGGCAAAAACGTACCTTAAATGTAACCATTTCCCTGAATACTAGTGCGAAGTATCCGTTGGTAGAAGGGTTTTTTTTATACTACGTGAGTAGCAAGCAATCGTACGGACCTGGTGATAAGCGGTTACTATAGCAACATCAGAGGCATTACTCGCGCATTACTATCTCCAAGAAAAGGAGGTGGATAGGAAGGATAATAAGGAGAGGATAGGGAGGTAAATAAGGAGAGGATATGGAGAATGATAAGGAGAGGATAGGGAGGATAATAAGGAGAGGATAGGGAGGATAATAAGGAGAGGATAGGGAGGATAATAAGGAGAGGATATGGAGGATGATAAGGAGAGGATATGGAGGATGATAAGGAGAGGATATGGAGGATGATAAGGAGAGGATAGGGAGGATAATAAGGAGAGGATAGGGAGGTAAATAAGGAGAGGATATGGAGGATGATAAGGAGAGGATAGGGAGGTAAATAAGGAGTAGATATGGAGGATGATAAGGAGAGGATAGGGAGAGGATAGGGAGGATGATAAGGAGAGGATAGGGAGGTAAATAAGGAGAGGATAGGGAGGATGATAAGGAGAGGATAGGGAGGATAATAAGGAGAGGATAGGGAGGATAATAAGGAGAGGATAGGGAGGTAAATAAGGAGAGGATGTGGAGGATGATAAGGAGAGGATAGGGAGGATGATAAGGAGAGGATAGGTAGGATAATAAGGAGAGGATAGGGAGGTAAATAAGGAGAGGATAGGGAGGATAATAAGGAGAGGATAGGGAGGTAAATAAGGAGAGGATTGGGGGGATAATAAGGAGAGGATAGGGAGGATAATAAGGAGAGGATAGGGAGGATGATAAGGAGAGGATAGAGAGGATAATAAGGAGAGGATAGGGAGGTAAATAAGGAGAGGATAGGGAGTATGATAAGGAGAGGATAGGGAGGATAATAAGGAGAGGATAGGGAGGATAATAAGGAGAGGATAGGGAGGTAAATAAGGAGAGGATATGGAGGATGATAAGGAGAGGCTAGGGAGGTAAATAAGGAGAGGATAGGGAGGTAAATAAGGAGAGGATAGGGAGGATAATAAGGAGAGGATAGGGAGGATAATAAGGAGAGGATAGGGAGGATGATAAGGAGAGGATAGGGAGGTAAATAAGGAGAGGATATTGAGGATAATAAGGAGAGGATAGGGAGGTAAATAAGGAGAGGATAGGGAGGATAATAAGGAGAGGATAGGGCGGATAATAAGGAGAGGATAGGGAGGTAAATAAGGAGAGGATAGGGAGGATCTTTTCAAGGATATGGGACTGGAGTGGATAGGAAGGATAATAACGAGTGGTTTGTTAGGAGCTTTGGACCTCCGGCGCTCTCACTCACCATACGAAATACAATGGTGGAGTACCTACCGTTGTTTTACACTCTCTATTGTGAGAGGGTGGTACTTCCCCGATCGAGCTGGCCCATTCATGCTGGGATAAACAAGGTTCAACACTTAAAATAATTAATATAATATTGGTACCATGGAAAAACGCGCGTTTCATAAAATATCTGCATTGTATAGTAATCAAGCATAAAGCATGTCTTTGTAGGACGTCAAGTGAGTACTGCTGGTACTTGAGCAAGCCTGCTCAGAAATGCAAGTACTTAGTATTCGACCAGTGAATGGGTCTGTGATTTGTATGTGCAGTAATATTAAGGACTCCAAGTTTTTACACTTGGTAAAAAACAGTAAATGCCTTACTATTTCAAAAACTTTGATAAAAAAATCACTAAAAATACCTAAGTATTTGCAATAAATTGACATGGACACTAATTGCGTCAGTTCTTCAAACAAATCAAAAAGAAATTTATATCTACGACCATTAAGAAAAATAACTAAACTAATGGGAGATACTATTACCAAAATATTTACTAATATTATAAATGTGAAAAAGTGCTTGTTTGTTTGAGAGTTACGCGTTCACAAATGCTCAACCGAGCATGAAATTTAGAAGCTTGTAGACCAGAACTAGAAAAAGGATATAAGCTACTTTTTCAACAAAAAAAAATATAGCATCACGCCTGTATTCAGTAGTAGGCAGAGATGTAATACACATCCACGATTCGTCAGCTATGTTAACTCCCACGTAATAGGGGGCGAGCCTATTGCCGTCTACAGGGTAAATTTCCAAACTCGGGCTGCTACTAAGAATTTTTCTTTTTACGAAAATGCTCAATATCACTACCCGACCCGGGAATCGAACCCGAGACCTCATGATCAGCAGTCGTTTACACTACCGCTGCACTACCAAGGCAGTTTACAGTCTACTGTTTATATTGAAAAAATGAGCAGTTTCTGTGGGTGGGATTTTATTGGTAGAGTCTTGCTACAGCATGAATAGGCCGGCTTGGAAAGTACCACCCTCTCACAGATCAGATCAGTGTGAACCAATTGTAGCTGCTCCTACAATTGTGCTCCGTATGGTGAGTGACATCGCCGGCTAATCCTCTCCTTATTATTATTCCCTTCCACTTCCTATCCATTTCCTTGGAGTTGGCGACGCACGAGTGATTTCTCTAGTGTGGCTGGCATCTAGAGGCTACGGTAACCGCTTACTGTTAGCAAACCAAGAAATCTTTAGTGTGCCACAGAGTAGCGTACTTATATTCTGAAGTCCAAGCGGACGAAGCCGGGGGCAGAATCCAGCATCTTATAATCCGAAACTTAGTAGATTGAACACTCTCGAGTTTGTTAGAAACTTACTCCTTTGAAACAAATGAAAATTCGTATCAAAGAAAAGACCTTGTAAGAGTTGTATTAATAACTCTCAAAGGCTGTTTGATGGTTCTACACTCCATGTTTAAAACTTTTCGCAGCTTCAATGTAAGGTAACAAGCGTCCTTGGGTATTTTCTTATTGTATTCTAAAGCTATTGTGAGTCTACACTGATGAATAATGTAGTTAATTAAGAATATAAATGAGTGCTCGTAATCAGGGTATATTTTGTCACCCTGATATTTATTGATACATTGATTGAATGAAATAAGGTCTGCTCTAATAGAAAATCCAACTCGGTAATGACATCAATGCACGTAGACAGGTAAGTAAATACCATTTATTTCTGACTAAAGAATCTAAACAAATAAATAAAATTGACAAATTTTAACTGTCTCGATGGTGCAGCGGTAGTGTGTGCGACTGCTGGTCATGAGGTCTCGTGTTCAATCCCCTGGTTGAGCAGTGTTATTAAGCTTTTTCGTAAAAAGAAAAATTCTGAGTAGCAGCTCGGAGTTTGGAAATGTGCCCGGTAGACGGCAATAGGCTCACTCCCTATTACGTGGGAGTTAACATATAATTATAATTAACTTTGGCTACTTTTGTTTTACCACTGAAGTAATGTCTTCCAGTTTCAAAGCAGGCGGAGAGACAGTACTATAGAGGCCAGTACAGGCGGAGAGACAGCATTATAGGTACACAGGTTTATTTATTGGGTGAGGTACACTACCCTGTTTATTGCCATGGACGTTAGGGTGTGCGGTATAACTCAATTGTTTTCTGATATTAAATTTAGATAAAATAAAGCGGATATTTTACTTTAAGCTAGACTCTATCTAACCCATGAAAACTGCAATAAAAACTGTTCAATATTTTCAGTGTTCTAACAAACAGAAGTCGTGCCTTGGTGTTCTATGAAGTTTTTGATAAATATTTTGAATATACAGATACTCTGGATTAATGTTCACTATATTAGCAGTCCTGAATTAGCCCATAAGCTATTTAAGCAATTGCTTAGGGCATCCCGTCTAGGGGGTCAGAGACGACCGAGAAAAAAAAGGAGCATACGAAAGTTAAAGCAATTTCAAAATCTTAGGACAACATGTGAAATCATGTTGTGCCGACTCCACCTAGCATGGGATAAGGGCAGTAGGAACAACACACATATTCTACATACGATACGTATTTAATTTTTTTTTTATTATTTCTTTGTAGTTCACTTAAGGATAGGCCCCATAGGGGAACATTGCTTAGGGCATCAAGTTACCTTAATCCGGCACTGTATATTAGTGAACTTAAAACGTACTAAGAAGTTAAACTTGCGTATTATGTTATGTATTGAAAATAAGAGCGATATACTGTATGAGAGGTATGGCATCATACTGACTGCTATCAGCTCACTACGACAAAAAAATAGGATTATCTAACCGTGCGAAACCGGGTGGATACAAAAAAAAATAGGATTATCTAACCATGCGAAACCGGGCGGATTGCTAGTCTATGTTGAAAATGGTTGGGTATTGTGCTTTACAAAGGTGTAATTTTTTGAAATTGTACTAGCGCGCTATAATTTTAACTATGTAAACTAGCGCCATCTTTGAGTTATATCAAGAAGCTAAATTTTACTTGTAAATACTATGTAGTACGTTAGGTATTGAAAGCAATGTACAGGATGTCCGGGGTATGGCATCAGGCTGATTGATTTCAGTTCACTTCGACAAAAAAATGGATTACTTATTTGCTCTAATGCGCGTGCGAAGCGCGAAAGTTGCGAAAGGTTTGAAGAAGGCATGGTTAGATACGGCTCTTACTTCACATGAAATAAGTACGATATACATCACTTGGCAGTATGTTTTATTTCGAGGACCTTCAATCATATCGATACATATCTCCTTACATAATATCCTAATCTGGTTTCACTTATAAGTCTGAAGGCTTCTTATATAATAATAAATTGTTTCAAATTTTATTCATTCGTATGAATAAATGTTTGACATCTTTATTTATTGTATGATCAATACATTTATGTAAATAACATTAAATAAATTTTTGGCACCGGATTCAAACACATCAGTCTAGCACAGAAATCACATATGTAAATACCAATAATTTTTTGCTTTTCAGTTCCTGGGTGCTTATTGGATGCGGTTTTCGTTTTTTTAAATCATTTATTTTTTTGTTTTTAGTGTTTTTTTATAAAATAGGTGCGTATGTTAGAGTAGGTGGTACATGATGGGGAGGCTTTCCTTGGATGCATCTTGTATGAGAGAGCGTCGAGTACTGAAGTCTGAAAATTACGAAAAAGAGCGCTTAAGCAATAAAGAAATAAATAGAGCAAATTTTTAGATTTGCTGATTTTTTAAAAACTGCTCCACTGATTTCGGTAAAATTTAAATGAGACTATTTCGGAATAAACACCTTTCAAACAAAAAAAAATAATTCTGCAAATCCGTCTATATATATGGACATGTGGAAAGAATGCCGGACGAGCGACTGGTTAAGAAGATATACAAAGTGAAAGTGGAAGGATGTAGGTAGGTACAGGGCGAGACCAAGACTCACCTACATAGACCAAATCGGTCATGTATTGAAGGAAGGTGGAGTCAGGAGTCTCCGAAACCGGCGAGCGTGTATGAAGAGAGTTATGAATGTTGAGGAAGCGAGAGATGTATGCAAGAATAGAACCTCTTGGCACTCTGTTCTCTCTACCTACCTCGGAAGGGAAATGGCGTGATGATAGATAAGGTATATATAACGCAGTTATGTCCGAATATACATAAACAAAATATTAACATCCGTATTGATAACCACTTCCTTTTTTTGAAGTCGGTTAAAAAGGAATTTCTACAGACAATTTATCTTGAATATGAATGTACTTAAGTAAAACGGAATTGTTAGCTATTTTGAGTAGGTATATAATTTCAATGGTGAGGTGTCAAAGCTACTCAGTGATTCACCTCGTCAGCATCAGATGATCAGATTGCTAAGTCTCTGATAAGCACGCCCTTACTTTGTTCTGAGACTACCAACCAAACTAATTTAATTATTTTGTAGTCTGAGCGCAGCGTATTTAGTTCGGGTAGAAAATATATGTTGTAACGTGGAAGCACAAAATAAATAAGTACCAATTTATTTTGTGGTTGAAGTAAATAATTGACTTACGAATATTTACTAATTGGACTTCTGTCCATTATATTATATTGTTTGTAGCAACAAAATTAAAACGACGAGGAACTCAACTGGTTTCGGTTACGCACAAAAATTAAATATCCTTAATGCAATGATAGCCTTCTTTTTCTTTCTTTTTTGTTTAGGCCGGAAAAAATGTACCTAACCGCACACCCCGTCGTTCGGGGCAACGAACAGGCTAGTGTGGGGTCACCCACTAAAGAAACCCGCCGTGTGCCGTCTCACTGTCTGTACTGGCAGACTACCCGACCTATGTGATATTCCTTAATTAAGTGTGTATTTGATGAACAAAACATAAAACTTTCATTAAAACAGACCATTGTCTTGGAATTGGCAACGTGCAAGTGATGCTTCTGGTGTTGCTAGTGTTTATAGGCTACAGTAACCGCTTACCATCAGGAGGACTATATGCTTGTTTGCTATCCCGTGTATATTAATAAAAATAGCTCCTGGCATTCACAGCACTGCTTTATTTTATTTATTCAGGTATACCAGTTGTTACAATATAACTTACAATCTATACAAACTTTAAAAACAAGTAATTTAAATGCATAACTAATTATAATTAAAAAAAAAACATAGCATCACGCCTGTATTCCCCGAAGGGGTAGGCAGAGGTGTATTACACACCCACGACTCGCCAGCTATGTTTAAGTCCCACGTAATAGGGGCGAGCTTATTGACGTCTACCGGGCACATTTCCAAACTCCGGGCTGCTACTGAGAATTTTTCTTTTTAGGAAAAAGCTCAATATCTTTGCCTTTTTTAATTATAATTACCTATATAAAACCACTTTTTTATATACTACGTGAGCGGCAATCTAGTATACGGCCCACCTGATGGTAAGTGGCTACCGTAGCCTATAGATGCTAGTAACATGAGAGGCATCTCTCGATGTGGACAGGGTAGATAGTAAGGAGAGGATAGGTAGGATACTAAGGAGAAGATGGAAAGATTTTTGATCTGTATTTTAGCACTTGACATGCTCAGCTACAACAAATTATTTGTGTAATGTGCAAAAAGATAACTTTAGTGCGAGCGGGAATCGAACCTGTGCCCCTGCCAATCCGAGGAAGTTAGTGGTTAGAGCACTTCGATTCCCGCTCCCAATAAAGTTATCTTTTTCCTCATTACACAAATAATTTGTTCTAAGGATAGAAAGAATAATAAAGAGACTATAGAGAGGGGGGTTTGGGCCTCCGGCACTCTCACTCACCGTACGAAACACAACAGTAAGATTAACTATGACTGTTGTTACACGCTGGTCTTTTGTGAGAGGGTGGTAGTTCCCCGATCGAGCCAACCCATTCACCTGCAAAAAATATTATGCTTATCCATCATTAGTCTTATTTAAAGAAAAGCTTTTGTCTTATAAGACTGAACCAATGAGAAAGTAATAAGTGTAAAAAATACATTCTAATATCTTTAAACGAACAATTCTTGTATATGTATATAAATATATTATCTGAATCTCGGAAACGGATCTAACGATTTTCATGAAATTTTGTATGCGGGGGTTTCGGAGGTGACAAATCGATCTGGCTAGGTTACATTTTCAGAAAACGTCGTTTTATCCGTGTTTTCACGCAATGACAAAATAGCCACCAACCGTTTTTATTGCATATGTCGGTAAGATCGAAAAATATTATTAATATTTCATCAATATGTAATTCGTATCTAAATATAATTTCCAAAAAACATGAATTACCAAAAGAAAAATACCGAGCCAAGCTCGGTCATCCAGGTACCTATAGTAGGTAATAAGGTTTAATGCCAGCATAGTAACAATAAAATTATGGATTTCATTTCCACGAGTGTTTCATTACAACAGGTGTACTAGTTAAAGTAGTTGATAAGTAATTCTAATTAAAGCCGTGAATGGTGAAGATGATAACCGAGCTATATGCGACATTGACCGCAATTTGCATTTCAACTAAACAGTTATAGCGAACCGTACTCAAGTCACAGATATCTAGTGATATGTATAGAAATAGTTACACTATTTTGGAGGTATTTGAATACCTTATCTACTTTTAAACTACAACTGCCTTACTAATAAACGTTTTATAACCTCTGAATAGTTATTCAGTGTTTTGTCTTTGTCACTAATATGACAGTTTGACGTTGAAAGAACGGAACAAAACACTGAATAACTATTCGGAGCTAATACAATGTTTATTAGTAAGGGGGCAAGTGCTTGATTCCATAAACCTTTGGTTAATGATAATAGTATGTCCAATGCTGGACATAGGCTTCCCCAAAAGAGAACCACAACGAGCGGTCCTGTGTCGACTGCATCCAACGTCTTTAACCAGATTGTGGATCCATCTGGTGGACTATGTCAGTTACTCCTGTATACTTTACTCATACTATTATAATTAAGCAAAAGGTTTATTTTACCAATGAATTAGATAAACTCAATTTAGAAAACTCCTTTGTACGTACACCAGAGCACTGTTTGAATTATGTTAGCCAACATGATAGTAATATAGACCTAATACATATCAATATATCCAAAAATAAATATTTTGATGAACTACTGGCTTTACTATCACAGAAAAAATTAAATTATGATATTGTTATCCTGAGTGAGTGTTGGCTGAGTAAGGTTAACTACATACCATTACTTAATGGTTTTCAATCTCATTTTACTAAATACAGAAAAAATTAAACTGATGGGGTCATAATCTATACTAAAATAGGACTAAAGGTAACTGTTTGGGAATCGCACATAGCATATGCTAATTCAATTGTATGCCAAATTGAAAATAAGCTAGCAATTTTAGCAATATACCGATCACCTCGTATTCTACTAAGAAACACTGATGAATTTTTATCTAGTCTTAATACAACCTTAACAAGCATCAAGAACATATCAAATATCGCTGTAATATGTGATTTAAACATTGATATAAAACAAAGCAATTTAAATTATCGGAGTCTAGACTATCTTCTCACAAATGCATCTCAAGGCCTCATGCCGACCCATTTGTGGGAAACAAGTGGGTGGGCATGAAGCCTTGAAAACTGTCTTGATCATATTATTTTAAAATCTAAACTGTCAGCCATCACGTTAGTTTTAGAATCTCACATAACGGATCATAAGCCATTGGTATTGTCTCTTGCAAGCCCGTCCCGTAAAAAAACACAATCTATATCTAAACCGAACCTTCATAAAATAAAATAGGAACTAGAAAATACACAGTTCCATGAAATATTAAATACAGTTGATGCTAACGAAGCAACTAATAAACTAATACATACTATTTCATCTTCTATTGCTAAACACACAGCATATCTAACTGTTCCCCGACGGCAAAGAATTTAAAAGCCATGGATTACACCAGGGCTCTTGAGGTGCATTAGAAATCGTGACAGCTTACATAAAAAGTCAACAAAGGAATCCGGTAATTTTGTGCCAAAATTGACGTATACTCGCTATCAAAATTATTGTAATTCTCTTCTCAGAAATATAAAATATTTATATGAAAAGAGTGAATTAGAAAAAACTAAAACAACACCAAAAGCTTTATGGAAAACCATTAGGGGTATCACTAATATTCGTCAGACATATGATTTTCCAGAAGAACTATTGAATGTACACAGTAATCCTATTGAGTCTATAAATCAAGTATTTTTTAAAGTACAAATTATTTATGAATAAGGAAAAAGAGATTTTTTGTACTAGGGGGAATCGAACCCGCGCCTTTTCCAATCCGGGGAAGTGCTCTAAACCACTGAGCTATAGTACAGATCTTTCGATCATCCCAATCATGCTCTTATACATGTCAAATGCTAAAAAATATAGATCAAAAATGTTTAGAAAATCGCGCCATCAAAAAGTAGTAATTTTTAATTGCAAAATTAAACTTACTAAATTGGTTTAATGCATGTAAATGCTTCCGATAGATGGCGTTGGTCGTAAATACAAAATGTGATAAGTAGATTGGGATGATCGAAAGATCTGTACTATAGCTCAGTGGTTCAGAGCACTTCCCCGGATTGGAAAAGGCGTGGGTTTGATTCCCGCTAGTACAAAAAATCTCTTTTTTCTTATTCACAAATAATTTGTACTTTAAAAAAGTGGCGGAGCATGTCAAATGCTAAAACTTATGGATCAAAAATCAAGTATGTTAATTTTTTAGTACCATAGGCAAAAAGTTGACGGATAATATTACACAGCGGTATACTAAAGTAGGTAAAAATATAAGCAATCGTACGGAATATACAAGCAATAAATCGCATACTCCAGTAAACTCTCTTGCAATCTTAGAGGTTGATGAATCTGAAGTTGAAACAACCATTCTTAAACTTCGTAGTGATTGTTATGTAGGTTGAGATGGTATATCAGTAATGTTACTTAAGAAATGTCGCCATGTACTTCTACTACCCATTACATATATATTCAACCGCTGTTTACAGACTGGTACTTTCCCTGATGCTTTTAAAAAAGCCATAGTTCACCCGATTTTTAAGTGAGGAGACTGAAATCATATCGGTAAATATAGGCCAATATCAATATTAACATCGCTATCAAAATTGGATCTTGGACGTCTATCATCTAAGTCCACCCGTGATCATGAATGCTGTAAAGTATTCGAAACTTCGGGATAGTAGTAAAATCAAGTAAACGCGATAGATTCCGTAAACGAAGTTTTATTTCAAAATGTGTAACATTCGCGTAAATATCAGAAAGTATTGATGACTGTTAATTCGAGCAAAACTTTCTACATTCAGTATTCCATTCAGTATTCTTAACAACACCAAGCCCTTATGTAACTTTCAAATAACAGCTCATAGCTGTTTAAATTCATTAACTCCATGCTCTTGTCCTAACCTCACAAGATTTAATTGTGTGAAATATCTATCTGTTCATATAGATAGTTGCCTTAAATGGGATAGGCATATTGAAACGACAACTAGAGTTGTGAGCCTAATTCCCATATTTAAATCATTAAGACGTTGAGCTGATAGAGATACACTAATGATGGTTTATTTTGCTCTATGTCAATCTATAATAAGATACTGCATCACGGTATGGGAAGGTGCACCAAAAATAAACTTTATACGTTCCGAAAGGGCTCAGAGAGCAGTACTTAAAGTAATATCAAGGAAACCTTACAGGTACCCAACTACACAACTTTATGATGAAAGTAAGGTGTTAACTGTTCGGCAGCTTTTTGTATTACTATGTGCAAAAAGGTTATGTGGTACACTATTACCATCTAATATACATATACGCCGAAACTCTCTAACAGAAATCTAACATAGAACTACATTTGCAAGATACCAATACTATGTAATTGCAACACATATTTATAATAAATTACTAAAGCGGATAGATTTGCTCAAATTAAATAGATATCAGGTTAAAAATAAAACTACAGAGTGGCTGCTAAAACAAAATTATATTAAAACGGAAACACTACTGACATACATAGAATAACAGTACAGTATATTTATAAATTTGCCATGTGGGCCCGGCTTTAGAATTGTCTCACCCCTCTCCACCCATGGGAGTCGTAAGAGCCGACTGAATACCGGGGGAGTGGGCAGCAGCACTCCCTCGAGTATTAACAACATCAACTGCGATCGCCAACCCGCCTGCCAGGCGTGGCGATTACGGCACTATCCCCCATATGAGCGCACACTCCACAAACTCAGCACCTACCTTGAGCAAATGTCCACGCTCTCACAGACATCTTAAAAATCTGTTAAAATATTTAGATATTAAATATTTTAACAGATATAATCCTGCTCGTGACTGTTATTTTCGATTTCGCATTTTTCACGTTGTGTTTAATCTGTTAAAATGTTTTGACCGAGGATTGTCTCTTGAGGGGTGCTAATTTGTCCGGTTTACCTCCTAGTGGTGCACCCCGGGCAACGTCGGCAGTCGCCGGCGGCTAAAATTCCGGACATGACGGGTCTCCGCGTGTCCCTCTGACTCAGCAGAGGGCACAGCGGATAGACCAGGCGTCGGAGTCGGTGGGACCAGACTGGCGCACCGGGCTCTGGAGAGGGGGGACAGTGGGGCCACAGCGGCCCCCCCCGTCCCAAATCGTAAACCTGAGCGCGTGCCTGTGGTTACGTCTCGCGGGCATACAGGAACGAGGGTCTTGGCTTAATCGCCCGGACCGCGAGGAAGACAACCTCTATAAAAAATTACCCCGAATCTCAAGCTCTGGCGCGCGGCGAGGAGATGCATGGCTGATGGGTAGTTCAGTCTCGAGCGCGGCCCCAGCCAGGGTACCTGCGGACCCCCTGTGTTGGGTTACAAATGTACGCTTACCCGGGTACAGGGAGCTCTGCCCGGGTGGACCTCCTTTCTCCCATACTCGTGGGAACAATATGGATAATTGTTATAAAAACTCAAACAAATCGACAGAGTTGGGTGAAAATCCCGACACCTCAGCCGTAAGGGGTCCGGCTGTAAATGCGGCCCCTACTAGTGCAGCTGCGCGTAAAACGCGCGGCGGCCAAAAGTCCCGCAAGGGCAAGAAGAAGACGACCAAGGGAGCGTCCCAGTCGTCAAGGGACGGCTCGATGACGGGCAGCTCGGCCTGCACATCAGCTGCCGAGGCGTCTGCTGAGGAGGGTGGCCTGTTTGAGGCTGCCGAAGGTCAGCCATCGCGGCCGGCAGAGGTGGTGTCGGAGTCGCGTTTCTGGCGCAAGCGCACCCTGTCTCAGGGGGGCGCTGCCTCGGAGTCCGACCTGAGCTCGACAGAGATGCCTCCCCCGAAAATACCCGCAGCGGCTAGGGGTCGAGGTATCAGCCGACCCGGGACGCCGATACCGCGTGCCGCCTCAGCGCAAGAGGCCGAGACGCGGTGCCTGAAACGAGCGGAGACGGTGCAACACGCAGAGGAGCGCTTGGCGCTCCTGTCTGAGAAGCTCCGTCTTCCCATTGACAACAATGGGCCGCCTACTGCGGCCAAATTTGCTGAGAGAGCCGCGGACAGTGTGGCCATAATTTCGACGGTGGCCCTGGGCTCGAGGAACCTCAAGAGTAGCTTCGTCCGGGGTCTTAAAATCGCCGCCACGGAACTGTCAAACGTGGTGGAGCGGCTTGTGGCGGAGGTAGCCGACCTTGGGGCGCGTAATGAGCGCCTGGAGTCAACGGTCGAGGAGCTGCACCGAGGGATGGACAATATGAGAGCCGAACTTGGGCTCCCAGAGGTCATCCCGAGTGCTTCGGATACTGTAATGCGGGTCGAGCCTAGTCTCCCCGCGACCGCCTCGCCGTCGCCGCCGCGCCTCCGCCCCGCCTCGGCGACCGCCTCGGCGACCGCCTCGGCTCCGTCTTCCGCTCAGTCGGGCCCTGTAACCGTGCTGGAGGACGAAATGCTCCGCGCGGTTATCGACCGCATGGATGCGGTCTTTGGCCCGAGATTTGAGGCCCTAGCCGCAAGATTGCCGCCGGAGCCCCGACTTCGGCCGCCGCTTGCGGCTGATAAAAGAAGGGCTGCAGCGTCCTCGGCATCGACACCTCTGCCGTGCCAGGGAGGGCATGTGTCTTTTGCCGCGACGGCGGCTAAACCACCGGCGGCCAAACCTCCAGCGGCAAAACCTTCGCCGGCTCCCGTGCAGGAAAAAGGCCAAAAGAAGTCCAAAAAAAAGGACAAGGCGGGACAAGCCCCGAGGGGTCAGCCCCGAGAGGAGTTCCCGCCTCTGACAAGCGCCGCTGCGCTTCCGCGTCCTACTGTGCCGAGACGAACGGTCGCACCCTCACGGGCCGCGGCGGTCGCACCCTGTGCTCCTGCCCCCGCCCCTGCCACTGCTACGTCCTCAGACGGGGACTGGCAGGTGGTTGGGCCCCGGCGATCCCGGGCCAAGGGTCGCGGCGTTGCCTCGGAGCGTGAGGCGGCGCCAATAAATCAGAGAGGGGAAGCCCAGAAGCAAAAAAAGAAGTCGCGGAAGTTAAAGGTTCCGAAGGCAGCTGCGGTGGTGATCACCGTGCTGCCGGAGGGAAGAGAAAAGGGCCTGACTTACGAGGCCGTCTTGAAGCGCGCCCGGCGGGAGATAAACGTCTCCGATCTCGGGGACGTTTCCGCTCGCTCCCGCCAAGCCCGGACAGGTGCTCGGATCTTCGAGTACCTGGGGCCAGAGGGCGCCAAGACGGCCGACGCAATGGCTGCGAGGCTGCTGGGCCTGTTCCCAGAGGAGAGTGGTGTTCGAGTCGCCAGACCCGTGAAGTGCGCCGAACTGCGCATTTCCGGGCTGGACGATTCCGTGACGGCGGAAGAGATCCGGGAGGCGATTGTCTCGAAAACCGGGTCTCCCAGCAGCGCCGTCCGGGTGGGCACCATTCGCCCAGGTCCAGGTGGTGTGGGTGCCGTCTGGGTCTCGTGCCCTGTCGCGGCGGCCAAGGATTTGGTCGCCGCCGGTAGACTTCTGGTGGGCTGGAGCGCCGCGCGGGTAATCGCGCTGGAGCCCCGGCCTGCCAGGTGCTATAAGTGTATGGCGGTCGGTCACACCCGGCCGCTGTGCACTAACTGCTTCGACTGCAGCGGGCTCTGTTTCCGCTGCGGTCAGGCAGGGCACCAGGCGGCTGCCTGTTCTGCCACCCCACACTGCCCCGCGTGCGCGGCGGGCAATCGCCCCGCCAACCACTGTATGGGGCGGGTTGGGTGCAGGCCTCCGGCCAAGTCAGGCCCTAAGAGGGGGGTGGGCAGCCAATCGGCCCCGGCTGCCCAACCCGGCGCGGCTGGACCGCCGCAGCGCATGGAGGAGGATATCGTGGTCCAATAACGGATCACGACGCTATCCTCCTCCAGGGGAATCTCGGCCATTCCGCCAGGGCGCAGGACCTCTTCCTGCAATCCATGGCGGAGCGGTCGATCGGTGTTGCCGTAGCCGCGGAGCCCTACATAGTCCCGGATCGCCCCAATTGGGCGGGTAGCGGGGATGGCTCCGTGGCGGTCGTCGGCTCGGCGGCGCCGCATTCCCCGCCCTTGTCACTCAAAGACCAGGGCACGGGATATGTGGCGGCCGAATGGGGAGGGGTCACGCTGTATGGCGTGTACTTCTCCCCTAGTCGTAGTCTGGCGGCTTTCGAGGTCTTCCTGCACAACCTGGAGACCTCGATACGGCGTATAGCACCGAGCCCTGTGCTCGTGCTGGGGGACTTCAACGCCAAATCAACGGCGTGGGGGTCCCCCAGGACGGACCCCCGAGGTGCGGCGGTCCAAGAGTGGGCGGCAGCGGCGGACCTCGTGTTACTCAACCGAGGGTCCGCCCAAACGTGCGTGCGGCCCTGGGGCGGGTCGATAGTGGACCTTTCGTTCGCTAGCCCTGGTGTCGCCGCACGCGTAAGGAGCTGGCGAGTCCTGGAGGAGGTCGAGACCCTATCTGACCACAGATATATTCAGATAGAGGTCTCCCGGAACCTTCAGGGCGCCAGCAGGGGTCACGCGGCGGACAGAACTCCCGCTTTTCCGCGATGGGCTGTGGGTAGGCTCGACCGGGACCTGCTAGTGGAGGCGGCCATTTTTCAATCTTGGCTGCCTCCCCCCCTGACGGAAGACGTGGACGCCGAGGCTGGCCGCATTCGCGGCATGCTTACGCAGATTTGCGATGCGGCCATGCCCCGTGTGCGGCGCCCGCCTCGACGGAAGGGGGTCTACTGGTGGTCCCCGGAGCTGGCGGACCTCCGTGCGGCCTGTATTCGTGCCCGGAGGTCCTACACCCGCAGCCGCCGTCGCCGAATCCGCGACGAAGAGCGGGAGGGCCGGCTGTATGCGGCGTATAGCAGTGCGCGCGCCGCGTTAAAGCTGGCCATCTGTCGCGCCAAAGATGCGAAAAGGCAGGAGATGCTGGAGGGTCTCGAGCGTGACCCCTGGGGACGCCCGTACCGCGCGGCGCTTAACAAGCTCCGCGCCCAGGGCCCCCCCCTTACGGAGACCCTCCAGCCGGGCTTCCTCTCTGAGGTGGTCGAGGGACTTTTCCCCTCACGGGCGGTGCACACGCCCCCGGTCATGGCTCCGCCAGATGATGACCGGGAGGCCGACGACGTGGAGGTACCGCCCGTGACGACGACGGAAATGGGGGCGGCGGTAGCGCGTATGCGGAGAGGCGCCGCCCCCGGGCCGGACGGGGTTCCCGCCCGAGTGCTGGCCCTGGTCCTCGACCACCTTGAGCCCCGCCTCGGGGGACTGTTCGGCGCTTGCCTGGTGTCCGGACGGTTCCCTGACTGCTGGAAGGAGGGGAAGCTCGTGCTCCTGCCGAAGCCGGGACGGCCTCTGAACACAGTCTCGGCCTTCAGGCCCATCGTGTTGCTGGACGAGATGGGCAAACTCCTCGAGCGGGTAGTCGCTGCCCGCATCGTCCGGCACCTAGGAGCGGTCGGCCCCGACCTGTCCGACGCCCAGTTTGGATTTCGGGCGGGTCGATCTACGGTCGACGCCATTCTGCGCCTGAAGGCCGCGGCTGCGGAGGCCGTCACCTCGAGGGATGTGCTGTTGGCGGTGTCACTCGACATCGCCAACGCCTTCAATAGTCTGCCATTCGGCTGCATCAAGGAGGCACTCCGGTACCATGGAGTGCCCCTCTACCTAAGGCGGCTGGTGGCAGACTACCTCGACGGCCGCAGCGTCCTCTTCGTGGACCGGGAAGGGGACGTTGTAAGGAGGGCTATGTCGTGCGGCGTCCCGCAGGGTTCGGTTCTTGGGCCGCTCCTGTGGGACATCGGCTACGACTGGGTCCTCCGTGGCCGGCTCCCCCCCGGGCTGGGCGTTATTTGCTACGCAGATGACACGCTCGTCACAGCTCGGGGCTGGACCCTCGAGGAGGCGGCAACGCTGGCCACCTCAGGTACCGCGGAGGTGGTCAGGCGGATTGAGGCGCTGGGGCTTAGGGTGGCCCTTGAAAAGTCGGAGGCCCTACTGTTCCATGGGCGCCGACGGGGCCCGCCCTCCAGCGCCTCGATAACGGTCAATGGGGTAGGCTTGCCAATCCAGGCCCACATCAAATATCTGGGCCTGGTATTGGATGGACGGTGGCACTTTGACGAGCACTTCCGCCGTCTTGCGCCAAGGCTCGTCAACACGGCGTCCGCCCTTGGGCGACTGATGCCGAATTTGGGCGGACCGAGTCTTGCGTGTCGACGACTCTACGCGGGGGTAGTACGGTCGATGGCGCTGTACGGCGCGCCCGTGTGGGCGGAGTCCCTGGCCGCTCGCAATAGGGCCCTTCTGTGGCGTCCACAGAGGGTCGTAGCGGTCAGGGCAATACGCGGGTACCGCACGGTCTCGACCGATGCAGCCTGCGCGTTGGCCGGAACCCCCCCGTGGGATCTGGAGGCGGAGGTGCTCGCCGACGTCTATCGGCGGGCGTCGACGGCGCGGGCGGGGGGCAGCCGCCCCTCGCCGAGCGTAATGTCATCGTGGCGGGAAGATGCCCGCCGCGCCACCGTCCTAAAGTGGAAGTCTCGGCTGGAGACGCCTCGAGCCGGTCTCTGGACTGTGGGGGCGCTCCGGCCGATCTTGGAAGAATGGGCAGGGCGGCAGCACGGGATCCTCACCTTCCGGTTGGTGCAGGTTTTGTCGGGGCATGGTTGCTTCGGCAAATACCTGCACACGATCGCAAGGAGGGAGACGACCCCAGGCTGTCACCACTGCGACTGCGACGAGGACTCGGCGCAGCACACGCTCGAGTCGTGCCCGGCATGGGATGTGCAGCGCCGGGAACTCGTTGCAGTCATAGGCGTGGACCTGTCGCTGCCGGCCGTTGCGCGAGCGATGGTTGGCAGTGACAGGGCCTGGACCGCGGTCGCCGCCTTCTGCGAGGCTGTCATCTCGCGGAAGGAGGTGGCGGAGAGGGCCCGTGAGGAATCCTCCTTCGCGGACCCGATTCGCCGCCGGCGCGAGGGGCGGCGTGCGCGCGCTTACTTGCGCCTGATGCCGCCCTAGCCGAGGCTGCGGACGGTGGGGTCGGGGAGTACCCTGCCGTCCGCGGAAGCCTACCGCGAAGGTGCGACGCCCAAGTGCGCGAGGCGTCGCTCAAGAGAGGGTGCCCGTAGGGGCTGCCGCCTGCGGATCGCGGTCGTAACGACGCGGTACCCGTGATCCGCCGTAGTAAGGGCGGGTGGAGGCGCACGGTGGGTTTTTAGTGGGTGAGAGCCCCATTCACCCCGTTGTCTCCCCGGGCAGCGGGGTGTGCGGTAGGACATTTTTGCCCACCTAAAATAAAAAAAAAAAAAAAAAGGATTGTCTCTTGAGATACAGGCATAGGCAATGACTGTGAAGTCAAGAGGCAAAATGTACCTATATGCAAATAATGATTTTTAAATGATTATGTATATTTTGTAGGTGCTATCTATTTGTGAGCTGTGTTAATAAACTTTATTATTATTATTTTCAATGCGCTAATTTTTGCCACTACCTGGTCGATGTGAGAAAATCTTTTTGTATTCGAGGTTGGCTATTGAAAATTATGCTAAGCAACAATAATTGTAACCAATAATAAAATAAGCGCTTCTCTTTCGTCATAAAATAATAACAGATATTCTAACAGATGCTATCATTAAATTATTGTTTGTAAATAATCAGATTTCTATTAAATATGGTGGAATCCATGGGGAGCAGCTAGCATAAACATATCTATTTAACTTTATAAAAATATTTGATAGGTGTATTTTTTTAAATGTTAAAACACTCAGATTATGTTTCATATGAAATAACAAATGAAGCTATCATAATTACACTTTTTTATAATTGTTAAAATGACATTTATACCGGCCATGCCCGTGAAACTCCAACACGACCGTGAACAGCAATATAACTACTATAGTTGGCGTTAAAGCTTCCAATAATTTGTGCCCAATGAATAATGACATTAACTCTTTGGATGATACTGTAGCTGGTATTAGCGCAATTAATTTCCTAGTAGGTATATTTATATTTATTCTTTCGTTTTCAGAAAACTATACTAAGAATAACGAACGATCAGCTTCATCGTTCTCTCACTCATCATACTTTAATATCTAGCTAGGACAAGTTCAGTTAAACGCAATAAAATTACTTCTAGATTTGTAGTTTTAATGCTTTCACTACAAATCTCAAAAACCGACTGAACATCAGATCACATCATTTTATAATGTAACATGACGGTTGATATTAATCGATTAATTAATCTATGATACTGACTAATTTTGACAGTTCTATAAATCTATATAAGAAATAAGAAGAAACTATTATACTAAAACTGTGGATAAATCTGGCTTATAATATTATTAAGCCTACAATACGAAACACAGTTAGGGAAGTATCTATCGTTGTTACACCTTGATCTTCTGTGAGAGGGTGTTATTTCCCTGATGGAGGTGATTCATGCTGCGCATTCCTTAATATATATTGTAGTAATTTGCATTTTATTAAATACCAAGCCTTTGCCAGCGGCTTCGCCGCAACCAAAAGCTAGTTTTTCGGTTATATCTCAGGTTTCTGATATAGTAGCGTGTTAAAATGTATACCAGTTTTTAAGTCTAATCAAGTCCTTTCAAATAAAAAAGGTTGCATTAAAATCCGTTCAGTAGTTTTTGTGTGATGCGCGAACAAACAAACAGATAAACAGACAAAAATTCTAAAAAAATTTGTTTTGTATTTAGACACGCCTATATAGCCCATTACAGTCATTTTTTCTCAAATATCTTAAATGTACAGACACAGCTCTGTTACACCTCGATAATAGTACAGATGTGTATTAGATTATGTGTAAAATTTATTCATCTAAGAAAATTTAAGGTAAATTTTGTCGATGCCTATCAGTCATTAAAAATGATGTAGCGAAGTTTTTTTATAAACATTTTTATCGCTACCCGCGTCTTTGTTTCTCTTGCTTACTTAAAACGTGAGAGATTTCATCAAAGTAATATCTTACTTCGATAAAGAGGTCAATCGACGCATCCAACTCGGCTGGGCAGCGTTCGGGAAGCTAAGGAAGATCTTCTCGTCCAATATTCCGCAGTATCTGAAAACGAAGGTCTACGACCAGTGTGTGTTAGCAATGATGACATATGGAACAGAGACGTGGTCTCTGAATGTTGGCCTCGTAGCAAGGCTCAAAGTCGCTCAGCTGGCCATGGGGCGGGCTATGCTTGGTATTTCCCTACGTGATCGAATCCATAATACGGAGATCCGTATGAGAACGAGAGTGACCGACATAGCCCACCGGGTTGCCATGCTGAAGTGGCAATGGGCAGGCCACATCGCTCGACGAACCAACAACCGTTGGGGAAGAAAGGTTCTCGATTGGCGACCACGTATCGGACGGCGCAGCGCGCGCGTAAAAAATACTGTAATAGGCTAAACACAAAACTTTTTTTTTAGATTTTTCGTTTGTTTGTCTGCGTCAAGCAAAAACTATTGAACGGATTTTGATGCACCTTTTTTTATTTGGTAGCTCTTGATTAGACTTAACAGTACCAGTTGGTACCTATACATTTTATCCCGCTACTATATCGGGAACCTTAGATAAAATCTAAAAACTAGCTATTGGCTGCGACGAAACCGCGGGCAAAGGCTAGTTTTAAAATAAAATCCTACTCGTGACTGTTATTTTCGATTTAAAATTTTCACACTTTGTGTTAATTTATTGTTCAAAACTTCAAATAACAGATATTACCAGAGAATTTCAAAAACTATTTCTATTTAGACCTCTCGTCTCGTTGATTGCGATCAGAGAGAAAAAGCTTTCTTAAAGTTTCAGGTCTCTCTTTGTCGTTCTATTGAAAGTAGGTATATGTTATATTGTATTATGGAGGTAGCACTATTACTTCAGTACGTGGCTATTGATTAAATCAACGTAGCAACATGACCAAAGTTGATAAAAATCTCGTACCTACTTTGGCTAACAATAACTAATATTAACAATTTAAACTAAATCCACGTTCTCACAAGAACGACTTACTTGAGACGTATTGTATATAAACCTTTTGTTCTTTTTGATTTGTGGACTTTTTGAAACGAAGTTCCTTATCGCGGAAAAAATTCTTACGAAAAGTTGTCACGACACTTTTTGCTTTTTGTTTGGTTTTTGGTTTTTTGTTATATTTTTTTATTTGTTTTTTTGTTATATTTTTTTATATAAGTTTATATTATTTTCATTTCTATTTCGCATGGAACTGTGTGGTGTCGCGACGATTATTTTTGTTGAGTGTATACAGGTTTTTTGTACATAATAAATAATAATAAATGATGGAATTAGGTAAGTAGAGATTTTATACAGACAATATGTATATATATATATATATATATATATATATGTGTGTGTGTGTGTGTGTGTGTGTGTGTGTGTGGGTGTGTGTGTGTGTGGGTGTGTGTATGTATATGTACAATTTTTTTGCTTTTGGAACGAAGTTAGAAGTAAGTAAGGCTAGACGGAAAAAATTCTTACGAAAAGTTGTCACGACACTGCTTTTTGTTTGTTTTTTGTTATATTTTTTATATAAGTTTATATTACATTATATTTGTTAATAATAAAAAAATATTATTATAAATTAAAAAAAAAATTACAATTCCTTCACTAATAATCGAAAGGAACTTCGTTCCAACCGGGTGTCCCGTGACACCTCTCAAGTTTTTTTTTTATTTTATTTTATTATTACGCGAGGAAATAATATTTTATTATACAGGTAACTTGATGCCTTATTTTCTAAAATTCCAAAGAGAAGGCAAGCTAAGCGGCCTATGTTTTATTTTTTGAATGTTATGCTTGTTTAAAAAAGATATAACATGAACCCCTAACGGAATACAAGCATTTTGTACAGGTTATATATTTTTTTGGGTTCTACTTAGCAAGCGCGCACTGCATGTTAGTGATGTACGTCCACATGTCCCTTGTAACTGAAATTGATTTAGAAGCAGCGATCTAAAATCATATTTTTTTAAAGTTCATATATTTGAGGTAAATTATTTCAGTCAAGTATTTTCGGCTCTGATATTTAGGTTTATACAGCTATCAACTGGCTAAATTCCGTATCTTCTACAACTGAAGTAGGTAGATTATCCACCCTGCTCCCATAGAATGAAACTCGAAACGTTAGATGAACTTTCGTTTCGCTTCATTGCGATTGGTCGCTTGAATCACGTGTCGAAATCTCGACTAATCAGGAATTACGCGTCGGACTGTTGATCAATCACAATGACTCGAAACGGAAGTTCGTCTAACGTTTCGATTTTCATTCTAAGGGGGCTGATCATTTCTGCATTGCTCTATGAATTTGTTAAGCCTTTTGGGTTACCTATCTTCCACTTACTTTGAAATGAGTTTTCAATAGACATTTGATGTAACGATATAACTGGCTTAAAGACACACGTCGGGTGCTTGGATTGCAGGCGGGTGCAGCTAACAATGATACACGAGACACGACATAAAACTCCCGAGAAAGCTTAGCAAAAATACTTTTGGATAATAATTGTTTTGGATTAATTTTGAATTAATTTTAGCAGAAACTAATAAGTAGTATAAATGAGATTTGCGAAATATGAAAGTTGGTTCACTAGATCGATAATGTGAATAAAAGAACGAAGAAGGCCCGATAACAAAACAGTTCAAAATAATTCATTTCAATGAAGGTAATAAGACGACCTTTGTCTTAAAATATAGGGTGTAACTTATATTGCAATATACCTATTATATATCTGTCTAAACCAAAACATAAAATATATAATTTTCATACCAAAGTCCCTTATATTGATTAATACATAATTATGAACTTTATAGACAAATGGAGGTCCTAACAGTTAGGAAGTTATATGTATTAAATGTTGTACTTCGCAAACATTCGGAAACAAAATACGATCCTAAGCTTGTTACCAGAAAAAGACGCTCAGACATAGTTTGTAAAATACGTAGATTCAGCTTAGCTACACTAGAACGTTTCTATTATTTTCTTAGCCCTATATTATACAATAGAATTAATAAAATCTTAAATATGTACCCATTGACACAGTCTCAATGTAAAAAAGTCTAATAAGATGGCTCCAAACGTTAACATATGATGAAGTAGAATGCTTAGTAAAAGTGTGATGCACAAAAATTTAATAAAAAAAAACCACTGGCATAAACACACATACTCACACACATATCCACTAACACACATACATTTTCATTCTCACCATACACACACACACACTCACTCACTCACCACAAACACACATACTTACCTACAATTTTGTTGTTTCTATTATTTGTTAAGGACTCCATATTTTGTAACACGGAGGTTGGGCGTTAACAACTGCAACAGTCTTTTAGATTAATGTAGATTGTCATCGAATTTTAAGATGTACATGTAGTTCTATACAAATAAAGATTATTATTGGAAAGGTAAACTTTTCTTAGCACTTTGGCTAGTTTAAACCACATCCACGGGCCTAAACCAAGTGAATGCAGCGTGTAGTGAGGAAATTTATGTTGAAGGTATGTTATTATGAGGGGCAATTTAGTTTTCGTCTAACTGCAGGAATTTTCTAACTATTCTACATGTATTCAAGATTGCGGCTTTTTGGAGAGTTATATAGATGGTTTCTTTGAGGTCTAATAGTTTAAGGCTATGGAGAAGATGGTTGGGAATTACGCCTGTTGTGGAGAGAACTATGGGTACTATGTATACTTTTTCCTGTCGCCAAATTCTACTCACTTCATCTTTCAGTTCTGCGTACTTGCTTATCTTTTCAGTTATTGTTTTTTGTATGTTGTGTGTGTTAGGAACACCAATGTCAATAAGGTAAGTGATTTTGTTAATTTTGTCTTGTAAAGTGATATCTGGTCTATTGTAGTGAATTGTCTTATCAGTGAGAATGGCGCGGTCGTAGTAGAGCTTGTGCGTAGTATTTTCTAGAACGGTTTGTGGTGTATATTTGTAATATGGAGTGTTTGTGTCTTGTATGAGTGCATATTTGACTGCAAGTTTTTGATGGATGTTATTTGCTACCTGATTGTGTCTGTGTGTATAGTCTGTATGTGTGAGGGTAGTGCATGCTCCTGTTATGTGTTGAATGGTTTCTGGTTGTGTATGACATTTGCGACACTTATCGTTTGTTATTGTAGGGTCTTTAATTATGTATTTTCTGTAATTTTTTGTGTTAATAATCTGGTCCTGTATTGCTATCATAAATCCTTCAGTTTCTGGAAATAAACTACCTACTTTAAGCCATTTATTAGATCCAAGTGTGTTTATATGTGACTGTTCTAGGTCGTGAGGATGCCGACCATGAAGCATTTTCTTCTTCTATTCTTAAATTTTTTATTCTTGTGGGTTATTACTGTTGGTGTTTAGTGTATCTGTTTGATCATTTAGGTTTAGTGGAGTGTAGTTGTTGTCGTTTAGAACTATGGCATTATGTATTTTACTAGAATGTGACTTTGTGTGAAAAAATGATTTTAGGCTAATGATTTGTTTTCGCCACAGGTGCTGGAAGTCTATAAGGCCTCTCCCTCCATTTTGTCGTTTAATTGTTAGCCGTTCTATAGCAGATTTAGGGTGTAACTTGTTGTGCTTTGTTAGTATGGTGCGTGTAGTTCGTTCTAACTGTTCTGTATCAGTTTTTGTCCATTTTATAATTCCGAATGAATAGGTTATCTAATATGGGAATGGCGTAAGTATTTAAGGCCTTTACAAGGTATTTACTAGATAGTTGGGATTTACAAATGGCGTTTAGTCTTTTTTTTGTACTCTGTAGTTAATGTATTTTTAATTCTAACGTGGTCTAGTCCTTTTAGTTGTGTATAACCTAGATATTTATATAAGTCAGTCGATTCCATTGCTGTTATTGTGTCTGTGTCGTTTATTATATAGTCGCCGGGTTGTATCTTACCTCTAATAATGTGAACTGTTTTACATTTGTCTAAACCAAATTGCATATTAATATCTTTACTGAACTCTGCTGTTGCTTCTACTAATTTTTTCATTTCTTTCTCTGACTGTGCGTATAGTTTATTGTCGTCCATGTATATGAGGTGTGATATTGATGTATTTTCTGTAGTATTTTTGAGGCAATATCCAGCCCGGCAACGCTGTAGCAAGTGAGATAGGGGGTTAAGGGCGAGACAGAACCACAGTGGGCTTAGTGAATCACCTTGGTAGATTCCTTTCTTAATAGATATTTGACGTTTTGTGATAGGATTAGTATTGGAATTAATTTGTAGCGCAGTTTTCCATTGGGGCATTATGTTTCGTAGAAAATGTATAATCTTAGGGCTTATTCTGTAAATCTCTAATATTTTTAGCAGCCAAGTATGTGGAACACTGTCAAACGCTTTCTTGTAACCAATACAGGTACAATGAAGATTTCTATTTTTTATGGTGGCAATTTTATGTATTGTGGAGTCAATAATTAGTTGTTCCTTGCATCCCATGTGGCCCCGTCTGCATCCCTTCTGTTCCTCTGCCATGATATTATGATGCTCTACGTGTGAGTTAATTTTTGTTGTGATTGCTGATGTCAGTATTTTATAGATTGTGGGTAAGCATGTGATTGGCCTATATTGAGAGGGTTCTGGTGAATTTTGAATTTTAGGTTACATGTATGTTATCCCTGTTGCAATAAAATCTGGTATACTCTGTTCACCTAATATTATATTTATTAAGTTTTTTGCTATAGATTTGTGTAATGATGTTAACTTTTTGTACCAAAAATTGTGTATTTTGTCTATACCAGGAGATTTCCAATTATGTAATTTATTTGTTATGTGTGTAATGTCTAACTCTGTGATTTCTGTAAATTCCATTTCCTCTATTCCTTCCCACTTAGTTTTCTCTTCTGTTACCTAAGTCGCTTTGTCGTTGTGTTCAACTTGCTCGTCCCATATGCTGGACCAGAAGGTTTCTAGATTTTCTTTTGTAGGCAAGACTGTGTTATTCTCATTATTATTATTATTATGTATACTTTCATACTCGTATGTTATGTTCTCAATACTTATCTAGGTATATTACTTTACGTCAAAATAGTATCACGATTAGTCCTAGTAATATTTCGTATATCCTTATCCTAGTAACATTTATCCTACTCTTATCGTAATAATATTTCATACTTATTTAATACTATCAGACCCAGTGACCTTCGTACCGCTTTAGAATCAATATATTTTGTTAAAATTATACAAAATGTACGAGAAAAATAATTTTCTATTTCTTGAATTAATCTATAGTATTAACGTATATTGTTATTGTTGCTCTTTCGAGCGGAGACAGCTCCAACAAACCAAAGATCATAACAATCATTCAACTATTTGGGTTTCGAATCATAAATGAAGTAACGAACCCGACTCTGTTTTACATAATTATAGCGAATATTTGTGATGGTGTTTGGATGCTTGGTTGTTTGGATGTTTGTGCATCAATCAGGCCTAAACGATGAATAGATTTGAATGAAATTTGGTAGGTAGATAGATAATACACTGGAATAACATATATACGCAATATATAAGCATATTAGAACGAAATAAAAAACAAAAAGAAAGAAGTTAAAATTATGCATCATAAAATTCATCCGCATCACTGACTACTGGCAAAGTGCCCAGAAGGCTGGCAGCATTGCCACGTTGAATGGCAATGCTAATCCTTTGTGCTAGGTAAAGGCCAGCTCTCTGATAACGTGAGACGTAATTAGATCCATCCATCCATCCATTATGTAAATTATAGTCTAAATAAACACATAGAATATGTTTATCTCGATAAGGAGTTATCGTTGGATACGCTTAAGTGACTTAATGGATTTGAATTTTGAAATCCACATGGGTAGCTATTTAGATATTTTTATATATATTTTTAGCATTTGACATGCTCACTATACATTAAACACAAAGTGAAAAAGTTTTTCACTTTGTGTTTAAAGCTACATCCTATTCAAATTAATTTAATACAACATTTATACAAAATAACCAATCATACAAATAATTAAACACGCAACAAAATAAAACACTTTACAAAACTAAAGAATTTGATTTTTTTCTGTTTATAAACATTTGATATGCATATAAGAGAAAACAAACTGTGAAAATGTGAAATCGAAATTAAGTCACGAGCAGCATCTCCTGCAAAACCGCAATACACAAGTACCCTCTTTATTATTTGTTTACTTGTTGTCTCTAGACTACCGGAATAGAGTGTAGTACCTACAATAGTTTTTTTTAAACTTACTATAATCAACTAGCATCGATTTGGTGGATCCCACCATTTATGAAAGTCATTATATATTGTAGTTTTATGGACCATTTCTTCAGTATTTAAAATAGTACAGAATAAACAGTATGGGTCAGTATCAAGGCTTGCGGATTTTCTGAAGTATTTATAATGATTTTTCCATTTAAAAAAATCCAAATATTTATCTGTATCATTGATTAGTTCGTTCATTTTCATCGCCAACTTCTTAATACCTAGTTTTCTCGCGTTGAGATATACACCATCCGGCATAAACCTGTAAACAAAATTTTACGAAATAGTTACAGACAAAACTTTTAAATGAAAAGATTTAGACTTAGAATTTATGCTGTCCTTGAAAGAAAAAAAAAATTGATTGATCACTAACAACGACATAAATATATAAATACACATTTTCTAGTAGTAGAGCCATGCTTATCCCAGCATGAATGAGCAGGCTTGATCGGGGAAGTACCACCCTCTCACAAAAGATCAATGTGTAACAACGGCACTTACTCCTGCTGTTGTGTCTCTTATGGTAAGTGAAAGTGCCGGAGGCCCAAACCCCCTCTCTATCTTCTCCTTATTATCCTTCATATACACCTCCTAACCCTTTCCTTAGAAATGGCGAAGCACGAGTAATATTTCCGGTTTTGCTAGCGTCTATAGGCTACGGTAACCGTTTACCATCAGATGGGCCGTATACATATTTGCCACTCATGTAGTATTAAAAAAACATCAGATAATAAAATAATAATTCGTAAAATCACCCCTTTTACCTTGAATAGTCAGCGCCCCCATAGACTATAGGAACGGCATCGTTATCCAATGCGCGTAACAATTTTTCAGTCACGTAATCTTCGCTAAATGAGTTTTCAAATGATAAATAAAAGTAATATTTATCCTTTATCAATCTGTTACATTTGTCTTCGTTATCACGAGAACAGTGAAGCGTTCCGCACTTGCCGTATACATCTAATTCTAAGTTATATTGATTCAATTCTTCCTTAAGCTGTGCTGCAATTTTTTCTCTATTACTTCGACTGTAACAATTAGATACGAACCATGCAGCAGCTTTCACCTTACTTTGAATCTGTTTCCTAAACTCACTACTTACAGGATCCATCTGTTCCAACTTCACCCAGTCCATGTTTTTATTGGGTCCAACAATACTATTATTTTTATCTCTTATAGTTATATAACCCCATCGTACTTCAGAGTCTAATTTAAATGTCCACGTCCAATTAAAATATCTATCAAATCTTTGAGAACAAACAGGATAGTTATCTGCAGATTCTATGCTCGCGAAAACATATTTCTGGTGTAATGATCTTTTTTTAGGTAAATTATGCATGTAAATAACATCTGGTCCAGCGAAAGCTATAACATCAAATTTTGAGTAGTCTCCGATATAAGACTTATTGGAAGTCACTATGCAGTTTGAATAAGGACATTTCCTTTCAATAAATCCTTGCTGTCCGACGCCCATATATACGAATGGTACATTTTTTTCGGGTGTCCACTGCAAAATATATTTAAATTCACTTCTATTATCTGTCATATTTTTCACTATTTCAATATAATCACTGCTACCATTTATGAACTTCAGTGTGTTTTTATATTTCAATTCGTTATATAAAACAAGGGAAATCAATATTATTGTAGAAAAAAATAAAATTGTCCGAGAACAATTTACTCGCATTTTATCTGATTATGCACTTACGTCTGTATAACGTGACACTACAGTATTATTTGTGTGTCTTTTAACTTCTAAGAAATTTATCTAGGAACCATAAGCTTATCGTAATTAACAGCTGTCATAATTCTTAACGCCATCATAGCCATTATCAGCTTATCTTAAATTGAGATGTTGCTTTCGAGAGTGTGTTCTTTAGACGGTATTTTTTTAAAGCAAATAATTATTTGTAACGCGGTATTATCTATTCTTTATTCTAAGCAAGCTGCTCTAGTAGACATTAGGAGACCTCAGTCTTGGACCTTTCTGCCGCCTCCTGCCACCAAGGTAGCGGCCGCAGTCAAATTCCTATCACTGCCGACCATGGCTCGGACGATAGCTAACAGTGACAGGTCCACTCCAATGACTGCAGCGAGCTGTCAGCGCTGCACAGCCCTATGTTGTAATGTGTGTCTAATATTCATCCAAATCTGAGCTGTTTGTGTGGACTGACGACGAAGGATAAGATCAGAAATGGGTATATAAGGGGAAGATTAAAAGTAGCACCGGTGGCAGAAAAGGTAAGCAGTATTAGGTTAGCGTGGTATGTGCATGTAATGAGGAGGGATGAATGTCGTATAAGTAAAAGAATTTTAGGCATTAAGATGGTTAGGCGGAGAGCGGTTAATTAAGGTAATCTTAAGACAAGATGGATAGATTGTGTGAATGAGAACATGGATAAGAAAATGATGAATTCTGAGATAATAGACGATAAAGGGGAGTAGAAGAGAAAACCATGTTGTGCCAGCTCTACATGATGTGGGAAAAGAGCAGGAAATATGACGTGTCATAGACATGCAAATACCTAAACATCATTGCCATTATAAATTCGAATTCGAATGCTGAATTGGCAAAGCATCTGGATGGTATCCAGGAGATGCAGATTCGAATCCTGCTCGTGACTGTTATTTTCGATTTCACATTTTTCACTTTGTGTTTAATGTATAGTGCTAAGCATGTCAAATGCTAAAAATATATATAAAATATCTAAATATTTATAGGGTTTCCGTCATTATTAGGTAAAATCTTAATTGTAAAATTAAGTTTACCTGGTCGGTATAATGTATGAAAATACTTCCGACAGATGGCGCAGGCCTCCCCCTAAGACGTTAAGCATGAATATGTTATCGAGATTAGCAGTAAGGAGCAATTGTCACGATGGCTGAATTGGCAAAGCATCTGGACGGTATCCAGGAGATGCAGGTTCGAATCCTGCTCGTGACTGTTATTTTTGATTTCACTTTTTTCACTTTATGTTTAATGTATAGTGCTAAGCATGTCAAATGCTAAAAATATATATAAAAATATCTAAATATTTATAGGGTTTGCGTCATTATTAGGTAAAATCTTAATTGTAATATTAAGTTTACCTGGCCGGTATCGAGATTAGCAGTCAGGAGCAATTATCACGATGGCTGAATTGGCAAAGCATCTGGACGGTATCCAGGAGATACAGGTTCAAATCTTGCTCGTGACTGTTATTTTCGATTTTACATTTTTCACTTTGAGTTTATTGTATAGTGCTAAGCATGTCAAATGCTAAAAATATATATAAAAATATCTAAATATGAGAAAAATATCTAAGATTTCGCATTCACACTGTAACGAATGAACCAATCTTCGTGAAATTGTATACTGTCTGAGACCCAGAACAGGACATAAGCTACTTTTCATCCCGGTTTCCATAGGATATCTATGTTTCCACTGAAGTAATATAACATAGGTCCAGTGGTCCGCCAATAAAGGCGGAGAGACGGCACACGACGGTTTTATTTAGTATATATACCTATACTACCTTTTTCGTTGCCCCAAACGACGGGGTGTGCAATTAGGGACATCAGCCTTTCGAAGTCCACTGCTGGACATAGGCCTCCCCAAGAGAACGCCACAACATGTGTTTTGCTCATATGGGGGATAGTGCCTTAATCGCCACGCTTGGCAGGCGGGTTGGCGATCGCAATTGATGTTGTTAATACTCGAGGGAGTGCTGCTGCCCGCTCCCCCCGGTATTCCCTCAGTCGGCTCACACATTTTTTCCAGCCTTAACAAAAAAAAAGGATAGCTATGTTTACATATATTTAATGTGCTGTAGAGTGAGGTACTTATACTCTGAAGTCCACGCAGACAAAACAGCGGCTCAAATCTTGATAATATTACTACAATAGTTTCCGTTTTCTTTATACTGTGATAGTTGGTAATGTGTGTGTAAGTTTTTAAATTAATGAGCCATCTGGTAGTTGGGTCAAAATTAAGCTGCAAAATCTGTTACATTAATATATCAGCGTTTTTCCATTTATTGCTAGACAGAGGTCCTATGAGAAGTGGGCCGCCAACATGCAACGGCTCCCGGATACGCTGGGCCGTATCTTACGTGGCCGTACCGAAAACTGTTTTTTCCTAACAGTTCTCGTCGTACCCATTGCCATATCAGCGTGCTAACTCCATGGGCTATGCCGGTTACTCTTGTTCTGCAACGTATTTCCGTATTATGGATTCCGTCACGTTGATTTACCGCTCGTAAGGCACGCTGAACGACTTTAAGTTTTGTTAAAGACGTGAACATTGTCATCTGTTTACATTCTTATGAAATAAGTATTCTTTATTTTTATTTCTTGGAGTATATGATAAAAAATAATTGTTAACATCTACTCATAAATATGGGGATTACATATAAATATAATATATTAACTGCCTCGGTGGTCTAAGGGTAGTAAACTCTCAAAACTTTTTGAAAAGTAACTCTATATGTCTCCATATACATCAACTTATTAGGTGCTTGATCAACATAGTTTTGTAGAAATCACGACCATAATAAATCTAATAATTGCACTAAATACTTAATTGAGGATATAATTAAATCAAATTCTGTTTGTTATCGATAATAAAAACCATTTCTTTCACTTCAAATTTATGATGTAGGCTGATGATATAAAAACTTAATAAATCTTTCTAAAACGCAGTAGATTGCACTTCAGGAAGACCCATACAGACTTTACAATATATTTCGTAAATAACAAACTAAGTAATAGTTTGCTATTTATGCAATATATTATTACTTTAACTTACCTAAAATTTATACTATATATATAGTTTACGAAAACAACAAAACACATTTTAATTATCCTACGAGTATAAGGAACGCAATTTTAATTAACCCAACAATATTTTGATGTTTAGGATTAGTAATTGACTCCTCTTTGCGTTTTGACGTTCAAGTTGAGGATTTTGTCAACTTCAACAGAGTCCTTTATATGTATGGTTTCACCATGAGATCTTCGATGGACGTGTAAGTTCCTCATGTGCATTTGTTATTAAACAAAACATTAACTCACCCTTAATTGTTATTATACAAAACATTCTCTCGCCCTTAAACGTAACTTTGATATGAAATCCTTTATTTATCAAACATAAATTGATAATCGACTGATAATAAATGGTGGTAGGGCTGGGTAGCAAGTGGAAATACTCACTTGCTATCGGATCCGAGCGGGTTGGTACCACCATCTCCGGTGTGACCGGCCATGAAGCATATCGGTGTGTATTGGTGATAGCAGGAGATAGCCGTTTATTCATTTAATTCATGTCTATGAAGTGAAATGGTGAGCAGCGGCTTGACAATACTCTCGGTAAAGTTAAGTCCATGAGCAACGGTTACCATTTACCATCAGGTGGGCAGTGGCTCGTCTATCACCACACGCAATGAAAAAAAAGATATAAAAGTAATTCTTACGTTCATATGAATAATAAGTGCTGTCATAGTAAAATTCCTTATAATTATTTATTACTGTATTATATAATGTTATTAGGTTAGAATCTAGACGTCTACTTCTAGGTACAATAGAAGATAATATTGTTATATAACTATATAACATACCTATTCAACAATATTTATGACTATATATTAAAAATCTTGTAAGACGACTAGCATGAATTTTAATCCAAATCCGGGATTCGAGCAACTCTTAGTTGACTAACAGATATTTACAATAAATAACAAATTATTTGTGAAAGTGGAAAAAGAGAACTTTACTGGAAGCAGGATTGAAACCTGCGTCCCACCCAATCCGGAGATACCGCTAAGCTATTGCAGCTGCCCAACGACGATTCCAAATATCCACTTCACATGACTGTGTTGCTACCTATCGGATGCATTTACATACATCATTCGTATAATAGATATTTACAATAACTATTTCACAGATTTGAATCTATTGCAGTCCTTGATAAATTTAAAAAGTTTATTGAACCTTTAAATGACTTTGATTCGTTTTCGACTACATAGATCTATAAAACAGATAAAATTAATTAAAATTTTAACACTTATTAGGTGGGTTCCACCAACGTGCAAAATTTTGATAAACACTTTGTTTAGTAAAACGTTCTTCGTCACTTATCATCGAACATAATTTACAATAGGCGTCCGTTTGAGGCGAGTCATCGGTACTGTGATAAGAGTAGTGATTACGCCATTTAAAATAACTGTAGTATTTTTCCTTATTCTTGATTATTTCTGCCATTTTGTAGGCCAAGTCCGGGGTCGTTAATTTCTGCGCGTCTAAATATATTCCGTCGGGCATAAACCTGCGAAAATAAGGTACATAGGTCATATAAGTATAATCTATTCTATACTATTATAAAGTTGTAACAGAGCTGTGTCTGTACATTTAAGATATCTGAGAATGAATGACTGTATTAGTTATATAGACGTGTCTGAACACAAAACAATTTTTTTTAGATTTTTGTACGTCTATCTGTTAGTCTGTTTGTTTGTTCACGCATAACGCAAAAACTACTCAACGGATTTTGATGCAACTTTTTCTATTTGATAGATCTCGATTAGACTTAACAACTGCTATACATTTTATCCCGCTACTATATCGGGAACCTGGGATACAACCTAAAAACTAGCTTTTGGTTGCGGTGGAGCCGCAAGCAAAGGCTAGTACTATTATAAAGCTGTAACAGAGCTGTCTATACATTCAAGATATTTGAGAAAAATGGCTGTAATAGACTATATAGGCGTGTCTAAACTCATTACAATTTTTTTTAGAATTTTTGTCTGTCTGTTTATCTGTATGTTTGTTGGCGTATCACGCAAAACTACTGGACGGATTTTGATGCAAGTTTTGAAAGGCCTTGATTAGACTTAAAAACTGGTATACATTTTATCCCGCTACTATATCGGGAACCTGAGATATAACCAAAAAACTAGAAAACTATTTAAACTAGATTTTTTTTATAAATTATAAAAAAAATACTGGACAGATTTTGATGCAACTTTTTTTATTTGAAAGGCCTTGATTATCCTTAAAAACTGGTATATATTTTATCCCCCTACTATATCGGGAACCTGAGATATAACCAAAAGACTAGCTTTTGGCTGCGGCGAGGTGCGGGCGAAGGGTAGTCTTTACTAATAATATTATGTGCTTACGGTATTGGACCTATTATTATATATACAGAAGTGTGTTTGTTTGTTGGTTACACTTTCACGCCTAAACTACTTAAGATTAAGAAAAGACTTTGACGATGATTTTTATGGAAAAATGGAAGGATTTCTTTGTCTGTCTTTCTGTTAGTTCCGGCTAATTGGGCTAATAATAAATTTGGAGAGGACCTTTAATTTATAGATAGCTGATGTAATAAGGAGGCTTAGGCTATTTTATTAAAAAAAATGGTAAAAAAAAACTAAATTCCATGCGGATGGACTCGCGAGTAGCAGGTAGAATATGTATAAAACTCTCGTAGAAGTCACTTAAAATTATAGAGTTATATCCCTGTTTCAATGTTTTGGAAAGTTAGCAGACGTCTGAAGAAGTGTATTGGTATTATACATACCTATATAAATACCTTGATATTTTATTATTTAGGATACATATAACAATTGTTTTAAATAATACTTTCTGATATTTACGCGAATGTTACACATTTTGAAATAAAACTACGTTTACGGAATCTATCGCGTTTACTTGATTTTACTCCTATCCCGACGTTTCGAATACTTTACAGCATTCATGATCACGGGTGGACTTAGATGATAGACGTCCAAGGTTGCAACGTTGGATAGGAGTAAAATCAAGTAAACGCGATAGATTCCGTAAACGTAGTTTTATTTCAAAATTGTTTTAAATTTAAAATAATATATAAGTACTTGAGTTATAGTATATTACGATTCGGTTTGAATTATATGCATTGTACGCAAAAATGGACCTAGTGTGTCTGTCTATCATACTGGTGTAGAATTTTCGATTGATTAATTGTACTCATACAACTATGATTAAAGTAGCCTCGTCGAGGTTATTGACCCATTATTAAGTGCATACGATTACACACTATTTTTGTAGGTTAGTAATGTAATACTGAAAATGATTTTAATCATTTTGATCTATATTTTTAGCACTTGACATGCTCAGCGACTTTTAGAGTACAATCGATCGAAGATATAAAATATAGATCAAAATGTTTAAAAAAATCACGCCATCAAGAAGTATGAATTTTAATTGCAAAATTAAACTTACTATATTGGATTAATGCATGTAAATGCGTTCCGATAGATGGCGATGGTCGTTAAGAAAAATGTGATGAGGAAATTAGGTATGACCAAAAGGTAGTACGGTAGCTCAGTGGATTAGAGTGTTTCCCCGGATAGGAAGGGACGCAGGTTCGATTCCCGCTCGTACTAAAGTTCTCTTTTTCCTCATTCGCAAATAATAATTTGTACTCTAAATGATTTTAATATTGACCAGTCGAAACCAGGAAATACGGGGAATACCTATATAATAATATTTATTGTCATTACAAATTTAAAGTAAAATGTAGGTTACAAATAAACTTATATTTAGACTATTACTTATAAATTCGTATATTTCATTGTATGTAGTTATGAAAGAGAAAATTGGTGTAAAGATGCAAAAGGGAATGCTCCAATTGTTCAGATAAATGGATAGAATGCCGGACGAGCAATTGGTTAAGAAGATTATAAAATGCGAAAGTGGAAGGATGTAGATACAGGTGGAGACTGACACCGAACCTATCTAGATCTAATCAGTCATGTATTGTAGGAAGGTGGACACAGGGAGTCTCCGAAACCGGTGAGCGTGCATGAAGATAATTATGTATGTTGAGGGAGGTGGCGTGATGATAAGTAAGTATTATAAAAACTAACTAACTAACTAACTTACCATCACGCCATTTCCCTTGCGGGGTAGGCAGAGAGAACAGAGTGCCAAGAGGCTCTATTCTTGCATACATCTCTCGCTTCCTCAACATTCATAACTCTCTTCATACACGCTCGCCGGTTTCGCAGACTCCTAACTCCACCTACCTCCACCTCCCATAAGTATTGTATATTAAAATTTAAAATACTTTGGAAAATTCAAAAGTGCACGCCTCATAATCTTAATTTTTCACAATCCATCCATCCATCCATCAGCCTTTCATCGTCCACTGTTGGACATAGGCCTCCCCAAAATGGGGGTTTTACTATAATCACCACGCTTGGCAGGCGGGTTGGCGATCGCAGTGGATGTTTTTAGTACACAGGGGAACGCTGCTGCCCGGTCCCCGGTAATCCCTTAGTCGGCTTTTACGACTCCCATAGGAAGAGACAGGGATTTTTTTCACAATGAAATTGATTATTTGATAAGTAACTAATAATGTATTGGTAAGTGGCTAAGTAGTTTTCAATAAATCACATAGATAGCGCTAATTTCAAAAAGTAAGTACTTGGTTTTCATGTGTCATCTAGCGCTAATTTTAAGAAGTACTACTATATTTGTCTATAGAAGTAGTTCTCACGAAATACGGTATAGCGCTGGTTTTAGTGTACCACTGTAATCTATAATCGAGCGTAAATTCGCCATTTTTTTGTTTATTTAATAACAATTAAACCTCATCGAATCAGACCATGAAAAGTAATAGGGCTCTATTCCTATATATACTGAAACGTAAGATAAAAAAGACTGTGTGGATACTTTGGCGTCGTCTCATCTTCCAGAGTCTTCTCGGAGTGCTGGTGGCGGAGCTATAACGGCTGAATCACACCTACGACGCAAATATTCTAACCTTAACAAAGGTTACTTATTTGTGCCGTTTGGAGTAGAGACCATGGGCCCCTAGGGAACTGGTGCTTTCGAAATTTATAAAGATTTAGCGGAGAAGCTTGTAGAAGCTACACGTGACCAAAATGCTGGTTTTTACCTTGGCCAAAGGATTAGCCTCGCTATCCAGCGAGGTAATGCTGCCAGTATTTTGGGCACGTTGCCGACAGTAGAATGTCACTTGAATGAGCTTTAATGCTCTTGGTCTAAGGTTCATTCACGTGATCATTTTAGTTTTTATTTAATTTAGTATTTTGATCTATATTTTAGCACTTGACATGCTCAGCTACTCTTAAAGTACAAATTATAGTTTGTGATTAAGGAAAAAGAGTATTTTTAGTACAGGCAGGAATCGAACCTGCGTCCCTTCCTATCCGGGAAAGTGCTCTAATCCACTGAGCTACAGTACTATCTTTTAGACATACCCAATCTCCTTATCACATTTGTCTTAACGCCCATAAAATGCTAATCCTATTTTAATAATTTAGTATTATTAAAATAGGATTAGCTTAGTTTTTATCGCCTTTTTAATCGTTTGAAAAATATATAAAATTGTAATAATGTAAATAAAGTTCCACCTTAATAAAATTCTGTAAAAAAGGACTCGATTAGTAAAGTATTTCGGTCGTTATCATGTTAACATACATTACCTACAACACGCGGACGTCCAAGACAGAACTTTTTTAAACAGCTTTTTAACTAGTTTAAATAACAAAAATGGCATCAAAAATATCATGAGGTAAAAATTGTGTTTTTTCTTAATATGTGTGTGTGTATATATTATTTTATAATTGCAACATATGATAAATGGAGACATTTTAAGTTTGAAAAGTTAGTTGTTCTGCGTGAAACGAGAATAGTACCCACCTCAAGGCTTCGCTTATGAGGCGTGTAATTGTATAAATACCTTGTATAGTTAGCTCCTCCGAACACAATAGGCACAGTATGATACTGTAAGGCATTAAGTAATTTTTCTGTAACATAGTCATCACTGAACGAATTCTCAAACGATAAATAAAAATAATAGTCGGACTCCAACAAACGCAGACATTCTGCAGATTTAAATCTCGGACATTTTTTTTGCGAACATCTCCCAAATACGTCTAGCGTCAAATTGTGTTTTTCTAATTCAATCTGAAGTTTTTTAACGACATTTTCTCGTTTGCTTGGCGTGTTACAATTGGATACGAACCATGCGGCTGCATGTTTCTTTGTATCTAGTTTTCTCTTTAGGCTGTCATCAATTGGTTCCATTTCTTCAACGCTTTTCCAATGCATTACCTCTTTTGGGCCAATTACGTGGCCTGCTTTATCCCAAATACTTATATAACTATATTCCTCATCAGAATTTAATTTATAAGTCCACGTCCAGTTAAAATAACCATTAAATATATTATTACACATTGGATAGTAATCCGAGGACTCCATACTAGCGAATACATATTTCTGGTGAGGCGATCGGGCCTTTGGCAAATCTCTGATACTAATATCAGGGGCATGAAATACAATCACATCAAAGCTGCTTACATTATCAAAGAAGGTTCTTTCAGAAGAGACGTAACAATTGGTATTAGGACAGTTTCTTTTAATGAATGCTTTATTCCCCACTTCCAAATTCATTATGGGATCTTTGGTTGGCAAAGTCCATACTAATATATATCTAGGATTTAAATCTTGCATTAACTTGTATTTTGTAATAGCATTATCTAAGCTGAATGTAGGTGCTATTATTTGTCTATAAATAAAATCGTTTTGAGACCATATAAGAAATATGCCTATAAATAAAATGGAAAACAATATTCCATATTTTTTTAAATACTTGCGGGTATTCATAATCATAGATTAGATTTTACCATCCACTCCAAATATGTTTTTATGTAAATAAGAATTAGCACATTTTACGATCTACGTTAATTCAGCTCACATTGCGATATCGGCTTTACACTATTATTGCATGTTAGTAATGTACTCACTTGGATTATCTTCATTGTTTTTTTTATTAACCACTATAAACTTTGACGATGTAAGCCTTATTTCCCTTGTATTATATTTGATACTTAACAAATATATTTTCAATGTAAAGTATACACACAAAATAATTAATATAATCACAGAAAATATGGATTGAAAAACTTTTACAATAACACTAGTCCCAAAATATTCTAATAAAACACCAAAATATGCTATTTATACTTTGTTTACAAAGGACAGGAGAGTTGTTAAAACATTTCCATTAGTAGTAAAATTCGATGTTAAAATTAGTTAACACACACATTATCAGATCCTTTCCGATACGGTCTAAAAGTTGATAAATTTTGATATGAAATCACAAAATTTACGGAAAACACGTTTTTTCACAATCACTCTGTGTAATGTTTGAGCTAGTTCATCATTATCTACAAATAAGGTCGTTTATCTCATTATTGTAACCGGCAAACATAAAGTGTGTCTGTGCAAGAATTGTTTGTAAACTTTAACCTTAGTCAGTCAGCACGCGGCTCCGCCGCAACCAAAAGCTAGTTTCTAGGTTGTATCTCAGGTTCCCGATATAGTAGCGGGATAAAATGTATACCAGTTGTAAAGTGTAATCGAGATCTATCAAATAGAAATTTTTTGCATGATGCGCGAACAAACAAACAGATAAACAGACAAAAAAACTAAAAAAAAATGTTTTGTGTTCAGACACGTAAATATATCGCCTAATACAGTATTTTTTCTCAAATATCTTAAATGTACAGACACCCCGCCTGCCAAGCGTGGCGATTACGGCATTATCCCCCATGACAAGCACACAACATAAAATGGCCCCTAGCCACGGCAGCTCTGCTATTCCGTGGCCTAACGGTAGCAGGCCCGGTAACGGCGGAGCAGGGGGTGCGAAGAATCTCCAGTCGCGGAAAGGCTACCACAAACAACAACCTCTGGCCCTGGTAACGCACAACGTTCGGACACTTCGGACCGACGAGAGAATCACCGAGCTGGAAGAGGAATTGAGCAAAATCCGCTGGGACATTATAGGGTTGTCAGAAGTCTGAAGAGAGAGTGAGGGCACGACAATCCTCCAGTCCGGGAACTTGCTCTTCCACCGGGAGGGCGACCACCAGTCCCAAGGAGGTGTCGGGTCTATCGTTTGCAGGTCTCTCGTAGGCAACGTGGAGAGGATTGAGAGTGTGTCGAGTAGGGTAGCGTACCTTGTACTCAGAATAACCAAACGGTATTCGTTGAAGGTCACACAGGTTTACGCACCGACCTCGACACACTCCGACGACGACGTGGAGGCCCTATATGAGGATATCTCGAAGGCCATCCACTCGTCTAAAACCTACTTCACGGTGGTTATGGGAGACTTTAACGCGAAACTAGACAAAAGGACAGACGATGAGCTGAAAGTGGGGCACTACGGTTTCGGGCAGAAGAATCACAGGGGCCAGATGCTGGCTGATTTTCTGGAGAAGGAAGGCCTCTACATGATGAATTCCTTCTTCAGGAAACAGTTTCAGCGGAAATGGACCTGGATAAGCCCTGCTGGTTCAGTTAAAAACGAGATTGACTTCATCTTGTTGGACAAATGACACATATTCAATGATGTCTCCGTGATCAGCAGGATTAAAACTGGGAGTGATCACCGATTAGTCAGGGGCATCTTGAATATAAGCATGAAAGTCAAGAGGTCACGCTTGATGAAGTCTACGTTCCGACCAATACGTGCCCAATACCAGAACCCCGGGAGCTTTCAGCTGGAACTACAAAATCGCTTCCCAAGTCTAGATGAGTGCGAATTAGCGAGCGAATTGAACAGTAGGTTCATGCAAACTGTCCATGTGGTCGGGTCAACCTACTTCAAGGCCCGTCGCGTTAGTAGGACTCGTGAACTCTCGGACCATACTCTCAATCTCGAGCTCATGGAAAGGAGAAAAGAAATGACAGTCCAGTCTTCAGCCGATTGGTCCTGCCTGAGGCGGTTAAACAGACAGATCACCAAAGCTGTGCGTCACGATATTCGCCAAGTTAATGTTATCCGCATTAAAGAGGCGATAGAGCGGAACCAAGGCTTGAAAGTGTTCGCAAAAGATCTGTCTGTCGGCTTGACTAAGTTGAGGACCAACGACAAAACAGTCATTTCATCCCGAGAGAGGTCCACCAGTTCTATGGATAGTTGTACAGATCCCAGAGTCTTGTTGTCGGCTTAGTCCAAGATCCCAGATCCAAGCTAACTCGGCACTTTACTGAAGATATCCCGGACGTTGGCCTGTACGAGATCAGAATGGCTCTCAAACAACTAAAGAATGAAAAGGCACCGGGAGACGACGGAATCACCACAGAACTTCTGAGAGCAGGCGGAAAGCCGGTCTGAAAAGCTCTTCAGAGGCTATTCAATTCCGTCGTTCTCGGGGGTGATGTTCCAGAGTTGTAGACCAGAAGCGTGGTGGTGCTGTTCTTCAAGAAAGGTGACAGAAACCTCTTGAAGAACTATAGACCCATTTCGCTCTTGAACCACGTCTATAAGTTGTTTTCGAGGGTCATTACAAATTGACTCACGCGCAGGCCCGACGACTTCCAACCTCCCGAACAAGCCGGTTTCCGAAAAGGTTATAGTACCATAGACCACATCCACTCGCTACGCCAGATTATACAGAAAACCGAGGAATACAATCGGCTTCTGTGTCTGGCGTTTGTGGACTATGAGAAAGCCTTCGATTCGATCGAAACTTGGGCGGTGCTGCAGTCCCTTTAGCTGTGCCAAATTGATTATAAGTACATCGAAGTGCTGAAATGCTTGTATAGAAACGCCACCATGTCAGTCCGTGTTCAGGACAGGAGTACGAAACCGATCCAACTGCAGAGAGGTGTTAGACAGGGAGACGTTATGTCCCCGAAACTCTTCACCGCTGCATTGGAAGATGTCTTCAAGCTGTTGGACTGGATCCGATTCGGCATCAACATCAATGGCGAATACATCACTCACCTTCGATATGCCGACGACATCGTAGTCATGGCAGAATCGCTGGAGGACCTTGGCACCATGCTCAATGGTTTCAGCAGGGTTTCCCGACTAGTGGGCCTCAAAATGAACATGGACAAGACGAAAGTCATGTCTTATGTCCATGTCATTTTAGCACCGGTCCTAGTCGGGAGTGCGCTTCTCGAAGTTGTCGACCACAATGTCTACCTGGGACAAACAGTCCAGTTCGGTAGGCACAACTTCCCCAGCGCCGCGCCCTGGCGGCGGCAATCCCTACTTACACCTCGTTTCTCACCGGGGGGATGCGTAAATGCATTTCCAAAGCAAAAACAAAAAAAACAAAAAAAAAATGTAGGCACAACTTTGAGAACGAGGTCAATCGATGAATCCAACTCGGCTGGGCAGAGTTCGGGAAGCTAAGGAAGATCTTCTCGTCCAATATTCCGCAGTATCTGAAAACGAAGGGCTACGACCAGTGTGTGTTACCAGTGATGACATATGGAACAGAGACACGGTTTCTGAATGTGGGCCTCGTATCAAGGCTCAAAGCCGCTCAACGGGCCATGGAGTGGGTTATGCTTGGTATTTCCTTACTTGATCGTATCCGTAATACAGAGATCTGTAAGAGAACGAGAGCCGAGCAGATAGTCCGCCGGGTTGCCATGCTGAAGTGGCAATGGGCAGGCCACATCGCTCGACGAACTGACAACCGTTGGGGAAGAAAGGTTCTCGAGTGGTGACCACGTATCGGACGGCGCAGCGTAGGACAGCCCCCCAACAGATGGACCGACGATCTGGTCAAACCTGCGGGGAGTGGTTGGATGCGGTCGGCACAGGACCGCTCGCTGTGGCGGTCTCTTGGGGAGGCCTATGTCCAGCAGTGGACGTTGTAAGGCTGGTGGATGGATGGATGGACAGACACAGCTCTGTTACAACTTTATAATAGTACTAGCCTTTGCTTGCGGCTCCGCCGCAACCAAAAGCTAGCTCTCAGCTTATATCTCAGGTTCCCGGTATAGTAACGGGATAAGATGTATACCAGTTTTTAAGTCTAATCGAGATCTATCAAATAAAAAAGTTACATCAAAATCCTTTAAATACTTTTTGCGTGATGCGCGGACAAACAAACAGATAAACAGACAAAAACTCTAAAAAAAAAAGTTTTGTGTTTAGACACCCCATATAGTCTAATTCAGTCATTTTACAATACACGCTAGAAACCCCAACATTAATCCTATCCAAAAAAGTTGGTAATCTTGCATTTCCTTGTGTAAGAGCGCTAGTTGCGCCAACCTCCTCCTCTCCTTCCTACTAATATATCTAGAATCTATCTCTTTTTAATTACCTTATACTCTCTCGATACCTTTCCTCTCGTCCTGTTGCTCCTTTTTCTGGCTTCTCTAATGTTGCTAGCGTCTATAAGCTATTGTCTCCGCTTACAATTAGACAGACCGTAAGCTTATTTGCCACTATTGAAAAAATATACAATACTAGCTGACCAGGCGAACTTCGTGGCGCCATATTTATTTTCCGAACTACCATCCTGGCGCCACCTACCGAGTCCAAATGTGAATCTAAGCCATCCCGGTACTAACTCAAACGTACATCAAAATTTTCATCATAATCGTTCCAGCCATTTAGGAGGAGTTCAATTACTAACACACGGACACAAGAAATATATATAACAGCCCGCAGCTTCGCCGCAGCCAAAAGCTAGTTTTTCGGTTATAATTCAGGTTCCCAATATAATAGCGGGATAAAATTTATACCAGTTTTTAAGTCCAATCAAGGCCTTTCAAATGAAAAAAGTTGTATTAAAATCCGTTCAGTAGTTTTTGCATGATGCGCAAACAAACAAACCGAAAAAATGGTTTGTGTTTAAACACGCCTATTACAGTATTTTTTTTCTCAAATATCTTAAATGCACAGACATAGCTCTGTTACAGCTTTATAATAGTATAGATATATAATACTAGTGACCCGGCCATACATTAAATACACCTTATATTTGTTTTTTTTATCAGTAGGTTATGAGTATTAGCATAATTACTTAGGACTCATTACACGGACAGATAGAGGAGTAGTTTAGATACCAACCTCAGACTTGATAGTTGTGGGTTCGATTCCGATACAGGACAACTCTTTGTGTGATCCATTAATCATTGTTCTGAGTCTCATTGTACCTTTGTAAAGTCCCCCGCGATACAAAAATTATTACTTATTAGAGAGTGAAAAAAAAATAGAATGGCCGACTTTAAGATGATTTACCTTACCATTTAATGCAAACCCTGATAATGGTGAGTAGGTAGATTACTACGTAAATAAACGATATCTATCGATTTCATTACACATAGCACATAATATAACACAATCTATGTACTCATAAAAAGAGAAATTGAATTTAGTGCTGTAAAGTTAAACTTTACACGGTGACTGTCATCTTCTATACTATTATAAAGCTGTAACAGCTGTGTCTGTACATTTAAGATATTTGAGAAAAAATGACTAATTTAGGCTATATAGGCGTGTCTAAAGACAAAACTATTTTTTTTATAATTTCTGTCTGTTTATCTGATTGTTTGTTCGCGCATCACGCAAAAACTATTGAACGGATTTAGATGCAACTTCTTTTGTTTGATAGCTCTTATTTAGAGTTAACAATTGGTATACATTTTGTCCCGCTACTATATCCGGAACCTGAGATATATTTAAAAAATCTAGCTTTTGGCTGCAGCGGAGCCGCGGGCAAAGGCTAGCAATATAATATTATTGTAACGAATGTGCAACTTCATAAAGCAGTCCAGTGGAAAATGGTCTTATAGCGACGGTTTAGTGCTCAACGCTCAAAAGTCTTAAGCCAGTATGAATGGCCGGCTCGATAAGGGAAGTACCACCCTGTCACATAAGATCCGAGTGTAACAACGGTAGTTACTCTTACCGTTGTTTTCGTAAGATGAGGAGCGCTGGTGGCTCAAACAACCCGCTCCCTATCCTCTCCTTATTATACTTGCTATCCACCTCTTATCCCTTTCTTCGGAGATGGCAACGCGCAAGTGATGCCTCTGGTGTTGCTAGCGTCTATAAAATAAATCCTGCTCGTGACTGTTATTTTCGATTGCACATTTTCACACTTTCTTTTCTTTTGTATTGTTGAAGATGTGTGACGACACACTGACTAGTTATAATGTAAAAATAGCTATCCACATTTCTGGGCACCGGACTATTTATGAAAAAAATCCAGATTATATTATACCTATGACACAAACACCCAATCGACAATAAAATTTGACAATTTATTTGACGCTATTTATATAGTTTGTACTTACCAATATAAGTGCCTAATATGTATATATGTACTTATGCTTAATTTATGCAGCTTGTTTCCGCCATCTGTGTTTATTTTTGTAGATTCCATATCACAGGCTCAGCAGTTAATCATTCAATTTGAATATTATAAAGTTCCCATCCATCATCCAACCATTCATTTCAAGCTGGGTAAATTATGTAAACTTGTGCTAACGACAATGCTCGACGCGAAATGCGTTCAACGTAATTGTGTGCCAGGTATAGTATTGCCGTTCCTTTGAATCGTGCTAAAAAATCGATAATAGATGGATGCCCGGTGAGGGCAGGACGAGCGGCAGGACGAGGCAAGACGAGAAATCCAACCACACGACGTGTTCACGTAGTGGAGCCTTGCTTATCCCAGCAAGAATGGGCCGGCTCAATCGGGGAAGTACCACCCTCTCACATAAGATCAGAGTGTAACAACAGTACCTACGTGTGTTTCGTATGGTGAGTGAGAGCGCCGGAAGCGCAAACCATCCTCCCTATCCTCTCCTTATTATCCTTCCTATCCTCTCCTTTGTATACTACCTATCCTTTCCTTATTGAAGTGTAAACTTCTTTAAGCGCGTTGAGCACTTTTTGGGTGAACAAAAATCATGGAACTCACGACATGGAACGCTTTTGTCACGTGACGTGTTAACGATAACACTATATCTGTTCTTATTAGTATAACTTATTACGCTAGGCCAGCTGTGAATGAAGAAATGAATAATTTAAATATTTTTTATTTTTTTTATGTATGAATGAATAATTTTGAGTTACAAGTTTTAATTTAAGATCATAATGAGAGATAACAAATAATTTGGATATCCAAAAATAACAACTGTTAGTTTATAGTTTTAAGTTTTCACTTCCGTCAGCAGTCCTCATGACTGCTTTGAATTTTTTTTATTCTTCCTATCCATCCATCATCCATCCCATACATCACCATCATCTAGTGTTGCTAGCGTCTATAGGCTACGGTAACCGCATATCATCAGGTGGGCCGTATGCTTGCTCGCCACCCATGTAGTATAAAAAAAAAACACGACGTCTCTGCCCACTTTCTTCGCTATTTCCGTCGCCACTCGTAAATTATGTGACCGCTGAGTGATTATAAATTACTGCTTGAGCTAATTAGTTAAGGTTATTGCTTAAAGGTATATTAACTCAGTATCTCATCTATCGATCTTCTAAATTTCGCCCGAATGCGTTCAGTCGTTTAAGTGTATAAACATCTTCACAAAATTTCACACTTATAATATTAGTAGGATGATGATTATTTTTTTTATACTACTTGGTATATTAAAGCAAATTCATAAGACCATACAACTCCTACATACATATACTACATACTGTTACGGGGAAAATCCCTAACAATGAAATAAAAAAAAATGAATTTAAAGTTAGTATGCGGAGACTTGAATGGATAGGTTGGAACCAAGCGTTCTGACTTCGAGGACGTGCTTGGTTCATTTAGTGATAAGAGAGTGAATGATGCAGGTAGGCTCATTGAGGATGTATGTATGGAGAGAAACCTTATTGTGTCAAACACATTTTTTCAACATAAGGACATCCATATGTAAACATGGAGAAGGAATGAACAGAGAAGTATGATAGATCTTATTCTGGTAGACAGTCGCCTCCAAAGTAAAATTCTGGATACAAGAGCCTACAAGACTACTATCTCATTATTGCGAGATTTAGTGGTCTGATAGTGGAGACACTGGCGAGAGCATGTCCACTTCGGAGGGCTTGAAAGAATAAAGATTGAAAGGCTGCAAGAAGAGAGTGTAAGAGCAAAGTATGCAGAGGGTGTCCGTGAACGGCTGACAATGGCAAGTCAGCCGGAATCTGACATAGAAGAATGCTGGAGAGTATTGAAACAAAGTATGGTAGATACAGCGAAAGAAGCATGTGGATGCTCAAAGAAGCATAGGAAAGTGAAAGGGTATGCATGGTGGGATACGGAAGTAGCAGCTTCCGTAGACCAAAAGAAGAAAGCGTGGCTGGACTATGTATCTTCTTTGAACCTGAGTGCAAGCATGAAAGAACAGAAGAAAGAAATATACCGGCAACGTAAGAGTGACACCAAAGCCTTAGTAAAAGAGAAGCGTGATAGAGCAAAAATGATTGCAGAAGAAAGGCTGACCAAAAACTTCGAGAGCAACACCAAACTTTTCTGGAGGGAGGTGAAGAAATCTCGGAGTGGTTGGTCAGCTTTCAGAATGAATAAAATAAGGTCTATAGCTGGACACATTCTTACGCAATCACAAGATGTGCTAAGCCGATGGAGTGAATATTTTGGAGATATGTATGCGGATGTTCAGGATGATGCCGGTGTCACATGTGGTCTAACAGATCAGCATTCGGTACCGGCATCCTCTGATGACATTAGTATGGATGAAGTTGAATGGGTGATTAGAAGTTTGAAAAATGGTAAGGCAGCGGATATTGATATGGTGTCTGCTGAGAAGATTAAGCTTGGAGGCTCATGTGTCTGGGAATTCTTCCTGATGCTTCTCAATTTATGTTGGAGCTCAGGAATGGTTCCCAAGGACTGGAGAAGCGCAGTCATCGTGCCCTTGCTTAAAAACAAGGGTTCACGTTATGACTGTGCAAACTACAGAGCCATAAGCTTGACCAGTTTGGCAGCCAAAGTGTGTGGTAAGATTATTGAAAGGAGAATGAGGATGGTGTCTGATGAATTTTTTTCTGATGATTGTGTGAGGCACAAGGAGGTTTCAGGTGTGGAAGGGGATGCATGGATCAAGTGTTTTCTCTGCGCAACATTGTGGAGAAGCATCTGGCTGTAGGCCAGAGGGTTTTCTGCAATTTTGTGGATTTGGAGATTTGACACGGCTGTACGAAAGGAACTTTGGGGAATTTTGAAATTTCCTACCCCGCAAGGGAAATGGCGTGATGATAAGTAAGTAAGTTAGTAAAGATAACAATTTAATTAAAAAAAAAAAACTAATTAACAGTAATAATTAGATAATTAATTAATTAATGAAAAAAAGGCAGAGCAATGAGAAATCAGGGGGTGGTTCGCAACTCAGGGGGTTTCCCGGACCGTCACTTAGGGGTACTCAACTGCGGGCCAGCTGTAATTGGGCCGAAGGGCAGGCCCTCGTCCCTCGGGCGTGCGCAGATATATGCTGGTAGGCGTGTGAAGCAGGCGCAAACGGCGCCGGAACCAGAACTCGTAGGGCAGCCGCAACCCGGAAGGTCGTGACCCGGAACTTCGCCAGGAACAGTCGTAACCAGGAACAGTCGTAATTAGGAACAGTTGTAATTAGGAACAGTCGCAACCAGGAACAGTCGCAACCAGGAACAAACGCAACCAGGAACTGTCGCAACCAGGAACCCCAGGAGCTTTTATTCAGATCCTAATTATTTACGGGGCCGCGGTATATATAAGACACGACGCTCGCTACAGCAGTTCTTTGGGGTTTCCTAGTCACTCACTATATATGCAAAAATTACTTTTCCTTGAGAACTTTTAGCAAAATAATAATTGCAGTTTTATCAGCCTTGACACACACACAATAATTCCCAGTCAGAAAACGAGATCTACCCGAATCATCTTTATACGTTAATTCTGATAGTACCCCCTTCTAAGTTTATTATTGCTATCTCTCTCTTGCGCGTTGCGTCCGGCCTGCTCATTGGTAGAAAAGTTCTAGAACTTTTCCTATCAATACGCTTGCGATTGCAGTAGCCATAGAACGTTCTCGAACCCTGGCACACTCTGCTCGCATCCGGGATCGCATGCTGGCCATATAAGGCAATAATATTTGATTCTGGCCTTTGTGGGAGTGGAATCATGCGACCCATTGGCGATAATCTAACTGGGTAGGGGTCTATGCAATCGTATCCGGTACCAATTGAATATGCGACTTTACAATTTATTTAATAATTTCATCGGTTACATCGTAACAATACGTTTAAGCAGAAAAAAGCCATATTTATTAAAAAAATATATATATTTATATTATATATTCAGTTATTTAATGACGTCAACAAATGACGTGTCAACACAACACGTGTATGTATTATTTAAATAAGTTTTTATACTTTGGGCTTGTTATAGGCTTTGGCAGGACCATCAGCCTAACATAAGGTGGAATTATAGTATGGAATTATGGTATAGATTTAGTTGTTTTTTTTTCTTTTTTTAAATATTGTAATAGTATAGGAAAGTATGTTTTAAATTTGAGTATTTTGGTTTTTGTTATTTTTGTGTGTGATGGGTGTGAACGACGTCCGTGACATCACCAAGGCGCCCCAACGGAAGACCAGCGCAGGTCTATTGACCTGTTTTATGCTGAGTTGGGGTCGTTTTGTAGCGGATGTTTTTTGTTGTTAATGTTGTTCGTTACAATAAATATATTCTTTCTTTCTTTCTTTCTATATATTTTTGAAAATATATATTTATATTTTTTTATAGTAAACGTTTTCGAAATTAGTCTCTTCTGCAAAAAAAAAAAAACAAATATAAAAAAAAGGTGGATCGAAGCTCGGTTGCCCGCCGGTACTAATGTCCACCTGCTACGTTGTCTAGCTAAAACTGCCTGCTCGGCTTGCCAGCAGCGTGATGGATGTGTAGTTTTTATTGCTGAGTCGAGTAACATCGGTTCTTAATACCGCGGTATTAACGTGATACATTGGCAAGCTTTACCGAGGAGTCATAAGAGTGTGGTTTTGCTCATGCGTCGATATAATGCCAGGCGAACGACTGGTTAAGAAGATATACAATGCGAAAGTGGAAGAATATAGGTACAAGGGGAGACCGAGACTCATCTACCTAGACCAAATCGGTTATGTATTGAAGGAAGGTGAAGTCAAGCGTCTCCAAAAGCGGAGAGCGTGTATGAAGAGAATTATGAATGTTGAGGAAGCTAGAGATGTATGTAAGAATAGAGCCTCTCGGCACTCTGTTCTCTCTGCCTACCACCCAAGGGAATTGGCGCGATGATAAGTGGATTAGATTATCCATTATAAAGAACATTAACGTGTAGTTTCTGTCACAAAATACAATTAGAATTTTTAGGTACTTTGTACCGCAATTGTAGCTGTCGTTTTGTCCTAAATGTCGTAGCAGGATGTTAAACAGCTTAAGATATTCCCTAAAGAATTAGATAATCGAATACAACATGAATTTGTAAACCCATCTGCTAGTTCCAGATTAGTTTTTTCATCATTCATTCATTCATCAGCCTTTCGACGTCCACTGCTGGACATAGGCCTCACCAAGAGAACGCCACAAAGAGCGATCCTGTGCGCTCATATGGGGGGATAGTGCCGTAATCGCCACGCTTGGCAAGCGGCTTGGCGATCGCAGTGGATGTTGTTAATACTCGAGCGAGTGCTGCTGCCCTCTACCCCGGTATTCCCTCAGTCGGCTCTTACGACTCCCATGGGTGGAGAGGGATGGGACAATTCTACACACGGCATCTAGATTAGTGCCTACTTTTAAATAAAATAACAAAGAGATACAGCATTATTAGCATTAGGTATTATATTAGTACTCCCGCGAGGGTGCGACGCTCCGTGTGCGGATGCGTCGCTCAGTAGAGGGTACCCGAAAGGGTAAGCCGCCGGCGGACCACCGTAGGTATGTATCATAGTTCCAGTGGCCCGCCAAAAAAGGCGGAGAGACTGCACACGGCGGGTTTCTTTAGTGGGTGAGGGCCCCACACTACCCTGTTCGTTGCCCCGAACGACGGGGTGTGCGGTTAGACACATTTTTCCCGCCTTAACAAAAAAAAAGAAAGGCATTATATTATTATTAGTAGATAGATATAGGTAGATTACTTGTTACCATAGATATAGTATATGCTATCCCATCAAAACATACATGTGAAATGAGAGCCAAGTTCAATATTATGATATATGCCCTGGTTGTTGACTTCAACGTCAAAAGAAGTGAGATCTAAATGGGTTTCAAGTTGGTCAGTCCTGAAATTTATTTATAACAACATAAAATATTTTATTACAACTTATAATATAATTTCTTCTTATAACTTAGGATAATATATTGAAGCCTATAAGGTATATTTCTCAAGTTTCAAAATGTGAGCCAAATTAGACATGTTTATGTGAAATAGTTTTTGAGTTATGAGAGCGCAATGATATTTTACACTTTTTATATACAATATAATTGTGAGGGGGTCACAAGTTGCTCCAAATTGTTCGTGTAATATTACACATGGTGTTGCTCGCCAATTCTTTTGCTTGAATTTGGCTTGACACGCTACAGCATGCTCTTTTATTTTTGTTTTGGTAGGCACGGTAACAAATTAATGTAGGCTGTATATAAATGTACTTACCTATGATTATTTTATAGTTACGAGTAGTGAAACATAGACAAAGTTAAAAGTTTTTTTTTGATTCGACACATTTAATACTCTAACCATAGCATTAATTCTTATAAGCATTAATATTTTATACATTCCACCATCCCCGGAAATTATTATAAAAACTTAACTTTCTCCTTATATTTGTAGCGTTCACTTTTTCATCTATATTTGTGTTGATCTTGCTGCACAAGTCACACAAAAAGGGATATTCGTCTACACTTTGATATGTATAATGATTACTCCACTTAAAAAAAGAAATGTATTTTTCAGGGTCATTGATAGCTTCAACCATTTGCCTCACTAGTTCCTGTACACCAAGTTTTCGTGCGTCCAAGTAAGCACCATCTGGCATGAACCTAGAAATTATAATATTTTTTATGTATCTTCTTTTAAACAAAATGCTGCATAATAAAGGTAGCCAGTAGAAGTATGCTGTATTGAGGTCGATTTATGTATAAAAATATCAAATTACCAGACATTTTTTTTCTGAATGTGTGTTGTTGCATATTATTAGAGAATAGAGTTATCCGATTTCGATCTCTGTTTTTTGTTGGGTAAATTAAGGTAGCTTCGTCGTTGGTCCCATTTAATTTTTTAAATACATTTTGTTCAGTAAAGTGCAAAAAAATATAGGTATGCATAGTTTTGTTTTTATATCGAAACCAATAAATTGACGCTTCGCACTCTTAATATCCATCCATCAGCCCTTAAACGTCTTGTTTTTAATCGCGTTGTTAATGATTCGATAGCGGTTAAAAAACTGCAAACTTTGTAACGAATCTTTGTTGACGAAAAATGGTATGGGGCATATTATTACAGCAATTTGGTGAGTTATCGGTATGATGTTATTTACACCAAGTATATATTTTATGAGTATTTAAAATGACACTGCAATATAACGGAGACCTGAAGTTACTCTAATGACCATCCAAAAGAACCCTAACATTGAAATAAAATTGTTGTGATCTTGGTGATCAAAGTTTATTTTAATTGTTCTGGCCATCATTCCTGAGAAACTATCCCAATATAACGTATTCCACGTGTGATTCTCTGAAAACTGTCACAAGTGGCTTACAAGGGCTGTCGGGAGCAGCAATTAGTTTCACTAGAGTTAGATGACAGAATAATAAATCAAGTGTTTTCTCTGCGCAACTTTGTGGAGAAGCATCTGGCTGTAAGCCAGAGGGTTCTGCAGTTTTGTGGATTTGGAAAAAGCATTTGACACGGTTGTACGAAAGGAACCTTGGGACATTTAGCCGGAGTATGGTATTAACGGTACACTGCTGCAAGCGGTGCAGGCCAATTACATGGACTGCAGGGCTTATGTGCGGCTGGATGATGGAATATCACCCTGGCTTAATGTAAATATCGGCGTTAAACAGGGCTGTGTTCTATCAGCCAGACTGTTTATTATAATAATCCATCCATCCATCCATCAGCCTTTTAACATCCTCTGCTGAACATAGGCCTCCCCAAGAATGGGGGATAGTTCCGTAATCGCCACGCTTGGCAGGCTGGTTGGCGATCGCAGTTGATGTTGTTAATACTCGAATGAGTGCTGCTGCCCATTCCCGCGGTATTCCCTCAGTCGGCTCTTACGACTCCCATGGATGGAGAGGGGTGGGACTATAGATAATTCTAAAGCCGGCCCCACACGGCAATCATAATAATATCGGGATAAATGTCTACAAAGGTTGAATTAAATAAAGGTGGGACTTCAGATGGGTGACTTAGTGGTTAACTCTCTGCTATATGTAGAAGATGGAGTCTTATTAGCGCAGTCCGCGACCGACCTGCAAATCCTAGTTGATGTCATGTGGGCTACCGGAACCATATTACATTCCTTCAGTGTTTAAAAGGGGCCTTATTTATTTATTTATTGAAAGAAGAGTAAATGCCGTAAATAGAGTAAACGGAGCATTGGGACAAATTCTCGGCAGCTATCACTTCAGCCAGAAGGCACGTGTCGCAATACACAACGCAGTGCTTATATACGTTATTATATAGAAGCGAGAGTTGGGTATGCAAAAAGGAGCATGAGAATACAATCAATGTGGTCGAAATGCGATCACTGCGGAGAATCTGTGAAGTGAGGCTGAATGACCGCATTCGTAACGACGACGTAAGAGAGCAAGTACGTATGAAAGAGAGTATTGGTGTAAAGATGCGAAAGGGAATGCTCCGATGGTTCGGACATGTGGAAAGAATGTCGGACGTGCGACTGATTAAGAAGATAAACAATGCAAAAGTGGAAAGATGTAGATACAGGGGGAGACCGAGACTCACCTACCTAGACCAAATCGGTCATGTATTGAAGGCAGGTGGAGTCAGAAGTCTTCGAAACCGGCGAGTGTATATGAAGAAAATTATGAATATTGAGGAAGCGAGCGAAGTATTCAAAAATAGAGCCTTTGGGTACTCTGTTCTTTCTGCCTACCCTGCAAGGGAGATGGCGTGATAATAAGTAAGATTTTTCCGTGAATCTGGCCGCAAGGACTAGCTATTCTACAGGAATCATTTTTATGTATCTTCTTTTAAACAAGATGCTGTATAATAACGATAGCCAGCAGAAGTCTGCTATATTGAGGTGGATTTATGATTATTTTACATTTTTTCAGCATGAAATGTAGGTAGCCTATGACTTTCGGTTCTTTCAAATCGAAGTCGGTAAAGAAACAATAATAAATATATGAGAAACTAAAAAAATAAAGTGCTACACTTTGTTTTTAGTTTGTCATATACATAAATATCTATTTTTTATTATTTGCAAATTACCTGGAATAATTCGCTCCACCAAAGACGATAGGCACAGCATTATTTTGTAGTGCAGTTAATAACTTTTCCGTTACATAATCTTCGCTAAATGAGTTCTCGAATGCCAAATAAAAATAGTATAAGGATTCTACCAGATACCAACAGTGATTTTGTAAGTTGTGTGGACATTTTAATGGACCACACCCACCATATATATCTACGGTCATATTATGGTATGCTAACTCTTTCATCAAACTTTTCACATAGTCATATCTTTTGTTTGGAGCGTTTGCGCAGTTAGAAACAAACCAAGCTGCAGCAATTCTTTTATCACTTAGATCAATTTTGAGAGTATCGTTAACCGGCTCCATGTCTTTCATACTGATCCAGTGCATTATTTTCTTGGGCCCAACAACTTTACCGTGTATATTCTTAATAACGAAATATCCTAAATATATATCTGAATTTATCTTATAAGTCCAAGTCCAATTGAAATAATTTTCATATATTTTATCGTGTACTGGATAATTGTAAGAAGATTCCAAGCTAACAAATATATATCTCTGATGTATAGATCTCGTGGTCGGTAAAGTATTTTTTTTATACTGCAAATCAGGTCCATTGAATAGTATAGCATCAAAGTCAATTAAATTTCTTAAGTTTCTATCTGAAGTGACATAACAATTATTTACAGGACAAAACATTTTTAAAAAATTCTCTTGGCCTTTACCCATTGCAAGAAATGGCATATTTTTAGGATTTGTCCATTGCAGAATATATTTCATGTCTACATCCATCGGTTCCATTGTCACCACATTAGAAATTAATACTAACATGATAACATAATATGAAATTATCATTAAGAAAATATGAAGTATTTGACGCTTTAAGTTCATGGGTGGCTCAATATTATTCAACTTGATTATGAGATACCTATGATGTGCTGCAAATTAAGCACTCAATATACATTTAGTTAAAATAACCCCTGTTTAAAAATTAATATTTATTGTGCTGGTATTTAGATTTCAATGTTACAGTGCAACTTTTAATTTTTTGCCCTATAATTCTGAAAAGAAAATTCCTTTAATACATACTTTACCAAATATTAAATATGAATTTTATATGCAGATCATTATATAATAAGAGAAAGCAAAACTCACTTGACTCCACAAAAAGTTCGAAAATAGCAAAGTAATTTATTCTTTTCAGTAGGCTTTTATCACAAATCATTCAGTGAGTATAATTTCCATATTGTTAAAATTTATTCTTGACATGCAGCGTGCAGCAAACTATAAATACTGACAACGTTAAACAAACATCATTTTATAATCACTCAATGTTTGGTATACATACATATTTGCAAAGTAAAACAATTGACTAAGTGACTAATGCGACGAATCTGAAATGTATTTACAGTTTGGAGGAAAACATATACAACACTTTATTTTATAACAGGTTCTTAATCTAATTCATAAATGTATTATGCTTGCACGTTTGAAAGAATGAAAATAACTTTTTAAATACGGTAGTGATACCTCTCTAATCAAGCGAACAAAGACAGAACATATTTATTTCTACAAAAATCTAAGACTATCAAAACTAAAATCATGATGGCATATGATGAAGCAGCAGTTTATCTAGCAGGAATTGATCCACCAATATATGCAGAAAATATGGGAATAGTACCGGTTAACGTGGACTATGAAGCCAAACAGGCGAAGATGCAAAAGGACATACAGATACAATCAATCTACTCGTACAAATTTTGCGAGGGAAAAATATCTTGAACTTAAGAATGTTGTAGGTAACCGTGGCTGATGGGTCTAGTGTACTATTATGATGCAAAGGAAAGGACAAGTGGGAATCAGCTACCTTCCCCAGGAACCGAAAAACAGCGAGGTGCTTCATGTATATAAAACACATAGGACACGTTGGTACCCGTTTCCAGTAACAAATGATAGTAATTTTTATATTATTAGGTATATTTATATATATATATATATATATATATATATATATATATATATATATATTTTAATCATTTGACATGCTTGTTGCATTTGAGCAAGATTTGAACCTGCATCTCCAGGAATTCCGTTCTAGATGTTTTGCCAATTCAGCCATCGTAACAATTGCTTGGGACTGCGAATTGTCGATTCGAATACAAAGTAGTTATACATATATGACGCAGTAAGATGGTTATAGGCGACACATACATAAGATCTTATGATACCGAGATTAAGATCTCAAGGTATTATTTCTAAGTAAACATTTATTTAATGGTTTATGGATTAACCAGGGATCTGTCTTAAAAAAACTGCAGTAAAATCGTAAAATAGAAAGAATAAACACGTGACATTGGCAAAGTTGTGGACATACTCCTGCAACAGCCATAAATCAAGAAGAAGAAGAAAGAATAAAATAAATTAAGCCATCTATGGTTTAACAAAATAAGTTTTATGATATAATAGACATAAAATAAAAAGAAAAATTGTAGTCAACAATGGCTGGTCATCTGTCAATATTATGTGACTTTGAATACTAATAATAATTTCACAAAACTAACATACTATGCGCCCTGTTTTCGTGTACAAAAAATACTCACAATACTTTAAAAATGTCAAAAGAATCGCGTGGTACGTATTTAAAAAAAAATGTATACGTAGATTCTAAAATATAAAACATCTCCGAACTTGTGATTTGTTTTTAAACCTATTATATAATAGGTACTATAAATCAGCCACCCCTTTTTGGAAATCTGTTCCATAACCATGGGATCACCAACCACACAATAACATGTTTACAGTAAGTTACTGTTAAATAATAATTAAAACTATAACAAGGCAATTTTTCTATTTTCAGGTATATTTACTATACGTTTTAAATAAAATCACTACAAATGTGCACAGGCGGACAACTGATTGACAGCTTGGAATGCTACATGGATGATCTGATCGACACCTTTGAGGAATTCATAAAAAAGTCTCTCGTATTGATTTCAGTGGCTCTGGGCTCTGTACTTATAATGGCCATATACGTGCTGAAACTCCTCACCGACAGAACTTCTTATCACCAAGATACTGTTGAAGGTATTTGCCGTTTAAATTATAATTAAAGAATAGCAACTCGTATAAGTAAGAGGTTAACACCGGCAACAACTAGATGGCATTTAGCGTTTTAGTAGCCCAGATTGGCTATGTTCAGGCATCTGAGTGAATCACTTTTTATATTAGTTAAACATCTACATTCGACAATAAGGGCCGCTTTCTATCAAAGTGGAAACGAAATGAGATGTGCGGAGACAAGCGGCATAGCGGGAAATTTACCACCAAAGCGGAACAGACGGGCGAATTTGTGGAGACGAGTGTCGTAACTTTCAAAGCGGAGGTGAGAGAAGCAAGCGATGTAGCGAGGAAAGAAGCGCAGGCACCCCGCCGCCCCGCACGTCTCCACGCGAGGAGAGGTCATCTAGTCTTTGCTCCACTCCATCCCGCTTGTGCAATGTATTTTGTATGGAAACACTGCACATATCTTCTCCGCTCTACTTAAACATTTTCACTGAAGCTTAGCGGAGATGCGACGTGTAAATAAAGAAATTCTGTTGGTTGCTTATAACACATCCCGCTTCCTTTCGTTTCATCTCAACTTTGGTGGAAAACAGGCCTTAAAATATGAGACTATTAAGAGTACCCCACACGCATCTTTACACCCATGATGCACCAAGTGTCGTATTTTATACAGCCATTTTGTCGTATTACACGAGAAGTATACGGGCCACCTGATGGTAAGTGGTTACCGTAGCCTATAGAGTCTAGTATCCCCAGATACATTACTCGCGCGTTTCCAATATTAGGGAAATGACTAGGAAACGGGTGGGAAAGATGATTGATGAAAGATAGGAAATGAGGAGATGGACAATAACGATATGACGAAGTGCATGAGTAAGGTACTTGGAGCACCGGCGCTCTCATTCACCTTACCAAAGACATCAGTAGGAATAAGTACTTGCCGTTGCTTCATGCCGATCTTTGTGTGAGAGTGGTAATTTAACACATATTCATACAATCTTTAAAAAAAAATATACATTCTGGATGCTAGTACCGATATGAATGGGCTGAGCCGGCTCGACCGGGGGAACACTCCCACAGAAGTTTTGCTTGGAACAGCGGTGGGTATTCCTCCTGTTGGTTTCGTATGGTGAGTGAGAATGCCGGAGGCCCTAAACCCCTTCCTCATTATCCACATTTCGCTCCACCTCCTTTTCCATTCCTTGCCTCTGGTGTTGCTGGCAGCTATAGGCAGCAGAAGCTATCAGGTGGGCCGTATGCTTGATTGCCACCCTCGTGGCATAAAAAATAATACAGTGGATTTATTTGGGTGACGACTTATGTTAATAGCCGCCGTGTGGGGCCGGCTTTAGAATTGTTCTACCCCTCTCCACCCACGGGAGTCGTAAGAGCCGACTGAGGGAATATCGGGGAGCGGGCAGCAGCACTCCTTCGAGTATTAACAACATCCACTGCGATCGCCAACCCGCCTGCCAAGCGTGGCGATTACGACACTATCCCCCATTCTTGGGGAGGCCTATGTCCAGCAGTGGACGTTAAAAGGCTGATGTATGTATGTATGTATTATGTTAATAACTGAAGGTATGTATTTCATCATAACGATGGAATAATAAAACAAATCGTTGTATAAATGGAAGCAAGACAAACAGAAATTTCAACAACGCAACAGCTTGTAACAATAGAGTAAAATTAAATGTTTGACTTTAGAACTTTACCAGGCAGTTCATAAGTCTAGTTTAACGATTTTTGTTGTGACTAATCAACTCTAAACTAATTACGTGACCTTCAGCCCCTTTTTATTATACACTATTAAACCACGCATTCTTACATATCGGTTCTATATTAAACGGGGTCCTGACCCTATTTTTTTCATTAGTTCAAAGACTGACTGCCCAGACAGACTTAGAACAACATTTGTGCGTCGTACTATAGCGTGTTGTATTTATGGATTTAACTTACTTATCATTACTGTTATGGGGAAAATCCCTAACAATTTAATTAAAAAACGTTTTCAAAGTTAACAATTTAATTAAAAAAAAAAATATTACAAAATAATTAATTATTTGAAAATTTAACGATTGATTAAAAACAAGAGAGAGAGAGTGAGAGAGAGCGATAAGAAAGCAGGGGGTAGTTCGCAACTCAGGGGATTGTTCCCAAGACCGTCGCCTACGGGTACTCAACTGCGGGGGGTGGGTGGCTGTAACTGGGCCGAATGGCAGGCCCTCGTCCTTCGGCGCGCGCAGATATCTGCTGGTAGGCGGGTGAAGCCGGTGCAACTGGTGCTGGAACTGGAACCCGTGGGGCAGCCGCAACCCGGAAGGTCGTCACCCGGATCTCGAGCGTAGCCAGGAACAGTAACATGGAACTCGTGACTTGAAATTCGGGACTTGAAACCCCAGGAGCTGGAAAACACAGGGCGGAACGTCTCAACTCACTTTGTTTTTTTTTTTTTGTCAGGAAACCTTTTATACGTGTCCCCCCGCCGGGGCAGACGGGGAGATTATGTCGGACTCCGGACGGAGCGATTGGCAAGTGGAGATGCCTAGTGCAATGCCACGCCGTATACTGACTAAAACCTGACAGAGTTCCTTCAGACTACCTGTAGCCCAGGGAGGAGGGTCACACTCATTGTATTGCTCGTTCCTCCCCGGGCAGGTCTTGGCCGCCTTGCTCCATTCCTAGGCGGCCCTGCCTGTTTTGGAGGGACTGGCCCTCCCTCCTTTGAGAGGCGCACGCGGAACACAGGCGTGCCACCTTCTCGGGCCTGCCTCTGCTAGGGCAACGGACGGCCCTACGTCCATTGCCCTCAGGCCAGCGCTCATGGGGGTCGGAGATCGTTCAGTGCCCTCCGGCGCCCGGTGCGTCTTCTGCGGGTCGGGAGGTTGGTGGTCTGAAAGGACGCCATGATGCCTCTCCAGCCACTCTTCCATGATGGGACTTACCGCCACGATCACGGCGTGCCCTGCGCTCGGTCGCACGAGTCGTGCACTCCAGTCCGCCAGTAGGATCCGGAAGGTCTCAACTCCTGGGGACACTGTTCTGGTTCTTCCCGCCGAGCCCCCGTACTCGAACTAGGTTCAGGTCCGAGGGTGTCGGCCGACCATTACAGTGTCCATATTAAATTATTAATAAAAACAACTATCCTCGCAGAATGGGGAGGGGACCATCCAAAATATAAAACATGGAGCAAGTTTAATAAAAAAAAAATCAGAACCCCCTACATTCTGCAGGTATTGTATATATATATAATATTATCATTGATACTGATAAAAAAAATAGTTACCTAATATATGACCGCCCGCTAAGGGTGGCGGTGAGATGATATAGCAACATACAAACAGAATAATTTTTAACTACAATATAATACTAAAAAACCAGTTGCATAATAGTCTAGATGATAAGTAACATCTAACGATAAAACTGTTTTAAAATGCCTGTCTGCCCCATAAGGGCGGCGGCGTGAAGATATATAATATTTAACAAGAAATAGTTTTAAAATGCCTGTCTGCCCCATAAGGGAGACGGCGTGATGATGTATAAGATTTAACAAAAAATTGTTTTAAAATTTGCCTGTCTGCCCCATAAGGGAGACGGCGTGAGATGTATAACATTTATGAAATAATTGTTTTAAAAGTGCCTGTCTGCCCCATAAGGGAGACAGCGGGATGTTAAGTAGCAAGAAGCAAAAAGCAATATTCTTAAATTATATACTGTATGCGAACTATATTTTACAGGTAGAAGCGAATAAAATTCTAAATGCAGTTGTATGTTACAATCTTAAATAATTAGTATTAACAAATATGGAATAAAAATTCTATGGAATGACAACTATGTTATGAGTATTACTAGGTATTTTGCAAAGAATTTAAAGGTAGAGATATTATAATAAGAATTCTATTGGAGGAGTTTCGGTCAACTAAATTAGTGTAAAAAATTTAGATATGTAAAATAAAATGATCTAACGTAATAAAATGACGAGTAGTAACAATAAAAAATATATGTGCCAAAGGGTGAAATATTCCTCCATAAGAATCTTAACACACACGAAATTGTGCAGCAGACATGGGCTATTTTTAGAGGTAAAATTTCGAATTGTAAAAGAAATGTACGTTACCTTTTATTCGGGTGTTAGTGACTAATTATGGGGGGCGGTATATTTAAGACCGGCGCTCCCTTCAGCTCAGTTCTGGAGGGAAAGTACAGTGTCAAAACTTTTAGGAATTCTACTTTTTTTTAACTTTATGACCTGGTGGCGTTAACAAATTAAAAATTATATGGTGGGTACGAAATATTGTGTAGTACTAAATAAATAGGTAATAATCTCTGTACGAACAGTATGATGTTTTTTGACAATTATATACCTTCGAAACAAATGATTCGTGGGTATGTACTATACAATACGTCTAATCATCTCGTTAGAACAAACTTTATAGAACAGTTACTTACACGTAAAATCTACTCCTCAAATATGATTATACTAATAAATCTCGTTAGATCAAACTTTATAGAACAGTTACACGTAAAAATCTGATTTTCAAACATGGTTATACCAATAAAGTAAACGAAAGAAAATGAGTCCTACAGTAGAAATGATTATAAAACGTACCTTTGGGGTTTTCCTAATCACACACTTATTTTTAAATGCCCTAAGCAAAAATATTTTGATTAATTACTATATTAATTTAAGCAGTGTTATCTGCCTTGACACACACGATAATTAGAGTTCGCGAAAAAAGCAATCTACCTCCTGATATCTTTTTATATTTTTTCCCTAATAATACCCCCTTCCATCTTTCTCTTATTGCTATCTCATTTTAGCGCTGTTGCCCCGGCTTACTCATTGGTGGATAGTTTTTTGTTCTAGAACTTTTCCTATCCATACGCTTGCGATTGGAGTAGCCATAGAACGTTCTTGAACCCTGGCGTACTCTGCTCGCATCCGGGATCGCATGCTGGCCATATATGGTAATAATATTTGATTCTGGTCTTTGTGGGAGTGAAATCATGCGACCCATTGGCGATAATCTAACTCGGTAGAGGGCCCAGGCAACCGCGCGCATTTTAAATTTGCGGATATGGTATCCGGTATCAATTGAATATGCGACTTTATAATTTATATTGTAATTTGTTCGGTTATATCGTAACATTACGCCATCTCCCTTGCGGAGTAGGCAGAGAGATCAGAGTGCCAAAAGGCTCTATTCCTGCGTACATCTCTCGCTTCCTCAACATTCATAATTCTCTTCATACACGCTCAGCGGTTTTGGAGACTCCTGACTCCACCTTTCTTCAATAAATGACTGATTTGGTCTAGGCAGGTGAGTCTCGGTCTCCCCCTGTACCTATACCTACATCTTTCCACTTTCGCATTGCATATCTTCTTAACCAGTCGTTCGTCCGGCATTCTTTCCACATGTCCGAACCATCGGAGCATTCCCTTTCGCATTTTTACACCAATACTCTCTTTCATACCTACTCGATCTCTTACGTCTCGTTACGAATGGGGTCAGTCTGCTTCACTCCACGGATTCTCCGCAGAGATTTTACCCTCATGCCCCTTTTTACATACCCAACTCTCGCTTCCATATAATAACGTTGGGACAAGCACTGTTTTGTGTATTGCGACACGTGTGTTCTGGCTGAGGTGATGGCTGCCGAGAAGATGTCCCAATGCTCCGTTCACTCTATTTCCCGCATTTAATCTTCTCTCTATATCAGTGGTGTATATTCCATCCCGACTTAATCCACATCCAAGATTTTTTTTTTATTTTTTTATTTGGGACATATAAACAGTTACACGCTATATTTTACATTTTATAAATTATAAGATTTAATAGTACTGGACGAGTAACCCACACAAATGTCCACTAAAAGATATACAAATTCATCCACTTGATTTAGCACACCGTTGCCTGTTGCTATATTCTAACATCTGTTCTGGCTTCTTCCCTTTCAAAAAAACTATATGGTTGTCTTGTAAAGTCGGTTAATGGACGATAATTTTACGTGATAACGTCATATATGTTTTCTGAGAGTTTCACAAGCAATTCATCGGTCGCCATACATTTTTCGGAACGTGAGACTTTTTCGTGCGTACAGCTGACGTTCATCGGTTTATAAGACGGTATCACGTTAAAACTATTATTTATAGGTTTAATTCATTATTATATTTCAAAATTGTTATGTGGTTAAGTACATAGTTAAATTATACTTTTTTAAACATAGATATAGCATAATTAATTGAATGAGGCGACACTTAGCGGAAGTCCATTGTTACTATTATAGAATGGATTTTAGGAGGAGAGCCCACCACTCACCCACGGATTGTCAATCCCGGTTATCTTTGGACAGAATAACCTAAGATTGCCAATCCGCACTCTCACAGATAGAGGAGAATGTGATAATAGCAAAGTAGCATGCACGATAATGACAAAAAACTCACCAACGCGACACAACCATGCGATACGGTAGAACTCTCAGAACCTAGTTCTATGTTTAAAAGAACGCTCGGCAACAATTGCTCATTTGTTGCCGAGCGTTCTTGAGAATGCTTCGTTTAGAGGTGAAACACGTGTCGAATTTATGTTCGGATTTTTGCGGAATATTGCAATATTGTTGTTCTATTTTTATTTTTAGTCTTATTTTTGTTTAAAAAAAGTATCCATCTATATTAATGTTTAAATCTGTGAGCTAAAAGCACCGAGTTTGTAATTACAGATTTTCTTATAGGATGTTGACCACTAAAGTAGCGCGTCCCTTCCTATCCGGGGAAGTGCTCTTATCCACTGAGCTACAGTACTATCTTTTAGACATACCCAATCTCCTTATCACATTTCTTTTAAATTTTTTGATTAGGTATGTCTAAAAGATAGTACTGTAGCTCAGTGGATTAGAGCACTTCCCTGGATAGGAAGGGACGCAGGTTCGATTCCCGCCTGTACTAAAATACTCATTTTTCCTTAATCACAAATTATGATTTGTACTTTAAGAGTAGCTGAGCATGTCAAGTGCTAAAATATAGATCAAAATGTGTACATACAACAATTACAAAACATACATTATCTCTAGTTTGATGGATTTTTGAGGAGATGCTAATGATTTGATGAACAAATTAGGTTATATTTTACATATTAAAGTAATCATACAAACATTTTAGTTTTTAACTTTTTACAAATAGGTATTTGATGTGATAAAGAGTTATCATTTTAAATAAAATAATATTATTTTAACGTTTTTGAATGTATTAAATGATAATTATCGCTAGCTTTAAGTGTGCCCCGTATATGGTAATAGACTCGCCCTCTATTACATTGAAACCTAAACATACAATGGTGTAATACACCTCTGCATACACCTTCCACGATAAAAGGTATGAAGCTATGTTATGTTTGAATAAAACAAGATAATTATACCTACCTACATGGTATCTACGTAGACGTACTTATTACTATGTATCAGATTAAACATAATAAGACTTATATAATGAGAATATTAGTAAACAATAAAACCGAAGGGAACCAAATAATCTATAATATATTTATAAATCAAATGCTGTTCGTTAGTCTTGCTAAAACTCAAAAATGACTTGACCGATTTGAATAATTGTTTTTTTTATTTTATTCGCTCCAATACAGGGGTGGTTTTGAAAATAAATTGGGAAACCCTCAAAAACCGTTGAAAAACTCAAAATATTTGGAAAATCCAAAAGTGCATGCCTCATAACCTTCATTTTTCACAATAAAATTGATTATTTGATAAGTAACTAATAATGTATTGGTCATCAGTTGTGCCGTGTAAACCGGGAGTAGAACACACCTCAACGCTTCGCTTATACGGCAACAACTGTTATGGATTATTAAATTTTGTACGGAATTACTGAGATCGAATAAGGTTTAAATTTTAAATTTAAAAAAAAAAACAAAAAAAAATTTACAGTTTAAAGAGGAGTATTATACTCATTTTAATATACTAATTTAAAGTCTCATACATTGTAAGCATAAACATTTGAAGTAGATATTTTCACTGTGTTTCTAAACGAATATTAGGTGGGTTAAAATAAATAAAGCAAAAAAAATTTTGTAAAATCATATACTGTGGGTAGATGAAACCGTTGAAATAACATATCAACCTTGGACGTCTATCATCTAAGTCCACCCGTGATCATGAATGCTGTAAAGTATTCGAAACGTCGGGATAGTAGTAAAATCAAGTAAACGCGATAGATTCCGTAAACGTAGTTTTAGTGTTTTTTCTTGATATGTGTGTGTATATATTATTTTACAATTGCAATATATGATAAATAGAGACATTTTAAGTTTGTAAAATTAGTTGTATTGCATGAAACGACAGTAGTACCCACCTCAACGCTTCGCTTAAGAGGCGTGCAATTGGTAATTTTGTATGGGAATCGCCTCTTTGTTAACAGATAATAAAATGACAGCTAACATAGTATCACGCCTGTATTCCCCGAAGGACTCACACGACTCGCCATCTATGTTTGAGTCCCACGTAATAGGGGGCGAGCCTATTGATGTCTACCGGGCACATTTCCAAACTCCGGGCTGCTACTGAGAATTTTTCTTTTTAGGAAAAAGCTCAATAGCTTTGCCCGACCCGGGGATCAAACCCGAGACCTCATGATTAGTAGTCGCATACACTACCGCTACACCACCGAGGCAGTTGAAGCTACTGTTCTGTTGTACAGCTATTGTCGTTCTTTCTAATTTATTTGAATTGCAAGCAAGTTTTAACTAAATAAAGCATTTTAAGATTGACTCCAATTCTACGATTCATAAATTTTTTGCTTTTATGTCCAGTTTTCATAATGAAAATTAAAAACTGTAGGAGTAAAAAAAGTGACAAGAGTATAGTTGGAGGTCATTGATCAACCTGAGTCATGGAACAAATAAACTTAGAAAAAATTGGTAATTAATTTTCCCTCAACGAACCGAAATACACCTTGTTTTATAATTGGTTAAAAAGAACAAGGAAGGAAAACAATGATTGGGTTTTTCGAGATTTCTATTTCTTATAGGGTCATTGTCTGTTTACTTCCTTGAATAATTTCTAATTTCAATTGTGATAATTTGTATTATTTCTGACTCATCTCATGATTTCTTAACATCTTTTAATTTACAACAATAGTTTGTACCTCAGGCAGTACCAGAAGCACACGATCAAGGGAAATCAGTCCAGACACGGATAGAAATAAGAAAGGACGAATTTCAAAGACTTACTTAGCCGTACCTTGTACCACCAGTACATGTACAATTCCTCCAAAGTGCAACACCAGTAGATGTACGATTCCTCCAAAATGCAGCACCAGTACATGTACGATTCCTCCAAAGTGCAGCCCCAGTAGATCTAGTTATGAAGAAAAGGTTATAAGGGAAATCGGATTTTCAACTTGCTCTAAGGTAAATAATAGAGATATCTATATCAATGTTTCTATCTATTATATCATAATTCCAGTGTCACGATGTTTGAACCGATTATAACTTTTCTTTTTTTTAAATGTGTGTTTTGTTCCAACTTAAGAGATAGGATACTTTATATCTCAATTTATAATTGCAATATTTATTCATGAAAAAATATATGGCGGTACGAAGTTCGCCGAGTCAGCTAGTACGTAGTACAAAGCCGTAAGAGAGATATGCCTGTACTTTAAGAAAAAAAAAACTGTATTAGGCTATTTAGGCGTTCCTGGACCCAAATAATTTGAATTTTGCCCAGTTAGACCTAAATTATTTGTCTTTTATATTTTTATCTATATTTAATCAGCAGCTCCGCAGTACTCAAATACGATTTTTTTCAATGCCGAATGGATAGTTTGTTAGTTTACTAGGTATAGATGCCAGTAGCCCAAGTTTAAGAATGTTATGTAACGGTGATGTAAGTTATATAAAATATAACTATGTTCTAAAAAATCCTGAATCTGGATTTATTTTGTTACAGCCCTGTAACATGAGCAAATCGAGTGTAGCCTCTAAAAGTACGGGTCTTAAGTGAGTTTCTTTGAACTGGTGTCTTTGTTAATGAATTTATTAATTTTAACCCCCTTAATAATAAACATTGTTTAGGCTCCGAATAGTTATTCCGTGTTTCTTCCGTTCTTTCAATGTCAATCTGTCATATTAGTGACAAAAACAAAACACTGAAAACTATTCAGAGGTAACGATACAGCGTTTATTAGTTTACTACGACGTATACTAGTTTTATTTGGACCCATAGAAGTCTGGGATCGAACATTCCGTAGTCTTTCACACCTGAGGCCAAGCGAGCGGACAGCAACACCCCCACTCCCATGCTGGCCCGATAGCTCTACGGTACACCAGACCACAGAACTGTCCCGCCACCAGGAAGATCACAGGCATCGCTGCCCTTTCGCTTGGTCTCAGACCACATCGAGCTGTCTGTCCGACATGACGGTTACCAGCTCGTGTAACTTACCTTCCACACCACCTCTTACATTCCACGTGCCTACACACTCTGCTCCCCTAGACTCGCCAAACTGGACAAGGCGGGATGGGCGGCGGCCCCCATCGCCGCATCTGCCATTGTTCGTACCGACGGGGCCGGTCGGTACGCGTCGCCTCTGGGGCACGCCTTAACCCGGTAACTGCGGTACGCATTCGAGCCGGATTGCAATCTGTGCTAGGCTGGCAGGGATCGCGACGAGCACGCTCCGGACTATTACCCCCTATATTTGAGAAAAAAAATCTGATTTAGACTGATGGTTTGGCAATTAATGATACCATAAAAGAAACCTTCTCCTAACATAATCTCATCACAATATTAATGGGTGAAGATATCACAAAATGTCCTTCTTTTAAATTCTTAGGGGTATACAATAGGTACCACCGAAGGAATGTAACACAGTTCCAGTGGCCCGCCAATAAAGGCGGAGAGACGGCACACGGCGGGTTTCTTTAGTGGGTGCAGGCCCCACACTACCCTGTTCGTTGCCCCGAACGACGAGGTGTGCGGTTAGGAACATTTTTTCCCGCCTTAACAAAAAAAGAAAAAAGGGGTATACAATAGGTAAATTGAAAACGCTGGCCTTAGTTACTGTAGCTAGTGAAATTAATACTATATTTATATTATCTTATTAATCTTACACAATATATTTTCAGAGCAGTAGTTCCGAGTATAAGTTTGCCCAGTTGTGCTGCAAAACGTGAGTAATGTACCTATATGAGTAATCTATCTCTACTATTATAAAGCTGTAACAGGTCTGTGGATGTACGTTCAAGATATTTAAAAAAATGACTATAATAGGCTATACATATAGGCGTGTCTAAACACAAAACAATCTTTTTTAGAATTTTTATGTTTGTCTGTTTGTTTGTTCGCGGATCACGTAAAAACTACTGAACGGATTTTGATGCATTTATTTTTATTTGAAAGGCCTTGATTAAACTTAAAAACTGGTATACATTTTATCCCGCTACTATATACATTTCAGATATTTGAGAAAAAAATACTGAATTAGGCTTTATAGGCGTGTCTAAACACAAAACAATTTTTTTTAGATTTTTTGTCTTTTTGTCTGTTTATCTGCTTGTCTATTTGTTTGTTCGCGCATCACGCAAAAACTACTAAACGGATTATGATGCAACTTTTTTTGTTTGATAGCTCTTGATTAGACTTAACAACTGGTGTACATTTTATCCCGCTATTATATCAGGAAACCTGAGATATAACCGAAAAACTAGCTTTTGGCTGCGGCAAAGCCGCTAGCAAAGGCTGGAGCATTATATAGCGTGTGTAATTTATAACAATATATGACTGCTTGGTGAAGGAAAACGTCTTGAAGAAACCCGCAAGCCTGAGAGATTTTTTCCACAGATTGGAAAGTCTACCAAATCACACTGGCTCATAATGACAGATATAGCCTAATCCCAGTGGCGCTGCACGCTAGTGTAAGTGACTGCTGATCATGTGGTCTCGGGTTCAATCCCCGGGTCGTGCAGTGTAATTGAGCTTTTTCGTAAAAAGAAAAATTCTTAATGGCTGCCCGGAGTTTGGAAATGTGGCCGGTAGACAGCAATAGGCTTGCACCCAATTACGTGGGAGTTAACATGGCTAGCGAACCGTGGGTGTGTAATACACCTCTGCCTACCCCTTTGGGGAATACAGGCGTTATGCTATGTTAGCCTAAGACTCTTTCACTCAAACGGCTCAAGCTCAACAATAAGATAGTAATGAGTTCTGAAAAAAACTTAGCTATGTCACAGGATGAACCGTAATTTTTTTTATACTACGTGGACGGCAAGGAAGCATACGGCCCACCTGATGGTAAGCGGCTACCGCAGCCTGTAGACGCTAGCAACACCAAAAGCATCACTCCCTAGTCATCATCTCCAAGGAAAGGAATAATAGGTTGAGAGGAAGGATAATAATCAGAGGGCAGGATAGATACTAAGGAGAAGATAGGAATTATAATAAGAAGAGTATAGACTTGTGTTGCGTATTGTGAGCGAGAGCACCGGAGGCCCATACCCCCTCCCTGTCCCCTCTTTAGTATCCTTTACCTGTTTCCTTCTCATTATCCTCTGCCTATCCACCTCCTATCCTTTTTCCTTGGAGATGGCGACGCGCGAGTGATGCCTCTGGTGTTGCTAACGTCTTTAGGCTACGGTAACCGCTTACCATCAGGTGGACCGTATGCTTGTTTGCTACCCACGTAGTATAAAACAATAAGGCTCGAAAGGATAAATTGCATTAAGGTAAAAGTAGTCGTACTTTTACCTTAATGCGCACATACTCCAAAATCCCCCATGACATTATCCCCCGTGACGGGCCACAACGAGCGGTCTCGCGCTCGTTGTGGCGTTCTTTTGGGGAGGCCTATGTCCAGCAGTGAACGTTAAAAGGCTGATGGATGGATGGTAGGATGGACTCCAAAATTTAAAATACAAGATATATTTCTACATTTGCAGATCACGAAATGAGACCACGGCCATGTTCAAAGTATGTAGATACACGCACATCTTGTTGTTCAATCTGCTGCGTAGACAGCGACATGCGGTAACTATGAGCAAAAAGAAAACTACTTAAAATATTACGAAGCCACCTGTTTTAATCTAAAGTTAATTAAATAGTCTGATCATTTGGTGATCACGTATCAATATAAACCTTATGGTCAATTTAGACTCAGACGATATAACGATACGCTTATAAATATATTTACAACGAAAATAAATCAACGTTATACCTTAAACTTGTGATCTGGTTACTGGCGTTTCATTCTTATATTTTAGTTTCAGTATGGCCAATTAAAGTGGCGCATAGAATGTTCTAGGTTACGTGTTTTATAAATAGGTACCTAATTATAGTTTTTAAAATAATATTATTGTAAAATTTTAGTTACCTATGTACTTGTTAGTGTCATTGAATTAAAATATAAAATTTGTAATGTCTTTTTATTGGCTACCACAAGTAATAAAAACCTAGATCTAATTTATAAAGTACATATTCTCATCTTTTATTATCAGCAAGAGTTAAAAGACGAATTGCGAAATAGAAAAGAAAAATCTAACTCGGTTGTAAAAAGATTAGCGATAAACATACCTTTTTTTTTTTTTTTTTTTTTGTTATGGCGGGAAAAAATGTTCCTAACCGCACACCCCGTCGTTCGGGGCAACGAACAGGGTAGTGTGGGGCCCTCACCCACTAAAGAAACCCGCCGTGTGCCGTCTCTCCGCCTTTGTTGGCGGGCCACTGGAACTATGTTACATTCCTTCGGTGGTAGCGATAAACATACCTATCATACATATTTATTAATAACCTAATATATAAAATTCTCGTGTCGCGGTGTTTGTGGCTGAACTCCTCCGAAACGGCTTCACCGATTCTCATGAAATTTTGTGTGCATATTGAGTAGGTCTGAGAATCGGACAAAATCTATTTTTCATCCCTCTAAATGTTAAGGGTAGTCCACCCGTAAATATTTTTTTTTAATTTTAGTATAATTTTTTATTTTTTTATGATACAGCATTAAAAAATACATACAACCCTACCTCTAAATTTTTCACCTCTCTACGATCAACCCCTATTTTTTATTTGTAATTATAAACTTTAATTTTTATGGAAAGATTTTTATTCTTTTGTCATGACTTAGAATTAACTGCCTCGGTGGTGTAGCGGTAGTGTATGCGACTGCTAATCATGAGGTCTCGGGTTCGATCCCCGGGTCGGGCAATGTTGTTGAGCTTTTTCCTAAAAATAAAAATTCTCAGTAGTAGCCCGGTGTTTGGAAATGTGCCCGGTAGACGTCAATAGGCTCGCCCCCTATTACGTGGGACTTAAACATAGCTGGCGAGTCGTGGGTGTGTAATACACCTCTGCCTACCTCATAAAAACAAATAAAAACTCAAAGAAAAAGCTCAATAACATTGCCCAGCCCGGGGATCGAATCCGAGACCTCATGATTAGCAGTCGCATACACTACCGCTAAACCACTGAGGAAGTTTTTTTTTTTTAATTTTAATAATTTCCTTTAATTACGATTTTTTTCTCAATTCAATTTGAAGAAATTTGAAGAATTCTCGTAAACAATCTATCCCACAGGACTATAGGAGTAGAGAGCAATAAAACGCGTCTGTACTAGCTCACATATAATCGCCAACAACGGACTTAACCTACCCTCACATAATCATAATATGCTTACATATCTCACACCTCCACCCTTATTATATGGCAATCCTTAACCTAAATAATATAACATAAATACTTAATACTAAATTACATTTACAAAAATATTAATCAATTTTAAACCTAACGACGGGTCTACGTATTCGTTTTGGGTAGCGACTCCCGGACGGCACGGCTGGTGGCGGTTCCTGGTTGACAGGTGGTTGTAGCGAGGGACGGACACTCGATTGAGGGTCGGAGGGTAAAACAGATTCATTAGTTTCATTACTTTTATTATTAACTCCACCCTCCACAGAATGTCCTGTCTCCGTTGCTCCAGGATCAATGATGCCATCCGATTGTGGCACGATATTTTCACCCTTGATTGGTGATGTTTCCCCCGGACAAGTAACATCTGATAACCGGGATCTACGCCGTATTTGATCTACGTGCCTCTCAATCAGTCGACCGTTACCGCTATCCACAATATACCTACGTGAACCTTCTATCTCCCTCACCGTACCTTTAACCCACTTATCCCGATTGCCGTATTCTCTCGCCCACACGGTATCTCCCCGGTTTAAGTGTCGAGAAATACCACCCGCGTATTCGACTTGTCTGCGCTGTACGTCAAAGACCCTATTTTCTATTGTTCGTTGACTACGTAACAAATCCAAACGTGAACGAAGCGTGCGTCTCTGAAGCATACTCGCGGGCGTCTTGCCTGTTGTACTATGCATGGTATTACGGTACGCGAGTAAAAACGTTTGTAAGGCGGCATCCACGTCGATATTGTCCCTATAAGCTTTTTTAATAGCCCGCTTGCAAAGCTTGACGGCATTCTCGGCGGCACCATTAGACGCTGGATGGTAAGCTGGTGAGAACATTTGGCGTATGCCATTAGTTTTTAAAAAGTCACCAAATTCTGTGCTGGTGAATGGGGGACCCTGGTCCGACACTAACTCTACCGGCAGACCGAATCTAGCGAACGTAGCTCTTAATACCTTAATGACACTGGTGGCGTTCGTGCGATTCATTTCAAAAATTTCTATCCACTTCGAACTAGTATCGACGAGTACAAAAAACGTTTTACCCCGGTAGGGACCCAAAAAATCTACGTGAAGCCTAGTCCAAGGCTGCACCGAATAATGCCATGGCTTCGGTAGAGCCCGCGGTGGCGCGTCTGCCTCCACGGCGCACGTGTCGCACTGCTTACATATTGTTTCTACATCCGCGTCTACGTTAGGCCACCACACATAGCTTCGGGCTAAACCCTTCATCTTGACGATACCTATGTGACCGCTATGCAGCTGCTTTAAAATCGTTACTCTTAACGACGATGGTATTACCATTCTATAACCCCACATGACGCAGCCACCCTCAGAATATAATTCACGACGTCGAGCGAGATACGGCTGGATTTCATTACTAGGACAATCGTTCGGCCAACCCGATTGTATGTACGACATGACCCTGCTTAATACTGTGTCTTTGGAAGTACCTGCTTTAATATCGTTACTCGTAACCGGTAAAAATTTTTCCACAAAATTAACATAGGTACTCTCGTTCGTACCGTTACGAAGGGAACTTATTTTCCGTGGCAGTCGCGATAAAGCGTCGGCACAGTTCTTTTTCGAAGCTATATATTCAATGCTATAGTTATAACCTGACAGTAAAACTGCCCAGCGTTGCAAACGCGAGGCTGCCATCACCGGAATCCCTACCTTATCCCCGAATATATAAGTTAACGGCTTATGGTCCGTTTTTAATATAAATTTCCGCGCGTACAAAAACTGATGATATTTCCTTATACCGAATACTATCGCTAACGCCTCCCGGTCTATCTGCGAATAGGCTCGTTCCGCATCGGTGAGCGAGCGCGATGCATACGCTATCGGCCGTTCCCCGGCTGACGTGACGTGCGACAACACCGCGCCAATTCCCACGGTACTCGCGTCGGTCGTCAGCACGAGCGGCAAATCGGGCGAGTAGTGCGTCAGCACCTCGCTGCTGGATAATAAATGCTTCACTTTCATGAAAGCCTCCTCGCACTGCTCACTCCAGTGGTACCGGACACCTGTCCTTAATAGATTATATAGGGGGGCTAAAATAGTGCTGATATTTTTTACAAACTTAGCATAATACATAACCATGCCTATAAAAGCCCTCAGTTCTGATAAGTTTGATGGTGCTGGCGTTTTCATTATTGCCTCGATCTTATCGGGACATGTATGTACACCCTCCTTACTGATAACGTGTCCTAAGTACACAATGGACTCCGAGAAAAAAGAACATTTGTCTCGCTTCACTCTCAATCCGTACCTTTCTAACCGATCGAAAACCTTACACAAGTTATTCAAATGATCCGTATTGTTGTGCCCCGTTATAATGACGTCATCTAGGAACACACCCACATGGGGCAAGTCTGCAAATAATCCTTCGAGGTGCCTTTGAAATATTGCCGGACTAGACGCTAATCCATATACGAGTCGATTGTACATAAATAGCCCCTTATGAGTGTTGATAACAGTATATTTTTTTGACTCGTCTAGTTCAAATTGTGCGTAGGCCTGGGAAAGATCAATTTTACTAAACCGTGCTCCCCCGTGTAAGCGAACGAGTAAGTGCTCAACCCTAGGTAGCGGGTAGCGGTCGACCTCAATAACCTTATTTAATGTTAATTTATAATCGGCGCAAATCCTAATGTTACCATCTTTCTTGACAACGGGCACGATGGGCGTCGCCCAGTCGGACCGCTCGACGGGAGTGAGGATGCCGTCCCGCACCAGCTGATCGAGCGCGCGCTCCACGGGCCGGCCCAGCGCGTAGGCGAGCGGCCGTGCGCGCATATACACCGGCCGTGCGCCCTCGCGCACATGTATGCTTACCGTACCGCCCGTGAATCGACCCAGACCCTCTTCAAACACTTTACAGTATCTGGAACTGAAATCGATTAAGTTAAATTCATCGTTCCTTAACATATTTACAGAGTTATCAGAATTGCCTAAAGATAATTGAATATTTAACGATGCTATCCATTGTCTGTCTAATAGAACGGTTTTTCCGTTACGAATTACATATAAATCTAGGTTTTCACATTTTCCATTGTATTTCACTAGGGGTCTAATCACCCCCAGAGGCTTGACATACTCCCCGGTATAGTAGCGGAGGGTCAAATTACATTTGCATATTTGTAAATCTTTAAACATTTTTTTATATAACACCTCGTTTATACATGACACGGCACTGCCCGTGTCGCATTCAAACTTTACTAATTTACCATGAACATTTAATGTGACAAATATAGGTTTGCAATCGGTTATGGACACTTGATTGATATCAACAATTACCTCATCACTGTCCTGTTCGTTTAAATCGCTGCCAACGTTAGCCTCGACGGCGTGATGCTGCGCCAAATTGGGACACATCCTCCGCAAATGCCCGAGCCTGTTACAAACCCGGCACACGTAACGGGCGAACTTGCATGTATCCGCGTCGTGGGTGCCTCCACAAACACGGCACTGATGATGACGGTCAGCCGGCGACCGCACGGTTGGCCTGGTTGCCAAGCCCGCGCGGTGCGGCCGCCCACCTTTGTCGGCGCCCGCTCGACCCGCCCTAGTGGCGGTGCTCGGCGGCACCTGAGACAATCTGCCACGCCAACTGCTCGTCACTGCTTGGCATTCCACCACCGCTTTCACCTCCCCCTCTGATCCATGAGTCCCATCGACTATCGCTGCGTCCTTCTCCGCTGCCTCCATGCTAACCGCCAGGCTATAGGCCTTGGCGAGGTCTAGCACAGGCTCCGCGAACAGCCGCTGTCTGATAACTTCGCTTTTAATCCCACGCACTAGTTGATCTCGTAAACTTATCTCAAGCCAAGTACCGAACTCACAAGTCTTTGACATTCTCTTTAACACAGCTACATACTCCGATATACTTTCGCCGTCATGCTGTTTCCTATGTCGGAATTTATAACGTTCGGCTAGTTCACTCGGTTTCGGTTGAAGGTGCTTTTCCATGATGGCCGTTATTTGTACGAATGTTTTCGACTTAGGTTTATCCGGCGTACATAAATTTACAAGTAGTTCGTAACTTTCCGCACCCATCACGGTGATTAACGTCGGCACTTGTAATTCACTTTCTATTTTATTCACTAGAAAATATTGTTCAAGACGTTCCACGTATAACCTCCAATCGTCCTTGTGCACGTTGAACTCCGCGATTTTACCGATAGACATTATTGTAAAACCTTATTTGCACACTGCACACGTGAATCCGATAATCCTCGTCGCCACTGAAAAATTCTCGTAAACAATCTATCCCACAGGACTATAGGAGTAGAGAGCAATAAAACGCGTCTGTACTAGCTCACATATAATCGCCAACAACGGACTTAACCTACCCTCACATAATCATAATATTCTTACATATCTCACAGATCTTCCGCCTTCATCGGTCGATAACTGATAAACTATCAATCGATCAGTTATCCCCGCTAGATGTCTACCGTGTTCACTTCTCATCCAGCAAACATCATGGAGTAAGGATGAGAACGAAGCCGGTCTCCTGTCTTACTCACTATACAGTTTTCGACAATTTTTTTTTTTGGTTTTATTTGTGTATCGATCGTAGCAGTGACTGTTATACGTATTATTTTAATTTTTCTGTGCAACTCTCATGTTGATTTTACTCTTATCGTAAATTTATTATTAATTTCCAGTGCAATAATTATTTATTCGAAATGAAGAAAACGATGAAGAAAAGGATGCACATGTATAAGCTTTTTGAAGTGAAAACTTGTTTTAGCGCGGTACCTACGCATATTTTTAGATGATATAAAATCTCTGGACTCGCGACACCGTTACGAGACGCAGCTATAGTGTGTGCATATATGCATGTGCATATAGCAGACCGCGAACGCGTCTAGATAAATAAAAAAAATCTAATATTTTACAAGCATATGTATGTTGGTGACAATGCAATATTATAATGACATGGAGCTGGAAGGTGGACATAGGAACTCTATAAGGAAACGGCGCAACTCCATCGAGTTTGGGCTCGTATGATTCGTCTTGATGAGTACTTTGTCTCTAGATGGTATCCAGGGTCTGATGACGGAGCTGGAAGGTGGCCATGAGAAAAACTGTAATTAAATGGCGCAACTCCATCGAGTTAGGGTTCGTTTAAAATGTCTTGCCTAGTACTCCAGACCTAGATGATATCCAGGGTCTGATGGAGCTGGAAGGTGGCCACAGTAGCTCTGTAATGAAATGACGCAACCCCATCGAGTTTGGAATCGTTTGATTCGTCTTGATGAGTACTTAGTCTTTAAATGGTATCCAGGGTCCAGGTGGAGCTAGAAGGTGGCTATAGGAACTCCGTTATAAAACGACATAGCTCCATCGAGTTTGGGCTAGTATGATTCGTCTTGACGAGTAAGTTAGCTCTAGATGGTATCTAGGGTCTGATGATGGAGCTGGAAGGTGGCCACAATAACTCTGTAATGAAAAGACCCAAACCCATCGAGTTTATACTAGTTTGATTCGTCTTAAGGAGTACTTTGTCAAGTTATGATCATTATATTTCTACAAAATAAGTTCGATGTTTTCACATGTGGTAGACGTCCCGCGACGTCAAGTTTTTTTTATCTTTTTCGATTATGCATTATTTTAACAATAAGGTGGCTAACCATCATCAGTATATAAGCCTATTTTTGTATTTACATAAAAAACCGTTCATTAATCACGTTATATACGCTAATGTTACACGTTCTAATACATTTTAAGCAAAATATAGGAATAACTGCAATTTCTTTGTGTAATCCTTTTTATCCAGCTAAAACAGGTATTTTTTATTCTACAAAGTTATAATCATAGTGTGGCGAGATTGCTGGGGACCCTGCCACAATGGGGAGGGAAACGCTGGTAGTTTTCCGGCGAGTGTGAAAGCACCTAAGTCTGATTGTTAAATTATCAGAACTTACCAGCAAGTCTGTATTGTCCCAACTCGATATTACGTATACGAATCTTGATACTATTCTGTGCGATTGTCTCCTTTTATTGTACTGTAATTATCGTATAACACACACACACACACAGTACGAAATTGTTTTTAAATATATTTAATGATCAAGTTGTTTTTTCTGGATGAAGTGGCAGTTCTTGAATCTCTTCAGGTTGCTCTTCATCCCAAATGCGGCAATTTTGTTTGTTTACATACCCATTGAGCCAGAAATGGGCCTCATTACTTTGTTGTTACCAGTCGAAATGCTCGAACGAGTCATCGAAAATTGGACTCAACGGATGGACCATCTGCGACTTAGCAACGGCCAACATTTGATAGACATAATCTTCAAAAAATAAATGCCAAAGAATGTTATTTAAAATGATAATAAACATTCTCCATTAAATATGAATTTTCTGTTTTTTTCTTAAAAAAATTAGGGTACCTCGAAATGGATCACCTCTTATAAGCATAACTGCAATTTCTTTTGTCCTGTCATTCTTGTATCCGGCTAAAACAGGTAGTACATTTTTAGCCAACAAAGTTATAGTTATCTCTTAATTATTCCGGTTACCATATGTCAAACTATTACTATCTCGACGTTCTTAGTCTGAGATCTCGACACAGCATACGCTGACGACATTCATGCAACATTCATGTATATAATCTATATTCTTTGTCTAAGGTACTTTACTCTTTCTGGTTATACGTATTAATCTTTGCTTTACTCTTTGGGCTTCATGACACATGACTCGCATGCATTACCAAAGAGTAGAATAATCTAAAAAAAGATGCATTACTTGGCATTACTCAAAGAGTAATACGTATAACCAGAAAGCATTACTCTTTGCACATGGCGTAGGCAAAAATACTGATAAACACAAAACTAATAAAAATCTATAAGAATAATGTAAGTTGAATAAAAATATGCCACGGCGGCGTCTTAATTGGGGTAAGTATGGAAATCATAGTCTGATAAAACTGCCAGATAAGAAAAATCCAAGTCCGACGCATCATTATAAAAAAATGCGTTATTGATTAATACAAACAGATCATTGCTTTGGGAAACTTCAAGAATTAGTATTGGATGTGATACGGTACAAATCTGAATTAATTAAATTTTAAATTCAGGGTCTACATGTATCCGGACAAAAACACCGCGGATTGCTGCAACCGAAAATACAATCTCCTCAATGAATAGAGTTTCTAAGGAGTGTAGCAGATTCAGCAAAACGATGAATGGGTATTTGTCATTGCTGTACTCCATGACGACCGGCAACTATATGGTCATAATCACAATCCTCTTTGTCTTGGTGCTCAGTTATCTACTTCCAGATATCACACAAAAGCTACAAGCGACACAAGAACTAAAGGGCATGAAGAGGGTTTTAAATAAAATGCAAGTGAGTTGAATCATTTTCAATTTTATTACGGACGATATAAATAAAAATAAATAAAATAAATATTCACGGACATTTCACACAACGTCCTCTGGTCCCAAACTAAGCTTAACGCTTCTGCTATGGGTACCAGATTACGGATTTAATACATATATTACTTTTTTTTGTAAATATATACATATGTATATATTTACAAAAAAAATAGATAGAAAACACCCAGACGCAATACAAATATCATGTTCATCACACAAATAATTGTCCTGAGTGGGAATCGAATCCACGGCCTCGTGCACGGAAGTCGGTTACAGTACCGACTACACCACAAGGCCAGCAAACAATTACTAGGGTGTATATTTCTTGCATATTCAATTTTATCGCGTTTCCAACCTTATATTAAATAATATTCCATGCATTTTAGATCTATTTCTTTTAGCAATTGACATGCTCTGCTACTTTAAAAAGTAGCGGAGCAAAAGTAGCGGAGCATGTCAATTGCTAAAAGAAATAGATCTAAAATGTTTGAAAAAATCGCGCCATCAAATAGTATGAATTTTAATTGCAAAATTAAACTTACTATATTGGATGCATGTAATGCTTGCCGGTAGATGGCGTTAGTCGTAAGACAAATGTGATTAAGAACTTGGGATGATCGAAAGGTCAGTAGGGTAGCTCAGTGGCTAGAGCACTTCCTCGGATTGGAAAAGATGCGCGGTTCGATTCCCGCCCCTACTAAAAATCTCTTTTTCTTTATTCACAAATAATTTGTACTTTAAAAAATATCCCACGCGTTAATTTAAGTGTTAAATGCGATACTTTTACTCCGCGTGTTTTTTTTTATTGCTTACGCACGTCTAACAGTAGCCCTGCCACCAGTAAATCATAACGGTAAACTTAAGTATATTAAATAAAACTATTTATAATGTTATTTATATTTCTGAACTGTTTTGAATCTTTTACTCTGCTCTATCGTATATTAATAGTTAAGTTCAACATTTCTAAAATTTACGTAAACAGATAGGTACTATAATACTAGTTCTATATTCATTCTAAACGATAATTCTTATAATATATGAATGTCCGTGTGGTGACGGACTAAGAATACAAGTGTCACCACCCCATTCTTTCCCACGGCTGTCGTATGAGGCGACTAAGGTAAGTAAGCAATTATCATCCATTGCATGACTGGTGGTAGGGCTGGGTACTAAGTGGGAGTACCACTTGGTATCGGGCCCGAACGGGTTGGTACCACCATCTCCCGTGTGACCAGCCATGAAGCACATCGTTGCGTTTTGGCTGTAGCAGGAAATAGCCGTTTATTCTTTCATTTCATATCTGTGAAATGAAATGGTGGTTGAGCCCATGAGCGACGGTTACCATTTACCATCAGATGGGCCGTGGCTCGTTTGCCACTGCAAGCAATAAAAAAAATTAAAAAAAAACTATCCTTTGCCCGCCGCTCCGCCGTAGCCAAAGACTAGTTTTTAGATTATATCTTGGGGTCCCGATATAGTAGCGGGATAAAACGTATACCAGTTTTTAAGTCTATCAAGAGCTATCAAAATAAGTTGCATCAAAATCCGTTCAGTAGTTTTTGCGTGATGAGCGAACGAACAAACAGATAAACAGACAACCAGACAAAAAATCTAAAACATATTGTTTTGTGTTTAGACACGCTTACCAAATACCTACAGTAATTTTTTCTCAAATATCTTAAATGTACAGACACAGCTCTGTTTCAACTTTATAATAGTATAGATTACTACTGTTACGGAATTAATAACGTTTCTTTTTCTTACCATAGATGCGATTTATTATATAGAGTTATTTGGGATAACTGAGCGCAGTGGATAACTAAATATACCACATGTATCCCTGAACTTGTGAAAGAAATAGGGATTTGTTATGGGCCGATCTGGTGGACTGGTTGCGACGTGTGGTGACGGACTAAGAATACAAGTGTCACAATCTCATTCTTTCTCACGGGTGTCGTACAAGGCGGCTAAAGGAAGTAAAAAAGCGCCTGTTACACGGTAGTGAACCAATGTTCCAACAGAGGTGACCTTGGTCACGGTAATATTATCTATACAGTATTGTGACTTGGCCGTGTCCTTAAAATAATTACCTACAGACGCGTGGTACGTAAACACGCAATAGGGCTGCCCGCCTCCAGTAGTTTAATTTCATCTACCTACTTGAATTTCTGTAGCAATTATCATCCTTTGCATTACTGGTGGTACGGCTAGGTAGCAAGTGGGAGTGCTTACTTGCAATCGAGCTCGAGCGGGTTGGTACCACCGTCTCCGACTGGCCATGAAGCATGTCGGTGTGAATTGGTTGTAGCAGGGGATAGCCGTTTTATTCCTTCGGTGGTCATGCGTGTATACCTAGAGCCGTTCAATGTGTTATAATGAATATAAAACGCGAAAGTTTAAAAAGTACTATTGTTAATTATGTAAGAGGAAAAACCTGAACTTCAGCTACCCTACAACAAGTTTCAAGAGGAAGATACTTATTGAAAAGAGAAAAATAAAAGTAGCACTTTTTTTTTAATAAATACGTTTATTTTTTTGCGAGTTTATCTATGAAAATGACTTATATGTGATAAAGCAACGAGGCTGACTAAAGACTTGCCTCGCAGTGACTGAGGCGAGTCTTCAAGGACAAAAGTGCACTTAGTTGACCCGAATGACTCTCACAATATTTTTATAATATATATATTAACTTAAATGTTTATCTAGTTCACGTAAATATGAGTAACTAGCTGACCCGTGCCCAATTCGTTGGGCGGTAAACATTTAAAAAAAAACCGTCTAATAGAAATATCACTCAATAGATTACGACACGGTCGCGGTTCCATACCTATTTCATGTTCGCTCTTTAACCATTCGTCCAAATTATATGCAGTAAAAGGAAAAAGTTTTTTGTTCACTTGACACTTGACTTAAAGATAAATTTACTTACTTTTCATAATTGTTGATAATATGGCCAATAAACATGACCTACCGATTTAAATTATTTTTTTAATATAAATAATATATATAAAAGTAAGACATATGTTGTCGCCGAATTTTTTGTAGGCATTATCAAGTTCTACAACTTTTCTCTAGAACTCAATGATATATCTCTCATCGTTAAAGCAGCGTTCGTAAGAAACGTTTTCGTTCAACCGTTTTTTCTCCGACTTACTTTGCATATCCGACTACCACGAAAAAGTCTTATCATTTTTCGGGTTAGTATATAGCCTATGATACTCACACATAACGTGGGTTTCTATTGGTAAAAAAAAAATCTAAATCAGATCCAGAGATTACCTCCTACAACCTCACAAACTTTACCTCTTTATAATATTAGTTTAGATTACCTAATTATGTAAAAAATAATTGCATCACCCATAAAAATTTGCTTTTCGCAGGCTGAGGTAAAGCAAGCTGAAGTAGCGTGTCTGACTATGGCGGATGAAATTTGCTGTTTTGAGTGCAATATCCAAGATGACACTAAGGAAAGTGTTAGTATTAGGTCAATCGAAAGTTTTGGTACTTATATTTCTACACGCCTATATCATGTACTGATATCTAATAGTGATACATATAAGACAAGTGGCTCCGAAAACGACTTCCTATATCGAGTGCTAGGTATAAATTTCCACGCAGGACAATTCTTTGTGTGACCCACAAATTGTTCGTATTGTTGCGTATATTGTGTATACAAAGTCCCTGCGATACAGGGATTATTTCAAGTGCAGGTTGTTGTTTATCTGACCTTGAAATTTTTAATGAAAGTCTTCCTACGATCTTGTTCGGAGGATAGTAATCAAACATATTGGAAGAAAAGAAACAAATCAATGCAGTTGGCCCGCTAATACAGGCGGAGAGATGGCATACGGCGGGTTTATTTAGTAAGTAAGGGCCCCATACTACCCTGTGCGTTGCCGCGTACGACGGGGTTTGTTAAAAACATTTTTTCCCGCCAAAACAAAAAAAAAGGGCCAAAGTTATCCGGCGGACCACTGAAGTAATGTCACATAGTTCCAGTGGTCTGCCAATATAGGCGAAGAAACGGCACACTGCGGGTTTCTTTAATGGGTACGGGCCCCACACTACCCTGTTCGTTGCCGCGAACGATGGGGTTGTGGTTAGGTATATTTTTTCCCGCCTTAACAAACAAAAAAGGACCAAAGATTTCAGACGATTTGACGAGCTTCGTGGCGTAGTCGGTAGTATAACCGACTTCCGTGCACGAAGTCGTGGGTGCGATTTCCACTCAGGACTAAAATCTGGTACCCATAGCACAATCGTTAAGCTTAGTTTGGGACCAGAGGACGTTGTGTGAAATGTCCGTGAATATTTATTTATTATTATTGTTATTTAGATAGTTGATGGAAAAAAAATATAGAACAAATACCTATCATATAACTAGCTGACGCCCCGGACCTTTTTTTGGAAACGGCATGAAAATCCAGTTAGTAATTTTAGAGGTATTCTTTAACAAACACTGACAGTTAAAAATACGTTGTTACCCTTCATTGTCTCCTCTCTATTCTGGTACATAATATTAATTTTGAAACGACGCGGTACCTGTGATCTGCCGTAGCAAGGGCGGGTGAGGGCGCACGGTGGGTGGGTACATATTATTAAATGTAAACACACATTGGGTTCTACATTTTTGTTTAATATAAATAAGTTATATACGTATAGTTTTTATAAAACTCTTAATTACATATTAACAATGAAAACCGTAAAAAAGCTGACTTTGACGGACAAACCCATAATATTTTTATTGCGTTGACGATTGTATAGGTGCGTTGAGAAAAATGTTAAAAGTGTAAAATATGTATTTATAAAGACACATACAAAACGTTCATTTTATTTCAGAGATACACTACGACTACACTGTGATCTAAGAGTACTACTTTAAAAATAATATAAGTAACATGTAAATGTTCTGAATTTTGATCCTAAAATATTGTTATGTTTCAGCCGAAAAAACTTCAAGACCTATCAGTCTGTACCAGCCAACACGTATGGGCCACACAATCAGAGCCGTGTAAAATCAAAAAAAAAATCGGTTTCTTTCGCCGAATTTTCTCCCCCGCCAAAAATACCTCCAACAAGGTGTATTTATTTATTTTTAACACACCACGTCTACATATTCATTTCCATATGTCAGTTTTTCATCATTTACTGCTGGATATGACCTGCCACTAAAAAAGTAGTTCATCAATCCAACGGCTCTCTGTGGTATGCGTAGCTTGCGAAGCATGCCCATTGCCACATGTATGGTAGTTTTATAGTAAGTCATATAGAGGAACTACTTGCGTAGCTCGTCTTAGTGTGAGTTGCAGAACTTTCAGCTTAGTAATGGCTACGTTTTTCGTATAGTAATGGTAACATGTTCACAGACTTGCATTTTCAGATCTACTTATAACTGAACGCTCTTCCGAAAGTTATAATGATCGACTTACTCGAGGGTAAAAAATATTTGTAGTTCATGAAACATATTGGTCTAAATTCCACTTACCCTCTCATAAGATATCTATAATGTTGAGTGATACGTATTCACATTACTGATTAGCTTCAATTTTTGTCAATAATGTTTAATATGGCCTCAATTGCGAAATAGATAAAAATGCTATAGCACGAATTATAATTTAATTGATAAAGGTTATATTATACTAGTTGACCCGTGCAGAATTCCACATCCATTAAAGGACTTCTTCTTAGATGATTTTAAATCTCAAATTTTTAAAACGGTATAATTTTACCCGGCACGATAAAGTTTAAAAATGAGGGGTAAATCATAATATAAAAGAATTCGTTAAAGAAATAAGGAAGATCTCGCGGAGTTCGCGGACTGACAAAAAAGCAGGCTAGAGAAATAGTTATATTACATAAACTAATACTATAAGATGTCACTAGTTTTCTTTTATAATATAAAGTAATGTTCTTAAATTCATTCAGGAAATCGCCATCATGTCATACGTGTACACCCATTCGTTCGATGCTAAAGAGCCGATGAACAACTCCGTGGAATAAAGTTGAACGATGATCGTCACACTTGTAGGACTTCAAGATGCATTTATTGAACCATGTATTTTAACACTGTATAATAATAAATTCAGTTAATTTTTACCAGTAAATATATTATTTTTATAAACGTTTTTTAAAGTAGGTCCTACTAGCATAGTAAAAGGAAACAAGTACCTACGTTAACTCAGACCCCGTGCGCGCGATAATTACCTACGCACGCAGGACTGGTCACTTTTAGTTTATTCAATCGTCGTAAATACATACAGAGCTAGTGTTTATATACAAAATTAAAATTAATTATTTTAATAGTTAGGCAGTACTTCCGGGATCCATAATTTACAAAGTTTGTTAATTATTATGTTTTTAGACATAGAACTAGGAGCGGAGTATAATTTTTTTTTAATGATATCATGTTTTTAGTGTTGTGATTTGAAGAGATCCCGTCTATATGTCATCCAAATAAAATACAGTATTTTCTTTTCTGATATGTAGCCATCTTTGAGCTTGAATAAATAAATACTGAGTGGTAGCGACGATCGACGAAGCCTGGGCGCATGGCAATGCGTAATTGCGGTACGAAACGACGGCGCAGTCTTGACCACCTTTAACAGTTTTAAATTTTGTTATTGTGTGCGTGCGGTGATTAGTAGGTGTTGGCACGCACACGTGCAAACCGTGCTCGGTTCGTTTGTATGAAGATAACTTACTTCTTTCCTTTACTATGTTAGTTTCATGTTAAGAGCAACTTTAGAAGATGTAGCTCAGCCATTGCTTGATCATTTGCCTACATACAAAATATACGTACCGTGACACAAAAATAAAACTTGTTTATGATAAAAATAGTAGGTAGATGGCGTTAGTCGTAAGACAAATGTGATTAAGAATTTGGGATGATCGAAGGATCAGTAGGATAGCTTAGTGGTTTAGAGCACTTCCCCGGATTGGAAAAGATGCGTGGTTCGATGCCCGCTCCTACTAAAAATTCCTTTTTCTTTATTCACATATAATTTGTACTTTAAAAAATATTATTTTGCTCACCAAAATCTTTATAGCCACCATTAGATGCCATAAGGAACTTTACCAGCGAGTGTTATTCCAAAAAAATAAAGGCATCTATGGTCACAAGAGTTATTAGGCGACAAAATGTCGCAATGTCGCAGTGTGTACAAAAGTGATGTCTATCCACTATAATATTTTGATATATTTTTTAAGCATTTAATGCTTATCCATATAAATTAGTACAAACGTGCGTGCGGATATATATTTGCTTATAAAAGATACCAAAATATTTATGTCATTATTTGGTATTGAATCTTAATTGTACCTTTTTTTTGTTTAGGCGGGAAAAAATGTACCTAACCGCACACCCCGTCCTGCGCTTATCACAGATTTTTCATTTATTTAGCGGTGCCGAAAAGCCGTGACGCGCGAACCTTGTGCGGCGTTAGCCCCGACTGGCGTACTGAGAAACGGGTCGAGATTTTGTTAGTGTGCGTACGATACTATGGCGCAACATACAAGCCGCGTGCGGTGCGTTTGTATGAAGATAACCTACTTCCCACTCTTTTTACTATGACTATACTAAGGAATAATCCTTGTACCGCGGGGGACTATACAAAAGTGCAGCCAGACTCAGAACAACTATCCAACCAACCAGTGATGGTATGTGGCACCATAGCTCACGAATGTTAAATCACACTAGCTTCATAAGAACCTATTCACTCGCCTATTATAATCAACAGAGAACACCGACATTGGCAAATTATTCACTTCTTCAAATTATTATTTTGTGATTCAACCGTCAATCCTACAATAAATTCAGACTAGTATAGTTTTAGTCTTTATGATACGTATAGTATGACTAATTATTGAAGTTATGCTTCTAATGCAACTTGCAAAAGGTTGCGTTAAACGTTCCAACAATTTAAAAAACAAGTAATTGATATAATAATATCTCCCTGACAATTGACCTTAATATAATAATATCTCCCTGACAGACATATCAATATTAATTTGATTTTGTTTTTAGTTACGCTTTTTTCTTTTCTCTCTCTTTCAAAATTTTAGTCTGATCTACTTTATTTTGATTTTTATGTAAGTCTTGAACAATGTCGTGGGTTATACATTTATAAATTTAGGTTAAGAAAATTTATAAATGCATGTAAAATTTTAATGTATAACTGTTTGTTGTTCCAATTTCCAAATAAATAAATAATGCGACTTGCAAAAGGTTGCGTTAAACGTTTAACGCTACCATTTCCAAATAAATAAATAATGCGACTTGCAAAAGGTTGCGTTAAACGTTTAACGCTACCATGGAGGTGGCATGAAAGCACTTAAACTCTTAACATCGACTTATAAGAAATTTCTAAATTTTACTAACGCTATCTAGTGACTTTAGACATAATTACTTTATCGAACAAGGTATTTAAAAACATAACTGTGACAAGTTTTGCGGTTACGAATTTAATAATTACTTTATTTATTAATGATGCCAAAAAAGTATAACTTCTCACACGCGTATATAAGTACACGCATTTTTTATTATGTTTTTTCTGCAAACAAGCATACGGCTCACCTTATGGTAAGCCGGCGGATAGCATAGCCAATAAACACTAGCAACAAAAGCTATCACTCAAGCGTCGCCAACTCCAAGGGATAGGAGATGAAGAGGAAAGGTAATAAGGAGGTTGGACCTCCGACGCTCTCACTCACTCTACCAAACAACGATAGGAATCCGTTATTTCACGCTGATCTGTGAGAAGGGGGTACTTCCCTCGATAGAGCCGGCCCATTCATACTGGGGCAAGCAAGGCTCTACCATTAATCTCTTGGGATAATACCTATACCACGCTGGCTTAATGAATTCAAGAAAATCATGATATTTTCTTTAACCCAAGCAACCTTTCACATTTTTCACTTTGTGTTTAATGTATGTTGCTAAGCATGTCAAATACTAAAAATATATATAAAAAAATATCAAAATATTTATAGGGTTTGCGTCATTATTAGGTAAAATCTTAATTGTAAAATTAAGTTTACCTGGTCGGTATAATGTATAAAAATACTTCCGACAGATGGTGCAGCCGTCACCCAAAGACGTTAAGTATGAATGTGTTATCGAGATTAGCAGTCAGGAGCAAGGGTCACGATGGCTGAATTGGCAAAGCATCTGGACGGTATCCAGGAGACGCAGGTTCGAATCCTGCTCGTGACTGTTATTTTCGATTTCACATTTTTCACTTTGTGTTTAATTAAGGATGAAGAAAAGGATGCACATATTAGGTTTTGGCAAGAGTGAGAGAGACACGTGTATAAGTATTTTATCCTTTTCGCGTATGCGTTATTTTTATTTGGACCCAATCAACTGGGTCCCAACAATAAGGTGGCTAACCGTCCCCATCATCGGTATGTAAGCTTGTTTTTGTATTTACGTAAAAAAACCTTCATTATATCACGTTATATACGCTAATGTTACACGTTCTAATACATTTTACGCAAAGTATAACCATAACTGCAATTTCTTTTGTCCCTTTAGTATATACTCTTAGTTTTGTCCTGTCATTCTTGTATCCGGCTAAAACAGGTAGTATATTTTTAGTCTACAAAGTTATAATCATAGTTATCTTTTAAAATTATTCCGGTTATTATAATATGTTAAACTATTGCTATCTCGACACTGCATACACTGATAGCGTGTCTATAATATCTTTTGTCTAACCCCTTGTCCTAGGTGAGCGACAAACGCATGAATACAACGCGACGCGACACGAAAATATCAAATAGAGGTTGTATGTACTTATGGCCTACGTTGTCGCCTAATTTGAATGCGACACAAAGCGGTTAAAGTATTAGCCGCAATACGTCACATCGCGTAGCATGGCGTACCATCGCGTCGCGTCGCCTAGAACGTAGGACAACGGGTTAGGCTCAAGTAGATTATTTATCTAAGGCTCAAGGCCTACGTTAACGTGAACTTATATTATCTATGATGCTAACTATGACGTGACTTTGACATGATAATAAATAAACAACATAAAAAATATTAAACAAAATTTAAATGGACTGTCTACTTAAATGTAATCCTCTTATTAATTTATTTTTAATTAAGAATTATGCCCCGTCAAAAGGTTACCGAACCCTATATAACCAAATTATGTTTAAATACCGTCCTCATGTTCTCGATTTTTGCATTGGCGGGGCATATGACCATTAACTTTTGGGAAAAATACAAATTACATTGTGAATTAGTAAGTATGAAACGTTCTTTGAACACAATGGAGGTAGGTCATATTTTGCTTTTAATGCATATTTGTTTATATACTAGTTACTGCCCGCGATTTCGTCTGCGTGTACTTAAAAATTTGATAGATAGAGCCCTTTAGACACGTCCCATATGTACTGTTTAGCGGGCTAAAAAAAATGGGTTCCAGGCTGTATTTTATCTATACCTATACTGAATTTCGTAGAAGTTCGTTTAGCTGATTGATATACCAAAAATAGCTATCCTACGGGAACCATTCAGATTTCGAGATAAGAAACTATCCTATTATATTAATCCTGTGTTTCGTCTATCTACCTACCAATTTTATCCAAATACCCACAGTCATTTGGGCGTGATTGACAGACAAACACCCAAACATATAAACATATTTACAAAATTTCACATCCTTAATGCAAAAGTCAGCTTGTTTGTTACGCTTTCTATTGAACCAATCATCATTAAATTTCACATTGAGTTTGGAGTCCAGAAAATCAAATACTAGGCTTTTATCCTGGGAAAAATAATGATTTTGTGAGATATATATTTTTACATAGAGATGATTTGCGTGCCGTAGAGTGGTGTATATTCTGAAGACGCAGTCGCGGGTACAATCTAGTCTATAATATTAGTAGGATAGGATTCTGTAACATTGCTTATTAGTGTTAAATATTGCCGTACGGTGAGATAGAAATAATGCGGGTATTTAAAATAATATAATGTCCATCCATCAGCCTTTCATCGTCCACTGCTGGACATAGGCCTCCCCAAATTGGGGGTTTTACCATAATTGCCACGCTTGGCAGGCGGTTTGGCGATCGCAGTGGATGTTTTGGTAGACAGGGGAACGCTGCTGCCCGGTCCCCCGGTAATCTCTCAGTCGGCTTTCACGACTCCCATAGGAAGAGACTGTGTGGAGCTATTCTTGGTGCCGGCCCCACACGGTAATCTAAAATATTTTTACAAAAAAACATTACTCTTTTGTATATTTTTACAGGCAACAATATCACATATAGGAAGAGCTTATGACAATCTGGATGTTGAAATATCATATCTCTATAGAAAAATTTATCTAAAGCAGAACAATAAAGCTCTGCAAAATGTTTCTATATCATAAGCTTGGGACAATCTGGACGTTAAAATATCATATATCTATAAAAAAATTGTTATATAGCAGAACAATAAAGCTCTATAAAATGTTTTATATAATAAAAACAAGCTTCTCAATATAAAAACAAATTAAAACATGCAATGAATTTAAATTCTGCACATAGGATTGATAAATTACTGATAAAGGATCATATTATTACATTAAACACAAAGTGAAAAATGTGAAATCGAAAATAACAGTCAGGAGCAGGATTTGAACCTGCATTATAGTGGTTTTTTTTTTTTTTTAGAGAATACTGACTTAAGACTTTTATATTTATCATTATAAATTATTCGATTTTTTTTTACTTTTTTGCTTACTGGCTTAAGCGTGTGTCCTCTCATACTGAAGTGAGAGGGATTTAGGTCCTACCACACGATGCTGGCCTAGTCCAGGTTGACAGAAAATCTCTCCGACATACAGGTTTCATCACAATGTTTTCCTTCACCGAGCGTGATAATTTGTAAAAAAAATACACTCAAATTAGGGATTTTGGACAGGGGATCGAACGTGATACAACTGTCTTGCAATCCTTGATTTTTTTAGGCTATCACGCACTCTTTCGATTAGTTCTGAATATACAAATGTATGAAATTGAGACAATTATAATATGTTAATTGACTTTATTGAATAAATTATGTTATCAAAATACAACGTGACATTCTTTTCTTTGTAGCGATTTCATTGTTATGCTTATCATATAGTCAATCTCATTCGACGGTAACAGGCATGGCTGTAACTGTAGGTTTCGGGGTGCTATTGAAACATGTTTTACTTGTGTCTTTATTATCTGGCAGTGTCAAATATAACTTTGTATCCCAACTTTCTTTGTACTCGATAATGTTTGCTAAAGCTTCCAATATTTCCAACTGACCCTCCATTTTCGGCAGTTCATGTGCAACCTGTGATATCTTCTCTTCCAAGTCCTGATAATTGTCTCTTAAGTGGGTGAGGTTTTTCTGTAATAATATAAAATGGAAACTAGACAGAGGAGATATGATAGTGCACCAGTGTGCGCGCAAACAAGTGCGCTTTCTGTTCTCTCAGTCTCAAAGTCTGAGGAAACGCCATTCTAACACAGAGACAGATCAAGCTTCAACGGATTTACGTACTTTCCGAGGCACGGGGTGAAAATGCCAATTTGCATCCAATGCCAGATGCTATTGAGAATTTTGAAAGAAAAAATAGCTGGGATTTGGACCAGAGACCTCATGTTCCGCAGCATACCGTACCTGGCGGTACGGTATGCTACTGCGGAATATGAGGTCTCAGGGGTCTTGTATTTTGAGGCTGCGGGTGGATGAACCAACCGCAAGGCCTCCCGCGAAGGTGCAACGCTCGGTGTGCGGATGCGTCGCTCAGTAGAGGGTACCCGAAAGGCTAAGCTGCTGGCGGAGCACTGAAGTAATGTAACATGGTTTTCTTTAGTAGGTGAGGGCCCCACACTACCCTGTTTATTGTCCCGAACGACGGGGTGTGCGGTTAGGTAATTTTTTTCCCGCCTAAACAAAAACAATGATTATTTTTTAAAGAACTTCCAACTCTAGGTAAATAATTTGTGTATTACGAGGGACTTTACACACATACAACTGATGGGACACAAAGTATACTCAGACTCGGAACAATGATTTGTAATTTACACAAAAAATTGCCCCGTGTAGGAATCAAACCCACATTACTCGGTGCAAGAGGTCGGTATCTAAACCACGCCATTATGATTTTATACATATTATCCTCAATCCTCTTTTTATTATCTTTATAGAGCATATCATTTGTGAAAGTAAGATAAAGAGAGCTTTACTGCGAGCGGGAATCGAACCTGCCTCCCTTGAATCCGGGGAAGTGCTCTGACCGCTAAGCCATCGCAGTCACTGTACGTATAGAGTAAAAACTCGGGCATGCATATTGATTCATTTTTAGGTGATTTAATATGAATACAAAACTAAAAGCTACATTTCTTTATAATAATAAAATAGTAGAATAGAAAAATATAATAATAATAGTAAAATGGAAGAATAGAATAGCAAGATTCGGTTTTACACAGAAAATAAGAGTCGAGTGGAAACAAGCCAAAATTAATTACCGCTATTAGTTCAATGTTCTTCGTTATATCACCCATGTTGGTTCTGCCTTTACAAGAATTGCAATGATAATCCAACATCATATAAATAATTCCTATCAAACTGGATACTATTAAGAAGCTTATTAGGCTATTTACAAAGCGAGATTGATGTGTGGGTTGCAGTGCTAGGCGTGCATTGGGGTTGTGATTCCCCCTACGTCGTCTTCTTCTCTGATGGTCCATTAATTTGTGTGAGAGAACTACTCTCGCTATGTAATTATTAACTAATAAATTTAACTTTTACATTATTTTCACATAACAATTTAGTTTGATTTTTGGACCTAAAGGGTGTCACATTTATGATGGAAGTCTTGACCAAAGAGCAAAGAGTACCGTAGGTATTACATACTCTTTGAAAGAGCATATCAGCATGATATCAGCACATAACTATAACACTACGTTTACCAAAGAGTATATACTAAAGAGTCCATACATCGATGGCAGCAATGTAAAAGTAGACATCTACAAAATCGCAATATTACAGGAGAGTACATTTAGTAAAAAATAGTGGCCATTTTGACAGTTATTAACCGATTAAAGGTGAAATTTTATATGATGCATTAAAATAACCTTCTTTATTGATCTTATATTTAATAGGTTTTATCGCTATATAGTGCTTTTACTGTATTTTTTTAATTATTAACTAATACATTGAACTTTTACATTATTTTCACATAACAATTTAATTTGATTTTTGGACCTAAAGGGTATCACATTTATAATGGACGTCTTGACCAAAAAATATATAATTAATTGAATAATTAATTGAATGAGGCGACACTTGGCGGAAGTCCATTGTTACTATTATAGAATGGATTTTAGGAGGAGAGCCCACCACTCACCCACGGATTGTCAATCCCGGTTATCTTTGGACAGAATAACCTAAGATTACCAATCCGCACTCTCACAGAAAGAGGAGAATGTGATAATAGCAAAGTAGCATGCACGATAATGACAAAAAACTGACCAACGCGACACAACCATGCGATACGGTAGAACTCTCAGAACCACAATATTACAATATTCCGCAAAAATCCGAACATAAATTCGACACGTGTTTCACCTCTAAACGAGGCATTCTCAAGAACGCTCGGCAACAAATGAGCTTACTAAAGAGTATTGACCATACAATACATAGTCTTGACATTGTACTTACTTGAGCAGTAAAATAGCTGTAAAAATATTTACCATCATCTTTCTTGAATTTATATTACATTTAACAGCCCGTATTGCATGCTTTAGGTTATTTTATCTAAGATTGCGTTCCTTTTGACGTTACTAACGCCATCTAGACTTTATTCAATGAAGTACTAAGAACAATAACGGGCTTAAAGTGCTTAGTCACGAACATTCTCAGTGAGTTAACTGTTTATCAGTATATCTAATAGATGACGCTTACTGGAATTCTCAGTGTGTTATGAATACCTTTTCAAACAAAGCCAGTTTTTAGGTTATATCTCCGGTTCCCGATATAGTAGCGGGATCAAATGTATACTTACCAGTTTTTAAGTCTAATCAAGAGCTATCAGATAAAAAAGGCATTAAAATCCGTTCAGTAGTTTTTGCGTGATGCGCGAACCAACAAAAAGATAAACACACAAAAACCTAAAAACCAATGTTTTGTTTTCAAACTATATATAGGCTACTAGCCTTTGTTCGCGGCTCTGCCGTAGCCAAAAGCTAGTTTTAGGTTATATCTCAGGTCCCCGACATAGTAGCGAGATAAAATTTACTTATAGTTAACAGTTCTTAAATCTAATCAAGAGCTATCAAATAAAAAAGTTGCATCAAAATCCGTTTAGTAGTTTTTGCGTGATGCGCGAACGAACAAACAGATAAACAGACAAAAAATCTAAAATAAATGTTTTGTGTTTAGACACGCCTTTATAGCCTAATACAGTATTTTTTTCTCAAATATCTTAAATGTACAGCCATAGCTCTGTTGCAGCTTTATTAGTTAGGATAGGTACATACTGTCTCCAGCAGGGGTCACGCGGCGGACAGAACTCCCGCTTTTCCGCGATGGGCTGTGGGTAGGCTCGATCGGGAGCTGCTGGTGGAGGCAGCCATTTTTCAATCTTGGCTGCCTCCCCCCCTGACGGAAGACGTGGGCGCCGGGGCTGGCCGCATTCGAGGCATGCTTACGCAGATCTGCGATGCGGCCATGCCCCGCGTGCGGCGCCCGCCTCGACGGAGGGGGGTCTACTGGTGGTCCCCGGAGCTGGCGGACCTCCGTGCGGCCTGTATTCGTGCCCGGAGGTCCTACACCCGCAGCCGACTTAACAAGCTCCGCGCCCAGGGCCCCCCTCCTTACGGAGACCCTCCAGCCGGGCTTCCTCTCTGAGGTGGTTGAGAGACTATTCCCTTCACGGGCGGTGCACACGCCCCCGGTCATGGCTCCGCCAGATGACGACCGGGAGGCCGACGACGGGGAGGTACCGCCCGTGACGACGACGGAAATGGGGGCGGCGGCAGCGCACATGCGGAGAAGCGCCGCCCCCGGGCCGGACGGAGTCCCCGCCCGAGTGCTGGCTCTGGTCCTTGACCACCTAGAGCCCCGCCTCAGGGGACTGTTCGACGCTTGCCTGGTGTCCGGACGGTTCTCTGACTGCTGGAAGGAGGGGAAGCTCGTGCTCCTGCCGAAGCCGGGACGGTCTCCGAATACAGTCGCGGCCTTCAGGCCCATCGTGTTGCTGGACGAGGCGGGCAAACTTCTCGAGCGGGTAGTCGCTGCCCGCATCGTCCGGCACCTAGGTGCGGTCGGCCCCGACCTGTCCGATGCCCAGTTCGGATTTCGGGCGGGTTGATCTACGGTCGACGCCATCCTGCGCTTGAAGGCCGCGGCTGCGGAGGCCGTCACCTCGAGGGAAGTGCTGTTGGCGGTGTCGCTCGACATCGCCAACAGCCGTTGGAAAAGACTTCGTTGATATTAAATACCTCAAAACCGTATTAGTTAAGAATGCTAAAGTGGATTGTGATGGCAATGCTGTGAACTGGCTTAAAATAAGTTGGCTACAGTACCGCAAAGACGACAATAAACATATATATTTTAAATATGATCTGGACGATAACGATTTTAAAATGATTAAGATTATTAGAAGAGGCAAAAGACTACCTGTGGAACAAATTGAGTTGAAAAATGTATATGACAAACCCTTACCTATTTCCAGTGAAAAGTTTGATGACTTACAAGATTTATGCAGACAAGGCATCATTCCAACCCAATACCATAGTTTTTATGAAGGGTTTTCAGTTGGAGCAGCAGATGATGACGAAGATAATTAGTATATTTCTAAACGCATGACTATATGTTGATTATAGATTGTTTATTTAAATTGTACTATTTCAGGAGTAAATAGAGATTATTGATTTATTACCTATTTTTTTTATTCATTTTATCACTACAAAATAAAAATTAACTTCACAAAAGAAGAATTTAAGTACAATGATAACATAAGGTTGAAAATAATTAAGGGCCACACTAACGTATGTCAACCGAATTTCAAAAAAATATATATTGCGTCTATGTAAGCAAATATATACAAATAATTTATAACTTTTTTAAAGCTCTAACACTACTCAAATATATATACATAAAAACTATTTGTTGAATTGTATTTTATCTCTATAAAAAAAGCTGGTAAAGTTTGAAGAGGCGAATTTTCACAGTATTTTTGCTTTTCTGTAAAATTAAGAAAATGTAGATACGTTTACCTGACTCTTACACCGCGAACTGACCGTAAAAGAGCCATCGTACCGACTAGAATAATTCTAGTCACAATTATTGTGAATAGGAGTGCGTAATAAGAGAGAAGAAGAAGTGCGGCAGGGCTTACCCCGAGGGACAATACACTCGAAGCGGTCACGCAGGTAGGTAGGGGAATTATGATTGTGTAGAATAGAAGAAAAGGAAAGAGAGAATGTGAGAATCCAGTCGCTGCCGAATAGGCAACCACTTTAATTTCACACGATACTCAGTGATGTGATCGTATTTACAGAGACCGAAAATGAAGCGGATGCCTAAATTATACAGACGTTCGAGTTTATTAAGATGTCCCCCCTTAGCATCCAGGAAACAGATATCAGCATAATCTAGCAGTGGTAGAAAGAGGGACTGTGCTAGAATAACTTTGGTTTGAAAAGGCAGAAATTTCTGGAGGCGCTTGAGTGACTGAAACGAGCAGAACATTCTTCTGCTAACCTCTGCAATGTGATTATCCCAGGAAAGGTATTAATCAAAAAGAACGCCTACATTTTTAGCACTTTTTGACGGAATGATAGGTACCGAGTCATAAGTGATAGGAGGAAGAGCCTGAAGATCTAAATTGTTAATCATGTATCTCCCACCAACAATGAGAGCTTGTGACATAGTAGGGTTCACCAGCAATCCGAAGGATTTAGCCCACTTACTAATATTTTCAAGATCATTGTTGATGGCAATGATAGAATAAGGGAGATCACCAATTGAAGAATGACGGTACAGCTGCAAGTCATCTGCATAGAGATGGAAATGAGAGGAAACAGTGAAGAGAAGAGGAGAAAGAATACCACCTTGAGGAACACCCGCAGCCAGATCGCACCAATCAGACAAGATCACAGCGAACAGACTGAGAGCGATCATGAAAATATGAATGAAACCACCCAATTGCCAAAGAAGAGACATTAAGACTAGAAAGTATACCAAGAAGTATGTCGAAGACTACAGAGTTGAAAGCGCTGCTGAAGTCCAGAAGTATTAAGATAGTAACAAGTCTGTTTTCCATAGCCAGCCGGATATTATCGGTTATTTTGACCAAGGCAGTGACTGTACCATGACCCGGACGAAACCCAGACTGGAATGAAGTACCATGACCCGGACGAAACCCAGACTGGAATGAACTTAACAGATTGTTAGACAGAAGGAAAAGTGAGAATTGGCTGTGTACAGTACTTTCAAGAACTTTTGACAGTATCGGAGGGATAGATGTGGGACGCAATTGGGAAAATGAAGAAGCATTCGAAACTTTTGGAAGAGGTATAACGTGAGCTCTTTTCCAAGAAAAAGGAAAATGCCTCAGAAGAGGGTAAAGTTTATAAGATGGGTAATGAACGTTGTGTGAAATGTCCGTGATTATTATTTTATTTATTTATTTATTATAAAGATCAGTTAAGGTCTGCATCCCACAAAAATGCGACTTTGAATATTCGCAATTCTGGTCCTGATGGTGGCGGTGCTTTTTTTACTACTGCCAAGGGTGGAAAACCTCCTGTGAAGAACACCTACATCATCAGTGGTAGCCGCTGCTCATGGAATTTGGTAGATAATATCAGAGGCCCTGCCAAGCCGCCGCCTTCCGTAACTTAATGCTTCTTGAACCTTGTAAAAGTAAAAGTACTAAATCTTGTTTGTCGAAATCTTGGACAAGATCATTTCCAGGTGATACGGATGATAAAGTGAGTTTAGCTTGTCGTCGTACCTGCTCAGCAATGTAAACAGCAGGACTCCAAACAAAGTTTAGGTAATCTATCGCGTTTACCTACTTATGAAAACATGAGGATGAAAAGTTGTATAGAACTATCGTCATTTTTAGAGCTAGAAGCTTGAAACTTACTTTTTTGGAAGTGCAGCGTAAGACGGTGCGGTGTAGGTGGGGAAATATGCCTAAGTGTGCTTACCCGAACGAACGGGTAGACATGTGAGGGCATACGACTGAATACTGTTTTTTTCAGCTGCTAATTCATTATTATTCACTGCAAATTGATTACAATTCGATTTGCTTACACGATTTTTGTTTATTTAATTACTAACTGTTTCCCGCGGTTTCGCTCGCGCAAATAAATGAATATTGAAATAGGAACGATTTTGTTAAAAAATAACGTCTCTAAATGAAATTAAACTATTAGTATTCGTCAAAATTTTAGGTTTAATTACTATACCACTGAAGGAATGTAACATAGTTCCAATGGCCCGCCAATAAAGGCGGAGAGACGGTACACGGTTGATTTATTTAGTGAGTGAGGCCCCACACTACCCGAACGACGGGGTCTGCGATTAGGAATTTTTTTTCCGCCTTAACAAAAAAAAAAGGTTTAATTACTATAATAAGTACCTCTTTGTAAACGACGTTTGCAGTGTCTCCTTTTGCGTCTAAAACTCACTCTGGAGCATGCACCTTAAATCTCTCCGTGTGAAAAGCAGTCCTTACTTAAATCAATGCCAGTCATTTTCAGTGACCGTACCCGTAAAAAGGCTTCGGTTTAGTTCAATAAAAAACGAATCCCAATGACATTTTGATGTATATTTGCCTTAGTATGTGTACTTTACGAAACGTATAGACATCTAAAATCAATTAGGAGGTGGAGATTGGGAGTTGTCGTCGGTGACTGCGACGGCTTAGCGCTCTAAATCACTTCCCCAGATTCGAACCTGCGTCCTGGAAGGGAATCCCGCTCGCAGTAAAGTTCTCTTTTTCCACTTTCAATTTATAATTTGTTATTAAAAGTACCTAGCTGAGCATGTCAACAGCTAAAATACAGATCAAAATACTTTACGAAAATAATGCATCTGTTTTGTAGAGCACAATGAGTTAGGAATAGTAAATTGTAACGCCCTTTAATTTAAAAAAAGAAGCGCCTGGTATATCTTTAGCGACTGTGTTTCTCACTGGAAACTCACTCTTGTAATCTAGATCCAGAGTAGTTAGCCGTAGCATTATATCCTATCTATATTTCATAAGTACTCTAAAATACTATCGATACTACATTTTATACTCTAATAGAATAAAAGATATGGATTTCAACGCATAATATATAACCTATATACTAAAAATTAAAAGTCAGATTTCTCTAAACTCCCATTAGATATCTCAATGATATTTTTATTTAAAGACCCTGGGTAAATTTACAATGTTCTACAGTTAATTTGGTTAAGACGCAACAATAGCCCAACTCTCATAGAAAAATCGGCATTGTCCTTTGGATCACCAGTAATATTATTAAGAAATCTTAATCACCTAAATTATGCAAAGGAACAAAGTTACAAAACAAAGCTCTTTATAAAAACATCTTAGGACCATAGAAATTATCGAACGTGGTGAAGGAAATGTTTTCATTCCACGGATACCGTTTAATTCTATCAGAGTATCCTGAACAAATTAAAATAATATAAAAGAATACAGATCTCTCTTAATATGCGCTTTGTCATAACAATAATTATCAAGTACCTAAGTCAGTCACTGAAAATGACTGGCATCGATTTAAGTAAGGACTGCTTTTCACACAGAGAGATTTATGTTGCATGCTCCAGAGTGAGTTTCAGACGCAAAAGGAATGTGATAAGGAGATTCGGATGATCGAAAGATCTGTACTATAGCTCAATGGCTTAGAGCACATCCCCGGATTTGAAAAGACGCAGGTTCGATTCCCGCTAGTACAAAAAATCTCTTATTCCTTATTCACAAATAATTTGTACTTTAAAAAGTGGCGGAGCATGTCAAATGCTGAGAAATATAGATCAAAAATGTTTTAAAAAATTGCGCCATCAAATAGTATGAATTTTAATTGCAAAATTAAACTTACTATATTGGTTTAATGCATGTAAATACATTCCGATAGATGGCGTTGGTCGTAAAGACAAATGTGATAATGAGATTCGGATGATCGAAAGATCTGTACTATAGCTCAGTGGTTTAGAGCACTTCCCCGGATTGGAAAAGACGCGGGTTCGATTCCCGCTAGTACAAAAAATCTCTTTTTCCTTATTCACAAATAATTTGTACTTTAAAGATTATGATGCTTTACTTATATTATTTTAAGTCGAAGTAGTCGGCCACACAGTATTTGCGCGAATAGATTGTTCCATAAAACATCTTAAATAATATTAACCTTTCGAAAACCATTCGAAATCCTTTAAAATTATAAGAATGGCACAGTGATTTACCTTCAACAGGACGTGTAATTTTAATATTTAGGCGGTATTGAGTAGTGGAAAAAACGCATTGGGTTTGCCAAGGGTTGGCAACCAGGACGAGCAGGTTGGTTTATCTCTTGGTATTTGAACAGACCGGCTCATTTTACCCCCTAGGCAGCACTGGGTTATTACCCGTGTACCTACTACAAGAAACTCATTATTATCAAATGTAATTAACACTTAAAACTCATATGATGTCATCTTGTTATTATAAAATAGTAAGCTAATGTTTATAAAAGTTTTATCTATATCATATCTGGTGATATGATGGCGCGATAGTTTCGGCTTTATAGGAATCAAATATAGATCAATATCGTCCCATGAATTGAAAACAGTTACCGTACAGCGCGCGGTGCTAGGTTAGAATATGAACCTACAATCATAAATATGGGTCGAAAAGACGAAAACGTGAAATCACCATAAAATCAACATACCATCAATGCAGATAATCATTGATTATTATGTAATGAAAGTTCATGGTAGAATTTTAACTTTCAGTTGTCAACTTCGTTTGGTCATTTAATAGACACAACAAATAATTATGTTAACCTTAAAATTGTTATGGAAAGGGATGATAAATATAATTTTGAGCCAACCTGTTTCAGATAAATCTATAGCTATTTATAAATATGTTAAGCAGGCATATCTATCCCGAAATGTTACTGCTAATTCATTGTAATTGTTAAAAAATAGGCATTTATAATTGTAGAGCAACCTTACGAGGCCTGCACAGTGCCTTGTGGCACTAAAGCCTTGACAAATAAAAGATTTAAAAAAAAAAGAAATAAGCCCGATTCACTAAACAGAGCCTGGTTTACTGAATTCTTAGTACCTATGTGCTGAATGAAGTGTTTGGGCTACGATATTTCAATTCTACGTGTATTAAAAATACACCGACTTAATAATACATGAACTCATGTGCCTTTTATACACACAATACCTACCTACATACTTAGGTCCGTACCTCCATACTTAGGTCAAATCAGTCAGAAACTTGGCGGTTGCCGCCATTTCGACGAGACGATAAAGAAAGACAGCAGTAGCTGCTCTCAGTCGCACGCGTTGTGTAACCTCTGTTGTATGTGCTTGGTTTTCGTTTTACGTTTCGGGCTTTTAGTGAATATAATATACGTAGTTATCGATAAAATTATTTTAGTTATAAAATTACTTTAGTTATAAAATCACCATAGTGATTTTTTTTCTTTTCTTCATCTTAGATATTAGAATTTAGTAAGCAAGAAAAGTAAATAAAATTTCCGACAGCAACACCTACCTACCCTCTTTATAATAAAAAATAATGATTGTAAATAAGCTTGGGGCTTTCCGTATATACAAATGTACTTTGTGCTTGGGGCGCCAGCCATCAAATGTTATAAATACTTGTCATTTTTTGCATTGCATTTTATAGGTAATAGGTATTTATTGTGATTATTAATATAATAAAAAGTATCGCCACGCTTTTTTGACATCAGTACTATTTATTATAATTCTACTTTTAAATTCAACTAGCGTGTTTTTTTGGTTTTTTAACTTTAACTTATTTTACTTATCTTTTTTTTAGTCCTAAAACATTTAAAAGTAATTCTATTCAAAAGACCCTATTTCTATTTTTAGCGTATGCGGGGCGATGGTACCGATGTATAATAAAAAAAAACTTGTTTCTGTTCATAACTGCCTCGGTGGTGCAATAAGCGACTGCTGATCATGAGGTTTTGGGTTCAATCGCGAGTCAGGCAGTGTTCTCGGGCTTAAGTATTTGTAAAAGAAAAATTCTCAGTAGTAGCCTGGAGTTTGGTAATGTGCCTGCTAGACGGCAATAGGCTCGACCCCTACTACGGGGGATTTTAACATAGTCGTAGGCGAACCGTAGTTTTGTAATACACCTCTGCCTACCCCTTCGGTGGTACAGGCGTGAGGCTCAAAGATTGATGACAGAACAGGTGAAGCTAATTAAAAAGTTTCTATATATTCAAAAGATAATTACGTTCGTATACACAACGGTATACAAGTGATAGAATAGTTAATAATATTTTTTATCCATCTACACAAAGGTATAATCAGTGCACTAGTAGGTATTATGATAAGTTTACTAGTATTATAAGTTGTACCACGACCACGGCTGCAACAACGCAGTTGAAACGTCGGGCTAAAGGTAGTTAAAATTTGACCTAATTTATACGCGTAAAAAGACCTGTTTATGTTACTTTAAATAATAAAATTGTGTACAATTCGCGAATCTTTAAAAGTTACTATAAATAATATATATAATATAGTAAATAATATAGTAAATCTCCACGCATAATTAGTATTTTGTGGTTAATTTATTGTAATTATTTGTGCCCTATGATTCTAATATTACACACAAAAATACTAGGTACTTTAAAAAAAAATGAGCCGTCACGAAACGTCTCGCAGATTTGAAAACATCGATTTTCTTTCTATATTTTTTTTGTAATACCCTGCACTAAGGAATAATCCTTGTATTGCGGGGATTTACAAACATACAATTTCACGGACACAAAGTACACCCAGACCAAGAACAACCATTTGTGCATCACACAAACAATTGTCCTGTGTGGGAATCGAATCCACAACACTCAGGCGGGAGGCCAGTATCTAAACCACGCCGCCATCTGTGCAGTTAGTTCCATTGTGGTACCTGGACTCTACCCAACATACTTACAATCAACGAGTGTCTTAGTCGCATGTATCGGTTGGGATGCCTCCTGTAAGGGCTATGTTAGTGGGAGAGGCAGAGTGGAATGCAGCCGTCTCTTTCTATGAGCGTTGGCACTTGATGATTCCTTGGGGTCGTGACGAACGGCCACGGAAGGATGGCGGGCTGTTCCGACGTAGATCCACTATACAAGGGCCACCCCTTGCTGGTAAAAATGCCATCTCTTTTTCTTCCCCGTGTTAGTATCCCATAAGGAACAGATGCGTTGGAGCTATCGCAGCTCCTGAACCCGTCCCTTCGAGGAAAGTCAGACATAGCCTCTTTTGCATGTCCTTGCGATAGAGGTATGGGTAATGCATTTCCCCACGTTAAAAAAAGGTAATTACTGAAATACCTGGGAATGTTTTAGGTTAGTTTGTAATAGTATTATACAACAGTAACGAGACTTCTAAGGGATTCCGACATAGACACTTCTTGTGCACCCTAGACGCTATACTCAATTCTTATCTCTATAAGCTAATAGAAGGTACCTAATATGACTTTCAATTTCTAAAGTAAAACCGAAATAATAATAATAAATTCAATTTATTAGCAGTCAAACACCATAATTTAGGTACACATAATTATTAGATAAACATGTAAAATGTTTAGGTTTATTTTATTGTTAGGTATCTTAAGTGTATATTAAGTGTTTATTTATTTTAATGTTTACTGTTTAAGTATATAATGCAAAACTGCCAAATTCACCAACTCACAAATGATGCCATTACTCTATCTGAGTCAAATCAAAGAATAATAATTATCTAAGAATAATTATATCGATATCGTTTCCCAGCCCTAGCTAGGATTCACGGTGTTCGTGTACCGGGCCGGCCGGCGCGGTGGCAAGGCGGCAGTGGCGCAGGCAATTGCATGATGTCATTCATCAGCACACACACTCACACACTGGACTCCGTGTGAATTGGTCGCGTCGTGTTGACCCGTTGTGCCTGTTTACATTCTATACACAGTGTCTTCACGGTGAATATCCGTGTCTGTGATTTAATTTATTACTAGATTTTAATTAGTTTAAACTGAAGCATGGCTAACAACAGGGCTGCTAAGTCTGGATTTGCCGCCGAGGCACAGAGAAAGGTAAGTTTGTGTTGTAATATAACATAAAATCTAATAAGAACTGATATAAACCGACCATTTTACGATGTTTTACCGTACAACATATTTTACCACGTGGGAGTGGCTCCGCAAATAAATTGTGTTGCACGACTAGATTATTGATTCGGGATGCTGGAGTCGTTGGAGATTTAGAAACTGTGTTACAAGGACTCAGCCATGACCTACATATGGTGTGACCCCATTCATAGCTAAATTGTGCTACAGCTAGCAATTTATTTATTAGTTTAGTAGGTAATTTTTGAGCGGTAGGTAAAAAGGCATTTGATGTACATTAAGTAGGTACCAGCAGACATCTTCAGTTAATTATGAGTCTCCTTAATTCTAAGCACTGACAACGAAGCCCCGCACTTATCAAAGTTATTAACAAACCGTAGGCACTAAATCTTGGTAGCTAACTAATCCCTAAATGTAGGAAGGTACCTATTGCCTAAAATTAAATTAATACTTACATATTTCTGCATCTAAGTTGAGTCTTCTGTCTTATAAATTATTGTTATAGGTAGGTAGGTAGGTAGGTACCTACCTAATGAAGTTTAGTATAAATAAAGCTATGATTAAAATTGTTCAACGCTAACGCGGGATAAACATTGCTAATTAGTTTAATATGTTGTTTATACTTACTTATTTATTATCACGCACTCTCCCTTGCGGGGTAGGCAGAGAGAACAATTAATAAGTAGGATGTTGTTAATAAAACGTCTAATTAGGCATTAGTAGAAAAAAATATGATAGTACCTAGTACCTACCTATATGAGCATGTATAGAACATAACATACATAATGTACGTATATAGGTTTTATTTATTGACAAAATTATAGAAGATATAGTTACCCCTATAGAGTAATAAAATAGCAACATGAGAGGATTAGGTTTCAAAAACAAGGGATTTTATTAATGCTATAATTTAGCGCAACCTATCTTATGCTTGTAGGATGTACTTAGGTACCTATATCAGCCAAACTGCACATGGCAAACATCATGTAATTAATTCTGACATCAAACCGTACTTTACAGTTGATTGTAATAAACGGATTGCTGACAAATATTTATAAAAAAAATTCAAATATGGCCGTAGAATTTAGTACCTAGTCTTGCAGTTAATTCTTCTTCATGCCGTGGCCTTTGCAAAGGTAGAGTAAGAAAATAATGACGTAACAGAATTTAAAACAAGGCTATATTATTATTGTTAAGTAGTGTTATCTGCATTCCAAGGAATTCCAGTGTTTTAGATGTAAATAGCGTATTATTAAAGTTATATATCATTAGTTCTATTGAAACACGGGTCACGATGAGTCATCTGTTGTAGGTATTTCAAAGAATTTAAAATATCGAGGTAGAGGTAGTTATTGTTATTACTTTCCTAACTATTATAAAGCTCAAATTATTTGCGAATAAGGAAAAAGAGATTTTTTGTACTAGCGGGAAACGAACCCGCGTCTTTTCCAATCCGGGGAAGTGCTCTAAGCCACTGAGCTATAGTACAGGTCTTTCGACCATCCCAATCTCCTTATCACATTTGTCTTTACGACCAACGCAAAAAAAAAATCTCTTTTTCATTATTCGCAAATAAAAAAAAAATCTTTCCTTATTCGCAAATAATTTGTACTTTAAAAAGTGGCGGAGGTGGAGGATGTCAAATGCTAAAAAATATAGATTAAAATATTATAAAGCTGTACTGTAACAGAGCTGTTTCTGTACATTTAAGATATTTGAGAAAAAAATGCTATATTAGGCAATATAGGCGTGTCGGAACACAAAACAATTTTTTGTAGATTGTTTGGTCTGTTTGTCTGTTTGTTCGTTCGCGCATCACGCAAAAACTACTGAACAGATTTTGATGAAACTTTTTAATTTTAATAAATATTATTTTACTAAACAAGTATTAACACCAGTGAATTTTGTTTCGAGTTTTCCTTCTGATCAGTGAAGTGATCTTTTGTACCTACTTACTTCCCTTAGTCATATCTATGCGACCCGCGAAAATGACCTCATTCACTCCCGACGGTGACATAATGTGTTCTTTGTCCGTCCCAAAATGGACGACGAACACAGATAGTAAACGATTATGCAATTTATGTTTTAGAACATTAAAAACATGGGTCTCCGGATGTTCATATCTCTATCATTTCAGCAGAACTCGAGGACATAATAATCTAATTAATTCAGCATAACGTTTTAGTATACACCAAATCGAAATGTTCTACGTACGTATTGTAGGTATTCTACGTGTCCACAGAATAACATGAAATAAGAAAGTGCTTCCAGAATCGCTTACATATAGACAGTTCACGATTCTTAAACGGTCATTGCACTAGTATTAGTAGGTGGGTGCTTAACAGCGCTCTACAAGCAACCTCCAGCGTCCATGTGGACCTACATATAAATATTAATTACTTCGCGAAATTCATCTTCTTTAAATTTATAATGAGTACCGTTAATGCAATATATTATTCCATTCCGTTATTTGGAAATAAATTAAAAACAATTACGTATGTGATTGTTAGGAAACTTCTTCCTGCCAGTAATTGTACATGCTCGCCTGTGGGTCAAGGAGGATCATATAAACAGCTTTTACAACCGGTTCTGATGAATTTTTGTGGGACCCCTTGAGCACAAGCAGGTGGCAACACTGAAACATAAAATAATGTATGTGAGAATGGAAAAAAGTTATATTTATTTTTTGATTACTGGCTTATAAGACATACGTGAGACTATGTGCACTTTATTAATGTCATATGCAGGTCAACCGGATGGACGCTTGAATATATTTGATTCTCTTGCCTTATTACGAATCTACACTTCAAAATATAATTCCACGTGTTTATCAATATTAATATATCTTCTTCTAGTATTGTTGTACTGGAAAATTACTTATTAACTTATGTCGTCATTTACGCTTTATTTAAACTTGTAGATGATGTAAGGCTTACTTATTGACAAAACATTTTGCGTACAAATATAATTATAATAGGTTCAACTGAACATATGTTCATTTAGTTCAAAATAATTTATTTTATACTAATTCACTGAGACGATGACTCACAGAAGGCTTGATTCTGTTACAGCACCGTTACATTACCTTATAAGGTATAAGACCTTTACACAGGATTCATTTATATGGCTTAAACGCAGACTTTCAACCAAATACCAACCATATGTTCGATATTGACACGACCAAATTTCACTTTATGTTTGAAATGGGATACAATTTGATTGCTTATATAGACTCATACTAAAATTTATACATGGTTATGTTTTAACAAAAACTTTGAAGGTTGCATTAACATATGTATGTCCTCATTTTGTAATTTAATATTGGTGTAATAATATTCACAATTGTTTAACATTTTAGGTTAGGTAGGTAACCCGTTACCTACAACCTAACTAGTTATTATTTTCTAATCTTCTTCGTTGATCTGAATTTAATTCTTAACCCAAGCTCTTCTTTGGGAAAATTACACTGCCCTTAAATTTTTGCTTTTAGATCTGGTACAAAGCATTCAAAGTATCAATTTTATACCACCACATTAAATACTGGTTACATTACTTTGACCAGGTCTATTAAGCGACCTCGTAGTGTGACCCCATTTCTGTCTCCTTACTAGTCGATCTCGGAGTCATTGTTAGTCTCAAAGCTGACCATTACATATGTTTACCATATTTCATCGAAGCGTGCAGCTTATTTAGAAATTAAGATTGGTTAAGAAACTTTTAACCTAAGCTCTAATAATTCCAGAGGTGCCAAATATAAAAAAAAATACCTATTGCAGACATTGTGGTAGTCGCAAGAGAGTAAAAAACTACATTTGTCTCTGGTGTGATGGGACGGACTCATTCGAGTTTTCTTTGGAAAAATAAATTCGTGTTTTTAATTTTTTTTTGGTTAAGGCGGGAGAATTTACCTACCTAATCGAACACCCCGTCGTTCGGGGCAACGGCCAGGGTAGTGTAGGGCCCTCACCCACTAAATAAATTATGCCGTATGCCGTCTCTCCGCCTGTATTGGCAAACCACTGGAACTGTGTGACATTACTTCAGTGAGGAAAACGCTAGGTAAATCCATATGCTACCCCAATCAACCGTTTGAGACATAAGTTTCTTTATGCTATATTTGCAGATCTGACTTCTGACGTAACTACGAGGTGCTCTTTGCTCGAGAGCTTGAAACCGTTGACATTGAATCATAGTTATTTATGGCACAAACGTTTTTGTTAGCCATGTATGGCTGTATGACGATTAATAGTGAATGGATGCCTTAATGTCGTTAGCTTCGCAATCTTATCCATCGTGACCTTATTGCACTGCCCAAGAATATTTAATAGAAAAATTAATAAATAAATAATAATACTATAATGAATATTTTTGTCCCCATTCTTTCCCACGGGTGTCGTACGAGGCGACTAAGGGAAATAAGCAATTCCATCCATTCATCCATCAGCCTTTCCAAGTCCACTGCTGGACATAGGCCTCCCCAAGAGAACGCCACAACGAGCAGTCCCGTCATAGGCGATAATACCGTAATCGCCACGCTTGGCAACCGGGTTGGCGATCGCAGTGGATGTTGTTAATACTCGAGGGAGTGCTGCTGCCCACTCCCCCGGAATCCCCTCAGTCGGCTCTTACGACTCCCAATTACAATTCTAAAGCTGGCCCCATACGGCAGTAAGCAATTATCATCACCCATTGCATTACTGGTGGTAGGGCTGGGTACCAAGTGGGAGTACTGACTTGCTATCGGGCCCGAGCGGGTTCGTACCACCATCTCTCGTGTGACCGGCCATTAAGCACATCGTTGTGTTTTGGTTGTAGCAGGAGATAGATATTTCTTTCATTTCATATCTTTAAAATGAAATGATGAGCAGCGGCTTGTCAATACTCTTGGTATAATTGAGTCCATGAGTGACGGTTACCATTAACATCACGTGGCTAGTGGGTTGGTAGGCCGTGTCACGTCTGCCACCACACGCAATAAAAATAAATATAAATGAACTGAATAAGTACCTACTACCTAACAAAATTGATGTAATAATCAGTACACCATTATGAATTTCTGAAGGCTTAAGTAATTTGATTTGTACTGATAATAAATCAGTGTGCTTTACTATGCTGCGTTATATTTGCCATCACAGCGTGGATATGCTATCACTGCTTCTATCATATTATATGATAACGAAACGTTAGACGAACTTTCTTTTCGAGTCATTTTTATTGATCAACAGTCCGACGCGTGATTCCTGATTAGTCGAGATTTCGACACATGATTCAGGCGACCAATCACGATGAAGTGAAACGAAAGTTCATCTGACGTTTCGCTTTTCATTCTTTGGGGCTGTTCGGTTTCTAGCTGATCCACCAGTAAGTATTTATACGGAGTGACTACCTATCTGACATTGACAACCCAACTAAGGGAACAACTAGCGACTGAAACAAGACGGCCCCCTTAGAATTAAAAACGAAACGTTAGACGAACTTTCGTTTCACTTCATTGTGATTATTTATGATTGGTCGCCTGAATCACGCCTCGAAATCTCGATTAATCAGGAATCACGCGTCGGACTGTTGATCAATTACAATTACTCGAAACGAAAGTTCGTCTAACGTTTCATTTTTCATTCTAAGGGGGCTGGAGTCAGTTGTTCTTTTTATTAAATAATAAGTATAATAATAAGTTTATTTGCACCATTCAAAATTTACATATAGTTTAGGAATACACAAATGGCTTATTTATAGGTAAATAGAGTATGATTTTTGTAATGCCTAAGCTAGCATAAATGAATATCCTGTATTATAGACATCAGTCCTCAATATCGTTACAGCCGGTGTAAGAATTGTTTTTTGTATATGGTATAAAATAGGAACACAGTAGAAAGCTTACAATAATAATTGTTATGGGGATGATAATAGCACCAAATTACTTAATATCCTGGGATAGTCTTTGTTAACAGTTGGTTTAGTATCTTAATTACTACTAGCCTTTGCCCGCGGCTCCGCCGCAGCCAAAAGCTAGTTTTTAGGTTATATCTCTCAGGTTCCCGATATAGTAGCGGGATAAAATGTATACCAGTTGTTAAGTCTTATCAAGAGCTAACAAACAAAAAAGTTGCATCTAAATCCATTCAGTAGTTTTTGCGTGATGCGCGAACAAACAAACAAACAGATAAACAGACAGACAACAAATCTAAAATAAAACGTTTTGTGTTTAGACACGCCTATATAGCCTAATAAAGTGATTTTTTCTCAAATATCTTAAATGTACAGACTGCTCTGTTACAGCTTTATAATAGCATAGATGAAATTAATCCTAACAATTATTTCATCATCCCTTTCGATGAAAGATGAAGTTCACATGCAGTGAGTGTATGTCTATAGAAGTAAGTCTGTATGTGTGTGTGTGTGTGTGTGAGTTTTGTGTGTGCGCGCGTGTGCGTGTGTGTGTGTGTGTGTGCGTGTATCCGACCAAGTATTACAAACTGACCGTTTTGACTATGGTACTATTTGAAACATCTTTTCAGTATCATCATAGGATTCCGTTAATAGCCAAGAATTTAAAGTATGTTTAAAAGTTCACCTATTCAGATGCGAAACACGAGTGTTTTTATTTAAGATGTTGTATAATAATGGTCCTAGAAATAAACTAAATCGATGTGCAAAGGAAGTTTTACATTTAACTGACTGGCAGGGTATGTGTCTCCACCACCGAAGGAATGTAACATAGTTCCAGTGGCCCACCAATAAAGGCGGAGAGACGGCACACGGCGGGTTTCTTTAATGGGTGAGGGCCCCACACTACCCTGTTCGTTGCCCCGAACGACGGGGTGTGCGGTTAGGTACATTTTTTCCTGCCTAAACATAAAAAAAAGGGTAAGTGTCTCCTCTTAGCCTTTTGCTTATTACTGATAGTAGTATATGTAAAACAGTAGAATGGAGCTTCATTAGAATTGACTTCACAAAAAGTTGACGCACATTAAGTAACACATTCTCTATATAATTCAGTGGTGGGATAATATCTTGGTTTAAAATAAGCATTTTAAGTAAAGCTCTTTGTGCCCTCTCGACTATAATATGTGATTTAGCAGCACCACCCCAACAGTTGATGCAGTATGATAATATAGATTGACACAAACCATAGTATAATTATTTTCATGATATCGTGGCTGCTTGTCTTAGCTGTTTAAAAATATATATAAGTTTTCTAATTCTATTGGCCACATTTTGAATGTGATTTTTAAATGTTAGATTTTTATCAAAAATTACTCCTAGATAGTTTATAGAATCAACAGCTATAAGTGAAGGAACAGTATGGTGCTTACTTTGATCATTATTACAATGGTGGCTGATAATATTATATTCACATTCCGTGGAAAGTACAGTATTGCGAATTGTGAATGGAATATAAGTATTTGGTTTTCCCAGTGTGAAGTGATAGAGAATTTAGAGTAAGCCAATTAGTGATTCTTTCCAGCTATCACCATGGAACATCAAAATAGTAGGTATCATCTGCATGTGCCATGATTTTGCAATTTTCAATGTTAAGTAGGGTCAACTCATTAATATAGGCTAGGAATAGGGTTGGACCTAAGGATGCTATCCTGAGTAACACCTCAAGTAACAGGTAAACTATCACTAAGGTAGTTACCTATTTTAACACTCTGTGTTCTATTCGTTAGGTAATCTGTTAGCAATTTCGATTGAATGTCTCTTATACCATTAAAGCCTCAGGGGGGTTAGGCAAAATCTCATATCTCACATGTCGATCGTATCGTGATCACTGTGATTGGTTGAGAAACCGACGCGTGATGTCACAATAATCCGTTGGCCAATCACGGTGAGCTCTCAACCAATCACAGTGATGACGATACGATCGACACGTGGGATATGAGATTCTGCCTAACCCCCCTGATGTAAGAAAATATGAAAATATGTAGTAGAAAGACTAGGCTACGACGTGTCACCGTAAAATTGTTGCAAAATAATTTATGAATAGTGTGCTCACAACAGTCCTGTGGTCCACTAGCTAGTTGCGCTAATTAATTATATCTCTGCTATCTAACTAACCTCATTTTATATTCAACAATAGTTATAGTTTGATAATGTATGACGTTATCAAGCACAGTATGTGTAATTAATTACCTATTAAACATTTTAATAAAGTTTATCAATTACATTTAGAAGTAAACATTTAAAAGTACTTGTTTACCGACTTGCTTCTGTCAGGCAAAAACCACACACATCAATACCAATCTGAAGTGGATAATGTCCTGTAGTTATTTTTTTGATAAGCCCACAGTGTCAAAAAGTATCTTTACTACGAGCAGGATTCGAACCTCCGTCCCATCCAACCGGAGAAGTGGTCTGCACCGATAAGCTATACATTCATCTAATGGTGACACCCAATCTCCATTTTAAATTTGTTTTTAGATGTCTTTAAGACTCTCGCCACCTATCGGATGTATATGCAAATGTGAAGTTGCGATTGGGTGTCACCATTAGGTGAATATAATCTAGGTATAATAAACTATTGTATGGTTGAATAATGTATTCAATGCTGTTCTTCAACTGTTTTTGCGTGAGTGAGAAACAAACTTCGTATTATGTATGAGGATTAAAAGGCAAGATTTATAATAACATTGGGTCCATGTGGTTAACTATTGTTATTTATTTTTTATCAACCCACTTATGTCCCACTACACGGGAGAGTGAGTTCACCGCGCTAGCCTTGTGCGAACTGACAAACTTCACATGCCATTGAAAAAATCTCAGGTATGCAGGTTTAAACGAAATTATTCGAAAAATCTCGAAAATTCAGAGGTGCATGCCGCGCATATTGCCAGCACTCTAAGTCTATTACATTCTACGGGTGTCATAAGAGCTGAATTAAAAGGAAACGTATGCAGACAAGATTTCTGCAGGAAGAGGTCAAAAGTAAGTAAAATTAAAAACAAACCACTCATCTGACCACAGTAGCAAAGTAGACCAATATTTTATGTACTTCGTCATTGTGGAGAAGGTCGTCAATACCGGGACACGTATGAACAGTATGAAAGTACCTACTTCAAATTTCTATGCGTGCAACATTGTTCAAACGGGACATAGCTAACAAGAAACCACTTCCTCTAACTCCAAACACAAATTAGATAACTCCATAGAATATTAATGAAGAGGCATGTTGTTATCGCGCTAACCTATCTGAGACTTACAATTAAAATTAAGTGGACCTTTATGAATGCTTTGCTAATTCAGAAATCTACATTATTTAAGTAATTGTTTAGTCCAAAAGTTCCAAAAAAGAAGGCTATAATGCATAAGTACTTAAATTACAGGTTTTAGGTACGAAAGAGAGTATTGGGGTAAAGATGCGAAAGGGACTGATCCGATGGTTCGGACATGTGGAAAGAATGCCGGACGAGCGACTGGTTAAGAAGATATACAATGCGAAAGTGGAAGGATGTAGGTAAAGGGGGAGACCGAGACTCACCTACCTAGACCAAATCGGTCATATATTGAAGGAAGGTGGAGTCAGGAGTCTCCGAAACCGGTGAGCGTGTATGAAGATAATTATGAATGTTGTGGAAGCGAGAGATGTATGCAAGAATAGAGACTCTTGACACTCTGTTCTCTCTGCCTACCCCGCAAGGGAAATGGTGTGATAATAAAGTCTTTTAATTTTTTAAATAACAGGTAACAAAATTATCTTTAGTAAGTAAAGCACTGGGTTTATTACAAATCTTTGGTAATTGAAAATTTGCTTGTTGCTGGAATCGAATAACTGGGTTTAGTACCCACACCCGTAGGACTAGTATCTATTCTGTGCCCACACGCAGTGTAGTCCGTTTTAAATTACATTGAATCATGGGGAGATAGCCATCTTGTTTTCCATGACAACTTTTTATGTTGGTATTACTAATTCTACTAAAATTGTTACCATCTGCCAATAGCTAAACCGTGATTCCTCTACCATTTCGTCATCAATAAAAGTGAAGCATCCTTAAAGAAGCAGCGAGAAACAAGGCTTTTAGTTTTTTACGGTTACTAACGCCTCACATTCCGGATTCTGAGTCATGTTTGAATCCTTAGTAGATTGCGTCATCATGCGCATGAGTTGATTTGGTGGCTTAGTACGTATTGTTACGGGAATGTTCTATTATATCATTGTATTTCTTACTTATTTATTGATTCAACTATAGGTGCGCTGATATGATGGAATTCTAATAATATGTTTTATTTGAAGCTTAACATGCACCTTGACGGGCTTCGTGGCGTAGTCGGTAGTGTAACCGACCTCACTATATTTTAACCTACATAATTTTGATAATTAGCTCTTCTGATGGTGGTCATTTCTACCAATAAGTGACTACTTATACAACCTACTTGGAAAACTTTCATGCCAAATCCTTGGATATACCAGAACATTAATTACAAAAGTCCTACTGTCATAATAATAAAGACCTACTATTATTACCATAAAAACTACATATTATAAATATTAACTTGAAGCCAAGACAATCGGAAACAAACGCACGATGCTACTAAATATACTGTAGTCATAGAATCTGCACCAATATCACATTCTTTCCGTAATGTAGGTACGTGACCTGTTTGAAATATTCAATAATAAGGTCAAATGACCCTTAATGTTACTCACCAACCAATAATATTGTATATTGTGTTTCGTTTTTCATTCTGAAGGGGGCAGTCCCCTTAGAATGAAAAACAAAACGTTAGACGAACTTTCGTTTCACTTCATTGTGATTATTTGTGATTAGTCGCCTGAATCACGCGTCGAAATCTCGACTAATCAGAAATCACGCGTCGGGCTGTTGATCAATTACAATGACTCGAAACAAAAGTTCCCCACCAGACCAGTTATCGTGACATTGAATTAAACCTCCATTGCCTAAAAGTATCTATCTATACACGATGGATTTAAAGTCGCCATCCACATCTGTAATTTATTGTTTTTACTGTCGTCAGATAAAGAAAGAAAGGTTATAGGTACCTATGTAGGTATGATACATTCGAACTACCAGTATCTACTGCCTCGGGGCTCTAACGGGAAATTCTCAATTACAGGCTGGAGTTAGGAAGTTTCACTCCCGTGCCTCGATAAGCACGTAAATTCGGTGCCCCTGCCAAGTGCTCAAATACAGATCAAAATGTTTAAAAAATCGCGCCATCAAATAGTATGAATTTTAATTGCAAAATTAAACTTACTATATTGGATTAATGCATGTAAATGCATCCGAAAGGTGGCGTTGATCGTAAAGACAATTGTGATGAGGAGATTAGGTATGGCCGTAAGTTCAGCGCGATAGCTCAGCATCTTAGAACACTTCCCCGGATTGGAAGGGACGCAAGTTCGATTCCCGCTCGCACTAAAGTTATCTTTTTCCTCATTCACCAATAATTTATACTCTAAAGTAGCTGAGAATGTCAAGTGCTAAAATACAGATCACAATTAATGTAAAAAAATCGCGCCATCAAATAATATGAATTTTAATTGCAAAATTATACTTACTATATTGGATTAATGCTTGTAAATGCATCCGATAGGTGGCGTTGAACGTAAAGACAATTGTGATGAGGAGATTGGGTATGGTCAGTGTGGTAGCTCAGCGGCTTAGAGCACTTTCCCGGATTGGAAGGGACGACGGTTCGATTCCCGCTCGCACTAAAGTTATCTTTTTCCTCATTCACCAATAATTTATACTCTAAAGTAGCTGAGCATGTCAAGTGCTAAAATACAGATCAAAATTAATGTTAAAAAATCGCGCCATCAAATAATATGAATTTTAATTGCAAAATTAAACTTATTATATTGGATTAATGCTTGTAAATGCATCCGATAGGTGGCGTTGGTCGTAAAGACAATTGTGATGAGGAGATTAGGTATGGCCGTAAGTTCAGCGCGATAGCTCAGCATCTTAGAACACTTCCCCGGATTGGAAGGGACGCAAGTTCGATTCCCGCTCGCACTAAAGTTATCTTTTTCCTCATTCACCAATAATTTATACTCTAAAGTAGCTGAGCATGTCAAGTGCTAAAATACAGATCAAAATTAATGTAAAAAAATCGCGCCATCAAATAATATGAATTTTAATTGCAAAATTATACTTACTATATTGGATTAATGCTTGTAAATGCATCCGATAGGTGGCGTTGAACGTAAAGACAATTGTGATGAGGAGATTGGGTATGGTCAGTGTGGTAGCTCAGCGGCTTAGAGCACTTTCCCGGATTGGAAGGGACGACGGTTCGATTCCCGCTCGCACTAAAGTTATCTTTTTCCTCATTCACCAATAATTTATACTCTAAAGTAGCTGAGCATGTCAAGTGCTAAAATACAGATCAAAATTAATGTTAAAAAATCGCGCCATCAAATAATATGAATTTTAATTGCAAAATTAAACTTATTATATTGGATTAATGCTTGTAAATGCATCCGATAGGTGGCGTTGGTCGTAAAGACAATTGTAATGAGGAGATTGGGTATGGCCGTAAGGTCAGTGCGATAGCTCAGCGGCTTAGAGCACTTCCCCGGATTGGAAGAGACGCAGGTACGATTCCCGCTCGCACTAAAGTTCTCGTTTGCCTCATTCACAAATAATTTGTACTAAAGTAGCTGAGCATGTCAAGTGCTAAAATACAGATCAAAAGGTTACTTACATTAAATATTAAGTGGCTACCTATCTACTTCTTAACCTTTCCAAGCTGTGTTGTAGTACAGTGAACGCAATTTGGTATGATTGCCGCAAACAATAAAAAATACATGAGGCTTTATATTACAGTTTTATGTAGCTGCAAGTATTCATCAGCTTGTTATCAGTGTGGCCTTGAATCCGTACCTTGACTAGTTGATATTCGTTAAATACATATTAACCGTTAGTTTCCTCTTTACAACATTATATTACAGTATTTGAATGCGTATTCGAAGTTATTTCTTAGTAAATATTTTAATCTGTATTTTAACACTTGACATGCTCAGCTACTTTAATCAATACTACATACTACTTGTAGTGAAAGAAATTAGACTATCGGAAAAATAATATTTACTAAGAAATAATGTCGAAGGAAATGAGACCATCGGAAAAAAAATATTTACTTACTAAAGAACAAAATTATTTAGATATTTTTATATATATTTTTAGCATTTGACATGCTTAGCACTATACATTAAACACAAAGTGAAAAATGTGAAATCGAAAATAACGTCACCCAAAGACGTTAAATATGATGTGTTATCGAAATTAGCAGTCAGGAGCAATTGTCAGGATGGCTGAATTGGTAAAGCATCTGGACGGTATCCAGAAGATGCAGGTTCAAATCCTGCTCCTGACTGTTATTTTCGATTTCACATTTTTCACTTTGTGTTTAACAAAATTATTGTAAAAGTGGAAAAGGAAAGCTTTACTGCGAGTGGGATCTCTCTTTTCCCGCTTTCACAATAATTTGTTTTTTAATAAACAGTAGTAGGTAGGTACCTCGGTACGTACCAGGGTACTCGTACTTGCACATGAAATAAATTGTCTCTGTACTTATATTTGGCCTGTTAATCATTATTTAGTAGGTTCTGCCGCGACTTCATCCGCAAAGACTTGATAATATAAATACCTACTACATTACTCTACGATACGCTACCGATCTTTATGCAAAATTTGCTATCCTAAAGAATGAACTATACATTTTTCTGGAATAAAAAGCAAACCTATTTACTTTTCCGAGTTCTGGATTATATATTATGCATGCTAAATCACATGATAATCAGTCAAGTAGTTATGATGTGAATGCATAACAAAAAACGCACTTTCACATCCTTACTATTATAAAGCTTTAACAGAGCTGCGTCTGTACATTTAAGATATTTGAGAAAAAATACTGTATGAGGCTATATAGGCCTGTCTGAACACAAAACAATTTTTTTAGATTTTTTGTCTGTTGTTTGTTCGTTCGCACATCACGTAAAAACTACCTTTTGTACAGATTTTGATGCAACTTTTTTTATTTGATAGCTGTTGATTGGACTTAAAAACTGATATACATTTTATCCAGCTACTACCTGTATCAAGAATCTGGGATATAACCTAAAAACTAGCTTTCGGCTGCGGTGGAGCTCCGGGTAAAGGCTAGTTTATAATAAGTTACTTACTTAGCTATGATCTTTGCAAAACCTTTACCTTTTTGTTTAGTATATGCAAAAATAAAACAAGAATTATAATAGTAATAGTATCTCATAACATAAGCCTTCGCTTATTTCAATAAAAAGTTACTAATTACTTTCTTCATCTGTAAGATTTTACTTACACGTATTAATCAAAATTAAATATTTAAATAATGCATAATAAAATATTTTGGAAAATCCAAAACTGCACGCCTCATAATCTTCATTTTTCACAATAAAATTGGTTATTTGATAAGTAACTAATAATGTATTGGTTTTACTAAGTAGTTTTCAATAAATCACATAGATAGCGCTAATTTAAAAAAGTATTAATGTGGGTTTCGTGTCTTATACGCCATCTAGCGCTAATTTTAAGAAGTACTTCTATATTGCAAATTGCAAGGCGCCATCTGGCAATTAGTAAGAACAACAATCCATGAGTTTGCATATATACCTGCATAAGTGCACATATCACATAATATAATATATAAACATGTAAAATTGAATAATTTATTAAACTGTAAACAAAAACACTTTAAGAAAACAAAAAGACATCGCAAGCTTCCTTATATGAAAAGCAATATTGTGGCTCTATATATACAACAGCAACTGAATACAATGATATCGACATCTAAAATTGCCACTAGCGACATCTAGGGCTGCATTTGTCATTGATCTCTTTTACTTTAAAACAGTGACATCTATCAATAGAAAATTGCAACTTTGGACAATATTAAACGGCTTATTTAAAAATCAATGAGTTCAACAAGAAATCTCTAAACCATTTATCTTCCTAACTTGGATGCCTTATAATTTTATACTTTGTTGTTCTAAGTGAAAACACCGAGACGCCAATATATGTGTGTAGATATTATTTTACAAGTGTAATATATGATAAAAAAAGACATTTTAAGTTTGAAAAATCAGTTGTGCCATGTAAATCGGGAGTAGAACACACCTCAACGCTTCGTGCAATAAGTAACCGTCATAAGCAGGTAAATCAAAATGATCACAACGAGGTAATCAGTTTAAGTGTGCATTATCTAGGTACAATGTGCGTCATTCAATTTAATTTTCATTAATCATAATTATTATGAAAAAATATTATTTAAATACATAATGATATTACCTTCAGCATAAACTACCCTAAGAGAAAAAATGTGGCCCCGTGTACGTCATGAAAATAATATAAAAGTCATGAAATTAATGATGGAGGATCCATGAGGAAATAATGACTTATCTTATATTCTCAATAATTCGGTCGTCAGTCAGTTTCAAATTCTTGCCATCAGTCATAGTCATCTTGTCAAACTTTCTTTCTTTATGAATGCACCCTAATATTTATGATAACCTTTGTAGTAAGGTATATTAGCGTCCTGCGAAAACTTATTCATTATTCACGGCGGATTTTTTTGGCTTCTAAAGAAGCCCCGAACTACTCTCCTTGGTTAAAACCAAGGAGAGTAGTTCGGGGCTGAGCACTAATTAAGCAGTAGTAGAGAGTTTTATGCCATGGCCGTGTGGGGCCGGCTTTAGAATTATCCCACCCCTCTCTACCCACGGGAGTCGTAAGAGCCGACTGAGGAATTACCGGGGGAGTGGGCAGCAGCACTCCCTCGAGTATTAACAACATCCACTGCGATCGCCAACCCGCCTGTCAATCGTGGCTATTACGGCATTATCCCCCAAGACGGGACCGCTCGTTATGGCGTTCTCTTGGGGAGGCCTATGTCCAGCAGTGGATATTGAAAGGCTGATGGATGGATGGAGAGAGTTTTATGGAACAGTCATTCAATTGTTGTGATTAGGTTATGAATAAAATAAAATATTGCCATCGTATTTATATAGGTACCTTGTTTTATAAAGCGGAAAAAATGTAAGTAAGTACTTAGCCGCACACCCTGTCGTTCGGGGCAACGAACAGGGTAGTGTGGGGCCCTCACCCACTAAATAAACCCGCCGTGTGCCGTCTCTCCGCCTGCGTTGGTGGCCCACTGGAACTATATTACAATACTTCAGTGGTCCGCCGGTGGCTTACCCTTTCGGGTAGACTCTGCTGAGCGGCGCTTCCGCACATGGAGCGCACCTTTGCGAGAGACCTTGCGGGTGGCGAACGTTCCCCAGTCTATCCACCCGCAGCCTCAGCTGTCGTATTTATATACCTACTGCTAATAATAGTTTAGTGTCAAATAGTAAAGTTACCATCAGTATCGGTGACTTATGCCTTCAGGGGTTGGCATAGAGAACAGACTTCCAAAAGATTGATATAAATTTTTAACCCTTTTTCTGTCCCGACTGGGCACGGGTCTCCTCTCATGGTGAAAGGGATTACTACCATAGTCCATCACGCTGCCCCAGTGCGGCTTGGCAGATTATACTGGCCGTCGAGAAAATCTCTCAGGCATGCAGGTCTCCTCACGATGTTTTCCTTTATCGACCATTGATAAATTGTAAACAAATACATACATAATTACAAAAAATCTCGAAAGTTAAAAAGGTGTTTGGTACGAGGTCTGGATATTGCACTGGGGATCGAAATCGATTCCATTATCTTTACAGTCCTTGGTTTTACCGCTAAGCTATCACCGAAAATTGATATAGCGGGAATGTTTTTCATATTAATATTGATGCAATACTGCAAAGCAATTGATTGAACGGTATAAAAACAGCGGCAACAATAGCAGCGGTATCTGGCGGTTAATTACAAGAAAATAGAGATAAAAACTACCATAGTATGAAATATCTAGGTTTTCCAATATTTTACAGTGAGAGGTTAACGATGTCAAAATTTAGTACTATTCCACAATCTATGCATATTGTGGTACACTTTACTGAGAAACTATCACGCTTTCAGATTTGGGCTTTGACATAGTAATTTCAATTTATTTCTAGATGTGTTATCTATCATAAAACATAGTATTTTATACACATAAAAAATATAACAATATTTATTAATTAGAATTTTATTGTAACCCTAACGCCATTTGTCGAAAATTATAAATTAAGTAGAAAACTTCGCGAGCCCTCACAAAGCTCAGCTTTTTGCTAGTAAAGAAATGCCATCCTTTTATTTTTGTTAAGGCGGGAACATGGTATCTAACACCCCGTCGTTTGGAGCAACGAACCCACTAAATAAACCCGCCGTGTGCCGTCTTTCCGCCTGTACTGACGGACCACTGGAACTGGTAGACATTACTTCAGTGGTCATAAATATTATACCTATACCTACGTATCAATATAAGTATACTTTACTTATTTATTTGTATGAGATATAATGGTAGAAGATCAATTAAATGTAATGTATTTTTTCTTTAAACGGAGATTTCTTCGAAATACTGAACTTATTCGATCTATATTATACTAGCTTATTCCCACCATATATACATAGCCTATGGATATAAGCTAGCCAAATCTAAAATCTAATTTAAATACGTCAGAATGTCGCACAAAAATAATAATTTAAACACAAAAATAGCCGTTCTACAGGAACTTCCCATTTTGAAGGCTAAACAGTAGTACCAGTATGTCCGTCTCTTTACTTTGGACTAAGTATATTAATGTACTTATGACATGTATGATGTGCTAATCTAATGGCTAATCTACTTAAAGTAATGTGTAGTAAAAGTGGGTTACGCGATATTTATGGAGAATAAACAAAACTATCTGCACAAATAAAACTTACAATTTATTTGAAACATAAATGTACAGTTCCAAATATAATAACCGCTAACTTACAACTGTATTAAACTTAAGACTTTAAAGTCTTTGAATAAAGGTGATTGTCAGTTACAAGGCAGGTAGATAGACATGCGTTTTATATATATCTTGACATAAAAATACCCGTAAACAACTTTTAACAAGCAACAATGCCGTCTCAAGTAATTTTAACATGTAAGTGAGTAATGTTTAATTACTTTGACGAATTGATTTACTGTTAACCGTATTTTCCGGTAAATTAATTGGTAAGCAGATTACTGCTTTAAGTTGCTCTAACTTCCCGAAGGATAATTATTGTTAAAATCGTTCTTTTTATGTATTGCACAAAAATTATGTTAGTTAACACGTATTCTGGTACTCTATACGATAAAGCTCGAGTTTGCTTCTAGGGCCTAATCCCTGCAACTATCAGTTGAATTTGAAAAAAAAACATAGCATACCTACTTACAGCCTCGGTCAATATACCGCCGCAGGAAAAACTAGTTTTCAGGTTATATCTCAGGTTCCCGATATAGTACGGGATAAAAAGGCATATCAGTTCTTAAACCTAATCAAGAGCTATCAAATAAATGAAATATACAACAGACAAACAAGCAAAAAATCTAAAAAATATTGTTTTGAGTTGAGCATTTATTTTTCAAATATCTTAAATATAGGTACAGAGAGAGCTCAGTTAATGGTTAGGAAGAACATAAGCACTGAACTGAGAAAAATTTAAGACAAAGAATCAAATGATATACGTAATATGAAATATATGAGGGCATAAAAACAAAACTGTGGGTCTAGCCAAGTTGCATTCTATGATCACTAACGCTATAGTAAACTATTAAAATATATGGAAATTTGACATCTTTAACGCTAAGTCACGTGACTTACGCCACTGGACTGTGGCATGTAACATATAGATGGTAGAACAATTGTTATAAATATAAGATTTCGTTATGGAGGGTGAAACCGCGGAGAATAAATAGCTATCATATAGCTTAAGTACAGTAAAAATGCAGTAGGTATGAATACTTTGCGTGTGTAATCGGCGTTAAATCTACCCTTCCAGACATAGATGGATCAATTTTAATGGATGGGGCCGAGTAAACGTTTTGTTATGGCAAACAGGAGCAGCCGAATAGTCCACTCGTCTTGCGGTAAAAAAAAAAAAATTTATTGTGTGGGTGATTCCAAACGATGATGTACTAGTATTATGATGATTGCATAAGATGGTGAAGTAGCTTAGCTACCGACCTCCCTTAATCCAAAGTCTTGACTTGAAGTCCTTTGGCTTGATTGAAGGATAAAAACATCCATATAAACACACAAACTGTCGAAAGGACTGTTAATGAGTTTATGTTCATTAGAAACGGCACATAACTTTCATTTTATGTAAAGTAAAGGTAACCGCTGTTTCTTTTCCTTCGTACAAGAACCGAAAACTTTGAGAGTATTACCAATAGTTAAAATTTTTAATCAAGCGAATTTATCACCGAAGCAAATCAATGTTATATTAGTATTAATAATTCTACGTATATACATAATTAAGTATCGTTAAATAATTCTCAAGAGAGTTTTAGGGTGTACTTATTCACCACCGAAGGAATGTAACATAGTTCCAGTGGCCCGCCAATAAAGGCGGAGAGACGGCACACGGCGGGTTTCTTTAGTGGTTGCAGGCCCCACACTACCCTGGTCGTTGCCCCGAACGATATGGTGTGTGGTTAGGAACATTTTCTCCCGCCATAACAAAAAAAAAGAGGGTGTACCTACTTATTCGCGCAGCCATCAAACTTTCAATACCCAATAGGTAAAATTTAGGCCGATTAGTTTCACGAACCGAGAATAGTTAATTAAGTACTAAAGTACTAGGAACTCTGTGTATCTTCATTTGTTTTACATATTGGTATTTTGGTATTATTTGCAGATCAACAGCAAATACAGCGAAGAGCTGGCCCAGGAGAGCTTGGAATGGGTGCAGTCCATCACCGGTGAACCCCTCAACACTTCCGGTGATATGGACAACTTCTACGAAGTGCTCAAGGATGGTACTCTATTGTGCAAGTAAGTAATCTCGTTTTTTTGATTACCTATAACTGCAAGCCTCCTTCCTGACAGAGATATTGGTTCGATATTCAGTCTTAGTAACACCTAAGACAGTTTTATTTTACTTTTTTTTACTTAAAGGGAAATCTTGCATACCACTGAAGTTGTAAATGTCATACAATTCCAGTGGTCCGCCAATACATGTGGAAAGACGGCACATGGCCTTGGTACCATGGCCACGTTTTTTTTTTTGTGTGTGAGGGTAGTGTGTAGGGTGCTCGTTGCACCGACAACGGGTAAAGTAGTGTGGGGCGTGAACTTATGATCATTTTTCCGACGCAACCAAAAAAGTAATAACTCACTGATTTTTGGCAAGGTTCAAACTATTATCTTTTTTATGGTATTACCTGTTACCGATACCTATTACACTGATATTTAAAATACGAACTCCGAAACTGGCGAATTACTTAGAACTAATATAATACATAGGAAAATGGTAAAGCTGGATTAATGTGATTTTAAGATGTGTGACATAGTATAGGCGCATAAGTGATAAACGGAAGGCCGCTCACACATACGATGTATAACTTGACCTATGTTTTTAAAGTTAGCGCAGCTCGACATATATGCGACGTGTGGCATCATTCTCATTATGCCATTTTTGTGAAATAGGTAGTAATTATCAATAGAGGAATAGGTACGTTTATGCTGGATGCCCGTTTAAAAAAATGACCATATAAGTACCTACCTAAATACATTTAAATTAAATTTACCTTATTATTTTTTCTATGCAAATTCCTTTACTTATTTTCAAGATGTATTAGAAGTTATTTCAAATAGAAATATGTGAAGAACTTAGAAACTTAACTTAATTCATCAAAAGCCATTTTTGTAATTTTGTAGTTGGATCTCACCTTTATAATAGAATTTTAACTAAACGCGGCGTAGTGCTACATTGTATTACTTAATTAGTTAATTATTTTAATTTTAATAAGTTTATGTTAATTATTTAGTTACTTTAGGAAAACATTATTGTCTGTTAATATTTAAATTGTTAATATTTAAGAATATTAAATTATATTTATACATACCACAACAGGATGAATAAGGACGATATAAAAGATTCGAAACAGATTTTAAATGTAATATTGTCCTTTGTTAACTTTACTTAGTTATTAAATATATGACAGGGATGCCTTTTTGAGTGGGTAAAACAAAATATAAGACGTCTCTGGACGTCTGCCATAATTATGTGAAAACATCTAAATTATTTTGTAGAAATAATGAGTCGAAATAAATTGATCATAACTTTTCCAATGTGTGCTTGTATGTATTATGTCCATTCCGCTATTTTTGATAATTTTGTTTGATTCTTAATATAATTCTTGGTATTATTATTCTTGGTGCCCTCTCGTTATCTATAAACGAATTAAAACTGTTATTGGTTTATTGATTGATAATATTATGCTTCCTAGTTACATACTTTTGTCAACAGATGGCGTTAGAAACACTTAAATAACATCGTGGCGACGTCGCCATTCTAACAGCCGGTTTTACCCTCCCTCCGTATTAGATGTTTTCACATAAAAAATGACTCGTCCCGGTCTAAATAGGTCACACTGAAAACTTAAATAAAAGAAAAGTTTGGATTGTTTCAATTACCAATGCAATAGTAATAAAATGAACCTGTCTTTAATTTCAGACTAGCCAACAGCATCCAACCAAATATGGTGAAAAAGATAAATGAATCAAAAATGGCTTTCAAGTGCATGGAGAATATCAACGCTTTCTTGGAAGCGGCGAAGACACTTGGAGTACCTGCACAGGAGACCTTCCAGACTGTTGACCTTTGGGAAAGACAAAACTTGAACTCAGTTGTCATTTGTTTACAGTCCCTTGGAAGAAAGGTATCTTGTTTTATTTTGATATTATAACTTTTCACAACTATTTTCCCACTATTGGGCACCAGGACAGATTACAGTAATCTGCGGGCACGAATTTCCTCTCAGATTTAGAAGGGTTTAGGCCATAGCACCCCAGTCTTGCCAAGTACGGGTTGACAAACTTCGCTTTCCTTCGAGAAAATGTCTCACACATCTTATTTCATTACGATAGTTTTCTTTTTTATTTTACTTATTTTTTTTTTCAGCAAAATACTCACAATGACCAACAAATATCATTGTGTTTAAGATGACATCTTAGATTTATTCAAAAGGTTTTTTTCAAATAAAGAACGAATTCAGGTTTGGTGTCTATAGGCGTGGTTTAGAAGTCTTTTAAACCAATACTCACGCCACTTAAGTTAAGAAGTTTATATTTCTAAAATTTTAGTTAAATGCATTGGGCTTAACCTATAAAAAAATTATACCCGAGAGATTTTTTCGACAGCGTTGTTAAGTCTGCCAAACTCTGGTCCCGTGTTAAGGAACACGGCCTAATTTCCTCTAATTCTGGTACGTGATTCATAATTATTGTGAGTAATTAAATTATACTCCGAAAATATTATAATGTCACTAATCGCTTATTGGCTATCATAGACAATATAGGTAGTTATTATACACACGTTTAATTCACGGCGTACCAATAAACACATTTAGCTACAAGTATGAAGAATTTAAACTGTACAAATATTGAATTTGAATATAATATCACCTGTGCGTCTGACTTAAAGTACCTTCCGTATATTTTAACCAATACTAGCTGACCGACAGACGGTGTTCTATCTTAGCTATGAATATTCAATTAATTGCGAACTGTCAAGCGCGGGAAATTAACGTAGTCATGAAGTTTTCTGACATTTTCTAATTTTCGGTGCTATTGTCTTAATTTTTCTTTCCATAAAAACCTTCTACAAATTATGTATACAAGACTTAAAAAAAAAGGATTAAAGAAATTGCTGAAGTCATTCTCATGTTATGGCAAGTGAAATAGAGATTAAATTTTGTATAGATTGACTTCCCGCAAAGTGCGTATGAACGTTTACTTCTACACCCAAAACAAGGTAGATGTCAACATCTCCAATCGTGTCCTGAGCGTATCTATTGATGAATCACCATATTAGACAGTAGCTTGTTTGTGTCCCTAATATAACTTAGTATCTGTGGCTACTAGATATCACCAGGTATCGTCATAGCTGATCTCTACTAGGTAGCCTCACGTTTGTAAAGGCTCATCAAGCAAGACACAAAGATCAGCTGTTTTGCGTGATTAAATAACAAACATCTAAACATTAAATGACACACTTCTAATAATTACGATCTCTTTCTGAACGAATAGTAGGCGGATTAACCCACCTTGTGAAATAATGTTCGGAATCAAAAACTATTTTGAAAATCAATCCACCCGGTACCATACATGCTGCAGAACCATCGCGGTAGCAGAAAATCAAATAAACGCGATAGAGATCCGTTAAAATATGCTTATTTCATAATAAGTTCAATACATTCGCATAAATATTAGAAGATACTATTTATAACAATGTTTTCATAGCATAGAAGACACTCAATACGAAACGCACCAAGTACCTAAGTGGTTATCCATCACAGATGCATCAAGTTGAGCTCGCCTTAACGCATACTGATTAAACAACGCAACTGGCTATGCATAATGATGAATTAAAACTTATACTGCACAAAAAACTGGATAAAATGTCTATTTGATATTGTTGTGTATGTTTTTTGTAAACTCAGAAAACCGTGCAAACTACAAACTTTTTCGTTGACCGCTAGTTTGATCGCATTGCTTTGTCTACCAACTAATCAATTAATATGTTTACGCGTGTAGAAAATCACCATACTGATTAGCAGTTTGTCGATACTTTGTCGGTGATAAAAGGTACTTTTTTTACTAAATAGTTAATATTAATGAGTGCCCTTGCATCATCGGACTCTATTAATAGAATGTTTACCGTCTATGAATGAGATGTAGTGTTGAATATACTTTTCTAAAAGATTTTACTGATGAATTAAAATGTTCCATTTGTATATAAATTGACTAACGGGAAATGAATTAATCTCTCGCTACAACCAAAACACACATTCGTTCGGAATATGTGTGATGCTTATTATTCTAATAGTTTCATCATTAAACATTGGTTGACTCCTTGTGCGGCATCACGTGGACCAAATATTACCTGAGGCAAGAAGGGCTAATAAAGAATAACAAACGCCTAGTACCTGGGTAACCGAGCTTCCCTCGGCCTTTTTTTGTGATTTGTCGAAGAAGATACTAATTTAAGCAAATTAAAATAACAAAACTTACTAAAATATTTTTAAACGCCATCTCGTTAAAAAGTTTTGAGGCACCAAGTATAAGAACATCTAATAATAATATAACAAGCCTTAAATGTCCACGAGATGGCATATTTGATCATGATGATTATCGTTAGAGCGGTTTCCGATATATGCAAAATAAATGTATATACAAGAACTAGCCATCTCCGCCGCAGCCAAAATCTAGTTTTTAGGTTATATCTCAGGTTCCCGATATAGTTGCGTGATAAAATGTAGGTATAACATTTTTATGTCTAATCAAGCTGCTACTTTTATTGCCCAAACAACGCTAACTGATCACGAAACAGTACTGTTTTTCTTGAAAAATAAAGGAAACTTAAATCAAAATGTTAAAAACACTCCACTTATTATCGATTATAAGGCTCTTGAATCAACTTTAAATAACACAGATCTTAGTTCTATTCTAATATCAAATGATGTAAATATTGCAACGGATTTCTTGATATCTTCTATCACAAAAGCCATTCAAATTAACTCTAAGCCGACCTCCCACTCCAAAAAAAAGTAATTATAAAGCCCTGGATTACTCCGGGACTATTAAAATGCATGCGAAATAGAGATAACTTACACAAAAAGGCTAAAAGATATCCGAATAATGATACTATAACAGTTACTTACAAACGTTATCGAAACCACTGTAACAATTTACTCAAGAAACTAAAACGTAATTACGATAGTGGCTTACTCAATCAAGCTAAAAAGAATCCTAAGTTATTATGGAAATCTATTAATGACATAACTAATAGACAAAAGGTAAAAGTTTCTGCGATAGAATTATAAATAGTGAGTCTAACTCCACGATAGCGGTAAATCGTGTTAACGAATTTTTTGTTAATGTAGGCAAAGACCTGGCAGAGAGCGTCATGAAATATGGTAATGGCACTTCTGTGGATACTAACTTTGCGCCGAATAATAGATACAACTCACTAGTGCTCTTACCCACGGATGATAGTGAAGTAGAAGGACTTATTACATCCCTGAAAAGTGATGCAATGGGTTGTGATGGTATTAGTGCAAGAGTACTAAAATTATGCAAACACATTTTGGTACCATCTCTCACTCATATATGCAATTTGGCCCTCAATGATGGCAAGTTTCCCCTAGCTTTTAAAAAAGCTTGAATTGTTCCGGTGTTTAAGGGAGGACTTAGAGACCGTGTCAACAATTATAGACCAATATCTATCCTTCCCTGCCTGTCAAAAATTTTAGAAAAGATTATAAACAGCCGGCTTGCGGCGTATTTGGAAGCAAATAGAGTAATATCTCCATCACAGTACGGTTTCCGTTCTGGAGTATCAACTAGTAATGCTGTACATGCTCTCACGGTCTCCATCCCGTTACTTCTAAAAAAATTGGAGTAAATTGGCGTGAGAGGGAAGCAGCTGGAACTTTTTGTAGATTACTTAAGCCATAGAACACAAAGAACAAAGATTGGTGAGTGTGTAAGTGAGGAGCTACTCGTTCAACACGGCATTCCACAGGGAAGTATCTTAGGTCCTACTCTCTTTCTCATTTACATTAATGAGCTGTGCAATCTTCAACTGACAAACTGTCTAATAACAACTTTTGCAGATGATACAGCCCTGACCTTTAAAGGCCAGACATGGGAGGAGGTATTTATTCACGCTCAAACTGGTTTTGATACAGTTACACAGTGGTTAAATGGATGTGTCCTGTCACTTAATACCGACAATACCAAATACATTACCTTTACTAAACGGGGTTATCCACCAAACCTTTCAGGCGCTATTGTGGCTCACCGCTGTACTGTGCCACGTTCTGCTAACTGCAATTCCACCTGCCCTAAGCTACAGAGCGTAAATACTCTAAAATATCTCGGAGTTCATATTGATCATAACCTTAGCTTTAGTGGACACATTGATCTACTAAGTTCGCGTTTGCGTAAACTTATGTACGTTTAAATTAACCTGCGTGGAGTTACTAACATAGACACCATTAAAATGGTTTACACTGCGCTAGGCCAATCGCTTATAACGTATTGTGTCACGGTTTGGGGAGGTACCTATAAAAGTTCACTTCTAAAGTTAGAGAGAGCACAAAGAGGAGTTTTGAAAACGTCACTATCTCTTCCGTTTCGTTTCCCCACAGTGGAGCTTTATAAATATTGTTCTCTTGTCAGCGTTCGTCATTTTTTCATCCTAAAGGTAGTATTAAAGCAGCACAGTTCACTGCCCTACGATTCTTCTTTACTGATAAAACGACGTAAGCATGTTGTGTGAAAGAGATCTCCGTGTTCTTAATTTTGCCACAGATCTTTCCATTTCTTGGGTGCCTTACTATACAATAGATTAAATAAAATTTTGAATTTGTACCCGAAAACTAAATTAAGGGTTAAGGAAGCTGTTACAGAATTTTTACTAACCCTTAACTACGATGAAACAGAACAGCTACTGAAGGTAGAAGAATAATGTATATCAGGAAGGATAGCTATTACAACATATTATAGTGCTATATATACCTAGTAACTAACCATTACTAATGCCGTGCAGCATATAGATTCATGCCACACAATCCTATATCGTTTTTAATACACATAAATGTACACAATCACAATACATCCGCACACTGATACACACAACTACACACACGCGCACTGATACACACAACTACACACACTCACACGCACACACACATTTACACACACACTCACACGCACGCACACACACGCACACGCACGCACACACACGCACACATCAGTTTATAATATTTCTGATAACTATTTGGTTTGATTTTTTCTTAAAAATTTTATTATTATTTTTATATCTTTTGTTGTTTACATAACTAAAATTTAAATGTGTAATGTTAATATGTGACTCATTTCCGTGGAATGGAGGCCTGATTATCCATAACACAGGTTTTTACCTAGTTTGGAAACCAGTCTCCCATTTTATTTCCCATGCTACTATTATTGTGTATCTGTTTTTTGTCTTATGGGAGAAATAAATAAATACTATTATTATTATTATTATCCTGCATCAAAATCCGTTCAGTAGCTTTTGCATGATGCGCGAACAAACAAACAGACAAAATAATCTCGATCATACACGCCTATACAGCCCGATACAGTAATTTTTTTTATCAAATATCTTAAATATTTTGAGCTGTATTTTAGCACTTGACATGCTCAGCTAGTTTAAAGAACAAATTATTTGTGAAAATGTAAAAAAAGAGAATTTTACTGCGAGTGGGATTCGAACCTGCGTCCCGTCTAATCCGAGGAAGTGCTCTGGACCGCTAAGCCATCGCAGTGACCGACGGCCACACCCAATCTTATTATTAATGGTCCGACATAGCACGGCTGTATGTGCATTTAGAACCACGTAAATACTACCGTAGGGTCTCCAATATATACGAGTAAATAGTTACAATAATGATTAAGCTCAATATCCAAACTTATAAATTTCAGGCTGGAAACTATGGAAAACCTTCCATAGGACCAAAGGAATCTGAGAAGAACGTGCGAAACTTCTCCGAAGAGCAACTAAGGGCTGGCCAGGGCGTCATCTCTTTGCAGTACGGGTCCAACAAAGGGGCCAACCAAAGCGGCATTAACTTCGGCAACACAAGACACATGTAATCTTATACTAATAGGTATAACAACTGCATATTAATTGATATGCTGAACTTTAGGGATGATTACGATGATGATGAGGCCAAATTTTACATTTGTGGTAATCCTAACGGATATACCGTAGTGACAAAATTAAAGTGTAAGTTTACATTATAATTACTTAATTATTATCTACTTTTGATTAATTGTTAAATAAACATCATCCCTACAATTAATAATAAAATATGCATAGTATTGTACTTATTAGGTTCAGGTAATTTAATTATAAAAGAGAACATTCCTTGTGAATTCTTGTGAATCTCTATTTTGACTAAATCTGCATTTTCTGATGTAGGCAAAAAAATCATTCCTCCAATTAGATTTTAATGTCTTGTAGTAATACAATTTGTTTGACTAGTTTTATGGGCGTAATGATTAATTAAAGTATAATCCAAAATATAGAGATTTCAAGATCAAAATCCAGAGATTTCTTCGCATGTCGATCGTACAAAAACCGATTCACGACAATAGACACATTTGTGTCTGGAAATTAGACAAAGGCATGGTAAACAATATATTAATACCTCAAAACAACGGTTTTGGATTATTTTGAATATTAATCTTAGCCTTAAAGTCCGTTAGGCTCGCCCCCTATTACGTGGGACTTAAACATAGCTGGCGAAACGTGGGTGTGTAATACACCTCTGCCTACCCCTTATCTTATCTTATCTTATCTTAAATTCGTGGATAACTAATCCTAAGTTTTAAATGTTTTGTTTGTGCAATGTTACGTTGTTTACACATAAATGTGCCAATGTACACATAAGGTTCATAAATATTAAAATTATTAAAATTATTATTACAGTACAATTATTAGAATTATAAATTCTTTTACTATAATACTTGTGCCTTCAAGCTCCATAGGAGTTCACAACATCGTTATAAAAGTGTCTAACAAAATTTTGAATAATCTCTTCTAACTTCAGAGTTTATCTTATTATAATAATATTTATTAAACATACTTAATAAAATTAATCATTCCATATTATATTTAGCCTATTAGCGTACACTGTGATTAATGATTTTATTAAACATTCGATACCTATATTTTCATATAGTTAAACACGTTATTTATACGTATATTTGAAGATGACGCGTAATTCTAGTTATGTAAGTTTCGTGAAATATTTACTGTTTTGTGAAAGTACCTACATAGAATAATAAAATTTAAATGATCGAACATTGTTTCATTGCTAGTCGTCTTAGATTAATTATATTTCTAGATGGAACTTCAGCGTTGTAAACGCGTCAAAAAAAATTGGGGTGAACTTTTCATCCCAATGCTGTTCTATGGCTGTTAGTGTCAATCGTGACGTCACTTGACAAGGTCGTATCTAGGAGCATTAGTGTGTCATTTAAAATGTCAACATGTGTAATTAAAGTGTGCCGAAACTACAAAAATCGGAAAATGAGCGCTAAAGATATTTCTTATCATCGGTTAGTAACATTATTTCATACAATAACTGACTAAATAAGTCATTTAAATATTCCAAAAATAAATTAATTTTAGTTCGTATTTTTTTATGTGATACCTGTTTATGAACTTAAATTTCCCGCGTAATCTTGCAAAGTTGATGATATTTTAGCGATAGAGAGTAATAGAAACATTAACTAGCATAATTATTAGCGTTTTTAATGGATCCATAAAGCTGCACAGTCATCACTTCCGGAATTAATTACAATATCCTACTGTTTGTATAATTATTATTTATTTTAATGATGAAGATTGTTTACGTTTTTAAATTATCGTGGGTTATAGTAGTATTCTCATTAAAGAAGAGGTTATAATATAGTATATATTTTTTTATAATATATTAAGATTATGAGAGCAAATAGAAAGAGATAATTGACTATATACCTACGAAATATTTTGTAGTATAAGAATGTCTTGAATCTATGATAATATAATTTTCCCATAATTTAATACTACTACTGAAACTGGTATCATTACGCACGCGTAATGACAGCTGTCACGCACATAATAGTCGGAATTTTAATTCGATTCCAGATTTGACAATTTCAGTGTTGCAACGTTATGACAAGTACTAAATAGTGGCGTTGCGAAATTATTCGATACGGAAATGGAATATTGCCGGATCGATTCCTCTCGTTTATAGTAGTATATCTAAAAACCTACTACTTTAATAGAAACTAAGTATATCAGGAAATTAAATATTTCTGAACGGATAATTTAGTTTAAATAATTGTGTGAAATAAATAAAAAAATGTGATCATGAAGTAACATGAGAAATAAAACAAATAGATGTATTATGGTAATATTTTATTTTATAAATCGTCGCCGTCATCGCTATCGCTATCGCTGTCACTTTCTGTAACATTTATTATAAATTTGTCTGTGATATTGTCAATTAACATATCTAGCCTACTCATTTTTTCCTCTTCTTTGAGAACATGGGATACGCACTTAGACCATTCGGTAGCCTTAATTTTTTGAATGCCTTCCTTAAAGAAATTTCTCACGTCTGTCAATTTGAAGGTTTTATTATTTTGAGCTACATGCCCCTTTACCTGCGCCCATATCAATTCGATAGGGTTCAGCTCGCAATGGCAAGGGGGCAGTCTTAAAACCGTGATCCCATGTTGTGCTGCCATTTCGTCTACACCGTATTTATTAAAAGACTTATGTGGAATCAGTTCTAAAAGTTCAATTGAGTTTGGTCTTAATTTTGGTAAGACTCCAGCGAACCACTCCTCAAAACAAACTGCATTCATCTCATCATGGTAATCTTCACAATTTTTCTTTGCTTCAAAAATCATGAGCCCCTCTTCCAGGAAGCCTTCTTCACTACCTATACTAATTATGAGACGTTTGCCTTTTCCAGATGGATTTTATAATCCAGTGGTCAGTCCCTCCAAAAACGCTTGCCGAGATGATGTGACTTTCTTGTCCATCCAAGTTTTTTTTACAGTATGACCTAAAAATAAATATAGTACATGAACATTCAATATTACTATTAAATTTAATGTAAAATGTATATAAATTCCGAATGTGAGCCTTACCTGCGATATCCCAAGTTTCATCTTGATAATATATATGTCTCCCTTCTCGTCGAAACTGACATATAGATCGCAAGTAACGCTGGCGCCGTGTTTTTATATCATTTCGATCAATAAGTGTGCTCTTGCGTGACCGTGCAACAAATTTAAAATTAAGATGCTTCAAAATTTTTCTGAGGGTGTCTGGAAACCTTGGGCATTTCTGGATCATCGTTCATCACTTGTAAAATCTAAAATAGTAAATTTTATAATAGTTTGGAATCATTAGTTATATATAAAAGATGTAGGCATAAAATAATACTGTCTGACTGATTGACTAACCTTTGCAATGGTTGGAGGTTCATTTAGGTAAAAGATCTGATAACAACTCTTCGCATTGCGGAGAATGTAAATTTATCACTTTTATCTTTGAAACTTCGCTTTGGTCCAGTTTTTTTAGGAGGGGTTGGCGGCGCACCTTTATTTACTTCCTTCAAAACGTTACAAACAGAGCGTGAGGTTATGCCCAATATGTCAGCAACTTTGCTCATACATTCATTTTCTTCCACAACTTCAAAGGCCTCCAATTGCGCAGAAGTTTCATTTTTCACGTACTTGTAGGCGTTGCGGATCATTACTTTTTCAGTAACAGTGAAAGCTTTTCGTGGACGTTTTTTTCTTGGGGACAAGAAAACATCCACGTCTTTTTGTGATGTACTTGGCTGAGGATCCATTTTGATGGAAAACCAAAACAAATAGATTCACTCAAAGTTCACAAAAACTATAAACGTAACAACAAACACAACGTAACAAAACTGTAACAAAAACCCAACAAAATATCGATTCGCAATGAAACCAGATATTCATGCAGTTAGACTGGGAGAATGAAGCCGAATGACAAGATAAACAAAATGGCGATAGCTGCACGAGCGCGCACGGATTGCCAATACCGAAAACTATCTAGTCTCTTTTATTATAAGTTTTGTTTTTAATATAAAAAACAAAAATATTATTTTTTTATAAAATAAAGCAGCGGTTACTAATTAATAAATAATTATTATGGATAATTATGTATTTATTTAAATAAAAATCAATAATTTAGTCTAACTGGCACACCAATATTATGATTACATAAACATAAATCGCGATTGTTTATCGATTTTTGTGTTCATCACTACACTATTAATATGCGGTATCATTATTTTACAAAATGACAGTAGCTAATGTCAAATGTGGAATCGAATTATAATTCCGACTGTAGTATAATAATTCCCGCCCGATTTTTATGACGCTTATAAGAGTGAGTCCATCTAGATATATAATTTAATCTAAGTTAGTTGTATGTAGGTATATCAAATTATGTATCATCCATTCATCCATCAGCCTTTTAAAGTCCACTACTGGACATAGGCCTCCCCAAGAGTGGGGGATAGTGCCGTAATCGCCACGCTTGGCAGGTGGGTTGGCGATCGCTGTTGTTGTTAATACTCGAAAGGAGAGCTGCTGCCCACTCCCCCGGTATTCCCTCAGTCGGCTCTTACGACTTCCAGGGGTGGGACAATTCTAAAGCCGGCCCCACACGGCATGTATTATTTATAATATACCTATAAATCCTCGTTGGCAAATATTTTATTTGTTTCTAGCACCGCCAAATAAATATATTCGCCAACATATCATGGTATAATCACATCATCATGGTTAACAACTAGTCATAGGCCGTTCCCTATTTACACCTCAACATCTGAGAGTACGGCAGTGCGCGAGACCAAGTACCAGCAACGCCGTGTGCATCTTCACACAAAGCATTTCAGTGCGTTTTTCATGTAGGTAACCACAACTAAAGTGCTAAATGTTGTTTTGCAAGCAAGGCGTCTTTCAAGATTAGCATTTATATAAAATGAGGTCTTTAGCTTATATCATTACGAAGAACCTTTGCTGTGCCAATTTTGGAATCTACCTAAGAGTAAGTAAGTAACTTGAAAGCTACCTAGGTACCTACGATACAAAATTATATGAGCTACCTAAGTAGGTACCTACTTACTGATTGATTATAAAAGCACTTCCAGTGTACTTAGAACTCTTAGAAGTCTGATATGTATTGGGCACAATGACAGGTGTTGCCATAAGTGAAGAAAAAAAAACCAGACTGATCTACCTACTTTTGCCTATACTTTGTGAAAAATCCATGAGCTCTAAGTTAGGTTCCTTTGATTTTCGGAGAATGAGCGTTCAAATATTAGTGAAAAAATAATAAATACACTGCCTGTTTAAAATATACCTACTGAGAAAGCAAGCTGCATCGGTGGTGCAGCGGTAGTATGAGCGACTGCTGACAATAAAGTATCAGGTTCGATCCCCGGTCGAACAGTGTTTTGGGTTGTTTCGTAAAAATAAAAATTGAAATGTGCCCGGTAGACGGCAATAGGCTCGCCCCCTGGGACTTTAACATAGTCGGTGAACCGTGGTTGTGTAATAAACCTTTGCGATACCTCTCAGGGGATATCTACAGGCGTGAGACTGTGACTCTTTTGTGAGAGAACATTAGATGGCGTTGCTTGTAGAAAATGAACTAAGTAATACTTATTTTTGAAACTGTAAAAATAATTCAATTATCGAACAATCACGACCGGAATGATTGGAATGATTAATCAGTTCAAAAGATGACCGGTATGCATGGAACTAGTATTATGATGTTACGTCCATGCCGGTATGTCTAAGTATTTAATTTGGATGTTCCCTGCATTCAAATAGTTTTATCTTATCCAACGGGACATTGGCAAAATCATAGACGTAGTACTGAAAAAATCCTACGCAAATTTGTATAAGTCTTCAATCAACTACACAAGCTAAAAGTCTAACCTAAAGTTGAAAAAGAGAGAAAGTTGAAAAAGAGAGCTTTTCTGCGATCAGGACTCAATCCTGCGTCCCATTCCCACCCAACCCGGGGAAGTGGTCTGCCCCCTTAGAATGTGATTCACAAAATTGTATGGACATAGTATTGTCTTATTTGTGATCGGTAGTGCTATAGACGCGTGATGTCGTAATAATCGCTCACCCAATTGCGATGATCTCTCAACCAACGACACGATGAGATGTCGTAACGATTTAGTGAGTTACATTCTATGGGCCCTGGACCGCTAAGCTCAATCTCCACTTCACGTTTGTTTTATATGTCTTTAAGACCCACGACACCTATCAGATGCATTTACATGCATTTTATTCCAATATACGTACTTACCTTTTTTTTTTGTTTAGTCGGGACCAATATACCTACCTGGTAACTTTAATTTTCCAATAAAATTCATACTCCAGAGATCTTCCTCGGAGCCTCGGGTCCAGAGCGCTTCCTCGGATTAGCTGGGTCGCAGGTTTGAATCCTGCTCGCAGGAAAGCTCTCTTTTTCCATTTTCACAATAATTTGTTCTTTAAAGTAGCTGAACATGTCAAATGCTAAAATACAGATTTAAAATAAATAATTAGGTAAAGACTTGCCTTAAATATATGATTTTCGCGCTTTTATTACTTATAATAAAATAACTTCTAAGTTTACCCAGCAAGGTACGTTTCACAAAATTTAAAAAACTGGCAAAACTTTTTGGTGTGTTTATTATTAAAGGAGAAATTTGAGTATGTCTGGCAATATTACGTAACTGATTTTATTTAATGTCACTTCATTCGGCTGTCAAACTGTTTCGAAATTGGTGGTGTATTTGGCGGGCCAAAAGTCGTCCCTAAAAACTTTTTTAAAAACTAGATTTGTGATTACAGCAGGTAAGTTAGTTTTTTATCACTGTAAGTTTGTAATAAATAAACAAGACAGATCGAATACCTAAAGCGAAATCTCTCTTAAATTCGAAAATATGATGGTGGGCAATATCAAATCCGTTTTTCTAAAGCGGTTGTTACAACTTTGCCCATCAAAATATTACCGTTAGGGTTGTCACCTCATTCTTAAATTAAATCTGAGATAAGTAGGTATTTTGCACGGAGTACGGAAAAGAGCGGAGGTGTTTCAAGGCAAAATCTCTTTAGAAGGTAGCGTCGCTAAATGCGGGTGTTCGGGGGACGAGATACAACAATAGCTCCACCCCCATATCAAAATCCATCTAGCGGTAAAATGTATTATACAGCATAATAGTGCAAATTTTTCATTAATTTAGTTTGTCTTTTCACCACTACGGCGTTACAAGCAAAACAGTTTGTTCCAAAACATTCTATATGCGTTAGGATGGCTAGACGACAAGGGCAGGTGGAGGCGCACGGTGGGTTTTTAGTGGGTGAGAGCCCCACACTACCCCGTTGTCTCCCCGGGCAGCGGGGTGTGCGGTAGGACATTTTTGCCCACCTAAAATAAAAAAAAAATAAAAAAATAAAAAAAAAAGGATGGCTGGACCACATCTATACTAATATTATAGAGGAAAGATTTGATTGTTGGTTTGCATTGAATAGGCTCCGAAACTACTGGACCGATTTGAAAAATTCTAGTCTTATAGGATTTCCTCCCTCTCTGCTACTATCATGGCTGATTGTTATGTATAGTTTTAGAGTGGTCTATAAAACAAATATATTTATGAATATGTTATAGTATTTTATTGCCGAACCGGCATAAATACAATAAATATTCAACATACTCTACGTTTATCCCAAAATGTTTAAAAATAAGTATATACCCGTGCGAAGCCGGGACGGGCCGCTAGTGTTGTTTATATATAGATAGTCTGTATTAGGCATAGACGCAATGATCAAAAGACCAACGACGCGTTGGAGTGAAAGATCCTAATCAAGTACAAACCACCGCCGGAGTAACAGAGATAGTGAAACAAAATGCCGTATGGCAATGTTTATCAGGATCAGGTGGAGTCGTATGCACTTGTAATATAGGCGATAACTTTCCTGTTAGATCTAGAAGCTGCGTTATACATTCGCTTCTCCTCTTTTGCGTTCGGGTCTTGACACCTCCTGGCCTTATTCAAGGCCAAATAGGTGAACTGCTTCTGACGTGCAACCCCCTGCAGGTACTGTTAAACCAGGGACGGCTACGACCACTGACGGGTATCTTGGGGTAAATTAATCTTCACTATAACAAAATTATAGTTTTGAAACACAATCCAATCCCAGTCTCTTTTTTGTATCACTTCTATAATATATAAGCTGTTGGAAAAGTGAAATTAGGTTATATTTTATTTTGATGAGTCTAGTAACAAAAATGTTTCTATTGCTAAGAGTTGCCATTAATCTTTTGTATTACATATATCGTTTGTTTATGAAAGCTTTATTCTGAATATAGATTTATTTCACTTGTATGAGTCTATAAATGTTCTTATTATGTTTAAGTAGGTACTAAGAGTTAATATTATATTGTTATTTTTAAAGCTCGTTAGCATTTTCTTTAAAATTTTACGATTGTTCAAATATTTTTTGATTAATGTTTAAGAGCAAACTACGTGATACGTGATAACGTACTTGTGTACCTACACCATACTGCTTCACGATAAAAAAGTGACAGCCCTAGCTCATCGTTTTATTTGAATGAAAAATTACAAAAAAATGTTGCAACTTTGCCCACTCAAATTTGATAGGTAATATAAACGTTTAAACGTTTAGTGTTAAGGTCTTATGATAGATTGATTATTTTTCTAATATGGTCTCCAAATCTTATGTACTTAAGGTAGAAAATACCAAAGTTACGGGGGTTTCTGCGAAATGGGCAAACTTGTAAAAAGTACTTCATATTTGGCCCGGTGTCTAAATTTAGGATATATATATATATAATAAGTGGAATAAAAATCGGAGCAATTTTCGGAGAATTCTGGGCAAAGTTGTACGGTTTTACGGTACCTATTGCATATATTTTCGCCTATATAAGGTACCAAATACACGCTTTCCTAAAAATATCCGACATTCGAATTATGCCTTAACCCTTTAACAATGTTTCGTACCTACAGAAAGATATATTTTGGACATAGAGTGAGACATTGTAGGTACCTACATCTGATGCCCAAACAGTACACTAGCCGATCGGAACGACATCCATACTCTACAAGGAATTGGAGAAGGTATTTACTTAGTTACTTAAGCATCCACCGGATGCTTACCTAAGTACTTAGAGGATCACTAGCTATCGGAGATCGCCATTATGGCTTTCGTTACATACAGTCAGTCTGCTGATAATCTACTCTTATACCTATCTTATGTTACCTTTAGGCTTGACGTTTAGCCTGGACATCGCGAAAGCATTCGACAGTTCCATTTATAGGACCTCTGTATATAAGTTAAGATCCTATACAATCCCTGAATGACTACACAGGAATCGTCAGCTTAGTCGTAGTAGACAGCTGTTGTTCCAGTTCCATAATGGTAAATGTTGGCGTACCACAAGGTTTATACCAAATAGCAATACGGGTGCGCGACATATCGGCCATCAGAAAGCCTCTCAGCCTATTAGAGATGGACTCAACTCGTGTTCGAAGTGAGCTTTCTATTGGATGGGCTTTGAAATAGGGGTTATAAAAACTTAGTTAGTTGGTTATTTTTAACCCCATGAACACAAATCTGAGCGTTCCCTGCAAAGAAGGACCTATTCGTCGTACCGCGTTTGTTCTAAGGAGTAGCTGTTGCGGTCTCCGAGAATATTGGGATCTTCGGCGTTTATATCTGTAAAAGTCAGGTCAGTACCTACCTAGTCATTTTTAAAAGATCAGAAACTGTTATAATAATATTGCAACATTTATACTTGATTACATTACAATTTATTAAGTACATGATACTTAAATTAATGAAAATAAGCAAAATTCTGTAACTGCGTAGTATCGTAAGTACTTAAAGTGTAAACTGCGCAATATTGTTATTATGACTGGAATTCACTATTAAAAATAGATAGAATTACATACTTGTTTAACCTTAAATCATTCATATCAGGAAAAATAATAAACCGAAAGTCATCACTGCGATAAAGAGGCCCCCAGCAGTGTGTTATCATTGGGCCTTGTTATGCAGTGTGGAAAACGATAAGTACCTAGGTACTTATAAATTAAAATATTCCGCTAAAGATAAACTAACCTACTCATGGCAAGTATATTTTTTGTACCATTGATAAGAACATTGATTTGTATCGTTTGTTATGACCATAAGCCCATAAACATTATTTTAACGTAAAAAAATCTACCTACTCTTAACTAGGCATACAAAAATTAAGAACTTATATTTTTTTACTGGATCGATATATAGATATCTATAGGTAGGTATAAGAAGAGCCAAGTCTTGTACCTACTTAAGGATTTGGGTTGAAGTTACCCTTCCTGTCAGACTAATTTTATATACCTATTATATACTTATGTTAGACTTGTGTAGTACGTGTACGAGGTACGAATAGGTAACGTTAGTTAGCACTGAAAGAAATGTTTTCTTACGTTATCCCTTATTCGGACTATTCGGACTATCAGTACATAACTCACTATGGTTTAGTGTCAAGAAGTTATATAAGATTTGTTAAAATTCAACATAACGCTTTTACTTCTGTTAAATGTGGGTACTGTTTATGTTTTTAGAGATAGGTTTTGCGCCGATCCGCAGAACGTCGAATTCATAAAATAAAATAATAATAAATATAAAAAAATATATATAATATAATTGATGATCAGTTATGTAGAGTAGAATCTGCAATTCTGCATACAATATATACATACATTACATACACTACGTAGTACGTATTCTAATGCTTTAGATCAAATAAGTTCTTTTATTTACTTTCACCATTTAATACATTCAATATTCGTTATTTTTAATGTTTAAGTGCTTGAAATACATAACTTTTGTCCGTGTGGTGACGAGTTAAGAATACAAGTGTCACCACCCCAGTCTTTCCCACGGGTGTCGTGTGAGGCGACTAAGGGAAGTAAGCAATTCCATTGCATGCCTGGTGGTAGGGCTGGGTACCAAGTGGGAGTACTTACTTGGTATCGGGCCCGAGCGGGTTGGTACCACCATCTCCCGTGAGACCGGCCATGAAGCGCATCGTTGCGTTTTGGCTGTAGCAGGATATAGCTGTTTATTCTTTCATTTCATATCTGAAATTAAATAGTGAGTAGCGGCTTGACAATAATACCGCGAGGTATAGTTGAGTCCATGAGCGGCGGTTACTATTTACCATCAGATGGGCCGTGGCTCGTCTGTCACTAAATGCAATAAAAAAACTCCTATTACTTTCTGATATTTACGCGAATGTTACACATTTTGAAATAAAACTTCGTTTACGGAATCTATCGCGTTTACTTAATTTTACTACTATCCCGACGTTTCGAATACTTTACAGCATTCATGATCACGGGTGGACTTAGATGATAGATATCAGCTTTGGACGTCTATCATCTAAGTCCACCCGTGATCATGAATTCGAAACGTCGGGATAGTAGTAAAATTAAGTGAACGCGATAGATTCCGTAAACGAAGTTTTATTTCAAAACTCCTATTATATTGCTAATAATAATATAATAAATGTGTACGTAATACGTTTGTATATTTGGATGTTAAATGTGTGTTACTTAATCACGCCAAAACGACTGAACAGATTTGGGTGAAATTTGGCAAAACGATAGTTTATACATAGGATACTTTTTATACCGGAAAAATGTGAGGTTCCTGTGGGAAAGCTACTTTTGCATACAGATAATTTACCATGAGTGAAGTATTATAGTGACCCAGTTCCGAGGTCCAGACGAATTCGCGCACAGCAGCTAATATTATAATAGAACAACGCTTGTGAAATAGAAAAAAATAACTATTTAAATTATAATACTTTCTGATATTTACGCGAACGTCAGCCTTGGACGTCTATCATCTAAGTCCATCCGTGATCATGAATGCTGTAAAGTATTCGAAACGTCGGGATAGTAGTAAAATCAAGTAAACGCTATAGATTCCGTAAACGTAGTTTTATTAAAAAAAAAAAATTAAATTTTCAATATTTGTAACCAAAGAGCATGTAATACTTATGTACAAGGTACGTTTAAGATGTTTCCGAACGCTATAGTAGAATCAGTATACATTCCTATTCGTAAATGTAATCGAAGCATCGTGCTTTATTTGGTCACACTGCGGTACCAATAGTACTAATAGTACTATTAAGGTGTACTAGTACCTTATTCGGACTGTGCTGTTACGGTACGTACCGTAAAGTGTCCGATTAAGCCCAAGCCTATAATATGTCTAGATGGACGCTCGGAGTTGCGACCGCGTCAAAAATAATAGGGGTGAACTTTCCATCCCTATGCTGTTAGTGTCAATCATGACGTCACTTGAGACGGTTGTATCCAAGCACGAAAATATGTAATTTAAAATGTACACTTTTGTAATTAAAGTGTGCTGAAACTACAAAAATCGTATAAACAGCACTAAAAATGTCTACTATCATCGCTGCCGCACCAGCGGATAATAACATTATTTCATACCATTACTGGCTAAATAAGTCATTCAAATATTCCGAAAATAAAATGAATTTTAGTTCGTATTTTTTTGTGTGATACCGTTTATGAACTTAAACTTTTTCCCAAGTAAACATGCAATGTTGATAATATTTAAATGATAGAAACTGTACCTAACATAATTATTATCGTTTTTAATGGATTCATAATGCTGCACAGGTGTCATTTTCGGAATCTATACTATTATAAGGCTGTAACAAAGCTATATATATATATATTTAAGATATTTGAGAAAAAAATTACTGTATTAGGCTATATAAGGTGTGTCTAAACATTTTTAGATTTTTTGTCTGTTTATCTGTTTGTTCGTTCGCGCATCACGCAAAAACTACTGAATGGATTTTGATGCATCTTTTTTACTTCATATTCAGCTATTTAACAAAAAAGTTTTTGCTTAATGTGTGGATAAAAAAACAGACAAAAATTTAAAAAAAAAATTTTTGAGATCACAATCACACACATATTTAAATATATAATTTCTGTTTTTTTTTTTCAAGATAAAAGCAATGAGAGAGTAATATTAAGAGATAGAGATAATTGACTTTGTAACTACAAAACGTTTTGTAGTATAAGAATGTATTGAATCTATTTTATAATTTCTCCCATAATTTAATAACATGCCACTTTAACTGGTAAACTGGTATCATTACATACGCACACTAGTACGAAATGCACCAGCATAATGATAGCTGTCACGCACACTAGTATAATAATTCCCGTCCGTTTTTTATGACGTTTGGAAGAGTGACACTTCATCTAGACATATTATTAATCTAAGATTATATATAATATATTAACATACCTATCACTATAATATACTTAAGGGTACAGGGGCAAAACAAGGAATGTCACTAAAACAAGTTTTTGTGTAATTAACCCATACAGGTAATATCCAAACCTAGTACTATGTATGGGTAATACCTTCAAAATAGGCTTGTGCTTTAGCAGAACAAAACCTTTTTAAGTCCATAAGGTAAGGTACTGTGGTGACGGACTAAGAATATAAATGTCACCACCCTACTCATTCCCACGGGTGTCGTATGAGGCGACTAAGGGAAGTAAGCAATTATCATCCCTTGCATGACTGGTGGTAGGGTTGGGTACCAAGAGGTAGAACTCACTTGGGATTGGGCTCGAGCGGGTTGGTAGGTACCACCATCTCCCGTGTGACCGGCCATGAAGCACATCGTTGCGTTTTGGCTATAGCAGGAGATAGCCGTTTATTCTAACATTTCCTATCGGTGAAATGAAATGGTGAATAACTTTAAAATATGTATACCTACACATGTATACATACTAAAATTACTAATAGGATCCCACCCAAATGTATTAACCCAACTGCATGATTAATTAATTTCTTGAGAAATGCCACTACCTCACGGATTCGTTATTAAACACACAATGGAATTGCTTATAGATTGAGCCGTGGGCTTAGTTATCAAGATATCTTGAATTACAACACGCGGGGTAAAATTAGGTACCTGGTAGAAAATATTATTTTATATTTTTATGATACCCATAAAGTATACGTAGGTTACCTACCTACATAGTAGGTACCATAGACATAGTAACGTATATATTTATGGTAGGTACATATAATTACGTCTATTTCTCAGAGGGGTAGGCTACGACGACGGTTTGCTACTTAAAATGGCCTGCCGCGGCCACGGCCTTTCGTGCCACACCGACCACAGTATTTCCCCTCCGTGGCAACTAGACGTGAGAGGTGGCGAACCAATGGTAATGGACGTACTAAGGAAGTGACTATTCAATATTTTGAGGGTTTTTCTATATTAAGTCTATAGTTATATTTATATTACTCTATTTGATGGAATAATTTTAATTATTTCGGCTGGAGGACAGAAGGATACGAAAATATTTTTTTATAGAACATTGCTTTTATTTCACAGGTAATATTACAAATCCACGGAAGTAACATGTTGTATTATCAACCCTTACCTATAGTTCCATATACAAATCTTAGTCCGTATTTCTATTTCTAAACGAAAATAAATAATTGCCATTATGTACTGTCAATGTCAAAAAGTACAGGTTATGTTGTCTATTTCCTCAAAAAATGAGTGTTTTAATAAAATTCCGCGATGTTCATTGGTTCTACATCTATCATTTATCAATCAGCTCACAGCATTTACGGTTTTTATTAGTTACGCGCTAGGTTACGCGTGACGCCAAAGAGTATATACTGAAGACGCAATTAAGTACAATGGTTTGCATCGTTTTTAGAATGTAAACAAGAATTATAAAATAAATATAATCTATTCAATAGGTCATTTCTAGAGTACCTATACTTTAAAATGGTTGAATGTAGAGGGATCTTAAATTGTTCATAATGTTGCCCTTATGTTATTATAGCATCAGAATGTTCAGTAATATTAGCAAGGGGTACGACGTAATAATTTATTGCATCTGGTAAATAAAAATGTCGCGATCTGAATCTACATGTCCCAATGGTTGGGCTATCGACACTCCGCCTGACCTGAAGAACAGCGATAACGACGTAAGTTGCCCCCTGTGGAGTTGTTTGTCTTGACGATAATGTGTCCTCTCTGACCTTATCATGAATAACGCTATTCTACATCACGCTTGTATTTTTTTTGTAACTAACGTAAGTAATCGTACTTATATATTTTTCAAGTAATGATAATGCCTAAGGCCGTAGCCGCATGACATATAAAAATACCTAGAATATTGTATAATTGATACCCACCACAAAGTGCTAAAAAAATATTTATATAAGTACCTATTATGTTATCTTTATAAGTAGGGTTATATATAATAAAGACAGCAAAAATTGAAGTGGATTGTTTATTCTAAAACAAAAGAGTTAAAAAATCATTGCGTAATATCTGCTTTAGAATAATTTGTATAAGAAAACCAAAATATTAACTCAAAAGGTTATGTTATTTTAATTTTACTTATTAGGGTAATATTGTCAACAACCTTTGCTGTAATCCGGTCTCTTCAAAATTCTCATTTTAAATCTCCTTCCTTAAGTATTAACTTAAAACCGTAACACTGGGATATAAAAATAGAATCTAAACCACCAGACCTTGATATTACAATTTAATTAATACTATCAATCAATTCTGTAACAGTAAAAGCCTAAAGTTTCTTATAAAAAGTACTTCCATCCATCAGCCTTTCAACGTCCACTGCTGGACATAGGCCTCACCAAGAGGGGATATTGCCGTAATCGCCACGCTTGGCAGGCGGGTTGGCGATCGCAGTGGATGTTGTTAATACTCGAGGGAATGCTGCTGCCCACTCCCCCGATATTCCCTCAGTCAGCTCTTACGACTCCCATGGGTGGAGAGGGGTGAGACAATTCTAAAGCCGGCCTCACACGACCGACGACGAAAAAGTACTTAAGTATATCATAAACTTTAAGTATATCATAAACTTTGAACACGCTTGCAATTGATGTTAAATGACCTCTTATCTTCAGTTCTATTTATTTAGATAGCTACAATATAATTTTACTGTCAAACCAGGTTTAAATAAACACTACACTGTTTTTAAAATGTTATAGCAGGGCTGATACCTTAAATACAAAACTCCATTATCAACAATATTTCTCCCACATTTATCACATAATAAAGCTTGTAATCACCATGGTTCTAGCCTAGCTCGGGTTGGCTTTCTCCTTTAATTATTAGATGTAGTTAAAATATTTTTTTTTTCTATTGAGAGATTGAAAACTGACTTGTGGAACTCAAAAAAAGATAATAATACTTGTAAGGCTAGATTAGTAAGTCTGCAAACCACTAAAATAGTGTCACAGAGTTCCAGTGGTTCGACCAATACATGTGATTTATAAGTGGTTCAGGGCCCCACACTACCCTGTTTGTTGCCGCAAACTATGAGCTGGCTGCACATCTCATAGAAAGAATTTATTCCTCACAGAAAAAAATTACCTGTGCAGATAGGTATTTTTTCTGTCTTAACAAAAATTTGCTAACTCTGCCAAACTGCACTGGTTCAATATGGGGGAATAAAACCTGAATCCTTCTTACGATAAGACAATAGCGGCAGAGTAATGGGTTAAGAAAGAAAGCCTAGATAATATTTGAAATTATTGCTTTCTAATTTCTTTCAGCCAAAATCCATCCTGCTACTGAGATTTTCCTGTTCCATACATATGGAGAAACAGCACAACTATCATCTTCTATAGCATAGATAAGGTATAAGGAAGTGAATAGATAACTAATAAGTACTTAACAAACAATTCAACAGCCTCTAGGGAAACTGACCTAACTTCAAAATTTAATTATCTCAATTATTATTTTTAAATTACGCCACCCGCAAGCAACCAAGGCCCACCGTTTTTTGTTTTTTTTTGTTAAGGCGGGAAAAAAAATTCCTAATCGCACACCCACAAACCACCACCTTACAAATCACGAAACAATTTACTTCGGTAGTACGTTGAATATCCATTATTGATTTAAAGGTAAGAAAGTACCCTTTTTTCTGTTTAGGCGTGAAAAAATGTACCTAACCGCACACCCCGTCGTTTGGGGCAACGAACAGGGTAGTGTGGGGCCTTCCCACTAAAGAAACCCGCCGTGTGCCATCTCTCCGCCTTTATTGGCGGGCCACTGGAACTATGTTACATTCCTTCGGTGGACCAAGGCCCACCTGACGTACCGTACCGTACGTCAGTAAGGAAAGGATAAGTTAGGCGTTTGGGCCTTTCGCGCGGTGCGACGCTCCGTGTGCAAAATATACCATTATAATTATGATATATAGACCATTGAAGTAATGTCACGCAGCTCTAGTGGTCCGCCAATACATGCGGCGAGACGGTACTCGGCAGATTTATTTAGTGGGTGAGGGATCCGATAATTTTCGATACATTTTTGTACAAAGTGTATTTTTTTACCTGTAAAACAGACAAAATTGACAATTTCGTTTCGTGTTTTCAGTTGAATTACCTAGGTACTTTCGTACCACCACTGAAGGAATTTAATATGGTTCCGGTGACCCGCCAATAAAGGCGAAGAGACGGCACACGGCGGGTTTATTTACTGGGTGAGGGCCCCACACTACCCTGTTCGTTGCCCCGAACGACGGGGTGTGCGGTTAGGTACATTTTTTCACGCCTAAACAGAAAAAAGGGTACTTTCTTACCTTTAAATCAATAATGGATTTCATCGTACTACCGAAGTAAATTGTTTCGTGATTAGTAACAAAAAGTTGTTCAAATCTTTATTCGAAAAATTTGATCCCTCTAAGGCTCTAATCCAATACAAATTTTATCTAAATCATACTAATTTATAATATCGGCTCATCGAGCGAGTAAGTATATTTTCTACTTACTTACCATCACGTGATCCCTTGCGGGATAGGCAGAGAGAACATAGTGCCAAAAGGCTCTATTCTTACATACTTCTCTCGCTTCCTTAACATTCATAATTCTTAAACACAAAGTGAAAAATGTGAAATCGAAAATAACAGTCACGAGCAGGATTCAAACCTGCATCTCCTGGATACCGTCCAGATGCTTTGCCAATTCAGCCATCGTGACCCTTGCTCCCGACTGCTAATCTCGATAACACATTCATACTTAACGTCTTTGGGTGACGCCTGCACTATCTGTCGGAAGTATTTTCATACATTATACCGACCAGGTAACCTTAATTTTACAATTAAGATTTTACCTAATAATGATGCAAACCCTATAAATATTTAGATATTTTTAGCATTTGACATGCTTAGCAACATACATTAAACACAAAGTGAAAAATGTGAAATCGAAAATAACAGTCACGAGCAGGATTCGAACCTGCATCTTCTGGATACCGTTCAGATGCTTTGCCAATTCAGCCATCGTGACCCTTGCTCCCGACTGCTAATCTCGATAACACATTCATACTTAACGTCTTTGGGTGACGCCTGCACCATCTGTCGGAAGTAATTTCATACATTATACCGACCAGGTAAACTTAATTTTACAATTAAGATTAATTAATTAATTTTCAATTTAGATTAATGTATGTTGCTAAGCATGTCAAATGCTAAAAATATATATAAAAATATCTAAATATTTATAGGGTTTGCATCATTATTAGGTAAAATCTTAATTGTAAAATTAAGTTTACCTGGTCGGTATAATGTATGAAAATACTTCCGACAGATGGTGCAGGCGTCACCCAAAGACGTTAAGTATGAATGTGTTATCGAGATTAGCAGTCGGGAGCAAGGGTCACGATGGCTGAATTGGCAAAGCATCTGGACGGTATCCAGGAGATGCAGGTTCGAATCCTGCTCGTGACTGTTATTTTCGATTTCACATTTTCACTTTGTGTTTAATGTATGTTGCTAATGCTAAAAATATATATAAAAAAAAAAATATCTAAATATTCATAATTCTCTTTACTTGCTGATTTCGGAGACTCCTGACTCCACCTTCGTTCAGTACGTGACAGATATGGTCTAGGTAGGTTAGTCTCGGCCTCCCCTTGTACCTACATCCTTCAACTTTCGCCTTGTATATCTTCTTAACTAATCGCTCGTCCGGCATTATTTTTACGTGTCCGAACCATCGGAGCATTCCCTTTCGCATCTTCACACCAATACTCTCTTTCATACTCGTTCTTTAACGTCTTCGTGAATGCGCTCAGTCAGCCTAACCCCACAGATTTCCTGCAAAGATTGCATTTGGACCGCATTGATTTTACTCTCATGCTACTTGCGTACCCAACTCCCGCTTTCATTTAATAATGTTGGGACAAGCACTGTGTTGTGTATTGTGCCACGTGCCTTTTGGCCGAGGTAGTGGCTGCCGAGTTGTTACAAGGCTCCGTTCACTCTATTTCCCGCATTTACCCTTCTCTCTATATCAGTGATGGACCTTCCATCCTAGCTGAATCCACTTCTGTGATATACAAATTCATTCACTTGTTCTAGCACAACATTGCCTATCGTTCTTTTGACATATTTTCTGTCTTCTCCTCTTTCAAATCCATCCCAATCATCATCTTCCAATTTCCGTTATTTTAGGGTTTTACGCACATTCATATGTATGTATGTTCTACTTGTTTTGCAAATACGCTATCTGCGCATGAATGTATATGATTGATAATTATATATCTTACTGATACGTCACATTGATAATTTTATTATTGGTAAAAACGTTTCTGGGAACGTAAATAGGTACCTATTTAAGCGCGCGCACTACACACGCTCCAGTAATTTTTGTTTATGTAACGTCTTAACTGGTGTAATGGTGAACAACCTCAATTGTGTGTTGTGTGATTTTCTCACGGTGAGTTTTTCATTACGAATTTAGTTTCCAATAAGTCTATTTTTAGTCTCCCAAATTGACCTCTAAACCTTGCTACATAACTTCAACATTATTTTTGCCACAATATATATTAAATTTTTGGTGAGTAGTTTATGTCGAAATGTATTATTATACTATTAAATTTTTATTCCACATTTTCGAACTTCGTGTTCTAGGTAATGGCATGTCAAGCGCTTAAAATACATATAAAAATAACTAGATATTTATAGGTTAATTATTCTTAATTATTAGATATTTTTATGGAAATTTATGGCCTCATATTAACAATGCTGCCTGCACTGCCACACTGCCTCTGTAGTGCAACGAGTGTGAGCGACTGCTGATCATGAGGTTTCGGGTTTGATCCCCGGGTCGGGCGGTGCTATTGAGATTTTTCGCAAAAAGGAAAATTCTCAGGACGGCAATAGGCTCGCCCCTTATTACGTGGGGCTAAAATATAGCTGGCGAACCGTGGATGTTTAATACACCTGCCTACTGAACACAAGCCTGAATACAAGTGTGATGCTATATACGTATCAATAATATCTCAATTGGCAGACCCTCTAAAACGATAAAGCAGAAGTCAGGGATGAAACCTTCCTCGTGACTATAATTAATTTCACTATTTCACAATTTCGCACTTTGGGTATTGGTAAGTTGCCGAGCATGTCAACTGCTTAAACTAGTTATTTATACAACTAACAACAAAGAACATCTGCGGTGGTAACCCTATATTATCAAAGTAGCCGTTACCCCCTAGTCGGTAGGCACGGATATTTGTTATCGTATGTACTATCAAGACCTTTCACCTCGCTCACCCACGATGCTTACGTCGTCCGTCTGCTTATGATAACACAGCTTATAAATTAAAGTTGATTCTCCCTCGCTCATTACTTGCTCAGTGCTTGTTGAAGTATCAGTGCGTGCGCTGTTCGACGCTATACTCTTAATCGAAATATTTTATTCAATTCGTAACCTTTTTCCTCATGGCGAAGTTCATCTACAGTGATTTTCTTTCTCCTAACTAGTTACATTCAGTGTTTTTGCATAGGTATAGACTTTTCGAGTGAAAGAATTTTCTGCGCCATTGTACGTAGTGGGATCATTTCTTCCTAAAATTTACTCTACTGGTAGCATACATGCATTTTTCGAGCAAGCTGATGCAAACAATGACAATTGCCTTAATGTACCGCATCAATCCTATCTACTACTCAGATTATTCAGATACGATCTAAGTTTGCACCTGAAACTTGTTCGGCGGAAAAGCTATTTTTGTTATTGGCACTTTCAATTTGAATATTACAAGTTCGGAGTATATCCAAAAGATATTACCTGACGAAGGATATTTTTTCTTAAATCAAGAAATCATTGAATTTGTTGCATTTCATCAAGAATGGATATCGTGGCAAATGTAAGTCAAATAGAATATAGTGATGAAATGAGTTCATTTTTATCTCGAGTCATTTGAGACTCGTGTTAGGGTCAGAGGTTATCGTTGGTTTTGATTAAACAGTGTCAATATAACAATGTTAATTTGTCCACAGTATCACCCGGTGTTCAAGGCGTTTCTTGCCGGGTCTTTCTCCGGGACGTTTAGTACTATACTATTCCAGCCTTTGGACTTGGTAAAGACCCGTCTACAGAACCCCAACCAACATGTTGTCGCAGCGACGGTCAAGTAAGTATAACAATAGAAACTAATATAAATATTCGTCTCAGCTATAATTAAAGATTTATTATAAACTAGCTGACCCGGCGAACTTCGTACCGCCATATTTTTTTTTCATGAATATTTTGCAATTGCAAATGGTGTTGAAGTAACATTTTGAGATTGTTTGTAATTTTTTTTTTATCTTTTTTATACAATATTTTTTTAATAAAAAGCATCCTATGTTACTTCTAATACCTCCAAGAATATGTGTACAAAGTTTCATGATGATCGGTTAAGTAGTTTTCGCGTGAAAGCGTAACAATCAAACTTACATTCACATTTATAATATTAAGTAGGATATTGAGATTTTATTCTACAATTTTAATGTATTATCTTCACAGCAGCCGAATCCAACCCGGCATGATGACGATCTTTTCAAACATAGTTCGTCAGGACCATATAGTAGGATTATGGCGGGGTATGGTACCTTCAGTAGCGCGCTGCGTTCCTGGTGTGGGCATTTACTTCTCTTCGCTACACTGGCTTAAAGCCAAGATGGGCAAGAGCACAGGTGACCTAGGAGCACTCGAAGCCATCACGCTCGGAGTGGTTGCCAGGACTATGAGCGGCGTTGTCTTAATACCGATAACTGTGATTAAAACAAGGTAAATAACACGAAAGTAAAACGCTTACTAATTAGATTTATGTACCTACCTATCGTAACTCAATGATAGATATGCATTAAAGCTTTATCAATCTACGATCCCGTCAGGGTAATGACCGCTTTAAATATTGGATAAACTTTCGACATAGGCACATTTACCGCTGAAGTTATAATAATAATAATAAATAAATAGTCATGCGACATTTCACACACTACGCACAAGCGTTAAGCTTAGTTTGGGCCTCTGGTCCCAAACTAAGCTTAACGCTTGTGCTATGGTACCAGATTACGGATATAATACATATACCTAATTTTTTTACATACATATAATAGATAGAAAACACCCAGACGCAGTACAAAAATCTGTGTTAATCACACAAATAATTGTCCTGAGTGGGAATCGAACCCACGACCTCGTGCACGGTGGTCTGTTACACTTACACTACCGACTACGCCACGATACCCGTCATCAAGTAATGTAACATAGTTCCAGCGGCCCGCCAATACAGGCGAAGAGACGGCACACGGCGGGTTTATTTAGTGGGTGAGGGCCCCATACTACCCTGTTCGTCGCCCTAACGACTGGATGTGCGGTTAGGTACATTTTTGCCCGCCTTAACAAAAAAAAAGGTATAGGCACATTTCTACACAAATATCGAGACTAGAACTCTTTCTAATTGTACGCGAATACCTAATTACTTTCAACCACTTATTGTCAACCAAAGAAGTTACAAATACCTATAATATTGTTTTTCTTATTTACACAATTGCTATGTATCTTTTTGATAATTATTGTTGGTAGGCTTGGCCCAGGTGTCGTCATAACATTAACCGTTATCTATCAGTATCGACAGATAACAATTCCTTTTAATTACTTTGTTTACTTACTTTCGGTGTTGATAACACTATTAATGTAGTCGGTATTAATGATATCTTATCAAGAAATTTCTTGTTTGTAATGTAACCTACCTACTTATAGTAATCTCGAAGCCGTAAATGATGTGACCAATCCATATATAATTATCGATTTACTTACATTATTCAACGGTGTGGTCTGCGCATACGTTATTTATACGATGTTACTTATTTATGTTGCCTTTGTATGCAAATATATATACCCACCTTATACGATCAGGTGATTTGAAACAGTTGTCACAATGACAATAGGTACACTTTTTTATTTAGATTTTTTTATAAAACTACTTATATTTTTAGCATTTGACATGCTTAGCCATATACATTAAACACAAAGTGGAAAATGTGAAATCGAAAATAACAGTCACGAGCAGCATTTGAACCTGCATCTCCTGGATACCGTCCAGATGCTTTGCCAATTCAGCCATCGTGACAACTGCTCTTGTCTGATAATTTCGATAAGACATACATACTTCACGTCCTGGGTGACCACGGTGGTACCACGAGTGAAGCTTTAGTATGAACGCGCGAAAGTTTGTCGCCTTTTTTCAAACAACACGCTTTTTTTTGTCGTTACGGCGGGGCCTCATACGACACCTGTAGATATAAAATGTTATAACTGTACTTATTTTTTTAGATATGAATCTGGAGTATACAAATACAACAGTATAGGAGGAGCTTTAAAGGTTATATACAAGGCTGAAGGAATAAGAGGATTGTGTTGCGGATTGGGACCCACGTTAGCCAGAGATGCACCCTTCTCCGGCTTGTATCTCATGTTCTATACTCAAACGAAGCAATCTGTACCTAAAGGTTAGTTTCTTTTTTTTATTAACATAATATTAGACTATAAGTATCGTATATAATACTTGTATATATAAAATTTAGCAGGTACGCAAACTTTTAAGAAAAGCAATAACGTAACGCAACTAGCACCTGACACCTGGAAATTGACCATCAAACTAGGCTAACAAGAAATGTTACTAAAAAAATAAGTGATCTGGCGGCCCATTGATTTCAATAGGTATATAGTTAGAAATGAGTTATGTCACAGGGAACGTAATTGTTTTCTTCCGTGTGATCTTAGAATAACAGAAGTGTCACCACCCCGTTCTTTCTCACGGGTATCGTACAAGGCGACTAAGTGAAGTAAGCTATTATCACCCATTGCATTACTCGTGGTAGGGCTGGGTACCAAGTGGGGTTAACCACTTGCTATCGGGCCCGAGCTCCCGTGTGACTGACCATGAAGGACATCGGTGTGTTTTGGTTGTAGCAGGTGATGGTTTATTCTTTCATTTCATATCTGTGAAATGAAATGGTGAGCAGAGGCTTGACAATACTCTCGGTATAGTCGAGTCCATGAGCGACGGTTAGGTGCCATTTACCATCAGATGGGCCGTGGCTTGTCTGCCACATATGCAATAAAAAACTACTATCTGCCATAAAATTATGAGTAGATAATGTCGCACGATATTTTGATAAGGATAAGCTTGTAAGAGTGCAAAAAAGGATACAGCCTAATTCTGGATAAGACACGCTGATTAACTGTTACTTGGGAATGATATTGATAATGCGTCATTCAAGTTTTTGTTGGTCACTGTCGCGTTGTTTTTTACGATGCATCATGTTTATTAAATTATAGCCGTAATCGCGGCAGATAATTGCGTTGATAAACGCTCTAATCTACTTCTAACAGACATTGTATAGCTAACAGTAACATATTTTTAATCCACAAGAAACTAGATATAAACGTACGACGTATTAAAGAAGTCCCCCCCCCCCCCCGCGCCTGTCTATCTGAATGCAATAAAGTACAAATTATTTGTGAATGTGTTAAAAGAGAAGTTTAGTGCGAGCGGAATCAGAAACGAAAAGGAAAGAACAGGCTGTTAGCTTGCTTTTTCGTGTCGTGCAAAGCAATATTATTTTTTAGTGAAATAAATATTTAAAGTCCTTTATTTTATTCTATGGTAACCCTATGAGAATGATATCCATTATTAAAAATATCATTATTTTCAGAATGGATGCAATCTCCAAGTGCTGCGAGCGCTATACACTTCAGCTCTGGAATAATTGCTGGCATAGCGGCTTCCCTGGCCACCAACCCGGCTGACGTTCTCAAAACTAAGATGCAGTTGTACCCTGATAAGTTCCCAAACGCTCTTAGCGCCGCCATATACATACATCAGGTAATTATAACACATAAAATAAATATAAGCATACTTGTGATTTGTATTTTTAGCATATCACATTTATTAGAAAAAAATATTGTTAGTGTAAAAAGGGATATAATCCTCCTCGGAGTCAAACGAACTCTTATATTTTTTATTATATAAAGCCTCCGACTCCGTCCAATCATTTATTTTACTTTTGACATAAGCGCGCCTATGAAGTTCTTTGTTTATTGACAGGTCACCATAGACAAAAAATGCAATGCGTCATGGACCCTGTTTTTTTTTTGAACAGTGAAGAGAACGCTCTTTTGATTCGATATTTATATTTACAACAAAGATTATTCAAGTTGATTTTTTCATGAAAAATAATTATTAATGTGGCCATGTATATGAAGTATTTTCATTTTATTTATATAAGTACAGGGTAAACTCTATTAGGTCCTTCGGTGTAGCAAAAAGCTTGCCATAACAGACTTAAATACAGTTTAGTATGTTTACCTTATATTCCTAATATTGATATTTCTTTTATAGCGCAACAGTCATTTTCTATAACGTATGTTTATAAAACAATACAAAACATCGAACAAAAATAAAATATCAATGTGTTAAATCGATTAAAACTTATTCATAAATATAGTCGAATGTTATAAGAAATAAGATAACGCAATAGGACTGTCAAAAGTAAAATAAAATATGGTAGGACAGGCTATAGTAAAAATATTATATATCAATGATCACTTATATGATGACATAGACTCTTAAACATGAAATCCTGGGTCATCGATATAAAAAAAATACGAGTTCACATACAAATATGTGTCGCTTGACGTCATATAGTGCTATTAGATAAGATATTCTGTGACGTGGTACAAGTATGGCAGTGAAGTTTTGTTGTACTGTGCACCTACATTTTTAATGATATTTGATTCTTAGCTAACAGTAGAAAAAAAAACAAATAAAAAAAAAACATAAAAATATAACACTGATTTAAAACACTGTTTTAGCTGACAGATTCTGATGCTTTGTTACTTTCTGTCAAATGTGCTTTGTACTTTGTTGAAAAGGGACAAAACAGTATTTTAGTTTAAACAGTAGAGCTGTGTTAGTTTGTATGAGTAAGAGCGTAGGAATTAAAGAATTATATAAGTAAAGATCTAATTAAATATGAAAATATCTACACTATTGCAACATGTGTATTTATAAATACAAAGCAACAATAAAAAATAATAGGTACATACTACACTTTAAGAAGAACTTTGTTCAGCATAAAAATAATAAAGAAAAAGACTAATTTGTTACTTATGCAACAGCATACGATATGTACCGCATGATAGGCGCACACGTCATACCTTAAACCATTTTCATTGATAACGTATCTTGTGGCTTATGTTACTGATTACCTAATATTAAAGGTTCTAAGGGCAAAGGAATGAACTATGATCTAAAATTAGTGTCAGTTCTGATTAAGTTTTCTTATTTCATAGTGTGCTTTAAATGGGGCTTTTACTACTTACTCCACTTCGTTTGTGATGCTTGATCATTATTTTTACTACTTGTCATCATGCCATCTTCCTTGCGGGGTAGGCAGATAGAACAGGGTGCCAAAAAGTTCTATTCTTGCATACATCTCTAGCTTCTTCAACATTCATTATTCTCTTCATACACGCTTGCCGGTTTCGGAGATTCCTGGGGGGTTAGGCAGAATCTCATATCTCACATGTCGATCATATCGTGATCACTTTGATTGTTTGAGAGATCCCCGTGATTGGCCAACGAATTGTTGCGACATCACGCGTCGGTTTCTCAACCAGACACAGTGATCACGATACTATCGACATGTGAGATATGAGATTCTGCCTAACACCCCTGACGTCATCTTCAATACATGGCCGTTTTGGTCTACGTAGGTAAGTCTCGATCTTCCCCTGTATTTACATCTTTCCACTTTCGCGTGGTGTATCTTCTTAACCAGTTGCTCGTCGTATTCTTTCCACATGTCCGAACCATCGGAGCAATCCCTTTCACATCTTTATTATCTTTCATAACATCATTGCCAGCAAGAGATTCACCGCTAAACTGCCCCTACGGCAAAGTGATTTAGATGCCGACCTTCCAGTACGGAGTTTTATGGGTTCGATTCCCACACAAGCAAATTTTTGTGCGAAACGAATGGTTGTTGTGAGTCTGGGTGCCCTTTGTTAATTAAATGCTTGTTATAATGTCCGCCGTACATTGATTACTCCTAATACAGTGTAGTTTGTAATATAAAACAAAAAATAAATTATACTATAGGTACCTACAAAAGTAAAAATCTGAACTTTTGACATATTAATATTTGTAATAATAATTTCTTGAGTCATACAACAGATACGTGAAGTCTCGAAGTTTATATATTTACACGACATAATGTACATACTTTATTCGCAGTCAGTTTATCTTTCACGCGCAATGAACGTGTTGCCAATGATCTATAAAGTCAAGTCTGCAATGAATGTTTCCTTAAATATTAAAATGGACTTATGATTACCTTGTTTTATTTTTGCCAATTATTAATTATCTATTTTTTTATCTCGTAAGTCTTGGGGTCGAAAAGTTCAAAGACAAAGTTTTGTATAGTTACTAATGTCATTTTCCGCAAATGGAATAATTATACGAACAATGACGAACGTTGTTATAACAATCAGCAGTTTGATCTGTGTGTCTAAAAGCTTAATACTGTAATTAATTTAAGAACACCATTATGTTTGTAGCTAACCATCTAAGGGAAGGGGAATTCTTAATATTTTTTATATTAAAAGTACTATTCTAACACATAGTATGAAAATAAGAAATCGAAAATAACAGTCACGGGCAGGATTTTAACCTGCATCCCCCGGAATACCGTCCCAGATGCTTTACCAATTCAGCCATCGTGGCAATTGCTCGGACTGCGAATTTCGATAACACATACATTCTTAACGTCTTGGGTGACGCACTCTCGCTCGTGACTGTTATTTTGATTTCCCATTTTCACACTTATGTTAGTACATGGCTAAGCGTGACAAATGCTAAAAATATCAAAGTATTATTCTCTTTAAAAGGTCATGTTCGAAAGATTATGCATGATAACGTAACTGCCATTATAATAAAGTAAACTAGATACATAATATCTATTATGAGAGGGCCCCATACAATAATTTTGCCACGGACCTTAAACAGCGTTATTACCCCACTGGGAGTGGTAATTGTTAACATTTAGAACCTTAGACCATATTATCAGCAAGTCCCTTGTAAAAATTGACGATGAGGAATACGTATTTAGATTTACTAAGGTCACAATTCTAGCTCGTTTGACTCCTATCTATCATTATTTTTTGATAAATATGGGTAGGTAAAATAATTAATGATTCTTAATTGATTGAAGAAAATTTTCTGACAGTTTAATTTCTTTGTTACAGACTTATGGCTTCAGAGGTTATTTCAAGGGCGCTGTACCTCGCATGTTGCGTCGTACACTCATGGCTGCGATGGCCTGGACAGTATTCGAAGAAGTGACTCGATCTATTGGCTTGAAATAAGATATTTTATGTTAAATTATTTGAATAAGTGCAATATTAACGGTATAAATGTTCCTAAATATTACACAAAGTTGTAGATAGTTATTCAAATCTGTTTATTCGAATATTATTTCGCTTTAATTATTATTTTAGTTTCGTTTATTATACTGTTTGGTTTGTGTTTTACGTATTCTTTGTATTATTAATAGCCAGTAGATCGATATGTGATAAGTAGCAGATAATTTAATTATGTAATTAAGAATCTTAATCGACGGAGTATGTATAACATATTCCTAGTGTAGGTAGGAACTTATATGTTTATTTTATGTTTTATAAAATAAAATTATACGAAAGAATATTTTTTATTACTTTATATTATAATGCTTATCGAAATTACTTTTCGCCTAAATAAAGGCCTCTTTATATACATATTTTTTTTCATTTTCTTAGGACGTAATTCTTGACCACTGAAGTAATGTGATACAGTTTCAGTGGCCCGCCAAAACAGGCGGAGAGACGGCACGGCGGGTTTATTTAGTGCGTGAGTGAACCCTGCTCGTTGCCTCGAACGACGGGGTCTACGATTAGGTACATTTTTTTCCGCTTTAACAAAAAAAAGGACTTAATTCTTGATCTTAACTTTTTTCGCGTTTCTAGCTTTCTAAGATGCGCGAAGTGAGTTTGTTTGTTATGCTTTCACAACATAACGTCTAAACAAATCGTCCTGAAATTTTGCATACATACTAGTCATGGGCCGTGTGGGGCCGGCTTTAGAATTGTCCCACCCCTCTCTTCCCACGGGAGTCGTAAGAGCCGACTGACGGAACAACGGGGGAGTGGGCAGCAGCACTCCCTCGAGTTTTAACAAAATTCACTGCGATCGCCAACCCGCCTGCCAAGCATGGCGATTACGGCATTATCCCCCATGACGGGACCGCTCGTTGTGGCGTTCTCTTGGGGAGGCCTATGTCCAGCAGTGGACGTTGAAAGGCTGATAGATGGATGGACTAGTCTAGAAGCCAGAAAAAGAAACAAAGGCTACTATTTATTCTGGAACAAGTAATGTTACCTGTGGAGTAACTATTTTTGCATAAAGCCTAATTATTTTGCTTGTCCCAACGTTATTATCTATATGGAAGCGAGAGTTGGGTATGCAAAAAGGAGCATGAGAGTAAAATCAATGCGGTCGAAATACGATCTCTGCGGAGAATCTGTGGAGTGAGGCTGACTGGCCACATACGTAACCACGACGTAAAATGTGTTCCCGGTAGACGGCAATAGTAAGTATGAAAGAGAGTAAGTATTGATGTAAAGATGCGAATGGGAAAGCTCCGATGGTTCGGACATGTGCAAAGAATGCCGGACATGCGACTGGTTAAGTAGATATGCTATGCGAAAGTGGAAAGATGTTGGTAAAGGGGGAGACCGAGACACCTATCTAGACCAAATCGGTCATGTTTTGAAGGAAGGTTTAGTTAGAGGAGTCTCCGAAATTGGCGAGCGTGTATGAAGAGACTTATGAATGTTGAGGTAGCAAAGCGGTGTATCCAAGAACAGAGCCTTTTGACACTCCGTTCTCACTGCCTACCCGTAAGAGACATGGCGTGATCATAAGTAAGTAAGCTAATTATTGTGCCGCAGATCAACGTATTTATATTCTGAAGTCCATCTGAACGATGTCGCACCCAGAATCTAGTATTAATCTCAAGCAATCGCGTTTACCATAATATTCAAAACATATATTATCTTATTTTGACTTTTTGATGTGAAACATCTAATGCGGCGGGAGTATAAAATCGGCTGTTAGCGTGGCGAAGCTTTTATTTTACTTGTCTCCTTCAACCCCAGGCTGTCACCACTGCGACTGCGGCGAGGACTCGGTGCAGCACACGCTCGAGTCATGCCCGGCCTGGGATGTGCAGCGCCGGGAACTCGCTGCAGTCATAGGCGTGGACCTGTCGCTGCCGGCCGTTGCGCGAGCGATGGTTGGCTGTGACAGGGCCTGGACCGCGGTCGCCGCCTTCTGCGAGGCTGTCATCTCGCGATGATGCCGCCCTAGCCGAGGCTGCGGACGGTGGGGTCGGGGAGTACCCTGCCGTCCGCGGAAGCCTACCGCGAAGGTGTGACGCCCACATGCGTGGGGCGTCGCACAAGAGAGGGTCCCGAAGGGGCTGCCGCCTGCGGATCGCGGTCGTAACGACGCGGTACCCGTGATCCGCCGTAGCAAGGGCGGGTGGAGGCGCACGGTGGATTTTTAGTGGGTGAGAGCCCCATTCACCCCGTTGTCTCCCCGGGCAGCGGGGTGTGCGGTAGGACAATTTACCCACCTAAAAAAAAAAAAAGGGTCAAATTATGGAGCTGGAAGATGACCACAGTAACTCTGTAATGAAACGACGTAACCCCATCGAGGTTAGATTCATTTGATTCGTCTTGATGAGTACTTTGTCTTTAGATGGTATCCAGGGTCTGATGATGGAGCTAGAAGGTGGCCATAGGAACTCCGTTATAAAACGAAATAAATCCGTGGAGTTTCGGTTCGTATGAATTGTCTTGACGAGTACTTTATCTCTAGATTGTATCCAGGGTCTGACGATGGTGCTGGAAGGTGGCCACAGTAACTCTATAATGAAACAACGCAACCCTATCGACTTTATACTCGTTTGATTCGTCTTGAAGAGTACTTTATCAAGTTATGATCATTTTATTTCTACAAAATAATTTCGATGTTTTCACATCTGCTAGACGTCCCGTGACGTCTAGTTTTTTTTTATAATATGTGGGTGACAAATAAGAATACGGTTATATATACCTGATGGTAAAAGCGGTTACCATCGCTTATAGTATAGAGGCATCACTTACGCGTCGCCATCTCCAAAGAAAGGGAAAGGAAAGATAATAACGATAGGATAGGTGGGATACTCAGGAGGGCATAGAAAGGAGGATACGGGATACGAGTGAGAGCGCCGCCAAAAGCTCGACCCCCTTGGTCGGGCTTTCGGCGCTCTCACTCATCGTACGAAACAACGCTGGTACCTACCGTTGTTTCACACTGATCTTCTGTGAGATGGTGGTACTTCCCCGATCGAGCCGGCCCGTTCATGTGGGGATAAGCAATGCAACTGCGAGTCAGGTCTGGTTATAATCGGGTCAGTATTTTATTTTTCAGGATTTAGAATACCATTTTAGATTTTATTGTGATCTGATTACCGGCTGGTATTTAAACCACACGGACATTTGTGCAGTCAAATTGAAAAGTATAGTGATATGAGTTCCCAACCATTCCAACAACCAACAGTTCATACCATTATTACTACGAACAAAGGCAATCTTATTGCACACAGTACTCGTCTCCACAGAATTAGTAGATCTATCATGGGTCAGTGTACGTATATACTTCTACAATAAAATTCCTGAAAATATAAGAAGCATCTCATTATATAAGTTTAAGAAAGCCATAAAAATTAGACTTTGTAATAAAGGTTTCGGATTATCTTGAGGATAAAACAAAATGGGCTTGAGCTGCTCCTCATACATTAATTTTAACTAGTTTATGTGATATATTATGCCATTTTGATCTATATTTTAGCACTTGACATGGTCAGCTACTCGTAAAGTACAAATTATAATTTGTGAATAAGGAAAAAGAGTATTTTAGTACGAGCGGGAATCGAACCTGCGTCCCTTCCTTTCCGGGGAAGTGCTCTAATCCATTGAGCTATAGTACCATTTCTAGAAATACCGAATTTCCTCATCACATTTGTCTTAACGACCAACGTCATCTATCGTGCATTTACATGCATTCATCCAATGATGTAAGTTTAATTTTGCAATTAAAATTCATACTATTGGATGGCGTGATTTTTCAAACATTTTGATCTATATTTTAGCACTTGACATGCTCAGCTACTCGTAAAGAAAAAATACTCTTTTTCCTTATTGACAAATTATAATTTGTATATTATGCCATCTTGGTTGCAGCATTTTTTCGTGTCATTTTAGTTATAAGAATTATATTAAACTGTAATAAATGTGCAAATTAAAAAGTGGCCCATAAGTTTCTTGCCGGGTTCTTCTCATAAAACTCTATACTATAGAATCCGACCGCCAGTCGCAATTGCACGCGCCACTTTGTTGTTGCGGATGCAGTTGCCTCAGGCGCTCGTGTTAATTATCAGTGAATTCTTGACGATTTTAAGTGCTATATAATCGGCCTATAACAGATAAGTATTTTTGAATTTTAATATTCCGCAAATGCATCAGTATCGTCACGAGCGCCCGGCAACTTGTTGAATATACCGCATAGCGTCCTACATCGCAATTTAGTAAGTTGTTGTGCCAGTATTCTTGCTTTCTTTTTATCTTTACTAATCTCCCTTCTATGCTTGAGGAGAGTTGAGGAGTGCGGATTACAGCGGATTGACAATTCATGGGTGTGTGGTTTCTTTGTTGTTTCCAAACGTAACAAACAACGTTCATATTATCTCAGGCCAAAAAAAAAGAATTAACGCATCGTCAACTAATTAAGTCATTTTATAAAAGTGTGCGATTGAATGTTGTCACCTGAAAGACAAAAAATCTCTATAATTTGGGTAATTTGTTAAAAGTTCTGTTTGAAAATAAGAAAAGGAATAGTAAAGCTATAAAATACGAGGAGTGATCAAAAAGTAGTCAGAACGACATACTCCTTGGTAAGAAAAAAAATAAATACTGGCAGGCATAGCTCAGATACATATTTGAAATAATAATAAAGAAAAAATCTTCGATTCTCTTTTGTTTTTTTCTGAATGCAGTCATTTGTTTGCTTCGTGTCGGAACGTGTTCTCGAAAATAAAGAAAACCGAAGTACGAGCCGTTATTAAATACCTCTGTTTAAAAAAGTTAACGACGCAAGAGATTAATTGCGATTTGGAGGCAACATTCTGCTCCGCCGTATTCCACTGTTGCAAGGTGGGCTTCTCAATTTCGAGTAGGGAGAACGAGCACGGAAGACGAACATCGTTGCGGGCGTCCATCGACGTCAGTCACCCAAGAAAATGTTGCGAAAGTCGAGAAAATTGTATTGAGCGATCAAAGAGTTACCATCCGATACTTAATTCAAGAAACGGGCATTTCATATGGAAGTATTCAATCCATATTGAAACAATCTTTGAATATGAGAAAAGTCTCCGCAAGATGGGTGCCGAGAATGTTAACCGACAGTCAGAAACAAAATAGACTTGACATTTGGAAGATATTGTTGGACAAGTTTCAAGAAGATTCTTTTGTCTCGTTTCGTAACAATGGACGAAACATGGCTCCAATATTTTGATCCCGAGACAAAACAGCAATCTTCGCATGGAAACGACCATCATCACCGACCCCGAAGAAGTTTCGTGCCGTGGCATCGGCTGGCAAGGTTATGGCCTCAATATTTTGGGACTCAGAAGGGATATTGTTGATTGATTACCTAGAGCGTGGAACCACTATTACAGGCCAATATTATGAAGCTTTAGTTCCCAAGTTGAGGAATGCCATCAAAGAGAAAAGGAGAGGGAAACTTCGAAGGGGCGTGATGTTTCATCACGACAACGCACCTGCGCACAGGTCGACAGTTGCGATGGCTGGTTTCAAATTGGTTGACCACCCCCCTTGTTCACCAGGTCTGGCGCCTAGCAATTTTCATCTGTTCCCCAAATTGAAAGAATACTTAAGGGGAAACAGGTACGAAGACGATAACGAGGTGATGGATGTCGTGGAGAGCTTTTTTCAGGACCAAGACAAAACTTTTTTTTTGAAGGGATTGAAGCCTTGGAAAATCGCTGGAGTCGGTGTGTAGAGAGACTCGGAGACTATGTAGAAAAATTAATTATTAAGTTATCAATAGTCATTATATTCTATCTCATTCTCACTACTTTTTGATCCCTCCTCGTAGGTATACCTTCAAAGAGGTAGACAGCAAATTAGGGTAATTTGAAAACATACTCTGGCGTTAAAAGCGGTCGAGATGTGATGGTAGATTTGCCTCGCTGTGGTAGGCCATCAACGTCTGCAACTGAAGTTAACATTGCAAAAATTAAGGAAATAGTGACTGAAAATCCTCATTCAACTTTGAGAGGATAGCCGCCGAACTTTCTGTGTCTCACGAGTCGATCCGTACCATTTTAAATAATCACTTGGGTATGAAACATGTTTCCGCTCGGCTAATCCCAAAAGGCCTGAATTTTCTCCAAAAACTCAATCGCATGAGAGTCGCTGAGTACATGCCAGAACGAGTCAATTCCGACCCAACATTCATGAAACGCATTGTTACTGGTGACGAGACGTGGGTTTACGAGTTTGACATGTAAACTAGTCAACAAGCTTCGGAGTGGCGACTTCCAACTGAACCGAAACCGAAAAAACCACACCATAGTCGATCAAAAGTCAAAGTCATGTTGACTGTTTTCTTTGACTATCGCGGTGTTGTGCACTCGGAATTCTTGCCAGAAGGTCAAATAGTAAATAAAGAATATTATTTGAGCGTTATGCGGCATTTAAGAGAGTAAATTCGACGAAAAAGGCCAGATTTGTGGAAAGAAAATTCTTGGACCTTCTTTGCACCACGATAATGCCGCCTTCACACAAGGCCATCATTGTAAATGAATTTTTGTCCAAACACTCAATAAATACCATCGAGCAACCACCATATTCATCAGATATGGCTCCAGCCGACTTCTTTCTTTTCCTAAACTCAAATTACCACTTCGTGGCACCCGTTTTCAATCGGTAGAAGACATAAAGGAGAATTCGCGGCGAGAAATGAACACAATTCCGGAAACAGCGTTTAAAAATATTTTGATTATTGGATTATTCGTTGGCGTAAGTCTATTGTTTCTGAAGGAGCATACATTAAAGGTGATAAAATAAATTTGGATGAATAACAAAAATTTTGTGTATTATTGATCTTTTCCCGGTACTTTCTTGACAGAGTAGTATATTTAATATTGATTACCGTGCGTATAAAACTCTTAATAAGATTTATCATCACGTGAACATTTTCTCTCTAAGCTCTAATCTAATCATAACTGCTTTAGATTTGAAAGGTCAATTAATGTTATACCTACGCCTGACGTAAATATCTAACATATCCGCTTGGTGGTTAAATAATAAAAGACTCGCCAAAATGTGACAAGATCTATTTGTTAGGTATTTCAACTGTCAACTAAGAAAGTAAAATAATGCAGACCATTTTCGAGATAAGGTATCAAGCGTTCCGTATCTCGAAAAGTGGTTTGGTATTGTTTCAGTGCCAACCCATCTGGCGTGTGTTAACCTGGAGAAAACGACGCGTGATGTCGCAATAATCCATTGGCCAATCACGGTGATCTCTCAAACAATGACAGTGATCACGATACGATCAACATGTGAGATATGAGATTCCGTCTAACTTCCCTTAACGGTATCTTCTCCACTAAAGGAGTCCCTATGTTCAAATTTAAGGTTCTAAGGAAAGAATATTGGTACTAGAAGTACCAAGTTTCGTCTTTTATACAATTTACTAGTCGGCTCGGCGAGCTTTAAAATTGGATCAATATACCTAATTTATTTATTTATTAATAAATAAATAATAATATCAATGAATTAATAATAATACTAATAGCAACATTAATAATTATACTATTATCCTCTTACAAAAATAACTGCACTCTGCCTATAAACAACATACATTAATAACTGCCTCTGTGGTGCAGCGGTAGTGTATGCAACTACTGATCATGAGGTCTCGGGTTCAATCCCCGGATCAGACAACGTTATTGAGCTTTTTCGTAAAAAGAAAAATTCTCAGTAGCAGCCCGGAGTTTGGAAATATGCCCGGTAGACGGCAATAGGCTCGCCCCGTATTACGTAGGACTTAAACATAGCTCGCGAATCGTGGGTGTGTAATACACCTCTCCCACCCCTTCGGGGAATACAGGCGTGATGCTATGTATTAATAGACTCACGCTTATTTCCCAAAGGGGTAGGCAGAGACAACGGATTACTATTTGTCATAAAACGGCCTTCCGATGAAGGAATTCGGTGTCGCCTGACCTGGAAATCAGTGTCGTTCGGATGACTGGACAAAGCTGTATACTTTTTTTTTTCTTAAGGCGAATGTACCTGGCCGTACACTCCATAATTCGGGGCAACGGACAGGGTAGTGTGGGGCCCTCACCCACTAAATAAACCTGGCGTGTGCCGTCTCTCCGCTTGTACTGGCGGTCTAATAGATTTGTCATTACTTCAGTGGTACTAAGCCGTTTACGTCGTCAAATGGGTTAATTTATCTTACGTCGTCAAATATAACAACGAAATAAAAATCGAAACTAATTTATATTTTACATATATACAGTAACGATATTATTTATAATATATTAAGGTTAATTTTTATATAAACTCCAGGCCCTCATATTTGAGGTTCTCGACCAAGGTGTCAGGTAACAAAGTTTTGCCATCGGTGGTAAATGCAGTTATATACGTGGCGGTATGACCTTCAAATTCTGAAGTCTTCAAAGCGACAATAACTTCATCTCTTGTTCCTGGTATAAATTTGAACGTTGAGAAGCCGAGCTTTGGTTGGTGACTTGTTATCTGTGAAAAATATTAGTTTAAAATGTAATTGACGATAATTTAAATCAATGAAATAAATTGGACCGTGTTGTGTAGAAATGAGCTAACGCACATAAAAGTTATGCTGATTTAAACCATTTCTGCTTTATTTCTTCAGTGTTATTCGTAGTTTCGGGTTGGTATAACGGCTATCATAAAAAAAAATATATTTGTTGGCAGAGTAAAACAAGTCTTCGTGAAATTAAAATAGCGATTGCTTGGCATTAAAACATTAATTTTGTCCAGTTTATGGGTTTGAAACGTTCTTGCACAACACGGTCCGTCTAATTGTACTAAAATAATTTAGAAAAATATACAATAAAATCCTAGAGTAATACAATTACATTATCCACCTTTTTCATTAGATATAGGTAATACCTAAAATTGGGCAAATAAATGATCACGTTTTTTTTATTTTTCACCATTAACTCTGCTCATTTTGCACTGCTCTTAGTGCGTTTTCCTTTTTATACATATGTATAAAGGACTGCGTTACCAGGTATTTTTTTTTTAAAGACACCCATCTCTAAGGAATAATCCTTGTATTGCGAGGGACTTTACAAACATACAATTTCATGGACACAAAGTACACCCAGGCTCAGAACAACCATTTGTGAATCGCACAAAGAGTTGTCCTGTATGGGAATCGAACCCACAACACTCGGGCGGGAGGCCGGTATCTAAACCACTCCACCATCTGTGCAGTCGCCATTAAATATTGGGCTACAAATTTCGATAACACTTTCCTTCTTAATGTCTTGGGTGACGCCTGTGCCATCTGACGGACGTATTTGCATACATTATTCCGACCAGGTAAGCTTAATTATTACAATTAATATTCATACCAAATAATAACCAGCCCTATAAATGACGATGGTTGAATTGGCAAAGCATCTGGAACGGTTTTCCAGGAGGTGCAGGTTCAAATACTGCTCGTGACTATTATTTGTGTTTTGATAAATCGCCGACCATGTCAAGTGCTTAAAAACATGAAAATATTAAAAGGCTAAGAACAAAAATTATTTGTTAATATGGAAAAAGATAATTTTACTGCGAGCGGAATTCGAACCTGTGTCCCTTCCAATACGGGGAAGTGCTCTAGACCGCTAAGCCATCGCAGTGATTCCCAATTTCCACATTACATTTGTCTTTAAGACCCACGCCACCTATCGGATGCATTTACATGCATTAATCCAATATAGTAAGTTTAATTTTGTAATGCTCATGCTATGCTTAGCTACTTTAAAAGGCAAATTATTTGTTAATATTTTTCCAATCCGGGGAAGTGCTCTAGACCGCTAAGCCATCGCAGTGACCGACGGCTATTCCCGATCTCCACATCACATTTGTCTTTACGACTGGTCTGCAACAAGATGTTTCGGCAAGAAACAAAGAATACTTTATCTTTTTCAGGTTTGTGACTAGAAGTGTTCTCACTATTAGGTGACTGTAATAGCTTAGCGGTCCAGAGTTTCCTTACCGCAGTAACCCTTCATTTCCACTTTTTTTCTAGTTAACCCAGGCCAGTGTTTAAAATATTAGAAAAATCTCACTTGTTTAGAATACACATGTCTGAAGTCGGCATCAGCTGTGATAATATAATTACATCCCATCACCTCGTCTGCGGTTTCATTGTAAGTGGCGGGACTACACCGCCGCGGCAAAAAGTGCCAAGTTAGTTTATCAGGCGACCACACTCCTGACTCATGGATCATGTACCCAGGGAATTCAATGCCGATGGAACTTCTTATACTTTTGTATTGGTTGACCCAGTTTTTGTGCTGTACCTGAAATTTTTGTCATTATAGAAATAGGAGCGTAATCGATAATATCATTTTCAGAGGTGGTAGTGACCGACTTATACACAATTGTCACTACTCCATTCCATACCGCGGGTGCCGCACGAGGAAGGGCGGGCAGGCGACTAAGACAAGTAAAAATATGTCACCAACTCATTGATCTATAAATAAATTAAGGATATACAACTGTTTCGAAATCGTGACAAAAGTTCTACACAGGTAAAATCTTACTTAAATAAATATAAATTAATGCGAATGCTATACCATTTGCATAATTATTTTGGTATTATGTTATTTAGAAAGAACTAGAGAAAAAGAGACAGTCAAATTTTTCAAAAGAGATTTTAGTACTATTAGGCATGTTGATGCGTTGCAGGCATTGGGACTGCTCGCGCGTTGAAACAACACTAAACCAAATGAGTGCAGTAAAGCATAATCTGCACTCATTTATAGTGGACACTTTTAGTGCCTAACTGTAAACGTTCTTTTTTTAAACACCAATGCACCAACTGTAAATACAGATACCAAGTGGGTCGTTACCATCGTCTTCTGTGTAACCGTACGTGAAACTTTTTTTTAGAAAAGACAACATCCTACACTAAGGAATAATCTTTGTATTGTGAGGGAGTTTACAAACATACAATTTCACGGACACAAAGTACACCCAGATTCAGAACAACCATTTGTGGATCACACAAAGAGTTGTCCTGTGTGGGAATCGAACCCACAACACACGGATGGGAGGCCGGTATTTAAACCATTCCGCCAACTGTGCAATTAAAATTTCGGTGTGTTTTGGTTATAGCAGTTGATAGCAGACATTCATATTTCATTCGGTACCATACGCGAAATGAAACAGGTTGGTACCACCATCTCCCGTGTGACCAGCCATGAAGTACATCGTTGCGTTTTCGCTGTAGCAGGAGATAGCCATTTATTCTTTCATTTCATATCAGTGAAATGAAATGGTGAGCAGCGGCTTGACAATACTCTTGGTATAGTTGAGTCCATGAGCGACGCTTACTTCCCATTTAACATCGATGGGCCGTGGCTCGTCTGCCACTATATGCAATAAAAAAAAACCATTAATAAAAGGAGAGACAGTACTTAATGAAAATGTTAATATTAAAAAGAAAAAGAATCTCCAAGAATTATATGGTATTATACAATCAATCCAAGTAGGTACCTATGTACTACACAGTAGGTAGCAGGGATGTTATGGATATGAAATTTCGGATCTGGATACAGAAGCAATAATATTATACCGGTTTCAGATACGGTTTGAGATAGTTTCGGTTAATGATATCAGATTTTTAAAGAATTATAAAATTAAAATATTAATCTCGTACTTAAATGTTAAATTGCAATGTAATCCGTCAATCACTAACTAGTTATGACTAAGCAATAAAAATAAAAATAATGCAGGGGCCTGTGGTTTGTGTGGCTCAGCCGGGCAAAAACAAAAACCTGACATAACATGACATCATTTAGACTCCGCCCCTATCTGAAATTATTCGAAACTTCTATAGGTATCGGTTTGGATTACGAATACATTTTTATTTCAGCTGTACAAATTAAACAAAAATAAACCTTACGTCAATAAATAAATGAGCGTTTTACCATAAAAGCTGAATAAATATACGATAAGATATCGTACAAGGTCAATAAATTAAGAACGTATTTTACAATTTCTGTGCGGAATTATGTGAACTTATTAGTACATAATATATATTAGGTGATACAAAGTGTGAAAATGTGTAATCGCGAGCAGGATATGAACCTGTATCTCCTGGAATACCGTCCCCTATTTATATGGCTAAGCATGTCAAATGCTCTAAAAATATATAAAAATATCAAAATACATAATATAGGTATATTCATACACATTAATAAATTTCTATTTGATAAACCATACATTTTGTCTTAGTCGTTAAATGAGAAGGAAATTCGCCTACATTGATTGGCATAAAATAATATGGATCTGCTTTGGAGGTCTAGTGGTCACTACCACATGCGACTGAGGATGTCATCATCCGTCGGTCACGGGTTCGTTTCCCGAGTCGGGTCAACTAAACAGTTATTTTGATCTATATTTTTAGCACTTGATATGCTCAGCTACTTTTAAAGTACAAATTTTGCGAGGAAAATGAGAATTTTAGTATGAGCAGAAATCGAACTTGCGTCCCTTCCTATCCAGGGAAGTGCTCTAATCCACTGAGCTATCGTCCTACAGTAACTAGGTATCTATTTTTCCAGGGTAATGAGAAGTCCATGTCCTTTCTGGGCTTGTGATGATTAGTCCAGTAGCTTCAGTGTGAAACTGTAAGATGAAACTCACTTTCCACACACATATCTATTAGTATTCCTGGCCATGGGTGCTGTAAAATTTTATAAACCCACACGCGCCAGTGTGTAGGTCTATGGTCAGAATCCTTCTTACTTTGAGAGTTATAAACATCAAAGAAAGCAAAAAATATTTCAAGTGTAAAATAAATCTAAAGGGAGCATGCAGTTTCCATAACAAGCGGAAAGAATGGCTGTGACAATTTGTTACAGCATTTGAGCACTGTTTAACCAACAAATTAGCTAACATAAATAATTGCTATAAAATATTGATTATATGGATATCTTACCTCTCCGTGCATATCTATAACCTTAACCCACATGGGATCATAATTCACAAAATCTCCAGTAGTTGTGGTCCATTCTTTACCCATTGAGCCAACATACAACTGATCATCTTTGATTGTTGCCCATTCTGACTTGAATCCTTTTTCTTTTAGACCATTGCCATCTGCTAATATTGCCCATACCACCACTTTGTTACCAACTATCTCAAACACCTGAAATTTGAGCAATTGCACAAGTATATAAAAGCACAGTTTAGAGACATTTAAATATTGAAATGGCAACACAGCCCACATCGCTTGAAAAACCAACTGATAGAGAAGAAAGGCAACCAGGTATTGGTTGCATTTGGTGCAGTGTAAGAGGATCTCCTATCAGGTCAAAGACACATGCAGCCATAGGATGCAAGCGGCACAGGACCGTTTGTGGCTTTTCTTGGGGTGGCCTAGGTTCAGCTATGGATGGTTAAAGTCTGATGGATAAATGGAAGTATAATATAAATAGGATTTCAGCTATTGTTAATTAGGTACTTGATAATTACTAGTGCAAAAGACTGCTAGGTTCTTTCATCCGTTTGTTGTGGACATTCTTTCTGCAATAAGTTCAATGTCTATATTCCCCTCCTAGTAGAGTTTTGGAATCTTCAAGACAAGAATGCATAAGTTTTATTAGCCTACCACCAAAGGTTGCATTGCCATTTAACATCAAATGGGATATAATCAAGCATTAGCTTATAATACCTACCCACATAAAAAAGTGCACTTCCAATTTCTTTTTTATTATACCCATTTGAAACACCCAGGGCAGGAAAGCTGGATGAATGTGAACCTTTAGGAGAAAATATCATCTTTTTCTTGCAATTACCATATTTAACATACCTTGAGCCATCACAGAATTTATAATCTACCACAATATTTTAACTTAGAAGTATTAACTGGTTCCTTTCAACAGTTTCAATACAAGCTCTGTGAGCCGGATGTGTGCATTTCAAGAAAATATCATATTGTATACCTAATTCATATTAATATAATAGAGAGAAAGAAAACTGTTTACTAACTAATTTAATTAGTGTGGTATAGTCGGTAGACCATCCCACTGTGTATCTCCTTATACCTAACAGTGGGTTCTAAAGATTACAGGAACTTACCATTCCAGACCTGTCATCAAAGGTTAACAATCTTCCATCAAACACAATCAACTCCGATAACTCCATTCCTCTGCCTTTATTAGCATAATTTGATGTAAGTAATGTTGCTGGCTTTTTGTCCCACGTTACTTGCACCGTTTGCCTCACAGCATTATAACTTAGATAACCTTTCTTGTAATAACTGTAGTATGTGTGGGCTGTCGTAGAACTTTTAGAGTTAGTATCCAAGTCAGTCACAATACCAATTCTGTATGTTACTGTGTTACCCGACCGGATTGGTGTTGTGAGAGGATATGTAGCATTGTATTGCCTTTGTGATGTTGTAGGACTAGGCCATTTTTGCATTGCCATTGCCTGAGTGTTAGTCCACCAATTATAATAAAACAACACAACCAGGAAGACTCCCGTTATCATAATTAATAAAAGTAACTGTGGTTGCACTCGAACCGCATTCCCTACTCTGTAAGTGGCCGGGGTGCGAAGCGCTTTGCGCCAATCACGCAAAGTTCCTTGCATTTTTCGATCGTCAAAATCATAGAACTCATTCATAATAAATACATTAGATCATAGTTGGTTTAATATCGACTTTCTTGTTGTGACTAGCTCAATATAAACTAGAAAATTTACTATTTACACGTTTATAAATAAATTTTAAACATATATTAAACTTGGAGGTTTTAAAATATACAAAGAGCTTACTGATATCATTGATTTAATACAGAATATAATACAGCTCATTTTTACTGTAAGAAATTATTTATAAAAGTCATTTTTCTAAGTAAATACATACAACACAGCACACAAACGTAAACGTCACGTCAGTGGGGGCACAGTTAAAATTAGGAATGTTCGCAACGGCTATTTATTATAAACGTTAAATAACGATATGCTATTTTTAAAACGCCTATTATTTTTTACGCTTTAATATATTAACGATATCTTTTGATTATCGTCGTATAGCACATCTTGCGCTATTTGAGGTTACATTATTTAATATAGCTGTGTACGCGCGTTGAACAGTTAACAATCTTAACAATAGATTACTGTCTACTAAGTGAATTGTAATTGTGATCAAAGATATATGTATTTAGATTCTGCCCGCGGCTTCGTCTGCGTGGACTTCAGAATTGGGTCAATCCTTACTAATACACTTTATACACTAAAATGTGTGTTATGCATTTACGCCATAACTGCCGACCCAATGACATTTTTGATTAAATTTAAGTAGACTTTTAAAGATATTATCTAACCAAAAATTATTTACACTATACAACAACAAAATTTTATTAACAGTTTTGTAATACACTAAACAAACAGACACAACAAACCAACACCACGAATAATTTAAAATCACAAACTATAAGTACCTACATCTAAACAAATAACGCGCGGCAATCGCTAAAAAACTCAGGATAATCATAAGTTATTCCAGCTTAAGCGAGCTATTTATCCGTACTGATTGATTATATAAACGTTCAAAAATATAACGAAATAGAAATCAAATAACCAAACGATGTTTTAGATACTTAGATTATTTTGCTCGTTATTTTTTATAACTGACAGAAATATAGTTCATAAGTAGTAAATTTTGAGCACAATTTCGCATGTGACAATGATATGAACGGGTTAGGGTCATTTCGTTCTGTCCCTTTCTTTCGCGGTATGACTGACTGAAGTGACTAACTGTTCAAGTGTGCATGTGGGACACACTAATTAGTCTGTGTGCATGTGACTGTGATGCAGTGTTGCCAGGTGCACTGTAATTACAGTAGATTCACTGTAATTTTACTGCTTTTACCAGCTTTTACTGTATACTGTATTACAAATATACAGTGTATGAAAAACACTGTAATTAATTTGAATGTTAAAAACAAAATATTTTCATATATAACTGCGTAAAAAGTAAAGCAATATGCTCTAGAGCAGCTAACTTGTAAATATTAAAAAAAAAACTACAGGTAAATCGTGAAATCCGCAGGTCTGTTTATATTGAATGGTGTTAACGTGACTTTATCCTTTTGCACGCCTCATAAGCGAAGCGTTGAGGTGTGTTCTACTCCCGGTTGACACAACACAGCTGATTTTTCAAACTTAAAATGTCTCTATTTGTCATATATTGTACTTATAAAATAATATCTACACACACATAAAGAACAAACACTATTATTAACACTCATGATATTTCTGATGCCATTTTTGTTATTTAAACTAGTTAAAAAACTGTTTGAAATAAATCTGGCTTGGACGTCCGTGAGTTGTAGGTAATATATGTTAACACGATAATGACCAAAATACTTAATTAATCGAGTCTTTTTTTTTAGTTTACGAAATAATATGACTAGGAATAGAGCCCTATTACTTTTCACGTTCTGATTCGTTGTGGTTTAATAATTGTTATTAAATAAACAAAAAAATACTGAACATTTACGGCATTTACGCTCGACTCGACATTAAACCAGCACCTTTCATGAGAACTAACTACCTTTTTACGTACGCATAGCCATTAGCCACCGATGGTTTTACTATCGTCAACAGAACGCCGTTCGCCCGGCCGGTACATTGTTTTTTGTTAAAAGAAAGTTCTTACCTTTGCTTGATGAACTGATGATATTTGTCAAGTATAATAACTATTTTATCCATAACAATAATTAAAAACACTAAACACACGTAAATAATAACACACCAACGTTATAAAACACGAAAAAAACATATTTTACATTCAAGATTTTTTTTTGCGTGGTCTTGGCGTCACGGTGTTTCACTGGGAACAAAGTATACAATTATAAGGCAACCAAGGTAGGAAGATAAATGGTTTAGAGATTTCTTGTTGAACTCATTGATTTTTAAATAAGTCGTATAATATTGTCCAAAGTTGCAATTTTCTATTGATAGATGTCGCTGTTTTAAAGTAAAAGAGATATTGACAAATGCAGCTCTAGATGTCGCAAGTGGCAATTCTAGTGTAATAGTAATTTTACATGTTTATATTATGCACTTATGCAGGTATAATGTAAACTCATGGATTGTTGTTCTTACTAATTGCCAGATGGCGCCATGCAAAATTACAGAGGTAGACAATATAGAAGTACTTCTTAAAATTAGCGCTAGATGGCGTATAAGACATGAAACCCACATTAGTACTTTTTGAAATTAGCGCTATCTATGTGATTTATTGAAAACTACTTAGTAAAACCAATACATTATTAGTTACTTATCAAATAATCAATTTTATTGTGAAAAATGAAGACTATGAGGCGTGCAGTTTTGGATTTTCCAAAGTATTTAATAAATAGACTCATAGATATTTAATTTGATGTTTACAAGACATTTTATTTCTTTTGCTCCTAAATCAGATCAAATTTATAGAATCTAAAACTCAACTTGACTTGTAAAATACCTGCAGTAATTTTGGAAGCACTTTTCAGTATATTATTTGCATTTAATAAATTAGGGAATCGTTCATTGAAAAGTGGCCGCTTTTAGTGGTTATCAACAATTCTCTTAATCAACAACACGAGATAAAATTTGGTGCATTGAAATACTTTTGTACAGGGTGCCTAGCATTATAAATTTCTTCTGTCACTATTAGTTTATAAAAATAAATTTAATAATGGAGGTACTCTTCATGGTTTTTTTCAAATCAAAATCTTACTCAATCGTCAATATCAAAATTTATTTCATGTTCAATAGCCAGTATAGCTAAATTTGATAGTCTACCAAATTTAAACACAGTGCGATGGGAAAATTAGCGTAATAAACAAAAAAGAAATCTTTTAATTACAAATAGAGTCAAGAGCAATACAATTTATCCTTTTCCAAGTAACACAGATAGTAATTAACTTACTTTTTCTTTAAATATGTATTTAAATTTACCTACTGTAAAAGCGCTGTATTTAAGTTAGCGATTTACTGTATTTTTATACCAAACTACTGTATGTTTATATGCTAAACACTGTAAAATTACAAATCTGACCTGGCAACACTGCTGTGATGTTTTGTTAGTGTAGTGTGTCGCAGAGATGCGCAAACTAAATCACCAATGAGATCAGGGAATCTTTTTCTTCGAAAGATTTAAATCACTCTTTTAAATCTTTAACTCTTTTAAATCTTTGGTTACGAATGACGTTATTCATAAGTGATGCAAATATCTATTGATTCATGTAGTTATTCTCTCATTCCCTCAAGTCGTAACTGGTTTTGAGCTTTTTACTTAAAAGACAGAGAGTCTAAGTTTCTGTGTACTTATCGTCATTGTATTTCAAGAGTGCGTTTGTGCGTGCCTACAACTTATGTTATCTCTTTTCAATTTCACAATATCCTTTATCTATTGTCTCATTCTAAATCTACGTCCATCATTCCATCTATTCAATCCTAACGTAGTGAGCTAGTGAGTTAAAGATGTATTTTCGAAACCAAAGATTTAAAGATTGATTACGCATTTTGAAAGGATTATACATCTTTTGTATCAATCACTCCTGAGTTACACATCTCTAGTGTGTCGTCGACGTCGTGGCATAGCGGTTGTGGTAGCGCTTATGTAATAAAAATAATCGATCAACAAAAATAACTCTTGCCTGGTGTAATAAATAACGAGCCTATAGATTATTTATAAAGAGCAAGTGATTTTATTAGTTATTCAATATAACGAACACTCCTAGTTAAAATAAAATATCATTAATTTTTACAGATCGCAGCGCCGTCTGCAGTTTGGTTGTAAGAACTTGGCTGCCATTTTGTACCTCTTGTCAAATGTCTGACCACTATTAGTCTGTGTGTCTGACAAAAGAGAATCTAACTTCTAACCTCAGACTAAAGCGCCTTACGCACCTTCCATCCCCGCTGTACGTCCACTCAAGGCCGTGGTGCTGGACGTAGCATACGCACCATCGTGCGGGTGCGAGCATCCAGCGTGAGGGCTGTCCACTTAAAAAGTATATCGATATTTAAATACGATTTAAAAATCGAATCCCAGTATTGATATTTATATATCGCTTGAAGAACATCGGTATTTTTCAATATCGAATATACCCATTAAAATTTAACGTTAGTTTTGCCAAACAGAGAGGACTAGTTGCGCAAGTTGCCCGGTGCGCTCTGCGTAAGTTCCAAATTATCGGGGGATTCCCTGCACGTAAACGATCTGCAACTATGTGACAATCCCACTCTACGTTATATATGGATAAATGCCAGTGATTCTAGATTAGCTGCATTTCGTTTTACGTCTCTACGTATATATTAGATATATGATTGGGATTAATACAGTATATTCATACACTGTATTTTATCATTACAGTATACAGTAGAAAAGTCTAAAATACAGTAAATCTACTGTAATTACAGTGAATCTGGAAACACTGAGTGCAGATGGAGACGGACAGTGAATAACGCTGATGTACATCGTACCCATCGTGCATCGTGCGTGTTTAATCGTTATATGCTTTGCCATTTAGACGGCAATAGCCGTGTTATATGGTATTTGAGGCCATTTAGCAACAAAAACACAGTACATATTCATTGCTGTATCCTAATCGTATGACAATCGGAGCCACACGCGTAACAACAAGCCCAACCATTAATCCAATTATTTATGTTTAGTTGATTATTAACAGAATATAGTAAACATTTTATCCCTACCCCATGCTAACGCAAATTGCAAAAGAGTTATTAGTAGAGTAAATGCAATCAAGACAAAATCCAGAAATTCAATAATTACCATCAGCAACATATTATTGGCAAAACAATATTTCTAGGCCGAGGAATTATTGTACTAAAACCAAAAAAGTATTATTAAATGAAAGGTAGCTCACAATACGATTTGAAGTAAGATTTTGACGGTGCGATACATCTACATTTTGATTAAATTTGTTCACATTAGGTTTACATTTGTTTGGGACACGGCAATTTTTCAACTTTTGCCCCGAAACACGACAATCCGACATCGGTAACATAACTATTTATCATTGGCAGAATCAGAATTGAGTCAGAATCACTGAACAATATTACTCAAGAGGGCAGAATTGTTGTCACGGACACGGCACCGTTTGCCATATATTAAAAGAAGAAGAATCATATAGACTTATAGAGTTTGTAACGCGATTGCACGCTCTGACTAAATACACAGACTGAAAATCACGACGAAATTATTTTGGAATAACTCAATAATTTGTATTTACAAATAAACTAATAAAGCAGCTTATTTTTCTTATAATATTTAAACAAAGTTTTACTGTAATCAATTTTGAAATCTGCTGTATTGTTTTTAGAAACTTCTGTATTTTTTAGCTGACAACACTGTAGTGTAATTTCGACAACACATTCATTCTTAACGTCCTGGGTGACGCGTCGTTTTACTTACAAACATAATATAACATAACTCATTACAGTCATCTCACCACTATCTTAGTAGTACAGTTCTATTCAAGTAACACGCATAGAAAACCTCTATCATTAGGTACACTACTTGTGTAGCTATGAAATTCTGATCTCCGATTCTACATTCACACATACTAAATCAAATACAGTAACTAGCTTTTAGCGTTTGACTGGAGAAAGGTAACTAACGTTAAACTTTAATGGGTATATTCGATATTGAAAAATACCGATGTTCTTCAAGCGATATATAAATATCAATACTGGGATTCGATGTTTAAATCGTATATAAATATCGATATACTTTTTAAGTGGACAGCCCTCACGCTGGATGCTCGCACCCGCACGATGGTGCGTATGCTACGTCCAGCACCGCGGCCTTGAGTGGACGTACAGCGGGGATGGAAGGTGCGTAAGGCGCTTAACTAGACGGAGCCACCGCTTGGCCGCACTTGAAACAGCAATATTTTTTTTTAAATGTTGCCAGGTTGACAAATACTTAACCAAATTTGGGCAAAATAAACGATAGTTAGAATGATGTAGAAGACAAGACTGAGCCTTGGTGCAAGGTAAGTATTGTATTATAATTATTTTATTAAATATAACTTATTATTATTTACCAGATGAGATATCGAACAGAACGGCAAATTATGGAGCAGCAATACTTACCGTTACGGTTTTGATCTAATATTTTGGCGGGGTAATGTCTTGTAAATCGATAAATGCAGGCCGCACGCACGAAAAAGTGTCACGTTCCACCCAGGGTTCCTAAAACATAAAAATAGGTGCCGGTATTTAAAGTAATCTGGCTAACCTTCAAAACTTAAGTAGTACCTACCAGTAACGCCCTCCCACTTCCCAGAAATGTCAAACACGTTCACAAAGATCTTTGTTTTAGGTACTTATAGGTTTCGAAATAAAGACAATTTTAGCTACTCCTAGTGTCATTATTAAGTCTAAAGGTCTAAAGTCGCTAAAACTTTTCTTAACGATTAGTCCATAATTTTACTCGCTAGCCATTATTATAACGGCAACGGCAGCACGAGTATGAGAATGACATCAGACATGACCACAAAATAGTTTATAGGTACGTATGAGAACACGGAATTGTTGAGACCAGGGCCCAATAAAACGGCCATGGTTGATACGATGTCTGAAGTCTGGCCAAGGAACATACAACTCTTGAGTCTGGCGTATCTTTTAGTGTTTCAATAACTATAAAATGAAAAAAGGGATTTTATATGGACTAGCTGATTCCCGCGACTTCGTCCGAGTGGAATTAATTTATTGCACGCCTCATAAGCGAAGCGTTGAGGTGGGTATTACTCTCGTTTCACGCAGAACAACTGATTTTTCAAACTTAAAATGTCTCTATTTATCATATATTGCACTTGTAAAATAATATATACACACACATATCAAGAAAAAACACTATTTTTAACACATAATATTTTTGATGCCATTTTTGTTATTTAAACTAGTTAAAAAACTGTTTAAAAAAGTTCTGTCTTGGACGTCCGTGTGTTGTAGGTATGTTCGAATAATGTATGTTAAACGATAACGACCGAAATACTTTACTATAAATCAAGTATTTTTTTTTCCTTTTACGATTCAGTATAATTACGAATAGAGCCCTATCACATCTCACAGTCTGATTCGATGTGGTGTAATTGTTATTAAATCAACAAAAAAATTGTGAATTACGCTCGACTCGACACTAAAACCAGCGCTATCCTTATTTCGTGAGAACTACTTCTATAGACCAATATAGAAGTACTTCTTAAAATTAGCGCTAGATGGCGTATAAGACATGAAAATTACAGTACTTTTTGAAATTAGCGCTATCTATGTGATTTATTGAAAACTACTTAGTAAGACCAATACATTATTAGTTACTTATCAAATAATCAATTTCATTGTGAAAAATGATGAGTGAATGAATGACGTGTGGGGCCGGCACCAAGAATAGCTCCACCCCGTCTCTTCCTATGGGAGTCGTAAAAGCCGACTAAAGGATTACCGGGGGACCGGGCAGCAGCGTTCCCCTGTGTACTAAAAACATCCACTGCGATCGCCAACCCGCCTGCCAAGCGTGGCGATTATGGCAATACCCCCCCATATGAGTGCACACACACACACATCGGCCCCCAGTCACGGCAGCTCCGCTATTCCGTGGCCTAACGGTAGCGGGACCGGTAACGGCGGAGCAGGGGGTGCTAAGAATCTCCGGTCGCGATCCGGCTACCAGAAACGACTTCTGGCCCTGGTAACACACAACGTCAGGACACTGAGGACTGACGAGAGGATCACCGCGCTGGAAGAGGAGCTGAGCAAGATCCGATGGGACGTTGTAGGATTATCAGAAGTGCGAAGACAGGGTGAGGGCACGATAATCCTCCAGTCGGGTAACTTGCTCTTCCACCGGGAGGGCGACCAACAGTCCCAGGGTGGTGTCGGGTTTATCGTTCGCAAGTCTCTCATAGGTAACGTGGAGAAGATTGAGAGTGTGTCGAGTAGGGTAGCGTACCTTATACTCAGAATAACCAAAAGGTATTCGCTGAAGGTCATACAGGTTTACGCACCGACCTCGACACATTCCGACGACGAAGTGGAGGCCCTTTACGAGGACATCTCGAAAGCCATTCACGCGTCTAAAAGTCACTTCACGGTGGTTATGGGAGATTTCAACGCAAAACTAGGCATAAGGAGAGACGATGAGCTGAAGGTGGGGCAATATGGATTTGGGCAGAGGAACCACAGGGGCCAGATGCTGTCTGATTTTCTGGAGAAGGAAGGCCTCTTTATGATGAATTCCTTCTTCAGGAAACAGCCCCAGCGAAAATGGACCTGGATTAGCCCTGATGGTTCAGTGAAAAATGAGATCGACTTCATCTTAACGGACAAACGACAGATATTCAATGATGTCTCAGTGATCAGCAGGATTAAAACTGGGAGTGATCACCGCTTAGTTAGAGGCATATTGAATCTAAATATGAAAGTCGAGAGGTCACGCTTGATGAGGTCTACGCTCCGACCAACACGTGCTCAATACCAGAACCCCGAAAACTTTCAGCTCGAACTACAAAATCGCTTTCAATGCCTAGACGAGTGCGATTCAGTGAACGATATGAACAACAGGTTCGTGGAAACTGTCCAAGCGGTCGGGTCGACCCTTTTTAAGACCAGTCGCGTCAATAGGACTCAAAAGTTTTCGGACCAAACTCTTAAGCTCATAGCGACACGGACAGAAATGACGGTGCAGTCTTCGGCTGATTGGTCCAATCAGAGGCGACTAAACAGACAGATCTCCAAGTCTATGCGACGAGACATTCGCCGATTTAATACCTTGCGTATTAAAGAGGCGATAGAGCGGAACCAAGGTTCCAAAGTGTTCGCAAGAGATCTGTCTGTTGGGAAAAGCCAGTTGACCAAGCTGAAGACCAATGATGGTACTGTTGTTTCTTCCAAAGATGAGTTATTAAGAGAGGTCCACGAGTTCTATGGACAGTTATACAGATCCCAGAACCCTGTTGTCAGCTTGGTCCATGAGCCCAGATCCAAGCTAACTCGGCACTATACCGAAGATATCCCGGACGTCAGCCTGTACGAGATCAGAATGGCTCTCAAACAACTAAAGGACGGAAAGGCACCGGGAGACGACGGAATTACTATAGAGCTTCTGAGGGCAGGCGGAAAGCCGGTCCTCAAAGCCCTTCAGAGGCTATTCAATTCCGTCGTTCTCGGGGGCGACGTTCCAGAATCGTGGACCAGGAGCTTGGTGGTGCTGTTCTTCAAGAAAGGTGACAGAACCCTCTTGAAGAATTACAGACCCATCTCGCTCTTGAGCCATGTCTATAAGTTGTTCTCGAGGGTCATTACAAATCGACTCACGCGCAGGGTTGACGACTTCCAGCCTCCCGAACAAGCCGGTTTCCGAAAAGGCTATAGTACCGTAGACCACATACATACGCTGCGCCAGATTATACAGAAGACCGAGGAGTATAATCGGCCTCTGTGTCTAGCGTTTGTGGACTACGAGAAAGCCTTCGATTCGATCGAAACTTGGGCGGTGCTGCAATCCCTTCAGCGGTGCCAAATTGACTATCGATACATCGAAGTGTTGAAGTGTTTGTATAGAAACGCCACTATGTCTGTCCGAGTTCAGGACAAGAGCACGAAACCGATCCAACTGCAGAAAGGTGTTAGACAGGGAGACGTCATGTCCCCGAAACTCTTCACCACTGCATTGGAAGATGTTTTCAAGCTCTTGGACTGGACCGGATTAGGCATCAACATAAATGGCGAATACATCACTCACCTTCGATTTGCAGATGATATCGTGGTCATGGCAGAATCGCTGGAGGACCTTGGTACCATGCTCAACGACCTCAGGCGTGTCTCCCGACTAGTGGGTCTAAAAATGAACATGGACAAGACGAAAGTCATGTCTAATATCCATGTCATTTCAGCACCGGTTCTGGTCGGGAGCTCGCTTCTCGAAGTTGTCGACCACTATGTATACCTGGGACAAACTGTCCAGTTAGGTAGGCACAACTTCGAGAAAGAGGTCGATCGACGAATCCAGCTCGGCTGGGCAGCGTTCGGGAAGCTGAGGGAGATCTTCTTGTCCAATATTCCACAGTGTCTGAAGACGAAGGTCTACGACCAGTGTGTGTTACCAGTGATGACTTACGGCACAGAGGCGTGGTCTCTGAATGTTGGCCTTATGTCAAGACTTAAAGTCGCTCAGCGTGCTATGGAGCGGGCTATGCTTGGGATCTCTCTACGTGATAAGATCCGTAATACGGAAATCCGTAGGAGAACGGGAGTGACCGACATAGCCCGCCGGGTCAGCATGCTGAAGTGGCAATGGGCAGGCCACATCGCTCGACGAACCGACAACCGTTGGGGAAGAAAGGTTCTCGAGTGGCGACCGCGTAACGGACGGCGCAGTGTAGGACGGCCTCCCACCAGGTGGACCGATGACCTGGTCAAAGTCGCAGGCAGCCGTTGGATGCAGGCGGCACAGGACCGTTCACTGTGGCGTTCTCTTGGGGAGGCCTATGTCCAGCAGTGGACGATAAAAGGCTGATGGATGGATGGATGGATGAATGAATGAAATGATGAATGAGATTATGAGGCGTGCACTTTTGGATTTTCCAAAGTATTTTTTCTTTTTTAGTGCAGAATCCTTTTTCGCAGGTTTATTTTTTTCACGCGGTACCGTAATTGTTTTTTTTCAAAATACTTTTAATAACCTACTTTTAGCTTATGTTACTCCTTATAACAACAGCTATCTGCTAGTAAACGTCCAAATCGGTCCAGGCGTTCCGGAGTGGTATTCATTCACAATTTCATGGGTTTTATTTTTTTTTACGCGTAACCCTATTTTTTCCAAAATAAAAGTAGCCTAAGTTACTCCTTGTAACAATAGCTATCTGCTAGTGAAAGTCCCGTAAAAACCGGTCCAGCCGTTGCCATGGAGATCTGTTTTGATACCTAATATTTATTGTCAAAGTGGCCATTGTTGTCATTGATAGCTCAAAAAGTGAATTGACATTGAACTAAGCTCAACCGTCGACAAACCTGTCAACAAAGAAACCTCACAAAACGGGTCATTGGCGGATTCAATGGGATCGCCATAAAGAAGAAGAAGAAGAAGAATTGACATTGATTTGATAGCTGATATTTGGATGGATATTCATTATTAACACTTTGAACACTTCATAGTGACTTCATGAAGTTAAAATAATGGTAACTAATATCTTATAAAATTTAACCAGATTTTACACAATTACTTGCCTCTGAATTAATTTAGTTAAAAAATGTGTTGTGAGTGATGGCACATGGACCCTTCACTAACGTATTGTGGTATTTAGAATTCTTCGCCTTTATTGTGATACTTGTATCATTTTTCTGTTTGTTCATATACATCGCCAAAATAAATTACGTAAAATATAACGCTCGTTTTGACTACACACGCAAGTAAGTACCTATACATTGTTCCTATATCCATACTGTATTTAGGTAAGTTATATTGAAAAAGTTCATACAATAGGTATTCCCAAAGCAAATGAGTTACGATTGATTTGGATATGCATGCATCGTATATGTATATGTACGTAATTATGTAATCTGTATCCCATACCATACATCTATAGGTACCTACATATATGTAGATTATAATAAAAAACAATGTCTGTACCTACCTACATTGAAAATAAACTGTGTATCTAGACTATCATCAGTCATAGACTTAGAATTATTGAGCGTAGCTAAAAAATCCTACGCCTATGGATATTATTAAAATCGAGGGACATTTTATTGTCTATCTGTAGGTATATTTGTTAGCGCACATCCGTGTGTTGATGGACTAAGAATAAAAGTGTCATCACCACCATTCTTTCCCGCTGGTGTCGTACAAGGTGACTAGGGGAAGTAAACAATTATCACCCATTGCATTAATGGTGGTAGGGTTGACTACCAAGTGGAAGTACTCACTTGCTGTCGGGCCCGAGCGGTTGGTACCACCATCTCCCATGTGACCGGCCATGAAGCACATCAGCGTGTTTGGTTATAGCAGGAGATAGCTGTTTATTCTAGTATTTTATATCTGTGAAATGAAATGATGAGCAGTGGCTTGAAATAATCCCGGTTATAATTCAGTCCATGAGCGACGGTCACCTTTTACCATCAGATGAACAGTGGCTCGTCTGGTTTTCACGGGCAAGTAAATATAGAGGTTGGTTTGGAGCAAAATATATTGACGGAACAAAATATATAAGGAACAATCCCTGTATCGTAAAAAATAACGTACAATTTCGCGGACACAAAGTACACCCAGACTCAGAACAACCATTTGTGGATCACACATACTGTGTGGGAATCGAAACCACAACACTAGGGCGGGAGGCCGGTATCTAAACCAGCCCGCCATCTTTGCAGTCATATTATTGCATTAAAATCGGATGGGAGGAAAACAGTTATTCTTATTTAATTATTCGCGCATACAAAGTCTCGGGCATCAACTAGTTTTAGAAATAGATAATATCAAAAATGTCGACCTACAAACACTTATAATCATCAGCAAGCAGTAGATAATAGCGTAGTGACGTATGAAGAGGTCGCGAATCCCAAGCCACGGTTAACATTTTCGGTTATTTTTTGTATAGACTGTATATTTATCACACTAAATTATGATACAGGGAAATAATCTCCTAAAAGAAACTTAAATTTTGATATGTAGATTGACACAATGAAACAGACACGACAAATCACGAAACTACTTAATACTCTCTACTTCTAAAAATCCCAAAAAAATTAACGATAATCACGTTAACACAAAGTGTGAAAATGTGAAATCGAAAATAACAATCACAAATATGATATGCATAAGCTAAATTTATGCTACTATATCAGTCACAATAAACGCAAAACAATTTATCATTTGAATTAGGTGGCGCACAATAAAATTATCAAATTAAAATTACTGTTCCTGTGGGAGGGTGGCACTTCCTCGGTTGAGCCGGACCAATAATAAAAAAAAAATTAACTAACTTATCCAATAATACTGGGACAATTAAAGCTCTAACACTTCGATGGCTGCCACTCGACTTTTCTTCTCCAACAGTTATCGATTCGTGGAGCGATGTGGCCTTGCCCATTGCTAACTTCGCGGGCTACGTCCATTACTCCTGTACTGCTAGTGAACTAATGTAATATAGTTCCAGTGGGCCGCCAACACAGGCGGAGAGACGGAACACGGCGGGTTTATCTAGTGGGTGAGGGCCCCACACTACCCTGCTCGATGCCCCGAACGACGGGGTGTGCGGTTAAGTACATGTTATCCCACCTTAACAAAAAAGAAAAAGGGGAAATGTTCGTATTGACGATTATAGCTCGTAGGAAATCGCGAGTAGGTAGGTACAGTCTGTTAAAACCATTAAAACACACGAATTGGATTTTGGAATTGATACTTTTTAGTACTACGAACAAAAATGACATATTTGTTGAGTGTACCGTAGGTTACAAGCACCATCTTAAAATTGTATTTATGATAATCTAAAACATGCAAATAATAATGAAACAATACAACGTGTGCACATCGTTTTGCACACGAATTTAATTAAATTAATAGGGTGCTTCAAAAGGTATCTATAATAGCCATACAGATTTATAACAGATCAAATTAATTTAAAAAGCGTATAAATGCATTTTGCTCGCTGCAAAGCAGTAGGCGTGTGCTTGCTAATTGTATTTTATATGAAGCTAGCTGAACCCGGCGACGTTGTCTTTTTTTTGTTATCGCTGCGGAAATGCATTTAAGTATCTCCTCTGCCGGTGACAGACTGAGGGGTATGAAGGATTCACTGGGCTCTCATCTTAATTGAGCCCGGAATACCCACCTAAAACCACAGCACGAGTATTAGCGGGACGCCGGGCGACATAACGCGATATTACGACCTCACAGAAGGGGGCCATGGGCAACCAGCACCTACCGCTATCAAGCATTTGCGAAATTACGGCTGGCAGCCCCAGGCGAGGCATTCCTCCAGAGTGTGGTGCACATAGTCAACTTTCACACTTCACCCGTCTTGCTCTGGAGGACTCCAGTTCTTCCCTTCACCGCTAGATTACCATCCTTCGGGCCACTTCACGAGGGCTGCCCAGACTCCTTGCGGATATTTATCCTCACCTCTGGCCCGTTCCGCAGCATGTAGCCTGTAAGGCGACGTTGTCTTACCCTAACGATGACTAGCCTGCTATTAGTGGCATTTTTATTAATATAAATTTTATGGTATATGTCCTGATGTAAGTAAAGTCATCGGAACCACAAGCAATTACATCTAAGATATTTAAGAAAAAAGATTTTTCAACAATTTTACTGTACCATTATTTAGCACGGGAATTTTACTATAGTGACATAGATTAGGAAGTAATCCTTCACGCTGGCTCAGTACGGGTTAGCAGACTTTACAAGCCGTTGGGAATATCTCTTAGGAATGCTGGTTCCTCAATGTTTTCAGAGGTATATGCCGTGAGAGGTCTGGACAGTGTAGTGAGGATCGAACTCGATACCACTGTTTCTGCAACCCTTGGTAGATTGCAAAAAAAAACTATTAGGGTATTTTGACGTGTCTGAACACAAAACAACTTTTTATATAGAGATCTTGTCTTATTGCCGGTTTATCTCTTTCACTGTTCGCACATCACCTAAAAGCTTTATTGGTAGCTCTTGATTAGACTTAAAAACTGGTACACGTACAGCAAGGTTAAGAAACTTTCACTTGGTAGGCATCAGATGGGTGACCCTATTTGTGAATCTTCCATGCTTCACAAGACACGTTGAGCAGTGAGTTCATGCTGTTGAATAACGTCCTGGCTGTCGATAGGCTCGGTCAGGGGCAGGTCAGAGATCGGGGCCCGTAGAATGTAACTCACTAAATCGTATAGATATCATATCGTCTCGCTTGTGATTGGTAGAGAAACCAAGGCGTGATGTCGTAATATTCCCTCGGACAATCACGGTGATCTCTCAACCAATTGTAATGACACGATGCGATGTCGATACGATTCAGCGAGATACATTCTAACCCTAATTTAAAGTTTGACTCTGAACTTGTACTGAGGTCACCAGTTGTCCCAATCCAGTCCACCAGTTTTTGGTGATATGTTACAACAGAAGAGCGGAGGCCGACTCCAACTGAATTCTAGCTTCAGTCTCTCCTCTAATACATGCGGAGAGACGGCACACCGTGGGTTTATTTAAAGGGTGAGGGCCCCACATTATCCTGTTCGTTAGCCCTGACGATGGTGTGTGTGGTTAGGTACATTTTTTTCCGCCTAAACAAAAAAAGAGGAAGATGTTGACGATTAATTAATTCTATTTTGTATTATTTACAGGTATCTGGCTGATGGTACTTGGTTATTGCAAGGGTAAAAATGACGTTATACTTAAATGATTCACATTTTAATATAATTACATAAATTTATTGTATGAAATAACCATAGGTTTTTTCCTAGTTCATATCTTATAAGATCTAACATGTTTGTTAACAGTATTCTGCTTGTTACCTGCACTCTTGTAAAGTGAGTAGTATGTTCGACAATTTTTTTATTGTATTTTTTATGATATTTTTTTATTTATTTATAACAGATTTCACAAAAAAAATACTAAGCCTTCGTGTAGTTGATTTGTCCAAGCAGTATTAATATTGCTATTTTTTGGTATTTAACCTAGGACTTCAAGTCTGTGTTCGAAGAAATAAATATTATAAAGTCAACAAAAGGGAAGTTAAAGTAGAGATTGGGTGTCACCGTAGGGTGATTGGATGGGACGCAGGTTCGAATCCTGCTCGCAGCAAAGCTCTCTTTTTCCTTTTTCACAAATAATTTGCTATTCAAAAGGGTATCAGTCAAAAAGTTTTTTTTAAAAGACAACTGAATTAAAGAATAACCCCTGTAGGTATCGCAGGGGAATTTACAAACTATATTTAATGGTTTTTACACCCAGACTCAGAACAGCAGCTGGTGGATCACACAAAGAATTTTTGGTTGTGGGAATCGAACCCACAAACTAAATGCATGCATGGTATCTAAACTATTCAATTAAATTGGGATAAGAAAAATAAATCTGACATATTCTCAGTGCTATTGTAAATTAATTCATCCTTGTCTCTATCCTTACTTCCAGACTTATTAATAACGTGAAAGTGATTTTGTTTGTTTGTTACACTTTTACGCCGTAACTACTGAACCAATCATCATGTAAGTTTTCATATACTCTGGGGCTCATAAAAGGAAATATGCTATTTTATCCCTGAAAACTATATGATTCCTGTGGGATTGCTATTTTTGTAGAGAGATAAATAATATGTCGTAGAGTAACAATATCCTTTTATATTCTGTGGTCCATGTGGACCACGGCGCGAGCAGAATACAGTTGTTAAATAAATAATACTTACCTATATACCTAATACTTTTCGATATCTTAGGACGTATTCTAAAATTGGGAAAGCTTGTATAAATTTGTTAACTTTTTTCAGCATTTGGCGTAAATATGCGACAGCAGGAGCTCCTGCCGGTTGATACCAGACCTGTATGCGTAGAACCAGGTTGCGTTTGGTTTTTTAGACTGATTGGCTGTATTATAACCATAGCAATCTGTTATTATTATGCTTACACACTTATATCGGATACTAAGCTAAAGTTTGGATTGTTTATGCCTTAAATGTGCGTATCACCAAATCCTATATTTTTTGTTTTAGAATGATTGTGTGGTTTATGTAAAATAGACTTGTTATTGTCAAATAAATTATAGTGTACTTACATTATAATCATTTATCTTAATACTATCTTTGATGAATTTATCAATTACTAACCTTTGCCCGCGGCTCCGCCGTAGACAAAACCTAGTTTTTAGGAACCTTAGATATAGGTTCTTGGTACAGCAGCGGTATAAAACGTATACCAGTTTTTAAATCTAATCAAAAGCTATCAATTTATTAATAATTTTTATCAAAATCTGTTCAGTAGTTTTTGCGTGATGCCTAAATAAACAGACAAACAGACAGATTATTATGATTATCAATAAAAATACAATGTTTATTTTGTATTTCTAAACTACAATGATATTATGTATATGTTTGAAAGCCTTTTTGTTTGTTAAGTCAGGAAAAAATGTGCCTAACCGTACATCCTGTGGTTCGAGGCATAGATTGGGTAGTGTAGGGCCTCACTCACTACGTAAACCCGCCGTTAATATGTTTGAAAGCCTGACACTAATTATTAATTCCTAATTAAATTCGTTTGTTCTCATCTCAACACGTATTGCAAATAGTTTCAAAAGAAATTTCACTGGCAGTCTCTATACAAATGGTTCAACAAACAAAACGACCTAAGCCAATATTAATGTAATTGAAACTAATGGAGCTAAAATGAAAGTGATACGAAGAGATCAATGAATGGGCGATCAATGCTGATAACATCTCGTCTGACGGACGTTATCATTGAGATCATGATGAGAGGTGTAGACCATTAATTCATCTTGTAATTACTAAATACGTGTTAGTTAAATCATTATTTGGGTCGCAAGGTGAATTACAGTGTCGTTAGAATTGTATTTGCAGTTATAACCCACTTTATATTCGTTTTGGGTGTCTAGCTTTTTGTAGTTTTGGTGTTATTCGAGTAACTGGGGCTATTAGTGTAAGATGACGAAAGAGAAACGATTATATAGTAGATCTATACATATATATATAAAAATGAATCTCTATTTCCCTTGGTCATCGCATCACGCGTGAACGGATGGAACAATTTCGCTAATTATTTTTTTGTTTTGTTTATTATTGTCAGGAGAAGGTTTTTATGAAAGAAAAAATTAAGAAAATTGCGCATATAATTGGAAAATTTCAGAAAACTTAACGACTATTTTAACTTAGCACATTTGACAGTTCGCAAGTAATTGAATTTTCATAGCTAAGACAGGACAACGTCTGTCGGGTCAGCTAGTAGTAGATAAATTTAAGTATTTGTTTTAAGAGAAATCTCGCGAATGCAAGTGTAGCTATGACGAGTTGTGGTTATATTACGTGGGTGCCAAATAATGGTAAGCGGTTACCGTAGCCTACAGGACGTTAGCAACACCAGAGGCACTTCCGCGTCGCTATCTCCAAGGAAATGAGTAGGAGGTGGAAAGGAAGGATAATAAGGAGTGGATACGAAGGATACTAATGCCAGGACAGGGAGGATAATAAGGGTATGATAGGATAATAAACATTTTTGATCTATATTTTTTAGCATTTGATATGCTCTGCTACTTTTCCCCGGATTAGAAAAGACGCGGGTTCGATTCCCGCTCGTACTAAAAATCTCTTTTTCCTTAATCACAAATAATTTGTACTTAAAAAGAATAATAAAGATAGGATAGAAGATATAGGGGGGTTTGGACCTTCGGCGCTCTCACTCACCATATAATAAATAATAAATAAATATTCAGGGACATTTTCACACAACGTCCTCTGGTCCCAAACTAAGCTTAACGCTTGTGCTATGGGTACCAGATTACGGATATAATACATATACTACTTTTTTTTTTGTAAATACATACATATGATAGATAGAAAACACCCAGACGTAGTACAATTATCTATGTTCATCACACAAATAATTATCCGGAGTGGGAATCGAACCCATGACCTCGTGCACGGAAGTCGGTTACACTACCGACCACGCCACGAGGCCCGTCAATATATGAAACACAATGGTAGGAGTACCTATACCCTACCTATACCTTGTTGGACGGTGATCTTCTGTACAGCGACCGATCAAGAGTTCTGACCGCCCTAGGCTAATTATGAAGACGTGCCCCTGCCAGGTGTGTTACGGTCGGCTTAAAAAGTAGTAGGTATTTATTGAGTATTTTAGCTATATCTAATTATTTAGAGGTAACTTTGTAATTTTTTTATCGAGAAAATATTAAGTTTTCTTGTTTTCACTATGCATAAACCTTAGTATAAATCTTCAACTTTATTATATATTTATTAAATATTTTTTGGTTCAGTATTTTACATCATATTCTGATTGAAAAAATGCGATTTCACCTATCATGGGGCCTTAAAATCAGGGACTCCGAAGCTTTTTCAGTTCACAGCGCATTTAATTTTAGTGTTTGTCTCGGTCTAATTGAAATATGTAGGGTAGATGCAATGATGCTAGATTAATAGTGCATGCGAAGATACGATTTCAGCGCGCCCCCCGATCCTCGCGCCCTAGGCTGCAGCCTAAATAGCCTAAGGGTTAATCAGGCTCTGCTTCTGTGACAGGGTGGTACTTCCCTTAAACGCGCTAATATATGCGAGTTCAAAGAATTACAAAATCTGATCTGCCCTTTGCTGCGTGATCTGCGTGCCTGTATCTCAGCATGCACTTAACTTTAACGAGACTGCCATAGTTCTATGATTAGATATATTAGCAGTAAAGTTGTGTGCACAGCAGGCCTACCATGCGCTCATAGCTAGCGATTCAATTCCGACACAATTCAAAATAGGCGTGTTGTTGTATTTCGAACTCTAATTGAGCGATCTTGTTTAGGTTGTCAAGTAAGTTCATGGTACGAATTTCAATACAAAGATGTAATGTTTACGATTCAGATTATGTGCTGATTCGGCAAAAAACAAAAGATTGCGTCTTTGACATGTCATGGTACGAAATTGCGATCCAGTTCAGTTTGGGTCCTAAACTGGATCGCAATAAGAGTTCGCAGCAGGCTTACCGCGTGCAGTTGTCATTAATCGTTGTTAACTAACGAAGACAGGTAGTTACTACGTCTTCTTTCTTTTAAAGAGCCAGGTACTGGTGTATTTCCAAAGCAAGGAATGATTTTATATCCATTCATCTCAGGTATAGTGGTTGATTTTCATGGTGTGCTGCGACTTGGCATGCTCCTAGTATTGCTTAGTCGCGCTAATCGATAGATGAGTCAAATACATCTATCCAATCATCCATCCATCAGCCTTTCAACGTCCACTGCTGGACATAGGCCTCCCCAAGAGAACGCCACAACGAACGGTCCCGTCGTGGGGGATAATGCCGTAGTTGACATGCTTGGCAGGCGGTTGGTAGTTGATGTTGTTAATACTCGAGGGAGTACTTCTGCCCACTCTCCCGGTATTCCCTCAGTCGGATCTTACGACTCCCGTGGGTAGAGAGGGGTAGGACAATTCTAAAGCCGGCCCCACACGGTTAAAATACGTCTGCTTACACCGTAAGTATAAAATACGGCGGTAGTATTGGTATATATAACCCCGCAGCGGCTTATCTGTTCTCATGTCGGAACTCCACTTTTTTATAAGCGATGTTAGGGTCTAATATTTGGTTTTCAAATTCTCCTTGTTTTAAAGGATTATTTGTGTTGCGTGGGTTGGCTATTTACAGACAAAGCGGAAGTTTTGTGTTAATTAGAACACCAACGTGACAACATCCTTAGGATTTCTTAGATTATTTTACCTAAACGGATTTAAATGTGGTTTTTACGGATAAATATAGCTTGGCTTAGCGAAATCTTAAAATAAAAAAGCTTAAAATACAGGCTTTATTTCATTTAAATCTACTTGCTCCGTTTTTTTAGCGTCGCTCATGGACTCAACTATACTAGGAATGCTGTCAAGCCGCTGCTCACCATATCATTTAGCGAATATGCAATGGGTCACACTGGAGACAGCGGTACCGATCCACTCGGGCCTGATAATAAGCGAGTACTTCTACCAGCCCTACCACCATTAATACCATGTATGATAATTGCCACCTCGGAAGGTACGTGAAGTTGATACCAAATCTACGTACTGCCTCGTTGGTACCCTACCTGGTCTACCTACCCAGAGAATAGTGACATCTCCATGTGTCATGGAGGTTTGATGGCGTTACAAAGCTGCTCAGTTAAGGTCAGGATGGGCCTCGTGGAGCATTCGGTAGTGTAACCGACTTTTGTGCACGAGGTCGTGGGTTCGATTCCCACTCAGGACAATTATTTATGTGATGAACACAGATATTTGTACTGCGTCTGGGTGATTTCTATCTATTAGGTATATGCATGTATTTACAAAAAAAAAGTAATATATGTATTATATCCGTAGTCTGTTACCCATAGCACAAGCGTTAAGCTTAATTTGGGACCAGAGAGACGCCCCGGGCTGGTCTCTGGACGGTGGGGGCGCTCCAGCCGATCTTGGAAGAATGGGCGGGGCGGCAGCACGGGGTCCTCACCTTCCGGTTGGTGCAGGTTTTTCGGGGCATGATTCCTTCGGCAACCTGCACATGATCGCTAGGAGGGAGACGACCCCAGGCTGTCACCACTGCGGCTGCGACGAGGACTCGGCGCAGCACACGCTTGAGTCGTGCCCGGCCTGGGATGTGCGGCGCCGGGAACTCGTTGCAGTCATAGGCGTGGACCTGTCGCTGCCGGCCGTTGCGCGAGCTATGGTTGGCAGTGACAGGGCCTGGACCGCGGGTCGCCGCCTTCTGCGAGGCTGTCATCTCGCGGAAGAAGGTGGCGGAGAGGGCCCGGGAGGAATCCTCCTTCGCGGACCCGATTCACCGCCGGCGCGCGGGGCGGCGTGCGCGCGCTTACCTGCGCCTGATGCCGCCCTAGCCGAGGCTACGGACGGTGGGGTCGGGGAGTAGCCTGCCGTCCGCGGAAGCCTACCGTGAAGGTGCGACGCCCAAGTGCGCGAGGCGTCGCTCAAGAGAGGGTGCCCGAAGGGGCTGCCGCCTACGGATCGCGGTCGAAATGACGTGGTACCTGTGATACGCCGTAGCAAGGGCGGGTGGAGGCGCACGGTGGGTTTTTAGTGGGTGAGAGCCCCACACTACCCCGTTGTCTCCCCGGGCAGCGGGGTGTGCGGTAGGACATTTTTGCCCACCTAAAATAAAAAAATAAAATAAAAAGAGACCAGCGGACATTGTGTGAAATGTTCGTGAAATTAATAATATTATCGGAGATTGGACGCAAACTAGTTTAAAAGTTTTAATATTTTTTACAGTAGAATTATTATTAGCTTCATGTTGGTAGAATTGGAGCTTGTAGGTATATGCTACACGCTTCCGTATTGTACATTATAAATTAAATTACCCTAATGATGCTTTTTATATAACTTCATATCGCAAGGCCTCTTCCTGTGTTTAACAATAACTTTGTATTTCGCTCTCAAAGTGTTCTTTAATTTTATTTGCAGCATTTACGCACTAGGAAACTTACAAGGCAGTTTCGCATTTAATTTATAAGTAGATAATTATAAGATCTACAATTAGTATGACTTTTAACGCTTTAGTGAAACTTAAACAAATTGGAATTTGAATTGTAATATGAACAGATAACATATTGAATTTAGTCGCCGCTCTGAGATGGTTTGATTATATACATAGATAGCGTACACGTTTAATGGCTATATAGCAAACATTTTTTCGAGACATTCTATGCCAGAGAATAATCATTGTAAAATTAACAGTTTCTGGATTTTTTTTTGTAACTGCAAAGTTTGTGAAGTTGCAAAATATAAAGGAATTCTATCCACAGATAATCTCAAATAAGTCGCTATTTTACGGCTATTTGGACTGCAAATTTAAATAGAAAGTTGTTAATTTACGTTACATTAGGCTTTACCCGCGGTTCTACCGCTTGCAAAAGTTTCTAGGTTATGTATAAGGTTCCCTATACAATAACAGGATAAAACGTATAAGAGTTTTTGATTATAACAAGAGCTACCAAAAAAAAAGTTTCATCAAAATCCGTTCAGTAGTGTTTGCGTGACGTGCGAACAAACAAACAGATATAGGTAGGTCTGTTACAGATTCCTAATAGGACAGACTAGCCTACCTTTTTTTTGTTAAGGCGGGAGAAAAGTTCCTATCCGCACACCGTATCGTTCGGAGCAACGACCAGGGTAGTGTGGAGCCTGCACCCACTAAAGAAACCCGCCGTATGCCGTCTCTCAGCCTTTATTGGCGGGCCACTGGAACTATGTTACATTCCTTCGGTGGTAGACTAGCCTACCTGGCCCGGGCGCATATTTTAAACTAAAACAGGATGATATATTACATAAAAATAATCAATCACAAGTTGCATCAAGTAAATTTCGTCTTGCAAGGAAGAATTCCTTCAGTCAGAAATATTTTTGGAGGTATTATAAAAATGTACCTAAGTTCCATTGTAATACCTTTTTTTTTGTTAAGGCGTGAATAAATGTTCCTAACCGCACACCCCGTCGTTCGGGGCAACGAACAGGGTAGTGGGGGGCCAGCACCCACTAAAGAAACCCGCCGTATGCCGTCTCTCCGCCTTTATTGACGGGCCACTGGAACTATGTTACATTCCTTCGGTGGTCTCCATTGTAATACCTAAGATGTAGAGTAGGTAACATGGCGTTTTTATTTCCTTTTCAATCAAAGGCACTTCTAGATTATTCTCGTTAAGGCGAATTCTTAATAACTTGCCAAAGATTCATTGCATTAGGATGTATGTAAAATTCGAATACAAAATGCATTTTTATATGATCTCACCAATCGATAATGCGCAATTTTTTGTCTGTCAAAATCAATTTTGTTTCAATTGTACTTTATTGAAATGTAAAAGTCATTATACGCCGTCTTTGTGCAAGTAATTTTGTAAGCAAATAGATGATAATTTTCTTTTAACGATACGAATGGCTTAGCATTGTGATTGGGCGCTTTGTTGACACTTCTAACTGCTTACTCCTTTAGCTAGTAACACTATCTAACCTAAAGTTATTGTTTAGTGTTTGATTTCTTGTTACAAAAACAAACTTTTTCTCGATAAAACTACACAGAGCGTGCTTATCTTTTTTATTTTTATCACCCTAGTGCTATTTTAGACGCTGCGTGACTAGCAAAACCAGAGCGATCATTCCTGCGTTGCCAACCCTTTTTTTTTTGTTTAGGCGGGAAAAAATTTACCTAACCGCACACCCCGTCATTCGGGGCAACGAGCAGGGTAGTGTGGGGGACGTTGCCAACGGAAAGAGATTGGAGGCTGAGAAGAAGGATTATAAAGAGGATAATGGACCATTCGAATGGTAGGAGTTGCTTCACGCCGATCTTCTGTGAAAGGAGGATAATTCCCCTATCGAGTCGGCCAATTAATGCTGGGAGAAGAAATGGTACTGTCATCAGTAAAGTAAATTTTTTGACAATCAAGTAAATGTACTACTTTGATAACTCTATGGGTAGAAGTCAAGTTTACGTCTGTATGTCTTTAATTACAATCAAGTTCTACATACAAGGAAATTGCGGCTACGCGCACAGTTGTCCATAATAGCGCACGAAACTGCTCGAGAACAAAAAAACATTTATAAAGGGTTTAATATCAATGATAAAGACTGTCTATCACAAGTCTAATACTAAATATAAACTATGAGATGTTCTAGCGTTAATAATAACATGCTTATTACCATCAGAGGCGAGAAAACTTTAATGGAGGATTATTACTTAACAAATTGTACGAGTTCTGGAAAGGTTACCGTAGCAAAGGTACTGTTAGTGTTCCACGACTCACGCAACTTCGCAACGAAAGTAAAATGACGAAATAAAATAAATACCACCTATTAACGCTTGTTACATACTTACAAAGTGCGTAGAACTGGAAGTTGAGCAAAGATACAAAGTTACACAAAGCTTTGTGATCACGGACGAAAGAATAGGTTACTTACTAAGTACATAATAATCATACATTACTACTTCAGTCAAAGATCTCGCCTTGTTTGACAAGGGACGTACCAGTATAGTGATTTTTTTAACGAGTTTTATAAATAATAATGTTCTCCATTCTTTTGTATATAATTATAATGCTCTTTTAAATTTTATATTATTACAAGCAGACCCGAACATGTGTTGCTGTGGCACACATAATCCATTCGTTAACTTTGGAATAAAAAAGAAATAATCAGGATGAAAAACTATCCTATCTTTTAAGTTTGAAAAAATGACACATTTTGAAGAGATAAGTTGTTTTGCCGTGTGGGGCCGGCTTTAGAATTGTCCCACCCCTCTACACCCATTGGAGTCGTAAGAGCCGACTGAGGGAATATCGGGGGAGTGGGCAGCAGCACTCCTTCGAGTATTAACAACATCCACTGTGATCGCCAACCCGCCTGCCAAGCGTGGCGATTACGGCACTATCCCTCATTCTTGGGGAGGCCTATGTCCAGCAGTGGACTTTGAAAGGCTGATGGATGGATGGATGAAAGTTGTTTTGGAGTTCATCGCGGACTAACACTGTGACAGGATTTTTTTATATAATTTAGATATTTTTATTTAGAGTTTTTTTAGGCCACCTCGAGGGTGACCCGACGCCCTGACGGCCTTGGGGTGTGGGCAGAGCCCTCCTTCCTCCCCCCTTAGCAGTAATTTAAAGCAAAAGGGGTTCAGGGGTGTGATCCTGTATAGCACTGCTCTCCCAGACCACTCCTACTATCTGCAATCCGGCCAACGTGCATAACATAAATATCGTGATGCTATCTGTATATCCTGATCTGTATATCCTGATCTGTATTCCCCGAAGGGGTAGACAGAGGTGTTTTTCACACCCACGGTTCGCCAGCTATGTTAAGTCCCATGTAATAGGCGGAGCGGATATTACGGCCATTAGCATTTAGCCATTAGCGGCCAACGTGCAGCGGAGACGATATGACCTTGAAGCCCCGCCTGTGGACTTGAAGTGCGACCAGCGTATGAGCTGACATGGACCCATCCCACCTGTCCGGAAATTCAGCCACCCTTAAATGCCGATGTTGCCCGATGTACACCACGAGGAGGTAAGCCAGCACCGCACCCCACCATTTCATGAAACGTTACTTAAGAAAACCTAACCATTTCAGGAAATGTTGGCAACAACATGAAATGACCTATTTTAAGATAAATGGCCACGACATATACATATATATGTTTTTAAAAAAACGTACCTATGGGTGATAATTTTTGTGTTTGGCATAACTGCAAGATGATATCATATTATTCAACTTATTTGTTTTCTTAAATTCTCTGACTGGTGGTAGGGAGTATTCACTTGGTATCGGACCCGAGCGGGTTGATACCACCATCTCCCGTGTGACTGGCCATGAAGCACATCGTTGCGTTTTGGCTGTAGCAGGAGATAGCCGTTTATTCTTTCATTTCATATCGGTGAAATGAAATGGTGAGCAGCGACTTGACAATACTCTCGGTGTTGTTGAGTCCATGAGCTACGGTTACCATTTATCATCAGATGAGCCGTGGCTCACTTGCCACTACATGCAATAAAAAAAATATTATGAAATATAACACGGTATCTAATTATCTTTCCTTTACAGCCCATGTATACGTTGCTGCTGGCTCACTCTTGCAGCCAATGTCATTTTAACTTTGAAGTAGATCAGATCTTCCCCAACGGTCACTCAATTTAGCGTGCCAACCCTGCGGGCTATGTCGGCTCTATGGCACCTTGCACGATTTCAATCTTTGTGACGCAACCAATAATTTTCTTGGTCACACACCAAATAGAAATTAATTTTGTCTGTGGTAAAAAAGAAGTAGTCGCGAGCGAGGATTTAAACTTGCATCTCTTGGAAAACCGCTCCAGATGCCTTTCCAATTCAGCCATAATGACATCTACTTGGGGTTAGTAATACAATAACACATTCCTTCTTAATGCCTAATTGACCCATGGATTAGGGGGCCCTGGACAGAGTCCAGAGTGTTTAGTGGAAAAACGGGCCTGCACAAAGACTCGCAAATTCTTTCCAATTTAATCATACGGATAGCCTAAAATGGTTGAGTCATTATAGACGATTTTAAAAATTTGGTATTTTCGCATGTAGTAAGTGGCTTGCCCAGAGATACGAACAGTACTTTCCTTTATCTGATATTCTGGGCTGAAATACCGTTTGAGTCTGTATAGATATTGTTTAATATTTCCAGCAATTAAAATGTTCGTATTGAAACTATCGTGAGATTGATACATATTAGAAATATATCACCGGCAACAACTCACGTTGAGGATCGATTTAGTCGACCCGGGTTTCGAGTTCCCGGTGGGCACTCGTTGACACTGCTGCGCGCTCGCCCTGATGATGAGCATCGAATATGCTCGAAACCCGGGTCGACTAAATCGATCCTCAACGTGAGTTATTGCCGGTGATATATTTCTAATTAAAATGTTTCTAATGTAGCTAATGCTTTTGTCATTTTCAAACTGAACTTAGCTTATTTCTTGCGGAAATCGGGATTGCCTTGTGCGGTGACTATTTTGCGTGCAAATGGTAACGACAGTATTTAATGTACAAATTATTTGTGAATGTGGAAAAAGAGAATTTAAGTGCGAGCGGGAATCAAACCTGCGTCCCTTCCAATCGGAGGAAACTCTCTAAGCCGCTGAGCTATCGCACTGACCAAAGGCTATAACCCAATCTCCACATCACAAATAGTATGAATTTTGATTACAAAATTAAACTTACGATATTGGATTAATGCATGTAAATGCATCCGATAGGTAGCCTGAGTCGTAAAGAAAAATGTGATGTGGAGATTGGGTATGGCCTTTGGTCAGTGCGATAGCTCAGAGGCTTAGAGCATTTCCCCGGATTGGAAAGGACGCAGGTTTGATTCCCACTTGCACTAAAATTCTCTTTTTCCACATTCACAAATAATGTGTACTTTAAAGTAGCTGAGTATGTCAAGTGCTAAAATGTCAGTTTATTTGTTGATATTTCGCACTGAGATTTATTATAGTGGTGATTTATTCAGCAGGTAATTTTAGCAGTATGTGCAACGGAGAGTGCCACGAATTGATTACAAAAAAAAAAAACCGCTTTGAACGCAAATCAGAAAATACAAAATAATGTTTATTGCCGCCGATCTAAATGTACAACTAAGAACTCTGATGTTTGTCTCAAGGTCATAAATTACTTTAATGTATTATAAAGACCCTCCTAAGTACTTGATTTACTTGAAATCCATTTAAAGCGAAAGACGTGAGTTAGGTACTTGATATGTCTGTTTTTATCTCAAATATCACAACAGCAACAGGGTTGACGGAAGTAAATCAAATGTATAGGAACTTATTTTAATTCTTATAAAAATAACTCAATGTATAGAATTTCAAACTTTCATGGTCACTTATAATTTTAAACGTTTTTACGGGATTTATGGAGCGGAGTTGAGTTGCTCCGTGATCATGGCGTTTGCAACAGTGCCGAAATATCGGAAACTCGTAAGTAAAAATATACATGGTATAAATCCCGTAAAAACGTTTAAAATAATAACTCAATGTATTTTTTTTTGTGTTAAGGCGGGTCAAAATATTCCTAACTGCACATTTCGTCATTCGAGGCAACGAACAGGGTAGTGTGGGGCCCTCACCCACTAAATAAACCCGCCGTGTGCCGTCTCTCCGCCTGTATTGGCGGCCACTGGAACTGTGTGACATTACTACAGTGGTAACTCTTATCCTGTATATTCGGAAATAACATCTATTTTATTAAATTAAGTATGTTTGTGTAGTAATGTGCCGTGTGGGGATTACGTAGTAATGATTTCAAATTCATCTAAAATAAATGCACAGAATTCGTTTGCCATACTTTTTATGTGCCATAGCGGTTAAATCAGGCAAGGTTTACCTAAAAATATAAGCAGCACGATATCGCATGGTCCTGAAGAATATATCATATATTAGACGGGCCTCGTCGTAGTCGGTAGTGTATCCGACTTCCGGGCACGAGGTCGTGGGTTCGATTCCCACTCAGGACAATTATTTGTGTGACTACACAGATATTTTTACTGCTAAAAAAGTAATATATATGTATTAAGTATATCCGTAATCTGGTACCCATAACACAATCGTTAAGCTTATTTTGGGACCAGAGGACGTTGTGTGAAATGTCCGTGAATATTTATTATTACTTATTATTTAATCATTAGCTTCACGATCGTGTTATAATTATAGACGTGGAATTTATAATCCACAATGTTATCGTCAAATTATTTTACGATTGAACGTTATTCTGATTTCAATAATGGTCTTATTGGACTACATATCAAGCCGTATTCATTATCATACAGCTATAATTTACTCGGGAACGTGTTAAGAAGTACCGCAGTATAAATTCTGTTTTTATTAATTTCATCAATAAAACTCACGCAATGGAAAATAAATATAATGTCTTGGCCAAGGACTACTAAGTTTTGATTTTAGAATATAATCTTTTTTTTTTAATTGAGAATGACGACAGATGGTTTTTAATCGCTTACCTGATTATTATAATTACTTATTAAAGTATAGAAATGGTAATCACAGCTCATGGATCATATACCAAGGTCAACAGAATAATGGTAGAACTGGTTAGTAAAGTTAAAAAAGGGATTTGTTCATTTTTGAAGTAAAACTTATTTAGGCGTGCCTAGGAAATAACATTAAACAAAAAGGGATTAACATTCGCCGTGTGGGGCCCGTACCAAGAATAGCTCTACCCCGCCTCTTCGTATGGGAGTCGTAAAAGCCGACTAAGGGATTACCGGGGGACCGAGCAGCAGCGTTCCCCTGTGTACTAAAAACATCCACTACGATCGCCAACCCGCCTGCCAAGCGTGGCGATTACGGTAAAACCCCCCATTTTGGGGTGGCCTATATCCAGCAGTGGACGATGAAAGGCTGATGGATGGAGGGAATAACACATTTTTTTCGAGGATTGGTATTGTGCACCGAGACCAATGTTCACCTACCAAATCGGTCATGTATTGAAGGAAGGGCGGCGAGCGTGTATGAAGAGAATTATGAATTTTGAGGAAGCGAGAGATGTATGCAAGAATAGAGCCTCTTGGCACTCTGTTCTCTCTGCCTTTAGAGAGAGCTTCTGAGATGGCGTGATGATAAGTTAGTGTTCTAAAAACATATAAACAAAAAAAAAAAAAAATTGTTTTGTGTTCAGAGAAGCCTTTATTTTATTCTTAAATACCATGTGCAGACATAACTTATTGTAGCTCACATAGCATCACGCCTATATTCCCCGAAGGGGTAGGCAGAGGTGTATTACACACCCACAACTCGCCAGCTATGTTTAAGTCCCACGTAATAGGGGGTGAGCCTATTGACGTCTACCGGGCACATTACCATTACATACCGGGCTGCTACTGGGAATTTTTCTTTTTAGGAAAAAGCTCAATAACATTGCCCGAAGATTCCCTAACAAAGAACATTGACGAAATATTTTGTTGATAGAAGGTTTAAGCATCCGCGGATGACATTATTACGAATAAGAATTCAGTAAATTCCTACGTTTTTATACATTTTTTTTAAGGCGGGGAAAAAACGTTCCTTACCGTACGCCACGTCGTTCGGGGGAACGAATAGGGTAGTGTGAGGCCCTCACTCACTAAATAAACCCACCGTGTGCCGTCTCTCCGCCTATGTTGGCGGGCCACTGAAACTGCGTTATATTACTTCAGTGGGACGTTTTTTATACCTATGCAAAAAGATTAGAAGTCTGGAAAAATAGACTTAATTATTGAAAATACAATTGATTTAAAACACTAATGCAGTTGACTTATTTTGTCATAATATGTGATTAAATTTAATCCACTAACTGCCTCGGTGGTGTAGCGGTAGTGTATGCGACTGCTAATCATGAGGTCTCGGGTTCGATGCCCGGGTCGGGAAGTGTTATTGAGCTTTTTTGTAAAAAGAAAAATTTCTTAGTAGCAGCGTGGAGTTTGGAAATGTGCTCTATTACGTGGGACTTCAATATAGTTGGTCAACCGTGGGTGTGTAACACACCTCTGCCTACCTCTTGGGGGTTACAGGTGTGAGACTACGTTTTCGAATTAATAAGTTATCTGCCTAAATGTCATTCGCAACTTTAAAAAATGTTCAATTCTTAAAATAATGAAAATGAAAATCGTAACTGTTTATACATGTATTCAATTCACTTCTATATAATATTGTAAGTGTTTCTATTACGCAGGAGGATGTGTAACGCACTGCCATTACATTTAGTAGTGATTTCATTTCTTAAATGCCTATTTTTTGTATCATTATGGTCGGCGTTTGTTATATTAATATGAAGGTCATTAGGGTGGTTTTATATGACCTTAATTGTCCATGAAGATGGTACGCACTTTCTACTGATATGTATTATTCTATATGTCGATTATGGTCGGGTGAAACGTAACGCTTTTTAACATTAAAGCTTAGAAAATCTCTGGCAAGAAGCGTTGAACGCTTCTTCGCGCTTTATAATAAAAGTTCAAAATAAGTCTCTCTGTATTTTATCACTACTTATCTCAAGTTTTAAAATCAATTTGCCTGCCTGCTGTTACCACAACCAGAGAGAAAAAAAGATTATTTTAATTTATTATTTTTTATTTATTTATTGAGATGAAAACGATGAACCATTTACATTAATCTCACACAATATTCTATTACGCTGATTACATAATAAATTACAATTACTAAAATCATATTCAGATATAAATTAGGATTACATAACTAATTAAGTATAAATTTATTTAGAAACAAAAATTATAAATGAGTGATTGTCATAGTCCAATATCTGTGTCATGGACGTAATATCTATATGTACATTGACTAGTGGTAGGGCTGGGTACCAAGTGGGAGTACTCCTTTGGTATCGGGCCCGAGCGGGTTGGTACCACCATCTCCCGTGTGACCGGCCATGAAGTACATCGTTGCATTTTGGCTGTAGCAGGAGTTAGCCGTTTATTCTTTCATCACATATCGGTGAAATGATATGGTGAGCAGCGGCTTGATAATACTCTTGGTATAGTTGAGTCCGTGACCATTTACCATCCGATGGGCAGTGGCTCGTCTGCCACTACATGCAATAAAAAATAAATACATATTTATTAGTTCCATGATCTGTGTTTTGCGATTTGTCAATGTTGCCTCTATTCCATTCGTAGACAGAGGATATTATAGACACGTTCTCAGCGTATGCATTGTTGAGATAGCAATAGTTTGACATATGATAGCCGGAATAGTTTTAGAAGATAACTATGAGATTATAGCTTTGCAGACTAAAAGTGCTCTACCTGTTTTAGCTGGATAACTAAAAGAAATTGCAGTTATGCTTATATTTTGCTTAAAATGTATTAGAACGTGTAACATTAGCGAATATAACGTGATTAATGAACGTTTATTACGCAAATACAAAAACAAGCTTACACACTGATGTTGGGAATGGTTGGCCACCTTATTGTATTGGGTCATCTCTTCTTCTTTATCTTCATCCTTAGTATTAAAATAGTAGCGAATCTATAATATTCTCTGTCTACGATCTCATTGGTCTATATTTTCACAATATGTCAAAACTAAACAAAAAAAAACGTAGCATCACGCTCAGACTAAGAACTACTAGACGGAGCCACGGCGTGGCCGCACTTGAAACAGCAATATTTTTTTTAAATGTTGCCAGGTTTACAAATATTTTATATTTGGGCAAATTAAACGATAGTTAGAATGAGGTCTGTAACTAGGTCGTAAAAAAGAATCTCTTCGTAACAAATATTTTATTGAAAATCGCAACGTTTATCAAAATGAAACGTCCACTGCTGGACATTGGCCTCCCCAAAGAGAATACCAGAACTAGCGGACTTGTGCTGACTACATTCAACGGCTCCCTGCCACTTTGACCATATATTTGGTCCATCAGGTGGGAGGACATCTTACGCTGCGCTGTCCGATACGTGGTCGCCACTCGAGAAGCTTTTTCCCCAATGGTTGTCAGTTCGTCGAGCGATATGGCCTGCCCATTGCTACTTCAGCATGCAAACTCGGTGGGCTATGTCGGATATTCACGTTCTACCTCTGTAATAAGAATTCGATCACGTAGGGAAATAGCAAGATAAGTATTGCTGCTCCATAAATTGCCGTTCTGTTCGATATCTCATCTGGTAAATAATAATAAGATTTATTTAATAAAATAATAGTACACAAGAATACAATTAAATTATCTTTTCTTTCTTTTCTGGGTCAAATAAGTAAAGAATTATCATCCTTCCAGCGCTGATTTAATTAATTGAATAAGAACTTTTTTTAATTGCATTTAGTGGCAGACGAGCCACGGCCCATCTGATGGTAAATGTCAACCGTCGCTCATGGACTCAACTATACTGAGAGTATTGTCAAGCCGCTGCTCACCATTTCATTTCACCGATATATAATAAAAGAATACACGGCTACGACCAAAACGCAACGATGTGCTTCAGGGCCGGTCCCACGGGAGAGAGAGTACTATAAGTGGTGAAGTTAGCAAAAACCACGACCTTATAAATTTGTGTTGCCACCTACCATTTGGTGTGAATATATCTTATTTAATTTTGTTTTACTCCTGGGTTTTATTTTGAAACCCTTAAATCCCAGGCAGGTGTCATAATCTAGAATTGAGATTTACTTACAAAGTTGAAGTACAAAGACTTTAAAAGCTATACTTACATGAACATTTTCACTGGCAATGATTTTGCTCCCAACGTTACTATTTTCTTATTATGTATAATGAAACATCAACAAAATATCGTGAAGCATATTTTGGGTATTTCGTGGGTTACCTCGTTTTCCCATAGCATCCACCCATTTCGATCTCGCATCTGGATTAGAGGAAAAATTAAAATGGTAATTTTTTATCATCATCTCATAAATGACATAATTAGTAAAATGAAAACTGGGCAAATTAAATTCGCAATAAGGCAACACCGAAACAATTTTCAGTAATAGAAATTTAGCTAGAAAACGTGTTTTGCGAGTGTATCATAGTGGCAATTATTAATTTCGAGTAAAAAAAGCCCATTTTATAGCATTCAATCATTCAATTATTTCATTTTCGACTACATATGAATGAAATGTTAGGGTTAAGGACGGGTATTGCCGGTCACCTAAGAAAAGTGAAACAAAAAATATAGAAAAATCAACATTTTATTTCGAAACTATTAATACAACATAACTTTAATTATTCTTCTATAATTATCGCAATCAACGAGATCAATATGTTCAAAAATCAAATCACAATATACATTTGAAAAAAAAGGGTTTTGACCGCCATTACCAAGCGTGGCGGGTAATGTCGGTCAGTAGGATGGCAATACCGGTCAAGCCTTTAGCGACACAAATCGCATGTGTAGCCTTCAGGTGACTCTCAGCCCGAACACTCAGCATGGGCCCAAAGCCCACACCGAACGCACCTATACCACAATTCATTGTTACGACCGTAATCACGGCATAGCAGACACTTGTTTTCCATATCGTCAATGTCGGTGTCGTCATCATCCCGTAAATCGGTCATTTCAATTTCTGAATTCGATGAATTTTCATTATTTTTCTCCTGTAGCACTCTTTTTTTCACCTTTCTTATAAATGCATTCGCTGGTCTTTTCTTCGCTGTCTTTGTTCTTGGATTATTTTTAGTGTCCTTGGATTTGCTTTCATTCTTCTTTTCTCTTGTTACTCTTGGTTCTTCTTTCTCTATCAAAGCTGCTTCATAAGGAGTGCTAGTAAGAATTTTTGCATGCTGTCTTCGACAGGCTTTCTTATTCATTTCGAGCTTTTCGAGCTAGTTTCTCTTTTTCAGTCTTTCTTGGACGGTTGAAAAAGGAACATCAGTAAAGCGTGCTGCTTCTCTTATCGGTGTCACTTCATCGACGAGTTGGAATGCCCTGGTTAAATAATTTTGCCTCCATTTCACTTTCAATCCTTGGCTTCTATTCCGTGGCATTCTAGAATTGAATAAGAATTGTTTATGTATGAGACAAAGAATATAAAAGTGACGACCAAATAACTATACCTCTGTTTTTTGGACAAAGAATATCATCTACTTCTATACAAACAAACAAACAAACATGATTTTATGAGGTTAATAATAATTTCAGAAAACAACTTATTGCGAATTGGTTTAAATATCTAATCACATGGATAGCTAGATGACTGATTCATAACAAAAAAATATAAACAGTTAATGGAATATGAATATTTTGGTACTTACGTTTTATGTTCTATGACCAAAAAGTTGTAAGGAAATGCCTCGAAACACACACTCGTCTCGCTCTCAGCGTTGCGAGGTCGGAACTGAACAGGAGTCGGTGCGTGGGGCAGGGAACAATCACGCCACCGTTTTTGCATGTGTGGGTACCCGTAAACCAAATATTTTGCGAGATAATGTGCTGACCGGTATTGTCACCTTACTGGGATTACCCGGTTCTACCCTATACCTGTATTTTTTCGCTCGCTGTAGCTTTTGTAGCATAGTAACACTATTTTACAAGCACTATCACGTAGTCTTTTTCTCAAAACACTCATTAACACAAATTAACATTAAATTTTAATTAAAACCCGAATTTTTATACAAATTTTCGATTATGTCAGTTGAATCGTGACAGACAAAGCATTTTGACATCGTGACAATACCGAAAACTGGCCACGGCAACAAAGACAAAAATCTATGGTTTTGTCTGTTTTTTGCACCAGTAAATTGTATCTTGTGTTCTCGCTCATACATGTCAAAGAATTTTCTTGGCTCTGTCTAGATAGTCTGAGGCATCACGCCTGTATTCCCCGAAGACGTAGGCAAGCCTATTGCCATCTACCGGGCACATTTCCAAACGCCGGGCTGCTACTCAGATTTTTTCTTTTTTACGAAAAAGTACAATAACCCTGACCGACCTGGGGATCGAACCCGAGACCTCATGATCAGCAGCCGCTCGCACTACCGTTGCACCACCCAGGCAGTCAAAATTATGGTTTTCATAAATTATCGAATCGTCAAGCATAACATCGATATGTGTGTTGGCGGCAAGACGTGAGGGGCGGCGTGCGCGTATTAGTGGCGACATTGAACGAGCTATGTTCCTTGAACGAGCTGCGCTCCATGTGGAATAAATTAGGAAGTCGACCCCGTCTATTCATAGGAACACCCGGAACATTTGGAACAGATGACGTGCACAGTAGGTTAGGTTAGTAGCCTACCTACTTAGGTATATAAAGTCAACCAATCCTCTAAGCACTTTACAGCAGGTAATGAACTGGTCATGCATCCCTCTCACTTCCAGTGAATTATAGCCGCATAGGCAGAGTAAGAATTTGGTAGGTTACACGAACGGATTTGGAAGCCTTAGAATTTATTGTATAGCGCCCTCAAGAAAGCCTTTTTGACCTTCTTCTTTCTTTCTATGTACAAGTGAAATAGCAATCACTTACTCACCCATCCATCCATCCATCCATCAGCCTTTTAACGTCCACTGCTGGACATAGGCCTCCCAAGAATTGGCCGTAATCGCCACGTTTGGCAGGCGGGTTGGCGATCGCAGTGGATGTTGTTAATACTCCCAATTATAATTCTAAAGCTGGCCCCACACGGCTTTAGAAGTAGTCACCCATTTATCACAATTTCTCTGAAACTATTTCTAAAACTGATTGACTTGAAATTTTGCATGGTTGCTCCTTTCGCGATGTCACTAAGAATGAGAAGGATTTTACGAACTGCCTATCCAAAATATATATTTTTATCTGGCCATATGATATTTACCGACTTCTACACTTATCAACAACACAACTTACATATCAACCGTTGCTATGGTTTTTAATAACGGATCTTCTTTATTTTGTTGCCTGTATCATAACTAAAATGAGAAATATTGCCAAATAGTGCAATTTCTTAGTCTGAGAGTGCAACCTAAAAAGGGCAGTGACACAGATGCAAAATTATATCGTGTTTTAATTACCTACATGACAAAGTTTGACAGTCGTATAAACATTTTCTTCAAGTTCTTACTTTAGAAAACATAATTATACTTACGGCTTGATGTTAAATGGGATCGTAAGTATGCCATCCCCCTTTTTTTTGTTACGGCGGGAAAAAATGTTCCTAACCGCACACCCCGTCGTTCGTGGAAACGAACAGGGTAGTGTGGGGCCTGCACCCACTAAAGAAACCCGCCGTGTGTGTTTATTGGCGTGCCACTGGAACTAGGTTACATTCCTTCGGTGGTAGTATACCATCCCCTGAGCGGTTGCCGTAGCTTATAGACACTAGCAAAACCAAAGGCAACCCTCGCGCGTTATCCACCTCAAGGAAAGATATCTGACATGAAAAGGAATGATGATAGAGAGGAGATGAAGGTCAGTTAGGATAATAGGGAGGGAATGAGGATGCGGCTCGGTAGGTTCCTAATTTAGGGATAGGAACACACATATTTAGGATTTTTATTTCATTTTATGTTTAACATAGGATCATCTATCTATACTCTATACTATTTATAAAGCTGTAACAGAGCTGTTTCTGTACATTTAAGATATTTGAGAAAAAGATACTGAATTAAGCTATATATGCGTGTCTAAAAAAGAAAACGATATTTTTAGATTGTTTGTCTGTCTGTTTATCTGTTTGTTTGTTCGCGCATCACGCATAAACTACTGAACGGATTTTGATGCAACTTTTTTGTTTGATAGCTCTTGATTAGAGTTAACAACTAGTATATATTTTATCCGGCTACTATATCGGGAAACTGAGATATAACCAAAAAACTAGCATTTGGCTCCGGCGGAGCCGCGGGCTAAGGCCAGTATATTATATAGCTACTATAACAGTCTCTGTGTTGCAACGGTAGTGTGAGTGACTGCTGATCATGACCTGATCAGAAGTTAAAAAGAAAATTTCTCAGTAGCAGCCTGGAGTTTGGAAATGTGGCTGGTAGACGGCAATAGGCTCGCCCTGTATTACGTGGAACTTAAACGGGCCGTGGGTGTGTAATACACCTCTGCCTACCCCTTTGGGTAATACGGGCGTGATGCTATGTTACTATAACGAAATACACCAAGTCACAAGTATGAATTGTTTGTAACTTTTATTATGTGTATGTTATCTTTATATGTTACTTTGTTTCCGTGACTAATGATGAGAGTAGCATAATAAAGGAACACTGAAACGCCAGAGTGCACAAAATAGTACTCTATGACTTAACGTTTTAATGTTAAAATGGATTGGGAACGGGTAAGTGCATTGAAAGTTTACTTGTGATGGCGCGTTTCTATTGGTCAATACACAATATTTGATTGAAAATTTGTTTGTTCAAGTACCATTGATTTCTAAAAGCAACCCTTTAAATCTTATTAATGCATGGAAAAAGTAATGCAAAATTCATATATTGATAGAAAAGATTATTCGGAAAATCTAATAATTGTACAGTAAATACGCTTTGAAATTTAAGTTCTGCATCGCGATATTGAAGCTTGCAGACATGTCAGTATAAATACAAGTCCTGACGATATACAATCGGTCCTCCCTTGGGCGTTTTCATTGACCGACCCACATGTCACGGCCAGTCTAGACGGTGATCCTAACTGGTCTCGGACGCCACAGTATTTGCAGATAAAAATCAGATTGTATGTAGTTGAATTTATATAAATCTGTAAATACACTTAATATTAACTAACCCTCCCTATTTGGGTAACAGTTACGGCGTCTGAGGCGCTTTGAGGACACTCTTCTTGAGGACTCGGCCTTAAAGTGACTGTTGGGGGCTTCGTTTAAGTCAGCTGTGTGCTCTTAAGAGACGCGGTTAATCTCACCACGGACGAGCGGTGCCTCTTAAGTTACAGCGTTTGGAAGACGAACGTGCCTAAGGGAGGGACCCGAGTGTAACTCGTGAAATCTACAAAACCATAAAAATCAACCAACCTTTTGATAATTTTTAATTTAATTAAAATTACATAAAAACTATACTATTCGTTAAAAAAATATAGCTAGACTGAAATAAATACGATTATACTTTTTATCAGACTTACTTACATCTATACTATTATAAAGTTGTAACAGAGCTGCTGCTGTACATTTAAGATAATTGAGAAAAAAATGTCTGTATTAGGCAATTATAGACGTGTCTGAACACAAAACAATTTTTTTTTAGATTTTTTGTCTGTTTGTCTGTTTATCTGTTTGTCTGTTGGTTTGTTCGCGCATCAAACAAAAACTACTGAACGGATTTTGATGTAACTTTTTTATTTGATAGATCTCGATTAAACTTAAAAACTGGTAAGTATACATTTTATCCCGCTACTATATCGGGAACCTGAGATACAACCTAAAAACTAGCTTTTGGTTGCGGCGGAGCCGCAATCAAAAGCTAGTACATTATAAAGCTGTAACAGAGCTGTATCTGTATATTAAAGATATTTGAGAAATAATAAAACATACAGATACACATAGCATCACGCCTGTATTCCCCGAAGGGGTAGACAGAAGTGTATTACACACCCACGACTCGCCAGCTATGTTTAAGTCCCACGTAATAGGAGGCGAGCCTATTGACGTCTACCGGGCACATTTCCAAAGTCCGGGCTGTTACTGAGAATTTTTCTTTTTAGGCAAAAGCGGGGGTAATCTCTATAACTATTCATCAAATTTCAAAAAATACTGCTTTACTTTATTAGTATTTAGAGAAGTGTTATAGATATTAAAAGCTCCTGCCCACCGCAGGCGAAAGCTAATTTATTTAATAATTCCTCTGTAGTGTTAAAGCGCCTCTAAAATTAAAAAAGTAATAAATAATCTTATTTTTAGAATTATAATAAACCAGTATTTCGTGAGAAGATGGTACTTGCCGGGTCAAGCCAACAACATGAATGGATGTTAGGATTAGTGAAACTCTATTACAAGTAACATGGATTACTGTACAAGAGAGAGATGTATGCAAGAATAGAGCCTTTTGGTACTCTGGTCTCTCTGCCTACCTCGAGTCGGAGATGGCATGATGATAAGCAAGTAAGTATAGTAGTATGGATTACTAAAAATATTTAAAAACTTATTTATAATATTATGACAACGAGGATTTAATAAAATATTGTCTTGATAGAGCAGATTGGGATGCCCGCCCACGCTACAACAAGTTCTGACATAAACAGCGATAACCTCATTGATATTATCTTAACATAAATGACCTAAAACCTTTCCATAATAAAGTATTTATCCGTGTGGTGACGGATTATGAATACAAGTGTCACCACCCCATTATTTCCCACGGGTGTCGAATGAGGCGACTAAGGGAAGTAAGCAATTATCATCCATTGCACGACTGGTGGTAGGGCTGGGTACCAAGTAGAAGTACTCACTTGGTATCCGGCCCGAGCGGGTTAGTACCACCATCTCCCGTGTGACCGGCCATGAAGCACATCGTTGCGTTTTGGCTGTAGCAGGAGCTAGGCGTTTATATTTCATTTCATCTGTGAAATGAAATGGTGAGCAGCGGCTTGACAATACTCTCGGTATAGTCGAGTCCATGGGTGACGGTTACCATTTACCATCAGATGGACCGTGGCTCGTATGCCACAACATGCATAAAAAAAAAAGTATGTTTGTTACTTCTTGACGCCGTAACTACTTAAGCAATCATCACGATTTTTGGTAAACATTGACTACTTATTACTACGGAAAAACTGTACTGTGCCTTAGAGTGCCACGCTGACGAAATCGAGGGAATAATCTTGTCTATTATTTAAAAATACAATTGCTGTTCATTAGTCTCGCTAAAACTCAAAAATGGCTTGACCAATTTGAATAATAGTTTTTTTTTTGTATGTGTACGAGCGGGACGCCCGCGCTCGTACTAAAAATCACTTTTTCCTCATTCTCAAATAATTTATACTTTAAAAGTAGCTGAGCATGTTAAACGCTAAAAAATATAGATCAAAAATACTTACAGGGGTGGTTTAAAAGAAAAAAAATAGAGAAAACCAGTTGAAAAATTAAAAATATCAAAAATAGTAATTTTGTATGTGAATTACCTTTTGGAATATTGGACAACAGAAGACAAAATTACACGTGGTGTCCCGCCACCCCGTCGTTCGAGGCAGCGAACAGGGGGGGGGGGGGGGGGTCTGGCAGGGTTGGGCTCTCACCCAATAAATAAACCCGTCATCTGACGTGTCGCCAAAAGGACAATGAGAGGTCCATCCCCTCCCTATGAGGGGGTTTCGGCCTCCGGCGCACTTACTCACCATACGAAACACAACGGTAGAAGTACTTACGGTTGGTGGTACTTCCCCGATCGAGGCGGCCCATTCATGCTGGTATAAGCAAGGTTCCACCATCACAAAGTCTGTGAATATACGTGTCGATACCACGCTTGTGATAGCTTTTCTGCACTTGACAATAGACGATGTCAATCTCCTTGCAGTCGGTGGTCGGTGTGGAGTAGTGCCGTCAGGTGCACGTGCAGCTAGTGAACAGTAGTTCTGTCTCTTTCTTACGTCAACTGCCTGTCTAATATAAATCGCTTACCATTTACCCACAGGCGGGCCAGGTACATTATACTTGTTTGCCTACTTTGTAATGCAAAGTAAAATGTAAGGCATTTATTATTGAAATAGTTTTCATATTTAATCCATGTGGTGACGGACTAAGAATACTAGTGTCACCACCCCATTCTTCCCCATGGATGTCGTACAAGGCGACTAAGGACAGTAAGCAATTATTACCCATTGCATTACTGGTGGCAGGGCTGGGTACCAAGTGAGAGTACTCACTTGCTATCGGGCCCGAACGGGTCGGTACCACCGTTTTCTGTGACCGGTCATGAAGCACGTCAGTGTGTTTTGGCTGTAGCAGAAGATAGCCGTTAATTCTTTCATTTCAGATCTGAGAAACGATATGGTGCGCAGCGGCTTGTCAATACTCTCCGTATAATTGAGTCCATGAGTGACGGTTACCACTTACCATCAGGTGGGTCGTGGCTCGTCTGCCATAATTAGCAATACAAAATAAAGATTTGATAGTTTCTCAAAGTTACCTACTTTCCCCCATCAGCAAATCCAGGTGAATTTATTATTAAATTTTGGAATGTCCTTATATTAAAAAAAAAAATTAAACCCTTTAGCAGTTAAACAATTATATTTGAACTAGCTGCTGCCCGCGACTTTGTATGCGTGGACCTCAGAATTGAGTCAATTAAGTACGTAAGTACATATGTTAGTCTAAGGCGCATTCATTACTGATCTCTATGCAAAAATAGCTGTCCCATAGCAACCTATATGTTAATCTAGGTAATAAAATACCTGGTAAACAAACTGTCTCTGTGGTGCAGTGGTAGTATGAGCGACTGCTGATCATGAGGTTTCGGGTTCGACTGCGGATCGAACCGGGCAGTGTTACTGAGCTTTTTCGTAAAAAAAAAAAGAAAAGTTCTCAGTAGCAGCCCGGAATTTGGAAATGTGTCCGGTAGACTGCAATAGGCTCGCCGTCTTTTACGTGGGACTTAAACAAAGCTGGCGAACCGTGGTTGTGTAATACACCTCTGCCTACCCCTTCGGGGAATATAGGCTTGATGCTATGGTTAACAAACTTCAGACAAATTTGTTCAGCCATTATTGCGTGATTGAGATACAAATATACAAACTTTCACAAGTAGGGTGTATGTGGTAAAATCATATCAAGAAGAGTATAAATTAATAATTAGTTGAAAGATATCTTCCCAGGATTGGATTACTTGTAAAACGATTAGATGCAACTTAAACTAGCTGTAAAGTTAATACCCATCTTCCTTGGGAAACTAAGTGAGAATACAATATAATCCTGCTCGTGACTGTTATTTTCGATTTCACATTTTTCACTTTGTGTTTAATATATAGTGCTAAGCATGTCAAATGCTAAAAATATATATAAAAATATCTAAATACGCTTACCTTATCAGAACAATGTATACAAATACATCCAATAGATGGCGGGCGTCATACAATATAGTAATAAAAACTGCTACTATAGCTCGATGGTAGAGCGTATGGACTAGTGGAGGAGGCGAGGGTTCAAACCCAGCTTTTTCTCTTGCAAGGATGTTAAATATTTAACTTATTCCTATAGTAGCCACCAATGACATCTTTGATGTGGAGTTTCCATTCTCATACATTATTGGCACAGAATTAAATCATAATGATAGTATCTGGCCGTGTAGCTTTAGAATTGTATCAGCCCTCTCTACCCACGGGAGTCGTAAGAGCCGACTGAGGGAATACTAGGGGAGTGGGCAGCAGCACTCCCTCGAGTATTAACAACATCCACTGCGATCGCCAATCCACCTGTCAAGCATGGCGATTACGGCATTATTCCCCATGACGGGACCGCCCGTTGTGGCGTTCTCTCGGGAAGGCCTATGTCCAGCAGTGGACGTTGAAAGGCTGATGGATGGATGGATTGATAGTATGTGAATTCGGTTAACATCGGCAGTGGAACATTTCATCTGCGTAGCAATACAAGTGCATTCCCTATTCGCTGACCTTCTCAACAGCCATTCGACAGGATCGTAAATAGATAAAGCGCCGAACCAACGGCTTTACCGCTCTATGTGACGGCGGTATGGTATGGTATGGTTCGGCATACCGTTCTCCGCAACTCCACGTCTGAGCACGTGTTTTGCGTGTGGGTGTGAGAACCTTTTTTTTTGTTATGGCGGGAAAAAATTTTTCAAACCGCACACCCCGTCGTTCGGGGCAACGATCAGGGTAGTGTGGGGCTCTCACTACCCTGGTCGCGCCTTTATTGGCAGGCCACTGGAACCATGTTACATTCCTTTGGTGGTGGCTGTGAGTACCTCACTCGCACGGGGATATTACTTCACTAACTGGCTAACTCTTTCTTTTATTTTCTTTTTGCTTTTGTGACCTGATGGGTCGCTATTTGGAGTTTTATATACTTATATCACAGTAATCCTACTAATATTAGAAAAGTGTAAACCAATTTGTTTGTTTGATATTTCTTGATGCTATAACTACTTTTAACCGATCATCACGGAATTTGGGCATATACCTCAAAATACAGAGAAGAACTAAGGAGATATGTTACTGTTTATATGTGTTCTTAAAATAATCATTGTAACAAACATAGCATCACGCCTGTGTTCCCCGAAGGGGTAGGTAAAGGTGTATTACACACCCACGATTCGCCAGCTATGTTTAAGTCCCATGTAATAGGGGGCGAGCCTATTGACGTCTACCGGGCACATTTCCAAACTCTGGGCTGCTACTAATATTTTTTTTTTACGAAAAGTCTCAATAACACTGCCAGACCTGGGGATCAAACCCGAGACCTCATGATCAGCAGTCGCTTACACTACCGCTGCACCGCAGAGGCAGTCATAAACATTGTAACAAACTGCACAAGCAGTTTGTGATTTTTACGTATTTAGACATAATCTGAGATAATATGAATATGTGGAAGGTTTCTCTTGATACTGCGTAAGTCTAAACACTGAGTTAATAAATCATGGTGTCATGCACCCTTAACGCTTCTGGCTCCCTGTTAGAGTTGGACGGCGAAAGTGCAACAGCCTGCCTTCGAACCGACGTATAAACGCTGGCGGTGCTCGGCGCGTGACACTTGGGTACCAGGCTTAACGCTAAGTGCGCGTACGCAAGGCGGCGCACTTGATAGCACGCGCATGCACGTACGCACTCGCTTTACAGTGATGCAGTGATTTTTATAAGTGATAGATACCATAGTTTTTAAAAATAAAAGGGCGATACGACAAACGAAAAAAACTTGGTGAGTCTTAATTTTAATTCATTACTTGGATTAAGTTGATATTATAGTACCTATATATGAATCGAAAAACATTTTAACGTAGTTGAGCTATTTTATATGACAATCAAAAAAAAAAAATATAATTATTCTATGAATAATCTTATAATAAATACTTGGGGACTTTAAAATATTTTTAATAGAGCTGTATAATATGAGCTAGCAACAATATCATTTACAAACCAACAATATTTACAAAAAATGCTGTCAAAATAACATCTGGTATAGCTTTACTGACGATTTTAAATATGGCAGTGAAAGGGTAAGTCTAATGTAAGGACTAAATAAAAACCAAGATTATCTGTCACACAGGCCAGAGTACAAATAATTCATGTACAATCCCTTCGGAGCACATACATCTGTCAACATACATATTTTTTTTACACGTTTAATCTAGCTAAACCTAACTGGTGTACGGCTCTAAAAAAGAATTTAAAAAAAATCTAGCGTTCTGTGTCCTTATATTTTGATATACGGGAATGTAAGCTATGACCATGGTTATTTCAAAAGTAAAATTATATTTTTTGGAATAAGTAATAGACAAGTACACTGTATTGAATTTGCCTAAAAAATATTCAAATATTATTTTTTTAAATATATAGCATTCAATTACATAAAAATATTTACTCTAGGACTCCATAAGTCTAATACTCTATTAGGTTAATGTTATTTTACATAATACTAGGAGTGTTTATTATAAAAAAAAATACTATACAATTATATTTTCCATAATAAAATATACACGCTACCAATTGTATATGTGTGTTTAATATCAGTTATCACGAAAACATAGGTAGAGCATCTACTACATTACACATATTTATGTAAAACTTTCTTAGTAGATATTTTATATAATATTTTTTTTACCAATTTTCCATTTTTTTTTAAATTTCATTTTGACCACTTTTCTCCAATAAATGAAATGTTATAGTACGCCCAAGCTGCGATCGCGGACTGTCACGCCATTGATGAAATCAATAAAGAAATATCAACTTCCAACTATGATATAACATACCAACGTTCAATATATCACAGAAGGTGTTAACGTGAAATATCGTCAAAGCCTCTATTTCCACAAAGGGAAAATAAAATATTGCAGTTTATAAATTTATTAGAACTTTCTTATGGTTCAAGGTTTAATTTGTTTTATTAAATAGTATTTTATAAAAACAGTCAATATAAATAATAAAATCTTGAGTCTTGCTTCAAATCCCAAATTACACTTTTTAAAAAAAAATTACAAGTATGTACTACTTGTTAACAAAGCCTTAACCTCCCCTCGCAAGCAGTCTCGATGAAGTGCTAAAAGTGATTGCAAAGCCTAAAAGTTTTTCCCTTCTAGAATCTTCAGAGTAAATCCAAAACTATACACATTATATAAAGTTATTTATATACATATTACATATTTCATGTACTTATATTTGTTAAGAAAAGGGAAATCCCCTTTTTGGAGAAGAACTTTTCAACACTAAGTTAATTATAATGTTCCAGAAAATCGTTTTTCACTTATCACAATGAATCGATAATAAATATTATGCACTAACATTATAAATTATTATGACAAAAATATAATGTATTTGCCAGTCTATTAATGATTTTATCTTTTAAAATATAAGAGAATAAAATGAATTGAATCAATTATTCTACATTCATAGACGTTACCGTTTTGACGATAATCGATTTAGAAGTCGTTTTGCGCGCGTTTCCGTGAAAGTGTCCGTACTGGGTGCATACTGTGAACGTAGAAAGTGGTCAATTTTGTGAACTATATTGTATTATGATGAGCCGTCACGCGAATATTACTGCTGGGATAGCGAAGTGATCAAAAGACTTAGTGAGTGGATTTGATTACCATTGCAGGAATATCTTTATAAGCTAAGTTATTTTAAAGCTGAATATTAATGTTATTAATTATTTGTTTAAAAAATAATTGTGTGCATTCAAATAAATGCTATTTTAAAAGGATGATCTTATAACATGAAAAATTACTCACAGGCAAACGTGTCATATAACTACTATTGTAGGGTTCTTAAATCTACAGGGAATTTACAGTTTTGAAAAAAAACTAAGATATAAATAACTAAGATAACTAACTATGACAAAGTATATAATTTTATTAATATGCAAAGAACATTGCATCAGAAATGCCATTGACCTGTCAAGTCAACTACTGTGCCTATACTATTCGAGTTTATATAGAATAAATATATTTATGATTCACTTTACATGCCATTGTGTGGCTGATGGTTATCTAACTAATAACCTTAAACGAGCAGGTCTGGTATAATTTCGTGTATCTTGGAAACGGCTCTAACAATTTGGATCAAATTTTAGGTTTTCTGGTACTCCATTTATAAAATAAGGTACCTGTTATTGTTTAATTTAGCTTTTTATATTGTCTTACGCGTATCTTCAAAAAGGTTAACAGAAGTGCATGCGTATGAAGCTATGTTGGCCTCATATTGGCAATTTAATAAAATAGAAACAACATGTGGAAAGAATGCCGGACGAGCAACTGGTTAAGAAGATATACAATACGAAAGTAGAAGGATATAGGTAGAGGGGGAGACCGAGACTCACCTACCTAGACCAAATCGGTCATGTATTGAAGGAAGGTGTCAGGAGTCTCCGAATCAGCGACCGTGTATGAAGAGATTTATAAATGTTGAGAATAGAGCCTTTTGGTACTCTGGTCTCTCTGCCTACCTTGCAAAGGAAATGGCTTGATGATAAGTAGTAAGTAGTAGTTATTTTATACATAATGTTTGTTGGTGAATAGGACATGAAATAGGCATTATATCTAAATTCATTGAACTGAATTACTAGTGAAACAGATGCACAGGGTCTTTACAGTCAGTTACATATTCTTCCAATGGTGCGACAGATGTAAACAAAAATGTTGGTATCGGTAATTGATGTTATATTTTTTTTAAACAAATCAATCTAATATATTTACTTGAGTTGCGATATTTTATAATTATAATAGTACCTGGATGACCGAGCTTAGCTCGGTATTTTTTTGAATAATACTGATGAATAATATTTTTCGATCTTACCGACATAATAGGTAATAAAAATCGTTGGTGGTTATTTTTTCATTGCCAGAAAACGCAAATGAAACGATGTTTTTTAAAAATGAAACCTACCTAGATCGATTTCATCACCTCCGAAATCCCTTGCATACTAAATTTCATGAAAATCGTTGCGGCCGTTTCCAAGATTCAAAAAAAGAAAAAAGATTCAAAAAAAGAAAAAAGAATTGCTGGTTTAAAGATATTAGATATATATATATATATAGAGTTAAAAATAGTTTCATATTATGTAGCTTTCCACGTCAGTCTGTTTCTGCACTTCTTTTAAATCACGCAATCAATGTTAAGAAAGATTACACTATTTTTTAGATATTTTTAAGTAAGGGTTATATAAAATACATCTTGAATTAAATTATTTCTTATTAAGTCGAAAAAAAAAATATTTAAAGGTCACAGCTAAACCTTAAGAGATAAATCAAAGTAATTTACCAAAGAGTTGCACTAGTAAATACTATTCTTTTACAAGTAAAGTGCGCTCATACCAAGCGAGGGCGAATCACAATAGGCAATAAATTATATTCGTTTTGTAATACTTATACTCAATAATATTTTGCCTGTTAATCTTGCTTCATAAAATCTTTAAAATCCTATTCAAAAGTACATGTTTTCTTCTTCCGGAATCTCTCTCTCTCTCTCTTTGCTCATAGGATATTTCAAATAATCCCTGAATTATCCCTAAACCTCCTTTAGATCGAGATACAAAGAAAGCAAAAGAGAAGTTTCAAACATGGATTCCTCATTTCCTTAACCGTATTTCAAACTGCGATTGCTCGATGCTGGATCATTTCAGTATATAACGGTTCTAATATCGGGCGGTACAAATAAGGCTCTATGCACCGGGACACGGGCATCACCAACCTATCTAATGGACGCTGAGTGGCCTTAAACAGCTGTTATTAAATTTAGTGAGGCGCTCGTGGCGAATTGCGTTCACTGGTCTACATAAGCAATAACGAAACTTAAGTAAACTTGACGTGTTCACGCTATCGATTGATAATTCAGTGGTTATTGAATTGAGTATCGTTTTTGGAAGAACATACCAAATTTTTATTTGGGAATAGATTATTTATATACTAGCCTACGCCGCAGGCTCCTTTCAAAAATTGTTTTTTAAGTTCTCAGGGTCCCGATATAGTTGCGGGATATACCTATATCATATAAAGAAAGAAAGAAAGTGATGTGCGAACTAACAAACAGAGAAGCAGATAAACAGATAAATTTACAAAAAAATAAAAAGAAAGAAGTATATTTGGCTTAGAGTACAGAGTCTAATATAGTCATTATTACTCAGATATCTTCAATGTACACTCACAGTTCTGTGATGAAGCTAACAAGTGCATATTGTTATGAAGAAGGCTTAATTTACTAGTTAATGCACTTACATAGTTAGTGAATTCAATATCTTCGAGAGCGTGGTGAATGACCACAGTAAATATTAAATCTATCACTACATAAGTACCTATCATCACGCCATTTAACTTACGGGGTAGGCAGAGAGAACAGAGTGCCAAGAGGCTCTATTCTTGCATACATCTCTCGCTTCCTCAACATTCGTAACTCTCTTCATACACGCTCGCCGGTTTCGGAGACTCCTGACTCCACCTTCCTTTAATACATGACCGATTTGGTCTAGGTAGGTGAGTCTCGGTCTCCCCCTGTACCTACATCCTTCCACTTTCGCATTGTATATCTTCTTAACCAGTCGCTAGTCCGACATTCTTTCCACATGTCCGAACCATCGGAGCATTCCCTTTCGCATCTTTACACCAATACTCTCTTTCATACCTACTCGCTCTCTTACGTCGTCGTTACGAATGCGGTCAGTCAGCCTCACTTTGCAGATTCTCCGCAGAGATCGCATTTCGACCGCATTGACTTTACTCCTTTTTGCATACCCAACTCTCGCTTCCATACAATAACGCTGGGACAAGCACTGCGTTGTGTATTGCGACACGTGCCCTCTGGCTGATGTGATGACTGCCGAGAAGTTGTCCCAATGCTCCGTTCACTCTATTTCCCGCATTCACTCTTCTCTCTACATCAGTGGTGTACCTTCCATCCCGACTAAATCCACATCCAATATATGCAAATTCATCCACTTGTTCTAGCACACCATTTCCTATTGCTACTCTAACATCTGTTCTGGCTTCTTGTCTTTTCTTCTTCTTCTTCCTCTACATCAGTGATTTCATAATACGTCTTTATTGACTGCTTGGTAATGCGTAAAAATATACCTACATAAAATTTATTAAAAATTACTTTAGCTTGTCGCTCTCGTGCCTAACAGCAATATTACGAGAATTTATATATTCTGTGAAAAGTTATTTGTAATATAGGTATTGCCTCACTTAGGTGTAGAATAATATTGAATGACTTTTTGACAGTGATGCATCAACATATTTTTCCTTAAATATGTCTCTGTTTTGTAGAGCGTCGCGGATCGAAAAACGAATGCGTTTCAAATTACACTCTTAATAATTCAATTACTTCTGTCTGTATGCAAGCGTGTAACCTAAATTATATTTAGTGGTTTCTCTGTAATATAAGTGAAATCAAATCATGTCAATCAACTTATTTGAAGCTAACCTTTACTACAAATTCAATGCCGGAACAGAAATGCAGCTGAACTAATAGAACTTTTTTTCTTTATGCACTGTTTTACTTGGACCGAAACTGCAAACTTTTTGCAAATAAAAGTATGATAAATGACTCGGAGAATTTATTTTGAAATTCTTATTCTCTATAATAAAATACCAGGACGTGATGAAATTAGGGACTAGTGTAAAAAAACGAGGCGTGAAAGTTAGTTATCGGAGACATGACTTCCGCTCGCAATCAGAAGGTCTATGTCCGAAATTGTAAGAAGTATTAAAACGGATATATATAACCTGACAGGACACGGATTCTCTAATTCAATACTTTATGTACATGTTTGTTCCACCTCAGTTACGTAACGATCTTTCACCTGTGAGAGTTTTTTTTATCGCTGAACCGTAATATGACAAGACATGTGAATACATTAAAACATTCCAAAGCATTCTACCGCGATTGATTTGTTCAAGTGTAACATCAATGCACCTGTTAAATTTAATATATATTTTATTACAAATAAAAAGTTATGGCGAGTTATAATAGTTTGTAATGGATAGTTGTTACAAGATCTATCGCTGAGAATCATAAGAACGTCACGATAGTCAGTGCACATCAATCGGTACGCATCTCGTATTTAAAAAGTATTCCGTATTCAGTCTGTGTCGGATATAATTTGCCGAAATTAGATTACGAGTTCATTTGATCACGCAAACTGTATTGTGCTCAATCCTAATTTGTTCTTTATTGTAACGAATGAGAATCGAGTTTATATAATTTATAATTCGAATTACATCGTGTTAATATCAATGCTACTTTCGCTTGATAGGTCATGATCTTATAATGATGGGCGAATTATTGTATTGCTTTTGACCGATGACCTTCGGATGGAATTAAGTCATTATGCATAACGCCGTCTGTATTGACATGGATTTTTTATAGCACTAACTTTCTTTTGCTTCACAGTAAATATTGTTATTAGTATTTGCTAATAATACATTAGTTTGATGAGAGTAACTAGGTTTGGTTTAGTTTATGATCAAACTTTTCTTGAATTTATTTTAATACTAGTAGGTATTTGAGTTTTAGTACAATTGATAAAGATAGTCCGCCTGTTTAAGTATAGATACTCTGTGTAAACGTTTTTTTTACTTATTCATCATATAGCTTTTAATCGTTATTAAAAAAAAAACAGATTACCTGTCTTTATTTATCACCATTTTTATCAATAGCTTGGTTTTGCAAGGATATTCAATTTAATGCAATCCTTACTTCCTTACTAATAATATAAATGTGAGTGAAAGTGTGTTATATTGTTTGTTAGGCTTTAATACTGTAACTACTGAACCAACTTTTTATAAACTTTTTATCCCGGTAAAACTGATAGTTAGTAGCTGTGGGATAACTATTTTTGCATAAAGATAATTAGTGCGTCGTAGAGTGACGTCCATGCAGACAGAGACGCGGGCACTATCTAGTTGGTTAATAAAAATACATTTTCAGTAGGTAAAACGAAATGTATCTAAATAATGACCACCATCATGAATTTGTTTGTATTTTAGTAAGTATACTACGCTACAAGTACAAATTAATTCTCACCATATAACCTTCAAAATACATCGTGAAATAAGTATGCAATTTTTAGCCTGCAATCCACATTTTTCAATTCAGGATCGCACGGGCTTCCAAACTATGCTCACGAGACTTACTTGACTCGAGACCAAGCTATATAAGTTAGATTATCACGTAAACAGGTGTAAAATTACCTATTTGAGAAGCTTTTAATTATAAAAAACCGTATATTTATGTAACTATTTAAGTTATTGTGTTATATACCAGATATAAGTAGGTACAAGTGTGGTATCTGAATGCAAGTAATAACATTTACATAAAGAATTGGAGGATTGTTTAACTTATTATCTCATTAGTAAACTTTACGTGTGGCGAATATGGGATTTGAGCTTCATTGTAAAAAGCTTTCACATATTACCCGAGACTAGAGACTTTAAACAGAATTAATACAAGGATATCATTACTTACATTGGAGCGTTTAATATGCACTATTATACTACAAATATATGTTTCATGGAATTACTCTGAATTATATAAATAGTCGGTCTTAGAAAAACCAATGAGTAAAGTTGATTTTAAAATTACATCTTTAGTTTACGCTATGTTAGGGATCACAAGATCTAATGACGGTATACATATCGTTATACAGTGATTAGATTCTAATATGGTTTAAAATAGGAACTGGCAAATAGAACAGCTAGTTACTGGTTAGTTTCTTTTATCTTGATATTTATAACAATTTATTATCTGCGGGACATTTAAGAATATACAGTTTGTCAGTATGTGCGGCCGTGAAGAGAAGTCCTTATCTATTTTTCTTAGGATAACTTAAAAGCTAGGTATTCATTTAGTCCATAGTATATAATATAGATAATATAGATTAATTATAGACCTATTAACATTGTCACAAAATATGATTACACCACATAGCAAAATAAACAAAGTTATTACATAAAAAAATAACTAGCGGTCTATATATTATTTGGCCTATTAAGAACAAATAATAATATATAGGCCGCTAGTTATATTTTGTTGTTATATTAATAACACTAGCCTTTATACACTAGCTGTTATAGGTATCTCAGGTTCCCGATATATTAGCGGGATAAAACGTATACCAGTTTTTAACAAGTTGTATTAAAATACGTTCCGTAGTTTTTGCGTGATATGCGAACGAACAAACAGATAAACAGACAAGGAGCCGTAAAACGTAAAAAAAATTGTGTTTAGACACGCCTGTAATACATTTTTTCTCAAATACATTAATATTTACAGACACAGCTCTGTTACAGCCTTATTTATAATTAGGATAGTTATATCGTATTCGTAAAAATAAAAATTCTCAGTAGCAGCCCGGAGTTTGGAAATGTGCCCAGTAGACGGCAATAGGCTCGCCTCCTATTACGTGGAACTAATAGCAGGCGAACCGTGGGTGTGTAATACACTGCTGCCTACCCCTTCGGGGAATACAGGCGTGATGTTATATTTGTTTGTTTGTACATATATCCAATTTAATATTTGACTATTGGTTCAATCGGGGGTTTACCTTAAGGTGTTGCGTTTATTCATAGAGTTGAATCATAAACAAAAATAGCTCTAATTATATGTATATTATGTTACAAATAAATTAGAATTTGTAATAACCTGAAGACGCTCTAACATTACAAGACTACAATTCCTAACTGGTAATTTAAATGAATTTACAAACGTTGCATGTAATTGTTTTAAAAACTTTTTAAATAATTATATGTTAAAGAAAAGTCTTTTTATCTTTAATTATATTGTAACGCGTAACTGCTGTAGTCCACTGCTAGGTAAATGATAACTGGCATAAAGCGTGTGGAATATCAGTATCGGTTAAAAATCTGACATAGGTAAATCCATTCAAATCTAAACAGTTATCATATAAATATTATATAATATTTCATTAAATATTATATAACTATAAAATATACGTCTAATTATTTAATAATATATTATGTAATTTAATGTAAGTAGCTAATTATTTTTTAAACAAACAATGATATTTAGATAATTCATATTACATCATAATAATTTATACCAATTTAACATAGATACATAAAATATAACGAAAAATATGTCTTATGTAAAATTCATTCAAAAGACCAACCTCGTAATATCTTAGTATCAAGTAATAGTTCACAATCGTTATATTCAAAAGTCTTAGCGCCATTACGGTCAATAGCACCTGGACAAAGGGCCTTACTATTAATCACGTGAGGCTCAAAAGGGGGGGAGGGGGTTCGGCAAAAATCACGAAATAACACAAGGGAGAGGGGGATGTAGTAAGATCTCACGTGTATTTATTTTTTCGTCATACGCGCGATTTCTAAGCCGCATCGCATGATTACACCATTCCTTTAATATCATTTTTATACCAGTCAACAACAACCTGCAACCATAAGGGTTACACTAGCCCACCAAGGGTTGCAGATTGTTTAGACATTTTTATCGTGGTCCTTAACTTTCTAGAATAAAATTAGATTATACTTTATACCTGTATTTCAAAACAATATTCTAAAAATTTTAAGGACTTTGGGTGGGGGGAGATTGTTTAGTGTTAAACCTCACCACGTGGGAGGGGGAAGGGTGGCTTAAAATGCTAAAAAAACATCACGGGTGATTAATGGACGGCCCCAAACTGATATTACCCTTCAACCAACAGAAGCTTAGTTTTTTACGAGTATGAGCAGTAAATTTACATACTTCCATAGAAAGCGACTAAGGGTAGTAAGCAATTATCATCCATTGCATGACTGGCGGTAGGGCTGGGTACCAAGTGGTAGTACTCACTTGGTATCGGGCCCGAGCGGGTTGGTGCCACCATCTCCCGTGTGACCAGCCATGAAGCACATCGTTGCGTTTTGGCTGTAGCAGGAGATAGCCGTTTATATTTTATTTCATATCTGTGAAATGAGTTGGTGAGCAGCGGCTTGACAATACTCTCGGTATAGTCGAGTCAATGGGCGACGGTTACCATTTACAATCACATGGATCGTGGCTCGTCTGCCACTACATGCAACAAAAAAAAATAAAAAATATGGTTCCGGTGGCCCGCCTATAAAGGTGGAGAGACGGCACACGGCGGGCTTATTTAGTGGGTGAGGGCCCCACACAACCCTGTTCGTTGCCCCCGAACGACAGGGTGTGCGGTTAGACATATTTTTTCCCGCCTAAACAAAAAAAAAAGGGCTTAGATACCTCCCATACTGTCTTGTGGGCTCGATTCCCAGGCAGGATAATTATTTGTGTGACCTACAAATAGTTGTTCTGAGTCTGATTGTACTTTGCGTGTATAAAGTCCTTCTCGATATGATATTTTGACCATATTTTTTGTGTTGTCTTAGATAATCTCAGAAAAAACTAAGTAACAATCAGTTTTCTCCTTAGACACGGTGAAATTGTTCTTTGAACTGGAGGCTTCAAAATATAAAGCTAGGTTGAGTTTGACGCTGACTCAACTCATATGGTTTGAGCTTGTGTGAGGAATTATGACCCAAAGGTGTCTTATTCTGAAGTCGGTAACACCGTCTCCTGTGTGATCGGTGATGAAGCACGTCAGTGTGTTTTGGCTGTAGCAGAAGATAGATTTTTTCATTTCATATCTGAGAAATGAAATGGTGCGCAGCGACTTGACAATACTCTCTGTACTTATAGTCGAGCCCATAAGCGACTGTACCACTTACCATCAGGTGGGCCGTGGCTCGTCTGCGATCATTAGCAATAAAAAAAATACAATCAACTGACCGCGAAACGAGAACATTCAATTCTAAACTGCTAACCGTTTCGAATTTAAAACAATTTCAGATCATTTTCTGTCACACGAAACACGATCCCTATGAAATGTTAAAGAAACAAATACTGGAATGGAATTTACTATACTGATATCTGATTACATGGTGAAAATAACGAATGTAGACGTCGAAAGGCATGTGCGCCGATTAACTCGCTTCCGTCGTATATCGCGTCGCTTACAAACCCGTAACCACTTGGAATTCATACTCGCCATCTCGTTACTGTTGTGGGTAAAATGACATTACTCTTATAGGAACTTGCATAGCACATGTACTGTTATGCGTATATGGGCAATATACTAGACTCACGTGATTAATATTAATGTTTTGTCTGAAATAAGACCACGGTCGGCGTGTGAACTGAAAATTAAAATATCCGTAACGAACACGTGATGTGACTGGTTGAGCGTGTAACTGTTGGTACCAAGCTAGATGTCGGGGCCGAGAAGTCTGTAGTACGACTTACCTAATTTTTGGATGATGAATAACAATGAGATCGCGACCGTAAACATACGCGTTTTTAGAATGTTTGAAACAGAATCTGTATTTTATATACCTACTCAACATAATCGCCTAATATACCATTAATCTATATTAATTTCTATGCAAATAATTAAAAAACTTAACACAAATATTTCCGAACGGTAATTAAAAGTATTCTTTTATCACAAAATTAAATTAAAATTTGGAACTAAAGAATTTATTGCGGATATAATCTGTTCAAGACAGTGATTTTTTAAATTAAGCGAATATTTTATCTTTGTTTTTATGTGGATCTCAACAAGCAAGTTTCATGTTTTTTATAATTTGATTAAATTTTACTAATTTCTAAATCATGTTTACCTTTAAATGTCGACTCATTGATTAGTAGAGTCACACCATTAAAAGTGAATATTAACCATAATGCTTTTAATATATTTATTTAATTTATTATCATAATCATAATAAACGTAATTAACAGAGAATTAGGAATGGTTTTCCATATTTGCTAAAAAAATGTTTTGCTTTAGTTATATCGTTGATTGGTAATAAAAGCAAATATAATTGTATATAAAATAGATAATTGCGAGACATTTGCGAACACCTAACCTTCAAATAGATGGCAATATGACTGCGTCTCCCACAGTCTGTTTAAGGTAACCCAATATAACATATTGTTGAGTTTGATACACATCCTTAGTATGTACTTACTAGGCTTTACCCGCGGCTCCGCCACAGTGACATGCTTGTTTTTGGGTTATATCTCAGGATCCCGATATAGTAGCGAAATAACATGTATACCAATTATTTGTGAATAAAGAAAAAGAGATTTTTTGTACGAGCGGGAATCGAACCCGCGTCTTTTCCTATCCGGGGAAGTGCTCTAAGCCACTGAGCTATCGTTCAGACCTATTTGGTTATCCCAATTTCCTCATCACATTTGTTTTCACGGATTGGAAAAGACGTGGATTCGATTCCCGCTCGTACAAAAAATCTCTTTTTCTTTATTCACATATAATTTGTACTTTAAAAAGTAGCGGAGCATGTCAATTGCTAATAAAAATATAGATCAAAAACATGTATACAAGTTTTTAAATCTAATCAAATAAAAAAAGTTTAATCAAAATCCGTGTAGTAGGTTCTGCGTGATGCGCGAACCAACAAACAGACAAAAAATAAAAAAAAATGTTTTGCGTTCAGACGTGTATACAGCCAAACATTACAGTATTTTTTTCTCAAATATCTTAAATGTACAGACACGGCTCTGTTACAGCTTTATAATAGTATAGATGTATCCATAAATGTGTTATTCTGAAATGCTTATAAAGATTTTTTTATATATTTGATTGCTTTACTGTCCACGGAGTTTTTTATACTACTAGGTGGGCAAACAAGCCGCCTGATGGTAAGAAGTTATCGTAGCCTATAGCGACGCTAGCAAAACCAAGACATTACTCGCGCGTTGCTAGCATCTAGGGAAGGGACAGAAGGCGGAGAGGGGGGATTATATAAAGATGATGGGTGTACAGTAAGGAGAATAAGGAGGGGGGGGACGAGGAGAGTGTTTCGGCCTCCAGCGTTCCCATTCACCATAATACGAAAAACAACAGTATCTACAGTAACTGCCTCGGTGATGCAGCGGTAGTGTATGCGACTGCCAATCATGAGGTCTCGGGTTCGATCCCCGGGTCGGGAAATGTTAACGAGCTTTTTCCTAAAAAGAAAAATTCTCAAGCAGCCCGGAGTTTGGAAATGTGCCCGGTAGACGTTAATAGGCTCGCCCCCTATTACGTGGGACTTAAACATAGCTGGCGAATCGTGGGTGTGTAATACACCTCTGCCTACCCCTTCAGGGAATACAGGCGTGAAGCTATGCTATATACAGTTATTTTACGACTATCTTCTGTGAGAGGATACTACTTCTACGGTCGAGCTGGCTCATTCATGCTGGGACAAGCAAGACTCTACCACTGCAAAAACTATTTATATACTACCCTTTGCCCGCGGCTCCGCCGCAACCAACCCACCTCGGGTATTATTAGCAGACGAACCACATCGCTGTTAGTGGAACTAGCATAACCGAGGCACAACCAACCTTCTTAGAAGAACCACTAAATTACGCTCAACAAAGAGCTTATAAATAGCCGAACATATTATACAATAAAAACACAATATAAAAAAAGTCAATGAAGTCAATGGTGAATATACATTTATACATATTGGCACGCCTTTTTCCCGTGGGGGAATACAGATACCACTTCTCTCCACTTGCTACCGATCCTGACACACATCTTTCGATTTATCTCCTTTCATAAGCGCTTTCTACATGCTCGTTGGTTACGAGTACTCTTAACCTGGCCTTCCTTAAGAATGTGTCCGATCTGGTCAAAATACGTTTGCCTAGGTCGACCTCTACCAATTTGCCAATTCACAGTCGCCTTGGATATCTATTTTGTTATTCTTCTATATGTGGATATACAGCCCAACACATTTACCTCCATTTAGAGCTAAAAAAGTTAATTATTAAATGAGAAAACCATAAAACCGCAAGATTATTCAAAGAAATGAAACTGTAATAAATTTTCAATAAAATGTTTTTTGTCAAGTGGAATGTCTCATTTAATTGAGTATACTGAGTCACAATCCGCTTCAGTTGAGCTTCTTATCACTATAATTCTATAGATATTCTTAATATAACGGAATAAGGTATGCTTTAATATCGCTTACATCGTCATTGCCATAAATATACTTATGTAGTGCTCGAGAAACGAAAATAAATGTGCAAAGAAATTCTGTACACCATTCCGTACGAAGAAAAAAGTATTGTGAAGAATTTACACACTGGTCTAGATGTTTGCAATTCTTAAGTAAAATAAATGTTTCAACTACATTAAAGAAATTGGTCGGAGATCCTCTGTTTCACAAGTTAAATGACAATCGTGTGCACTTGTTCCACTGGTTCTACTCTCTAGATCTCGAATACGATTGTTTTTATATTTGGCTCCAAATAAATACAAAATGTCAGTTAAGATAGTTCATAGTAAATGCAATCAAAAGTAACAATTAAACCACTTAGAATAACTTATAAGATAACGTTATGGTTTATATAGCAAATAATAAATAAATAATAATAATAAATAAATAAATATTCACGGACATTTTCACACAACGTCCTCTGGTCCCAAACTAAGCTTAACGCTTGTGCTATGGGTACTAGATTAAGGATATAATACATATATTACTTTTTTTTTGTAAATACATACATATACTCAGATAGAAAACACCCAGACGCAGTACAAATATCTGTGTTCATCACAAAAATATTTGTCCTGAGTGGGAATCGAAACCACGACTTCGTGCACGGAAGTCGGACACACTACCGACTACACCACGAGGCCCGTCGTATACAGGTTACATTATTTGTCTATCTTAGAACTTATAGAAATAAGCCAGAAAAAAATATTCTGGTATAATTTTTCATATTTTAAATTATCTTTATTTTTTAGTTAGTCAAAACAGAATTTTACGCAAACGAGGTGGCGGGCAGTAACTAGATTTAAAATATGTTAAAAAATTATACAAATAACCATTTTCCTGCTATTTAGTTATTAGTCCATTCCATAATCTGTCTTGAAGAGTTGAGCCAATACGGATGGAGGCGCCTGAGGCCAATTGAAAGGAAATATTTACTTCTCATAGTCTCCTGAATTCTATCCTAAATTCGTAATCGGCTTGATGTGTAATTCAGTACTTTTAAAATAAGTAAGATATTAAAGAACTAAAGATAGGTACTAAGATATTATTTACGTATAAACCTTACGTTATAAAAGTAGGCATGTGTCCTAATTCAATTTAGGAAGTAGTAGGCTCGTATTTACTCATCGACCCATGTTGACTGATGAAGAAAATACATACTCGTACATGTGATATTTCGTCCGCCATTATAATATTTCTACTTATCTCAAAATTTAGCTTTTTTTGTGGTGTAAAAGAAGATATGATGACAAAGATTAAGAGAGGAATGTTAAGACGGGAATGGATGAAAGCAGGATAAAAAAAAGATATACATGGCGAGCTTGAATGGTGAAGTTGGGAGGGGTAGACCTCCTCGAACGTTCTCTGACCAAATCAGAGAAGTTCTCGAGAAAGGTCAAGTCAGAAGTACCCTTAGCCGACGTGCATGTATGAGGAATATAATGACAGTGGATGAGGCAAAAAAGGTGAGCAAGGCTTGGATCGTGGCAAGTGGACATCCGTTGTTTGTGCCTCGTACTACCATGACACATGAAACGTGAGTCTATGTATGTATGAGTTTATAATATAACACATTTGTGATAATATAGTATATTTGTGTTAATATATTTGAGATAACTAAGTTATTTTTTAATTAATATAGGCTGTAATAACACCATAATCGAGTTGTAAATTCAGTATTATATACAATTATAGGTAGGTACTACGTTTGTGACTAAATATACTTTTCTTACTAACTTATAAGAGGCGTGTTACTAATAAGCTGAAGTCTCGTATACCGTTATCTATACAATTAAATAGAAGTATCTGTGTAATGCCAGCTTTTCACTAAATGCATATAAAAGTATATACGTCCTCTCCTATCACAAAATACCAAGCTTTAAGGTTTTTGCCTATCTGGCTGGCTGTTTATTTTAATCTCTGAAACGGCTGAATCGTTTTGAATGGGACTATTGCTGCGAGATAACTAATGTTATTAGGAGTAAATTAGGCTAATTTTAAAATAAATAGGGTATCGCACAAAAAAATCAAAACTAACGCTTCACGCTGCACAAAGTTGCAGGTAGCAGTTAGTAGTCAATAATTACGACTTAGAAAACAAAAGAAGGCTTTAAATTGACATTAATGGTCACGGCACATTTCGTTAACTTCAAGAAAGAGCACGCTTGTGTTCATGACTTTTAAGCCCACTTTACATTGTTATTATATTTATATAAATGAGTATATTATACACTTGTAAAGATAAGCAAAATATGGAAAAATTACTTAATTTTCTATATTCAGCTTGTAAAATATCAAAAAAATTTAAGCCGATTCTGATAAGAATATACTTTGCGGTGGCAACAAGCCACAGGAAGCTATGCAGGTTTGAGCAGGATGAGTGGACTGCGTAAAAAAAAAGACTGGCTCCGTTGAGGTTGAAACTCGGATTGTCGTTATGAGTGCACCATACTGCAAACAAGCAACAAAAACACGGGATAAAAATGTTGTTTTAACATAGATAATAGTTCCGAATACTTATACCGAATACTTATATCGAATATACTTATATAAAAATGAATCCCTGTTTCCCTTGGTCATCGCATCACGCGTTAACGGATGGAACAATTGTGCTAATTCTTTTTTTGTTGCGTTTATTATTGTCAGGAGAAGGTTCTTATGACAGAAAAAAAAGAAAGTTGGGCGGAACATTAGAAAATTTAAGAAAACTTAATGACAATATTAATTTTTGAATATTTTCTTTAATTAGACCCATTCGAATTCAATATTCATAGTTAAGATAGGGCAAGGTCTGTCGGATCAGCTAGTATATATAAAAGAATAATGAAATACATATGGGTGCTGTGGTAGTCTAGGCAAGCACTAGAAAATATTTTACGCAAATCCTATCTAAAATGGATATGCTAAGTCAACAATAACTGAGCCAGAACGGTTTGCTAGTACTACATAAATGTCGTAGTGACTTATGCTGAGTGTTCTGGGTTCGATGCCTACAAACAATTCCTCGTAACATCTATAAATAGTTGTTATGAATTTAGGTGTATTTACGTAAAAAAAGTATAGGAAAGCCGCCCGCGCTACTGGGATTAACTGCCTCGGTGGTGCAGCGAAGTGTGTGCGACTGCTGATCATAAGGTCTCTGGCTCAATCTCCGGGTTGGGCAATGTTTGAATGATGAGCTTTTTCGTAACCCAGAGTTATGAAATGTGTCCGGCTCTACCTACCCCTTCGGGGATACAGGCGTGATGCTATGTAATATACTGGAATTATTTATTAGTGCAAGTACTTCATATTTGTTGACCAGATATGGATCTAAATAAATATCTGTGGTTGAACCAGAGTTCGTTAATTGTTTTAAAATAGTTTAAAATAGTTAAATTGTCTATAATTGATAGCTAATCTTTTTTATATTTATGCAACACATCATTCCAAAGAATGAGTGCTTATTCGAAAGAGATTAATGAAATTAACGTTATAATGGCAATATTTACAAAATTACGGTACTTTAGCAAAAACATAGACCATAATGTTCTTCTAAAGGCGGCTTTGGCCAACAAGTGTTTGACAAACAATCCGATGTTTGTTCACTAACAATTATAAGAAAGGAACGGATACTTCAGTAACTCCAAATAGGTTTTGGAGTGTCGTGACAAAGCAAATTATTTGAAACCGTTAATGTCGCGAAATGGCCGCGTGGATGACGCTATTCTTGAATATGCTTATGTAATACTTTACTACTTTACTTTACTGTAGACCTCCCTAATTAATACCTACTTTTTTGTGACTGTGGATATGAACATTTCTTTTACCCCTATATATTTCTATAGTTGTTAACTGCTTCTGTGGTGCAGCGGTAGTGTGAGCGACTGCTGATCATAAGATCTCGGATTCAAGCCTAGGGTCGGCAAGTGAAATTGAGCTTTTTTTTGATTGAAAAATTCTCAGTAGCACCCGGAATTAGGAACTGTGCCCGTTAGACGGTAATTAAATAGGCTCGCTCCCTATTACGTGGGACTATAACAAAGCTGGCGAGCCGTGGATGTGTAATACATCTCTGTCTACCCCTTCTGGGAATACAGGCGTGATGATGTTTTTTATTTCTGTAGTTCCAAGAAAAAATAAGAGTAATATAACTAGTTGAGGCAAACTACTGTTTCCTATTAAACACAAAGTGAAAAATGTGAAATCGAAAATAACAGTCACAAGCAGGATCTGCATCTCCTGGATACCGTCCAAATGCTTTGCCAATTCAGCCATCGTGACAATTGCTCCTGACTGCTAATCTCGATAACAAATTCATACTTAACGTCTTTGGGTGACGCCTGCGCCATCTGTCGGCAGTATTTTCATACATTGTACCGACCAGGTAAACTTAATTTTACAATTAAGATTTTACCTAATAATGACGAAAACCCTATAATTATTTAGATATTTTTATATATATTTTTAGCATTTGACATGCTTAGCAATATACATTAAACACAAAGTGAAAAACGTGGCTGTCACGATGGCTGAATTGGCAAAGCATCCAGGAGATGCAGGTTCATATCCTGCTCGTGACTGTTATTTTCGATTTCACATTTTTCACTTTGTGTTTAATGTATATTGCTAAGCATGTCAAATGCTAAAAATATATATAAAAATATCTAAATAATTACTGTTTCCTACTCAAAATTCCAAGTAAACTATTATTTAATTTCTTTTTATAAAAATCATGCTATAATTTTATGTTAAACAACCTTTCTGGCACTAGCTTATCTTAACATTTAATCAGGTCAACGGCTTATTAATTAGCAAACAAGATTTCTATCAGCAGTAGGTAAACATAATTAGTCAACAATATATTATTAAGACACCGTGAGGTGACGGACTAAGAATACAAGTGTGACCACCCCATTATTTCCCGTGGGTGTCGTACAAGGCGACTAAGGGAAGCAAGCAATTATCATCCATTGCATGACTGGTGGTAGGGCTGGGTACCAAGTGGGAGTACTTACTTGATATCAGGCCCGAGCGGGTTGGTACCACCATCTCCCGTGTGACCGGTCATGAAGCACATCGTTGCGTTTTGGCTGTAGCAGGAGATAGCCGTTTATTCTTTCATTTCATATCGATAAAATTAAATGGTGAGCATCGGCTTGACAATACTCTCGGTATAATTGAGTCCATGAGCAACGGTTACCATTTACAATCAGGTGGGCCGTGGCTCGTCTGCCACTACATGCAATAAAAACAAAAAGAAAATGTTAAACAGCCTTTTTGGCACTAGTTTATCTTAACACTTAATCAGGTCAACGGCTTATTAATTACCAAACAAGATTTCTAGTAGCAGTAGGTAAACGTAATTTGATACCAACTATTAAGACATCTTTATATGGTCTGGTACCTACTATTAGAGGTGAGTCAGTCTATCTCTACTTACACCAAAAAGGAAACGTGCGAAACTATCTTAAATGTATCTAATACCATCATTATCCACCTCTGCGAAAGATATGGCTTATCTGAATAGTCTGTGCATATTCTAAACAACTTCCAAACAACAACGTATAGTCTCGTTTTCTCTCGCGCAGTTACTTCCCATAACAATATAATCGCAATTGTATGCAGCCAGTGAGGAGATTGCTTGAGACATTACGTGCCAATCTTTGCGATGAAAGAATTTACATCGGACAGGGCTACGCGGACATTGGTAATTCTGCCTGTAAGCGCGATGAACATTGGCATTTTGCTGTATTTTATGCTAAATACTGCGTCGATTTCACGAGGGATTACTCCGTTTATGTATTCGTGGAATAAATTAAACGTATTGGAAAATATATTGCTTGAAATGTTTGGTATTACCCCTTATTAAGAGAAGTAGAAACAGCTTATTAAAAGCCGTGATACCGTGTGATATATAAAACACAATCGCCACATTCTATTCCATCTGTGGTATTTTTTTTATTTTTACTAGCCTTTGCCCACTACACCACAGCCAAAAGCTAGCTTTTAGGTTATATTTCAGATTCCCTATACTTACCAGTTTTTAAGTTAAATCAGAGCTATCAAAAATAAAGTTATATCTAAATCTACTCTGTTGTATTTGCGTGAAGCGCGAGTAAACAAACAGACAAATGTCTAAAAAAAATTGTAGATGATGGTAACTTAGCTATGGCACCTGATGATAAGTGGTGTCTGCTGCTCATTCATGGGCTCGACAATACTAACATACTGCAAAGCGGCTACTCATTTCACACTGCAGATATTGTACCGAAAAGTTCAGGCCCTAGAATAAGACTTGGTTGGTACCCATCTCTACAACCAATAGGTGATAATTGCTTACTTTCCTTAGTCGCTTTTTACGACACCTACTGGAAAGGATGAACACTAATCAATAAAAAAATTAGCATAAATACTCAAAGGAAAACATCTTCAGGGAAACTGGCTGAGGTTTTAGTATTTGCCAATTCACGTTGGACCAGTAGGATGGCCTAATTTGGAAAGTCCGCCACCCGCAAGGCCTCCCGCGATGGATGCGTCGCTCAGTTGAGGGTACCCGATAGGGTTAGCCGCCGGCGGACCACTGAAGGAATGTAATATAGTTCCGGTGGCCTCCAATAAAGGCGGAGAGACGGCACACGGCGGGTTTCTTTAGTGGGTGAAGGCCCCACACTACCCTGTTCGTTGCCCCAAATGACGGGGTGTGCGGTTAGGAATATTTTTTCCTGCCTTAACAAAAAAAAAGGTGGCCTCACTTTGTAAGAGGAAAAAATAATGGTATGTTAATCGTGATAATTTGTTTAAGTACATTTCATTCCTAATTCATGTACAGATAAATAAGTAAGGAAGCATAGGATTCATATTTTAATCACTACAGCAGTGCAATTATCAAGAAGTACGGAAAGACTGTGACAGCATGTTTCATATTACAAATTCAATATTATTAAATCCTATTTAGTCCACGCGGATGGAGTCACTGCAGATTTATTCTTTAATTTCATATCTGTGAAATGAAATGGTGAGCAGCGGCTTGACAATACTCTCGGTATAGTTGAGTCCATGAGCGACGGTTACCATTTACCATCAGATGGGCCGTGGCTCGTCAGCCTCACACCACATGCAATAAAAAAAATTGTTTCTTTATTAATAAAACTCATAAAACTTCTGCAAACTGATTACTGTCATAGTGACAGTAATATTACGATTACTGTCATAGTGACAGTAATAGTAATACATATTATATCGTATTGACAACTGTACTTGTTTACAATAAGCTTGAATTAAATACAGCAATTGCAACAACGACACATACATACTTACCTGTTTTTGAAGTAAAACTTCTTTAGGCGCTAGGGAGTAACTCAGATTTTTTTTCTGACGGAAGTAACGCTTACTATAGTCTGCGTAGTATCCGCTATTTAAAAATAGTAATTTGGATTGGTCGTAAGTATATGTCATATACTCCACGCTTCTTGACTTATACGCCAGCTAGTGGCAAATATCATAATCAATTAGGATTATTTATTTCCAAATTTTCAAACGGATCAATTGTGAAAAATTATTTTAAATTGCACTTTTTTTTTTCCGTCAACGCCAAAGGAGTTTTACTTCAATCGCGCGTAAAGGTTACACGCACACACTTTTTTTCTATAAGTATTTAATAATGCACATGCAAATGCGGCGGTGTCGTGTTAGGAATAACTGTTTGACACGAAAAAGGGGTAAAAAATATAACTGATCACGCTAATTGAGACGTTCAAATGGAAAACCATTAATTCTATTCGGTATACTTTTAAATTGTATGCAGCGCGTGCGTTCTGATGAACGTTTTTATGGATACTATTTAATACTATTTAATAGTTTATTAATTAAATTTTAGCAGACGTAGATAAATATTATTTTTTATGCAACTTCTGCATTGTGTTGATTGTCAATTATAGAAATACACATAATCATTAATAAACTAGCTGCTGCTCGCGGCTTTGTTTGCGTGGACCTCTGAATTGAGCCAAGACAATATAAACTCAATGGCACGTTTCTTGCCTTTATGCAAACATAGCTATCCCACGAGACCTAACATTTTTCTGGGATAAAAGTTTTCTACATGTTAATCCAGGTAATAAGCTATCTGTGTGCCCAATTTCAATCAAATGTCTTTAGCAGTTTTTATGTGATTGAGTAACAAAGTATACTATTAGTAGGAGGAGATAGGAAACATAATATGTCAAAATCAAGTCTCAATCAAAATTATAAATACCTAAGTGTCTAGTTTAGTGTATAAATTTTACCAGAAAATTAACCCATTTTCCCCCTTAGCTATAACTTGATCGGCTCTTTAGACTGTAAAACTAATAGTTTTCAATAAATTTCAGTTCAAGTGAATTATAATAACAAAACAATCTGCTAAACGGATACTCGCTTCGTTATAAATAAATATGTAAAGCTTGCCAACTAGATTTAAGCTTCAGAATATCATAACGAGGGGCTTGTCAATCTGTGGGGCTACAACGCAGATGTGTTACGCTTTCACGCAATCCCGTTGATCTGTCAGACAGCTTTTAGAATATCAACAGGTTCTATAGTTTATAAATTAGTTATTTTCAATACATGCTCTGACATCTTTTGTTACTATAGTACGAGCTGAATCTAAGGCATCGTAGACGCGGAATCCGGTTTGTAGCTTCATTTAAAACTATGCGCGATTGTTAATAATCATGCCCACCTCGCTTTTAAATTTATTCCTGATTTTTTTCTTCGAATTTGACTGGTAGCCCCGGAGTTTAGCGTGTTTAAACAAAAACTCATCAGCTTTATTATATTAGTATAGATTAAAGCTCGATTTATACTTCAATAAGTACAGTAGCGAGTTAAGAAATCAGTAAGTTACGTAATAAGTAGTGTTCAAAAGTAGACGAGTAAGTAGTCATAAGTTGCCATTTGGAGAAGAAGACTAGTCGCGTTATCTACGGTTGTTTTATTCGACTTTTATGGGATCTGATCCTCCGAAACAGTTGTTTGAAATAACTCCAGAAAATGGACGTTGAATTACTTAATTATTTTTTGTTTATGAATTTACGGTGCACATAATAAGAAAAATAGTGTATATATTTGTACAACACATTGAAAATTAAATAATAATGGAAATGAATATACCCAAACGCATATTATGAGAACGTAAGTGGATGGCTAGAAGAAATGAACGTGGTGCCAGCTGTAACCTTCTAATGGAATTGTCTGAGGAAGATACACTTGAATACAGATAATTATCCTTTACGAATTAGTGAGCCCTCGTTTTATTTTTATTGTTCTATTTTTAATTATTAGGTACATTTTGAATTAAACAAAAATACACGTTTGAGGTTTTTTTTTACAAATGCCAAAGTGTTATCAGAACACTTCATTGTTATATTATAATACTAAAAAAATAACACATTTCCGTGACCACTGTGCCAACTTATGGCCTGTGCTAAACTTGATCGTCTACATGCTAGCCAGTTAAGTTGATGGGTGCGCGAGACACGAGACTTCGCACTTAACTTACTGAAAAATAGGATCGCGTTCTATTCAACTCGGCTTAATCAACAAATTACTTTTTAACTCGCTTTTGCCTTTCAAACGACAATAACAACTTAACTCGCAGATGAAGCTAGTTAACTCGCTGCTGTACTTATTGAAGTGTAAATCGGACCTAAGTGTGTTGTTTATATTAATATATCTTGCCGGGTAAAATAAATCACAAACTGAATTAGTGAGCAGCTGCTTGACAATTAACAAGTTTCGCTGCAAAGTAAAAGCTTAGAAAAAAAATGTACATAATTTTTATCATCCATCCATTCATCCATCCATCAGCCTTTCAACGTCCACTGCTGGACATAGGCCTCCCCAAGAGAACGCCACAACGAGCGGTCCCGTCATGGGGGCGATCCCGTAATGCCGTAATCGCCACGCTTGGCAGGCGGGTTGGCGATCGCAGTGGATGTTGTTAATACTCGAGGGAGTGCTGCTGCCCACTCCTCCGGTATTCCCTCAGTCGGCTCTTATGACTCCCGTGGGTAGAGAGGGGTGGGACAATTCTAAAGCCGGCCCCACACGGCCGGCTTTAGAATAGTCCCACCCCGTTTTAATTGTCCCCATTTTAATGTTGTTATTATTTTTATAACAAAATTAAAATTATTCCTTAATTTGTTTTGAAATGTACCATGATCGTTTGTGCAAGACTTGTTACCAGTTATCATTATACTCGAACGAGTAAAATTCAAAGTCGTATTACCCGCTTTGCAGTCCGTTATATATTCCGTGCCACTGCGCTTTTGAATTTATCACTTTATAACAATATTATAAATACCAAAGATTGTCTGAATACGTTTATTAGTACTTCGTATCTAAATTACGACACGGAATAACGTTACTTTATATTCAGATTGCAATGGGGGCATAAAAAAGCTTTAGTAAAATTAACAGAACTGTATTTCTATCACTACTTACTGTAGGTATACGTTCGTAGCCCACCACACTAGTCCAACGTGGGCTTGCTACTAGTCTAGAAAAATTTTAAGACATGAAGGTTTTTTAATCATGCAATGAAGTGAAATTTCGCGATGTCAGTGATCCACCGAGTACAGTTAGGTATTGGCGCACCGTGGCTTGTTTAATGGGTGAGAGCACTAGCACTTTGATCGTAATTACATTTATCCAAAATCCCAAAAAAAAGGGTTTCCTCATAATGTTTTCCTTTACAAAACAGTGACAATTTGTGAATAATCATACTTAAAATATATACCTAAAAGAACTAGCTGTATAACCTAGTACTGCAAAGTCAAAGGTATTGATCGCCAGTCTAAAGGACGAGACCGAGCTAGGCTTCGAGACACTTCTCTGTGAAAATTTTCGATAGGGCCAATAAAGGGCCTAAGTATAAAACATGTCTAGAGGGTACTCGAAAGGGTAAGCCGCCGGCGGGCCACTGAAGTAATCCAACACAGTACCAGTGGTCCGTCAACACGAGACGGCACACGGCGGGTTTCTTTAGTGGGTGCGGGCCCCACACTACCCTGTTCGTTGCCCCGAAGGACGGGGTGTGCGTTTAGGTAAATTTTTTCCACCTAAATAAAAAAAAGTATAAAACATGTCGACTTGGTGGGGTGTCGAAATTGTCTGGCTAACAGGTCTAACAGTACGTTTTTTATTTAAATGTCAAGATCGGATCCTAGACCATAGTTTATACCTATATCTATCTATATGATAAAGTGATCTACTTATCATATACATAAATATATCAATCACTTGACATCTGAACGTAACAGAACAAACCCCAGTTATGTATTAGTACACGTTATCAATACAACTTTGTTAAAGTCGGTAAATAAATTCATACTTATTCTACGGTAGCCTGTTTCCAGGAACCTACAATATTGCTGTAAATAAATGCCTTACATGTTTATTTACACATGAACGTTTATTTAATACATTTGTATGTAATAAGTTGTAATATTTATCAGCTGTCCGGTGAACAGTTTACGGAAGAAAATAGTGCTAGACTTGTCTCTTGACTATTTATTGCTAGTTCCTTGTATTTAAATAGCTATAAGGGTCTCGCCTCGATTTCACATGGTTACAAAGTATAATTTAGAAGTATATATAAATTATGTATTGCACATAGATTATGTGTATTACTTCACAAAATATTTAAGAGAGAAAGCCATCTCAAAATCCATTCATGTCAAGTCTCAAATTTAGATGTTGTGAGCGGAACACACAGAGAGATGCGAACTTTTTATATAGATGATGTTCTCCTGTGCATAATAGCTACGTAACAAGTAACAAAAGTAAACGCACTCGTAATATTGTTGGTAAAGCTTGTATTTTGCGAAAAAGGCCTGAGCCAATTTCACGATATTTGCGTTGGTAATATCAACCACTACCTTCTGCGTCTACCCTTGGTAGCCCCATCATGAATGAAGCTGGTTTGATAGAGGAAGCACCACCTTCTCACAGAGCGTGAAACAACTGTAGGTACCCCCGGATTTCGTATGGTGAGTGAAAAACTAATTACCTGTATATTTTACATCCATCCATTCATCCATCAGCCTTTTAAAGTCCACTGCTGGACATAGGCCTCGCCATGAATGGGGAATAGTGCCGTAATTGACACGCTTGGCAGGCGGGTTGGCGATCGCAGTGGATGTTGTTAATACTCGAGGGAGTGCTGCTGCCCACTCCCCCGGTATTACCTCAGTCGGCTCTTACGGCTCCCATGGGTGGAGAGGGGTGGGACAATTCTAAAGCCGGCCCCACACGGCAGAAATATTTTACATAGGTACTACAAAAAGTAATGCTATTTATGGTTTCTACTGATTAGAACAAATTTATCAAATAATAAACGTTTTATTAAGTCACTTAGATTCATCACGGCGTCAGCATTATGCTCTTTGATCGATAATTTGTATCACACAGTTATGGTTACACACGCGCAGGTATTTGCGACTCGTGCATCGGAATAAAGTTGCAGCATTCCACGAATGCGATGTAATAGCCGCTCAGTTAGCCCGAGAATTGCCAAGACGGACTATCCAGCCAGGTAGTAAGTTCAATCCCAATATTTGCTCGAATTTTTTTGATATTTTTACATATCTACCTATTTTTTTAGCATTTGACATGCTTAGCCATATAAATTAACACAAAGTGTAAAAATCTAAATTCGAAAATGACAGTCACAAGCAGGATTAGAACCTGCATCTTCTAGAATACCGTCCCAGATCCTGAATTGGCAAAGCATCTGGGACGGTATTTCAGGAGATGCAGGTCCAAATACTGCTCGTGACTGTTATTTTCGATTTAACATTTTCACACTTTGTGTCGATATGTTAGAGATCAAGGCTTGGTCAAAATTATGTTATTTAAAATGCTTCTAAGCTAATACTTTCTGATCCACCAGTGACCATGAACGCTGTAAACTAATCAAAACTTCGGGATAGTAGAAAATCAAGTACCTAAACGTATTGCGTTTTGTAAACGTTTTTATAAAGTTTTATATAATAATCCATCCATCAGCCTTTTAACGTCCACTGCTGGACATAGGCCTCCCCAAGAATAGGGGATAGTGCCGTAATCGCCACGCTTGGCAGGCGGATTGGCGATCGCAGTGGATGTTGTTAATATTCGAAGGAGTGCTGCGGCCCACTCCCCCGGTATTCCCTCAGTCGGCTCTTACGACTCCCATTACAAGTCTAAAGCCGGCCCCACACGGTATAATAATGCTTCTAAGTAAATTGTCGTGTCTTACATTAGATCGTAATCATACTCTCGGGTACTTAAACTGCACAAATGGCGGAGTAGTTTAGATACCTAACTCTCGCCCGAGGGTTGTGGGTTCGATTCCCACAAACGACCACTTTGTGTGATTCATATCTATGAGACCGAGACTGAGAACAACCAGATGTGTACTTTGTATCCATTAAATTGTGTGTTTGTAAGTCAGTTATTGTATATTTGGAGGTTATTTTCCCTTTTATCAAATAAATTAAAACAATTAAAATCATGAAAATGGACTTCGAACACAAAAATTACCTGATACTTATAACAGAAAAAATCCTACGCCTATGATCGTAACAGTCGCTCAGAGTCATCATTACTACATACTATATAAAATTCTTACTTACTGCCTTGGGTGACGCCCGCGTCATCTCTCGGATATATTGGCATACATTGTTCCGAACAGGTAAGCTCCATTATTACAAACAAGAATCATACCAAATGATGACACGGCGTTTACACACAACATAACTGAGATATAGTGCTCTGGAGAAACATCCAGCATGTCAATTGCTTAAAAATATATAAAATAACAACATACCTACTCATATCTGTAATTTACAACAATTAATGTTGATAGAAGCCACACTCGTAGATAAAGAACTGCCCATTCTATAAAACACTGTCATCTGTGCAGGCTATCAGGCAGTTCATCTTATATCTTCGATTAGTAGTAGTCATAAACGTTAGAATCCAACATTCAACGTCTAAAATAATCTATTAATAAAAATATGTAAATCATATAATTAATTGGATCTGCATAACGACCAAAATAGCAATCAACTTAAGTGAGCCTTTGGACTAACAAGGACACGAGTAGAATATTAAATATATACTTAGGTACTACCTATATTAAGGAAAAGTATTTGTAATAATTTATATTTATGATGCGGATCGTGTATAGTTTCGCAATGCTTAAGGTTTTACATTGTAGTATTCTTACATACTTAACAACTGACCACACTCAGAGAAACTCATTGATGCAAAAACTTACCGTAGCTGTTCCAGTAATAATGTCATCATTCCTGTCTAATGACTGCCGACGAAGAAAGGTCGGAACCGCGAACGTCAATGTAAAATCGGTTACCATCTGCCTCATAATTAGCATGCAACAGTACGATCAATTAATTGAAGCCTTCATATGGGGTTTATTCCACGTCGCGCATATTACATTGCATGCTAATCAATTTAATTGTTAGTAAGCTATTGTACTCGTAGTATATCTATGCGTCGTTTATATTTTTTCGTTACATTATTCTTATGAAATACCAATAGCTACAAGCCCACGTTAATTTTCGAAGTATTTAATGTATTTGAAACACATTAAATACTTCGAAAATTAATGTGGGCTTGTGAGCTCAATAATTGGTAATGCTTATTAAAACGCTATGAAGTATTTAGGGTTGAAGATTTCGTATTTTTTTTTCTCCTATTTAATATTGAGCAATTTTTTTGTTATACAATTAATCGTAAATCTTGTGCAGAAAAAATATTTTATACACAACCATTCTCCAACATACTGAACGGCAAATGCTTCAAGAAAATATATATTAGTAACACAGTCTCGTTCCCTGTGAATTCGATAAACTCCTTGACTCTCACTAATGGAGATAAACGCAGGCAGTAACTTCCGCGACGCTAGGGCTGCACACCAAACATGTTTGCAATTAAAGCCAGGAAAATTGAATTTATTAGTTGCAGGCTTTTCCTTATTTGGATCAGATATGAAATGCATCTGCATCCTTATACGAGTATGCCAGAACTGGATCGGAGAAAATAGATCTGTTTTGAATATAACTATTGATTGTATGCGTTAGATTTGGCGCATATGTACAATTATTGTAATATAAATAATTATTTATAATATATATTGTAAATACAAAAGTGCGTTTATTTATTTATTTTAGTCAATGGATCATCATGAAATTTTGCACACAAAAAGTAGGTAAAGGTATACTTTTTATTCTGGAAAATTGAACGGTTTCTGTAGGATAACTATTTTTGCATAAAGATAATTGAGGCACATAACCGCTCGTTGTAGCGCTCTCTTGGAGAGGCCTGTGTTCAACAGTGGACGTTGAAAGGCTGATGGGTGGATGGATAATTGATGTTTTTTTTTATTGCATGTAGTGGCAGACGAGCCAAAGCCCATCAGATGGTAAATGGTAACCGTCGCTCATGGACTCAACTATACCGAGAGTATTGTCAAGCCGCTGCTCACCATTCTATTTCACTAAACGGCTATCTCTTGCTACAGCCAAAACGCAACGATGTGCTTCATGGCCGGTCACACGGGAGATAGTGGTACCAACCTGCTCGGGCCCGATACCAAGTGAGAACTCCCACTTGGTACCCAGCCCTACCACTAGTCATGCAAAGGATGATAATTGTTTACTTTCCTTAGTCGCCTCATACGACATCCGTGGGAAAGAATGGAGTGGTGACACTTGTATTCTTAGTTCGTCACCACACGGAAAAAATATGGATGTGCCATAGAGTGAGGCATTCAGTCCAAGTGGATGAAGTTGCGGACATAATCCAGTTATTGATCAAATCTTAGATAATGAGCATTTATCAATAATTCAATCTTATAAATACATAGGCATATCATTAGATGTCATCTGTAAATTATTCTGTAGTATGTTATTTGTTTTAAAACGCCGCACAGCCCTAAGCTACATGTGGTGCGATAAAAAGTGGAAACTGAGGCGACGCGTGCACACTTTGATCGCCGTGATTACATCCAATCTATTGCAATTTACGATATCAAAACCGAGCCTGTTACGGTAGCGAAGAGAAATAAATCAGATTTTGTACGTAGATTCTCATGTCCTTCTAAATATTCTTTGAGGCAACGGGTGATTGAGTTGAGATTAACACAAAGTGCGAAAATGTGAAATCGAAAATAACAGTCACGAGCAGGATTTGATCCTGCATCTCATGGAATATCGTCCCAGATGCCTTGCTATTGTGACAATTGCTCGGGACAGTGCGAATTTCGATAACACATTATTTCTTAACCAAACAGTTCATACAAAGTTATGGTACCATCCATCCATCCATCAGCCTTTTATCGTCCACTGCTGGACATAGGCCTCCCCAAGAGAACGCCACAGCGAACGGTCCTGTGCCGCCTGCATCCAACGGCTGCCTGCGACTTTGACCAGGTCATCGGTCCACCTGGTGGGAGGCCGTCCTACACTGCGCCGTCCGTTACGCGGTCGCCACTCGAGAACCTTTCTTCCCCAACGGTTGTCAGTTCGTCGAGCGATGTGGCCTGCCCATTGCCACTTCAGCATGCTGACCCGGCGGGCTATGTCGGTCACTCCCGTTCTCCTACGGATTTCCGTATTACGGATCTTATCACGTAGAGAGATCCCAAGCATATAGCTCCATAGCACGCTGAGCGACTTTAAGCCTTGACATAAGGCCAACATTCAGAGACCACGCCTCTGTGCCGTAAGTTATCACTGGTAACACACACTGGTCGTAGACCTTCGTCTTCAGACACTGTGAAATATTAGACAAGAAGATCTCCCTCAGCTTCCCGGACCATAACCGAAGTTATGGTACAAAAAAGTTAATTACAATTTGTGATGACACCATGATATTATCTACTTAGATTTTATTGTAAGATAGAGGCAAAAGCTTTATTAGTTAAATTATCCAATTCAATTCTTGATTTAATGGCGTTGGTAGATAAATTATCCTTTACCGCGATAAGAGGATTGTTTTGACATAAGTAGGTATTCCTTTCGTTTGAATGTCCAAGGTCATGCCATGGACAGGTATTGACATAGAGTAGAACCAGCAAGATTTACATATTTGCAAAGCAGGATTTAATTACAATTTACTTAAAAAAATATCCCATATTATTTATCCACTTAAATCTACAATATAGAAAAAATATGTTGTCCTTCAAAACTAGAGTAATTTAGCACACCTTCTCCACGTAGCTCTCAGGTGTCCTTTACATTGCCATATAATTGAATAAAAATATTGCATGAGAAAATATGTAAGTAATATTTAGAAAACGTTAGCAAATTTATAGACTGGTGGTCAAACTTAATTCCAATTTCTTAACGATAATCTCTAACATGGAAATCCTATGATCTCCTCACAATTACTACACAGCCTACTGAAGATTCTGAATGACTTAAATAGTTTATCGAATAATTACAGAACGACTAAAGTGCCTAACGGTTATTTACTGCACATGCTTTATACAGCGGGATCTAGTAATCAACTCACCATGCCTAAGTCAGCACTGACTATTGACTCACATGGTACAAAATATTTGTGGGAACTTATGTTAATTGCAGTTCATTTTTGAGCCATTTAATTGTAGATTGGTTAAGTTATTTTTATGCTATTTCCAGTCGTATTTGAGTGTAACATTTTTATTTTAGAGAATATAAACCGAAGTACATACATAGTTCACCTGTTAACTTACTCGTATGTCGCTACAATAAACAGAGATTTCAGCACTATCTACTAGAGCGATATCTAAATCTATGTATTTACTCGATTTAGGATTCTGACTGGGTAATTTCAAAAAGGTTCTCAATATGAAATCGTATGCTTCTACCAATATATAAATGAACCCGTTTGATTTTTTTTACACATTAAGTCTAAGCTTTATTATATTCTACTGAAGATATGGAGACAGCTGTAAATAACGATTGAGCCATAGGTACATAAATTCTTGTGCTATTAAAATGATTAAGGATCGCACAAAATGGTAACGTCAGGTGCATACAAATTATGTTACAACTGACGCGAATTACACACCGCGATGGCGCTGTGCCAAACAAATAAATGCCGGCCGGGAACCTACACATTGAAATATCAATTCACGCCTCGAGGTGCTCAAATTCATTCGACTGAATAGATACTGCAGATTTATAATGCTTAGAAATTACATGATTTGCTTCTGATTCTCGTGAATAACACTTGAATAGATCTGCAGAGGACGCTAGCACATTAAAATAGGAACATAGTATTATTAATATTATTGCATACTGCCTACGTGGTTTGGCGGTGGTAATGAAGATCATCAGGTCTCGGGTTCAATTCCCGAATCAGGCCAACAAAAAGTTATTGAGATTTTCTTTCAAGAAATTCGCAATAGCAGCCCGGTGTTAAGAAGCTGGCGGTGTTATTCGTTGAGTGTTGAGATTGGCTGCCGTGACGAAAATTACAATGTGAAGATATATATATATATATATATATATATATATATATATATATATATATATATATATATATATATATATATATATATATATATATATATATACGCACAAGGTTGTGGGTTCGATTCCCACTCAGGACAATTATTTGTGTGATGAACACAGATATTTGTGCTGCGTCTGGGTATTTTCTATATATTATATGTATTTAGTTATTTACAAAAAAAAAAGTAATATATGTATTATACCGTAATCTGGTACCCATAGCACTACTAGCGTTAAGCTTAGTTTGGGACCAGAGGACGTTGGGTGAAAAATGTCCATGAATATTTATTATTATTAAAGTTATTGTTGCATAAAAATTCTTATGTTATTGAACAATTCTGGTTTATTTTTATTTTATGATCATCATATTATGTATTGCCGTGTGGGGCCGGCTTTAGAATTGTCACACCCCCCTCCACCCATGGGAGTCGTAAGAGCCGACTGAGGGAATACCGGGGCAGTGGGTAGCAGCACTCCCTCGAGTATTAACAACATCCACTGCGATCGCTAACCCGCCTGCCAAGCGTGGCGATTACGGCACTATCCCTCATTTTGGGGAGGCCTATGTCCAGCAGTGGACGTCGAAAGGCTGATGGTTGGATGGATGGGATTATGTATGCGTAGTTAGCTGATGAGATATCAAAACATATATTATTATTACATTCAATCTGCAGGTCTATTAAAATACATACCATTAAAGAAATGAAATACTGAAACATTTACACTCTGAACAATACTTTTAGGTTAACATGCCTAGCTAGGTAATAAGGGTTTAATAATAAGCCCCAGTTAAATTGAGCCAAGAAAATTGGTCATGGCAATCGGTAGATAATGGTTCTCGCATTAAGAAAAATAAATCAAAATATCACCAACAAAACTTAAGTGGAATTGTAACAGATGATACTTAATTTTATGACAAAATAGCTAAATAGCGTGTATGACTGCTATATGAAACCACAACAATATGTAATATCATGTCTGGAGATATTTTTAATGGAAATCATTTGTGTTTTCTCAACATTTTTTATCAAAAATAAAGAAGTAAATGCAAGAATTGGTCACCTCGCAGTACAATAGAGGCTATTATATGTTCGTAAGAGTAGTTATATGTAGTCTATTATGGCTGTCGTTAAAACCACGGCAGACGTAGATGCGAGGCCGCAGGCATTCACCAGCCGATTTGTGGCTGATCCTGCGGGATATTTACCGTTCGCATTCCACCCGCTTCTAAATACTAATCCACATAAGCTGTGGTCATCATTTGGTAATAGGATTTCAACGATTTGTAAATCAAGATAGACTGAAGATTACAAGTTAATTTATAATTTTATTTAGAGTAAGCTAATTTCTAGTATCTCATGGCCTAGGAATATTGCGGCATCTATATTGTAATAATATAAATAAATATATATATTATACATCATCATTAAACTGAATAGAAAACGTAACAAGTCATTGGTATGCAAATATTAATGACTTGTAAAATTAGAAACCGCCTCCCCAAGTAGCCGTAATTCTAGAATTATTATTTAAATTATGAAATAATATTATAGAATATTTCCGAGATGAATATTTCCACGTGGTATAGATCGCTTTGAAATATTGTGTACAGTTAGGTTACTGCACGTAACTGCACGGATTAAGATGTTTTTAAAAGAAGAATGGTCAGGAAGGTAGTAATAACATTGCTCTATCCGGGTGAAATAATAATGTGAGGAATTTACATGCCAAAGCCAGGAAATTCTAGTTAAACGGGTTCAAGCTATTTCTTCTTCGAAAAACGGTAAATAGTTGAATGTATAATTTGCAGGTATAGTAAGGATCTGAAGTAGTGTGTAATAATTGAGACGTTAAACTTTATTTATAGGGTAATCACTAAAGCTATTATCTCCAGCGACAAAATCGAAGCACATCAATACTAGATAACGGTTTCGATATAAAACAGTTTGCTCGAAATTATCTGATAAAATTAATAAAGGAGGGTATATTCAGGGGCCATATTTCACAAATGGCCCCTGAATAAAGGTCTATGTAACATTACTTAAATGATTGTAATATATTTCTTTGGTTAAAGATATGCACGGCAAATATCGATATGAAATTATCTTCCTTCATGAATAAATTTCAATTTATATATTTATTTTTACGTCACAACATCGCTATTTAGTTAGGACCCCCTGACAGTATGTTGACGTAGAATTTTTCATAATATACAATCAATCGGGCTCTTTTAATCACTATTTGAAGTTATATTTTTGTTTCATATTCTACTAGAGCCTGCCCGCGACTTCGTCCGCGTTGATTTCAGAATATAAATACATCACTTTACGGCACATTAAGTTTTCTATGAAAAAATTGATATCCCATTGGAACTACCCATATTTTCGTGTGAACAACTATTAACCTTATTTGGCTCTAAAAATTTTCTATCAGTGTACATTATAGACATCCTCGAGGTCACTATTTTTGGTTGATGTGTATGACGTCAATATTTGATTAAAATGTTTGAACTGTCAGCTAGGAACAGTTTAAATGGGGAAAAGAAAACATGGTCTTCACTTTCATCTGGACAATTTTTCTAATTTTTCTCATCACAAGAACCTTCCTTGCACCTCTGTGAATATTTGAAAAAAATAAACAGCCTTTCTCGAGTTTTGCGCTTAGCTACACATTTAGCTATTCATTTTTATTTATATAGATTTATTCAACTGTACCAAAAGTACCAACTACAATGTATACGCTGAACTGAATATTCGTAGTATTCCTTGTTAGAAAATACTTTAAATATAGGTAGACACTTTGTCATAAGACAATGCTACATGTTGGAAGAAAATATATAAGAAGTAAGTACCTATGAGTAGTATAAATTTATAAATATTTGTATGCATTTAATTTATAATTTGTAATCATTATAATCGCTCAATTAGGATCGCCAGCACATTAACATTCTTAGCACGATAGTGATATGTTACCAATCCGCACCCTCAACCTTTTTGCTAATGAGATAGATCTATATTGTTGCACACTAAAGTGAATTTACAAGGATAACACTATATTTAATATGTTAAGGGATGTGATATGGAATTATAATTCTTATATAGTCATGAGTAAGCTACACTATGGTATTAAGGCATACCCTGCAACTATCATAGCCAGTAAGATAAAAAAAAAATGTTCATACTAATATGTTTGTGCTACTTATAATCTATAACACAATACAGGCATTAAAATTCCTTATAAATCAAAGTGATTTTGTTTTAGGCAAAATTAGCCCGGTTTTTGGGCACTTGTCTGCTCATCAGTTGCGAGGAATGCGAGGTGTAATGATATGCTAATTAGATTATATAACGTTTATTGTAACATGATTACACTAATACGGCGATGTATGAACTTCTTTAGTATATACACAATACATGAAGTTATATTGGATAAAATTGCGTACATTACCTACTATATAAATAATGGTGACTGTGCGATCTAATCATAGGTACACCCGGATAAAGGTGAAAATCATATTTTTCATTTCCCCATTCGAATTGTTACTAGCTCATCATTTAAATGATTTATGATTTAAACGTTTAATATTGACGTCAAACGCATCAATCAAAAATAGTATGTTCGAGGGTTAGACACTGATAGAAGAATTTATTGAGCCAAATAAAGTCATTAGTTTTTATCCCGGAAAAGTGGACAGTTCGTACATAATAGCAACTTTTGCATTGACAGCTAAATACGTAGTGACATGTAGGTATTATTCTAAAGTCCATGCGGACGATGTCGCGGCTAGAATGAAACAGTTTTAAATAAATTAGATAAAATTACAATATATGTACAAATCAATTTATTGGCCTATGTCCAGCAGTGGACGTGGCGGCTGATGGATGGATGGAAATTGTCAAGCCGCTGGTCACCATTTCATTTCACAGATACGAAATGAAAGAATAAACGGCTATCTCTTGCTACAGCCAAAACGCAACGATGTGCTTCATGGCTGGTCATACGGGAGATGGTGGTACCAACCCGCTCGGGCCCGATACCAAGTGAGTACTCCCACTTGGTACGCAGCCCTGCCACCATTAATGCAATGGGTGATAATTGCTTACTTCCCTTAGTCGCCTCATACGACACCCGTGGGAAAGAATGGGGTGGTGACACTTGTATTCTTAGTCCGTCACCACACAGACAAAATGTTTTCTAACCTGCCTTTATGAAGGTGACATTTCTAGTGGGTCACAAATGATAATGTGATACAAAACCAATCAAAATGCACATTAAAGGTTTAATCCGCCAATATATCTTAAGATAAGCCAGACAAGTCTTGTTGCTTGAAATCAGACAATTTCCCTTCTGAGTCATCCATCAGCCTTTCGACGTCCACTGCTGGACATAGGCATCCCCAAGAGAACGCCACAACGAGCGGTCCTGTGCCCACTGCATCCTTTTTTTTTTTGTGTGCTTATTATGGGGGATAATGCCGTAATCGCCACGCTTGGCAGGCGGGTTGGCGATCGCAGTGGATGTTGTTAATACTCGAGGGAGTGCTGATGCCCCCTCCCCCGGTATTCCCTCAGTCGGCTCTTACGACTCCCGTGGATAGAGAGCGGTGGGACAATTCTAAAGCCGGCCCCACGCGGCGGAGTATGTCGGTCGGTCCTATTCTGAGTATGTTGACGAAACTTCTCGGAAGTGGCTTCGTCCTTCAAATAGCTAAGTTTTAGAACTGCGATTACCGTTTACTATTAGGCCCATGGCACAAACTACAACCATTAGTAGTTGAAAAAAGACTCAGGCTGTAGAATAGACGTGGAACAATATTTGTGGTTAAACATTAACATGGTTAATAATAAAAAGTGTGATTTCTAACAGGCAATCATTTTAATGTTAACATCAATCATAAAGTCATTTTTGTGTGAATATTTGGAAGATTATCTTCTCTGATGGCCACTTTATGATACACGGAATATACATCATATACGAGTACTAATGTAATTATGCAATCGTGTTCTTTTGAGATACTTATTTGTGACAAAAAATAAATGAAACGTAGATGCTATTTCTCAATAGGATGAGATCTTTTCTCGGAATTGTTTGGAAGTTGGAACATTAAGTAACAGAGCTGGTCTTTCCTCCGTATTCCAAAACATTTCAGAAGTAAGCTACTGTAATATTATTATAAGAAAATAAGGCTAATTAACAATCCCTTTATTTCATAAAAATGTTTTTGTAATCGATACCTACATTTATTAAAATATTAGAACTAGGTTTGTATATCTATTGGCCGGAATCCCTCCGTGGGACTTGGAGGCGCAGGTGTATCTGCGGGCGTCGCGAGAGGGGGAGGGGGGCGGACGCCCCCTACTCAGGGAGGTGGCCAGGAGGCAGGGCGACGCCCGCCGAGCTGCCATGGTCAGATGGAGTGCACGGTTGGAGGCGCCCCGGGCCGGTCTTTGGACTATAGGGGCGCTCCAGCCGGTGCTGGAGGAGTGGGCAGGGCGACGGCACGGAATCCTTACCTTCCGACTGGTGCAGGTGCTGTCGGGGCACGGTTGCTTCGGCAGATATCTGCACATAGTCGCAAGGAGGGCAGCGACTCCGGGCTGTCACCACTGCGGCTGTGACGAGGATACGGCGCGCCACACGCTCGAGTCGTGCCCGGCTTAGGCCGAGAAGCGCCGTGAACTCGTCGCGGAAATAGGGGGGGACCTCTCGCTGCCGAGCTTCGTCAGAGCGATGCTTGGCAGCGACAGAAATTGCGCCGCGGTCGCTGCCTTCTGCGAGGAGGTTATCTCGTGGAAGGAAGTGGCGGAGAGGGCTAGGGAGGAGGATTCTTCCGCTGACCCAAGCCGCCGCCAGCGACCGGGGCGGCGCAGGCGCAGGTACTTGCGCCTCATGTCGCTCTAACTGAGGCTGCGGGTGGATGGACCGCGGAACGTCCGCCACCCGCAAGGCCTCCCGTGAAGGTGTGACGCTCCTCTGCGGATGTGTCGCTCAGTAGAGGGTACCTGAGAGGGTAAGCCGCCGGCGGACCACCGAAGGAATGTAACACAGTTCCAGTGGTCCGCCAAAAAAGGCGGAGAGACAGCACACGGCGGGTTTCTTTAGTAGGTGCAGGCCCCACACTACCCTGTTCGTTGCCCCGAACGACGGGGTGTGCGGTTAGGAACATTTTCCCCCGACTTAACAAAAAAAAATGTTTGTATATATAATAAAAGTCGATATCAAAAATGGAGAGGGGACTATAAGAGAAAGTTAATACAAAAAAATTATTTATATTTTTTGACTGGCTGTCTATTTGCTTTTTCTAACAATGTTGACCAAATATTTTCAAGGCAATTAAGAATAAATGTGTTATCGATTTTAATGCTTGGAGCAGAATATATTGCTTTATTGCATTTACAAATTAAAATCAAGACAAAAGTTATCTTCGTTAAAAAATCTTAATATAAAATTGAATTACACGCAGACCAAGTCAGGGACCGAAGCTAGTATACATATAGTATTTATCAGTCGCAAATTTGTTTGTGAATTCAGTTGTTTCATATCTTAGCATCCTTTGAACCACATAAATTGGTTTTGATACTGTTGTATAAAAAATATATAGACCAGATAGGGATTGGGGGGATATCACTGAAGTAATGTCAGACAGTTCCAGTGGTCTGCCAATACAGGCGCAGAGACGGCACATGATGGGTTTATTTAGAGTGTGAGAGTCTCACACTACCCTCTTCGTATGTTACCCCGAAGGACTGGGTATGCGGTTAGAAAAAAAAATTCCCATATTTAAAGAACTTTTTTAATTTTTTTTTTTAATTTCACATCCATGAATCAAAATTGTGAGCGCAGCTTGACAGTACTTTTATTATAGTTGAGTCCAAGAGTAGAGGTTACCAGCTACAATCAGGTGAGCATCTTTAGTCTGCTTCTATAACCAATAACAATAGGTAAAAAACTTTTTAAGTCAAACGGAGTTATTTTAATATATCAGCTATACCATAAACTACAAAATAATTATTAAAAACCTGTAACAGACTAAATTAAAACTATATTAGTTTTTTTTACGTAATGTATATTTATTTTCTAGTTTTAATTTTGATGTGTAGCTCAGATCATTATTATGACACAAACACCTCATCCTTGTCAACTCTTTCAGTACATACCTCTTTGATAGTCCGGAGTTATCGGCATTTATACCCAGTATATAATTTACCCCATACTGGATAGCTCCACCACGTAGTGTTACAACTGAGGAAAAACCGGCCAACTAATAATGACTGAAACTACAATACTTGCGGTTAGGGATTATGTGCTCATAATTATTTTCTCTGTGTTGTTAGCAAGTACTCAAGTCTAGCATAAGCATTTAGCTTTCTTAGAAGTGTTAACAAGAATACGGGTTAGTAATATTCACAATTATTATTAGTTATTTTCTAAGAATATATATTTCTGGTTCAATTGGTTTGGTTATTATCAACTGGCTTTATTTTCCTCAATTTTATTTTATTCGTTAAAGTATTTTTAGAGTTTGTAAGTAGCTGTAGCAGTAGACGGGAATGTTCTTTTACTTTGTTTGTCAGTCTGAATGTCACAGCCATTTTTCTAACAGACCATTGGCATTATAATGATATACACAGCGATATTTTATACGATTATTTTTACGATATTTATAATATTTTCTATAATAATGTAGTAACATTATTAAAAATAAGAAAAGTTATGAGTAGGTAAATTTAAAAGAGTTGATATGCACTGTAAAGGAGCATGCCCAGAAATGTATTCACTTTGGTTTCATATTGTATCATGTTGTACATTAATGAAACTTACCTTTACTTATAGATATTGAATGTGACAACTTTAAAGAAAAACAATATAATTACAATGTTTTTGAATGTATTATATGTTAATTATTCCTAGATTTAGATTTGCCTGATAGATGACAATAGGCTCGCCCACTATTACATAGCAGTACTCGAACGATCAAATTATACTTATAAATTACTTTTTAATTTGCAGATTTTTATTTTGAGTAGATATTGTAGATAGGTATTAAAAAAGTAGGTAATTTTTGAGACCAATTTGAGTTTTATACAAAACGAAACCATATACCTATTATCCTTTATAAAAAAAATCTGTCCACCCCATGTTTTTAAATGATCATATATTTAATACACAAAAATCATTTAATATACGAAACCGAACCCTTTTCTGAACTCACTTCAGAAATGATTATTATCTACATTTAAAATTCTTATATTATACTTATCATGTCTTCTAGCTTAAAAACGGAATAATATATTTTTGTTATAATTATGGTTAATTAAATGTACGTGCATTCAATTTCGCAATTAAATGTTTGTCCCGCCAGAGGCATAAATCTCTGAAAATACTAGAAAACTATGGAAATGGTGTGAAAATTACCGACACTTATTTTCTTGCGTCTGAAAAAAAACAACATATTTTGTACAATTTAAATCTGTCATTTAATTATTGAGACACTGCGCTCTTTAATGCCTCATGTGTTTAATTTGTAGTTGTCATTCTGGGAGTCATTCAGACCCATTTAGAAGCTTAACCGACAGTAATTTATTGTACGCTTGTAAATTATAATGATTTGTCGCAAGATGCATAAATAAAATGTTCACCGGATGCTTGAAGTCAAACTGTCATTCATTCATCGCACGTCTCTTACACCTGTCATATGATACGGATTTTTTATATTACTTCAAGAGAAAACACATGAAGAGTATAATTTGCAATTTTTATATAGCTTTTTGTTGTACTTGCTCTATCTAATAATTCATATTCATTGACATGGCGCTACAGAGTTGATGATGGAAATTAGTTTTTAATATAAACTTATAATTGAACACACAATGAGCGATTTCGTGGTGATTGGTTGCTGTATAATAGAAGATTATTGATCATGTTACTGTCTGAGAAACGGATGAAGACTTCACATCGTCACATTAGTATGAATAAAGAGTACCTATACAATGATTAATGTATATGTTTTAATTGCTTTTCATCGTTAACTTCCTGTATAAAGACGATACATTGTCCAAAAGTATATAATTGGTTCATTTGAATTATGATTACCTTTGAATAAAATAACTACAAGCGAAAGTGTATGTCAAATGTTCAGAATACATCCTGGTTCATTTATTTCAGTATATTTCTATATTAAAGCTAATTTGAAGTGTTTTGATTGTCTAATTGATGTGGTGGTGATAAATATTCAAAATTTAATTGATTTGTATTTATAAACGAATCACGCATTTCTGCGTTTTGCCTAATGTAGTAACAGATACTAATACAAGCATCACCCATTGTTTGCTGCGGGCGTCGTAAAAGGGCGGTCATTCCTTCACTTCATATTCGCGAAATGAAAGGGTGCGCAACGGCTTGACAATATTCTTTGTATACAGGAGTCTATGAGCGACGGTTACCACTTACCATACGATGGATGGCTCGTCTGCCACCATAAGTAAAAAAAGCCTTAAGTTAGATAATAACCGTAATCATAATACCCTTAGTACTTCCTTACTAATTAATTGTACCATAACCATCATATCCTTAGTACTTCCTTACTAATTAATTATAAACTAGCCTTTGGCCGCAGCTCCGCCGCAGCCAAAAGCTTGTTTTTAGGTTATAGCTCCCGTTCGCGATATAAATTAATTAAAACAGACATCAATGCAATTATTTGCACTGTTGTTGTTTCTGTATCACGTTTATTACCGGTAGCTATTAAATCCGCAGTTATTCATGCGTATTATTCCGTGAATATAAAAAGTGGACATTTGATCTCGCTTATACATGAATCATGCTTCAATAAATTAGCAAATCACCAATTTCTTCTGTTTATTTATTATCGTAAAACTAATATATAGATAAGTACGATCCAATACACTGTAAAAGCGATATTACCCACTCCCCGGTCAATTCCGATCGTTTAATTATGGTAATAGAGAATTATCAATGCATCCGCCACGAAATATTATAGCTCTACAAATGAATTCACTTGCGTTCTCAAGTATTCATAGAATTTGTCAGGAAAATACCTTATTGTTGGATATATACATATGGAATGCACCTTCCGATATGCGTTTTACGTAAAAAGGATGAACCCAGTACGTTGTGCGGTCCATCCATCCATCAGCCCTTCATCGTCCACTGCTGGACATAGGCCTCCCAAAGAGAACGCCACAACGAACGGTCCCGTCATGGGGGATAATGCCGTAATCGCCACGCTTGGCAAGCGGGTTGGCGATCGCAGTGGATGTTGTTAATACTCGAGGGAGTGCTGCTGCCCACTCCCTCGGTATTCCCTCAGTTGGCAGTGGTTAGAGAAGGGTGGAACAATTCTAAAGCCGGCCCCACACGGCCAGGCCACGTTGTGTGTACTTTTTACATATATACCTATATTTGGTGCTAGTTTTTTCTGTGTTTGGTGATCCTTTTTTTTATTAAAGGCCACAGCTAAACACAATAGGTACTTCAAACAAAGTTATTTTTTACTTGGACCACAAAAGAAGTGACTAGACACTAAAATGGAACTCAGTAAAGTCGGTAAGTCAAATTAGTTGTTGATAACCACTTATTTTTATACAGACTTTTACACACAACTTTATATAAATATATAGAAATTTTAATATATATTTTTTAGTATTTGACAGGCTTAGCCATATACATTAAACACAAAGTAGAAAATGTGAAATCGAAAATAACAGTCACAAGCAGGCTTTGAACCTGCCTCTCCTGGATATCATCAAATCCTACTCGTGACTGTTATTTTTGATTTCACATTTTCCACTTTGTGTTTGATGAAACTTTATTTAGATTATTACACTTTTAAACGCTTAAATTTTTCGTAAATACGATTCTGCCATCGTCCTTTATTAAGGAGTTTAATGTTTATGATTGAAAGAGTTAATTAATGTAGGTACAAGACAACTACTATATTTTTTATTTAGAATCTAGTTAATTTTTGTTACAGGTAACGTAACTTTAGTATTTACATTTATTTTTGCCTATAGTTGGTTGTATATTAGTTACGTTTTATGATTTGCTAAGTTACTAATTAATATTAATTAACATCCCTGTTCATTAATATGGGATAAAAAAAAAATTTCAAGGCATTTTATGATAATCGTTTTAATAGTTACGACATAAAAAACAAACAAAGTCACTTTCTCATTTGTAATACTATAAGGTATACTTCCTTATTATTCAGGATTAAGATATAAAGTACATAATTGTTACATAATGAGTTGTAATATGCATAGTTGATAATTATAAATTTTAAACATTTCAATGCAATTTTAATTTACGATCTCAATTCATATAACCGTTATAATATTTTACATAGTAGCAAATGAAAACATGTTTGCGCGAGCTGCATGTTGTGCATAAAATTATACTCGTATTAAGTAATAAAGCAATTTATAAGAGGCATGATAAAAGTGTGGCTCGTACAGATATTAGACATTAGAGATGACATTATTAGATATTTTATAAAGTAGATATAGCTCAGTAGCAAATACCGTAGACCTACAGAGTTTGATGCCCAAGCAAGTCAAAGATATTTAAGCCAAGACGACCGTGTACCTCTGACTAAATACTTACTTTTTATTTTTCAACAGTATTACAGCATAATCATGTAACATTTTGATCATGTATTTTAGCACATGACATGCTCAGCTAAGAGCTCAAGAACAAATAATTTGTAGCGGGATTTGAACCTGCGTCCCTTCCAATCGAGGAAGTGCTCTAGACCGCTAAACCATCGCACTGACCGACGACCATTGCAATCTCCACATCACATTTGTCTTTACGACCCACATTCATAAATAATTTGTTCTTTGTAACTAAGAAAATATGTATATTTATCAAACGCTCACGATCACAGTTAGAAAACCTTGCTATATCCGTTGACAAGGGCATTTGGTCCTATACGTTTCAAAGATACCCGGTAGACTTTTTTCTACCCAAGTGTTAGCTTGGTTGCTATCAGTATATCCGGAATTTTGATATTAAAAATCCTGGTATGCAATTTCAGTGCCATCTACCATTTTAATTGTGAAGCTTAACCATCCATGGGTCATAAACACACCACAATTTTAATAAAATCGTTTCAGCTGCTTTCGAGCTTTTGCGAGACTAATAGATTGCAATAGATTTTTTATACATAAGTATAGGAGATACATATAAATTATTGTTTACATTTGTTTGGGCCGGAAGCTCTACTTTTTCATAATCTTGCGCGTACTTTCATCCACAAGTTGTCACAGCTGGTGATTAAAATCATTGTGAAAAAACCTACAAACCTGACGGATTTTTAACATTATACTACAACTACATTCTAGCCGCGATTGCGTTTACGTGGACTTCATAACATAAATACATCTCAACGGTAAATTAATAATTCCATCCATCCATCCATCCATCAGCCTTTTAACGTCCACTGCTGGACATAGGCCTCCCCAAGAGAACGCCACAACGAGCGGTCCCGTCATGGGGGATAATGATGAATGGCAGGCGGGTTGGCGATCGCAGTGGATATTGTTAATACTCGAGGGAGTGCTGCTGCACTCCCCCGGTATTCCCTCAGTCGGCTCTTACGACTCCCGTGTGTAGAGAGTGGTGAGACATTTTAAAGCCGGCTCTATACGGCAGAATTTTAATTAATCATTGCCATGTTAAAATAACTATCCCATGGCAACCATTCATTTTTCCAGGATGAATAGCCCATGTTCTTTTCTGGTTTCAGACTAGTATGCAAAATTTCATGATAGTTGGTCTTAACTATTAATAGTTACAACGTGACAAACAACGTGAAAGCGGAACAAACAATCTCACTTTCGCATTTATAATATTAATAATAATTTATTTGGAGAAAATAATATTGAATCCAATACTATTCTTAAGACGATTTAAAAAACAAACTAAAACGCTCACCTTTTTCGGTACTGGCATGCAACAATACACAACAACATACTACCACCATTTCAAATCGTTCTATGTGAGGTTTGAACTCATATATTTGATGTGCAGTTGCACAAGAATCGCTTAACCACACGGTGTCTGTGCATTTAATTATACAACTATAAAAAATCAGTCGATGCCGGGGGCGTAGTAGATGCACCGTACAAATTAAGCATTCACTTTATCTATTGGCTCATCATAAATCAATGTTTATGGGGCATAATGTGAGTAGGTATCAAATTCCTATGGTATAATTATTATAACATGTTGAGTCTCAAAATTAATCCGCTGTATTGCATCTGAGTGCACTCGCCCGTTCCGCCTACATTTACACATTATTAGATTTGTGGAGACGGAACAAACAAATGGTCCAATTAAAATGTCTCTAACACTGTGAAATATTGACTTGTAAATCACAGATGTGTCACGAAGGTGAAATTACGAACTATAAATATTAATTAAGCTTTTTTTATATAATATTAATCTGCTATAACTAAACCAGAATAACGTATTCGATTGATAACGTTAACGTTGATGCGCACGATTGTGTTTTATCTTCGGTTAGTTTCTTACACGTTACATATTCCTGTAACAATTGAAAATCATCAACGTAGATATACCATAAAAATCTCTTGCACAATTCTACAAAATAACTAGGTATCGAACCTAGTTATTTTGTAGAATTTGAGCAAGAGATAGCTCAGTATAAAACCGTTTTTTTCTTGTTGCATTTGATTGTCAAGCAGGCGAAAAGGCAAAGCCTTATTTTTCTTTATTATGTGATGTTTATATATTTATAACTGAAATCCTTTTTTTTATTATGAAACACTTACCAAGATCCAATTGAACTAATTATTATTCAAACTAATTATTGATATTTATACTGGCTTAATTTGGTATCTGCTTAGATAAAGGATAGGTATCTGTGATACGGTATCTTGGATATGATCTGACGAGTAGGTGATTTTATCTATGGTAGACAGACGCTTTTAAGACAAAGCAACAACTTTGTATGATTTTAAAGCGTGTTGTCTAAATATTTACATTCGTTAAATTTGTATCTATGTCTTTATGGAATGATTAACTTCCTAAAAATGGAGATGTTGGTCATAGCAACACCACAACAACTACATGTATACTAAATACCCTATTGTACGTATGCTTTTGAGATTTTATACTTATTTTACATCTGTTACTACGTCGTAATACTCAATTGTTTTCCAGCTAGAGTGGGTAGGTACCACCGTCTTCCGTGTGACCAACCGTGAAACTCTTCGGTGAGTTTAGTAGTGGGAGCCCATTTATGTATTTCCCATCCGTGAAATGAAACGACGAGCAGTGGCTTGGCTGCATTTTAAGTATTTCCGAGTCTATGAACGGTGGTTACTCGATTGTATTGTTAGTCTGTCGTCAAGTTGAAATGAAAATTTAATCATGTTGAAATAACAATTTTTGTAATACAGATATTTGTCTGAACAAGGAGATACATTGGTGAGGTAGTTCTGTAAACAAGGCAAGTTGCATTCTATGATCACTAACACTGTAGAAAACTATTAAAATGTATGGAAATTTGACATCTGTAACGATAAGTCACGTGACTTAGCGTTATAGATATCGTTAAAGATATCAAATTCCCATACATTTCAATATTTTTCTATAGCGTTAGCGATCATAGAATGCGATATAGACCACAGCCCTTTCGTGCTCGGCCTTATTATTTATTGATTTATTGATAAGTAGATATACAAGTGGTGACCGAAATTTGATCGGAATAATCTTATTACACTTATTACATAACATAATAATCTCTGTACAAAAATAGCCATCTCATGCATTTTTCCGGGATAAACAGTCTTTCTCCTTCTCTCTTCTCTACTCTGGGCTATTATGCAAAACTTCATGATGATACGTTAAGTAATTACAATGTCTAAAGAGTAAAAAACATAGTAAAGTACGGATTAACGATAAAAGTTGAAAATAAAATAACATCTTTAAAAACACTCTTTTTGGTAAGCTTGCTTAATTAAATGACTACAAATTTAAAATTTAATGCAAATATTTTCATAACAAACGCGACAAATATTTCGCATAGAAGTTGATGAAAATGACGCACGATTAAAAAATACAAATTACTAATTTATAAAAAAAAAAAAATTATAAATTTAATAAAAAATTACTAATCTATACTATTATACAGTTGTAACATAGGTGTGTCTGCACATTTAAGATATTTGATAAAAAGTACTGTAATAGGTAGGCAGCGCATAGGCGTGTCTAAACACAAAACAATTTTTTTTAGATTTTTTGTCTGTTTATCTGTTTGTCTGTATGTTCGTTCGCGCATCACGCAAACAATACTAAACGATTTTTTTATTTGATAGCTTTTGATTAGACTTAAAAACTGGTATACAATTTATCTCGCTACTATATCGGGGACCTGAGATATAAACTAAAAACTAGCATTTGGCTGCGGCGTAGCCGCGGGCCAAGGATAGTACTAATATAGTATTGTAACTAACGTAACAATGTTTAGTAAAATAAATAAAATCCTAAAATAACATCGTTTAATAAATTTGCATATATCATCTTTTTAAAAAAAAAAACGTTGTCTTAGTTCGCTCCTACATTCTTTTTAATGCTGTGAAACGAGTAATAGACGTTTTATCTGCAAACATGTGCAAAAAGTGTAACATACCATCTTATCAGGCACGCATATTAACTATCTAAATATATGCATCTTTGTGAGTATACCGGTGAAGTTCACATCTAATTACACAGTAATATCTTTAATTTCTATCTGATTAGCCGATTTATTCGTTGCCCGGGTAATAAGCTATTGTTAATATGTTGTTTTGTTTCAGATCAGGAGATAACGCCGGAGAACGAGGTGAGAGTTCGGTACTTTATACTCATTATCACATACTCACGGGTAATAAAACCGTGTAGCTTAGCTTTGAATTCTATGTTAATGTGCTTGTAAAACAAATGTCTCTAAAATAGCAAACTTTTGTTTACCTTTAACTGCATGTTCAGATAGCATTTTTATTGCATCTAGATGAATTAATCTTAATTGACTTGACGTCGGAATATGGCCACATACTCGTTCATATATAGAGAAGCAGCAGTGTTCCCTAGTATATTTGCCTCACGCCTCACATAAGAAGTTATGTGTGCTCTAAAGACATACCTATTATACTAGCTGACCCGGCAAACTTGTATCGCCATTTTTTTTCCGTGAATATTTTGCAATTAATTAATAAAAAATACGTAATAAAAACTATCCTATCTTAGGCACGCCAGCAAAGCACACATTAAAAAAAACGTGAAAATCGGTTCTATAGTTTCAGACTTCATCATGAACAACAACGTGACATGAGAAATATATAGATTATTCGGAAGGTAGAGACTTCAAATATCAAACCTTCCAATACAACTTTTGCTAACATGGACTTAGAATATACTAGCGTACCTAATCTATCTAAATGATTTGAAGTTGTTGTAAAAACTATATCGGGAACTTATAACCTAAAAACTGGCTTTAATCTGCGGTAGTGCCACGGACAAAGGCTTGTTTTACATAACATATTTCTAAAATTCTGAGATGTTTAAAAGAACGTTTGGTAAAACCGAAATTGAAGTATTGTCCGTTATTGTGAATTGTACTTTTAATTACACAAACCAGTGAATCTGGCTTGTTCAACAATCCATATCTTTGTACAGTTGTATCGTGAACATATGCTGACCAACGTTAAAATTATATTAAACTTGCAAATTATACAATGATTAATCTGTGTATATGGAATTGCTTTTAGATTGCAAGTTAAAAATTGATGATCATTGAGAGTACCATTAGTTTTCAAGTTAATTCATGTATTTTATGCATCAAATCTGTACTGCAATTTGCCAATTTTTATTACAAACTGAACGAAGAAGCCGTCCAGCTCAACCATACTAGATAATTGGTCAAATGTCAATCTGAGAGTTTTCTCTAAGCATCACCACTACAGGTGGTACGAGAGATAAAGCAGTTGGTCTCTTGGCTTTTATATAAAATTCACCCTCTACTAAGGAATAATTCCTGTATTGCGGGGAGATTTATTAACATACAAAACACAGGACAGCCATTTGTGGATAATACAAAGTGTTGTCCTGTGTGAGAATCGAACTTACAACACCTCGACATGGCATGTCGGTATCTAAACCACTCCGCCAATTGTACAGTATCTTATATACCTATATAGAAAGCAAATTCAAAGGAAGATATATTGTTATTACACGGGTTGAGTTCCTTTATTCCATTGTAACTTTCAAAAGCCTGAAGAGATATCGATATATGGGATATCGTCAACATCCTTACATCTACTCGGATGATATTGGCTATATTCTATTTCGAAACGATATGCCATATCGTAATAATTAAAAAAAAAAATGATATGGGTATCAGATTGAAGACTTTGATGAGCATATTTCACAACAATATAGTTTTACACCCTGTACGACCAAAACAAATATTTCCATTTCAAAGATTTTTATTTAAAATTAAACAACGACACACACAACTGCTACGTCAAAAATAAAAATAAAACAAGTCCACAAAACGGTCCTCGACTGCAATACAACTTGTCTATTTTAATTTTTTACAGGGCAATCGTGTTTTTTAAATATCTTTTTTTTACAATAGGCAGAATATTTCCATGAACAAAAAATAGAAAAAAACGGGACTCATGTAAATACTCTCAATAAATATATGTAAATTAAATATGTTTTGGTATATATACGAATGCATTGTATTGCGCATTCAAATTGTCTCATCTACAAATTGTCTCATATTTTAAGTTATATTTTACAAGCTTGGATAATAAGATCTATTTTTTGTAGTAACTAAACAGTCGAGAATTAAGCAAAAACGCAGCACGTGTACACGCAGTTACTGTGTGACAACTTTAAAGCACTATAACTGTAAAAATATATGTCTCAGATAATCTTTAGTTAAATTTGCACTCGGCCAGAATACTCGTAATAGTCTATAATATCTTTTAGTCTGATAGGAACACATGATAAAAGTAATACGGCATTTTTTTTTGCCTCTTATTTAAACATTATCCATTTAGAAGTTACACTTCAGTCCATCAGCCTTTCGACGTCCACTGCTGGACATAGGCCTCCCCAAGAGAACGCCACAACGAGCGGCCATGTGCGCTCATATAGGGGGATAGTGCCATAATCGCCACGCTTGGCAGGCGGGTTGGCGATCGCAGTAGCTGTTGTTAATACTCGAGGGAGTGCTGCTGCCCACTCCCCCGATATTCCCTCAGTCGGCTCTTACGACTCCCATGGGTGGAGAGGGGTGGGAAAAAAAAAAAAAAAGCCGGCCCCACACGGCGAGACACTTCAGTAATACACAGATACAGAGAAACCTGAAATAGGATTAAGACCCTGGTTATAAAAGAAAAAAAATATGGTTGTCTGTAAAGTCGGTATACTGACGATAATTTTACGTGATAACGTCATATATGTTTTCTGAGAGTTTCACAAACAATGCATCGGTTTGTGTTTGTTGTTTTTTCGGAACGTGAGACTTTTTCGTGCGTACAGCAAGCGTTCATCAATTTATAAGACGTTATCACGTCAAAAATATATAGCATGTATTACAAAATTGTATTATATTATGAGATCGGAAGGCGATTGATTGCTCATAGTGTCACTGTTGTAGCGTCATTATTATAGCCATGCTAACACCCAATTAACCAAAACCAAACAACCACACTATTTAGGTTATGCTGTCTGTTTGTGAGTTTTTTATTTATTTTACGTTTCATTTCAAATAAATTCCAATTAAAGGTGAGTTGCTTATGGATAAACAGGCAGTACTCTCCTTATAAATTTATTAAATAATAGCTTTAATTAATCTATTACACCGGTGTTTATGACTGTTTATCAGAGGTAAAACACTGACTTTCCCCCTTTATTTAAATACTAGCTGAACCGGTGAACCTCGTACCAGCTCAGAATAAATAAAAACTTATTCATTTCCGAGCATTTATCTTATTAACTGAAATCATTAAAATATTATTATTTATCAAAAAGTAATTCCAGACAAAATGTATGAAAAAATTAATTTTCTTCATTTACTTTTTACTGAATTTTCCCTTTTTTTAAATAGTTATTCTGATAGTGTTTGCCGTGTGGGGCCGGCTTTAGAATTGTCCCACCCCTCTTCACCCATGGGAGTCGTAAGAGCCGACTGCGGGAATACCGGAGGAGTGGGCAGCAGCACTCCCTCGAGTATTAACAACATCCACTGCGATCGCCAACCCGCCTGCCAAGCGTGGCGATTACGGCACTATCCCCCATATGAGCGAAACACATGTTGTGGCGTTGTCTTGGGGAGGCCTATGTCCAGCAGTGGACGTCGAAAGGCTGATGGATGGATGGATTCTGCTATTCTAAGCGGAGACAAATCTAACTAATTAAATCATAAAAATCGGCCCAGTTCGTGTTGTGATGTAACTAACCCGACTTTGTTTCTACATACCTATATATCTTTCTTCTATCTAAACTATGATTAAGCTATAACTGAGCTATGTCTGTACATTTAAGTTGTTTAAGAAAAAGCATTGTTAATATACATCAACGGTTATACCTACTGAATATGATACAGAAATCAGGTACTTCGTGTTATAAACGCCTGAACATTAAAAAGCACCTACTTAGCACATAAAACAAGTTATGAAGGTAGTTAAATACCACTAAAATCATAATAAAACCAGCAGAGTAATCTACGATACGTATAGATCCTTTATACACAATGGTGACTCTGCTTCGGTTATAACACAAATAGCAGGATTTTGAGCGTACTTCAAATAAAAATCACGACATCAATTTATACGGATTAAGTTTTATGCGAATGTCACAACAGTTATAATCCACGAATATATTGACCACCGTTGAACTCTGAGAGCGTAGGCGGAAATCCTTTCAACTGAGACACTATTAACATTAATTTATTAATTATTTTATTAAAACTTCTACGGCTTCACATTAATTAAAGTCTATTCAGTAACATAGAAGCTGTTAGTCATCAAGATAAGATAGCTTTTTCGGTATAAATATGAACATTGGAGAGATTTATTATAGATTCTTAGTCATAAGCACTCGCATACGTGATTAATTTTACTTGTGAAAAAAGGGCTCATTCTGTAAAGATCCAGCAGATTAATACTAAAGTGGCATACTTAAATGCAAAAAATAAATAAAATCAGAAAACAATCGTGAGCTTACCTGTGTTGGTACTTGGTATCATGATATGTACTAGGCTAATCAATAAGACATAGTTAAGCTAAGGAAGTACTGGTACATGACTGTTTGTTGTGAGCATCTTTGTGATTAACGCTTTTACCCCCTTGCTAATAAACATTGTATAAGCTCCGAATAGTTATTCAGTGTTTTGTTCCGTTCTTTTAACGTCAAACTGTCATATTAGTGACAAATACAAAACACTGAATAACTATTCAGAGGTTATACAACTTTATTAAAAAGCAGTTAATGTTTAGAGTCATTGATTTGTTATTTATATAAGCCGACGATAGACCGATAATTTTATTGTTATCTGTTTTTGGAGCTCTTTACTTACCCGTTAGTTGCCTCTGTAATAAAGTTAAAGTACGCTTTAATTTTATATGAAGTTATTTTTTCTTTTAGACTGATGGATGAATGGAAATTACAATTGTACATTATTATTGTGTCAATTTATTCTTACTGCATTTTTTTTTGTACACCGTAGTTACTTACTCTACCGATCATCTGCCATACATCCAGCCGGTACCTTATGTAAGTATATAAGTGGAAACCACCGCTCAAGGATTTATAAATACCGCAGAAACAGTTAAGCCACTGGCTACAAATATAAAAGTTAAACTAATTTAATTTTCGCTCTACCAGGTTTTGTGTGTGGTGGAAATGAACTCTGGAAACTGTGCTATATAGTTCAGGAATCAAGTCATCCATCCATCCATCCATCAGCCTTTCAACGTCCACTGCTGGACATAGGCCTCCCCAAGAGAACGCCACAACGAGCGGTTCCGTCATGGGGGATAATGCCGTAATCGCCACGCTTGGCAGGCGGGTTGGCGATCGCAGTGGATGTTGTTAATACTCGAGGGTGTGCTGCTGCCCACTCCTCCAGTATCTCTCAGTCCGCTCTTATGACTCTCGTGGGTAGATATTGGGGAATCAAGTCATGCCTCTGAATATTTCACTAAATGTGAGATTCTATAGATCGTATTGTAGAGACACTGCTTGTGATATCAGAGATCCTGACAGCCCTTTGTGTGTGAGGGTTAAAATATCCGTAAGTTTTACACATCTATCAAAACATAACAGTAAGTATTCCTTAAACACAAAGTGAAAAATGTGAAATCGAAAATAACAGACAGGAGCAGGATTTGAACCTGCATCTTCTGGATACCGTCCAGATGCTTTACCAATTCAGCCATCCTGACAATTGCTCCTGACTGCTAATTTCGATAACACATCATACTTAACGTCTAAGTAAGTATTCCTTAGAAACGATACTTAAACTAACAAATTGTCGTTCATTTCTAGAATGCACGTTAATCTGAAATGTCTAAACAAGATTAGAAAATTTGATAATCTAGTAAACCATTACCGATAGCGTTCAATCTTCTCACCTCAATCTATAGCCTCAAGGTATCCAACGAAGACTTATTAACGATTTGCAATCTCACTAGATAACATTATTTTATTATGCCGCTAATTAATTGAATGGACACAGTTTATCTTTCTATATAGACACCTTGCGATTTTTAGCAGGAAACTGTCCATAAATTATAAGTAGTAGACATATATATCTGAGTAGAGCCTAGGGAATGCAGTCTGACGCATTAATGGGTGAAAACTTTGTGAAACTTAAATAATTGTCAGTAAAGTACTTGATATAAATACTTTGGTAAACAGGTTAGGTTTGTTTCTTAGGCTAATTACTGTGAATAATCATTGTTTATTAAATAAATGATTACTGTGCTAGATAACAGCTATTAGCTACAAACTGTTATGTCTTTGAAAACTCCAAAAGTGTAATCTAAATAACAGCGTAGATTGAACTATTGAAATTGTAATTGACTGTCAAGGATAAACGTCTTATTGGACTGCTTGTCGTTTTAATCACTCACTGAGAAGCAATATAAATAGAAGCAATTTTGTCTAGTGGCTCATATTTCTATATTACTATATGAAAATTCTATCATGACTTATGTTATTAGATCTTTTTCTTTTTTGAAACTCAGTGCACTGTAATAAATTGATTGTTTGGTGTCACATAATTGTAATACTTTTTTGTAAGAAGAAAAATTCTCAGTAGCAGCCCGGAGTTTGGAAATGTGCCCGGTAGACGGCATTAGGCTCGCCACTTATTACGTAGGGCTTAAACATGACTTGCAAACTGTGGGTGTGTAATACACCTCTGCCAGCCCTTCGGTGAATACAGGCGTGATGCTATGTTTATTTAAGCAAAAAATTTTATAAAACCTAGTGCCGCCGCCGCATCTGTATGACTAAACGCGAAACATTCGAACAAACGATTCGTGAGTTAGCTTTGGGTGAATAATTTATGAACGTTTTATGTAAATATATGAAAAATCATGCTGACTGGGAGCTTCACTAGCGAGCGCGCGTAATACAATAAAGTTATATGCAAATTATTAGCTATGTCCAGCAGTCTTGGATTATGCCTAATAGTAATCATAAAACAAAGCTTTATTTGATTTGATTTACTTGTTTTAGAGATTCCAAAAAATAACGTTATGTATAACAAATAGGTATATCTATCTTCTATACTTAGATATTAAAATCAATTGCTGTTCGTTAGTCTTGTTATAACTCAGAAATGGCTTGATCGAGTTGAATAACTGTTGTTTTGTTTTGTTTGCTCCAGGAGTAATTTAAAAAATAAAAAATAGAGGAAATCCATAAAAGCAATTGAAACTTCTAAAACTCAAAAATTCGTCATTGAAATTTTGTATGTGAATCGCGTTTTTGGAATATGGACCTGAGAACAGACGACAAAATGACAGCTACTGTCATTCTGTCTATTTTATTTGAATTAATAATATAATCTTAACTTAATTCAAACCTTACCTAGACAATGCAGATTAATTAAGATTAAAAATCGCTGATAAAATAAATTGTAGGTGATAAGAAGTTCACCGGGTCATCTAGTATTATAATAATGATTTGAAGGATCTAACTTACTGAAAAGAAGTTATCTTATAAGTTTTAAACTGTGTTGTATATTTTTAAAAACAATTAAATTGACAACGATCATCCACGCAACTCTGAGACATGTCCAATAAAGTTCGCATTCGGCATCGAGAAAAACCAAACAGCCAAGTATAATCGATTCAACTGTCATGTAATATTTTATGTCAACACTACATACTTATTTAAAGTAACAAAAATGGGTCTTTTTTCGCGTATAAATTAGGTGGTCCGTGACCACGGCTGCTGCAACGCAGATAAAACGTTGGGCTAAAGGTAGTTAAAAAATTTCACCTAATTTATACACGAAAAAAAAAACGTTTATGTTACTTTTAAATATATGTACAATTCGCGAATCTTTAAAAGTAACTGCTTACTTATTTCAATTTAAATACAGTTTTATTTTTATTACTTATGTTTTCGAGTGTATCTAAGCGGATGGTTGATGCCTTAGGATATAAATCAATGGGTGACTTAAGAGTAGGGATGTCCTACCACACCCTATACGCCGTTATATTGTATTGAATCGCTAGGCTGTAGAAGCTGTAACTGTGAATGTATGGAATGGGTAAGCGCATTTGTTGTATTATGTTGGTTTGTTTCCGACATGTATGGCGTTTGTTTTCATTTAGAAGTTTATGTATACGCCATAATAGGCGTCTGCGATGTATTGTAACATTGTCTTACACTGATCACAGGTTTACTCATTGGTGATATATTGACGTGTTTGTGGTATTAAAATATATTATGGTGTTGCTTTGACGATGACTCGCGTCAATCTGCGAATTTTCACTGTAAGTCAGTTTTTATATTTCTGTATTTTTATAAAAATAGCTATAACTTAAAGGAAGTTATGTTCGCTTATGTGTCAGACTATACCTTATCCTGCATATTTTTTTTTTGTCGGGAAACCTTTTATACTTAGCAGACAGAGAGATTATGTCGGGCTCCGGACGCGGCGATGGGCCTATGGAAAAGCCTAGTGCAATGCCACGCCGTATACCGACTAAAACCTGACAGTGTTCCTTCAGACTATCTGTCTCCCAGGGAGGAGGGTTGTGTATATCTATACCAGGGGTGGCCAACTTGATTTAACCCAAGATCTACTTACTTTTTACTTATGAAACCCTATGCGATCTACCGATTACACTTATAAAATTTTTTATAGTGGAGTTCAATATACATACGATTATATGTTATATTTTGACCAATTTGCGCTGTCAGTTCTTTATATTTTTTGTCCTGCTGCGATCGACTCGACTAGTAGCCACGATCGAACGGTCGATCGCGATCTACTGGTTGGCCACCCATGATAATAGTATAGCTATTATAAAACAGTAACAGAGAATGACTGTACATTTAAGGTATTTGAAAAAAAAGTACATTATAAGTGTCTGAAAAAAAATTGTCTGTTTGTTTGTTGGGGTATCACTCAAAAACTACAGAACGGATTATGATTAATTTTTTGTTTGATATTTGATTAGTTATTCCGCCACAATATTGGGAAACTGAGACATAACCTAAAAACCATCTTTTGACAAAGGCTAGTTTTATTTATATAGGTATTTTTTAATTGCTAATGATGGCAGACGAGCCACGGCCCACCTGATGGTAAGTGGTAACCGTCTCTTATGTACTCAATTATACCGAGAGTACTGTTAAGTCGCTGCGCACCGTTTCGTTTCACAGATATAAAATTAAAGAATAAACGGCTATCTTCTGCTACAGCCAAAACACACTGACGTGCTTCATGGCCGGTCACACAGGAGACTGTGGGCCCGATAGCAAGTGAGTACTCTTACTTGGTACCCAGCCCTACACCAATAATGCAATAGGCGATAATTGCTAACTTCCATTAGTTGCCTTGTACGACACCCGCGGGTAAGGATGGGTTGGTGACACTTGTTAGTCTATCACCACACGGACAAATGACAACCATTGTTTATTAAGAACTTATTAAATTAGTTGTCGCACAAGTTTATATACTAAGTAATAAGCAATTCCACTATGTTTATATCTCAAAGTTATAATTATAAATATAATTGATTCTAAGTGGCAATAAGGAGAACACATTAATTGAACCTCTTTAACTTTTTTTAAGTAGAAAAATTTTATTATTTGTATTCAAGTAAAAAGTTAAAGCCTTCGCTGCTACAGCAAAATAATGTACTAGCTAGATAATTACAACTGAAAAACTACAGTTCTTCAAAGATTTTCTTTAAAAGTGTTAATGCTAGGGAGGATCACTAAGACCACTGAAGGAATGTAATATGGTTCCGGTGGCCCGCCAATAAAGGCGGAAAGACAGCAAACGGCGGGTTTCTTTAGTGGGTGAGGGCCCCATACTACCCATGTTTGTTGCCCCGAACGACGGGGTATGCAGTTAGGTATATTTTTTCCCGCCTAAACAAAAAAAAGGGGGATCACTGAATAATGTGCAGCTGTGATTTTGTTACGACAGATGGTGCTTATTTTATTGTGTTTATTATTAATTTTGCACTGTTCAGGGTTTTAGGATTACTATAAATTGCCTGAGCAGTGATAGCCTAACAGTAAAACCAAGGTCTGCAAAACAATGGTAGCGAGTTCAATCCTAGAACGTTAGTCCAGACCTCGCATGGCGTACACCTCTGAGTTCTCGAGTATTTTCGTAATTGTGTATATTCGCTTACAAATTATCACTGCTCTGTGAAAAAAACGTTTGTTCAATGGTGAACCAGTAAAGACTTAAAGAAAGAACAAGCATATAAGCCAAAACTTCAGCTTTACTATATGAATTAGTATAGATGTATGTGTTTATTATGTCTTTCGATTGACAAAGAAACAAAATAAGTGTCTCGTTAAAAATATAATCTTACCTATTTTTATTTCTTTTAACTTATGTAGGTACTCATTCTCGGCTGTAATTTGTAGTATTAAAATTGCTAATCTAATACATTCACAAGTGGATATATATTCACCAAGACAGTAATGAACCGGATACCGATATTCATTATACGTCAATAGGCATAACCGTTCGTACAGAGCTTGCAAACATAATGATCGTTTTTCAACCACTTTCTTCAATATAAAAAGTGTGAATTTATTGGACGATAAAAAAGCTATTAAAAACCTAACTTAATTGTCACGGCTGTTCGCGAGGCGACGGCCGCGGCGCTGGCACTTGCCACAGATTATGCTACTATTGAACTCGTCTTTTTTCACTAAATTGGTCTATTGCTTCTTTTATCGAGCTTACGGTTTTACTTTCACTGAAAATTAATATTACCGTGCAATGTATTAAACAAACTATGATTTGATTCGTGGTTGTAGTAACTTAAATTAAATTATTACTACTACGCTTCTGTGTAAAACGACTAGTCACCATTAAAATGTTACTATTTTTATAGATATTTAAATATATAGGGAATAATAGTATACTGTAGACCCATTTGTACTATGGTTAAAGGAAAAGAGTGCGTGTACCAATGTGTACACGCGCCAATATTAAAACTTCTGTATTCGTACTTTTCTGGGATAGAAGAGACACTTAAAATATTATTTTTATCGATTTAAAAAGTAAAATAATACCTATTTTATTATTCATATAGTACAGACGGTATTAAGATAATATAATTATTATTATTAAAATAATTATTATTGAATTTCAGTTGTAGTTGGATGTTCATCGTTAAATACTTTACAGACAGGTTAACTGTTATCTGCCACTGTGGTGCAGCGGTAGTGTGAGCGACTGCTGATCATGAGGTCTCGGCGATCCCCGGGTCGGGCAGTGTTTTTGAGATTTTTCGTCAAAAGAATAATTCGCAGTAGCAGCCCGGTGTTTGGAAATGTGCCCGGTAGACGGTAATAGGCTCGCTCCCTGTTACGTGGGACTTAAACATATCTGGCGAATCGTGGATGTGTAATACATCTCTGCCTACCCCTTTGGGGAATACAGGCGTGACGCTATGTTTTATGGTAGCTACTCGTAAAATATGAATCTACATTCAATGTGATCCAACAACCTCTGGAAGATTGCATAAATCGTTGTTTTTAACTTCGTCGTGCAAATGTGACGATTAGTTAAAATACATAAATTATATGTTCCTTAACACAAACTGAGAAAAAGTGAAATTGAAAATAACAATCTCGAGCAGGATTTGAACCTACATCTCCTGGAATATCGTTCGAAATGCTTTGCCAATTCAGCCATCGTGACAATTACTCGGGACTGTGAATTTCGGTAACAGGTTCCTTTTTAATGTCTTGAGTGATGTCTGCGCCATCTGTCTGATGTATTTGTATAAATTATTCCAACCAATTACAATTAAGATTCATACCATATAATGGCGCAGCCCTATAAATATTTTGATATTATTATATATTAAAAAAAAAAAACAAAGTGCGAAAAGGTGACATCGAAAATAACAGTCATGAGCAGGATTTGAATCTGCATCTCCTGGAATACCGACCCAGATGCTTTGCCAATTTAAGCCATCGCATCATGACAATTGTTCAGGATTGCGAATTCCGATAACACATTCCTTCTTAATGTCTTGGGTAACGCCTGCGCCATCTGATCGACCGTAGTACTGTTATCCAATACAAAATTAGTACTGGAATCTTTGCTTAACAGGTTCCCTGTCCCATGAATCATTTATGATACATAACAATTAAATTTCTATTGTGTCTACAAACGGTCAGGGAATGGGTTAAATTACAGGGAATTTCATGATTTTGTATTAAGGCAACACCTCCTGCGGCACAAGGTAATAACCAATGATGGGGGAAACTAATAATATTTTCTAGTTTTGATTGGGAGAAATTTACACGGCAACAATCAAAATATACCCACACGCTCGCCCACGTGCCGCTGGTGGCGCAGCGCGAAGCACTGCAAGACGCTTTCTGACAAGTGCTATAACGCGCACGCCACGTCCGTGCCGTCGGACAAAAATCGTACGGCCAATCTTTTCTTTCTCTCTCATGACGCGTCTAAAAAGTTTCACTTAAAAAGTATTAAACCTGACTACTTCTGACTGATTTGCCATTTATGGCCGTGTGGGGCCGGCTTTAGAATTTTCCCACCCCTCTCCACCCATGGGAGTCGTAAAAGCCGACTGAGGGAATATCGGAGGAGTGGGCAGCAGCACTCCCTCGAGTATTAACAACATCCACTGCGATTACCAACCCGCCTGCCAAGCGTGGCGATTACGGCTCTATCACCCATATGAGCGAAACACATGTTGTGGCGTTGTCTTGGGGAGGCCTATGTCCAGCAGTGGACGTCGAAAGGCTGATGGATAGATGGATGGAATGAATATTACCTTTAATAAAATTAGTTACAGTTATAATAATTCATGTATAGGTAGGTATATGGAAGATATGTTTAAGTAAAAAAATTATATTGCAGGCCAGCTGATTAGACTCACGTTAACGGTTCTTACTACAAAATACTTCATGGTGTAATTTCCATTCATTTAACACAAGCTACCAGAAGGCATAGAAAACTTCCGACTTAAAACACGTAAGTAATAGAGGTATTAAGCTACAAGTTGAGTGAGTACAAATCATGGGTATTACAAATTCTTTGGTATTACGTAATGTGATGGTTAATATATCATAAGTGGAAATAGTAATGTATTAATATCCACGAGGCATCTTTGAGAGAATGGCGTTGAGGAAGTATAAAATATGATAGGGTTTTCCGGTTAGGAAATAAGCTGGATAATCTTCTACGAGTTTTATAACTGGACATATGAAAAGTTAAACCTAATGAATGGAGTTAGATTATTCTATAACTCGATTTTTTTTCTTTGCTAATGATGGCAGATGAGCTACGTCCCACCTGATGGTAAGTGGTAAACGTCTCTCATGGACTCAACTATACCAAGAGTATTGTTAAGCTGCTGCGCACCATTTCATTTCTCAGAATTGAAATGAAATAATAAACGACTATCTTCTGCTACAGCCAAAACAAACTGACGTGCTTCCGAAACTAGCAAAAATGTTATAAATATATTAGATAATACAACTAATATACGTTTAAGAGCCTTATAACTGTTTCGCAGCAACTAAACAGTTGTAAAATGGTATTTAATTCGACAAATTAATTATATACAATTAAGTCGTATCTGATAAACCTCTTTTCAATCATTTTTTTGTGACTATAATATAACGTGTCTGCCATAACGTTTATGCGACCGGGATTTAAGCCGAGTTAACGTTTCAGTTAGATAATATTAGTCATGAGCCGACATTTTTGTCTAAATTAGAACCTTTTATACAAGTCAACATCTACATAACAAACTGTCCTATAATGATTTTTTAATTAACCTTTATAAAACAGTCGTATTAACTTATGTCGGCCGTGTGTGGCCGGCTTTAGAATTGTCCCACCCCTCTCTACCCACGGGAGTTGTAAGAGCCGACTGAGGGAATACCGGGGAGTGGGCAGCAGCACTCCCTCGAGTATTAACAATATCCACTGGCATACGGCATTATCCCCCATAACGGGACCGCTCGTTGTGGCTTTCTCTTGGGGAGGCCTATGTCCAGCAGTGGACTTTGAAAGGCTGATGGATGAATGGATGGATTAACTTATGTTTCCACCTATATGTAACTTTCTGGTTTTAAGTTCCTCCTGTGGCCGGTCATGATCACGGTGGTACCGACCCATTCGGGCCCGAAAGCAAGTGAGTACTCCCAATTGGTACCTAGCCCTACCACCAGTAATGCAATGGGTGATAATTGCTTACTTCCCTTAGTCGCCTTGGCCCGCGGGAAAGGGTGGGGTGGTGACACTTGTATTCTTAGTCCGTCGCCACACGGGCCTCGATGGCAAACAAGTATACGGACCGCCTAAAGGTAAATTGTTACCATAGCCTATTAGATGCATCCAATACCAGAGGCATTTCTCGTGCATTGCCAACCTCAAGAAAAACTATAGGAGATGGGGAGGAAAGATTATAAAGAGGAAATGAGAACGTGGATGGTAAGGATAATAGTAAGGGGGTTTGGAGCTGCGGCACTCTCACTCGCCATACATAACACAACAGTAGGAGTAGCTACAGTTCTTCTTTGAGATGGTAGTATTTTCGCAGTCGAGTCAGGCTGTCCATGCTGGAAGATGCCAAGCTCTAACCTCGAAATCTATTAGACCGTACGTTTTATTATCCAACAATAGACATAACCAACTTTCCAGGAATATTTTATTTAAGTTAGCTATGTATTTTTTATGATTCTCTTATCGTTAATCATTTTTGCGTACAGCACAACGAAGGAATACTTTCATTTTAATAGAATAACTAATTACTTTTTATGGCATCAACTCTCTATGAACATATGAAATTACAGTTCTGTAACTGTTGTTAATTTAATTTTATTAAATGAAATTATCCATTATGGTTTTAATATGACAGTAATGAGGAAATCCACATGGATAACTCTTACATGAGTTAGAAAGGGAGCCTTTCATGTTGGATTATTATAAACTAGCTGTTACCCGCAATTCCGTCCGCGTGGAACTTCTTAATTATTCTACATGTTTTTCGTGGGGAGCGTAATTATTTTGTCAAAATAAAAGTAGTCTAAGTTACTCCTTATAGCTTCAGCTGCCTGCCAGTGAAAGTTCCGTAATTTAGTTTGTGGATGTACTGCTCGAATAAAAAAACCTCAACTTTACTTAACTGTGAAAAGAAGCCATAGCCATATTTAATATTCTCAGGCAAAAATATTACAACACAAGTGCGAAAAAAGTTAAGCACTTTTAAAACTATAACAAAAATACAGGTACTCTGTACAATGTACGTGGCGTGTAAGTACATTTATAAAATGCCAATGTCTCATAAATAAATAAACGTAAAATTTAAAAGATGAATCAAGCACCTATTAACTTTAATACGAGAAAATAGCCTCGAGTGTAGTTTAGATGGATGGTTGCGTCCAGAGCTTTCTGGGTTACTGCGAAGGATGTTTTGAAAGAATTTTATTTCGAATTGATTAAATTTGCTCCATGGATATACCGACTTTGAAATCTTGTTATTAGTGAACTTACTATGCTATTATATTTAGTGATATTACTAATTAAACAACTGACTGCTGACAATATACTACTTTTATTAAGGATAATATAGACAATGATTAATATATGTAGAGGGGACACCAAAGCTTATCATCATGCCATTTACCTTACGGGGTAGGCAGAGAGAACAGAGTGTCAAGAGGCTCTATTCTTACATACATCTCTCACTTACTCAACATTCATAATTTTCCTCATACACGCTCGCCGGTTTTGATGACTCCTGACTCCACCTTCCTTCAATACACATGACCGATTTGGTTTAGGTAGGTGAGTCTCGGTCTCCCCCTGTACCTACATCCTTCCACTTTCGCATTGTTTATCTTCTTAACCAATCGCTCTCCGGCATTCTTTCCACATAACCGAACCATCAGAGCATTCCCTTGGAAGGTTAAAGTGATGTGATGACCTTTTATAAGTAAAGCTGCATTTCATATCTTCATAAAGTTCTGTGAAGTTGGATTCGATTGACTTAGATTTTATATATAACTCATGTATAAATTATTTTCATCTTACTTTGTTTCCGTGTAATAAACTCATGTTTAGAAATGTGATCAATAAGTAGGTATGAGCATCAAAATTTAAAATACAATTCCTATACTTAAAGATTATTTCTTTTTAATGCTCGTTAGTAGGCATAGTCTTGACGTAAACATGATAGATACAGGCGCCAGAGAAATAAATAAGAAATAGTTTACGTAAGTGATAATTAACCGTTTTATAGATGACAGCAACTGACAGGAGCAGGCGAGGCTCACTCACAATTACGTAATAAATCAACCATCTTCAATCTTGGCGATTTTATGTAGCCGTCACGTTGTAATTCTTGTGTACTTCATGATGACGTGGTAACGAGGGAATTATTATTAATGAAACTAACCGTGTAAGCTATTTATGTTATGAATTGAAATTTTTATTACAAGTTATACTGCGTTTTGCAGCAATTTGTTCTAGAAACTGCAAACATAATTGTCAAATAATGTACTTAAACCTATATGGGCAATCTCCTATTCATCTAAAATAATTTATTCTCACCCACAGTAATAGTAAAATCAAGGTGATTTTAATATTTACTGAATTATATATTATTTAAAAATTTAATATGCGTTTTTAACTTAGTTGGTTAGAAACGTACAATGATTGTCGAATTTGAAAAAAGATGATATACAAATTACTTATTTTGAAGCTCCTCTCTAAGACGCGTAACTCAATATCTCTTTTATCTATTATATGTTTTAAAGTTCGACGTGCAAATTAAACAGACGAAGCCGACCTTACATTTTTTTTTATAGCTGCATTTACCTTTCTAATATTGTTGCTAAGTAGAAAACGGTAATTGAAGGCAGACAGTTTTTCACTTCGTCTAAGCTTTTACTATTTATTTTACTTAGAGTCAAATCAACTGTAACCACAACTTTTTATTAAGTTTAAATTGTTATTCAATAAGCATAATTGAAAAGTATTTCAATTTCAGAACGCTTTTAACAAAGAGGTATTATTCTCATTCCGATTTAAACCAAAAAGGTTTTTATTCAAGAACCTCGTTAGTGTAATTGTAATATATCTTTTTATTTGCTACCAGCTGAATAAAAAGAGCATTATTTATGTCTTTGCAAGAATTATCAAACAAAGAAGCTATGGCATTATTTAGGATAGTTACAGAAAACTACTTCTAATTTAGTTACGGGTTTATTATGTGTATAGAGAAACATACAACTGCGAAGTTAACGTAGAGTTTAATATATAACTCTAGGAAAAATAATTCCACTATTACATAGTTTACATATTACACTATTGATTTACATAGCATTCTGAATATTTTATAAAACTAAACCTTTCAGCTAAACAAGCAAGCAAAAAGCTAACTAAACTCTTTTTCATAGATTTCTTTTTCCGTTAATTAAAACCGCATGTTACTCCGTTGTGTAATTTACGGAGTTTGTTGCGTTCCGATAGACAAAAAGTCGCAGCGGCTACATTTGGTTATGTAATATTATGTTTGTAATACTTTTTATGAATTCAATACCCACAATACAATTTTAGAGTTCTCATAAACGTTTGTAATATGCTCGGAGTATCCTTTATTTTTGAAATATATATATCTATATTTTATAGCTGAAGTTAAACGAGTAATCTAAAAAAACTTGCTGCGGAGTTACGACGTCAGCTTTTAATCTTCTCTGTGTTTAAATGCGATTGCAATTCAATTACCATATAAACGGCTTATCTAAATAAAAGTGAAGATAAAATAGAAACCCTCAGGCAGAAAGAAATTCATCCTTTTTAAAAGTACAACTATTAAAGTGTAAATTTACTAGGCACTTGAGATTAAATTAAATACAGAGTAGAGAAGACACTTCATTTACGTAGTGAGCGCGGGGGCAAGATAGATCACGATTTCTTTTTTCTTCGAAGATATATAGATAAGGAAAGTTTTCTTAGAAAATAGGTGTTAGGAATGTTGGTGTCTGCGTGACCGTACACTATTCACACCCTTTTTTTTTGTTAAGGCGGGAAAAGGACTAAAAGATACTCTAATGACACTGACTATAGTGATTGTATACTATTGGATTACCAGAAATATATATATATTTTTTTAATTCTTTATCATAGCCATACACCAGTTAAGTCAGCTCCAGAAACATATTTAAACCTACTAATTATAATAATAATAGGTATATTCATTTTCTCCTTACAAACCAAAAATACAGTTCAGAATCATTACAGTGGGTTGTCAAATTGGAGACTGGTGTATAAGAAGCTGGTGTCTGATGTAGGATATACCTGTATTACAGATCACCAGGTCCTCATCTAACAAGAAATGGCTTAATCTATAAATTACTAAAAACTAAGAAGGTAGGCTACTTATTCAAAATTTTAGATAATAGTAAATAAAAGTTAGTGAATCTAGTTTTTGAATTCTAGTCGTTGAAATGAACTTGTGTGTTCGTAGTGTGTTTGTGTGTAAGTTATGTGGGTATATTTTTGTGTGTGTGAGTATGTGTGTGTGTGTATCTGTGTTCGTATTATAACTTACCTATCGGTAAATACGTTATAATCGATAAATTTTACATCTTGACACATCGGATATTATCTTGTTAGTACTTACCACAGATTCACCTTGTTAACCATTTAACCGTGACTGCTAGCAGGTATTAAACCTGTTAATAGATAGTCATAATACAGAGATTAATATTTGACATAGACATCCGTCTACTGGCCCTCCGTAAGATGGTACTTAACAATATTAACGAGATAATTTATAATTGCGTAGGTATATCAACAAATAAATGTCTGCAATTATCATTTATACAAAAATAAACTTGTATATAGTTTCATGATTATTAAAAACTGCATTGTTTCTTCAGAAAAAAAAAGACAGGCTTAAATATCCTATTATAAAATTGTGAAGCTCTCTTTTTAGCATAGACTAAAATAGTAATCGCGGGGATTATATCCTTAGGGCTGGCAGAATGTAATAAAAAGATATGCAGCTCGATCAGACTTTACTTTTGACACACATTTAATGTTGTTTAATTTTACAGACTAATATGAAAGTAATCATGCACGTTACACATGATTTTATTTTATTATTTTGAATTTTGTAAAATTTAAAATAATTATGAAGTTTTCATACTTATTTCCCTTTTACAAATTTATTTTCTATAAATTTACTAGTAGTAGAGTCTTGTTTATCCCACAGCATGAATGGGCTAGCTTGATCGGAGAAGTACCACCCTCTCACAGATCATCGTGAAACAACTGTAGGTACTCCTACCGTTGTGTTTCGTATAGTAAGTGAGAGCGCCGGAGGCCCAAACCACTGCCCACTACTCTCCTTGATATCTTTCCTATTCTCTCCTTATTATCCTTTCCATACTCTTCTTATAATTCCTCCACTCCAGTTTCTCTCCCTTTCCTTGAAATTAGAGACAAGCAAGTGATGCTTCTGGTGTTACTGGCATCTACAAGTTGCGGTATCAATTATTGAATACTATCAGGTGTGACATATGTCTGTTTGCCAGTCGCGTAGTTTAAAAAAATAACTCAATGGCTTAGTTATTCCAATTTCAAAGTCAAGTTACTGAATAGTAAAACCACTGATTGGGAGGTAACATATCCATTTTAGTTTCCGAGGTAAATGATAAAGCAATTTACAACAAAAAAGCCCTTGTATTATGTGCTTATTCCCCTTTATCAACATTTCATTCATTCAATATTCATGACTATAAAATCTTTTCAATTACATATTACTTATTTTATTTGAATATCATTTGCGTAATTTAAAAAATTGACAACCCTAAGGACGGACCCCTGTCAACAGTGTTCGCGTTGATGGTGGCGTGCGGCGACGGCCGTGTCGGGTCGGTCGGTAAAGTGAAGGTCGCACGGAGGCCGGTCGTCGACCGCACGCCTATTTATACGTCGGCAGCTGACATTACTAGTCGTCTCTATCGTTCATCATCGTACAGGATCATACAGTTATGAGCATATCATAAAAATATCTTGATTATTAGAATATGTCATTTTTTTGCTTTTAACAATGTACTTAAGAAGCACATCTCCCGTCTCTGGGATCTCAAGTATAGAACCTTTTAATCTTTCTGGCGCATCGGTGACTAGTTTAATCGCTTTTTATTTTGTCTTTGTCGGGTTTATTTCTTTATTAGGTTGGGTTGTTGGATTGTTGTTTATTAGGTGGGATTCAGTAACAACAAGTAAAATGTAATAATTATCACTAATAATAATTATCTAATCAAATTCTAAGCCTAATTCATGCTAATTTAAAATTATTAAAATTAATTTTTAGATTGCAGAAGAGAGCCGATTATATTTGATTTAATTAGGTTAATTCAGTTAATATTACTTTCGAATATTTACGCGAATGTTACACATTTTGAAATAAAACTTCGTTTACGGAATCTATAGCGTTTACTTGATTTTACTACTATCCCGGCGTTTCGAATACTTTACAGCATTCATGATCACGGGTGGACTTAGATGATAGACGTCCAAGGCTGACATGTTATTTCAACGGTCTCATCTACCCTTGTGGGTGTATTCGAAACGTCGGGATAGTAGTAAAATCAAGTAAACGCGATAGATTCCGTAAACGAAGTTTTATTTCAGTTAATATTTCCTTTTTGGGAGACGTAATTTTAAAAAATAATATAAGAATTTATATATATGCATAAAGTTATGCTGATTTCAATTTGTAATTATAATTACATTTTTCTCAATTAAATTTACGATATAGATAACCATTTTTTTATACTAATTTAAGGGTGAAACAAATAATTTGAAAAATAAAATATTCGTTCTTGTTTGAACATAAATCCTTCAAAGTGGCTGCGTTGCAAAGGTTCTACAAATCACATAATGAGATGACAATGCCTCTGGTAGAAGAAAAAAAAACGAAACAAAACACTATGCTCCCTCATTTGACTAAATAGATACAGTAAGCTATTTTGTGATACTCAATAGTAAGTAGAGTCGCAACATAGATTTAAAAAAGGAAAAGAAAATTTATATGGATAAAATGTGGGTGTCTTACTTTTCATATCTTCGAAGGTCCAGCTTTTTTATATTACTGAAGCACACGGCATGATTGGGCTAGTCTACAATGTACGAGTATGGGTTACATTACAGCTAATGTGCTGATGATTTCTGATAGATACGTTACGAATGAGGCGTTGGCGCCAGTTCTACCTTACCGGTTAATCTGTAACCATTGCTCATGAGTTTGTATATGTTTTTTATTTCTTTATTGAAGTAAATAATTCTTGACTTGGGGAGTAAGCTGTTGAATGCGTGACGTGAGCGTTACGAAAAGTGTGATCGGGCGACGAGAGCGTTACGAAAAGTGTGATAGTGAAGATAGAAAGAGAGAGAGTTACGTTTCGTATATTACTGTAGGGGCAAGAGAGAGAGGTGCGAGTACACATTTTCTTTCTCTCTTTCTCATTATTAATAGATATTAACATTATTAATAATGTTATATTTATTGTTAAGTTTTACTTCAGTCGTGTAGTTTAAAGCACACTCATTTTTTTTCTACCATAAGCTATTACGAGAGTTTATAATATAAGCAGTGATGTGCCATATCCTTACTAATATTATAAATGCGATATTGTGTTTGTTTGTTACGCTTTCAAACTGTAACTACTGAAACAATTATCATGAAATTTAGCTTAAAACAGCTGGTTCGCGCATGTCATGCCCATTGCTAACGTGTTATATTTAATTTAAAAAAAACATAATTGCTAAAAAACATCAGCATACCTACGATCATTGTGTGCCTTCAAAACGAGGATGACTTATAAATAAATAAAAAATGTCCTTCATTTTATGTCAGTAGTGTATACTAACCGCTAATCCTCGGTAGCTCATTGAGTATAATTATATAATAATGTGTTCTGTGACCGCACACAGTAAATACTGTTTGAAGTAGATCCGGCATGAGTATGAGACGATGGTAGCGTCGAGGTCTATATTAATGACTCTATATTATTTACTTAAAAACTCAATTAAAATATTGCATCTACTGATTTTAGATTGATACCACTTCGTTTTCCAGAATTTAACATGCGTTACCTGCAATATCAATCTCGCAAAAACCCGAAAATGGTTAGGAGCGATTTTGAAGAGTTTTCTATGAGTGTTTAGTATGAGTAGTAGGTCCATGGATTTAAAATTAACAATTGGACTTGGTAGATCGCGCTGCAATCATATACCAGGATTATTTTTGTAAGAAATCATTTTATTATTTTTCACATATAAGCACAACTCCACTACCTTACTGTAAATATAGATAAAAAGAACTGGGGCCGCTAATATCGGGTTTTTCAACAAGAACTTTGTTTTTTAAATCAAAATAAAACAGTAAGTTTAGATAATAATGATTCAAATTTTTATTGTATTACAATAAGTAAGGTTTGGCAATTATGAATGACAAATAATATCTGATAAATGTCCACCACGGCCACAAGTACCATCAGTAGGCAAGCCAATGGTCAGATAGGGCAACGTCCAGGTTAAGCTAGTATAATCTAAATATATATATATTATATTGGGCATGCGTGGCTTCTTTATTTTAATAATAGAAATAAAAAATATATAGCATCAAGCCTGTATTGCCCGAAGGGGTAAGCAGAAGTGTAACACACCCACGGTTCGCCAGCTATGTTTTAGTCCCACGTAATAGGGGGCGAGCCTATTGCCGTCTACCGGGCACATTTCCACACTCCGCGCTGCTCCTGAAATTTTTTCTTTTCCGGAAAAGCTAAACATCACTGCTCAACCCGCGATCGAACCCCTCATGATCAGCAGTCGCTCACACTACCGTTGCACAACAGAGGCAGTTAAAGAAGTTATAAAAAAGATTTATTATTTATTTATTTATTATTTATGTAGTAATTTTTTATGACGTATAACTTTTTTAATTTTTTTGTTAATAATGATGGCTGATGAGCCCGAGCCCACCTAATGGTAAGTGGTAACCGTCACTCATGGACTCAACATTCATTCTCTCTCATTTCATTTCTAAGATACCTATAAAGTGAAAGAATAAACGCCTATTTTCTGCTACAGCCAAAACACACTGACGTGCTTCATGAGCGATCACACAGGAGACGGTGGTACCGACCCGTTCGGGCCCGATAGCAAGTGGATACTCTCACTTGGTACCCAGCCCTACCACCAGTAATGCAATGGGTGATAATTGTTTACTTCGCTTAGTCGCCTCGTACGACACCCGCGGGAAAGGATGGGGTAGTGACACTTATATTCTTAGTCCATTACCACACGGACACTAAAGCTTTACAAAAATCCCAGCCGTAATGGACCAACTCACATTGACACTTTTTGTTTTCGGGATTAAAAGCCTATGTTCTTTTCTGAGCTCAAGACTAATTAATAATATAATTAGCAAAAAAACAACGGCTAGTTAGGTTATATCTCAGGTTGCAGGATGCCCGCCGAGCTGCCATGGCCAGATGGAAGGCATGATTGGAGGCAACCCGGGCCGGTCTTTGGACTGTAGGGGTACTCCAGCCGGTGCTGGAGGAGTGGGCGAGGTGACGGCACGGTGTCCTTACCTTCCGACTGGTGCAGGTGCTGTCGGGGCACGGTTGCTTCGGCAGATATCTGCACATAGTCGCAAGGAGGGAAGCGACTCCGGGCTGTCACCACTGCCGCTGTGACGAGGACATGGCGCGCCACACGCTCGAGTCGTGCCCGGCTTGGGCCGAGCAGCGCCGTGAACTCGTCGCGGAAATAGGAGGGGACCTCTCGCTGCCGAGCGTCGTCAGAGCGATGCTTGGCAGCGACAGGAATTGGACCGCGGTCGCTGCCTTCTGCGACGAGGTTATCTCGCGGAAGGAAGCGGCGGAGAGGGCTAGGGAGGAGGATTCTTCCGCTGACTCAAGCCACCGCCAGCGACCGGGACGGTGCAGGCGCAGATACTTGCGCCTCATGCCGCCCTAGCTGAGGCTGTGGGTGGATGGACATGGACCGGGGAACGTCCGCCACCCGCAAGGCCTCCTGCGAAGGTGCGACGCTCCTCTGCGGATGGGTCGTTTAGTAGAGGGTACCCGAAAGGATAAGCCGCCGGCGGACCACCGAAGGAATGTAACACAGTTCCAGTGGCCCGCCAATAAACACGGAGAGACGGCACACGGCGAGTTTCTTTAGTGGGTGCACCCTGTTCGTTGCCCTGAACGACGGGGGCGGTTACGAACATTTTATCCCGCCTTAACAAAAAAAAAAAAAGGATAAAATGTATACTAGTTTTTAAGCCTAATCAAGAGCTACCATATAATAAAAGTTGCATCAAAATCCATTCAGTAGTTTTCGCCTGATGCGTGAACGAACAAACAGACACCCACAAAAAATCTAAAAATAATAGTTTTGTGTTTAGACACGCCTTAGCCTATTACAGTATTTTTTTCTCACATGTCTTAAATGTACAGACACAGCTCTGTTACAGCTTTATAATAGTTATTATAGTTATATAATGTATGGACACAGTTCAATTACAGCTTTATAATAGTATAGACTTCGTCCGCATAGAATTTAGATATTTTTCTGCGCGGAGCCTTTATTATTATTTTTTTTAAATAAAAATAAGCTAAGTTAGTTATAAATAGCTTCAGCAAGTGAGTCAGACAGAAAAATAAATAAAAAAAAAAGATTAGTTGTTATAAATACCTTATACTCATATCCATTTAGAAAAAACTGTTATTTTGACTACAAATAGACACTTTTATTTTATTTATTTATGTAGATTTACTTTATACTTGTTTGTGTACCACCTGTCCGCGCTTCGCATCGATGCAATTGACTAATAAAACATCCTTTGAATGTTTAAAAAAATATAACTCTCTATCATCCATCCATCCATCCATCAGCCTTTTAAAGTCCACTGCTGGACATATCTGGATACCGTCATAGGGGATATTGCCGTAATCGCCACGCTTGGCAGGCGGGTTGGCGATCGCAGTGGATGTTTTTAATACTCGAAGGAGTGCTGCTGCCCACTCCCTCAACTCTAAAGCCGGCCCCACACGGCCCATAACTCTCTATACCTACATAAAAAGAATATCAGTATTTGATAAATATCTTAACATGTAGCGTATGTCGCAAATTCAATTGAACAAAAATAGTTTAATTTGTTAAAAAGTATATTCCTGGAAAATTATCCAAACGACAGTAAATCCGTTTGAAAATCCGTTCTGTGATTCAAAATATGTTAACGACTTTATTTTATGTATAGATTTAAATGCCTCGGTGGTGCGGCGGTAGTGTGAGCGACTGCTGATCATGAGGTCTCGGGTACGATCCCCGGGTCAGGCAATGTTATTGAACTTTTTCGTAAAAAGAAAAATTCTCAGTAGTGGCCCGGAGTTTGGAAACGTGCTCGGTAGACGGCAATAGGCTCGCCCCCTATTACGTAACGACTTAAACATAGCAGGCGAATCGAAGGTGTGTAATACACCTCTGCCTACCCCTTCGGGATACAGGCGTGATGCTATGTTTTAGATTTATTTTCTCAGGAACAACTTGTTGATGAGGGATGTAATATGATAACGTTGTAAACTGATTTGGTTCAGCTTAGCCTATGCGAACTTAATAGCTAAGAAAATTGTTTTACTATTTGTACAATGTGGCTAAATGCTTTAGAGCTGTAATAAATGAAAGCGATGTGTGAATTTACATCATGTCTTGATAATTGCCGAGTTTAACTTTCTGAAAACGCGAACGCTCTACTAAATCTTTTATTGCCAATGAAACGTCATTATGTGTCTACATTAGTACACTACAACTAAGCTTTTATTTTGTGTTTAGTTTAGTTGAACGTGCTATTCTCTTCTATTCTATTATAAAGCTGTAACAGAGCTGTGTCTGTATATTTAAGATATTTGAGAAAAAATGACTGTAATAGGCTATATAGGCTCTAAACACACTACATTTTTTTAAATTTTTGTCTGTTTCTCTGTTTTTCTCTTTATCTGTTTGTTTATTCGCGCATCACGCAAAACCTAATAGACGGATTTTGATGTAACTTTTTTTATTTGAAAGGCCTTGAATAGACTTAAAATCTGATAAACATTTTATCCTGCTACTATATCGGGAACCTGAGACATGACCGAAAAACTAGCTTTTGGCTGCGGCGAAGCCACGGGCAAAGGCTAGTAAATTACTATATACATATGGATTTAAAAAAATCCTTGTTTCTTTTTATGGTACACTAGATTCTGCCCGTGTCTCTGTCCGCATGGATTTCAGAATGTAAATACAAAACCTTTTATAACTCAAAATTTTCCAATATTAGGTGAGTAGTTGTATATATATTCTCATTGCTCGATGAAGGAATATATGGTAAGCCTAAACCTGCAAGCCTGAGAGATATTTACTACGGCCGCTAAACCATCGTACTGATCGATGGCCATCCCCAATCTACACATCACATTTTTTTTAGCGATTGGATGGGATGCAGGTTCGAATCCCGCTAGCACTAAACTTCTCTTTTTCCACATTCACAAATAATTTGTTCTTTAAAGTAGTAGCTAAGCATGTCAAGTGCTAAAATACAGATCAAAATGTTTTAAAAATCGCGCCATCAAATAGTATGAATTATATTACAAAATTAAACTTACTAAATATAGTTAATCCAATAGGATTAATGTATGTAAATGCATCCGTGCATCGTAAAGACAAATGTGATGCCGAGATTGGGAATGGCCATCGGTCAGTGCGATGACTTAGCGGTCTAGAGCACTTCCCCGGATTGGAAGGGACGCAGGTTCGAATCCCGTTTGCACTAAACTTTTCTTTTTCCACATTCACAAATAATCAAATTTATTCTTTATTTTTTCAAGGCTTATGTAATTATAGCCTACAGCTGTTTCATTTAGGGGTGTCATTTAAACGTATAATTTCACATAAATTTTCTAAAAAATAATTACACACTGTGGTGGAAATATCACTTACATCGTGGGTGAAATTAGAGTGGAATCAGACGTACACTGCTTTTAAGTGCTGTTATCGGCGCTTAAAATCACTCGATTCATTGTAATGACTTAGAAAATGATCCGATTGTAGTACAGTAATAATATTACGGCGAGCAATGAATAACAATTGTGGAACCGAGACGGTTTCAAAATCGATATTTGTTGCGCAACTCTAATCATAGTAGACATCAAATAATACAGATTTGTGAGTAATAACGTGCTAAATCTACGTTTTTCTTAATCTTATTAAGTATATGTTAGGATCATGCAATCGTCTTGCATTCTATATTACATGAACTCTGAGGTTGCAACTACTCCGTTACTGTAATACGGTATTATTTTGCATTTATATTATACATATAAAAGTATTCAGGGCTCGTCTACGTATCGTATATAGGTATATAAGTACTGTTACAATACTAATATAACGACAATAATAAAGACTATTATTTATTAGTATCAAGTTATAATGAAAATATAAAGGTATATATATATTACTTTATTAGGAGATTCCAATTAGATGAGATCTTCATACTTATCTGAATAAATTGCATTGCACTATGACTAACATACACGAGATGCTTTTGGTTATAAATACAAACTAGACTTGTTTGATCGTTTGCGATGGATGTCATAAGAGATGACATAGGGTGTGATTACAGTGCTGCGACGAGGAGACGCCGCGGCATACGCCCCAGTCGTGTCCGGCTTGGGCCGAGCAGCGCCGTAAACTTGTCGCGGCAATAGGAGAGGACCTCTCGCTGTCGACCGTCAGAGCGATGCTTGGTAGCGACAGGAAATGAGCTGTGGTCGGTGCCTTCTGCGAGTAGGTCATCTCGCAGAGGGAAGCAGCGCAGAGGGCCAGGGAGGCCGATCCTTCCGCTGACCCGAACCGCCACCAGCGACTGGGTTGGCGCAGGCGTGAGTACTTGCGCCTGATGCCGCCCTAGCTGAGGCTGCTGCTGGATGGGCCGGGAAACGACCGCTACCCGCAAAGCCTCCCGCCAAGCTGCGACGCTCCATGTGCGGATGCGTCGCTCAATAGAGGGTCTGCGGCTTACCCTTTACGAACCACTGAAGTAATGTAACATAATTCCAGTGGCCCACCAATTCAGGCGGAGAGGCGACACACAGCGGGTTTATTTAGTGGGTAAGGGCCCCACACTACCCTGTTTATTGCTCTGAACGACGGGGAGTGTTGTTAGGCAAATTTTTTCCCACCTTAACTACCCAGTATTCACAGCGGATGAGTGAACAACGTTGACTGATGATACCGCTGAACGTCTGCCAGTAATGTAATGCTTAAATTCAGTACGAAAACGAGCCGATCCTGCTCATGACTGTTGTAGAGCCTTGCTTATATCCTAGAACAAAAAGGTAAAATTACCCCAAATGACTCAACGATTTCGTACGTACGTCACGTACATGACTACGTCGTCAGCGCCATAAAATTCCGTATATGCTGTAAACCTACTTTATACTTTTACTTCCTTTATGTTTTAAACAAAAAGTTTTAAAAATTTACCCAAATTATAGAGATTATTTCTTTCCGGTGACAACACTTTCAACGCACACATCTTTCTAAAAGTGGCTTCACTTTTTAGTTGACACAAAGACTTTATTGTTTAGTTAGTCTAAGTATACTTCTTACTATTATATATCCTTACTTAGCAAGGCCGTGTTTCTTCTGGCAACAGTTAGCAATAACAAGTTCGGACAAATATTATTTCTAATGGAATAAATAGTGAGGCTAATAACTCCCAAGTAGGTACTAGTTAGCAAGATAACATCCACATATAAAATATTTCGGAATAATGTTTCTACTGAAATATTTTACTGTTCAAGTTAATCTATGTTAATTTCGCGATCATTAAATTGGAATATCTAGGTAGTTTAGAGCAAACCCGCTCCGACTTAATTTATAGCACAAACGTGTGTGAATCGATCGCCTTCTCTTTGTTACTAACCAAGTTTCTAAAGCTTTTATTTTGAAATAGGATTTCTTAATTAAGATTCTTAATTCGTAAATGAACGTTGGTGCAATATACCTATTTCTTGAAAGTATATGTGAAAATAATAATAATAATATTTTTGAATGCAGTGACAATCAAATAAAAAACATACTATAATCAGCAGAGGAAATAATGCTGGCTGCAATGGCAACACATAAAAAATAAAATATTCGAAATTTTAGAGATGGTATAAGGGTTAATAATTCTAATTCTGATAATAAATATATTAATCACGTCATAATTATCATAGCGTATCTATTACTGGGTATTAGTCAAATAAGAAAATAAGGAACTATTTAAGAAAAAATTAACAATATATTTAGAAGTTCACTCATCACGTCACTGTTGCTATTACGTACAACGTACATGCAACATTTAATATAAATATTGGTAACGGTGACAATGAATACAATGCCCAATAATGATAATTGTACGTGAATATTAGCCTATTAAGACTATATACGACCGCTAACGACTTCAAATTGGAATATCATGTATTCTTGACTTAATTTAATGGTGAAGTTTAAAATTGTTTAGGAACACTAATTCTATAAGCTTACCTATATTTTTATATAAGCGGAAAAGTCAGAAAAAAAATGTATGAGAGTTTGCTAATGTACTTCGGTAGTATGTAAAAAAGAAAATTGTTATCGTTAATCAAAAATAGAAATGTTGGTCTCTAAGACGCATTTCATTTTGGCCTTCCAGTTGAGTTCTACCAGGGAGTACGTGAGTTCTACTAAGAGCGATTAAACAAGCATTTGCATGAAATCGGGCCAAACTACAAATAAACTAGCAGAGAAAAAGGAATGCATGCTACTTTATGTTTCTTTACAGCAGTAAAGAAGCATCTTTACTTAATTGCAAAGGTTCAAAATCATGAAGATGAAAAAGAAACACCAACCTAGTTACCAAACTAATAAATTATTTAAAAGTAAAACCCTTAGTCACTTGCTTTAGTGTTATTATAGCAATTGGATTCAGTTCTTTAACTAAACAGTGGCGAGGTGGCGACTCTCACTCTCGCTGGACACGTGAGTCACAATGGACGGCGAAATTTAATGTGTCTGATGTAATGACACAACAAATGGCAAATCACTTTCCGTTAGCATCAAATTAGACGTGCTAGGTTTTGTAAGACTTTTGTAGCAAAAAAATATTGCGCATGCATCTCCTTTAACAACTTTCACACACGACTTCCATTTTTTACATCACATGATGTCACACAAATTAGATCTATCTGTAAAATGATTACGGCCGCTAAATCACTAGTTACTAAGAAAGGACGCTACGTCTAGGAAAAATATAATCTACAATCTAGGCAATAAGAGCTATCTTCTTTTTGTCCGTGTGGTGATGTACTAAGAATACAAGTGTTACCACCCCATCCTTTCCCGCGGGTGTCGTACAAGGCGACTATGGGAAGTAAGCAATTATTACCCATGGCATTACTGGTTGTAGGGCTTGGTACCAATTGAGAGTACTCACTTGCTAACGGACCAGAATGGGTCGGTACCACCGTCTCCTGTGTAACCGGTCATGAAGCACGCCAGAGTGTTTTGCTGTAGCAGAAGATAGCTATTTATTCTTTCATTGCATATCTGAGAAATGAAATGGTGCGCAGTGGCTTGACAATACTCTCGGCATAGTTAAGTCCATGAGCGACGTTACCATTTACAATCAGGTGGCCCGTGGCTCGTCTACCATAATTAGCATTACAAAATAATAAAAAAATCCGCGACAGACCGAAGCACAACGTTTTTCAAATTTCCTTTAAGGCTAGTTTTAATAGACCATTCAAACGGTGTTCTTTAAATAAAGCAACAAACAAGAAAACATTACCACAACCTAAATCCCTTAAGAAAGTTTAACTCTTTACTATGAAATGTAAGCACGTCTCCTAGTTACATATTTGAAAATAGTCGAGGCATATAGTGGCAGTACCAATTACACTGCCACTACGCGTTTGATCCGATTACATAAAATACCACAATTACTTGAAATGATATTTTAAACAGCACATGGCAATTCAAGCATAAGTAATTATAATAAAGTTAAATGGTTTGTTTCTTTGAAAGCGCTCTATCGGTTGAATTGCAAAAATAGGAACTTAATATTGCATAGCCTGTGCTTCAAGAAAGGCTATCTGAAATCACGCTATAATCCTTATGAGTGGAGAAGTTTTACAAGAAAGCACAAGATGGTAGTAGAGGGCCGGGTACTAAATTCCCTCTAAGAAATGAATATTATAAATAAGAACCGAAACAGATAATTTCATCAGACATTTTCTAGTGGTAGTCTAGCTTATCCCAGGATGAATGGGTCGACTCGATCTTGGAATTACCTCTTGATCAGCGTGAATCAATCGTAGGTACTCCTATCATTATGTTTCGTAAGGTGAATGAGAGCGCTGGAGGCCCACACCCCTCCATATTTTCCTTCTTATCCTCTCTTTAGTATCCTTCCTATCCTCTCCTTAATATCCTTCCTATTCACCTCCTATCCCTTTCCGTGGAGAGGGCCTCTGGTGATGCTAGCGTCTATAGGCTACGGTAACCGCTTACCCTTAGGCGGGCCGTATGCTAGTTTGTCACCCAAGACGGATTAAGAATACAAGTGTCACCACCCCATTCTTTCCCACGGGTGTCGTATGAGGCGACTTAGGGAAGTAAGCAGTTATCATCCATTGCACGACTGGTGGTAGGGCTGTGTGTGTGGAAGTACTCACTTGGTATCCGCCCCGAGCGGGTTGGTACCACCACCTCCCGTGTGACTGGCCATGAAGCACATTGTTGCGTTTTGGCTGTAGCAGGAGATAGCCGTTTATGTTTCATTTCATCTATGACATTAATTGGTGAGCAGCGGCTTGAAAATACTCTCGGTATAGTCGAGTCCATGGGCGACGGTTACCATTTACCTTCAGGTGGACCGTGGCTCGTCTGCCACTAAATGCAATAAAAAAAAAAGTGAATAATTGCGGTAAATACCGTATTCACAGTGTTGATTCTATTTTTACTTTTCTTTATAAGGAGCCTTCGAAGCTGCAATTAGAATTAAAAGCGCGAATGGAACGTGAAAGAAAGTAGTATACATTCTATTAGCGGCAAACTTTATACATGGGACTATTCACTTTTTTGTTTTGTTTATATACTAAGTTCCAACAAATATACATGACTGATGTATTAGTATTTACAATAGCCTTTTTTTTTGTTAAGGCGGGAATATATGTTCCTAACCACACACCCCGTCCTTCGGGCTAATGAACAGGGTACTATGGGGCCCTCACCCACTAAATAAACCCGCCGTGTGCCGTCTCTCCGCCTTTGTTAGCGGGCCACTGGAACCATATTACATTACTTCAGTGGTCAGTAGTATTTACAATAGCCTGCCCGTAGCTGTTTGCAATACTTTTTAGCTGTCCCGTGACCACGGCTGCTGCAACACAGTTGAAACGTCAGGTAAAAGGTAGTTAATAATTTCACCTAATTTATACGCGAAAAAAGACCCGTTTATATTACTTTAAATATGACTGATGTCCAAATAAGGTTAATTATCTTATGATTTGTATACAATAGAATTACTGTAATATTAACAAGTGGATACATTGTTCCTGCGGTTTGATATCAGTTGCAATTTCGATAATAAGTTTGCGGTTGCTGGAGCTCGTTATATTTGTGATCTTATTTGTATCAATCAATTTTGTAAAATTATTACAATATTTTTGATACCGCATTAATATTGTTCACTGTTTTGCTATAGATTTATACTATTGTAATAGTGAAATAGAGCTGTTTGTATTCTCCAATAAGGATAATAATTATTGTAGGTAACCAATTATCTTTTATATGTTTTATTTCAACTTTTGTATATTTCTCTAACTCTTTATCTATTTTTTTGCTCGCGCATCCCGTAAAAACTTCTAGTCATTTTAATGAAACTTTTACTATTTTATAACTCTTGATTAAAGTTGTTTTTCTAGAAATATAAAAATCGGCTTAAATACTTTGCCTGAACGTCAAAATTAGAGATTCCTGACAATTCATCCACAATACGTGGACTAATTCCAATCAGTAATAAATAGCAATGAAAATGCTTTGTAGTAAAGCATACTAGCTTCTAAAAACCTACATAATAGATTAGACTAAAGTCATTTATGGATTTTGGACATAATATATATTTTATGTACTCACAACCAGTTATCGCATGACATTTATTCAGAAGGAATCAGCAATTTTATTATCTACATTTATCTGAAAGATAGAAAACTAAAAGCAACCGTTTATCTAATGTGTATGTCTTAGATTTCAAATTTGCTTAGGAATTTCTTGATTAGAAAACGGTTCAGATTAAATAACAAGGCACCTAACGGTAACAGATAACCTCAAATATTTTACTAGTAATTTCCTTAAATATTTTATTTAGTAACTATGAAAAGATGGTTTATAGACGGGCCTCGTAGCGTAGTCGGTAGTGTAACCGACTTCCGTGCACGAGGTCGTGGGTTCGCTTCCCACTCAGGACAATTATTTGTGTAATGAACACAGATATTTGTACTGCGTCTGGGTGTTTTTTATCTATTCCATCCATCGATCCATCAGCCTTTTAAAGTCCACTGCTGGACATTGGCCTACCCAAGAATGGGGATAGTGGTGTAATCGCCACGCTTGGCAGGCAGGTTGGCGATCGCAGTGGATGTTGTTAATACTCGAAAGAGTGCTGCTGCCCACTCCCCCGGTATTCCCTCAGTCGGCTTTTACGACTCCCATGGGTGGAGTGGGGTTGGGCAATTCTAAAGCCGGCCCCAGACGGCCGGTTCTATCTATTATATAGTATGTATGTATGTATGTATATATTTACAAAAAAAAGTATTATGTATTATATCCTTAATCTGGTACCCATAGCACAAGCGTTAAGCTTAGTTTGGGACTAGAGGACGTTGTGTGAAACGTCCGTGAATATTTATTTATTTATATAATATACATAGTTATATTGTAGTAACTTCATACAGTTGCAATGATCCACCACACAAGGATGGCACACGGTGGGTTCATTCAGTGGGTGAGGGCCCCACACTACCTTGTTCGTTGTACAAACGACGAGGTACTTGTGAAATGTAAACAAATACGCAATCTACTCGTGTCTATTTTCGAACTCTTTCTTATATTACTATTTTATCTACTAACATAAACATAGCATCACGCCTGTATTCCCCGAAGGGGTAGGCAGAGGTGTATTACACACCCACGACTCGCCAGCTATGTTTAAGTCCCACGTAATAGGGGACGAGATTGACGTCTATCGGGCACATTTCCAAACTCGGGGCTGCTACTGAGAATTTTTCTTTTTACGAAAAAGCTCAATAAAATTGCCCGTATCATCCCCATTTTATCTACTAGCTGCTAACAGCGACTTCATCCACGTGTAATTTAGATTTTTTTATACGGAAACCTAATAATATTTATAAAATAAAAGCAGCGTAAAGACAAATGTAATAAGGAGATTGGGATGGTCGAAGTACCTGTACTATAGCTCAGTGGCTTAGAGCACTTCCCCGGATTGGAAAAGACGCGGGTTCGATTCCCGCTAGTACAAAAAATCTCTTTTTCCTTATTCTCAAATAATTTATACTTTAGCAGCCTATTCCTTATAACATCAGCTATCAGTCAGTGAAAGTTCCGTCCAAATTGGTAGAGCCGAAACACAGACAGACAGGCAAAAACTTTAAGAAAAGGTATTTTATTATAGGTAACATCTATACTATCATATTTATTTAGTAAACAGCTGGTTATGTATGCATTACAAACAGATACTTAAATATTATTTATTTGTATAGATGACAGCCCCGAGCTTACGCACTAGCCGAATCAGTAAAGCATTTTCCCTCTGTACGCGACGAGCCGCTGGTGCTCACGCAACACACGCGCATCAATGCTTGTAGAAGTGTACCTCGATGTACACTTTTACAAGCATTGATGCGCGTGTACTATCCCGCTACGATTAGCGGGATAGTATGAAGCTTGGTCTCTGTTCTGTTTATTTACTTATGTGATTGGATATCGGGCTTCTTTAGAATATAATTATAAATGAATTACAAATTGTGTATTAATTTATTTAATATTATCTTTGAAATTATCAAATGTTTTTATTACCACCAAGAGTATTAGGGTCACTTATTCAAGTTAACAAATAATCTGTTAGAAAAGACTGTAAACATTTCAGTGCAAAGAGACTACCCCATTTTTTATTATTTTAATTACTTCTACGTATCAGGGTGTAGATTGAAAAATAATGTTTAAATAATGTATGGCTCTAGTCATAAGATATATCCATTTGTTATATTAAAAAAAAAAATTCAACCTTTTTTTTCAATCCTTTACGGTCCCGTTACTAGGCAGGAGACTCCTCTCGTAATGACAGAGATCCAGGTTGTATTCTATCACGTCGGCCCAGTGCATGTTGGCAAACTTCACAAGCCATCAAGAAAATCTCTCAGGCATGCCGGTTCCCTTACGAGGTTTTCCTTCACCGAGCATTGATGAATGTTTAAACAAAACATAGCATAGCATCACGTCTGGATTCCCTGAAGGGGTAGGCAGAGGTATATTACACAGCCACGGTTCGCCAACTAATGTTTAAATCCCACGTAATAAGAGGCGAGCCTATTGCCGTTTACCGAGCACATTTCCAAACTCCGGGCTGCTACTGAGAATTTTTCTTTATACGAAATCTCTCAATAACGCTGCCCGACCTGGTGATTGAACCCCAGACCTCATGATTAGCAGTCGCTCACACTACCGCTGCACCACAAAGGCAGATAAAAGTTATAGTTTGTAAATAAATACGCACATAATTTCGAAAAATCTTGAAAAGTTTAAGGTGTTTGCCGTGCAACCTTTTTTTTTTGTTAAGGCGGGAAAAATGTTACTAACCGCACACCCCGTCATTCAAGGCAACGGACAGAGTAGTGTGGCGCCTTCACCCACTAAAGAAACCCGCCGTGTGCCGTCTCTCCACCTTTATTGGCGGGCCACTGGAACTATGTTACATTCCTTCGGTGCAACCTTGGACTGGGGATCGAACTTGATACCGCTATCTTTGCCGTCTTTGGTTTACCCGCTAGACTATCACAGATTTTGACCACTGAACTAATGTAACATAGTTCCAATGTAACATAGCCCGCCAACACAGGCGGAGAGACGGCACACGGCGGATTTATTTAGTGGGTGAGGACACCACACTACCCTGTTCGATGCCCCGAACGACGAGGTGCGCGGTTAGGTACAATTTTTACTACCGTAACAAAAAAAAAGGCTATCACTGGTTTGCTGTTCTATCTCTTATATAGACATACCTTTGAACTTTGAATTTCCTCGTATAACGAAAAAAAATTTTTAATAATCTTTGTCACTTTTTTGCAGTGTTAAATAATGTATATACCTTTATTAAGACTATCATTAAATGATTGTCCAAAATAGAGCCGCCTAGTATGCCGCCTTACCTCTCAAAGCGTCAGATATAAATCTTATCTGTGGCATCTGGGCCTTGTTTCGCGCCGGGTGGCGAACGGTAGCCGATAACATTGAATAAATATACTACTACTCTGCAAATCATGGCCTTACATTGTATTTCGACGTTTGTCGCCATATGTATACACAAATGTCGACCTACAATCATTATTTAAGCAGGTAGGTACTGTTGTTTCCATACGAAAACTATATGGTGCTCAAAGCTGAATAGTGATATATTATATTTCAGATATTTACGAGAATACAAAATTTTGTTATATTTAAAAGAGGGTTCGTTTTACAAAGTAGTATTACTTCTATTTTTCACCGTCTTAAAAAAAAGCGCTTATTCAATTAATATTTTTTATCTATACTCGGCCGTGATTATTTTTTATTTTTACAGACTTTTATGGTTTTTATAATAGTAAAGCCTTTCTGCATCATGGGTTCATCAAAATTTAGGTAAGTACTTACAAATTCAATAGATTCCAATGATGTTGTAGTCTTGTTTTCAAATTTCTTGCAGATATCGCTATTTTGCTTGTTTGTTCCATAAGAAACTACTGTCGCTGCTTTCTAAAAATATACAACATTAATTTATTAATTTAACATGAGATATTAACAACATAAAATTAAGATGCTCTGTAGAGTCGGCGTAATAATCGGATGGTATTTACCTCAAGTTACATGAAAGTAATTTACTTATTTATCGATGCACCAATAACTCATAACAATATAAGATATTCATATTATTTTAAAGCAAGGATGTGATAAATAGTGCAGTTTCATATAGTCTCCAGAATTTTAATAGTTTTAGTTTAGACAATAGCAGAGGTGTTTGATGAATTTACGCAGGATGTTTTCTAGCTGTGAAATATATTCGTTCCACACATAACTAGCGTATTTTGAAATACTGCGCTCAAATATATAAATATAACTTTCAAGTTTTCACTCCTTTAAATACGTTGGACATACGCATCACGAAACCTAACGACTGAGGCTTTGTCCACAATGTTGTTGATGCCTTTGTCAAATAGTAACATATATTCATATTTATATCATACCTAGGTATCTTATGTAATTGCACCTCTGGACTTTATGGCCTTTCAAATAATAATGAAACAACAATTTTCGATTAAATAAACATTTTGAGGATTGATTCACATCAGTGCGCTTGGAATTGGAATAATACTTACACTAAAACATTAATAATTAATGTTTTATTGTAAGTATTATTCACAAAATTATTTATAAATATTTAGGTTTCTTTATTTATTCCATGTAGTTGCAGGCGAGCCACGGTCCATCTGATGGTAAATCGTAGCCGTCGCCCATGGACTCGACTATACCGAGAGTATTGTCAAGCTGCTGCTCTCCAATTCATTTGACAGAACGGCTATCTCCTGCTACAGCCAAAACGCAACAATGTGCTTCATGGCCGGTCACACGGGAGATGGTGGTACCAACCCGCTCGGGCCCGATACCAAGTGAGTACTCCCATTTGGTACCCAGCCCTACCACCAGTCATGAAATGGATGATAATTGCTTACTTCCCTTATTCGCCTCATACGACACCCGTGGGAAAGAATGGGGTGGTGATAATTGTATTCTTAGTCCGTCACCACACGGGTATCTGGAATGGAGCACCCACAACACATGACTGACGCAACAGGAAACAGTTGGCACTTATGTAGGTAATGAATAAGACACGGTGTTTTCACATCTTTTCCCTGAGCTGGCTTTACATGAGTTAACTGACTAAATTTGATGTTAAGAATATATAACATTTTGTCCGTGTGATGACGGACTAAGAATACAAGTGTTACCACCCCATTCTTTCCTACGGGTGTCGTATGAGGCGACTAAGGGAAGTAAGCAATTGTCATCCATTGCATGACTGGTGGTAGGGCTGGCTACCGGGTGGTAGTACTCACTTGGTATGGGGCCCGAGCGGGTTGGTACCACCATCTCCCGGGTGACCGGCCATGAAGCACATCTTTGCGTTTTGGCTGTAGCAGGAGATAGCCGTTTATATTTAATTTTATATCTGTGAAATGAATTGGTGAGCAGCGGCTTGACGATACTCTCGGTATAGTCGAGTCCATGGGCGACGGTTACCATTTACTATCAGATGGACCGTGGCTCGTCTGCCACCGCAAGAAATAAAAAAATCATACCTATATCGTTAAAAAATTTACGTAGATATTTATAAGCAAAGATAATTTCATGTATACCTCTTGATTTATTATACTTGGTAGTAATATACAATAATGAGGTGATAACTCGTGGTTCGATTTGTCGACATGTACGCTCAAATGTAGACGTGTCGAGTCGATAACTGAATGATTCATGTTATTTGTTCGTCGCAAATAATGTCACTTCGCTTATGATACTACTACGAGTATACTATCTGCGGCTTAATATGTTAGTTTTACATTAATTTAAGACCATGGACATTTTCTTATACGTCCATGTTTAAAACTAAAGATTTGCAAAGATACATTCTACTTACTTAACAATTTTTGTACTAATTAAGCTACCTCCTTGAAATGATTTTTGTTGAATATACCAAGTAGGTAATATTATAGCAGTAAACGATTTAACTCTTCCATGATTGTATAAGATAACAAGTTAAATTTGTACCCTGTTTTACTTATGTAAGGATTGACAATATTTCTACTACTAAATAGATAGGTACCTACTTCCGGAATAAAACCAAAAGTACTCTATCAGCCAGGTAATATCGTGCAAATTTATTTTAGCCACACTTAATCTATACAAGCTACAAAGTTAAGGTCGAATCTTATTTATTTGTATACGCACCCGGTCATAACCATCGAGGTATGTACGTTAGTAGGTACATAATAATTCGATGATTATAACTCAATATTGAAGGAGAGGACTAACACCTATATGAGTTTCTGATAAAATAGAACAAAATGTATTGCCTCCGCAATGTTTAATCAATAGAAACCAACACAATATCTAAACATTTACATAAGCATCAAAATATTGAAATAGGTGAGCTCTATTGAAACAACATTCTAACGAAAATCTATGTATAATTCTATAGTTTATGGGTCAGTCTGATGGCAAGTGCAACGATAAATCTTGTTCAGTAAGTTCGCGTGCAGAGGCTGTGTTAACATCGGTTTGGGTTGCAGCACGGCGACAACCAAAGAACACTCGATTTAAATGTAAATATTGCAATTAGAGTCTCCTTACACGCCCGCTAAGCTAAACAACCTGAAAGTCCGTTATAAAGATTGCATAGATCTCTATGAATAGAAAACTGAATTAGTGCCTACTTTAAACAGACGTAGTCTGTTGCAAGATTTTCATTTCTAATGTTAAATCCGCTTGCTATTTATGGTATTATTGCTAATTGGATCTAGTGTTACCAGCCACATAATAAAAAGTTTATGAAACTTAACATTTAATTACACCGGTAATTTAATTATGAAAATCTACAATTATTGTAGGTCTCTTGACATATATGTGCAAGAAACGGTTTGCAGTTAACCATTCATGGATATCTGTAAGTAATTATTCAGCTTTGATAATTGACACACATTAGACCTACTTAGTGTCGCCCGCACTTTAATTAAACACAACTACTTTTTCTACTATAATAAATGTAATTAGTCTTATCAGTTATGAAATAAACTAATCTATGAAATATTTCATTAATATTTTAGCGATTTGATTACAAAACATTGAATTTTTTAATATTTTTTTAAAATTATCTAGCTGTCATTGACACCCGTATCAAAATCCATTGCGTGTGTTAGATGTAAGCAGAGAGGAGGGATACTATTTATAGTAAGCCAGACAATTGTGATGTTATCCTTATAGAATACGACTGTTATTTTCGATTTCGCATTTTCACACTTTGTGTTAATTTATATGGCTAAGCATGTCAAATGCTAAAAAAATATCAAAATATAATAATCTATATACTATTGCAAATATAGGCTATATAGGCGTGTCTAAACCCAAAACAATTTTTTTTAGATTTTTTTTGTCTGTTTGTCTGTTTATCTGTTTGTTTGTTCACGCACCACACAAAAACTACTGAATGGATTTTGGTGCAACGTTTTTTATTTGGAAGTTCTTGATTAGACTTAAAAACTGATATACATTTTATCCCGCTACTATATCGGGAACCTGAGATATAACCGAAAAATTAGCTTTTGGCTGCGGCGAAGCCGCGGGCAAAGGCTAGTATTTATTAAAACTACAAATAAATTATCAATGTACTCAAATAGTTTCGAGTTCACATGTTTCCAATCTAAAATATCATAACAGTTAAGATATATGCCCTGATAATATCAATACTCTTGTCTATTGTATTTGTACCGGTAACCGCTAATAGGTACCGGACTTATAAGATTTATTCCTAGACTATCTTATCGGAATAGATTGTAGGCTTGAACGAGAATATCTTGCATATTTGATTCAGTTTCACAGTATATTGTTAAGCCGTATTTCCTATTTGAACTATGGATTCCGTTACTGATTGAATGCTTGAGTTTACGCGATAGTAAAATGAGATTGACTATAACTATCATTTTGACTGTTATATTACGGAATCGACATCGTATAAATCTGGTAAATTAGTTTGCGCTTACAGGAACTTTGTTTAATGAGTAATCAACATTTGCAGTAAAAACTGTTTAGAGGAGAAAGCTTTCATCTAAATGAAATAGATAGTTAACACGTTGCTTGCGGGGTAGATAAGACGACCGATGGGTTTAGTTTGTCATAATTCCTACCACACATAGTGTGAGTGCCAAGTGAACCTTATGGATAAGATCGCACTCATATTAGTGTTGAGTGCTTTCTATATTACCCTTTATATATTGCCCAGCCATTTTCTGTGTAGGAATAAAACCCACAATATTCTGGACAGACACCGACCACCCGTCGGTGTCTAACCCATCCACCTTCTGTACAATTAAAACCCCCTATAGTGCGTATTGAAAAAATATTTACTTATAGAAAATGTTTATCAATAGTTACATTTTTTGGCTGCCTGTGTGCTGCAGCGGTAGTGTAAGCGACTGTTGATCATGAAGTTTCGGGTTCGATCCCCGGGTCGGGCAGTATTATTGAACTTTTACGTAAAATGAAAAATTCTCAGTCCCCGGAGTTTGGAAATGTGCCCGGTAGATGACAATAGGCTCGCACTCTATCACGTGGGACTTAAACATTGCTGGCGAATCGTGGGTGTGTTTTATACACCTCTGCCTACCCCTTCGGGGAATACAGGCGTGAAGCTATGTATGTAAATATTTTGTTACAATTTTAACGAGCTCAACTTCAAAATACATTATATTAGAGTATATTTCAGTTCAGTGGATGTGTTTAAGATGTGGTACAAAAACTGTGTCTTTCATATTTGTGTATTATTGATAATAGCTGATGTAAGATCAATTTAAACAATGCAACGATTCACATAAATAAATGTTTAATGTGAGACTAACATATTGACTCCAATATTTAGGTGGTCAGGTGCAGTGAAGGCCCGTATGTGCTAAACAAGTTGTTCTTGTCTTTTGGGCTAATCGGGCACGTGTCGACCGTATCGAGATCACTGTGATTGGTTGAGAAACCGACGCGTGATGTCACAATAATCCGTTGGCCAATCACGGTGATCGTACAAGCGAGACGATACGATCGACATGTGAGATATGACAGTCTGCCTAACCCCCCAGACTACAATTTCTATCGATAATCGTATCGATATCGTCACTGCGAGCATGTCCAGACGTGATAACGTTCCTTTCACGAGACAATAAACAGTACGTCAACAATATATTTCTCCTGTCAAAAGCGTATAGTTTCACAATTACTCTTACGAATGAGTAAATGTAACCAGCCGGGAGCGCCTCATCAAGGTACACGCGCACTGATCTATATTAGACATTGTTATTGTAGCCCTGTGAAGTCTATATGGCCTACAGTTTCCGTGGCCTAACGAGCATCAAACGGAAATACGCCATAAAGATCAATTACTTGTTCATACGTATTGCAATACGCTTTGCAAATTGTTAATAATTATAGACTCATGGAGTCTAGTACTAAATATTAGCATGGGAATTTGCTTGTTATCATAACAATTATTAAGTAATATATATAGTAATAATAGTTTTGAAAATCTGTTCCTGTAGCAAAATTTCATTTCCAATCAGCAACCCTAATTATGTTCAACTACGAGTAGCTGGTACCCGCGACCCGCGAATTTAGGTTTTTCTTATATAGAGGGGATCCCAATTATTTTTTCAAAATAAAAGTAGTCTGGGTTACGACTACTAATATAAGCTATGTGCCAGTGAATGAGTTCCGTCTGATTCGGTCTCGCCGTTCTGGCGATTAGAGATCATAGAGAGCCCAAAACTTTAAAATTTATAATTTGTTTGGTAACGTATATACCTACCTACCCTCATATGCATTAGTAACAAGCTGTTATTTAGACATTACAAACAGACACTTAAATTAAATTACGACTTTGTATAGATGTAATGCATAATCCATAATATTTAACACAATATACCTATTATTTGAATATACTCGAAGGTATATTACTTATTTTATTTTATTAATAATTGCAGAAGCAACCTCTCCCCATAAATCTTATTATATCAAGATTAAATTTCAATTGAGATTAAAACAGGTAATATTAATAATACTTGGACTATAGTAAAATATATATATATATATATTTAAACAAATAAACATAGCATCACGCCTGTATGCCCCGAAGGAGTAGGCAGAGGTGTATTTCACACCTACGGCTTACCAGTTATGTTTAAGTCCCGCGTAATAGGGGGTGAGCCTATTGCCGTCTACCGGGCACATTTCCAAACTCCGGGCTGCTACAGAGAATATACAATAACCACCAGTATGTTATTTTCTACAGGAGAAGATAGCTAATTTTGTGCGCTCCTTGGAACTCAGTGCTGAATTTTTAAAGGCTTAAACGTACACACTTAGAGCACCTGTTTCCCAGTAGGATAGCCAAAAACTACGGATTGCCACAATCCAATGCTAATTTCAACCTTAAAAAGAAACGTGGTAGATGGCGACCCAAGTCACAACATCGATTCCAGTCCCAGGTCGAGACCTTGCAATACACTGCACAGGCAACTGAATCTTCATCTTCATGATGTAGGTATTTGTTTATTAAAATTATCGCGGAGAAAGAATTGATAGTGAGAGATGGTTTTGATGAATTATGAAAGTCTGCCAACCTGCACTGTACTAGATTGGTGGATTACTGACTAAATCCTGCTCTTTTTGAAAATAACCCCATGCCCTATAGTTATACGTTGAGAAAATAATTGAAGAATAACAAAATTCAATTCATTTCTAACAAAACTTTTTTTTTTTAGGTACCCTGAAGACCACTAGCGCATCAACCCGAGAATTACAACTTCGTCTGCATAAAAAGGTAAATTTTGTCATAACGGAATATTTAAGTCTAACTCTAGAACATATTTTGAGCATAAGATTAGCAAAATAAAAGCTCAGTTCCTAGTCTGTGGAAAAATGTATGCCAATGATAACTTGTCACCTAAACTGTAACCTTCTTGACAAGATTTCTTTAACAAAAGTATTAACCCCTACTATTGAATATACGCTACTTTAAAAACATAAAGAATTAAAAAGCAATTCAAGATCGTTGCAATTCTTCAAGAACGATCTAAATAAAAAATAAATTACGAATTGTATAGATAAGGTCGGTGGACATGGTGTTGTGTGAATGGGTTAAAAATATTGAATACTGCAGTTTGCTCTAATCGAGCCATCATACTTTTGCCATAATATTATTAGTTGTCACAAACAGTGACTAGTTTGACAGCAATTTGTAGCAAGACTGGTTACAGTCTTAGAAGATAATGAACTTCCAATTAAATGACAACTGAGGCAGGACACTGCACACTGTATTTTCACATACCGCTCACACTAACATAGTTATTAGGTACATTAAATAATACATTTGTTTACAAATAAACTAAATGTTAAACACGACACATTTACTAATGCCGATAATAAAGACTTTTACGTCCGGTGCAATCTCAATAGTCAATCATGGAGTTCAAGTGTAACTAATTGAATGAATAATATTGAGATTTACAGTGTATAAATATAGTAGGCAGGAAGGCCATCTTTAATAAATTAATTAAAAAAAATCTGGAATACGGTTGTCCCTAAAGACCATCCCTGCAACTTCCCGCTAAGAAAAACGGGGTAAAACCAATAACTTTTGAAAATTTTCAATTTTCTTAGAGGGAAGTTAAAAATTAATAATTAAAATAGCAACATGAAGCGGTCTCTTACTCAGGATGTTCAGACAACAAGACAAGAAAAATATTTAGTAAAGAAAGTGATCGATAGGTACACATCTGGCGTCAAGAACGCAATATCTGAGTTTCCTGGAAATTAACCCAAGTTAGTCGAGCTAGAATGTTTGATAAAAAATTATTAAAAAACAGCATTTTTTTAATATTTAAATTGAAATAACTTTTTAATGAATGAACCGGTTTTCTCGTAGTTTACGGCATTCAACGTACCTTTTTGAGCTCTTTGAAAAACCTTAAAGCCCGAACTGGTCAGACTGAAAATTTCATAGAAATTCTAAAAAAAAAAAACATTTTTTTCAATTTTTTTCGACAAAGATATTTGATAATTGTATTCAAAATCTTTAATTTTCAATTTTCTTAGCGGGAAGTTAAAAAAATTAAACCGACTTCAAAATCACAAATAGGCACTCAAAAGCGAAAAATAAATTAATATAATTATTTAAGCGCTACCCACTCATCTATATGAAGTCGGTGCCAGCCAAGTCTAATAGGTAGTAGATAGATACTACCTACAAGTATCTACCTACTTACTACATACATAGTATATTTTATGTTAGCAGGTAATTATAAGCTATTTAGAAATAAACTCAGCTCAAACGCGATTTGACTGTTAATAATATTTGATTAATCAGTGAACGGCGAGAATAGAGTATAATTAGTTCGTAGCACGGAGACCGGTGATCATAATACGCCTCATTGAACGATAATATGGTGCTTATAGTTGTGAGATACAACAACCACGAAACTTCAGGATAGTAGAAAATCAGGTAAACGTGAAAAATTGCGTAAAGGCAATAATGTTTCTAATAATTTTGATTTATTGAGAAGATTCTATAATGCAAATATACTCAATACCTCTATCTTGACTTTGTCAATCTGAAACTAATGTGTTTTTAGATAATAGCAAATTAAAACTATTCTAAAAGTTCACACACTTTTTGACGCATGTGATGACCGACTAAGCATACAAGTGTCACCACCCCATTCTTTCCCACTGGGACTGGGAGAAGAAAGCAATTATACCCAATGCATTACTGGTGGTAGGGCTGGGTACCAAGTGGGAGTATACATTAGCTGTCGATCCCGAGCGGGTTAGTACCCGTATCTCCCGTATTACCGACCAAGCACATCGGTGTATTTTGGTTGTAGCAGGTGATAGCCGTTTATTATCTCATTTCGTATGTGTGAAATGAAATGTTGAGCAGCGGCTTGACAATACTCCCAGTATAGTTGAGTCCATGAGCGACGGTTACCATTTACCATCAGGTGGGCCGTGGCTCATCTGCCACCATACGCAATAAAAAAAAGATAATTAATTGTGATTATTCCGCCGTCACCACACGACTGCTGGCTCCGAGAGTAAACCATAAAGATAATTCTTCACGCTATAGATCTAATAGATAGTCTTGGTAAGAAGAACGCCACATAACAAAACTAAAATCTGATTACAGTATGTCATGTTACAATAATGTCCAATTAATTGTTGACGCCACGCTTTCTAGTTTCTCGCTGTACCTGTATGTAGTTCATCGTGTTTTCTTATCTGAGAATCTGGTGGACAAAACGGTGTCAATACACGAAGCAAATATTGCAGAGTTAGGATAAATTCATGAATAGTACATAGGCTTTTTGCGTCATTCGTTGCTTACTGTGGCAAACAATTTGATGGAAAGTGGCGTCGGTCAATGACTCACAAAGCGCGTGTAGATTTGCGTTTGATAAGCTTAAAAGTTAAAAAGGAAAAAGTGGAAGGATGAAGTGGAAGGATGTAGGTACAGAGGGAGACCGAGGCACCTACCTAGACCAAATCAGTCATGTATTGAAGAAAGGTGGAGTCAGGAGTCTCCGAAACTGGCGAGCATGTATGAAGAGAATTATGAATGTTGAGGAAGCGAGCGATGTATGCAAGAATAGAGCCTTTTGGCACTCTGTTCTCTCTGCCTACCCCGCAAAGGAAAGGGCGTGATGATAAATAAAAAAATAAAAAAATTTGGTTGCTCTCTATGCTGTGCTCCCCTACTCCTACCACTTACCATTAGATGACCCTTAGCTCGTCTGCTACCGTAAGCAATATAAATAAATTGACGGATTTGCTCGTCAGTTTCCATCTAACAAGCAATAAATTTAATTAAAGTCAAATTATAAAACAAAGAAAGCGTGTGTAATAAATTATGTTGTTTTAATGAATGCTTAATTCTGTGAGGGCCCTCAGGCTACTTATCTTTAGTTTTCATCAAAACAATCATTGCGTTACAAATTGTTGCTACGTAAACATTAACACTATGACTTACAGTATAATGTGTGTAGTAATTATCTGGAGTATTAAGTTTTCATATAATCTCTCTATTTTAGACCAAAAGACTGTTGTAGTTGACTCTTGTTCATCGATAAAAATCCTGTTGTACCTATTATTATTACTTAAATAACGATTTAATGCGCGGATGTAGATTTTTTGGTACCGATGCAATTTCTTAAGAGATGAGAGAGAGCAATTTTTACGTAATCACCTATGCAAGTGAACTTACGTATGTACGATCTATAAGGTTGAGCAATTTTTGTTTGGACAGCATCAGATGGGTGACCAAATGTGACACCTATTTGGGAATGAGTGGCCCAGTGGGCTGGAAGATTAGGCAAAGGGAGTCGAGGGCCTTACCTTACCTTATATTTCGAGTTTCGGTATCCAAGGTACAATACTGCAGACACCGGGAGATATCGTTGCTTGTGAGTTGAGTAGTAGGCCTTTGGACTACAAAAGCACACAGAAATATTTAACCAATGAGGATACAACTATTTGTAAAATAGGCGTACTAGGAAGCATATATCTTTACACGAATTTCAATTAAAACTTCGTTGGAATTTTACGACGCGAAAGAACTGAGTGAATGATCCCTGAATGACGGCTTTGACGGGAATATAGACTAACCCCCTTATTCATAATAAAATAAAACTGATTATTTTAAAACACTGTTTAAGCTGACATATGTTTAGTCACTTTCTGTAAAATTTTCAATGCACTTTGTTGAATAAGGATAAAACAGTGTTTTACCTAAATTAGTGCTATAGCGCTGTGTTAGTTTCTATGAATAAGGCCCTTAGTCTTTTTTCTCAGAAATAGTTCAGTCAGTCTCAGTTTAACATAGCGTAGTACGCATCAAAATTTTAATTTAGTGTAGTTGTTAGACCAATGCACTCCAAATATAGGTACTTCCTATATATAACTAGCAGCTATTCACGCCACCGATAAAGCTTGATGCGGTATCCACATCCCAATTAGTTATTAATCTCGAACATCATGCAAAGAACTCGTCTCGGCGCCACCGTGCAAGTGATTTCCTGGATAAACTGCGAGTAAAATAATCGTTATTTGCGAGTAAAATTACTCCTTTCGTAAGTTGGTAAGTTTTATTTGCATGTTGAGCGAAAGTATTTACTTGAAAAACTAAGTTTAGTTCCAAGTTTACGATTCTGTATAACTTAGAGTAATTCAAGACTCTTAGTGTCGTGCTAACGACTAGAGTAATAAAATTTGATTTAAATTGCATCTTGTGAAAGTTTGTGAAACTATTTGCCTACAACCAACAACGAAGGAATAGGATTGACGGGCCTCGTGGCGTAGTCGGTAATGTAACCGACTTCCGTTCACGAGGTCGTGGGTTCGATTCCCACTCAGGACAATTATTTGTGTGATGAACACAGATATTTGAACTGCGTCTGGGTGTTTTCTATCTGTTATATGTATGTATTTACAAAAAAAGTAATATATGTATTATATCCGTAATCTGGTACCCATAGCACAAGCTTTAAGCTTAGTTTGGGACCAGAGGACGAAAAAATATGTGAAAACGTCCGTGAATATGTATTTATTTATTCATTCATCCATCCATCAGCCTTTCATCGTTTACTGCTGGACATAGGCCTCCCCAAGATGGGGGTTTTACCATAATCGCCACGCTTGGCAAGCGGGTTGGCGATCGCAGTGGATGTTTTAAGTACACAGGGGAACGCTGCTGCCCGGTCCACCGGTTATCCCTTAGTCGACTTTTAGGACTCCCATAGGAGGAGACGGGGTGGAGCTATTTTTGGTGCCGGCCCCACACAGCAAGTTTATTTATATATTATCTATACTATTATAAAATTGTAACAGAGCTGTGTCTGTACATTCACGATATTTGAGAAAAAAATACTGTAATAGGCTATTTAGGTGTGTCTTAACACAAAACAATTTTTTTTTTAATTTTTGTGTTTGTCTGTTTGTTTGTTCGCGCATCACACAAAAACTACTGAATTGATTTTGATGCAACTTTTTTTATTTGAAAGGCCTTGATTAGACTTAAAAACTGGTATACATTTTATCCCACTGCTATATTGGGAACCTGAGATATAACCGAAAAACTAGAAAATTATTTAAACTAGAATAAGAAAAAATTTGTAGAATTTATTTAAAAGAACTACTAGATAGATTTTGATGCAACATTTTTTATTTAAAAGGCCTTGATTTGACTTAAAAACTGGTAGACATTTTATCCCGCTACTATATCGGGAACCTGAGATATAACCGAAAAACTAGCTTTTGGCTGCGGCGAAGCCGCTGGCAAAGGCTAGTTATTTATAAATGTAACGTATAATAGTACCTATAGTTACGTTAACGATCAAAAATCTTATATTTTTTTGTAAATAAGACAACACAGTGAAATAGAGAATAATCCATGCATCGTTGGTCCTTTAAAACTTGCAATTGACGACCACAAAGCGATTTGTGAATCACTACAAATGTCCTATGTTGGAATCGAACCTGCAACACTCGAATACTCGTCAGTAATTAGTTATTACTTAGTTGTAAGATCAAGACAGTATTGATACATTTTACGATGTGTGAAGTTCGGCACATTGTATTATGGAGTCGTGTTAAATTTATTTTAAAAGAAAACATGAATATCTTATATTGCGGGGAATTAAAAGGTAAAATAAACGGACATGTTGACCGCAATTGAAACTCAAACACATATCAGATTCTGCGACTACATCCGCGAGGATTATAGTTAAATACTAATATGCAAAAATTGTTGTCCTTTTTTTATACACGCGGGTGGCAAACAAGCACACTGGTGGTACTTCCCCGATCGAGCCGGCCCATTCATGCTGGGGGGTTAATTATATTTGTGGGACAAGCAGGGCTCTATCACTCCATAGGAACTATCCATTTTTCAGGCATAAAAAGTAACCAAAGTCCTTTTCTGGGTCCTTTTATAGGTATAATATGCTAAATTGAATTAGTTGAGTAGTTATGCCGTCAAAGGGTAATAATACCAAACGCGCTTTCTTATTTATAAGTAAGAAGAAGTAGTAAGGACTTCAGAATTGTTCCGTGTGGTGACGGACTAAGAATACAAGTGTCACCACCCGATCCTTTCCCGCAGGTGTCATATAAGGCGACTAAGGGAAGTAAGCAGTTATCACCCACCTCATTACTGGTGGTAGGGCTGGGTACTAAGTGGGAGTACTCACTTACTATCGGCCCCGAACGGGTCGGTACCACCGTCTCCTGTGTGACCGGTCATGAAGCACGTCAGTGTGTTTTGGCTGTATCAGAAGATAGACATTTATTCTTTCATTTCACATCTGAGAAATGAAATGGTGCGCAGCGGCTTGACTCTACTCTCGGTATAGTTGAGGCCATGAGCGACGGTTACCACTTACCATCAGGTTGGCCGTGGCTCATCTGCCACCATAAGTAAAAGAATAGTGCGCGGAGTCCCTCCAAGCGGAAGAAGTGAATCTTCGTAATGTGGAAATGAAAATAGGATTCACTCGTTCTGTCTCTTTTTCTATTCCCCCTCCCTAGGAGCGTTGAACGTTTAACGCAACAGTGATTTCATACCCCCTCCATGGTAGCGTTAAACGCTTAACGCAACCTTGTTGGAAGTCACATAAGAAGTTTCACCTCAATAAAAAAAATTGTTTTGTGTGTTAATTGAATACACCACACTCGACAGAGGTTGGTCTTTTGTCCACTTCGTCATCTGTGGAATTGCTCGCAATTGCACATTACGCAAAACTTAAGTATTCGGATTTTGAGAGGAAATTCACGCAGCAGTAGGCTTTCCGGCTGTTATTAATGCAAATAATTTGATGACGATATAAGCAAGACCTACTTTTATAATATTTTGAGTTGCTAATTTTTGCCATGAGAGTTGTAATTCTCTTTATTACTCTTTATAATTTCACTCGGTCATTACTTTGAAAATTTTATTTAGCGTAATGGTGGCTACGCTATGCTATTTTTTATCTGTAGCTATTTACATAACTAAGTAAAACATTTTTGTAATGTGTTTGCGTGTGGTTTTTTTACTTACTAATTCGCAACACTTTATTGAATAAAATTACGTGTAATGCCAGTAAACTCATGCAAAGTATTTTCGATAGATGGTGCGAAACGTTTCAAAACCACGAGGAAAAATATTTAGGTCACTGCAAGTGTCACGAAATATGTATACATGTAGATATATATAATATAATATTGACGGGCCTCGTGGCGTAGTCGTTAATGTAACCGACTTCCATGCCTCGTGCGTCGTGGGTTCGATTCCTACCCAGGAGAATTATTTGTGTGATGAACATAAATATTTGTACTGCGCTGCAGACATAGAATAGATAGAAAATACCCAGTGTTTTCTATCTATTCTATGTATTATATCCGTAATCTGGTACCCATAGCACAAGCGTTAAGCTTGGTTTAGGACCAGAGGACGTTGTGTGAAAATGTCCATGAGTATTTATAACATGAGTATTTTTATAACTATTGCACGGTATTGGATAGGGCTAACTTAAAATATGGTAAGTGCAAATTATTTGTGAATAAAGAAAAAGAGATTTTTAGTAGGAGCGGGAATCGAACCCGCATCTTTTCCAATCCGGGGAAGTGCTCTAAGCCACTAAGCTATCCTACTGATCTTTCGATCATCCCAATTTCTTAATCACATTTGTCTATCGTTAAAAAAATGGCGCCATCAAATAGTATGAATTTTAATCGCAAAATTAAACTTACTATATTGGATGCATGTAATGCTTGCCGATAGATGGTGTGCGGAGGGTTAGATGAGGCTAGTCAGATATATTTTTAACAATTTCGTTCTGAGCATCTCTTCTGTCTCGAAATACATAATAACTTAATTACGCGACATAATCAACAGTTTAACTAACTGTTCTTTACACATACACAGAATATATTTGAATTATGAATAGTAAATACAACATTATAATCTGTATATAAAAATAAACCCAGTGGAATGTCTATTCCCCCATCATAATTCTTTAACTATTAGCAGCACGAAAATTAATTATCCCAAAGCAAATTGTTGCTAGGCGGTACCACCAATAATGAACTATTAATTGTTATTACAAGTTAACTGGAAATATAATTACACAAAGATAACATTGAGCCCTGTAAGAACATTGCAATGAGCGTGCGTTCCCATCGCGGCGGCGGCAACGAGATTGAAATGAAATACATTAACAAAATTAACTAGCTGTTATCTACAACTATTCGTCATTATTAATCAACTTGTTCGTGCTCGTGAATGATGCTATTGCGTTGTAGCGAGATGTTTATAGGGTTGATAAAAGTATATCACCCGAGTGTTATGGGTTTGATTCCCATGCAGGATAGTTATTTGTGTGATACACAAATGGTTGTTCTAAGTCTGGGTGTATTTTGTGACCGTTAAATTGTTTGCTTGTAAAGTTCCCCGTAATATAAAGATAGTACCTAGTCATGCACTAGGTTTAGTCCAATTAAAAAGAAAATTAAATGAAAGGTAATAAATACAAGCAAAAGTATATTTCTGGTCAAAATAAAAAACATACCTAACCGTAAACTGTCAAGGCAGATTTTTAGTTGCCTTAGACTAAAAAATAAATTAAAAATTAAGAATATAAAAAAAAAACGTATTGCGTTATTCGTGCTCATTGATAATTTTAATAAAATTATGTGAAAGTGTTTTATTTCTCTTGATTCCATACGAGCACTGGTAGAAGTGCAGAACATACTACCACCTGTCCGGAAACCATGATTCTGTAGTTGATGATGATCAGCATATTTGGGTAACTAGTGACCCACCCTCACTTCACACGGATACAGTTGACTAACGCAGAAATCTTAAGAATTTTGAGGAACTACAAGTTTCTATTACAATATTTTGAAGTACTTCTTAAGGTGTAGCCAACGTAGGACACTAATTAACTACTATTATTAAAAAATATAGTAGCGGTATAAAATGTATACTTACCAACAAACAAACAGATAAACAGACACCTTCTCTCTAGCTTTAGAGAAAACTAGCCTTTGCCCGCGGCTTCACCGCAGTCAAAAGCTAGTTTTTGGGTTATACCTCAGGTTTCCGGTATAGTAGCGGGATAAAATTTATACCAGTTTTTAAGTCTAATTGAGAGCTATCAAATAAAAAAGTTGCATCAAAATCCGTTCAGTAGTTTTTGCGTCATGCGCGAACAAACAAACAGATACAAAAATTCTAAAAAAAATCGTTTTGTGTTTAGACACGCCTATATAACCTATTACAGTAATTTTTTCTCAAATATCTTAAATGTACAGACACAGCTCTGTTACAGCTTTATAATAGTATAGATAGAAGACAATAATTCTAAAAAAATATTTCCGGTTCAAAGATGCCGACATCGTATAATACAGTAAAAGTACAGAGAAATAATGTCTCAAATATATTATCTTCAAAGTATACACAGCTCTGTTACAGTTTTATAAAAGCAAAAGCTACTGAACAGATTTTGAGAAGCTGTTTTGATTAGATAGCTCTTGATTAGACTTAAAACTGGTATATGTTTTATCTCGCCACTGCAGAAATAACGTGATGACAAACATCTGTGTCGTGACTTAGAAGAAGGAAGCAGACAAACAGGCAGACATATAAAGCGACTTAATTTTATACTATATATAGATATCTAACAGAAAAAAAAATTAACTATTCTTTCTTATATTTATCTGTTAAAACAAACAAGTGAGTGATGACCCTCGCTTAGTATAGCAGTTAATCAGCGCTAATGTCCATAGCGAGCTATTAGCAGGCGCTAGATTGTACGAGGTACATCACTACTTCTGACTTACAATATTACACTTTGATAATACGTAGTGCGTACTAAAATTAAAAGAGGCAATCAGTAAAGAAGTTTTATTTTACAGTTGTTACCATTTAATATTAGCCAAGCAGGTTTGTATATCATGGAACTAAAATAGGCGTACAGTATGATCACTTGTCATCATAGAAGCTAGTGGTAAAGCCTTGCTTGTCCTAAGATAAGAGTGTATTTTTTTCCATTGGAACTCAGCTCCTCATATTCCTACTATATTTTGTTCAGATTTTTATTCTCTACAATTTATATCATATATGACTTTTTCACCTGACATCGACCGTTCTCCGTAAATAAGAAAAGATTTGGGATCCAACCTTTTAAATTTTTCTTCTCTATCGTTCATCACAACCAACAGATGACCACAAACACTCTGACAAGAGTGATACGACAAAGAAGATATATAATATAAAAACGATACCAATCAGAAATAATTCTACTGATTATTTTGATATTTAGTATGAAAAATAGGGAAAGCTAAATACATACGAGCATGACAACAAAACATCAACATGTTAAAAACACAATAATTTGTAGTAGCATAAACGTGTCACATGTGAGGTGGAGACTGACAGATCAATTTCTTTTCTTGACATGAAGTTGATGGCGAAACCTGACGGCACCCTTGGCCATACCGTCTACCGAAAACCGACACACACAAATAAGTATCTGCACGCCTCATCGCACCACCATCCGCGTCACCTACAGTCAGTCATAACTTCATTGACTACCAGAGCCATTGATATTTGTGACCCTGAACATCTACAACAGGAACTGCATAATGTTCAGGAGGTACTAAAACGAAATGGGTACAAAAATGGTCGTAGGCTTCAGCGGCGAACGAAAAGGGAAAGATATCCTGAAGTCAATAGACAACCGGCTTTCCTGCCATATATACGAGGAGTGACGGACAAAATTGGAACAGTACTTAGTAAATACTCCATGAAGACTATATACATTCCGCACTGTAAGTTATCGAGTCAATTGCGTACACCGAAGGATATTATTCCCTTGCAATCAGCGGGAGTTTACAAAATAAACTGTAGCTGTGAGAGCGCTTACATCGGCCAAACCAAGCGATCGATTGCTGAAAGGGTTAAGGAGCACATAACTGCAGTCAGGAAAGGACAGATAAACAAATCTGCCATTGCTGAACATCTCCTAGAAGCAGGTACTAATCACTGGATTGAGCTTCACCAACCTATAATCCTATCTCAGGACCGCCACTACTACAAACGGTTAGTGCGCGAAGCTATTGAAATCAAAAAGCACAGAAATTTCAATAGAGGAGACGGATTTAATCTATCATCAGCGTGGAATCCAGTGATTAATAAGTGCAAACTACCTAACATATCTTCACATTCGTCTCGCGATATAGTGAGTGTTGTGTGTCGGACAAACATCGGTGTAGATCAATCTACCCTACAAACTGTCAAGGAAAAATAAAGTAGCTCGCCTCTCCAGTTGTCCCGTGACCATGGCTGTTGCAACGCAGTTGAAACGTCGGGTAAAAGGTAGTTAATAATTTCACCTATTTTATACGCGTAAAAAGACCCGTTTATGCTACTTTAAATATGTGTACAATTCGCGAATCTTTTAAAGTTACAATAATTTGTTCTTTAAAGTAGCTGAGCATGTCAAGTGCTAAAATATAGGTCAAATCATCAAATAGTATGAATTTTAATTGCAAAACTAAACTTACTAAATCGGAATGTATGTAAATGTTTCCGATAGATGGCGTGAGTCGTAAGGACATCTAAAAAGCAATTGTTACGTGGAGATTGGGTGCGATAGCTCAGCGGTCTAGGGCACTTTTCCTGATTGGAAGGGACGCAGTTTCGATCCCGCTCGCAGTAAATCTCTCTTTTTCCACTATCACAATAATTTGTTCTTTAAAGTAGCTGAGCATGTCAAGTGCTAAAATATAGATCAAAAAATTGTTAAAAACCTTGTTAAACCCCTGAGGAAAAAAAATAAATTCCTGGAAAATATTTCGCAACAGAATCATATAAGTCCTTATTTAAGACCTGATAATATCGTATATTGTTTAAGGATTTATTATCACATAAATATAATAAAGTTATAAGTACAGTTCTTAAACTAATAAGCTCTACGCTCATTTAGCTGTACATTAAGACATTAACACTTGTCTGCCAGTATAAAGTTTGCTCCCTCGAGTTGCATCGTCAAAAAGCTATTAAAATTTCACAAGCAGCTCACCTTTAGATTAAAATACTTCTTACAACGGTTTTCAAATGAGGAATACATTTAATTTTTACTGTTGTAACTAAGATTGTAAAATGCGATTGTACTAGTGGCCAATAATGGCCTTCTAATAGACAAAGGACTTATCCAAAGCCAAAACATTATGAACCCACATTTAAAAAAAAAAGTACTCTATGATGTTCTGAGTGAACTAAAACTGTACAGCAAAAGTGTTCCGGTCCGATTTACTTTGTGTACTCTCCCGTTAATTTTTTCGCACAATCTGAATCTTTTATAAGCGATAAAATAAACTAACATAACAGTTTCTGAAACTAATAAGGAGTTAACACAAAGTGTGAAAATTTTAATGTGTGCCAATTGGTAAAGCGTCTGGGACGGTGTTCCAGGAGATGCAGGTTTAAATCCTTCTCGTGACTGTTATTTTCAATTTCACATTTTCTCACTTTGTGTTAATTTATATGGCTAAGCATGTCAAATACTAAAAAAATATAGAAAAATATCAAAATACTAATAAGGAGGTAAAGATTTTGTTCTGTATTTTAGCACTTGAGATGCTCAGCTACTTTAAATAAACAAATTATTTGTGAAAATGTGGAAAGAGAACTCTAATGCGAGCGGGAATCGCACCTGGGTCCCTTGCAAACACTTCCCCGGATTGGAAGAGAAGCAGGTTCGATGCCCGCTCGCACCAAAGCTCTCTTTTTCCACATTTTGACAAATAATTTGTTCTTTACATGAAACACAAAGTGAAAAATGTGAAATCGAAAATAACAGTCAGGAGCAGGATTTGAACCTGCATCTTCTCGATACCGTCCAGATGCTTTACCAATTCAGCCATCCTGACAATTGCTCCTGACTGCTAATTTCGATAACACATCATACTCAACGTCTTTGGGTGACGCCTGCGCCATCTGTCGGACGTATTTTCATACATTATACCGACCAGGTAAACTTAATTTTACAATTAAGATTTTTACCTAATAATGACGCAAACCCTATAAATATTTATATATATTTGTAGCATTTGACATGCTTAGCACTATACATTAAACACAAAGTGAAAAATGTGAAATCGAAAATAACAGTCAGGAGCAGGATTTGAACCTGCATCTTCTCGATACCGTCCAGATGCTTTACCAATTCAGCCATCCTGACAATTGCTCCTGACTGCTAATTTCGATAACACATCATACTCAACGTCTTTGGGTGACGCCTGCGCCATCTGTCGGACGTATTTTCATACATTATACCGACCAGGTAAACTTAATTTTACAATTAAGATTTTTACCTAATAATGACGCAAACCCTATAAATATTTATATATATTTGTAGCATTTGACATGCTTAGCACTATACATTAAACACAAAGTGAAAAATGTGAAATCGAAAATAACAGTCAGGAGCAGGATTTGAACCTGCATCTTCTCGATACCGTCCAGATGCTTTACCAATTCAGCCATCCTGACAATTGCTCCTGACTGCTAATTTCGATAACACATCATACTCAACGTCTTTGGGTGACGCCTGCGCCATCTGTCGGACGTATTTTCATACATTATACCGACCAGGTAAACTTAATTTTACAATTAAGATTTTTACCTAATAATGACGCAAACCCTATAAATATTTATATATATTTGTAGCATTTGACATGCTTAGCACTATACATTAAACAGAAAGTGAAAAATGTGAAATCGAAAATAACAGTCAGGAGCAGGATTTGAACCTGCATCTTCTCGATACCGTCCAGATGCTTTACCAATTCAGCCATCCTGCAGGTTCAAATCCTGCTCCTGACTGTTATTTTCGATTTCACATTTTTCACTTTGTGTTTAATGTATAGTGCTAAGCATGTCAAATGCTACAAATATATATAAATATTTATAGGGTTTGCGTCATTATTAGGTAAAAATCTTAATTGTAAAATTAAGTTTACCTGGTCGGTATAATGTATGAAAATACGTCCGACAGATGGCGCAGGCGTCACCCAAAGACGTTGAGTATGATGTGTTATCGAAATTAGCAGTCAGGAGCAATTGTCAGGATGGCTGAATTGGTAAAGCATCTGGACGGTATCGAGAAGATGCAGGTTCAAATCCTGCTCCTGACTGTTATTTTCGATTTCACATTTTTCACTTTGTGTTTAATGTATAGTGCTAAGCATGTCAAATGCTACAAATATATATAAATATTTATAGGGTTTGCGTCATTATTAGGTAAAAATCTTAATTGTAAAATTAAGTTTACCTGGTCGGTATAATGTATGAAAATACGTCCGACAGATGGCGCAGGCGTCACCCAAAGACGTTGAGTATGATGTGTTATCGAAATTAGCAGTCAGGAGCAATTGTCAGGATGGCTGAATTGGTAAAGCATCTGGACGGTATCGAGAAGATGCAGGTTCAAATCCTGCTCCTGACTGTTATTTTCGATTTCACATTTTTCACTTTGTGTTTAATGTATAGTGCTAAGCATGTCAAATGCTACAAATATATATAAATATTTATAGGGTTTGCGTCATTATTAGGTAAAAATCTTAATTGTAAAATTAAGTTTACCTGGTCGGTATAATGTATGAAAATACGTCCGACAGATGGCGCAGGCGTCACCCAAAGACGTTGAGTATGATGTGTTATCGAAATTAGCAGTCAGGAGCAATTGTCAGGATGGCTGAATTGGTAAAGCATCTGGACGGTATCGAGAAGATGCAGGTTCAAATCCTGCTCCTGACTGTTATTTTCGATTTCACATTTTTCACTTTGTGTTTAATGTATAGTGCTAAGCATGTCAAATGCTACAAATATATATAAATATTCTTTACATGAGGTAAAGAATTACAATATAGATATACCATTATGTTATGTCTCAAATATATGTTAGTTATCGATATGATTTTGACAAAGAAGATTCACGTTAAATTGTACAGTATATAATAAAGTATTAGTAAAATCGCTTTTCTGTTTGTAATATCTATAGTACAAAATTATTTGTGATCATGGCTTAACGACTATTGCAAAAATATTGTTAGTGGAATCAATTCGTGAGATTCCAGTAACAGATTCATAAATCAACTTGTTTAGTGCTGATAGCTCTAATAGTAACCATTACTACGGTACCTTAGTAAGTTTGTCGAGATCCTCAGATATATAATGACTATTTTGGGGTCAAACAATCTTGGATGTAAATAAAATTATAAGTAAGAACTTAGTATGAAACTCAAAACCCTATATTAATATAAGAAATTTGTATGGTTATATTTTACCCTATGTGACCTCGGCTATATCATCATTTAATAATAGCTACTATGTAGTCAAGTAATGGCTTATTATAAGTAGCCTAAAAAATAAAGTTACTAAACACAAAGTAACAGTCACGAGCAAATATAGTGACTGTTATTTTTGATTTCATATTATCGCACTTTCTGTTCTTTCGATCATGTCAAATATCATCCAAAAATCAAATAATTCAAAAAAAGAATAAAAAATACTTTAGTAACCTTCCATTAGGAGCTCCAATTTTCCAAACTCAGGCCTATGCTTAACATTACACCACCGAAGGAATGTAACATAGTTCCAGTGGCCCGCCAATAAAGGCGGAGAGACGGCACACGGCGGGTTTCTTAAGTGGGTGCAGGCCCCGCACTACCCTGGTCGTTGCCCCGAACGATAGGGTGTGTGGTTAGGAACATTTTTTCCCGCCTTAACAAAAAAAAAGGCCTGTTCAGCATGAACAGTATGCAAAACTCGTTGTGTAACTATACCAAGTTTGCAACTTCTAACGTGTATCCTTTTTTTTCATCCACTAAATAAACCCGCCGTGTGCCGTTTCTCCGCCTTTATTGGCGTACCACTGGAACTATTTTACATTCCTTCAGTGGTCCGCCAGCGGATAAACTTGGATCCTGGGTTTAAAAGTTGTACCATGCAAAAAGTATTCGCTTATATTACACTTTCATCTACATTACATTGTCACAATCCTTTGGGCCTAACCAAGTTATATTCTATGATCGCTAACGCTATAGAAAACTATTATAAGGCATGGGAATTTGATATCTTTAATGATATCTATAACGATAAATCACGTGAATTAACGTTAGACATGTCAAATTTCCATACATATAGTTTTCTATTGCGTTAGCGATCATAGAATGCAACTTGGCCCACTGGCGTGTTTTATTTATCGAATATCACATAACAAAATACTTTTTATGAGTGTAAGGATATAAAAGAAATTGAGTTATATATTATAATCATTTATTTTTATTCCTTTCTTATTTTGCAAGAAGATTGTTTTTAACGTACTAATCTGGCAATTTACATGAGAGGTATAATGTATGAACGTATCTTTTTACTTACATTGTTCTGCTGTGTGGCGATTAAGTAAAAAAAGTGGTTTCGGGGGCTTAATCAGCTATGTTTTTTTTGTCTAAGGTGGTAAACATTTAGATACCACACAGGGTTAACCACTGAAGGATAGCTGAAGAATGTCACACAGTTCCAGGGGTCCACCACTACAGACGGAGAGACGATTTTATACCAAAACTAAAAATTGATAACCGTGACTTTGTCTGCATTGCTTATTATGTGCTTCAAAATATCGTTATTTCTTTTAAAGCTTTAAGAACTTTATATTAAATAAAGATATCGCAAAGACCCATAGACTTTTTTTTGTTTAGGCGGGAAAAAATATACCTAACCGCACACCCCATCGTTCGGGGCAACGAACAGGGTAGTGTGGGGACCTCACCCACTTAAGAAACCCACCGTGTGCCGTCTCTCCGCCTGTGTTGGCGGCCCACTGGTACTATGTAGGATTAATTCAGTGGTCCGCCGGCGGCAAAATCGACCTATAGCCTAAGAAATAAAACTTACAAAACTTAACGGAAATCTATCCAGTAGCTTTTTCGTGATGCGCGCCCAACGACAGACCTCTTTCATTTTATTTATATACATACACATATACATATGATATAGAAATGTATTAATGTAGGTATATTAATATCCAATTAAAACTAATGAGATAGATCCCGTCATCCTCAACAGAACATCCTGTTTGCGTAGTACCATTGGTTCATGTGAATGCATTCTCGTGTTGTTTAAATGACACCGGGTCTATAACTTATGTGTAAGTTTAGAGTTACTAATATTATTTAATAGTAACTAAGAGCTGTCATTTATTGATACTAACATGCAGTTAGGAAGCTGATACGAGAATAAATAATAATTATAGTTACACTTCTATCTCGGAGAGCAAACATAACCACATTTCGTATTTTTCGTTTGTAAAAATACAAGTAATTTTGAATAAGCATTTTGACGTCTACCAAGCATAATTATATTCATAAACCAGACCTCACTACGAGTTGGTTAGTCATGTATCTACTACGCTAACGATATTTATTTAAAATCATTGTGCCTTTTAATAAAACATGATACTAAAATTTGAGATCCGAAAAGGATTTCATTTACATGAATTCAAGAGTACTTATAGAAGCTGATGGAATGAATTCTCAATTATATTGGACAGATCAAGTTTAAAGAAAGCTGAAAGCCCAAAAACCATAAGAGAATATATAATATTTATTTTATATCTCTGACTATCGAGGAGTGAAATCAGATAATTATTGCCGATCAATACAATTAGGTTTTAAAATGGCAAATTTATCAGTGATCTCGATACATACGACGGTACGCTCAACGATAATGTCACTTATTATTTGATTATAAGTACACATGCTTTACAAAGAGTTACAAAAACAGCTGCCTTGTATTTTTACAGAAACATATGCAGCTTACAATAATAGCACATAAATCGATATGTATAATGTAACATAATTAAAAAATGTAATGGGAGATAAAATTAATTATTTTGCCTTTTTGAAGATCGTCTTTAAGTAAGTAGAATTATTACATAAGGATTTATATTGAATATTCAAGGAAGCTATAGTGTTTAAATGTAAAGCAAGCACCACTTTAATAATTTATTAGCTAATTAATCGTTTGCATAGATTGCTTTAATTGCAATACTAATGTCTAATTAACTTGATAGCAGGAAGCATTTGCATGTTTCTAGTACTAAGAACTTACGACCGCTAAACATTTTCGTGAGAATCTAATCTTTAAGGATCTTGTATGTGTACCTAATTTGAGATTATTTTAATAGGTAGTACAATTTTCGCGAATAAATTTTAAGATTAGTAGAATAATTAAGTTATCCTATTAGGTTTTAGAGGCTTCTTCACTTTTATTTAAAATTAGTCTTAACCCGCGTCCTCGCCACAAATAAAAGTTATATCTTAGGTTCGTTATATACCTAGTAACAACACACGTATATTTTTAAGTCTAATCAAGAGCTATCAATAAAAAAAACCATCAAAATAGGTCCTGTAGTTTTTGTGCAATACGCAAACAAACAAACAGATGAATAAAAGTCCTAAAAAAATAGTTTAGTATTCAGAGATGTCTAAATAGCCTATTAAACAGCAATTTTTTCTCCCATTCTTTCCCACGGGTGTCGTATGAGGCGACTAAGGTAAGTAAGCAATTATCATCCATTGCATGACTGGTGGTAGGGCTGGGCACCAAGTGGGAGTAGTCTCTTAGTATCAGACCCAAGCGGGTTGGTACCACTATCTCCCGTGTGACCGGCCATGAAGCACATCGTTGCGTTTTGGCTGTAGCAGGAGATAGTCGTTTATTCTTTTATTGTTTAATTTCATACCAGTGAAATGAAATGGTGAGCAGCGGCTTGACAATACTCGGTATAGTCGAGTCCATGAGTGACGGTTACCATTTACCATCAGATGGGCCGTGGTTCGTCTGCCACTACATGCAATAAAAAAAAATATCTTAAATGTACAGACATAGCTCTCACTTAGACATGGAATTTGATATCTTATTCACCGTCATAATCAACCAACGATAGTCCATTGGGGGACACTCCCACGCCATTCTTCCCTGTTCTAGGTCAGGGGTCTCCAAACTACGGCCCGCGGGCCATATCCGGTCCGCCAGTGTCATCAATATGGCCCGCGACAACCAATGTCTTATTGTTGTTACTGTTGCTGTGATAAGTTGAAAAAAAATCCGTAATCTGGTACTCATAGCATAAGTGTGAAGCTTAGTTTGGGACCAGAGGTCGTTGTGTGAAATGTCCGTAAATATTTATTATTTATTTATTAAATAATTTTTGTTGCATGACAGAATAGAAAGATATAACTTAGGAAGAATGGTTTTTAATTAATAATTATATAGTAAGTTGAGTAAGTGCAGACCACTGTCGCGACAGTCCATATGTTTACCACTAAATCATTAATTTAAATTACCAGTTTACGTCTGCGTAATTAGGCAACTTAAATGCCTTTTGTGTTTCCAAGACGTAAAAGTATTATCTATGTGCACCTAATTTACTTTAAACATAAGTTCTAAACTTCACCTACAATTTCTGTTTCTGTCTCCAGATAGTAATGAAATGTGTTTTACTGAGCAATAAATGTAAATTCAGTTTACTTTAAGGCTTTAGTTTTAAATTACAAAATGCAAATTAGCTATGTTGCTTAGAGGATAATATCATTGAGATTTATATTGCTGTCTTCGCATTGATGTCACAAGACTGCCAGCTTTGAACGTTAGTATATCACAAACATCTACATTCTAATCTATACTATAAAGCTGTAAAATAGATATATGTCTGTACATTTAAGATATTTTAGAAAAAAATACTAATAGGCTATATAGGCGTGTCTAAACACAAAACGACTTTTTTAGATTTTTTGTCCGTTTGTCTGTTTATCTGTTTGTTTGTTCGCGCATCACGCAAAAGCTACGGAACGGATTTTGATGCATCTTTTTTTATTTGGTAGCCCTTGATTAGACTTATAAACTGGTATGCATTTTATCCCGCTACTATACCGGGAACCTAAGATATTACCTAAAAAAACTACGTGTTTTACTGCATTGAAGCCGCGGGCAAAGGCTAGTGAGTCTATAAATGCTGACGTGAAAGGTTTTCCATTACTTATGGTGGACGTCCATTAGTCCGCACGCACGCGCCGTATGCATCGCATTGAACGCATTTGTCGAAAGGGTGTGTCCATTGCTTCAGCATTATGCTGATGTCAAACTTTTGCTGATGAGGTTGCCATTACTTAAAAAGTGGTTGCCGTGTTTTGTGGTAAAACCTGAAAAATTGCCGTGTCTCATACAAATTTAATCAAAAATACTAGCGATGTGAATTCAATAATCAACTAAAGTGTGAAGTCCAATGGTGCTATAGGTTGTATTAAATTACGTTATTGAGTAGCTGTATCCCACGACTTAATGCGTTTTGTGAGGGTACCCTGATTGACGATTATAATGCCTTGTACCGTGTTTTTTCAAATGGCACCAAATACCGTATAATACGGCAATTGTCATGTCAATGGCAACACTGGATGGCATACGTCTAGTTTGTATGGTTTAGGGTTGGCGATTCTTCTGGCGCTTAGATGAAGAATAATATAGACTCGCTACTATTTTGACATTAAGGATGAAGAAAAGGATGCACATATTAGGTTTTACCAAGAGTGAGAGAGACACAGGTATAAGTATATTTATCCTTTTTGCGTATGCGTCAGTTGTATTTGGACCCAATGAACTAGGTCCAAACAATAAGGTGGCCAACCGTTCCCATCATCAGTATGTAAGCTTGTTTTTGTATTGACGTAATAAAAATCTTTATTAATCACGTCATATACGCTAATATTACATGTTCTAATACATTTTAAGCAAAATATAAGCATAACTCCAATTTCTTTTGTCCTGTCATTCTTTTATCCGGCTAAAACAGGTAGTACATTTTTAGTCAACAAAGTTATAATCATAGTTATCTTTCAAAATTATTCCGGTTATCTATTGCTATCTCGACACTGCATACGCTGATAGCTTGTCTATAATATCCTTCGTCTAAGTTCTGGCGAAAGATTGATTTATGTATAAATTATTAAATAAGGTTGGATACCCAAAAAAATAGAGTTCAAAAAAGGCGATCCTCCAAATTCGATCCTTCTATTGACTTGTATTATTTTATAGCTATTTAAAAAAAATATAATATGAACAACACGAATTAATCTGTCGATACTTACTCGGTATCGAAACGTAAGTACTTGGTATCAAATCAGACTACGTGATTTCTCTCTCGCTCGGTTCCTGTACTTTAGTTATAGAAACGCGCCAGCTGAACCCGCTCGAGGTCATTAATCTCCATAAATTTAAATTCAAATTAAAAAATACCTTTATTTCATAGGCTTATTATATAGGTAGCACTTAAAATCGTCAAAGTTACTAAAACCTAACACGAGAGCTTGCGGCAAGTGGATCCGCAATATTACGATTACAAACGCCACAAGCGGACGGATTCCGTAGTAAGGCTTTTCTTGAGAAGAGGCCAGCAAGAAACTTATGAGCCAATGCCTCATGAAAATGAAATTTCAATGGAGATGGAAACGCTTCCATACATTTTTGGACCCAGGTGGTAACAAGATGAAAGTTGCACCATTTGGAAGTTTACATCGAAACATTTCATAATATAAAATTTTGTTAGATTTGGCAATCTACGAACCAAGATATAGAAGATTATATAAAAGTGAGGTTAAGTATCAAACTACACCCACTTAGTGTCATCATAACATTTAAAAGCCATACATTTAAGGTAGTTATAGATATCGTTCGTTTCGCTAGGTGAGTGACAGCGCCGGAGCCACAAACCCCCTCCCTATCCTCCCCTTGTTACTCCTAATTATCCTTCCTAACCTCTCTTCAGTATCCTTTAAGAGAATACTCTTCCTATTAACCTCCCTCTGCACCTCCTAACCCTTTTCTTGGAAACTAAACATTTAGTTTTAATTTTATTTATCAATCCAAATGAGCATTCATTCTATTGTAAATCGACTAAAGTAATCGATTTCCTTCATCATTTCTTTTTTAATGATTTTTTGATTTCTAGATTGCAAAATAAGCTAGATTTTTGAATTTTATATTAGAAAAATATTGCCAATTTTTTAAAGAATATTTCAACTTGTTAAATTCAGGCCCAAAAATCCCACCACTGAAGGAATGTAACGTAGTTCCAGTGGCCTGCCAATAAAGCGTAGAGACGGCACACGGCGGGTTTATTTAGTGGGTGAGGGCCCCACACTACCCTGTTCGTTGCCCCGAACGACGGGGTGTGCGGTTAGGAACATTTTTTCCCGCCTTAACAAAAAAAAAAGAAAGGTTCAAAAATCCCATTCTCCTTTCTTATAATGTTTAAATTGTTATGGTACTTAATTGTAATGGGAAACCAGCTTAATATGCCAATAAACCCTTGCTATACAAAAAGACTTATAACATAAAACACCATTATGATACCAAGCATAAAATTAATATTGCATTTTTTTTTATTTGTATGTTGTTATTTTTTTTTTATTTGTTTGTTGTTATTTTTCGTCATTTCTCATGATAAAATTGCAATAAAATGCCTTTAAATTTAAATTAATATGACAATTGCGACCCACTTTCCTTTATATAGTCCCCCTGTGTCCCCTGAAGGCCAAAAGGTAGCCGACCCATGGCCTAGGTTATAAACTAATTATTAAGTTTATGGGCGCGTCTCGCCAATAAACGTTAAAATTTGGCGAGTACATTGAAGCTTACAATTTGTACTATGTCATTGAGATAAATAAATTAAAAAAAAAAACCATCTGGAAATCAGAACAACGACAACCCTAGGTGAAACTAAGCGAAAAATGCGGATGACGTCATCCGCATTTAACCAGATAGCTAATATATGCCTGACTGCGGCGCGTGCTTGCGGAAGAGCGAACGCAGTGCGAACGAAAATGCCTGCCTGCGTTGCCTACGGCGCGGATAAATGGACGTGTAGCTTTAGTAGATACTCTTTACTCAAATCATCAATCTTACACGATTATTGAATCGTCAATCATTAAATAAAGTCCGGTGATTTAAACTAAAAAAAATTACTAGTAGTGGTGGTAGAGCGTGGCTTGCCTCAGCATGAATGTGCCGGCTATCTCGGGGAAGTACTATCCTCTCACAGAAGATCGGCGTAAAACAACGGTAGGTATGTACTCTTACTGTTGTATTTTGTATGGTGAGTAAGAGCGCTGGACATATAAACCCCTTTCAATCTCCTATTCTTCCTCCTCCAAGGGTGCCGTGTGCGGCCGGCTTTAGAATTGTAAATGGACCTCCCAACCCATGGGAGTCGTAAGAGCCGACTGAGGGAATGCCGGGGGAGTGGGCAGCAGCACTCCCTCGAGTATTAATAACACCCACTGCCAACCCGCCTGCCAAGCGTGGCGTTTACAGCACTATCCCCTCTTGGGGAGGCCTATCTCCAGCAGTGAACGTCGAAAGGCTGATGGATTTATGGATTCTTCCTCCTTCCTATTCTTTCCTTAGAGTTTGGTAATGTTGCTAACATCTATTATATAGGCTACGGTAACCGCTTAAGAGGACATGCATGCATTTTTGTCAACATTGTGGTATAAAAAAAATTATTTCAATTACACCTCACGTAAAGCCTGCTCCTCTGTAAATTATTACCTATTGTTTGGTGAAGAAAAATATCGTGAGGAAACGTGAGGTGTCAATCCACGCTGGGTGGTGCATTATTGTTTAAATCCTTGTATCCCTCTGAAAGAAGACTCGTCCCCAATAGTGGGACAGTGGAACAGCAAAGTTTTGTGAAAAAATATATATCAATCATTACCATAACGACAAGAGTGACGCAGTGGTTTGAGTGGCCGTATTGTCCTAAACAGGATTCTTGTGTTATGAGTTTGATTTTTTGCCGTGTGTCTCTTCATATGGGGATCGTAAAAGCCGACTGAGGGATTACCGGGAGACCGGGCAGCAGCGTTCCCTGTGTACTGTAAACATCCTCTGCGAACGCCAACCCGCCTGCCATGCCACGATTATGATAAAAACCCCTATTTTGGGGAGGCCTATGTCCAGCAGTGGAAGATGAAAGGCTGATGGATGGATGGATGGATGGAGTTTGATTTCGACCCGGATAAATATGCCAGAAAATTATAGTTGGTAAAATCATTGTAATTGTCTTTTTAACGGAAATACATTACCTCTTGTCATTGGACCCCAAGGTACTTGCCACAGTCTTGTCTGTTTTAAACATTTGTCAAACATTTCGATTTATCTTTAGAGAGTTTAGAATTTTAGTTTAGGCATATAGATTAACATAAAGTGCGAAATTGTGAAATCGAAAATAAAAGCCGCGGGCAATACTGTATCACTGAATTAATGTCACACCAATGGCCCGCCAATATGGAAGAGCCAGGCCCAGGCCAGGCGGAGAGTCGGCGTGTTTATTTAGTGACTGAGTGCCCCACTACCCCGTACGTTGCCCCGAACTACAGGGCGTACGGTTAGGTAATTTCTTCCCGCCTTAACAAAAAAAAAGGATTTAAACCTGCGGCACCCTAATTGTTCTCCTGGAAAACCGAGTCCAAATATAACCGAAGACAATGAGTGTTTTTTCGTGTATTAATAGTCCAGAGTGCAAATTCAGCCCCGTGACATCCTCACGGCTGAATTTGCAAAGCATACCAGACGATTTGCCAGGAGATGCAGATTCATGACTTTTATTTTAGATTTCATATTTTCGCACTTTGTATTAATTTACATAATATTTTAGCTAAATATTAAGTATAGGTGACCCGACAATGACCTGAGTACCTACTGCATAATAGCTAAGTCGCTCCCAGTACTAAAACACCACGGGATATTTTGTTAAACGTATACCATCCCATAGGCGTCAATATCAGTATTTCTATGATTTTAAATACTAATAAAATTCTAGAAATTACTTCGAAATTTTACAAATAAAATAATGCAAAATTTAAGAAGTAAGCGGACACCTATAATTAAACATGTAAATAACTAAATTTAATGTGAATTTCTTTTACGTACCTGCCGGCAATGGCCATCGATTTCCTCAATTTGCGGTCAGTAACATTATAAACATTGTAAGTACGGTGATTATCAACTATTCAACTATACTAGATTCGGCGCACAGCTTCGTCTACGTGGTCTTCAGAATTAAGTTAAAATAGCTGCTACCCGCGACTTTAGTTATTTTCTTATCTTGTGGTACCCTAATTGTTTTCCAAAATAAAAGTTGCCTAATGTTGATGACAGTATATAGCTATAAGCTATTTTTCTATTTTCCTTCTGAGTTCAATTCCAAATGTCACGTAAACAAAATCGCATGTGGAAACTAGTGCATAATCATAATTAACGTATAACTTTAGCTATGACACTAGAGAGTATAAATATGGGGATCCATGGGCAAAGCTGAGTGCAGATGGCGTTATCGGCGAGATGGCCAATGTCAAATTGTATTTTTTTTATTGTTAACGGTGGCAGACGAGCAAACGGCCCACCTGATGGTAAGTAGTAACCGCCGCTCATAGACTTTGGCAACACCAGGGGCACAGCCAAGCCACCGCCTACCGTGGGTAAAGTGCTGTTCTCAAACCTCGTTTAAAGAGGGACAAGTCGTAACGCTGGGGAAACACCGCAGCAGGAAGTTCATTCTAGAGCTAACACGTACGAGGTATAAAAGAACGCTGAAAACGAACCGTCTTGGACGTGATCGTCTTCATGTGATATGGATGAATCCGTCGTATGGGAATACGGCGTTTCGTGGTCCGGTGGTAAAACGGCGATGTTGGTAACACCTCAAACAGTTACTCAGAGTACTCCCCGTTGAAGAGTCGATAGAGCACACAGAGAGCCCCAAAGTCTCTCCGCCGCCCCAATGACTCCAGCTCATCTGTGAGATTGGGATCATCGATAATCCGAACAGCAAGCCTTTGCAGGGAGTCAAATGGGTTGAGCTGGTATTTTGGTGCGCCTGCCCAGAGATGTGAACAGTACTCCACGTGAGGGCCGACTTGTGCTTTAGGTGCGTAGAGTTGAATTGAACCAAGTTCTTTTCTCCCCATTCCGGGGCCCGCCATAGAGAGCGGTCGACTTCAGACACAAGTTGGGTCCGCCTCTCCTCCAGCATGTTCCGAGGGACTTTCTGATGGCCGGTATATCGCACATCACCCGTACTGTCATCCGCATAGCAATGCATACTCTCTATCGAGAGTGAGTCATTGATATGCAGGATGACCAGCGTTGGGGAGAGTACTGAGTCTTGACGAACGCCAGTATTAATCTCCATGCTATCAGAGCAGCATCCGTCTACAACGACTTTGATGCTGCGACCATGGAGGAAGCTGGCGATCCATTTGCATAGCCCCTCGGGGATTCCGTATGATGGTAACTTCGATAGAAGGACCCTATGCCAGACCCTGTCAAATGCGTTCGTGATGTCCAGGCTGAATGCCAAAGCCTCATCCCCTCTCCCCCTCCAAGGCCTCTGCCCCGATGAATGAGATATTGTCCGTGTGGTGACGGACTAAGAATACAATTCAGACGGGCTTCGTGGCGTAGTCGGTAGTGTAACCGACTTCCATGCACGAGGTCGTGGGTTCGATTCCCACTCAGGACAATTATTTGTGTGATGAACACAGATATTTGTACTGCGTCTATGTGTTTTCTATTTATTATATGTACGTATTTACAAAAAAAAAGTAGTATATGTATTATATGCGTAATCTGGTACCCATAGCACAAGCGTTAATCTTAGTTTGGGACCAGAGGACGTTGTGTGAAAATGTCAGTGAATATTTATTTATTTATTTAAGAATATAATTGTCACCACCCCATTCTTTCCCACGGCTGTCGTATGAGGCGACTAAGGGAAGTAAGCAATTATCATTCATTGCATGACTGGTGGTAGGGCTGGGTACCAAGTGGGAGTAATTACTTGGTATCGGGCTCGAGCGGATTGGTACCACTATCTCCCGTGTGATCGGCCATGAAGCACATCGTTGCCTTTTGGCTGTAGCAAGAAATAGCCGTTTATTCTTTCATTTCATATCTGTGAAATGAAATGGTGAGCAGCGGCTTGATAATGCTCTCTGTATAGTTGAGTCTATGAGCGACGGTTACCATTTATCATCAGATGGGCCGTGGCGCGTCTGCCACTACATGCAATAAAAAAAAGGTACACGAGTAGATCACCGCAGACCGACCTTGATGAATCGTATTGACGATCACTGATCAGCTCGTGATCCTCAAGGTACTGCAGAAGTCAGCGGTTGATAACACAGGGATTTTATCGCGTGTATCGCATGTATCCGTCGTGTGGGGCTGGCTCCGCCATGTGGGGCCGGCTTTAGAATTGTCCCACCCCTCTCTACCCACGGGAGTCTTAAGAGCCCACTGAGGGAATACCGGAGGAGTGGGCAGCAGCACTCCCTCAAGTAATAATAACATCCACTGCGATGGCCAACCCGCCTGCCAAGCGTAGCGATTACGGCATTATCCCCCATAATGAGCAGCACAGGACCGCTGGTTGTGGCGTTCTCTTGGGGAGGCCTATGTCCAGCAGTGGACGTCGAAAGGCTGATAGATGGAGGGATGGATGGTTATCGCGATTGGCCTGTAATTAGACGGGTCGGACCAATCACCCCTTTTAGGAATCGGCTGATTATGAGCTACCTTCCACGAAGTAGGAATTCTGCCGGTACTGTATGAAAGGCGGAACAAGCGCATAAGGACGGGAGTCAACTCAGGGGCACCCGTTCGAAGAATCACCGCAGGGATGCTATCCAGCCCACTCGACTTAAGGACGTCCACCAGTAGCAGCTTCCGCCTGACCGCAACTTGCGTAATGCGGATTTCAGGCATGGAGCTTTCACACCGTGGGATGGTGGGCGGTGTGGCCGCTCCGGCGTCCAAAGTCGAGTTTGAGGCAACGAGTTGGCCCAAGAGATCGGCCTTCTCTTTGACACTATGGGCCAAATTGCCATCCAGTTTCCGCAGTGGTGGGAGACCAGACTGGCAAAAGTTGCCTTGGCGAGTGACCAGAAAGCTCGGCTCCCAGTCGGATAGCTTGCAAGTCGCCAGCCAATTCTGGCAACGTGTTCTGCCTTGGCTTCGGCAATAGCCCTCATGTTAGACCAGGAAGCAGCATTAAATTTCCACTTTTTCTCTTTGGCGTTCGGATCCCGGCTTTTCCTGGCCCTATTCCAGGCCAGGTATGCGGACTGCTTCTGGCGTGCAGTCGTCCTACAGGCTTAAAAAGTTAAGTTGCTTTGTTTGCCTGAAAATTGTTTGCCACTTTTTGTGTTTAATCCGGTTGATCAGTGATGTTGTTAAAATGTGAATCTACCTGGAAGATTAAAGCATTGAAAGACGATATACTGTGTAGCGTATAGCCTTTTCCACACTTTTTTAATGTAGGATTTTTGGGAAATAAATGTACAGCGGGGTTATTACATTTTATTATCTACAGCACACAGAGGCATATTAGGAGACAAGTAAAATTTACCAAACAAATTGCTCCGCCTGATCGCACGTTGCGTACCTAATGCGGATTTCAGGCATGGAGCTTTCACACCGTGGGATGGTGGGCGGTGCGGCCGCTCCGGCGTTCAAAGTCGAGTTTGAAATTGTATGGAAATTACAGTTTTCAATGGAAATGTCAATAATAAACCATCTATTTAGATATTTTTATATATATTTCAAAGTTAAAATTATGAAATCGAAAATAACAGTCACGACGTCACATTTTTGACTTTGTGTTTAATGTATAGTGCTAAGCATGTCAAAAGCTAAAAATATATATAAAAATATCTAAATATTTATAGGATTTGCGTCATTATTAGGTAAAAATCTTAATAGTAAAATTAAGTTTACCTGGTGGGTACAACGTATGAAAATACTGCCGACAGATGGTGCCGGCGTCACCCAAAGACGATAAGTATGAATGTGTTATCGAAATTAGCAGTCAGGAGCAATTGTCACGATGGCTGAATTGACAAAGCATCTGGACGGTATCCAGGAGATGCAGGTTCATATCCTGCTCGTGACTGTTATTTTCGATTTCACATTTTTCACTTTGTGTTTAAATACACCATCTGCTGTGAAATAAGGGTAGTAAACTTCCCCATTGGGGAAGCAATAATTCAACAATTTTTTTTAAATACTTGAATCCATCCTATTGCATATTTGTCATAAGACGGCGGCCAATTACCTATTACTTAATCTCAGAGCTGCCAATCATAAGTCAATGATCTCTTAGTTATCGAATATAATGTGCTGGTAACTTGTCATCTGTCAAATTAGTCGAATACGTGACAAGCGCCGACAAAAACTATGTGCATAAGATTTTGATCTAGTCATAATGAACTCGAATTGATTCATCATCTAAACTTGTTAAAATTTATTTTTAAACATTTGACATGCACGGCTACTTTATTAAAGCTTTTATTGAACATGGAAAGTTCACAGGTGCTTTTTTATTCATATATGTGGTCATCCACAAAATTCGTCTTCTTAAATAATTATGTTTAACTGCCTCTATGGTGCAGCGGTAGTGTGAGTGACTGCCGATCATGAGGTCTCGGGTTCGATCGCCGGGTCGGGCAGAGTTATTGAGCTTTTTCGTAAAATTAAAATATTCTCAGTAGTAGCCCGGAGTTTGGAATTGTGCCCGGTAGACGGCAATAGGCTCGCCCCCTATTATCGTAGGACTCAAACATAGCTGGCGAACCGTGGATATGTAATACACCTCTGCTGACCCCTTCGGGAATACAGGCGTGATGCTATGTTTAGGTACTATGAGATATTTTAGAATTGTTTAGGGTTGGAAAAGACAATAGATTGCCAATTTGTGTCATAAAATGGCCTTCCGCTGCTTACTTTTCGACCTCGTAGAAAGAATCACATCTCGTTCCTCAGGTGGCAAACCCTTTGTATTTGCTCCGTGGGCAAACCACTTTGGCATTGTTTACCTGTCTTTAATAACAATCTAATTCTCAGATAAAAAATGTTATAAGTAGTGCTTTCTCTATTTAAACAGTATGTGTAGGTAAAGGAGACAGATTTGTTCTCTAAAGCTATTATTTTTGTTGGTTTGTTTTGTACGCTTTCATGATGTTACTATTTGACAGATAATCATGAAATGTATTTGTCCCCAAAAAATGGACCAATTCCGATTGATAATAAACTACTTAATATCTTTACTTATGTAAATATTCACACAACAAGTCACCGTATACCTGCTTATAATTTATTAATGTCGTGTAGCTTCTTTCAAATAATTGATTAAATTGATTAATAAATAGACATTAACATCGATCTTTGTAGAACATTGAACTTAACGTAAAAAAAATACTAGAAGTTATTGTCCTTTGATTGAAAAACCAGCGTAATTAATGCTATGTAGTTTTCTACTAGTGCGAGGCAAAAAATACATTAAAATATTATAATACTCTTTATTTTGAAACTATGTACTTATTATTTATCTACAAAGATAAACACATCAATTATCGTATAATTTACAAAACAACTTTTATTTTACTTACGTATATAATTTTATGTAAGTACCGTGATCCAAATTCCATAAAAAACAACGTTATATTGCTTTTATCTTTAGTTATTAAATAGCCAAACTTATTAATGTTCTATAAATACATGTACTTACCTAAAATGATTATTAAGTAGATATGTTATAAAGCAGTCATATAAGTACCGGATATAAAACAATTTTTTTATAGATTTTTTTTATTGCATTAAGTTGCAGACGAGCCACGACCCATCTGATGGTAAATGGTTCACAGCCAAAACGTAACGATTTGCTTCATGGTCGGTCACACGGGAGATGGTGGCACCACCCCGCTCGGGCCCGATACCAGGTGAGTAGGTACTTCCACTTGGTACCCAGCCCTACCACCAATCATGCAATGGATGATAATTGCTTACTTCCCTTAGTCACCTCATACGACACCCATGGAAAAGAATGGGGTGGTGACACTTGTATTCTTAGTCCGTCCCCACACGGACAAAAAACATATATATAATACAAAAACATGCATCGTACGACATTTATCAATTCAATAATTATATTTGTCAAGGAAGTCTAAGCAATATACATTTTTGTACAAATTTCTAAAGCACTAAACGTGTTCAGTTCTATGTTTTGACATATAAGGGAAAGTTGGGGAGCCCCGGACGGCGGGTAACCCCGGACATTTAAATTTCAAATTAACTAAATGCGTTGCATACAAAATTCGTTGTTGTAAATGTGTGCCCTTTAGAGTAGAAAAGAAAAACACAATTCAGTTGCAACGTAAGCACCGAGAAAATTTGTCGTAAGTGAAATAAAAAAATTTCGTTGCTCCTGTCAAAATTCATTGCAGGTTATCAATTACAATATGTAAGTGTGCATTCTTGTATGTCGTTCAATGTTTTAGGAAATTTTATATATTTAAAGTTTCTAATAGTATTTCCAACAATTGTTCTACAATTTAAGAGATATTATGTTTAAATACGTTATATGAAAACGATCGGGTACCCCCGGACACGCTAATGTCGGGTACCCTCAAACATGGTTTTACGTAATGAATTATGCAATATTGTTTTAAAAAACTATAATCGTATAATTTAGGTATTATCATTTTGTTTATATATGGAGCGTATCTTAAAATGTTGTTACTATCGTTGCAAAACGACTTGCAATATACTGAAATTTAAGGGAAGACCCAGTGAAAGATTAAAATGGGGTAAAATAAATTGAAAGAAGCAATGCAAAAACTGGACCGTTGAAGATTGTGTTCATATAGATGCATCGGATTTTTATTGTAATTGCAATGTTTGTAAGGGCAAATAACGTTTGGGACATCATTGATTACTGTGTCCGGGGCTACCCGCCTTTAGAATGTGTGATAATTGATTAGTGTTGTGTAATTCATATATTATATAAGTCCTAATTTTATGTTAATTATAAAATAAAGACGGAAATTTCGATCCTTTGTTTTTTATTTGCAATTTACTCAAATGTCTGGGGCTACTCGATCTTCCCCTACATAACATGACACAGTACTAACCACAAAAATATGTAGATAGACCTATACATACGGGTACCTACACGAACCAATAAAAATACATTAATACGATGGGAAAAAAAGCATAACCAGTCATCGGCCATATTAACGACACCTAATAAAGTATTGGAATCTGAAACCGACAATTTGATTTTTTGTTGTCTGTTATTTCAATTTAATATTCTTTAACTAGTTTATAAATGCTCGTATTAAAATTATAAACAGACGCAAATTTATAAGAGACTTTTACACTGTCTTTTTTTTATAGGTATAGTGAAAAGAGATTATATACTAAAAAAAAAACATAGCATCACGCCTGTATTCCCCGAAGGGGTAGGCAGAGGCATATTACACACCCACGACTCCGCCAGTTAGTCCCACGTAATAGGGGGCGAGCCTATTGACGTCTACCGGGCACATTTCCAAAATCCGGGCTGCTACTGAGAATAAAAAATTGTAATTAGGGTATATACTATTTTCACTAAAAATAATAATGCAGTAAAGTATGAAGAGAACTTAAATATTTTAAGTTCTCTTCATACTTTAAAAATACCTATAACTAGCTGTCCCGGCGATCTTTATACCGCCTAAAACAATATTTTTCTTAAATTTAGTATTAGCTAATATATATAAGAAAATTAACTATGTTCATAATTTGTTTTTCCTTAACTTTTACATCGTTTTAACGCTTATTCTGCTATTCCGAGTAGAGACGAATTCAACAAACCAAAGATCTTAAAATTCGGTTCAGCGATAGATGATCCATATCTGTGGGTTCTGCCGTTTCTGAGGTTATGGTGAAAGGACAATGCCGATTTTTCTATGAGAGTTGGGCTATTGTTGCGTCTTAACCAAATTAACTGTAGAACATTGTAAATGTACTCAGGGTCTTTAAATAAAAATATCATTGAGATATCTAATGGGAGTTTAGAGAAATCTGACTTTTAATTTTTAGTTTATAGGTCATATATTATGCGTTGAAATCCATATCTTTTATTCTATTATAGTATAAAATGTAGTATCAATAGTATTTTAGAGTACCTATGTAAGAAATATAGATGGATATAATGCTACGGCTAACTACTCTGGATCTAGATTACATTCTAAGAGTCCTGGTCTTAGTACCACTAAAAAGTCTATCTCACACGACGTCACGCTCTTTTTTTTAATTACTCAACGGAGAATTTGCTGAACTCAACGTTAAAGTAAACACTGAACAATAATAAAAACACCATTGCTTTTTCACAAATGAAGCAATCAACACATAAATGTACATAACACGTTATCGGCAATACAAATGTCAAATCATGACAAATTGTCAATCAAATTCAAATCAATAAGGGTTGCTAGTAAAATAACAATATTTTTGGAAATAGATAATAAATGTTATTATATTTTTAATTTAAAAACAAAACTTCATAATTATGATTTCACAAAATAATCTTCGACTAATACTAAGTATTATAATAGGAGCTCATGTGGGTTTTCTTTTATTTATTTCAAATCAATATTCTTACTATTTAGCTTTAAAAATGGGTATAGTAATAAACTGGCGACATTGACTATCCAAGCCTTCCAATAAATATGGCAGTTCCGCTTCATCCATCCATCAGCCTTTCATCGTCCACTGCTGCACATAGGCCTCCTCAAAATGGGGGTTTTACCATAATCGCCACGCTTGGCAGGCGGGTTGGGGATCGCAGTGGATGTTTTTAGTACGCAGGGGAACGCTGCTGCCTGGTCCCCCGGGTAATCCCTTAGTCGGCTTTTACGACTCCCATAGGAAGAGACAGGGTGGAGCTATTCTTGGTGCCGGCCCCACACGGCGGCCGCCGGTATAAGTTCCGCTTATATCGAATTTAATAATATTTATATCTTTTTTTTTATAACTTTGAAACCCCACTTCCTTATGACTAAAATAACAAATAACATCAATATTCAAAAGACGATTTTTTATGTTTAGATAGTTAAGACGCACGACGGGCACAATTAGCCTGGTTTTCGGGATTGTCTTTTAGTATATTCTTCAAAAATTATTTTTAAGAGTACAGACGTTACAGTGATGCAAAGCAAATAAATAATTCCTTTGTTTTTGACTATTCTTTTTTATTTATTAAATATTTTAGAATATGACAACGTCGTGTCATTTTGATATTAATATCCTAAACTAGTTAAGTCGCGCAGTTTCTTCCGCATTACCGTCACTGCGTCACCTTCGTAGATTATCACATTACGTACATAGCATCACGCCTGTATTCCCCGAAGGGGTAGGCAGAGATGTATTACACACCCTCGATTTTCCAGCTATGTTTAAGTCCTACGTAATAGGAGGCGAGCCCATTGCCGTCTACCGGGCACATTTCCAAACTCCAGGCTGCTACGTACATATCACTTTATATAGCTCATATTCCATCCATCCATCCATCAGCCTTTCAACGTCCTCTGCTGCACATAGGCCTCCCCAAGAGAACGCTACAACGAGCGGTCACGTCATGGGGGATAATACCGTCATCACCACGCTTGACAGGCGGGTTGGCGATCGCAGTGGATGTTGTTAATACTAGAGTGCTGCTGCCCACTCCCCCGGTATTCCCGCAGTCGGCTCTTACGACTCCCCTGGGTAGAGAGGGGTGGGACAATTCTAAAGCCGGCCCCACACGGCCCAGACAGCCTACACGGCCCAGTAGTAGCTCATATTGCTTATTGATAATTCGTCTATACAATAGTCAAAAAGTTATAAAAGTTAATTTATTAGTTTTAGAGTTTATCGATAGCGAATCAAATCGCATTACTATGAATAAACAGATAATATATGATACTATAAAAAAAATATAGTAACTGGTCACTCTATAGTTGATCGATAGAGTTTCGCATTTCAGAGCGCAACTCTGACGACTTTCAGTGGCTTTGGTAAACCACAAGCTATTTATTTACAAGAATAAATTACTGAGAAAAGAAAAACACTTCACCAAGTGAAATTGTTTAAAGGTCACCGGAACCGAATCAATGCGAACCGCCGGAGTCTTCGTTTTATATAGTCGTGAAACATTTCTTAATATGTTTTGGTTGTAGTGGATCCTCCACAAACGGCTATGGCCATTTCTCTGTAAAGCTTATTGCTAGATTCTCGTGGAAGCCAGACCTCGCAACCTATCGAGAGTATCTTTCAGGCTTGCAGATTTTCTTACGAATTTTTCTTTCACCGAACATTGATAATAATTTTTCAGCAAAGATAAACACAATTTCAAAAACTTTAAAAGATAAGAGATATGTCTTTTATGGTCTCCACTTTAACCTGAGCTCAAACTTAATAACTCTGACTTTGAAATCTTATTTACTTATCTTAGCTTACGTTAGGCTATATATTGCGATATGTTATTAATATATATATATTGGTTAAAAATTTGAGAATACACAAAAACATAGCATCACGCCTGTATTCCCCGAAGGGGTAGGCAGAGGTGTATTACACACCCACGACTCGCCAGCTATGTTTAAGTCCCACGTAATAGGGGGCGAGCCTATTGACGTCAACCGGGCACATTTCCAAACTCCGGGCTGCTACTGAAAAATCTCAATAACACTGCCCGACCCGGGGATCGAACCCGAGACTTCATGATCAGCAGTCGCTTACTCTACCGCTGCACCACAGACACAAAAAACAACAATAAAAAAGCTTTATCCCATTGTGAATGGACAGACTCGACTCGGGAACTACCACCCTCTCACAGCGATTAGCGTGAGGAGCTCAGAAGATCAGCGTGATACAACGACAGGTTATCCTACTATTGTGTTCCGTATGGTGTATGAGAGTGCCAGAGAACTAATCCCTTCTCATCCTCTCCTTATTATCTTTCCTTTCCGCCTCCTATCCATTTCCTTTGAGTAGGCTTTTTAGTAGTGTTGCTGGCGTCTATAGGCTGCTACCCGCTTAATGTATGTAACATACATTTTCACGGACATTTTCACACAACGTCCTCTGGTCCCAAACTAAGCTTAAAGCTTGTGCTATGGGTACCAGATTACGGATATAATGCATATATTATGTACTACTTTTTTTTTGTAAATACATACATATAATAGATAGAAAATCAGTCATAATAATCATATCAGTGTTCATCACACAAATAATTGTCCTGAGTGGGAAACGAACCCTCATGCACGGAAGTCGGTTACACTACCGACTACGCCACGAAGCCATTAGGTTGCCCATAATGCATGTTTGCCACGCTCTTAGTTAACAAAAAATTATATAAATAATCCATCCATCCATCCGTCAGCCTTTCAACGTCCACTGCTGGACATAGGCCTCCCCAAGAGAACGCCACAACGAGCGTTCCCGTCATGGGGGATAATGCCGTAATCGCCACGCTTGGCAGGCGGGTTGGCGATCGCAGTGGATGTTGTTAATACTCAAGGGAGTGCTGCTGCCCACTCCCACGGTATTCCCTCAGTCGACTCTTACGACTCCCGTGGGTAGAGAGGGGTGGGACAATTCTAAAGCCGGCCAGCCCCACACGTTATAAATTCGTTAGAAATAAACAGAATTTCACTGTAAACAACCTATTCTCGACTAACTGAAAAATTATGACTAGACATTACCTAGGCTCTAGTATTGTTGACGTCTATAGGCTACGGTACCCGCTTACCATCAGGTTTCCCATAATACATGTTAAACTAAAAACTAGAACTAGAAATTTTCAAGTAGAGCGTTTCATTTCTATATGGTCACACGAGAAAGCCACACCATCAAACGGTCATGGTTAACTGATATGTGGACTTTGAGTGACTAATTAAATAAGACATCGCGTTGACAATTATTAGTCTGAATGTCCAGTGAACCGTATAAAAAAAGATAATTGGCCATACGCCTACTAATTCACTCGTTAATCATATCGGTCAATGTGAACTAACCGTAATGTTAGAACGATTCTGACATAACGTTACTTAATTTAACAAGATTAGCAGCTTATTATAATTTTGTTACCAGTCTAATTTTCTTGTACTAATTGGTACACCAATAGCCAGTGTTATTATAATAATAGCTTGAAGGAACTATACATTATAATATTAAACTAAAGTAAGCATCAAATGGGCGCTAGTAATCTAATTATAGTTCTTCGTATAATTTCCATAAGTATGAATATAGTTCATGAAAGTAATAAGCATTAGGAAATCATCTCTTTGTAAAAAAATAACTAAACGTCGATCGGTGTGTTTTAGTAGGTACCTACATTATGTAGCGGTCTTAGCGGTGATTTTTTTTCTTTTTCGCAACTATCAAACAAGTGCTTACATTCAGCCAGTACCAGTAGACCATATACATAGTTATTTTTAAATAAAACTATAATATAGACACATTATGTGGTGTATACCATGGGTACTGTGAACCACAGTGAACTATAGCATAATAATGTATTGTATCTTCGTATTAGTAGAAAATAGCACTTTCATTTCTCACATATACCTAAGTACCTATTACCTAAATTGTATTTTAATGTTCTCACTTTCGTTTTTGTCGGTATAAACTACTAGTGGATAACAAAACTTAATATAATTTATATTACAATAAACTAATATAATACACTTAGATGAAGTTTATTATACTATTTATAATCAAATTTTAGTTCAATTATTTTTTCTTACTATATATACTCTATTTAATTTTATTTCGTATCCTTTAATAAAGTGAGGCATAAGATCATTTAAAAAAAGATAATTGGGTATATTTATCTTATTATATTATCTGGTCAAAATTTTATTAACAAAATTTGCATTATTCTTATTTTTCAATGGCAGATAATGAGTGTATTACTAGGTCATTGAGCAACGGTTACTGCATACTAAAAGGTCGATCAGAACCTCTGATAACAATATAATAAAGATCAACAAATACTGACAATTAAAAAAGCGTGACACAATATCTGAAATTAAATTAAACGTTTTTAGGTGTACGTGCTGAAGAATCCTTTCTCCTGGCTTTAATATTATATGATAAATTAACACAAAGTGCAAAATATGAAATCGAAAATAACAGTCACGAGCAGGATTTGAACTTGCATCTCCTTGCATACCGTCCCAGATCATTTGCCAATTCAGCCACCGTGACAAAGCGCGCTTTTCATTTTTTTTTTAAACTACTTATTATTATATTATCTATTTAGAGAACTTCTCTTTACAAAGAAGGTTTCTTGTGGCAAAAGATCATATTTGCTTTTTTAGCTCAAGTGAAACTAAAAGAAATGTAGGTAATGATAATTTAGAAAGCAGGACATTTTCGATTTAATGTTATGGAACCGTCTTTTAAAAAAAGTTTTAAGCTTAATACCTACTAAATTGGTAGATTATTTAGCGATATAGTAAAATCGGTTATGTTTTTGCAGTTTACAAGACTAAGACCGCGCATTAGCAAGAAAAAGAACAAAATTAATACCGAAAATGCAAAACTAAAATTCAGCCTTCGTTTCGTTTGCCCTCGCGAGATTTTTCGTATATTTAAAATCATTTTTGTTTCATATTATTCATCATCATTTCCTAGTAATAGAGCCTTGCTTATCCCAGTATGAACGAGCCGGCTCGATCGGGGAAGTACCACCCTCTCACAAAAGATCAGCATGTAATAACGGTAGTTACTCCTACCTTTGTGTTTCGTATGGTCAGTGAGAGCACCTGAGGCTCAAACCGATGGAGGATAGAGATCCTCTCCTTGTTATCCGTCCTACCGTCTCCTTAGTAACCTACTTATCCTCTCCTTATTATGCTTTCTATCCACCTCCTATCCCTTTCCTTGGAGATGGCGACGTGCGAGTGATGTTTCTCGTGTTGCGGGCTGTATGCTTGTTTGCCACCCATGTAGGTAGTACCTATATAAAACAGACAACGCCAACCCGCCTGCCAAGCGTGGCGATTACGGCATTATCCCCCATGACGGGACTGCTCATTGTGACGTTCTCTTAGGAAGGCCTGTGTCCAGCAGTGGACGTTGAAAGGCTAATGGATGGATGGATGGATATATTTTTGAAAGTTTCACAAACAATGCATCGGTCGCCATACATTTTTTCGGAACGTGGGACTTTTTCGTGCGTGTAGCCAGTGTTCATCGATTTATGAGACGTTATCACGTCAAAAAAACATCTAGGCAGCTGGTTGCTAATTAGGCCTTTTAATAATATCTGTTATCTAAAGATGAATTATATGCAAGCAATTGAATATAAATCAATAAATATTTATTATTTATTTAATATACTAAAATAATAAACACTGACTACTTATTTACAATTCGTTTTCGGCCATTGTTGCCATTTGTCATTAGACCAACCAAACCAAGAACCAACTGCGTAAGAGATCTCATAGTGTATGAGTGTGTGTACAAGTGCACTCTCTGTTCGATCACTTCTGATGGGACGACATTCCGACATGAACGGAGAGAGGTCAGGCACAGGATCAACGGCTTTTATGTTCTTTTCGAGACCCAGCGCCAACTTCCTAAGCTGTACTCGTAATTGATAACATCTTGAAAAAATAACTCAATAGCTAAATAGTTATCGAGCTATTTTCTCAGGTCCCAGGTATCCCAGGTCATAATCGGCTATCGCATTTATCATTATACCACCAAGGCATTTAGGGTTAGATCGTTTTATGTTTATTATCTGTACTATTCTTTATGCTAAACTTATAATTATCTATATTGTTCGTACAGATATTTAAGCTTACTTTTCAATTACCTATAGAAAAAAAAATATACGTTCCCATACGTACCATATATCTTAACTCATTGATACTCAATGCACATTATATTGTTTTTTAATGACCGTTTTACAGAGTTGATTGATGTAAAGTGCACACTCATAATGTGTGAATGTGGTATTCTCGTGCAGCCGATCACTGTTCGTGGCTGAATGTATAAAATTAAATGTAAATAATTACCTTTGCCTTGCATTTTATTTTTACAGGTCGTAAAAAAAAAGAAACTAAGAGATTTATTACACACCACGTCTTTTCCAGTACTTATCTTTGTTAGGTTCATTAAACTGGACAATTTTGCAAAAGACCGGCTAAGTTATTATACAGTTTCCTAAAATTGGTAATTCTTACGGCAGATGTTTAGTTAATATCAATATTCTTTGGAATAAAAATGCTGTATTATCTTCATTATATCACGTAATACTAAGATTTTTTACATTTCGTTAAGTTTATGGTATTTTTATTAAACATCTATTTTTCTTTTCTTTACAGATACTACAATGGAAAATTCAAACAGCCTGCTTATAGTTGTGGTACTATTGGCACTAGTATGCCACAGTTTTGGGGCACCGATGAGAAGATCTCGTGCGACATCGATCACGGATGAAGAACCTACCACTGCCCGGGAAAACAAACTACGAGATGATTTCAAAGAAACAACTACCACTACTGAGGCCCCGATAACACATAGAAAAAATAAAGCCCTCAATCTTTTCGGCTTCTATCCTTCTTTCCTTTCATCCGGCATGGACTATACTGAAGATGACGATGACATTAACTTTACCGTAAACGATGAAAATTTCGAAGATGAACAGCTTTCAAGAACTATACCTTCGAGACGCCGTCAGCAGAACAAAAAGAAAAATGGCAACGCTGACTCTTTTCCGAACGACAACATTAACTCTTTGCAATACGAAAATTCACCAATTTTCTACATTAGATTGCCTCCCACTCCTTACATGTTTGTGCCTGGTTTAGGTTACGTATCACAGCCCCCGACCCTAGGTCCTCCAATGGCACCTATGATGCCAGCTGTTCCTCCCCAAGTGTCCGATCCATTCATCAATCTCCCAATTGATTTTGTATCCAACGGTAAACCAACAGGAGTTTATCAATGGAGTGGAGCGCCAGGATATTCACAAGTTCCACAAATGCCGGTTGATCCATTTGGATACGGAGGTCAGCCGATGATGCCACCTTCACGACCTTCTTACAACATACCTTCATATTCTCAACCTAAACCTAAACCATCTCCATCCAATTCAAAGATTACAAATCTTAAAGGCCAATACGTTTTCAATGGTAAACCAAATGATAGTGTGTATGTATTGAGGGACACATACAACTCCATATATTCCGATGCTCTTCAGAACTTTTACCCTTAGTCTTGAGTTAAGTAGAATAGGATTGAGTACCTGGCTCGTATCGAGCTTTTTTAATTAATTTCAAGGGACCAACGTCCAGACAAAAATAAGCTAAGGGAAAGTTAATGAACAATAATTACGCGAAGGAAAGTTAATTAGTTATTATTTTCGAAACTTTACGAAGTAAATAAAACTTTTAGAGCGATTATACCGTTCCGATAATGTGTAGTGCTAATAACCACAACTGCCAATTGTTGCAATTACTTGCCAAGTAAAAAATAAATGTCGATTGAGTTGAGATTCGACGAATTAAAAGTGAGATCTACTGTGTCTCAGTACTTTCGTAATAACATGGTAGTGAAGGGTGAGCATTGATAGTACATCCAATTAGCCGTACCATGCATCTAGTACTAGTTAACTAAGCCAGATGATAATATTCACGCTATTCAGTTCAACGAGTCCTCAGTGCTGTTATTACAGCCATTTGGTGATTTGGACCTTTGGTAAATATCAATGGATGCTTGGATGTACGTCAAAGTTGACATTTAGATTAATATTTAATTTTCTCTGTAACAATTTTGTAATGTATTATTTTAAAGCTGTTTAAAACATTTTTAATACATTTTTGATTGAGAGAGCCTTTGTAGCGAAGTCGTTTCTTGAGAGTAAATAACAACTTATTGAGAGAGAGAGGACTTTATATAAAGATTTATGTAAAATTTTTCATGAATTAATTGACTTTTATACTATTCCTTGTTCTTTAAATCAACGGTATACAAAAATATTAAAATTTGCAACATTACATAAATATGTTCATTTATCAATTAGTATATACGAGGATTAGTGGAGATAAGTGCATTTAGAGAACAAGGCTTTCCATTTAAGAATTTCCTTAAATAGGTTCCAGCTGTTTGTTACTCGTTTTCATTATCCATATGTATTTGCAAAGCTGTATCAAATTCTGTTCGGCAGCAGGGACGTTAAACGCTAGCAACGTATACATAGCAGACAGTTTTTTAATGTCAGTAGGAATTGATTTTTGATATTAACGCTCAGTTATTGAACAAAACTACAAGTCTATAGGCGAGTACATAATATGTACTAAAAGCTGGTAAAATCTAGAGTGAACTAATTTACTCAATTTCTATTTTTTTTAATATTAGGTACATAAAATAATCCCTAAATATAGCCCCGAAATAATCAACATTCTTAGGCAGACTCGTGCAATTTATAAAAGAGAAATTGGGACCAACTGAAACCGCCGGACTGCTTATAGTAGTTAGTATTAAATAACTATTAGGTGCCCAAATAATACCTAATAATTGTGAGCAATAATTATATCCGAGTCAACGCTAAATAATTACTTAATTTAATAATTTATTCGTCGCAATATTTATTACTAATTTAGATTTAAGTTTTCTTAAATATAATGTAAGTATGTATTCAAAAACATCCAATACGAAAAATATTTTTAAGTAGGTTAACTACAGTATGTAGTTACAGTAGTTAAATTGAAATGTAAGCTTTCGTTATATAGCATGATTAATGAGACAAGACAACTACATTTCTATTTATAAACGAGGTTGATACCTCAACCCAATTAAAAAATAAAGACCGCATTGTCAACTACAAAGTGAAGCCACTTTTTGAAAGATGTTTGCGTGAAAGTGTTGTCACCGGAAAAAATGCCTAATCTCTATAATATGGTTAAATTTTTTAAAGTTTTAATGTTTAAATCTTAAAGGAAGTAAAAGTATAAAGTAAGTTTGCAGCAAATCATATAAGGAATATTATGGCGCTGACGACTTATACATGTACGTAACGTACTACGTACAAAATCGTCGAGTAATTTTAAATCATACTCTGGTAACACTTGTGGTTTATGACACTTCGTTTTGGTATGGTTTTGTGTGTATTTGTGTGCGTGAGCGCGTGTAATTACAAGTTTGGCATGGTTTTATGTGGCTTCACTGGGTTGTTCGTAATGCTTCGTCTATATTTTTAGTTTGAGGTTGATACTAATAAGTATTAAATTAATACTATTAATATACTAGTTTTGTGTTTAGTGCTTATGTTATCTTTAATGATAATAAAAAAATGCAAAATTTAGTAAACACTTTCTAAGTGAGTACTTAGTCGGCGCCTGTATTATTTTTAAGTAATTTATCTTTGTAAATAGGCACGGAATTAAAGTTCTAAGTACCTACTTACTTTATTTTAAGCATATCTAATATGGACTTCTAGATGCATAATATAGAAGGCTACGTATGTATTTAATGCATGATTGATAACATTTTCTTAATTTAGTCACAATTTAGTGTAAGATTATCATGTCATGTGTGCATATTATATCATGATATTGCGTATTAGTCTTTTCTATTCCACGTCTAGGATTATTTAAATGTCCCAGCGTTCAATGGTATAAAAATAGTTCTACACAAATTGTAAATTTACAACCTATTAAGTAAGCATATGAAATCGAAATGAATAAAAAAGTATTTTAATGTCTTTTGTTTTATTTTATCTTATTAAACGTCACATGAACCTTGTAACCTGTCCTTTATTTTTTAATCATCTACGTCAGCGGTCGACAAAACGCGGTTAGGTGTTATAAGTTTAACGCGTGTATCTGTAGGTATGTGGCATCATAGCTACCAAACAGCTGAAAGTATTTTAGTTATTTGATCTCGAATGTTCTTAGCTATAATTCTAAAAAATTGGTTCAGCCGCTTGATGCATAGGTATAGCCATTTTTTCTCAAATATCGCAAATGTTCTTCCTTAGTCATTAGCCTATAAGTACATGTCTTAATATGGAATGAACGAAACAGTCACAAGAATATCAAAAACACATTAATTAAAAAAAAAAAAATTTGGTGAATTGAGATCAAGTAATGGTTATATAGGGCCATATTAAATGTATGCAAAACTTAGAGGCAAATAACACCAGATATTATATTCGCCTTCAGGACCTGCAAGCAGCATGAGCCCATAAAATACAAATTTGGTGCTGAACCCAGTCCTCCCCAGGCATTTTTTATGAAACTAGTTATTCTAATGATAGCTTTTGCCTGTTGCATAAAATACATTTACTGCAGTTGCCCTGTAGCGCTTTTGAGATACTTACGCGCGGCCAAAAAGCTCAGCAATGTCGTAAGGCATAAGCATTCTTTCTGTAGTGTCTCTTAACAACCTATGGAATTCTTATCTAATGACTGGAGCTTACGTGTCATATGACGAGAAAAACTGATCATTGTGGTGTGATGTTATCGGGCAATTTTTGTTGAACCATTTTTGATGTGAAAGCATCTTATTTGGAGGGAGGGTAAAATCGGCTGACTACATGGCGTGGTGACGTAGTTGTTTTTAAGGTCATCTGTTCAAAAAGAAGTATAACGTCAATTAAAAAACCAATAGCAGTTAGTCTATGGATAACCAGAGAGCGCTTACCAATAATTATTAAGACTCAACAATATTTGAAGAAAGGAAAATCTATGTTTTCACATCTGCGAGACGTCCCGTGACGGCTCATTTTTTATTATCTGTGACACTTGAAGTTTACAAGGTTGACAAACTGGGATATTTCTTTTCTCGCGTGTGCCGCTGTAATGTCTGCCGATGTAATTGTTAGCATGTTAGCTTAGGCTTGAGATACTAAATAAAAGTAGATTGCTAGTGAGTCTTTTATTTTAAAAAGATTAGATAGAGATGAAGTCCGCCAAAGGTGAGCAATACTGGATAGTTGTGCTTCTGTCCTTTTAATATCCCATGACCTTTGTCCTCATAGCTTCAATAGTCTTTTTTCCTCTGGTCAGGATCCCAAGCTTTTTTTTTTCTTACAAAATGGAGACCAGAGCAACATTGTGTTAGCATCCGAGAACAGACAATAAAAAATATCAGAATATTTATCATACATATTACCTATATGGCCCATTATATAAGAATGAGCCAAATTAAATCATTAGAAATTGCACAAACAAAACCTATTACAGATAATAATCAAGATTTTTTAATGATTACCTTCAAGATCCATTAAAAAAATCTTGTTTGAACACAATATATAAATCCAAAGATATACAACTTCGCTTTTCCTTAAAAAAATAATCGAACGCAAGGAATATGGGTACCTACTACTCAAGAGATCGAAGATTGACCGTTTATATAACTTTGCCAGTTGAAAGTTTCTACTCTCCGAATAATAAAAGAAAGTAATGCCACCTGACGGATTTGTTAGGTAATTAATTAATATCATCACCCGACGTGCGTTGTAGAGGGCGTGTTTCTAAGTTATGAATATAAAAGGGAGCCAATATACCTGCGGTGACCACAATTGCTACAGACACAGCTTTACAAAAGTAAAGCTTTTTACTAATATAGATTGAGATATATTTTTATTATTATTGCTAACAGCTGCTACCCGCGACTTTATTTGCGTGGAATTTAGTTACTTATTTTCTTTTTTATGGCCCTATTGTGAACCTGAACCATCCATGAATCCACTTGACACAAAAATAACTCATCGAAATCGGCCCAACCGTGTAGGAACAGTTCAATTACGTAGCGTACACACAAAATTTATATCAAGAACTAACTTACTATTAGATTTTTTCGTAGTTAAATTTAAATTAGTAGGTACCTAACTACCTAAACAACAAATTATTGTAAAAGTGGAAAAAGAGAGCTTTACCCGGATTGGAAATGACGCAGGTTCGAATCCCTCTCGCAGTAAAGCACTCTTGTTCTTGTTTGTTTAAAACAGCTGAGTATGTCAAGGGGTCTGAGCATGTCGAGTGCTAAAATACAGATCAAAATAGCCTACCTACCTAACTTAGTGCTCAAGCTCTACAAAAAAGCTAGTAAATTAATTAGCACTGAGGAGTGCTAATTAATTTACCTGAATACTTCTGCAGGTAGTAAAATTTCGTTGAAATACCTACTATTTGCTGATACATATAAGTACCTATAGGTACCAAGAAACTCAAAACATCAACAGAAAGTGCCTACATTATTATTGTGAGCAATAATGGTTTTCGAATAAACGCTAAATAATATTTCTGTAATGCTTATTGATTTACGTCAATTAAATTAATGAATTAGCCGTGTGAGGCCGGCTTTAGAATTGTCCCACCCCTCTCCACCCATGGGAGTCGTAAGAGCCGATTCCCACAGTCGGTTCGGAAAACGGGTGAGTGGGCAGCAGCACTCCTTCTAGTAATAATTACATCCACTGCGATCGCCAACCCGCCTGCCAAGCGTAGCGATTACGGCACTATCCCCCATTCTTGGGGAGGCCTATGTCCAGCTGTGGACGTTAAAAGGCTGATGGAATTAATGAATTATATTTTCTAATAGATTTAAATAATTGTTTTCAAAAAAATATATATGCCTAATTTAGATAAACTTTATTGCTTTTTTTTTAAATAAGTATTCAAAGGATTCGAATTTAAATGTGATCTTTTGTTTGAAGGATGTAAGGAAGGTGTTAGTTATATTTACAATCATTTAAATACCAACGACGTTATCTAAGATAAACAAACTTTGTATGTACCTAAATATATATTACCTAAATATATGTACCTACTTAGGTATTTGTACATCTGCAGGTGACTTTTTTAAGTGAGCGCAGGTGGACAAATCTGAAACTATGAGGAAAAGCGAAAAGTATCTAGGTATCTACTCGAAAAAGTCTCGAGTGCAATTTTTTGGTGAAAACCGGCTTCGGCCGGAGTACCGGCCTCCTCTCCTTGCAGCAGTCAGGGAACCGTCCGGACGCCAGGCACACGTCGAACAGTCCCCTGAAGCGGGGCTCTAGATGGTCCAGAGCCAGGGCCAGCACCCGGGCGGGAATCCCGTCCGGGCCGGGACCGGTGTCCTTGGAACGAATCCGCAAAACAGCCGCCCCCAGTTCCGACGCAGTGACGGCCGGTACACTGAAGATCAATAGACATACCTAACTATTAATTATAAAAGAGGGAAAATCAGAAATAAATGAATGCAAGGGAAAAGATTATCGGATGTAAAGTCGATCATAGACGAGATTAATGAGTTATGACAGTGTACGTATATTTATATAAATAGGTGCCTACTACCATCAGTGCCTACTACATTAATATAGTAATAGACGTTCCCTAGATTCAATAGCAGGTGCCTATCAACATACTAGACCTCTGATATTTATTTTTTAAGATAGAGCATCGCTACTGATTATTTTGTTATTTCCCTACAAATACGCAACACACGCCTCAATCTACTATATGGTGGCCATACGCGGACAAGCCATAAAGTGTGTGGGACCTGTGAGATATAATGCCAAAGGTTGATGATGGTCATCCCAAAAATGACAAGGTGATGTTATCCATAATAAAATATAAAGATTAGGAAGTATAAGTCGCTACCTATGTAGGTAATTGAAAGACTCATTGTGACTAAACATGATACAGGTGGTCGGGGGTCACCGTACAGTATTTGTCTAAAAGAATTTATTTGTAATCTTGCTTCATCTACCTGTACAGGCCTAATCTACATACTTATATGCCCTTCTCCAAATATGTAATGACTGTAATGCTCATGGTCAAAATATTCGTTTGCTACTATGCTACTAAACGCAACAACTACATCTGTCAGAATAATGTCGTCCAACTTCAGTGGTTTCTGTCAAAATTGTCAAAAGTGTCAAAACTATATTGGAAAAAACTGAAAAAAGTAAATCTTGCTATAAAAATCATTGAGAGTAACTACAACATAATATAATTTTATCATTTGTAATATTTCAGTGGAATATAGTGCAGGAACTTTATCATCTATAGTTGAGTGCATTGTTTAACATGAACACTGTTAAATAAAACTCACATATAACTACTACACTGGTCCTAATGAATTATGTGACGACGTGCCTCAATGAATCAAAAAAAAAAGAGAAAAAGTGTTATGTTTTTGTTGATTAGTTGAATCCAATAATAGTGGCGTCATGTTCCGTAGCCGAAGTTGGTTTGGTGCCTCGTGGGGACGGCCAAAAAATCCTCATTCATTAGAAAGATTAAAATATTTACATAATATTCTCTGTAAAAACACAACAGTGTCGGAAAACAACCGAGGGACTCTTGTGGAGTCACTGCGATGCATAGCTGAAATATTAATATGGGGTGACCAGAATGATAGTTCTGTATTTGAGTAAGTTTTTGTTCATTTTCTCGTTAACATTATATACTTAATTACTTCTATTACTTAAAAAAAATGCCAGGATGTATGCTAAAAATTTAGTACCTACTTACAATAGGTACACCTAATTTTTGTTGATTTATTTAATTCTAGTGGATAGGACCATTAGACAATGGTGATTGTAGACTTGACTGTGTAAAACTTTTGCAGTTTCAATAGGTATCTGGCCTAACATGATTCACATTCACATTTCTCTAGGACAAAAATTTTCATCATATTATACAAGTAATAGTCTCTTAGAGTACTCATTAGCCCTACTGTAGGATACAATTGTCAACAGAACTTCTAAAATGGTAAAATGAAGACTACCATTCATCCTTCCTATGGCATGTTAGCTGGTTTTGTCTGGTGTTACTATTTACTGATAGCTTGTAGTGTGCTCAAGAAGTTGATGCACATACTAGTTTTATTTTGGAAGAGGCTTATACAGAGTACTGGAAAAAGCCTATAAAAGAAAGAAAAAAGGTATAAATTAATGTGTCGTATACAACTCAACTGGTATTGTTGGCAGTTAACATCAATTACGTAGATTGTAAAGAGCTCAATGGTCATAACAAACATTGATTTATTAATTTAACTGAAGTTAAAGTTAAGTAAAGTTTAAGTTAACTGTATTATTAGGTACTTAGTATAGAAACAATAGTCCATGCAGCAATCATAAAGAACCACAGGTTTCCAGAATACGAGATTTAACTCAGTTTGGAAACCAGTGTGCAACCACTAAAATGTCACTGTATAACCCTTATTACTGAATACTAAGTAACTAGTTAATTATAACATAGCACAATTCTATGTGTATGTTGTTTGTATATATGTCTTAGGTACTACTTAATATTGTGTCTTATTATATTCGTTAACCTATTGTACTTTCTTCTTTGAAATAAATTATTATTATTATTAATTATTGTTTATAAATACAAGTAATAATTTTATAAATAACACACTAATTTTTTTTCAGCTTTTTCTTAGAAAAAAATATGCTCTCGTACTTCTTGAAGATAATGAGACAAAAGTGTGGAGGATCGTCATTTGTGTGTGTGCAGTTGTTGCAAACTCTTAACATACTTTTTGAGAATATCAGAAATGAAACATCATTGTGTAAGTTACCATTTATTGATGGAATAATCACCAAGATTGTTGTTTCTGATTTACACAACATCTATTGATTAAAGTCAGTCTTTCTATTTTTAAAATAAGAAATAATCAAACTATAAAGCGTGTAGATTTATTTGGTAAACATAACACAAAATTTTGTACCTTCATGTACTGTATTTACACAAAACATTTCGAATTGAGAATCAAAATGCCTGGGCTAGCAGATTGAGGGAACCTGATCAAGATAGAAGTAGGTTGAATGGTTCTTAATGCAAAGTAGGTATTATAAGTAAAATAGTTACACAATATCTATTAATTGATTAAATTATTATTAATTAGCACTTGTATTGTGTGTGAATCAAATCTACTACATCTGTCCCAGCAGCTTGGTATCTTAACCTCCAGACTCATCCTTGCAGTAGTTTTTCTCCATCATATAACATATTAATTAGCACTAGTAGCAATAATAACATATTATAATTTATACACATGATAATTGCACAGAGTATAAAAGACAGCCAGGGATACCACCGAAGGAATATAACATAGTTCCAGTGGCCCGCCAATAAAGGCGGACAGACGGCACATGGCGGGTTTCTTTAGTGGGTGAGGGCCCCACACTACCCTGTTCGTTGCCCCGAACGACGGGGTGTGCGGTTAGGTACATATTTTCCCGCCTAAACAAAAAAAAAGGATCCCACTATAAAGAAAATGCAGTCTTAATACATGTTATCATTTATAATTCTATTATTGTTTCAGATTATTTATTGAGCAATAACCATGTGAACTCAATAATAGTGCACAAGTTTGACTTCTCCGATGAGGAAGTTATGGCGTACTATATATCGTTTCTCAAAACACTAAGTTTGAAGCTCAACAATCACACCATACATTTCTTTTATAATGAGGTAAGATGTCTTCAAATTTTTGTTCAAAAGTAATTAAGAAGGGTATAATAATACGAAGGCGTAATTAAGTATTATGTAAAAAAAAATAAGTCAGAACGCGAAATATTTACTGTTTAAAAAAAGCAAGAAAACCATGAATATATTTAAGTGTTTATTGATTTGTCTGGTCCTTTTTACAACAAACAAGAAATATCTGATGGGGACGATCATCAGCCTTGTCATTTAATCAAGCTTAAGCAAAAATTTGAGTTCTTTTCCTTATTTTTTTAATATAAAGGTTTGATACCTTTGCACAATTTATTTTACCAACATAAGATGTCAATGTAACCTTAATGTTTCATTATTTGGGTTTCATACTATTGGATGGTGCGATTTTTTAAACATTTTAGATCTATTTCTTTTGAATTTTAATTGCAAAATTAAACTTACTATATTGGATGCATGCAATGCTTGCCGATAGATGGCGTTGGTCGTAAGACAAATGTGATTAAGAAATTGAGATGATCGAAAGATCAGTAGGATAGGCAGAGCTTAGTGGCTTAGAGCACTTCCCCGGATTGGAAAAGATGCTGGTTCGATCCCCGCTCCTACTAAAAATCTCTTTTTCTTTATTCACAAATAATTTGGTTTTTTTTTTTATTTGTATTTTAGCATTTGACATGCCATACTTAAAAGAACAAATTATTTGTGAAAATGTGGAAAAAGAGAATTTTAGTGCGAGCAGAAATCGAACCAGCGTTCCTTCCAATCCGTGGAAGCAATCGCCTCACATTAAAAGTTCCACTATGGGGTTCGATTTGTTTGCACTTTTTTACGTGACTAAGGCTAAGCGCATGCCGAGTCGCAGGCGACGCAGATCTACGCAGCGCAGGGCAGGGCAGATTTTGTAATGCTTTGAACATCCTTAACTCCTTAAGCTGCGTACTGCGCCACGTGCAACGCAGATGTCCTGCTGCAAGTGCCTGCGCGTACTCAACGTACCCAACCTCACGATGTTCGAAGCATTAAAAAATCTTTTTTTTCCTGCATCGCCTGCGTCTCAGCATATGCTTAGCCTTAGAGTCGCATAAACAGATCTATAATTAGAGATATCGACTATTCGGAATTGTAGTGCTTTTTATGAAAAAATAAAACTTATCCAAATTAGGCTTAGGTAGGTAAGTACATCATGAACTCTCATTAAACCCGACAATATGACAGTAATGGAACATAAAGAAAAAAAATAATTGGCTGGTTCCAATGTTATAAAATAAATAAATAAATATTCACGGACATTTCACGTCTTCTGGTCCCAAACTAAGCTTAACGCTTGTGCTATGGGTACCAGATTACGGATATAATACATATTATTACTTTTTTTTTGTAAATACATACATAGAAAACACGTAAATATAATGTAAAACCCGAATTTTTATACAAATGTTCGATTATGTCAGTTGAATCGTGACAGGCAAAGCATTTTGACATCGTGACAATACAATAAACTGGCCACGGCGACAAAGACAAAAGTCTACGACTTTGTCTGTTTTTTTGCACCAGTAAATTGTATCTTGTGTTCTCGCTCATACATGTCAAAAAATTTTCTTCGCTCTGTCTAGTAATTTAGTCTGAGATATAGATATATAATTATGGCGAGACCAAAACTGACATGCACCTGTGTGCGTGTCATGTGCTTGTGTGCACTTCAAATAGTGCTGTGACGTTCACTAAACGCGAGTATCGACACATATTGTGTTGATTTAGTGTCACGAGGTACAAAGTGAATTCAAATAAATTTTATATTCGAGGAAATAGAAATAAAACTGAAATAAATCATGTTTTATTAATACGTGGGACATTCAGAAAGTTTTGAGAAACTAAAAAAAACTAACTTCTATGGATAAAATATTTTAATTATTTTTTCAAGAGAATGTTATATTATATAATATATTATGCTAAAATATAGATCAAAATGATGATGATAATGCGCCGTGTGGAGCCGGCTTTAGAATTGTCCCACCCCTCTTCACCCATGGGAGTCGTAAGAGCCGACTGAGGGAATACCGGGGAAGTGCCAGCAGCACTCCCTCGAGTATTAACAACATCCGCTGCCATCGCCAACTCGCCTGCCAAGCGTGGCGATTACGGCACTAATCCCCCATATGAGCGCACTGGACCGCTCGTTGTGGCGTTCTCTTGGGGAGGCCTATGTCCAGCAGTGGACGTCAAAAGGCTGATGGATGGATGGATAGATCAAAATGTTTAAAAAATCACGCCATCAAATAGTATGAATTTTAATTGCAAAATTAAACACTATATTGGATTAATGCACGTAAATGCGTTCCGATAGAGGGCGTTGGTCGTTAAGACAAATGTGATAAGGAGATTGGGTATGTCTAAATGATAGTACTGTAGAGCAGAAATCGAACCAGCGTTCCTTCCAATCCGTGGAAGCAATCGCCTCACATTAAAAGTTCCACTATGGGGTTCGATTTGTTTGCACTTTTTTACGTGACTAAGGCTAAGCGCATGCCGAGTCGCAGGCGACGCAGATCTACGCAGCGCAGGGCAGGGCAGATTTTGTAATGCTTTGAACATCCTTAACTCCTTAAGCTGCGTACTGCGCCACGTGCAACGCAGATGTCCTGCTGCAAGTGCCTGCGCGTACTCAACGTACCCAACCTCACGATGTTCGAAGCATTAAAAAATCTTTTCAAGAGAATGTTATATTATATAATATATTATGCTAAAATATAGATCAAAATGATGATGATAATGCGCCGTGTGGAGCCGGCTTTAGAATTGTCCCACCCCTCTTCACCCATGGGAGTCGTAAGAGCCGACTGAGGGAATACCGGGGAAGTGGCCAGCAGCACTCCCTCGAGTATTAACAACATCCGCTGCCATCGCCAACTCGCCTGCCAAGCGTGGCGATTACGGCACTAATCCCCCATATGAGCGCACTGGACCGCTCGTTGTGGCGTTCTCTTGGGGAGGCCTATGTCCAGCAGTGGACGTCAAAAGGCTGATGGATGGATGGATAGATCAAAATGTTTAAAAAATCACGCCATCAAATAGTATGAATTTTAATTGCAAAATTAAACACTATATTGGATTAATGCACGTAAATGCGTTCCGATAGAGGGCGTTGGTCGTTAAGACAAATGTGATAAGGAGATTGGGTATGTCTAAATGATAGTACTGTAGCTCAGTGGATTAGAGCACTTCCCCGGATAGGAAGGGATGCAGGTTCGAATCCCGCCTGTACTAAAATACTCTTTTTGCTTATTCACAAATTATAATAATAAATATATATTAATATAAACCTTTACTGAAACGTAAATCAAACCTTTGCCTTTCCCAATAATAGACACATCGAAGTCAATTTATCGATATCGAAATACTGATAGTGTCAATCTCTATAAAAGAAACATTGTTAATATCACAAAATTCACATATTTGTTATCTTTTTATATTGAATTCGAAGGCATTCCGGGCATGCATATGATTTAATGCCATAAAATTCCCCATCCGTGTATGAGCACAGCGTTTGTGGTAGTTCATAAGCTTTGCATATAAACAACAAATTACTTACATGTGAAATGTACAATTTTGTGGGTTTTCTTTCTTATATGAGTTACATCCGGGTACTGCACACGTAACCATGATTAGACACGTCAATTAATACAGAATTATACGATATTTCTGCAATTTTCCTAAAATATGTTAAATTTGTATCGTTGACGATTGATGTCAGGTTCATATAGGTCCATAGCGTGTACGATAGTGGTCTCGTCTATCTATATCGCTCTAACATACGCGTATACTATGTTCTTACTCTTTTGCATCGCCGATCAATCTATATATTAAATCTATGATTTAAAGAATTAATATGCTAAGTTATTAGTAATATAAAAATCCTTATGAGTAATAATATGCATTTTTTTTCCGTGATTTACTATTCGGTATTCGGCGGAATAGTCCGCAATATTCGGCCGAATACTGAATAGTGAAAAATAACCGCCGAATAGCCAAATACCGAATAGTTGCTGAATATTCGTGGCATCTCTAATTTTTAGCATTCGACATGCTTAGCCATATTAAATCAACACAAAGGTGAAGATGTGAAATCGAAAATAATGGTCACGAGCAGGATTTGAACCTGCATCTCCTGGATACCGTCCAGATGCTTTGCCAATTCAGCCATCGTGACAATTGCTCATGACTGCTAAGCCACTCATACTTAACGTCTTAGGTGACGCAGTCACCAAGTCATCAAGTGTTATCGAAATTAGCAGTCATGAGCAATTGTCACGACGGCTGAATTGGCAAACATCTGGACAGTATCCAGGAGATGCAGGTTCAAATCTTACTCGTGACTGTTATTTTCGATTTAACATCTTCACCTTTGTGACAATTTAATTTTAAAATTTTTTTTTTGTCTGTTTGTTCCGGCTAATCTCCGAATTGGCTGGACCGACTTGGACGGGACTTTCAATGCCTGATAGCTAATGTTTTATAAGAAAGTAAGTTAGGCAAACTAACTTTTATGTTGTAAAAATAATTAGAGTTCCCTAATTAAGAATAAAATAGGTAAAATCCACGTGGACGTAGTCGCAGGTAGCAGCTAAATAGCTGCTAAACTACTGTATAAATCTGAAATTACGTATTCCGTTCTTTAACAAAAATTACATGTAAGCTATTCAAGATTATGCTTGCGTATTATTACTCTGAAAGCACAAAGGCCGTGGTACTCTACACCTAAATATGTTGCGTGTTTTATTCAATAGGGACATAGGGGTCATTCCGTAGCATGCAATGTGGCCTTTTTTATGAATAAATAATATAAGTACCTAAAATATGCGATTAATTGATTGTCTATGAGTAAAAAAATATTTCGTCATCCACGCACGACGCTAAATTGAAAAAAATTATGTTTGCACAGTTGTATGTAATGTCTAGTTAATTTTCTTAACACGTATAATTCTTAATATTACTTCGCTCATAAATTGTAAAAGTCTGTAACAGGTATTCTATACATAACGATGATTTATTTTTTTATTGTTTTTTGTTTAGTTCGCCCATACATGCAAACATACAGTTTAACGTACACAACATATACCCAAACTCAGAACAACCATTTGTGGATCACAAAAAGAATTGTCTTGTGTGGGAGTCGAACTTACAACACTCGGTGTGGGTTCGATTCCCACCACTCCGTCATCTGTGCAGTTAAATGATGATGATTGCATGGGACATGTTTATTTAATTGTTACAAAGATATAATTGCCCAGTGAATTGTTCCAAAGATATACTATCTACCTAGCCAAGTTGGTATATACATATAGTTATATTATATGAACAAATTATTGTGAAACTTGAAAAAAGAGAGCTTTACTGCAAGTGGGATTCGAACCTGCGTCCCTTCTAATCCGGGAAAGTGCTCTAGACGGCTAAGCCATCACAGTAGCCGACGGCTACCCTCAATCTCCACTTCACATTTATTTCATATGTGTGTATTTTCTTTTGTTGGCAACAGAAGGTTATTTCAGAAACGCGACAGCAACATATATTCTGTCGCTTTAATTGCCAATTTTCAAGAACCTTATTTACACATCGCATCTTATTGCGCAACTAGTATTGTTGAACAGTTTTAAATATACATATTAATGTAGCTAACGTAATGTATTGTTCGATAGTAAGGAGTTTTTATCTATGTTGAATTAATAATGCGTATCAATATGTACCAGTAACCGATTGCGGCGATTGGGGAATATAGGGCGACCACAGTAATCAGCTGACTTGATTGTGGTCAAATCAGTAATTTATAAGACATGTTTATAGTCTGAATACTTAATAACCAGTAATAACTTGTTAGCGTAACCAAGCATGATAAGCAATTTTAAAATTCCAGTTCAAATAAAAAACCTCAAGACTGCAATATTTTAGTTATCTTAAACTCGATATTGATAAATCTTCCAACGGATTCTAAAATTGTAAACCATTTTTTTTATTTGATATTGGGTATGCTTAGCTTAGGCTAAATTGAATATTCCTTGATCATAAAGCTGTTTCATTATTTTTAACAAAACTATTTTATACGGTCATTTGTGGATGTGTATAGTATTCTAAAGACTGAATTTATTATTCATACGTAAAACTAGGTACTATTTGTGTACCTTGTACCTTGACAATAATAATATCACATTTAGTTACATACAGTTGCGTGTACCAGAACACCAAATGCGAATGCGTGTTCTATGGCATAATAATTATAATAACAGTAATATCAAATTGAGTACAAGTTCAATTGAAACTTCAAGGATTAATCAATAGAATGCTTATGCGAGAGTAGGTTCTTTCCAAATGTAATACAATCAATGTAGGTTTTCTATGTATTCATTTAGTCTTGCCAGGGCTGATACCGATAAACTTGTTTGATATAATAATAATTAAGTACTTATTATTTATTTCATAATATATGGTACATATTTAAAATTATAGTATATAGGTAAGTCACTTATAATAGTTAATTAGGTAATAGACAACTTAAATCTCTGGCACCCTTCGATCATCAATACTAACGAGATACAGTGTCCCGAACAAAATCATCCTAAAACTGTCCGTGTGAATATATACTTATACAGCTAGATACATCTGTTAAATAATGAACTGAGACAAAGGTTTTAAAACAGTTTTAAGTTCAGCTTGATTACAATCATGGCACTTAGTAATAAAGTCACAAATCTTTAAAATATTATCTTACATTTACGGTCATTCGTCACAAAAAACGAGCAAAGCAATAATTTATTACTGCCACATAAAAGTGAAAAGACAAATAATATTTACTGTGAAATCAAGTTTAAATAGCAACAAATAAGTACTTTATATAATTAAACTAAACAAAACAAGAGCTCTCTTCTCAAGTGCGCTCTTATTTACCGAGACGTACTTTTCGGCTCGACGTGAAATCTATTGCATTTTTGATCGAAGCTGGCACCCTAACTAAGATTTAACTTGTATTATGGATGCCAATACTAATGATATAGTCTTGATAAGATAATATGATACGTATATAGATCAATGCCAATAATATAGACTTCGTATTTCGTATTACAAGCTAAACTGGCGGTACTATGGTTGATACCAGCGCGCGTATCAGATTATAGGCTCCTCAGTTGGTGAGTGAGGGGTGAGAATGTTTCAGCTTAGGCGCATACACTTGTGCCTAACAATAACAATGTCCCCTGAGCTCCTGGCTGGTCCAGAAAGACATAAATATGCGTCTTAATATTTTTAGTACCTATTTGACATGCTCGGCAATTGAAATACCTGATGGGAAATGGAGTACGGTCAAAAGAATACCTCCCCGAAATACAAGAGATACAGATTCAAATCCTTCTCATAGTTATTTCTTTCCCATTTCTGCAATTTTTTACTGCAACTTATCATCACGTCATCTCCCTTGCGGGGTAGATAGAGAGAACAGAGTGCCAAGAAGCTATTCTTGGATACATCATCAACATTCATAATTCTCTTCATACACGCTCACCCTTTTCGGAGACTCCTACCACTCCACCTTCTTTCAGTACGTAACTGATTTGATCTAGGTAGGTTAGTCTTGGTCTCTCCTTGTACCTACATCCTTCCACTTTCGTATTGTATATCTTAACCAATCGCTCGTCCGGCATTCTTTCCTCCAGATGTCCGAACCGTCTGAGCATTCCCTTTCACATCTTTACACCAATACTCTCTTTCGTAACTACTCGCTCTCTTACGTCGTCGTTACGAATGCGGTCAGTCAGCCTAACTCCAATTTTCCGCAGAGATCATAATGCGATGACCGATTTGATTTCGCATTTTTTTCTTGTAGATATTTGTTTGTATTGATTGTCTCTTTAAGCAACCAAATAAAAATTAAACATTACTTTGTGTAATATTTTGGCAAAAGTCGGTTGAATAATAATAACTATGTACAATAAACTACTATGAAACTTGTTTAGAGACTATAGTCACGATATATTCACAGCACACAAAGGACTTCCCTTTGTATACGGAGGCTATCAAGTTCTTCAATCATTCCGAGTCGATGGTGCGCATCGCTGTGAGGACGTTAACGCTCAATGTGTATCGAGTACAGGATGCGAGCATGCTAAGGTTCATCAGAGATAGGTGAGTCATAATCATAATAGTGGAGTAAGTCTGAGAACATTTGAGCTTCAAATTAAATGACAAGACACTTCTTTTAAATTGCTAGTATTTTTTTTACAAAATTTTACTGTTAGTACTATTGAATAAAATGTATTTAAAACATCAGATGCTATTGACCCACCCTGATTTATCATGGATGTATACCTAGATGTATTATGACATCATAAGGGCGTCATATTTCCGAATTGATTCACTAATTAGTGCCCAATTTATATAAGTGCTACAAATTAAAAACTTATTTAAACATAATTTTTACGCAGTTAGTAAATTTTGGCATAACCTATGATTAAATAACTAAGACACCAAATATCCTCGTATTTGGTACAAAACTAAATTGCGTATATTTATTTCCAAGTCATAATAGCTGTTAATAAATATTCAAGAATATATACAGGGTGTAAATGGCATCGCACCGATAATTGATTCCTACCATGGGTTCAGTACTCGATTCTACCCAGGAGGTGGAAATGATTACCGAATTAACCAAAAACTACATTGGATTGAAACCTTCATGTTTTTAGTCGCGTTGTTAATGATTCGATAGCGGTTAAAAATGACTAACTTTGTAACCCGTCGTTGTCGACGAAAATGATATGGGGCATATTATTACAGTCATTTGGTGACATCTTTGCCCGGAGTTTCATTTGGTGACATCTTTGCCCGGAGTTATCGTTATGATGTCATTCAGACACCCGGTATAGACTATACCGTATAGTGAATGTTTTACTACGCTTTGTTTACGCAGTTGAAATACAACTGCTGGTTACTGGGTATATGAGAGTGGCTGACGCAGCAGTCTGTATATGTCTACAATACTCACTAAAATCAACTAGGTCTATAGACCCTACAATAAGCCTTTCGAAGATTGCCTCTTGACCCTGTTACAAATATTTACTGTTCACTGCTAATTTATTGATTTAAACTCTTAATACAATATTTAACTTTTTCGTTAATTTCAAAGCAAAATAATTAGAGATTCTTTCCATACAGGACAGCAGCACCTTACTTCAGTAATTTAGTTTGGTTTATCGGCAGGCATGTCCTTGAACTCGATGCCTGTGTCAGAAACGATGCTGAGTAAGTGAATATTTTTTTTATCAAAGTTTGCCGTTCCTTTTTCTTTGAATTAAAGTAATGATAACTTTATTTTTTTTTCCTGTAGTCATCAGTCACAGCAAAAATTGGACGCCTTAGTCGCCGAACACTTGGATCATTTACACTATATCAACGATATTTTATGTCTTAACATACCTGACTTAAACGATGTTTTGACGGAGCATCTATTGCACAAACTTCTAGTACCTCTATATATTTATTCATTGACATCAGAGAGCATAAAGCGACCTGCAACGTCTTCACCTTATAACAGAGATCATATACAGAGCATAGAAGCAATCACAAGGAATTTAGAAGCTATACTCAAGGGCAAAAATACAGAATCATCTCCGGCAAAAATGTCGTTTTCAAGACAAAAAATTGAACTGGAGGATGAGTCGAAACCGTCCGTGTCCTGTGTAGTATCGCTGTTTCTTCTATCTCAAGTATTTCTCATAATAACGCATGGCCCCATAGTACATGCTCTGGCATGGATCATACTACAGTCAGACTTATCAGTGTTCGAGGATGGTGCTACCAAGATACTGGAAATGTACATCAGCAACGCGAAGTCCAGTATTAAATTAGAATTCTCGAAACCAAAGCTAAGTTTAGAAAAGGCATTGGAGAATACCTCGAGTGAAAGAGACTATACAACGCCAGAATTCAGTGGTCCCAAAAATTTCGGCTACGATCTGGATAATACGGACCAGTCTAGTTGTGATCTCGATCCTGAATTAGTTTCTACTTCACTTCCGTCCACGTCGCATATTAGCGAGTCTTCGAGTATCGACCAAGATTCGACAGAGGATTTGCTCACCCAAGCGCATTCAGTAAAATCTACTAGTACCGTCACTGTGAAGGAGAATATGCCAGATTCACCGTTACCTGATTCTGGTATCGAGTCGAGTTCATCGAAATCGAATGAATTTAACAACATTACTGACGAAGAAAAACAAAAACTGCTTGGTGTAGTACCTAGTACGTCCACAGAAAGAGCTGCAACTATCGAGAGTATTATAGAAAGAGAAAATCGTGAAGTTGCAAAAAGACCGTTCTTAAAAACTATCCTTGACTCGTTGGATTGTAGTGAAAACGATTACAAAGCGCTATTTGCTCTCTGTTTACTCTTCGCATTAATAAATAATAAAGGTAAGATAGTTAAAAGATAATTGTCTTATATGTTGTTAATCAATAACCTGGTTATTATTATCTTTTTTAATATAAATATTTATGTATCTAATATCTGAATACTACTAAAAATACTAATAAATGTTCTGTTTTCTATATTTCGCTCCCTTTGGCTTAGTGGGTAAGTTCCTATTCGCTATAACTTAAATTATACTTATTTCTTTTTTATAACGTAGTTGTTCATACTTCTCACTCCATCAACATATATTCAATACGCTTTCGACATCTCGCGACAAGAAATTAAACTAAACGTAACGCCATATCTTTTTCTATCGGTCGCGATTGGTTAAGTTTAAATAATTGTACCCGCACCCCCTCTCCTTGAGCTATGTACATTTTACTTAACCGACATTACATGCAATTTTGATTGTGAACTTAACGCATCTTTTATTTCTCAACCAACAATATCTTCGAAACTCATCATCACCTTTCATCCATCATCTTGGGTTCATCAACCCCTCACCGCTGCCGCTACATTTTGGGCCTTCTTCGCCAAATAATTGAACAAAGTCGACGAGCGACCTGTGGATCGTGGATCTTTGCACGCGGCGGTTTGAGAAGAAAACGCAAATATCGCATATATTCGGACGAGTTTCGAAGAAATAAGCTGCCAAACGAACCAACGGAGGCCAAGCGCACTGGAACTGAAGTTTGTTGGCGTTTCATCGAAAATTACACGCAAATCGGTGGGGCCAATCCTTCTCTTTTCCATCACCTCCTGTTCTATTGGTGCTATATTGTGCCTGTGCTTTCAATTTCAGTGAATTGCTGCATCGTATTCTCGGAATATCGCAATTTCCAGTCTTACAAATCTGGTGACGTTGCTAGCATCAGTGTGGTCTGATTGGATCATAAAACCGTGAGTACTCCTCTTTTCACTGACCACCAAAATGCCTATTGAATCCGCTAAATCACGGGATAAATCTCCCATTTTGCTAGGTGTAGAAAGTAGTGAGGTAGTTCGTGATTTGGTTAGGAAACGTGGTATAATTAAGGGCAGGCTTACCAAATTTAATAATTATTTAGAGTCTATAAAGGATGATCAACATTTTCCCAATCAAAAACGCATTGATTTAAAGTTAAGAATTCAAGGATGTTCTAGTTTATTTTCTGAATTTAACGACATTCAAACGAAAATAGAGGAAAGGGTTTCCGATAGTGAGTTAGGTGAACAGTTAAATCAGCGAGAACTATTTGAAGATAATTATTATAGTTTAATATCTCGTGCCGAATTTATGCTCAATGCTGATGAGGTTACCGATTGCTCCAAGTCATGTCATAGTCATACTAACATTAAACTACCTACCATATCTATGCCTACGTTTGATGGATCGTATGAGCAATGGCTGGAGTTCAGAGACTCATTTACCTCACTCGTTCATAATTCTAAAGACATTTCTAACATTCAAAAGTTCCACTATCTCAAATCGTCCCTAAAAGGTAATGCCGAACTAGTCATACATTCCATAGAATTTTCGTCTAATAACTATCAGGTTGCATGGGAGTTGTTGCTCAACCGATATAATAATTGCAGACTTTTAGTCCACAATCACGTAAAAGCTTTGTTTACTGTACCCGCATTAACTAAAGAGTCACCTTCTTTGATCAGAACATTAATTGACACATTTCTAAAGAATGTACGTGCACTTAAGATCCTAGGTGAGCCTACGGATACCTGGGATACTCTGATTATTTTTATTATAGTGTCGAAGCTAGATAAAGTTACTGAAAGGGAATGGGAGACTCATAAATGCACATTGTTCCCTAACCCGATTGATAACAATCCCACGCGATTAACTGTGGAAGATTTAATTAATTTTCTTCGTAACCGAGCGGACATGCTGGAGGCATTGCAGCGTTCATATTGTAAAGACGCACAAAACACTAATAATCAAAAACAACACACAAAATCTCGCAACATATCACACTGCAATGTATCCAGCGGGCCGAGTAAAACGAACGATAAACAACAACGCGGTAAGTTATCATGTGTAAAATGCAATGCAAATCACCCACTGTATACGTGCAAAAAGTTTATCGATAGTGATTTAGATTTAAAGCTTAAACTTGTACGCGAGCACAACTTATGTGAGAATTGTTTACAATCGGGACACTCGGTAAGTAACTGTAGGTTTGGGCCGTGTAGACGTTGTAGTCAAAAACATAACTCATTACTACATAATGATAACGCAAATAGTTCAGTCGCATGCCATTCTACAACAAACACTGAGGTGTTGAGTGCGAATGCGAGTGATGCGCTTGCACCTCTCCCCGCGGCCGTACCAACCTCCTCGGGATCCGCCCTTCCTATCCAGGTAAACAAGGCACACATGCAAACACAGTCTACTAGATCTATAGGTGTGCAATCCGTGTTATTGTCAACAGCTATAATTGAGGTAGCCGATGTAAACGGTACATATCATAAAGCGCGTGCGCTCCTTGATAATGGAAGCCAGCGCTGTTTCATCTCTAAATCACTATGTCAATTATTAAAAGTACCATTATTACAGTCCACAAACGAAGTTCGAGGCGTAGGTGATTCGGTAGTACATTGTTTGCAAGCTTGTAACATCGATATCAAATCCTACACCAATAATTCATTTTCTACGCGCATTTATTGTTATGTTCTATCTAAGATCACGGCTTCGATGCCTGCTGTATGTAAACTAAGCGCGCAAGTCTATATTCCAGACAACATACGGCTGGCCGATCCGGAATTTTTAGAATATAAAACCATCGACATTTTAATTGGCGCAGATAGGTTCTGGGATCTGTTAGAAGACGGAAAGATTCGTTTGTCTAGTGGTCCATATCTACAAAACACAAAACTAGGCTGGATTATTTCCGGACCTATTATTAATTATTCACGCAAAAATACGCCGATTCATTGTAATATTATTAATTCATTAGATACGCAACTTCGACTGTTCTGGGAGATTGAGGAGCTGCCTAAGGTCAGAGACGCGCAGACTGAGGAAGAACGTGCATGCGAGGATCATTTTATTGGCACCACTACACGCAATAGTGAGGGACGATTCTGCGTGCACATTCCACTTCGTCAGTCACCTGACACTTTGGGAGATTCTTATACCCAGGCAGAACGTCGATTTTTTGCATTAGAAAAACGATTGCAACGTTCGCCAGAATATAATCGTCTTTATGTTAATTTTATGCAAGAGTACATTAGTCTAGGCCATATGACACAGGTAGATTCTTTTCAATCCCCGTGCTATTTTATGCCGCATCATGGCGTGTTCCGCGAGCTCAGCACCACCACCAAGTTGCGCGTGGTATTTGATGCAAGCGCACCATCGAGCTCCGGTAAGTCACTTAATGATTTGCAACTAGTTGGCCCTCCTATACAGGGTGATCTCGTTGCCATTCTTCTCCGCTTTAGGCAGCACAAGTACGTAGCATGCGCAGACGTGGAGAAGATGTACCGGCAATGCTTAGTAGATGAGGGTCAGCGTAGCTTGCAAATGATTCTGTGGCGTAATCATCCGTCAAAGCCGTTAGGTATTTATAAATTAAATACTGTGACGTACGGAACGGCTTCCGCGCCTTTTCTTAGTGTTAGGTGCCTAAAACAATTAGCGTCTGAATCTCCTAATCCTGATGTTTCTCGGGCCATAAACGAGGACTTTTACGTTGACGACTACATTACGGGTTTAGATGATAAAATTAAATTATTAGATTTATGTGATGAAACCCAGAAAACGTTACAATCAGGCTGTTTTCCACTCAGAAAATGGATATTTAATTTTAAACGCGATGATGACAGTCATTGTTTTAGTCAATTTAAACCATTAAGTTTAGATCAAAATGTTAGTTCTAAAACCTTAGGTATAAGCTGGCACAATGCAAACGACAACTTTTATTTTAATTCACATATTAATATTGATAAAAACAAACCAATTACTAAGAGGTCTATTTTATCAAGCATTTCGCAAATTTTTGACCCTCTCGGCTTGTTAAGTCCCGTCATAATTGTAGTCAAAGTACTTTTACAACAATTATGGTTATTAAAACTAGGTTGGGATGACAATGTACATGATAGCACGGCGCGCGCGTGGAACCAGTTTGTTATATCATTGCAAGCGCTGAACACAGTGCGTATTCCACGCCATGTTATAGGTACGCAGCCTATGTATATCGAACTGCATGTTTTTAGCGATGCATCTCAGTCGGCGTACGGCGCGTGCATTTATGTTCGCACAGTTAACACTGATCTAACGGTATCGGTTAGATTACTATTTTCAAAAACAAAGGTCGCGCCGTTGAAACCCGTAAGTATCCCACGTCTTGAACTTTGTGGGGGGTTATTAGGAGCTCGTCTGTATGACAAGGTACGTAACTCATTACGCTGTAAGTTTAATAACGTCGTATTTTGGACCGATTCCACGATAGTCTTAGGCTGGCTACACATGAGGCCGAACCAACTTAAAACGTTTGTCCAAAATAGAGTTGCGGAAATACATGATCTGACACCTGAGGTTCTGTGGCGTCACGTCAGTGGTGAAAATAATCCCGCTGACCTAGCATCACGGGGTGTTCGTTTAGAAGAACTTTCATCTTCTACCTTGTGGTGGGAGGGTCCTGAATTCCTTCGCAACCCTAATTTTTCAATAGACGATCACAGAAGTTCAGACTCATTCAAACATCGCGAGTTACCTGAGATTAAGTCATGCGTCACAGCGGTCATAGCTAAAGATTATAGTGAATTGTCTTTGTTCCCGTTCCATCGGTTTTCCCAATTTAAGCGTATAAGGCGTGCAGCTGCCTTTATGTTGCGTTTCATTCATAATAGTCGATACAAAACAAATAAGCGTACAGGCGGCCTTAGTGTGGATGAGTTAGACTACGCTAATAAAACATTAACCCGATTATGCCAAATCGAATCTTATCCGACTGAATATAAGGCGTTGTCTGATAACGGGACTGTTAAAAGTAAAGGTTGTTTATCTAAATTAAATTTATTCCTAGATGACTACAAATTAATGCGCGTGGGTGGCCGTTTAGTTAATTCCAATGAATTCATTTACGGTAAAAAACATCCTATTTTAATTTCAAGTAAACATTATTTTGCTACTTTATTATTTCGCCATGAGCACACTCAGCTTCTCCATGCTGCTCCACAGGCATTACTTTTTCATTTACGCGAATCATGGTGGCCTGTGGGATGCAGGAACTTAGCTCGCCAGGTAGTACACAGTTGTGTTACCTGTACACGCTTTAGAGGTAAGACGCTTACTCCTATGATGGGTAACTTACCTAGAGAAAGAGTTACACCTAGTCTTCCATTTATTAGGTGTGGGGTGGACTATGCTGGGCCAGTGCTCATTCTGAACCGCAAGGGTAGGGGAGCTAGACTTATTAAAAGCTACATCTGTTTATTTGTTTGCTTCGTGACACGCGCGATACACTTGGAACTAGTCAGTGACCTCTCCAGTGAAGCATATTTATTAACTTTAAAAAGATTCATTTCACGCCGCGGTAAACCTGCAGAGATTTATTCGGATAACGGTCGCAACTTTGTGGGACTTATGAAGGAATTTTCAAAATTTTTAAATACTTGTAGTTTAGATATTTTAGAATTCGCAACTAGTGAAAATATTAAATTTCATTTTATTCCCCCTTATTCCCCGCATTTTGGTGGTCTGTGGGAGGCGGGAGTAAAGTCGAGTAAATACCATATCCGTCGTGTGATAGGGAACGCGCACCTTACGTTTGAAGAGTACAGCACAGTACTGGCTCAAATAGAAGCCGTATTAAATTCCCGACCTCTGTCCCCTCTTTCTTCCGATCCACAGGACTTTTCCCCGCTCACTCCAGGTCATTTCTTAATTGGCCGATCACTAACTGCCCCAGCCTGCGATGACCTGCGTGATGTTCCAGCGAGTCGTCTCCAGCGGTACCAGAGGGTGGAACAACTTCGCCAACATTTTTGGAACCGATGGGCGAAGGAATACATCTCAGAGCTGCAGGTACGGACAAAGTGGACGACGAATAAGGACGAGCTCAAGCCAAACTCCTTAGTGGTTATTAAGGATAATAACCTCCCACCGTTGAAGTGGCATTTGGGTCGTGTCCTTCACACGATCCCAGGAAAGGATGGCATATCCCGGGTGGCCGATATACAGACGTCATCGGGCGTAGTGAGGCGCGCATTCGCCAAGATTTGTCCTCTTCTCCAAGATGTAGTCGACACTGATACACCGGCGGAAGACCATTGAAAGCCACTGCTTCCAAGGCCGGGGGCATGTTCATACTTCTCACTCCATCAACATATATTCAATACGCTTTCGACATCTCGCGACAAGAAATTAAACTAAACGTAACGCCATATCTTTTTCTATCGGTCGCGATTGGTTAAGTTTAAATAATTGTACCCGCACCCCCTCTCCTTGAGCTATGTACATTTTACTTAACCGACATTACATGCAATTTTGATTGTGAACTTAACGCATCTTTTATTTCTCAACCAACAATATCTTCGAAACTCATCATCACCTTTCATCCATCATCTTGGGTTCATCAACCCCTCACCGCTGCCGCTACAGTAGTTATTCAATTTCAGGAGTCAATACTGAGTTACTAGACACATTATTATGCCCTGAAGAAGAGATATTACCTACAAGTACTACTGCAAGTGGTACTTGTGTTATTAATATTGAGTCGGGGGCACAATCTGGTGAGGACAAACCTGAAGCATCATCCCCTCCCCCCAGGCGTCCGCTGCAAAGTTTTAATGCGCTACTTATAGCGAAGCTATTGGCGATTGCTAACTTGAGCTGCAAAACTGGTAAGTCTTTTTGACGTGATAATTCTTATAAATCTATGAACGCCGACCGCACGCACGAAGTGTCACGTTTCACCCAGGGTTGCTAAAAAATAAAAATAGGTGGCGGTATTTAGCTGTGTGGGGCCGGCTTTAGAATTGTCCCATCCCTTTCTACCCACGGCAGTCGTAAGAGCCGACTGAGGGAAAACCGGGGGAGTGGGCAGCAGCAATCCCTCGAGTATTAACAACATCCACTGCGATCGCCAACCCGCCTGCCAAGCGTGGCGATTACGGCATTATCCCCCATTCTTGGGGAGGGCTATGTCCAGCAGTGGAAATCGAAAGGCTGATTGATGGTTGGAATATTTAATATCATTTTTTTTTAATTGAATATTTCCAAAATTACTTGTGCTGTTACATTTAGATTTTGATAGTGATAACGTAGCTATGATCTCAAACCGTTTGATATCATTGCTACGTTATCACTATAAACACCTTTCCGTGTGGTAACGGACTAAGAATACAAGTGTCACTACCCCATTACTTCCCACGGGTGTCGTATGAGGCGACTAAGGGAAGTAAGCAATTATCATCTATTGCATGACTGGTGGTAGGGCTGGGTGCCAAGTGGGAATACTCACTTGGTATCGGGCCCGAGCGGGTTAGTAGCACCGTCTCCCGTGTGACCGGCCATGAAGCACGTCGTTGCGTTTTGGCTGTAGCTGGAGATAGCCGTTTATTATTTAGATATTTTTATATGTATTTTTAGCATTTGACATTCTTAGCACTATACATTAAACACAAAGTAGAAAATATGCGATCGAAAATAATAACATAAATACTTCCGACAGATGGCGCAGGCATCACCCAAAGACGTTAATTATGAATTTGTTATCGAATTTAGCAGTCAGGAGCAATTGTCACGATGGCTGAATTGGCAAAGCATCTGGACGGTATCCAGGACATGCAGGTTCATATCCTGCTCGTGACTGTTATTTTCAATCTTACATTTTTCACTTTGTGTTTAATGTATAGCCGTTTATTCTTTCATTTCATATCGGTGAAATGAAATGGTGAGCAGTGGTTTGGCATTACTCTCAGTATAGTTGAGTCCATGAGCGACGGTTACCATTTACCATCAGATGGCCCGTGGCTCGTCTATATGCAATAATAAAAAAATATATGTAATTACGTAGTTATTATTACACGCTGTATAGATTTGTCGTAGTCTGTCAGTTTAAAATGTCAATTGTTTTTGCTATATTTTCGAACACAACTGTCAAATTAACAATTTCGATTGATAACTTATCGAGCCCTTGGGACTGCCCGATATTCAGAAAAACTGTTGATATCATACACTAAGTAGGTAGGTACCAAATATAATATTTTTGTCGAGAAATTTCTTGAAATCTTCGGTCCACCCTTCAAAGACAATGGCTTTAAGGATTTTCTACGAAATCGCAGGTGAGTGGGATACAATACAATTTAAAATCAACTGGGTCCCAATAATAAGGTGGCTAACTCTCCCCATTATCGGTATATAAGCTTGTTTTTGTATTTGCATGAAAAAAATGTTCATCAATCACGTTATATACGCTAATATTACACGTTCTAATACATTTTAAACAAAATAAAAGCATAACTGTAATTTCTTTTGTAGTTATTCGGCTAAAATAGGTGGTGCATTTTTAGTGTACAAAGTTATAATCATAGTTATCTTCTAAAATTACTCCGGTTATCATATGTCTAACTATTACTATCTCCACACTGCATACTCTTAGAACGTGTCTATTGTTTATATCCTCTGTCTAGTCTACGGCTACTTTGACTTTGAAACTGTCAACACTAGTGCTGCCATATTAATAATTTATTTTCCACGACTTACATCGTCGGTGTTTAATAAAATTAACCTATCAAGCTAAATAAAAATAAATAAATGTTATTTTTGGAGATCAATATCTAGTAAACGAACGTATGTAATAAATACCTAGGAATCACTATTTTGATAAGATATTTTTCCCATTATCTACCTTGTATTTTTTTGACTGGTATTCATTTCGATATCATAACGACAGGGTTTATCGATGTCGAGACTGCCGGCACTGTAAGGTTCTTTGCTATTAGATTATGCCTATCAACAAATGGTACAAATTAGCACTCATAACATAAAAACACAGCATCACGCCTGTATTCCCCGAAGGGGTAGGCAGAGATGTATTATAAATAAATATAAATATTCACGGACATTTTCACACAACGTCCTCTGGTCCCAAATTAAGCTTGTGCTATGGTGCAGATTACGGATATAATACATATATTACTTTTTTTTTGAAAATACATATAATAGATAGAAAACTCCCAGACGCAGTACAAATATCTGTGTTCATCACACAAATAGTTGTCCTGAGTGGGAATCGAACCCACGACCTCGTGCACGAAAGTCGGTTACACTATCGACTACGCCACGAGGCCTGTCAAATAAAAAAAGAGTCCGTAAATGTATTACGCAGCCACGGCTCGCCAGCTATGTTTAAGTCCCACATAATAGCGGGCGAGCCGTCTACCGGGGACATTTCCAAACTCCGTGCTGCTACTGAGAATTCTTCTTTTTACGAAAAAACTCAATAACGCTGCCCGACCCGGGGATGGAACCCTGGACCTCATGATCAGCAGTCGCTTACATTACAAATGCACCACAGAGGCAGTTGGCACTCTCAATATATTAAAAAAAAAGTATTCACTACCCATCTACAGTTGTTCCATTTAGGATTGTTCTATCAATTTTAGCGTCACCTTTAAATATAGCGTTGTATCGAGAATACTGAACCTTCAGAATAATGTCTCAAATAACAATTAATAATTTTGGACTAAGTACAAAGAAATTCAGAAAAGAAATACTTTTGAAATATTATAAGATGGATATTTTTTTATACAGCATCTAAAGTCCGCCTAGTGACGCTAGAGCTAAGCGTTACATTGATGCGCGTAGCGATGTGCGGAGCAAACGGTGCGAGCACGCGGTACGCGCACGAAGTGAACGCACTGAGGACACGCGCAGCGGCCTTGGCGCGGAATTTCTACAAGTGCGATGATATTTTCCTAGATATGTTCGAAGATGAGTAAGTATTCATTCTATTATTACTACTATATACGTAAAAAATCTTTTTCCATCCATCCATCCATCCACACACTTTTGTGTATACACACAAAATAGGTAGGTTAATTGGATCTGAGCTAGCCCATGTGAGAATACACTTACAATTTTTTTAACGTTTCTTTAACTACTGTTGTTGTTTTATGATTTTGTGATACTTGGTGACATTATTGTATCTTTGACGCGCCAAATTTAATAGTATTTATTTATTTTGCTCTGATTTAGAGCTATCATGATCAATGATTATTTTCTTTGCTCCTTTAAATACCTTGTAGATATCGCCTTACCTTGTACTTCAACAGTACCTACGAAGTAATTATTTTAATTACAATCTTCTTTATTTTTACAACAGGAAATAAAACAACATTAAATGTAAACATTAGTGTGCACTAATGTTGCGATTTTATCGTCATAATTATGTTTGTTAGATATCATATAAATTGGTTATTATCAATTCAACAAGAATAATTTTTGACATATATTCGTTTAGATGGTGTTATCTTTTGTCATTGTTCAATTTTGGCACGCTATCGTACTAGTGATTACGGCCAACAGCATTTTATGATTAAATTATATAATTAAGTACTTAGATATACGATTCGATAAGTATGTTACACGATTTTCTGCGTTTTTAATAGTAAAAAATGAACGTTCTTAAAATATGAGTATTTCTTTTTGTAAAGAAGATTTATTCCAAATAGTAGGACATAACATTGAAAGTCATGATGATGGAAATGAAATGAAGAAATTAAAGATTAAGACAAAGTGCGAAAATGTGAAATCGAAAATATCAGTCACGAGCAGGATTTGAACTGGGATACCGTCCCAGATACATTGGCTATTCAGCCATCGTGACAATTCTTCGGAACTACGAATTTGAATTGATAACACATTCATTCTTAATGTCTGGAGTGACGCTGTTCCAGGAGATACAGGTTTAAATCCTGCTCGTGACTATTATTTTTGATTTCACATTATGCACTTTGTGTTAATTTATATGGCTAAGCACTTTAAATGTTTTAAAAAAGCGTGTTAAATATATGAAGATATTAAAATAGAAGTTTGTAATTCGTTCCATGCGTGCCTAATGCGTCGAAAATGATATTTTTTTTTACTTCCGACGTAAATGAGGAGGTATTAGTTTAACGTGTGGACTGTGGACCTATACCTGTCTGTGGTATCTATCTAAATTCCAAACTACTGAGCAAAACGGATTTACGGTTTTTTTCTAAAGTAAGTTATGATTTGAAAAAAGAAAACTGTTCAGTCGATTCTGACTCAGCTTTTTTCACCAACTTACAGTTAGTAATATATTGCTTGGAATCATTGCAATTGTCTTTAAATTTGTGAATTTTGAAATATATTTGAAAGTTTGGAGTTGCGAAATAACAGAGGGCACTTTATTATAGCGTTCTTAGCAACTGTAACATAAACCTTAGGCTAAGCGTATGCGCAGGCGAGGCAGATCCACGCAGCTTAGGGCAACACAGATTTTGAAATGCATTAAACGTCCTTGGGCTGCGTATGTTGCGGGCCAGGCATGTGCAGCAGGACAGAGACATGTATGCGTTGCACGTGTGTATTATGTATACTACACGCTCACTACATTGCTCCAAATTCAATTATTTTAAGGTACTGTGAGACGAGCAAACGCCCCCTGAACGTGGAATGGTTGTGCATGGACGCAGCAATATTATTGCCACCGACTCGAACACCAATGTCCGGCATTGCTTTTGCCAAGAGATTGCCTAGTGGAGAGGTACGTTGTTCGATTTTTTCTTTAATACATAACATGAAACTTGGATCCCCTCTTAAGATGAGAGAAGCCATAGGCTTTAACATTGTTGGGCATGCCATTACGGTTTTGGAATGGAATTTGATAATTTGGACACTTTATTCACACGTTTTAGAAGCAATTATTTTATACACAAGTAGTTAACCAAAAAACTGTGTTATTTTGAGAACGATACTAAATTTTATGAATTATAATACTTAGTCTTCCACCATCTTAGTCAATCTATATTATTATGAAGCTGTAACAGAGTTTTGTGTGTGCATTTCAGATATTTGAAAAAAACTGTATTAGACTATTTAGGCGTCTCTGAACACAAAATAGTTTTTAAGTTTAGGTCTGTTTATCGGTTTGTTTATTCGCACAACACGCAGAAACTACTGAACGGATTTTGTTTGGTTGAACATTTTGTTTCCTAGCTTTTGATTAGATTTAAAAACAGGTACATGTTTTACTAGGCCGTGTGGATCCGGCTTTAGAATTGTCCCACCCCTCTCCACCCATGAGAGTCGTAAGAGCCGACTGAAGGAATACCGGGGGAGTGGGCAGCAGCACTCCTTCGATTATTAACAACATCCACTGCGATCGCCAACCCGCCTGCCAAGCGTGGCGATTACGGCACAATCCTCCATTTTATCATTGGATCTTCTTATCGTAGATGGAAAGAGCACGACGAGCTATACGCACATTTTTCCTCATCAGAGATTTGTATCTAAAGCTCACGGGGAAACCAGAAAATCAGCTGCCGTTAACAAATCCTTCCCCTTTTGTTCAAGTCGGCGAATCTTTGGATCTTAGTGAGTTATTAATTATTATAATTAAAAAAATATTGATCTCCTGACCGTAAATTCCGTCATGGCGTCTAGTGTCAACAGACATGAACCATCTACGCAGGACATATTATAGTGCACGGGTGTGTGCGCATAACCAAGTGCACTTACTGTTCCCTCGCTCATCATCTCATGGGACGGCATTCCGACACCTCCGGTGAGATATGAGACGCAGGATAAACAGCTTTACGTACCTTTCGAGGCACGGGGATGAAATACACTACCGATGAATCACCCAGTTATTACAATTGATGTTTAATTAAACCTTCGATCAAAAATGCAATAGATTTCGCGTTGACCCGAAAAATACGTCTCGGTAAATACCATAGATTTAGGATATACTCCATAGATGGGCAATGTCAACTACCGAATGAGACCAAAAACCGATTATTTATGTGTGTGTGAGTTGTCAATGTGTGCATTGAAAGTGCTGCGCATGAAGTTATGATTGTTATCGATATCGATAACAGTGTACGATACGTATGAAAATACTTTTGAAAAGGTTTTGAGAGTAACATATAAATCGAATAATATTCCCTGTGTATTTCCGTCAGTCTCACTGGTGAGACGATCGGGAATTGTTTTTTTTACCCGATCGTTTAATTAATCTTATTGGTGAGACGAAAGGTATAATTTTATTTCAAGTCAACAAATTCGTATGTTGCTTCTAGCAACCTCCTACAATTTCCTGCTACCCTGGTACTTGAATGCGTAAGTCATAAGTATTTAAAAAGAAAGGTGATTATTGATTAAACTACAAAGACTCCCCCGCAAGCCTCTGCTATCTTAGTACTATTTGCCCCTTGGCGTAGTCGGTAGTTTAACCGACTTCCGTGCACGAGGTCGTGGGTTCGATTCCCACTCAGGACAATTATTTGTGTGATGAACATAGATATTTTTACTGCGTCTGGGTGTTTTCTATTATTTATGACTGTATTTACAAAAACAAATATATGTATTATATCCGTAATCTGGTACCCATAGCACAAGCGTCAAGCTTAGTTTGGGACCAGAGAACGTTGTGTGAATTGTCTGTGAATATTTATTTATTTAGATACATTTATTGTAGGTAAGTAGGTACATTAGATAAGCAGTAACTTGCAAGACCAGTAGTATCAACACAAACATCGAAGGAAATTGCATAAGTTACATAAAGTAACAATATTTTCCCATTGGGAATTTTAATTTAATATATTCCTAAATTCTGAATCGTCGCACCAGTGGGACGAGCGATAATACAAGAAACTGCCACTGTAACCAGAAATTTATGGAAGAGGCCAGAAAATATAAAACACAGATTTAATAAAATGTTTATTAATCATATAAGTATATAAAATATCGAAATAAAAAAAATAGACATCGCGGAACGTCTACCAGATGTGAAAACATCCAAATTATTTTTTAGAAATAATGAGTAGATAAAATGATCATTACTTTTTCAATGTGTTCTTGTATAAAATTATGACGTGAAAAATAACGAAAATGGACATAAATCATCATATCCAAGGTGGATATCATCTAGGACAGAAGTACTGGTCAAAACAATTCGAACGATTTCAAAGTTGTTGGGATTGCGGCGTTTTATAGCATATTGGCCCAAGGCCACCGGGCTCCATCATCAGACCCTGAATATCATCTGGGACTATGATACTATTCAGGATAACACTGGGGTTATATCGTTTTATAACGGACTTCCTATGGCCATCTTCTAGCTCCATCATCAGACCCTGGATACCATCTGAAGACAAAGTACTCGTCAAGACGAATCGAACGTTTCCAAGCTCGGTGGAGTTGCGTCGTTTCATTACAGAGTTACTGTGGTCACCTTAGAAGGTGACCACAGTAACTCTGTAATGCTAGAGCTCCACCATCAAATCAGCTCCATGTCTTCATAATATTGCATTGTCAATAATAATAATAATATGCGCAACCACTTTTCTCTGAGATCTGGATTTAAAGGAAACCTGAAAATTATTTTATGTTGTTTAATCCGGCCAATTGAATTCACAGTACCTAACTATAAAATGCAAAACCAATATAATTGTATTATGTATATTCCATCCATCCATCCATCAGTCTTTCATTGTCCACTGCTGGACATAGGCCTCCCCAAAATGGGGGTTTTTCCATTATCGCCACGCTTGGCAGGCGGGTTGGCGATCGAAGTGGATGTATTTAGTACACAGGGGAGCGCTGCTGCCCGGCTCCCCGGTAATCCCTTAGTCGGCTTTTACGACTGCCATAGGAAAAGACGGGGTGGAGCTATTCTTGGTGCCGGCCCCACACGGCAAATGTATACGGAAAATTATGTATATTAATAATAGTTAATATTGTTGTTATCCGACCATCAAAGTCGATATCAACAAATACTTCTTCTTTGGCTTCGCATTACTAAAAATGAGGTCATAAATCTCCTCATATTTCCGTATTTGCAATTTCTCAAATATTACTGTTTCGTGTAACCTTATTTACTTATCATCACGCCATTTCCCTTGCGGGGTAGGCAGAGAGAACAGAGTGCCAAGAAGCTCTATTCTTACATACATCTCTCGCTTCCTCAACATTCATAACTCTCTTCATACACGCTCGCCGGTTTCGGAGACTCCTGACTCCACCTTCCTTCAATACATGACCGATTTGGTCTAGGTAGGTGAGTCTCGGTTTCCCCCTGTATCTACATCCTTCCACTTTCGCATTGTATATCTTCTTAACCAGTCGCTCGTCCGGCATTTTTTCCACATCTCCGAACCATCGGAGCATTCCCTTTCGCATCTTTACACCAATACTCTCTTTCATACCTACTCGCTCTCTTACGTCGTTGTTACGAATGCAGTCAGTCAGCCTCACTCCACAGATTCTCCGAAGAGATCGCATTTCAACCGTATTGATTGATTGATTGTGTACTCCAAATCATTTAAATAAACAAATTTTCTCATAATATTTTCTCCCAATCTGGTACATTTGCGTAACGGTTATTTTGAATTGAAGATAATAAACAAATAGTAAACTTACTGGTGAAATGAGTAATCCTGTGGATTATCATTCTTTGAAGAAATACAACCTGATACTGCACAAGTAACCATCGTTATAGCGTTATTATAATACTGGTAAAGACTTTAATTACAATAAATAATCGCCAAATCACGCACGCGTAAATTGACAAAGCCGCTACAGGCCGGTAACAAATAAATTTAGGTCTCGTTGACAGCATCGCTCTCTCTCTCGTTCTAACACATCACAGTACCATTAGCTTCGGTGGGTCTCTTTTACTCTTATAGCCGATCTATGGAGTATATCCTAAATCTATGGTAAATACGCACTTGAGAAGTGAGCTCTTATTTTGTTTAGTTCAAAATGTTCTTTATTTTTTGCAATTTAAGCTTGATTTCACAAAAAAATTTTATTTGTCTTGTCACATTTAATGGCAGTAATAAATTATTGCTTTGCTCGTTTTTTTATGACGCATGACCGTAAATGTAAGATAATATTTTAAAGATTTGTGACTTTCTTACTAAGTGCCGTGATTGTAATTAGGTTGAACTTAAAACTGTTTTAAAACTTTTGTCACAGTTCCGTAGTAAACAGATGTAGCTGTATAAGTATATATTCACATTGTCAGTTTTTAGCTTTATTTTGTTCGGGACACTGTATCTTGTTAGTATTGATGATCGAAGGTTTAAACGGACGTCAGGATGTTAAAAACTTTTGAGTTTTTATTAAACCCTGTCCCTAATACTTATGTGGGTGTTTATATATTCTAAATATTGAATAACAATCTTACTTAGATATTTACGTAATTATACTTGATTGTCGCTTTCAATCAAATTCCATTGAAATTTTTTCCTTGGTATTATTCATTTCGATAAATGCTGGCCGTTTGCTGGATATTGTTTAAGATTTAAGGAAGATTAAGAACAAAAAAGGCAAATATAAATGACCAGTGTTATTTTATTGATAACATCATACCTTTTTTAAATGATTTAAATGTATTGGTTAATTATTCTAAGTTTAAATTTATACCTTTTTATTTTTTGGTGGGATGTCATTGATACTTAAATAAATAGCATGTTGTTTTTTCCAGATGATTCCGATCTCATATCCTGTGATATAATACAAAAGGATGGTACATGGCAGCATAGGTTTCTTGCTGTAGATAGTATAGAAATAATTTTAGTAGAACCAGATAAACAGAGACTTGGATGGGGTGTTGCTAAGTTAGTTGGCAGTTTGCAAGATTTAGAAGTGAGTTTTATTTTTTATATATGGTAGAAATAGTGTAAATTCACTGTTGGTAAGGTTTGGTACCAAGTAAAATCTATCATTTGTTGTTAAACCCGAACGGGTAGGCACCAGTGGGTGATGTTTTCAGTATTGATGGTATGTGGTGACCGCTGTTTATAAATTCAGCCGTAGCCAGAGGCATAGACAAACCGCTACCTAGAACGATGGTGATGTACTTAAATATTGTTTAAAGGACATTGCGCAAGCGCAACCCATGGGTCAGATTACATCAGATAGTTAATTTCAAATTTAAATTGAACGCTACAACGTACAGTATTACAATATAGTTTCCTGGTTTCATGGATGGCAGAATAGTAGTGATGATTCCAAGATCGAATCACCGGTACAAAATTATCCCTTACGCCCCCGAAGGCAGTCTTTAAGATTGGAATCAAAGACTATTCAAATGGCACGTACTCTGCAATTATTCGGGATCATTTGCTCTACCGCGATGTCCTGCTAATGATTTTTACTCACCGTAGATTCAAGGAGACAAAGAAGATCCCCGGTGCTTACACCTGACGATTCACAAGCCCCGTATAGGCGCCAGTGGTGCTTTGCCCCGCACTGTATTGTTACGGGCCAAGTTCAAATTTGACGATCACATTCGTAGTATGGCGGCCAAGCAACGACTTACCAAGGTACGGTAGCCAGTTAATCGAACCGACCATTCTTTACCCGTTTTTAAATATATTATTATTAGATATTTTGTCATTTTCTCTAATTTTATGCTACTAAAGTAAACTGTTTTACAAGCATACAATTGACACAAACTATAGACTGATTCAGAACATCCATTTGTAGGTTACACAAAAAATTATACTGTCTGGGAATCGAACCCGTAGTAAACGGCACGGGAGCTCGGTATTATAACCACTACACGATGTTTGCAATATAACATATAAATATAAGTAGAATTAGGACCCACTTTTTTGTTTTGGCTTTGTTGAGGCGGGAAAATATGTACCTTACCGCACAACCCGTTGTTCGCGACAACGAACAGGGTAGTGTGGGGCCCTCACCCACTAAATAAACTTGCTGCGTGCCGACTCTCCGCCTGTATTGGCGGGCCACCGGAACCATATTACATTGCTTCAGTGGTCGGAAAAAAATACTTAGCCGGCGTGTGCGGCTAGGTATAATTTCGTTCGAAGCAATGAGCAGGGTAGTGTGGGTCATTAAAATATCGTGCCGTATACCTTTTCCGCCTTAGCATTAAATTTCAAGGATACGTGTATGGTTAAGTTTTACCTGTTCCTGAACTATTTAAGATTTTTTATCAGTTAAGCTACCGTGCCCACCTAGCCCTTTTAGTCCCATTGAATTTGGTATTATAAAAAAATTGGAGAATATTAATCTTTTTATAGAGCAACACTGCACAGATGGCGAAGTGATTTAGATATCGGTCTTCTGCCCGAGTGTTGTGGGTTCGATTCCCACACAGGACAAGAGAGGAAAACTCTGTGTGATCCACAAATGATAGTTCCGAGTCTATACTTTGCGTCCGTGCAATTGTATGTTTGTCAGAGTCCCGCGATATAAGGATTATTTCTTAGTGCAGAGCGTTGTCTTTTTATAAAAAAAAAAACCTTATAAAGTGAACGGATGAACCAAAGCGGAAGCACTAATTTGCAGGCGCCGACGTTAAAATGTGTTTAGTCGGCCTCAAACGATACGATGTGCGACACGCGTTTATTAGCGTACCTACATGACCAAACTTCTGTGTAAAACATGTATTCGTGTGCCTTTTCGAAAATGCTACGAAAAACTAACATAAACTTCAGGCGTCACATTTCATTCGTTAATACATTTTTACCATTTTACTTTCTAAAATGTAAAATAATTTCAAAAAATACAGTTTAGTAGTCACTATTTCGTTACTCAACATATCGAATGCAACAGAAAAACACTCTTTCTCTCTTTTTCTCCCGTAGTTGAAATATTCACTATCTCTCTCAGATTATATGTATGCAAAATTTCTTGATGTTTTTTGGTTCAGTAGTTACATCGGATCTAAAACAAACAAACAAATTCACTTTCGCATTTTAGTAGTAAAAAGGATTAGTAAGTATGTATAAATTTACGTTAGAGATTTAAGTTAAGTCGTTATTCTTAGGATGTCAGTGCGAACGAGCAAATATAATGGCCACACTGTGTGATCATTATACTTTGAATCCGTCATTAAGTGGAGGTTTTAAAAGGTTTGTAATGTTCTATGATTGTAATGTATACAGGGTCGAACGAAATCTCGACAAAAGAAGATGCAACAGATAGGTCGTTTGTTAGAGGTGTCGGGCATGTGCGCTCCTGCTCTCGCCCCGCGGCATCGCCCGCTGTTCGCTAGGCCCGCGCTTGGGGCACTCACTGCAAGGCGGTCAATAGGTACTTACTATTCCAATTTATTATAGAGCGCTAGAGATTTCCTTTTCACATCCTATCTCTTTCACTGGTATAAGCAAAGCGAAAGTGATATCTCTGCTTACCGCCATGCCCAATATTATGCTTAAAACTAGCACCTACCTGTCATGTATTTACTTCACCAATTAGCATATAAATAATCTCGTAACTAAAAATACCAATCCCAATCCCACAGGACCTCTCGACTTTTCTGGGATAAAAAGTAACTTATATCGTTCTCTGTGTACTACACTTAGAGCATATATTTAGGCCAATTTGATATGTAGTTAGGTGGGCGTAAACCAACACCAAGGCTTTTGATATTTATGATATTAGTATCGATGTATCTATCTACCTTCATCAATCACGACGTTTTCCTTAGCTATGCATGCATGCTTGCCGTGTAGGGCCGGCTTTAGAATTGTCCCACCCATGGGAGTCGTAAGAGCCGACTGGGGGAATACCGGGGGAGTGGGCAGCAGCACTCCTTCGAGTATTGACAACATGCACTGCGATCGCCAACCCGCCTGCCAAGCGTGGCGATTACGGCACTATCCCCCATTCTTGGGGAGGCCTATGTCCAGCAGTTGACGTTAAAAGGCTGATGCATGCATTCCTTAGCTATATAAATAATGAATTTTAATAGCTAACTAGCACAAATTGCGAAAAGGTGAAATTGAAAATAACAGTTACGAGCAGGATTTAAACCTGCATGTCCTGGAATACCGTCCCAGAAGCTTTGTCAATTCAGCTTCATAGTATAAACCTCTATAATATATGTACACAACATTTTTTTTTCAGTTATCATTACTGTGCTATTGTTGGCCCCGGGTATTTCTTCACAATGGAGTGACTCAGACCTTAGTTTACCACACTAGCCCAATGCAGTTTCGCAGACTTCGAGTAAATCTGTTAGACATACATACATCACGAGATGTTTTCCTTCACTATATAATAATTTATGAACACAAACATTATTTCGAAAAGACTTGGCCAAAACTGGAAGCCAGAGTTTCCAGATCCCTAGCCCGTAATCCAGATTCTGAATCATGTCTACCTAGACTGTCTGTGTGTCTATCTAGGTTTGAAGTACTACGAATTCGCCCACAACCAATATAATAACGTCAGTGTAAATAATATATTGTACAAGAAGGAGCCTCTGGATAAATTATTTTTTAAAGAAGATGTATTCGGTAGGTGGTGAGGATGATACAGAGAGGCGGTTACGAAGGCCGAGTGCTCACTTGTTGAAAGACGGAGTGGTTGTCTATAGAGAACGAACTACTAGCCGAGAGAGGTAAGCTGACTATATGCTTGCTTTAACAATTAGTAGTAAAATGTACTAGTATACAAAAATTCAGCCCGTGTGGGGCCGGCCTTAGAATTGTCCCACCCCTCTCTACTCACGGGAGTCGTAAGAGCCGACTGAGGAAATACCGGAGGAGTGGGCAGCAACACTCCTTCGAATATTAACAACATCCACTGCGATCGCCAACCCGCCTGCCAAGCGTGGCAATTACGGCATTATCCCCCCTTTGGGGAGGCCTGTGTCCAGCATCCATCCATCCATCCATCCATCAGTCTTTTAACGTCCACTGCTGGACATAGGCCTCCCCAAGAATGGGGGATAGTGCCGAAATCGCCACGCTTGGCAGGTTGGTTGGTTATGTCCAGCAGTGGACGTTAATATTATGATGATATAATGATGATTTATTTATTTTAATAGGCTGATGGATGGATGGATACAAAAATTACCCCTAATGAGGTAACAAAATGCTCAAAATCAGGCAAAACATTTTTGTGATTCTATTCACCAACTGTCATGTGGTCCCATCAGAGGCTGTAATACCAATTTCCACAAACCCAAATTACACAAAATGTTGTTGAACTACTTATACAGAATTCAATCACTAATGTGGAGCACTGTGCGCGTAGTATTCGTAAAAATATTAGTAGGTATTACCCTCAAAAATATTCTGATATTTATCCACCAGATTCTTGGTAATCATAAATGCTGTATAAAGTATTGGAAAAGTCGGGATAGACAGTGTAGTAAATAAGATAGAATCCGTAAAAGAAGTTAAATTTCAATTTTTTTTTGTTTGGCGTAAACTACGGGACTCAACGAAGGGGGCTAATTTTAGCATTTGAAGAATAAGGTTTTGAAAAATCCACTAGCGTCTTCTTTATAAAATGCAGATGAGAGAATTATATTGAAATTGGCCGATTAGCCAATAAATAAAAAATAATATGCAGTTTGATAAGTGCACGTACAAACCTCTACTACATTTTCCCAAGATGTTATATGATACTAGCTGACCCAGCAAACGTTATTTTGCCATATAAAAATAAATTATTTCTACACCGGCAGTAGAAGGGTGAAAATTTAGGGTTATATGTATTTTCAATGCCGAATCATAATATAATAAAATATTTAGGGATGGGACACCCTTATCATTTAGGGGTATGAAAAATAGACTGTCCGATTCTCAGACCTACCCAATATGCACACAAAATTTCAAGAGAATCGGTTAAGCCGTTTCGGAGGAGTTTAACTACAAACACCGCGACACGAGAATTTTATATATCAGATATATATGCATGTGATATTTTTTTTTAATCCAGACAAACTATCTCATTTGTATTGTTATTTAAAAATTTAAATTATTGTTTTCTCTATCCATTTCAGTAGTTTATCCCGCAGCAGCAGCACTCAGGGTTCTCGGGAAGGTTCCCCTCGGGCTCGTTCGGAGGAAATACCCATGGAAGAGATCAAGAAAAACGCATCTACGCCAACTATACCTTCAGCGCCCGTTGTACCACAGGTAATTTATTAATGATTTCATCGGTATTTAGAAAACGCTTTGAAATAAAGGTTAAACACTATTGACACGAATACCTTATAGATGACCGTTTTTGTCCGTGTGGTAACGGACTAAGAATACAAGTGTCACCACCCCATTCTTTCCCACGGGTGTCGTATGAGGCGACTAAGGGAGGTAAGCAATTATCATCCATTGCATAACTGGTGGTAGGGCTGGATACCAAGTGGGAACACCCACTTGGTATCGGGCCCGAGCGGGTTGGTACCACCATCTCCCGTGTGACTGGCCATGAAGCACATCATTGCGTTTTGGCTGTAGCGGGAGATAGCCGTTTATTCTTACATTTCAAATCGGTGAAATAAAATGGCTTGACAATACTCTGGGTATAGTTGAGTCCATGAGCGACGGTTACCATTTACCATCAGATGGGCCTTGGCTAGTCAGCCACTACATGCAATAAAAAAAATAAAAATAAAGATGTATTCGATTTTACGTCTTTGAACAGGTTAATGTGTCAGTCCTCATGAATTTTCTACGATCGTAATCGGGTCAGAATACCGTTTCTTTGAAAATACGAGTAAGAGATAGTTGGCCTTTTCTCTGATACAAGGGTGGCAAACAAGACTACGGATCACCTGATGGTAAGCTGTTACCGTAGCCTATCACCAGAGGCACCATTAGCGCGTTACCTACGCCTAGGAAAAGGATAGGAGGTGTAGAGGAATGATATAAAAGAGAGGAAGGAGGAGTTTAAGATGCCGTCTCTTTCACTCACTATACGAACTACAGCCGTAGGAGTATCTATCGTTATTTTACTCTGATCTACCGTGAGAGGGTTCCAAGGTCGAGCCTGGCCATTCATCCTAGAACAAGCAAGGCTCTACCACCTATAATAGTACACATACTTGTGAGAAGATAGCTATAGTCTCTATGGTAATGATCGCTGTGACAGAAATACAGCTACAATTATTATATATTATGCTCAACCAATCAAAGTCAACAAGCAATTCAGTGAGCCTAGCCAAGTTGCATTCTATGATCGCTAACTCTAATAGAAAACTATTTAAATGTATGGTAATTTGACATCTTTAACCTTAGATAAAGAATCTATATTTATCTAAGTCTTTAACAATATCTATAACGCTAAGTCACGTGACTTAACGTTAGAGATGTCAAATTTCCATACATTTTAATAGTTTTCTATTAGCGTTAGTGATCATAGAATGTAACTTGGCTAGGCCCACTGATTACTTATTTTTTAAGTATGTAAAGCCGTCCTTTCTTCGACTAATCTCTCCGGTCGGACTCAAAAAAGTAAGGGAACAGAGAATGCATTTGTATTTCCGAACATACGTGCACTATAATATCTCCTGCATAGTTTAGTCTTGTCTCCGATGGCACTGGCCATCGTGGCTGAAATTAGTCGGTAGTGTAACCGACTTCCGTGCACGACGTCGTGGGTTCGATTCCGTGAATATTATAGGATTGTGTGAAATGTCCGTGAATATTTATTTATTTATCGTCATCGTTTGTTTTTTTTTTAATTTTAGAGCCAACCAAGCACATCAACGCAATTACCAAAAACTTTAAGCTCAGAAGAAACGTCATTCATATCGGGTGAAGCACAGCGACCGAAACGTAAAGGCCTCGTGGAGACTATATGATATTAGCTAACATCACACCATTTCTGGTGAATGCATCCAGTTCTTTCTATAAATAAGTTTATTTAAAGTTCCAATTGTATGTAAACGTTAACTAACAATAAGTATTAAAAAAATAAACTGAAAATATTGCGGGATGCCTTTTTATAAGAAATAAAAAGTTGGCTGTAGGTAGCTAGAAAAATAAAAGGAGTTTGAACGCAGTATTGGCTGAATACATCTAGAATATTCGATTGTTAATGGTTGACGATCTCTTTTATAGAATACATAAGTTGTGTTGTAATTTTTATTTGCATTGTCTATGGTGTGTACGTGTAATATGTTTTTTTATTCCTTCCGTGACCGCATTTGTAACGATGACGTAAGAGTGCGAATAGGTATGAAAGAGTGGAGATTGGTGTAAAGGTGCGAAAGGGAATGCCCCGATGGTTCGGACATGTGGAAAGAATGCCGGACGAGCGATTGATAAAGATGATATACAATGCAAAAGTGGAAGGATGTAGGTACAGGGGGAGACCGAGACACCTATTTAGACCAAATCAGTCATGTATTGAAGGAAGGTAGAGTTAGGTGTCTCTGAAACCAGCGAGCGTATGAAGAGAATTATGAATGTTGAGGAAGCGAGAGACGTATGCAAGAATAGAGCCTTTTGGCACTCTGTTCTCTCTGCCTACCCCGCAAGGGAGATGGCATGATGATAAGTAAGTAAGTATTCCTTCCGTCATAATTAAAATGTTTCTGTACTGAAGTCGTTGTTGACGTCGGTAGTTCATCGTTGACGATAATACTAATAACTAAATAAATAATAAAATAACAAACCGTTAAAAAGCTAAGCATATTATTATATCAATATATTTTGGTGTGTTAATATAGAACTAACAAAAGACCCTGTCGCTCGTATTTCATCCCATGTACAAACATTTTGTGACTAATTTATTGTAGATATATAGTTAGTTAGGTATTGAAAAATTATCACAGTAGTCGCGACAATAAAAGCATTGCTCATCTATGCGATTTTATATTATATGCGAATTAAAATCCTCTTTAGCCCCTTTGTACCTTGAAACTAGATGAAACGAAATAGCGACACTAATATACATCTATAGAATTTGGCTTGCGAAAGAATGAGATAGAAAACATATTTCCTATTATCTTCGTCTCCTCTATCTAAAGGTATCTCTTCTACCATGTGTGACCTTTTTTTGTTTTACTTTTCTTTATATCCCTTTGCGGATAAGAGATTAAAAAATATGTAGAAAATAAACCCGCCGTGTGCCGTCTTTCCGCCCAGCACATACCACTGGAACCGTGTGAAATTACTTCAGTGGTAAGGGAACTAGCATACCTGAATTTTCTCGACGGCTTGTGAAGTATGCCAACCCGCACTGGGCCAGCGTGGCGGACTACAGCCTATTTCCCTCTCACTCTGAGAGGAGACCCGTGTCTAATAGTGGGTCTGTAATGGTATGAAAAAAATACTTATCTTACTAAAACGATCTACATATTTGACAAGGTAAGTAAGCGAAGATACCTAGCCCTTTTTAAAAAAAAAAAGGAAATTGTACGTCATCATTTATGCAAATATTGTTCTTTCCTGACAATTATACTTTGTCCGTGAGTAATTATATATTATTATCTAAAGTTGTGCTATTACTATCGTTTTTTAATTTACATGAAAATTTATCTAATTATTATGGCGATTAATTTCCTTGTGCTCTGTTGACTATTTTATTTATATGAAATAAAATATAAAGCTGATAGTATCCATTAAACTTTTAAATTATTCAATAAGTACTAGTATTAGTCCAAATATCATATACGTTAAGACCATATCATGATTGCAGAAAATATAAGATTTTCTATTATTTACGAAAGTATTTTGTTAAATAGGTGACATGCTTTGATTATTTTTTAAATAACAATACCACAGTTTAAAGATACAATTAAGTAGCATTTAGTGGTAATACGCCGTCATTCACAGGTTGTCAATATAATTTCATATACACTCAAACAATTAGTAGTTAATGTTTTGATCTAAATGAAAATCGCGTCCTCAAATAGTATGAATTTTAATTGCAAAATTTTACATTTCAAGAATGAAATTCTTGAAATTTATCATGTTGACTTTACTGTTATAGATTCCATCCATCATCCATCCATCAGCCTTTTAACGTCCACTGCTGGACATAGGCCTCCCCAAGAATGGGGGATAGTGCCGTAATCACCACGCTTGGCAGGCGGGTCGGCGATCGCAGTGGATGTTGTTAATACTTGAATAAGTGCTGCTGACCACTCCCCCGGTATTTATATTTATCTTACGACTCCCATGGGTGGAGAGGGGTGGGACAATTCTAAAGCCGGCCCCACACGGCAAATAGATGGGGGGTATAGATTCACTATAACAGTAAAGTTAGCATGATAAATTTCAAGTTTAAATGGCGGCTGCTATGAATTGCTATCAGCCATTGTATTGCTCAGCACAAGTACATCTGTGCCATTACTGAGCAGTCTTGCACTACTGCCTGTATCTCTACACTGTGATAATGAAAACTATGTAGTATTATTTAAGTTACCAACTATTCAAAATAATTTACGTATGTATGAATATATAAAGTAGCCCTGATATTTGTAAATTTTATTTATCGTCGAAATTGAAGTAATGATGAATACTTTGAAGATGATGCTTGTCATAACATAAAAAAGATACTTTGCGTTCTGTATTTCAACAAGATTTGTAGCTTCCAATTTAATATGTATCTATTAGTATAAAGAAATAACATTTACTCATATATGTATTTATAAAGTGGTATGCAGGTCAATCGCTTCGACGAACCGATATTAAAATTGTCGAAGAATGGTTCTGTAGTGTTAATCACATTTCTTATGTCAAGCAGTGGACAAAAAAGGCTGATGGATGGATTAGTGGATTATACGGATATTATAACAACTTAGATAATAACAGTACGAGCCCCGATGCAAAATAGTTCTTCTAGTGTGAAATTTTCTTTGTGAGATTTTTTCTAACTTCATTATTTTTGTATATCTATATAAAATATTAAGCTGTTCTACGAGTATTTTACTTTAAGACGTTTTTAGTCCATCCATCCATCCATCAGTCTTTTAACGTCCACTGCTGGACATAGGCCTCCCCAAGAATGGGGGATAGTGCCGTAATCGCCACGCTTGGCAGGCGGGTTGGCGATCGCAGTGGATATTGTTAATACTCGAAGGAGTGCTGCTGCCCACTCCCCCGGTATTCCCTCAGTCGCTCTTACGACTCCCATGGGTGGAGAGGGGTGTGACAATTCTAAAGCCGGTCGGGTAGTAAGCGATTGAAACACTTCTTCACTTGATGGTAAAACGCAATCGCCGTTCGAACACTTTACATTAGGCACAGCTGCCTATACATCCACCTCAACCGCACGCTCAACAAAGGTGTGGGGATGTGAACGGTCAAATTTCTATTGATTATTTTAGATCAAAATTTGTATGTTTATTTATTATCAATATATTTTCTGAAAGATGATTATTTAACTTGTTTAACAATGGTAAAACTATCTGGCAATGGTCAATTAATTGAAATTAAAATCACAAATTGTTTCTTGCAAAAAGAGCACACGGTTATACGCAATTACGCAACCGTTCTTAGGTGCTAGAGGTACTACGTCCCTATCTGTAATAGACACATATATTTCAAGAAACCTGCTGTTTTATATAATTTTTAACGATTATTGACCAATTTTTCATTTTACAACTTGGTAGAATAACGGAATTGCAGTTGCCACACTATTTTTTAAATTTGCAAATCTAAGGTGTTACTAATTAATACACTCTTACAAAAACAAATTAATAGATAGAAGAGTATTTAAAACAATTATTGAAATTATAAAATATATTATTTTTATAAACTGACGGAATGGATCTCATGTTACGTCCAGTAGAGTTGAAAATTTATATAAAATATTGTTCATATATGTAGCAATAATGTTGTAATCAACACTGTAAAAATTTATATATTAAAGTAGATAACGAAACCCTATTCTACCATATAACAAGGTAGATTATCTTTTGTTTAATCCAAAATTTTGATTAAAATTTCGTATACTATATTTTGTTATTAAGTTTGCAAATAAAACTATAAATAAATATACTGTATAATTCTATTTTTTTTACGAATAATGAACATTTTTGAATAATTTTTGATATACTCGTACTATTGCTAAGTTATATTATTGAGCCCCAACATTACGTATTACACTAAAACTAAATAACGCCATAGCGTATTATAAATAGTGTTGTCAAATTTATATAAGATATTGAAACATTGTTAGTGTATGTATGTAAAACTAATTGATGCTTATTTAGTTGTTTTTAAACCATTTGAATTCGGCCATAAAGTCCCATATCAAAAACTCACCTTGTATCTAGTAATAAAATACGACGCCGATAAAATAATTTGAGCTCTATTTTTTAAGAAAGCTTCAGTTTTGTAGGAAGTTGTAAGTATTGCCATTAGTCATTATGAGAAATTTATGCAAAAAGTATAAAAGATATCAAAATTATGTTATAATTAACGCAACGGCGCTCTACAAAGAGATCTAACTAGTTTTTAACAATATTTAAGAAAATTTACTTTGTGATTTTTATTTTAAGATTTGCAATAATTATTTATGTAAATAAACGTATTTGTATGTTCTCAAAAATATTGTAGTGTTGAAATAAAATATATAACATGTTACATTTGATACGTATTTTACGTATTTTATTAACGCAACATCTACTATCACAAAACTGGCTCAGTGCCAGCAACTAAAGAAGGCGTCTATATGGACCTTTATTTATATGATTTCGTCGTATCTCGGTCAGATACTGAGCAGGAGCCTCTGAAATACTTTCTTTGCTAAAATGGACCGTGTTGTGCAGAAATGAGCCAATCCACAAAAAAAAAGTTATGCTGATTTTTAAACACTTCTGCTTTATTTTTTCAGTGTTATTCGTAGGCTTGGGTTGGTAAAACCTATCATAAAAAAATATTTGTAGTGAACAGAATAAAACGAGTCTTTGTGACATAAAAATAAAGATTATTTTCGATTGCTTGGTATTAAAACATTAATCTTGTCCAGTTTGTGGGTTGGATCATTTCTGTACAAGGCGGTCCAATTGTATAATATGGAAAACGACATTTTTTGTCTATTTATCCATCCATCAGCCTTTCAACGTCCACTGCTGGACATAGGCCTCCCCAAGAGAACGCCACAACGAGCGGTCCCGTCATGGGGGATAATGCCGTAATCGCTACGCTTAGCAGGCGGGTCTATTATGCTACTATTAATTATATAATATCGAACCTTGCAATTAGACTGTTTGTTTACACTAGAAAAATTGAGAATGTGAAATAGAAAATCAGTAGCCTTTGCCCGCGGCCCGTGTGGGGCCGGCTTTATGCCGTGTGGGGCCGGCTTTAGAATTGTCCCACCCCCCTCTCCACCCATGGGAGTCGTAAGAGCTGACTGAGGGAATACCGGGGGAGTGGGCAGCAGCACTTCCTCGAGTATTAATAACATCCACTGCGATCGCCAACCCGCCTGCCAAGCGTGGCGATTACGGCAATATCCCCCAAAAAAGCACAGGATCGCTCGTTGTGGCGTTCTCTTGGGGAGGCCTATGTCCAGCAGTGGACGTTAAAAGGCTGATGGATGGATGGATGGATAGTTTTTGCGTGATGCGCGAACAAACAGACAAAAAATCTAAAAAACAAACGTTTTGTGTTTAGACATGCCTATATAGCCTGATACAGCCATTTTTTCTCAAATATCTTAAATGTACAGACACAGCTCTGTAACAGTTTTATAGCTTTAGTATAGATCAAAAATTAAAACGGCTTTAAAAATCGCATTCTTAAAAGTATGAGTCAAGAAAATATTTTCATGTTTTCAGAGGAAAGCGTGGTCATAATGCCATCAACTTTTTATTTGTTAAGGCGGGAAAAATGTACCTAACCGCACACCTCGGCGTTCGGGGCAACTAACTAGGTAGTGTGGGGTCCCTCACCCACTAAATAAACCCGCCGTGTGTCGTCTCTCCGCCTGTATTGGCGGACCACTGGAACTATGGGACATTACTTCAGTGGTATATGCCACCAACCTTAACAAAACAATATATTCTAATAATAGTAAGCGATTTAAAAAATAACTAGGGCAAAGTGCCGCCGTTATATACAATTTAATGTGACGTTACATTATGATAAGTAGTTTTTATACTACACGGATAGCAAACAAGCATTATGGCGTCTCGATTCGGTATAATTAGTTACCGTAGCCTATAGACGCTAGCGACACCAGGGGCATCACTTGCACGTCGCAACTAGGTAAGGGGGTAGAGATTGTCTGGGCCTCTGTCACTCACCATAAGTTACACAAGCGTAGGAGTAGGTACCTACAGTTATTGGGCGCTGATCTTTTGTGAGATGGTGGTACTTTCTCGATCAAGCTCTATCCATTCATGTTGGGCCAAGCAAGGCTACTACCACTGGAAATGATAAGGGAACAGATGAATGATGATGAGGAATACAGCCACCGGTCAAATTAGCTGCTCACTATTTCATTTCACAGATATGAAATTAAAGAATAAACGGCTATCTCCTGCTACAACCAAAACACACCGATGTGCCTCATGACCGGGCACACGGGAATTGGTGGTACCAACCCGCTCGGGCTCTATAGCAATGAGTGCTCTCACTTGGTGCCCAGCCCTACCACCAGTCACGCAATGGGTGATAATTGCTTATTTCCCTTAGTGGCATCGTACGACACCCGTGGGAAAGAATGGGGTGGTGGCACGATAGATGAGACGATAGTCCATCACCACACGAAAATATTTAGTATTTATAAACTTTCACCATCCATTACTTACTTCTTGAAATTTAAAATTCCAAAAAACCATGCCATTGTTTATTTATGATAAGAAAATAAAATTAAATTTCATATTCCCACTATTAAAAAAATATGCTTCCATTTGTATTTTACTCCTCGTACAAATATCTGTGTTCATCACACAAATAATAGTCATGAATGGGAATCGAACCCACGACCTCGTGCACGGAAGTCGGTTACACTACCGACTACGCCACGAGGCCCGTTAAGAAAAATATATAATATATCCAAAAATACTTGGTACAATAATAATTTAATTTTTTAGGTTTCCAACATCAAAGTTCGTCCTCCGATCTTCTTCTAGAAAAATCCTTTCTTAGTGTACGTGTTTACGTTTTAAAATGGACCTACATTCCCAATTTGGGGAAGAACGAATAACCAGTAATGGTTCATTGAGTCATAGCATTGAGTAATGTCGTTCGCCTATCGCTATTTCAGTGCGCTAACTTTTCAATAATATAAAAATACCTATATATCCGTCACTTTATTTAAGATTAGCTGATGGCCGCGACTTCATCTGAATTGTGTCAGTAAAATATAAGTAGGTATATTATTATAATAATTATCTCTATGCAAATAAAAACCATCTTAAAGGAACCTAAAATTTATCATAAAAAGTAGTAATTTTTTTTTTTTTTGCGTTTTGTGGCAGACGAGCCACGGCCTGATGGTAAACGGTAACCGTCGTTCATGGATTCAACTAGGTATACTGAGAGTATTGTCAAGCCACTGCTCACCATTTCATTTTAGAAACGAAATGAAAAAAATTAACGGCTATCTCCTGCTACGACCAAAACACACCGATGTGCTTCACGGCCGGTCACACGGGAGATGGTGGTACCAACCGGCAACTGGCAGTGCGATAGTAAGTGAGCACTCCCACTTGCTACCCAGCCCTACACCACTAATGAAATGGGTGATAACTGCTTACTTACCTTAGTCGCCTCGTACGACACTCGTGAGAAAAAATGGGGTGGTGACACTTGTATTCTTAGTCCGTCACCACACGGACTGCTGCAAATAAGCACTGAACAGTCTTAAGAATAAAACTACATTATATACTATATTATTGTTCTAATTTATTTGATTAATCATCTGCTCTATACACATGATATGCACCAATGCCTATAAATAATACAAACTATAACGAACAATACCGGTCACGACAAAATATTTACACTAACACAATAAAACAATACAATTATACCATTGCTCATTTATATAAAAACTCTATATTATCCACGTTAAGATAACTTGAGCGCTACTACAATACATTTATTTCAAATATCCTCTGGAACTAAACGTATATCTTTGCTCAATACTTTTTCACGTCTTTCTTTTAACAATAACATTAAATCACAGTGTTCATTCTATCCTTTGTTTTGCACCGTAATTGCTTTTCCTATAATATAGGAAGAGGTACATAAATGTAGAATCCGAAAGGAAGTAAGAAAAACCCTCGCACTTGAATAAATTTCTCCATTACAACACTGTCATTCGCCTCAGTTCTAGACATACAGAATAATTACAGTTATTGATTACCTACGGAGTTGCTTTAATATATTTCTGGTTTCCAATGTTTCCAAATTCAGAAAGAGCAGAAAACAGGAATAGTTATATAAAAATTTAAAAACTACGCTTAAAATTTTATAAACTAATATGAACAATAATTATGAATATATACAATAAAAGAACGTCACATATTAAAAATTATTAGTTAATCTTATAACACAGCATTTATTAACTTATTGCATTAATTTGGTCGATGCAAATTATTTTAAATATGGCGAGCAAGAACAATAGATGGGAGGGTCTATTCAAAGAGAACTTATATCTCATTTAGAACAAATCTTTTTTCATTATTGAAGTCGGTCCCAACTCCACATTCTTATTGATTTTTAATGTTATCATATTAGTTTATAACGCGTATTTCCCATAGGAAATTAGTTACTACTTAAGCTGTTTTGCCATTTTGTTCGCCGCCAAAGAGGCTTACATTATTTTTGTCCTTTGAATCCATAGACGTAGGATTTTTTCGGTACATTCTAAGTCAATGGTTGAATCCAAAGAGCATATAACACTACGTTTAGTTGAATCCACTGAAACATTCTTGACGAACGACGACTTTTTGAAAAGACTCTCCATAATTAATATAGCAACTAACAGCCAGTATCGTATATTATAAGTCTATAGAGAAAGAACACATCGGCTTTACATTAGTTACATATATTTGAGAGACAAAGTAAGTACTGGAAATTTAATGGTCTCTGAATATATTTTTCTTTTAATATTCTCGAAACAAACAGCTAACCCAATATCGCAATATCCTCTCATATTTTAGTTATATGAATAATCCGGTCGGCCGAGCGGATATTTTTAAAATTGATTTAAGTTCATAATACGTACTTGTATATATATGATTCGCGCTTATTTTTATTTTGTTGTTTATTTAATGTTATTTCCTTTAAAAATAACATAATCTACTTTAAGTAAGTACTTATATTGTTTAGAGATTTTCCTTGACGCGTTTCATTAAATTTTTTTAATAATCTGGTATCAATTTTAATATATTGGCATGGACTTATAAAAAATAGTTTTTTATAAGTCCATGTATATAGGTAAGTAAGTAGGTAGTCATTATTAGGCCTTAATTGTTTTAACTCTAATTGCTATAGATTATTGCTGATTTTAGAAACTTGAAATAATGCAAGCTTAAATGGAAGCACGCACTCATACGAGTATATCTACTATATTAAAATAAATGTGTTCACTGTGTGACCAATCAGCTCTTTATAAATTTAATTTATATCAATTTCAAATAGTTGTATTGTTTTTTCGAGTCCGCAAGTAATTGGACACACCACCAATTTGTTTATTGTGTTATTCCACAACGCAAGAGACGCTAAATTAAACTGTCAAGAAGCACCACTTCGATAAACGAAGAGTCTCGAAATCTCAAACCGTTCGACCTGCATGGTCTTTCGCTTCCATTGAAGAGAATCTTCATGGCCAACAATGTAACAATTATAATTAGCTATAAATAAATATAATTATAATTTGTAAAAAACAAAAATCCTTTATACAATAAAGACACAACTTTTCGCCATCCTATTGCGTAGACGATCACATTGGAAACGTAAATCAACATCTTATTCTTAAACATTGGTGTCGTCAGTACGGACTGTGAAGTGAAAATTTATAATGACAATATTAGTTCTTTATAAAACCATCTATATAATACATACGTAAATGAGCAGACGAATTTTCTTTAGTAAAATAGAAGTGATGTGTTTTCTAATAATTAAATGAAAACTCGTCTGCGGGTAGAAAAAAATAAATGAACCCTGTCACCAGTTTTATGTGCGCTTAGATCGTATTAATCAAAATTGAAGCGAAAATAATTTAGTTAGTGATAAGAGTATTAGACACACATCGACAAAATCTAAGTTTACGAGTAAACATGAAGAGATGCGATGTTCAACAATGACACAATGAATATCTATTAAATTTCGTTAATGTACACAACACTGTCACACAAGCCAGTTAGTCTAAATGAAGCTCATATTTTTTCTTAACATCTATGAATTTATGTACGTCTATTATATATGATGTTAAAAGTGTTTAGGCAACGTGTTTATTTGCTGTTTCACATAGCATGCTATTTAAATACGGTTTTAAATGCTTACATAAAAACAAAAATATAAATGTATAATTTAATTGTTATACCAGAAGTTAAAAAGTAGAGCATACAGTTACGACTGGCCAAGGCGTTTAATACAATATAAATAAAGTTTTCTTAATCATTATTAAAATACTATCAAATAATACATATCAATTAATGAAAGCGAATCTTATTACAAAAATAATCGATAAGTAATTGACCCCACTTAGTATTAAATAATTCAAAGTAACTACACTTTAATTAGGTACAAATATATAATTGACAAAAAACTAATCAAAAACTTTTATTTTAATATTCTGTTACTATAACAGAAACGGAATTATTCAAAATATATGTCTTTAAAACACTTCATGTGGAGTGTTTCCCACAATATTCTACCTAAAATCTGCAGATATACATTTTAATATTCCACTACTAAAGGTGCAAATACATCTAAAATATATTATATATTTATAAACGGTATTTACCTACTATATTGTGCGATATACAACGCACACGTAACACACATGTATGTATTGTTAAAATTATCGTAATTACTTACACATAAAAACATTACTGTTAGACAGTATCGCTATACAGTTATAAATCAACCTTTATATGTCATTATATAACTATTTTAATATTATATATTCTTGGTGTTATGTAGTCCACACGCCGTCTATCGTCATAAGTTAAATGATAATCTAGCTGCGAAACAACGTTAAGACATTGATTAACCCGTTGGGAAGGAGTTTTAGTATTTGTTTATGTAATTTATAAAATAGGTATTACATTTACTAGCTTAGTTAATAAATGACTAGTAAATGTAACTAGGCTTAGTCATTAATGTCCAGTGGTCCATCAACACAAGCGGAGAGACGGCACATGGCGGGTTTATTTAGTGGGTGAGGGCCCCACACCACCGTTCGTTGCCCCGAACGACGGAGTGTGCGGTTAGGCACATTTTTTCCCGCTTAAGCAAAAAAAAGGGTTAGTTATTGATGACGATTTCCAATCCTCGGCGCTTGAACTACTCACAATTTATTAGACATAATCAAATAAAATCAACACACATACGCATAACATTTCTTATATCAGTTAACAATCATTATTGTCGGTTATAAATCTATTTTTATGGGTTTATATTTAAGTATAAATTCGCATCTAGTAGTAGGCAGTTTTAAAACAATCGTTTATAATTATAATTCACTATTTAGTTCCAATTGCTGCGAGGTGTGGTCTTGTTTCAATAAAATTCTTATATGAACGAGTCTCCAGCGAATCTGCTAATTCGTTTTGGATGGATTTTAACGTATTGTTTTTTTATAATGGACGCTCAGTTTTTTATTTGCATATTAAGCGATGGGCAATTCACATGTGAACACAATTATAATAAATACTAGCATTTGCCTGCGGCTCCGTCGCAGACAAAAGCTTTTTGGGTTATACTTCAGTTGCCCTATTTAGTAGCGGGATAGAATCTATACCAGTTTTTAGATGTAATCAAAAAGCTAGCAAACAAAAAAGTCTCATCAAAATCCGTTCAGTTTGGAAATGTGCCCGGTAGACGGCAATAGGCTCGCCCCCTATTACGTGGGACTTAGCTGGCGAATCGTGGATGTGTAATACACCTCTGCCTACCCCTTCGGCCCCTTCGGGGAATACAGGCGTGATGCTATGTTTATAAATCCGTTCAGTAGATAACTACTACTAAACTACGAATAATGGTGATGTGCAAACAAACAAACAGACAGTAATTCAATTTTTTTTTGTGTTATGGGACGTGTAAATAGGCTATACAAGCATTTTTCTCAAATATCTTACTTGTAGACATAACCCTGTTAGAGCCATATAATAGTATCTACAGAAGTGCATAAAATTTAATTTATTTATTTAATAACCTTTTTGCAACGATAGCAATGGCGCATTAATGCCTGAGGTACGACTGGTCTCCATCAGTTATGGGTGATAAAGAGATATTAGGAGGTAGATGCGTTTTCGGCAGAAAACAAATAGGTATGCATTACTTAAAGATGTAGAGAAGGTTTACATCTTTATATTTTTTTTAGTTGATATTGAAATATGTCATAAATGATGATGATTCAATTATGCAATATTAATATTGCTATAGTTTAAAAAATTGCGAGAGAATATTTCTCAATCAATAATTAATTGGTCGTTAAAACCACACCTCGATTCGCGTATTGGCATTCTACTAGGTTGCTTAAGATGGATGGATCTAACACATTCAGTTACAGCTACAGTTAAGATTAACGCCTTACACGATACGAGTACTATGTTAAAATTGTAAAGGTGCTGTCAGACTTGACCATTTATTTCGTCGCTTGGAACATTCAGGTCTAATAGCTCCTTTAACTCTCGTTGCTCAAAGAACATGTTGTGGAAGCGTCAGAAACTCGACAAGACAATGTAACAAACTAAATGCAATCAATAAAAAAATTCTTTGTAAAACTTACTGCTGCTACATTAAATAGGAACCTAATCGCAACTAGAGGTCGCCCCATACGTGTGTGTGATGATATATTCCTTAATAATTAGTAACTTTCAAATCCTTGGGCATTTACTTCGTTACAATTTTTTTTAAATAAACCCACATAGGCATGACAATTGAATCAGTACTAGCAAAATTATACTTAATTAGAGTATCGATAGGAGCTCGCAGGAATTTATCCATATGTGCAAATAATCAACGACCCCGTAGCTTATTCAATAAAAAATCACTTTAAAACTGTCAATCTCACGGTATCACATAACCGCACGATATAGTCACATCGTTTGGAGTTTTTTTTTATGGAGGGGTATTGCAATAAAGTTTATTGCTTGTGGGCTAGGAGCGTAGCTGCGCGGGAGAGAGAACTAACTCGCCGTCGGGGCCTCCGGCGAATGATACGTTACGGGGAGGTGGGCGACGTGCAGCCACGGGGCCGCCCGCGCCAGCCCCGCTGTTTTGCGAACCGCTGCGTTGCAAAACGCTCCCGTGGGACTCGCTTGGCTGCATTGCTGATAGACTCGAACCCTGCGCGGGCTGGACCTTTGACAAAAAAACATTCAAGAGGGACTAAAAGTAATCGAGTTAATTCTTATACTTTATAATGACTAGGCCACGTAGTTATAACTGTAGGAAAGTTACTAATACAAGATGGTCCGATGAACACATTCAAGGAAATATCGATTATCGTGCCCTAAGTTCAATAACGACATATTTTGAACTTGCGTCCTTCCCAATAAGGGGAAATGCTTTAGAGAAAATTAAACTATCATTGAAACTCACTTGCAGCTGCCTATATCCACCCCATATTCTTTCCCTTATAAGACATATAGTATTTTTTTTATTCTGGATAGCTTACAGCGGCCATCGGCTTACCATCGGCGTTCAAATTAAACGTCGAATATCTTAGACTTACCATGACCATGGAAGGGCAAAAGGACCGTAATTTCGGTATACTTAGTAGAACATATTTAAATTTTGATAATATCTAATATTCGCGTGATTATGATAAAGTATTAGTCAATCTTATGATGTCAGTAGATAAATAAAACTAGGTACATGTAGAGTCGGGGGGTGTAGTGTGGCAGTGCGGTACCGCCGCAGTCTCTCGTCCTCCTCCCCGCTGGAGAGGCTGGACACGTCGCACGAGGAGGTGTCGAGGCGGCGCGCGGGGGAGCACTGCGCGGGCCCGGCACGCGCGCCCGTCGACCCTCCGCCGCACGCGCTGCCTGCCAGCGGCATTTCCTCGCCCTCCCCGCAACCCGACAGTCTTCAAAACATTATCGGTATAATTATTTGTAATATTCATCATCTTATTTATAAAAACTAACACAGCTCTAAAGCACTGTTTGAACTAAAATACTATTTTGTCCCTTTTTACACGACTTCAAAAAAGGAGTGGGTTCTTAATTCGACTGTATTTTTTTTTAAGTTTGTTACCTCAGAACTTTGGATTTTGATGATTATTTTTTAATTTGAAAGCTGGTGCCTTCCGTGTGGTTTCATTTCCATTTGGTCCAATTCTGACTATGGCATCTATGAGAAAACCATCTAAGTCTTAAATTGAAGTCGGTTTTCTTTTGTTAAAATTTTACTTGTCAACAAAGTATTCAGCAAATTTCACAGAGAGTGACAAACCATCTCTGGGTCAGCTCAAACAGCTTTTTGAATTAGTGTTATATTTTTATGAATAAAGGGCTGGTATACGGGGCTGGTGGTATATGGTAAATAAAGGTATACGGACCGAATACTATGACAGAAAAGAAAATAAGTGGCATTAAAGAGATCGAACTGCCTTAAAAATATTTACCATTTTCGCGCAGTAAAATACACAGTAACAACCATCTAAATGTCGGCGACATGGTTCATTACCCGTCACTTTTCGCGAATTTTTTTTTAAGGGCATTTTATGAATTACCCCTCTAGGAAGCAGACGTGAGTCAATATGTATGTACGAGAGATTTCTTTAAAACTAAAACTTTTCTGATAACAATAAAAGAGTGATCGCTATAGTTAAATTTTCTCAGGCAATAAGCTGTTAATAGTAGACGCATGATCTTCTCTATCTGGTTTCCTAAAGAAATTAACATTTTCCAGCATAGTGATATTTATAGGTTTCCAAAAACGAGTAAGGACTTACAAAGTATTGTGTTACATAAATAGCAATTTTATCAAAAAACGTTTATAGGCGCTGTTAGCCTGATATAGTTATCCTTTAAGGTCCTGATGTCTGTTATACTAAACAGTGTTTAGTTAATAACGTTAGTTATATTTTTATGGTAAATAAAGAACTTTGTAAAGAAAAGAAAATAATTAAAACGAAATATGATGTTGTATTTATACCTTCTGTTCTCCTTGTAGTTGGTTCGTCGCCGGCAACAAGGCTTCGCAAATATGCAGAAGCAGATACGTAGTATACAGCACGCAAGCCCAGCGATGATGAGTGAAGGCCCCACAAGCCGTAATGCTGGTGTCTTGAAACCCTGAAAATATTTTACACTTTCTTCAGTTTTCATTTCCCTAAAAGGTTACAAAATTTGGATCTGTATGCATTTGACATGCTCAGCTATATTTGTGAAAGTGGAAAATGAGAGCTTTACTGCGAGCAGGATTCGAACTTGCAAATCCGTGAAGTGCTCTGCACCCCTAAGCTATCGCAGTCACCCAACGGTGATACCCAATCTCCACTTCCTATTTATTTTTGATGTATTTACGACCCACGCCACCTATCCGATGCATTTATATACATTATTACAATATAGTAAGTTTAATTTTGTAATTAAAATTCATATTATATGATTTTTAAATAATTTGATCTGTATAGCACTTGGAATGCTCAGCTACTTTATTATATTATTATTATTTGTGAAAGTTGAAAAAGTGAGCTTTACTGTGAGCAGGATTCGAATCTGCGTCCCATCCAATCCGTAGAAGGCCTTTAGACCGCTAAGCTATCGCAGTGACCGAGCGGGGACACCACTTAGCATTTTATTAGATGTCTTTGTTCGAATCTTGCTCGCAGTAAAGCTTTGTTTTTCCACTTTTACAAATAATTTGTTATTTATAAGATACTAGTTACAAAAACATAATAATTTAAATTTGTACTAATATAAATATGATAATATAATATATGTATGATAAATGCTGTAGAGATGAGAAGTCTGAGAAGCAAAGCCGGAGTGACTCTGATGGACAAAGTGAGAAACAATAGTGTCATACGAGAATGCTGTGGTGTGAAAGAAGATGTAGTGACAAAAATAGAGAAAGGAATGCTTATTAGGTGGTTCGGACACGTAAAGAGGATGGCTGAAAGAAGATTAACGAAACAGATATACAAGGCGGCTGTGAATGGGCAAGTTGGTAGAGGTCGACCTAGGCAAAAGTATTTTGAACAGATCGGATATGTTCTTAAGGAAGGCCAGGTTAAAAGTTATCGTAACCAACAAGTAAGCATGAAAGCGCTGATGAAAGTAGATGAAGCGAACGATGTATGCCAGGATCGTAACGAGTGGAGAGAAGTGGTCTCTGCTACCCCTACGGAAAAATGGTGTGGCAATATGTATATGTAATTTATATAAAAAAACTAGAACTTAGATGTCTAATAAAATGCGATACGCGAGCTGTAATACAATTGTATACATAGAGGGCGCTCTCTAAAAAAATAGACGTAAACGTAACGATTTCTACCAGTCAGCATAAATCAGAATGAACACTAACAATAAAAATATAGGATACTAGCCTTTGCCCGCGGCTTCGCCGTAGCCAAAAGCTAGTTTTTCGGTTATATCTCCGGTTTTCGATATAGTAGTGGGATAAAATGTATACCAGTTTTTACGTCTAATCAAGGCCTTTTAAATAAAAAAGTTGCATCAAAATCTGTCCAGTAGTTTTTGCGTAATGCGTGAACAAACAAACAGACAAACAGACAAAAATCTAAAAAAAAAGATTTTTGTTTAGACACGCCTTTAGCCTATTACAGTAATTTTTTCTCAAATATCTCTTCTGTCGTAAAGACAAATGTAATAAGGAGATTGGGATGGTCGAAGTACCTGTACTATAGCTCAGTGGCTTAGAGCACTTCCCCGGCTTGGAAAAGACGCGGGTTCGATTCCCGCTAGTACAAAAAATCTCTTTTTCCTTATTCTCAAATAATTTATACTTTAAAAGTGGCGGAGCATGTCAAATGCTAAAAAATACAGATCAAAAATGTTTAAAAAATCGCGCTATCAAATAGTATGAATTTTAATTGCAAAATTAAACTTACTATATCGGTTTAATGCATGTAAATGCTTCCGATAGATGGCGCTGGTCGTAAAGACAAATGTAATAAGGAGATTGGGATGGTCGAAGTACCTGTACTATAGCTCAGTGGCTTAGAGCACTTCCCCGGCTTGGAAAAGACGCGGGTTCGATTCCCGCTAGTACAAAAAATCTCTTTTTCCTTATTCTCAAATAATTTATACTTTAAATATCTTAAATGTACAGACTTAGCTATGTTACAGTTTTATAATAGTACTAGCCTTTGCCCGCGGCCTCGCCGCAGCCAAACGCTAGTTTTTAGGTAATATCTCAGGTTTCCGATATAGTAGCGGGATAAAATGTATGTCAGTTGTTAAGTCTAATCAAGAGCTCTCAAATAAAAAACGTTACATCAAAATCCGTTTAGTAGTTTTTGCGTGATGCGCGAACAAGCAAACAGACAAACAGATAAACAGACAAAAAATCTAAAAAAATTGTTTTGTGTTCAGACACGTATATAGCCTATTACAGACATATTTTCTCAAATATCTTAAATGTACAGACACAGCTCTGTTTCAGCTTTATAATAGTATATATAGATAAAAGAGATGTGTATGTGTTAATAGGTTTGCTGTCCTATGAATCATATATGATACATAACAATTAAATTTTTATTGTGACTATAAGCGGACAGGGTATGGCTTAATTTGCTGTTGTCTGGATGCTTCTGGTGGGTTATAATAGCAATGGTAGTACCTTGTCGCCAGTGCCGACGAAATATACGACGAGACCGACGGCGAGCGTAACGAGGCCGGCGTACAGCAACCGTGCAACGCCCCATGGCTCGCCCGCCGCTCCTTCGGCTTCCCCGTCCGATTCTGAAGACGAACCATATGACGCGTCCCGCACCTGTAAGAAATCACTCCTTAAAGTCTTGGGCTCCACTTTCATCTATTCTGCACTAGTAGATCGATTCCGGACAAGCAAGTGACACGTGTGCAATTGTTTTTTTTTTTTTTGCTTTTATGTGCAGATGAACCTCAGTCCATCTGATGGTAAATGGTAACCGTCGCCCATGGACTTGACTATACTGAGAGTATTGTCAAGCCGCTGCCTACCAATTCATTTCACAGATATGCAATTAAATATAAACTGCTATCTCCTGCTACAGCCAAAACGCAGCGATGTGCTTCATGGCCGGTCACACGGGAGATGGTGGTACCAACCCGCTCGGGCCCGATACCAAGTGAGTACTCCCACTTGGTACCCAGCCCTACCACCAGTCATGCAATGGATGATAATTGCTTACTTCCCTTAGTCGCCTCATACGACACCCGTGGGAAAGAATGGGGTAGTGACACTTGTATTCTTAGTCCGTCATCACACGGACAAAACGGTGTTGTTGGTGAAAATCGAACTTACACTACTATGTATACAAAGTCGTTATCTAAACTACCGTCTGCGCCTTCTGTGCAGTTGATTATATAGTCCAACACACCATTCTTTCCTGGTGTCGTACGAAGCGACTAAGAGAAGTAAGCAGTTATCACCCAATGCATTACTACTGGTAGGACTGGTACCAAGTGGCAGTACCTACTTATTGGTTATCTGGCCCGAGTAGGTTGGTACCATTATCTGCCGTGTAACCGGTCGTAGAGTACCTCAGTGTATTCTGATTGTTAAGCTGACTGCTTCAATTTTAAGCATCAGGCTTAAGTCAAGCAATCAGTAGCGGTTAGTAAAGAAACGTACTGTGAATGCATGTTTTCTATTAAATTTAAAAAAATACATGATTCCTGAGACGTTTGACGCGTAGTTATAGAATAAATAATAACAGTAATAGAGATATAAAAATCTTCAGCAGGAGTAATAATATAGTACAAATTATAATTTGTGAATAAGGAAAAAGAGTATTTTATTTCGAGCGGGAATCGAACCTGCGTCTCTTCCTATCCGGGGAAGTGCTCTAATCCACTGAGCTAATTAAATTGGATTAATGCATGTAAGTAAATGCATTCCGATAGATGGCGTTGGTCGTTAAGACAAATGTGATAAGGAAATTGGGGTATTTCTAAAAAATAGTATGGTAGCTCAGTGGATTAGAGCACTTCCCCGGATAGGAAGGGACGCAGGTTCGATTCCCGCTCGTACTAAAATACTCTTTTTCCTTATTCACAAATTATAATTTGTACTTTAAGAGTAGCTGAGCATGTCAAGTGCTAAAGTATAGATAAAAAAAGTAATAATATAATTAGATACTGATTTCAAAACCATTAAGCATTGACATACTATATAATATGTCAGCATTTTGACATTAAGGGCTATCAATTATAGGTGGTAGAGCCTTGCTTATCCCAGGATAAACGGGTCGTGTCGATCGGAGAAGTACCACCTTCTCATAGAATCAGCTTAAAACAAAGGTAGGTGCTCCTTATATTTTTGTTTGTTAAAGCGGGAATAAATTTACCTAACCGCACACCCATCGTTCGGGGCAACGGACAGGGTAGTGTGGTACCCTCATCCACTAAATAAACCCGCCGTGTGCTGTCTCTCTGCATGTATTGACGGGCCACTGGAACTGTGTGATATTCCTTCAGTGGTATGGTAGGTACTCTTGCCGTTGTTTTTCGTATGATGACTGAGAGTGCCGGAGGCCCCTCCCTGATCCTATCATTTTTATTCTTCCTACCCTCTGTGTTATCCTTCCTATTCTCTCTGTATTATCCTTTCTACCCTTTCTGTATTATTCTTCCTATTCTCTCTGTGTTATCCTTCCTAGCCTCTCTGTATTATTCTTCCTATTCTCTCTGTATTATCCTTTCTACCCTTTCTGTATTATTCTTCCTATTTTCTCTGTGTTATCCTTCCTAGCCTCTCTGTATTATTCTTCCTATTCTCTCTGTGTTATCCTTCCTAGCCTCTCTGTATTATTCTTCCTATTCTCTCTGTATTATCCTTTCTACTCTTTCTGTATTATTCTTCCTATTTTCTCTGTGTTATCCTTCCTAGCCTCTCTGTATTATTCTTCCTATTCTCTCTGTATTATCCTTTCTACCCTTTCTGTATTATTCTTCCTATTTTCTCTGTGTTATCCTTCCTAGCCTCTCTGTATTATTCTTCCTATTCTCTCTGTGTTATCCTTCCTAGCCTCTCTGTATTATTCTTCCTATTCTCTCTGTATTATCCTTTCTACCCTTTCTGTATTATTCTTCCTATTTTCTCTGTGTTATCCTTCCTAGCCTCTCTGTGTTATCCTTCCTATTCTCTGTGTATTATCCTTTCTACCCTTTCTGTATTATTCTTCCTATTTTCTCTGTGTTATCCTTCCTAGCCTCTCTGTATTATTCTTCCTATTCTCTCTGTGTTATCCTTCCTAGCCTCTCTGTATTATTCTTCCTATTCTCTCTGTGTTATCCTTTCTACCCTTTCTGTATTATTCTTCCTATTTTCTCTGTGTTATCCTTCCTAGCCTCTCTGTGTTATCCTTCCTATACTCTCTGTATTATCCTTTCTACCCTTTCTGTATTATTCTTCCTATTTTCTCTGTGTTATCCTTCCTAGCCTCTCTGTATTATTCTTCCTATTCTCTCTGTATTATCCTTTCTACCCTTTCTGTATTATTCTTCCTATGTTCTCTGTGTTATCCTTCCTAGCCTCTCTGTATTATTCTTCCTATTCTCTCTGTGTTATCCTTCCTAGCCTCTCTGTATTATTCTTCCTATTCTCTCTGTATTATTCTTCCTAATCTCTCTATATTATCCTTCCTAACCTCTCTGTATTATTCTTCCTACCCTCTCTGTATTATTCTTCCTAATCTCTCTATATTATCCTTCCTAACCTCTCTGTATTATTCTTCCTACCCTCTCTGTATTATTCTTCCTAATCTCTCTATATTATCCTTCCTAACCTCTCTGTATTATTCTTCCTAACCTCTCTGTATTATTCTTCCTAACCTCTCTGTATTATTCTTCCTACCCTCTCTGTATTATCCTTCCTATTCTCTCTGTATTATCCTTCCTATTCTCTCTGTGTTATCCTTCCTATTCTCTCTGTATTATCCTTCCTATTCTCTCTGTGTTATCTTTCCTATTCTCGCTGTATTATCCTTCCTATTCTCTCTGTATTATTCTTCTTATTCTCTCTGTATTTTTCTTCCTAACCTCTCTGTATTATCCTTCCTATTCTCTCTGTATTATCCTTCCTATTCTCTCTGTGTTATCCTTCCTATTCTCTCTGTATTATCCTTCCTATTCTCTCTGTATTATTCTTCCTACCCTCTCTGTATTATTCTTCCTACCCTCTCTGTATTATCCTTCCTACCCTCTCTGTATTATTCTTCCTACCCTCTCTGTATTATTCTTCCTATTCTCTCTGTATTATCCTTCCTATTCTCTCTGTATTATCCTTCCTATTCTCTCTGTATTATCCTTCCTATTCTCTCTGTATTATTCTTCCTATTCTCTCTGTATTATCCTTCCTATTCTCTCTGTGTTATCCTTCCTATTCTCTCTGTATTATTCTTCCTATTCTCTCTGTATTATTCTTCCTATTCTCTCTGTATTATCCTTCCTATTCTCTCTGTATTATCCTTCCTATTCTCTCTGTGTTATCCTTCCTATTCTCTCTGTATTATTCTTCCTATTCTCTCTGTATTATCCTTCCTACCCTCTCTGTATTATTCTTCCTATTCTCTCTGTATTATCCTTCCTATTCTCTCTGTGTTATCCTTCCTATTCTCTCTGTATTATTCTTCCTATTCTCTCTGTATTATTCTTCCTATTCTCTCTGTATTATCCTTCCTATTCTCTCTGTATTATCCTTCCTATTCTCTCTGTGTTATCCTTCCTATTCTCTCTGTATTATCCTTCCTACCCTCTCTGTATTATTCTTCCTATTCTCTCTGTATTATCCTTCCTATTCTCTCTGTATTATTCTTGCTATTCTCTCTGTATTATCCTTCCTATTCTCTCTGTATTATTCTTCCTATTCTCTCTGTATTATCCTTCCTATTCTCTCTGTATTATTCTTCCTATTCTCTCTGTATTATTCTTCCTATTCTCTCTGTATTATTCTTCCTATTCTCTCTGTATTATTCTTCCTATTCTCTCTGTATTATTCTTCCTAATCTCTCTGTATTATCCTTCCTATTCTCTCTGTATTATTCTTCCTATTCTCTCTGTATTATTCTTCCTATTCTCTCTGTATTATCTTTCCTATTCTCTCTGTATTATTCTTCCTATTCTCTCTGTATTATTCTTCCTATTCTCTCTGTATTATCCTTCCTATTCACTCTGTATTATTCTTCCCATTCTCTCTGTATTATTCTTCCTATTCTCTCTCTATTATTCTTCCTATTCTCTCTGTATTATTCTTCCTATTCTCTCTGTATTATTCTTCCTAATCTCTCTGTATTATCCTTCCTATTCTCTCTGTATTATTCTTCCTATTCTCTCTGTATTATTCTTCCTATTCTCTCTGTATTATTCTTCCTATTCTCTCTGTATTATTCTTCCTAATCTCTCTGTATTATTCTTCCTATTCTCTCTGTATTATTCTTCCTAATCTCTCTGTATTATCCTTCCTATTCTCTCTGTATTATTCTTCCTATTCTCTCTGTATTATTCTTCCTATTCTCTCTGTATTATTCTTCCTATTCTCTCTGTATTATTCTTCCTAATCTCTCTGTATTATCCTTCCTATTCTCTCTGTATTATTCTTCCTATTCTCTCTGTATTATTCTTCCTATTCTCTCTGTATTATCCTTCCTATTCTCTCTGTATTATCCTTCCTATTCTCTCTGTATTATCCTTCCTATTCTCTCTGTATTATCCTTCCTATTCTCTCTGTGTTATTCTTCCTATTCTCTCTGTATTATCCTTCCTATTCTCTCGTTATTAGCTTTCCAAAGAAACAAGAGCTTATTAGCTTTCCAAAGAAAAGAAACAGACAAAGAATAATGATCATATTCCGATTATTGGACTGTCAAAATAAACCGATAGCATCGATAAATTCAAATGTGATGTTATTAATTACCAACACGATTCTACATCCAAGTTCAACGTAATAAAATTACCTCACAATAAAAGTTGCACGCACGTCGCGCTGATATGCCTGTCTGCACATTTTGTTATACGTTGTTACAAACTTAAATCAGATTAATAAAAACATGCTTTTAAATATTTTATGTAAAACTTAGGCTTTGCCCATGGATCCGCCGCAGGCAAACGCTAGTTTTGTTGGTTGTATCGCTGGTTCGGGAACATAAGATCGAGTTCTACTAAAGTTGCATTTAAATCGGTTTAGTAGTTTTTAAGCATTGCGCGAATAAACAAACTGACACAAATTCTAAAAAAATAGTTTTATCTACATGATTATTAATCAGGGAGGACTACCAAGTAAAACACCGGAGGGTGTCTAGTAGTAAATTTAAGCAAGCAATAAAATAAATGGTAATATTGTTTGAGTCTTAGGTATATACTTTTTGGTAAGCGTCCTCCCGCTAGCCATTGACGATATAAAACTGTTATTGTTTTATTGATAAGTATAAAAAACCATTAAATAAATCAGCGTGGCATCACGTCGCCACACTAACAGCCGGTCTGACCCTCGGCATTAGATGTTTTACATCAATAGTATAGATACATTCTGTAAACAGTTTGTTTTTAATGTTTACGCGAATCCATGATCTGTCACATAACTTACACGGTTGTTCCTGTGCCACTTGCCGCCGGTGCCGCGCCTGGCCCCGGGGTGGTCGCCCAGCACGGAGCAGCGCCGCGCCGCACCCCCCGCGCCCGCTCCTCCGCCTCCCACCGATAGCGCCGCCGCCTCCGCCCACGCCGCGCGACCAGCCGCGCACTGGAACATTACAGTTTTATCTTTAATTATGACGTCCACGCCACTGGTACTAAAACACTATTCTCACCATTGTCAGGTCACCAAAGTCGATTTAAAGGAAATTTTCCTAACTTATGGCAAATATGTATAGCAGCCACCGCTCACCAGCGGCAACATCTGCCTCCCAAAATAAGGCACAGTTGTTGGTAATGTGTATACATAGGTACTCGTAATTTATTAATAATTATGCCACAATCCCACTATGTCGTGATGACAGATAGTCGTGACGATTAAAGTGCCGTGAGTTGTTTTTTCAAATTGAGTGTTCACATACAAGACGGCACGATTAACTGTCCACGACTTGGTTTTGCTGTGACAGTTTGTCGGGACAATGGAAACGACTAGCACGACAGTCGTTCTCCCATAAATTTACGTCACGATATACTTGAAAATTCGTTACCCAGTCCGAAGTCGAGACCACACAAGGCACATCAGTTTTCACGTTCGTTTTTTAAAAATATTGATTAGAATACAATAGTACATTGTTACCCTAAGGATGAAAGCAAAAAAGTCTTTATCCCGAGGTAAACACTGTGCTTTTCATTATGAATACGAGGAAACTAAAAATAAAAATAATGAATTAGCTAAAGAAAAAATGGGAGACTTTAAAAAATTTTATTTGGATTCGCCGTTTTCCCGCTGATTTTGTTTTTTTTCTGTGGCCTGTCAGCTATTCAGCCATTATTTTTCATTTTAATCATTGAAAAAATATAAATCTTCGTTATTTTAAAGATATAGTTGCAACTATATTAAAATAAAGTCATATAAAAAACAAATTCTTTAATAAATAGGTACTTAACTTTATGTTATTTCAATTTTACATCGCGCTGTAATTGACTGGCTGTACAGAAAAAAGAACTGTTTTTTTTTATAATTATTCAGCTGTCAGTTGAAAGTAATTCTCCCTGGGGCTGAAAAGTATTACCTTCAACCCGCTCCTCAGGCAACTTCAGGCCTACTTTCAGAGTATGAGTAATGAAAAAGTACTTAATATACTTATGTTAATTTATCTCGGGGGCTATAAAACCTCAAATAAATAAAACATTTTTGTAAACAGGCAACATTATTACTGCCTATAAGCAAATCAATAAAATATCGTGAAGAAGAACCGATCGTTTCTTCGATAAATATTGTTGATACAAGTCACGATTTCGATAAACAGAAAATGAGGATGTATAGCAATAGCCAGTGTGTTTAAGAAGGTATTACACGGTCTATTGTGTTGCCAGCGATATTTCATGTCTACTCATAGAGATACACTGGCTGCCATAAAATCCTCTAAACTGGTAATAAACGAATCTTATAAACAACAAAACGATATCTATCGATATATGAGACAAGTTGTTCGAACCTTTTGTATGTGCTATTGTTCGGAATACTCTGATATAAGGAAGTGGATTCCTTTAATGAATATTGGATATTTTTTCTTTATTGAGATAGAGGTACCAGTCGTTCAACTAGTGTTTAGCGGAAACATTTGCTCATGGACCATCACCTTGAAGATCAACTAGTTTCTTGAAAGAAGAAGATAATATAATAATTTTTTTATCAACATCACCCTCACCTTCTCTGCTGTGCTGTATATATGTTTAAATAACAAAATTAAAAAGAAAAACTTTTTTTTAAGTAAAACCTTCTTTTAGCCCGGTATCGATATTTTTAGATGAGATAAAATCTCTGGACTCGCGACACCGTTACGAGACGCAGCTATAGTGTGTGCATTGGAAATTAAATTTGACACACTTCTTGGCGGCCCACCTGATGGTAAAGGGTAACGAGGTCTACGAGTAATCTAGGTACATGCAGGCAAGCTAGAGAAGTTCTCCCGACAATTAGCCCCGGATTGTCACGTAAGGTACGGCTAATGAGTAGGCCTCAGCTACGACTTATAGTCGGAGCCCTAACTGGACATGCCCTACTGATTAAACACTTATTTACACTGGGTGTTACAGACAGCCCCCTCTGCAGAGCCTGTACGGAGGCAGAAGAAACAACCACCCATGTCATCCTTGAATGCCCAGGGGTAGAGGAATACCGGGCACGATACCTCGGGTTACCGAGGTCACTCCCAGAAGTCGTCAGCAACATCAAGGGTCTGCTGTATCACTATCACTAATACAACGAGTATCGTATATCCATCTTTCGCTCGAGTTTCTCTATCGAGTATCGTATATCTTGTACCTACATAGGTACAAACAATGTGTAAAACCTAGGTACCTATTACATGGTAATGGAAATGTATACGCGGAACGACGTTGAAGCTCGCTACAGTTTTATGTTAATTTGTATTTCTTTGCAAATTATTACAGGTGATTTATGTGGATAAAAAATGTTAGTACACGGTGGGCGCGTCGCACGCTACCTAATCATGCGAATGTAAGCTTGAGTGTTTTAAAATTATATTGTATTCCATATTTAGTAACTATATTATGTCACCATTACAGCGGAAATAATACCTTTCCATGGTTCCAATTACAATTCCATGTAATAGTGAGTCTTAGCTATCGCCCACGACTTCGTCTGTACGGACCTTTAAATAGGATGACTTTTTCTAACATAACCTAGCATCACGCCTGTATTCCGAACGGGTAGGAGGAGGTGTATTACACACCCAGGGTTCGTCAGCTATGTTTAAGTCCCACGTAATAGGGTGCGAACCTATTGCCGTCTACCGGCCACATCCAAACTCCGGGCTGCTACTGAGAATATTTCTTTTTACGAAAAAGGCCAAAAACACTGCTCGACTCGGGGATCGAACCACTACTGCTGCACCACCGAGGCAGTTTTTTCTAACATCCGGCTTAAATAGAATCCATCCATCCACCCATCAGCCTTTCAACGTCCACTGCTGGACATAGGGCTCCCCAAGAAATGGGGGATAATGCCGTAATCGCCACGCTTGGCAGGCGGGTTGGCGATCGCAGTGGATGTTGTTAATACTCGAGGGAGTGCTGCTGCCCACTCCCCCGGTATTCCCTCAGTCGACTCCCGTGGGTAGAGAGGGGTGGGACAATTCTAAAGCCGGCCCCACAAGGCATATATAAATAGAATATAGCCTGTGTTTTGCTCTAAATAAATCTTTATGGACCCGTGAAACCTGCATTAATATCCGTTTAGTGCTTTTAGTTATGAGCTCTAACAAACAGCCAAACAAAAAAAAATAATATCGTTGTTTTGTGTTCTATTACTTGTTTATCATCCCCTTCATTTTTAATGCCTATATCAAATGTACAGACACCACGGTTTCTTCTGGTTAGGTATAGGTACCTATAGACGAGAGAGCTACGAGTATCTCGACCAGAGAAGTACCACCAAATACCATTCTCAAAGAATATCGACGTGTAGTTAGGTATTCCTACTAAGTTTCTCACTCTATTCCTCCCCTCACCATAGCCCCTTCTCAGGCATTTGAAAAGTGCGAGTGTTGACTCCGGTGTTGCTGTCGATATCGACGAGCAAAGCTTATATTATGCTATGTTGACCGCTAGTAAAGGGCGACTCATATGCTTGTTAACATACCTTTGCAGTTTTAAATAAAAATATGTTCAAAAATTAAAATCTTATTACTCAAAAGTTACGCTCTAAAAAGTGTAAATATGTTCCTAACCGCACACCCCGTCGTTCAGGGCAACGAACAGGGTAGCGTGGGTGGTCATACGCCACCTACCCTCACATAACAATATATTCTAACAGATGCAAGAAATCAAAAGCTTGAGGGCAAACTTAGAAGACCGTGATTTTTCAGTAGTCGAGTGAGTTTTAGAATTACCTACTTCTCGTTTAAATTATTTGGGACTCACATACAACATACATACAAACTTGCCAGTTAAAATATTTAAACTCCTCATTCTTTTACTTCGCCGTAATCTAGTAAAAAATAATCTTGACAACACATCTATCGTCGTCTTTCAGAGTAAGTGATATAACAAGGGTCACAAAGTTGATACTTCGAGCTTACTTATTATTAAATTATTAAAAAAAAATATGAAGCCATCTTCTCTTTCCATGGATTACATATATTTTTTCTTTTATGACAACACCTTTTTTTTTTTAAAGGTGAAATAAATGCACCTAACTGCACATCCCGTCGTTCGGGAGGGGGGGTTCCCTGTTCATTACGGGGTAGTGTGGGGCCCAGGCGGACCACTGGAACTGTGTTACTTCAGTGGTTTTTGACAACAACCTACTTTAACAATCCTGCTCGTGACTGTTATTATCGATTTCATATTTTCGCACTACTTATATGTTAATGAATAAATATCAATTTTACAAACATACAATTAACAGACACAAAGTACACCCAGACTCAGAACAAGCATTTGTGGCCCATAAAGAATTCTACTGTGTGGGAATCGAACCCACAACACTCGACACGGAAAATAGGTATTTATATCACTAGGCCATGTGTGCAGATATATTTTTGACTTTACGAAGTATAAAAATAATTGCTGTCCTCGTCTGTCTCTTTGTCTTCTTTCTTCTTCTAAACAACTCAACGGATTTTGAAACTATTTTTACGGTCCTTTAGATAATTTTCCAAGGCAGGTTTATAGATAGATGAACACTTCATTATACACTACCTGAAAACTTACTAACTTAACATCTTCCGCGTGGAATTTATTTATTTTATTTTTTTGTACGAACCTTAATTTATTTTCCAAAATTAAACAAATAGACGGTCTGGTGACAGACAGGAGGACCGACATACTGACAGGCAGACCGACATAAACTTTAAAAATTGTTATAAGTTTGTAACGTAAGTATATACTTTTTAATGCATGTATTAAGAAGCTTCAGAGGGAGAAGTACACTTCACTTTTATTTATTTGTATAGATTGAAAATACATGTATAGGTAGAGAAATGCTAATGAGTTATTTAAGTCATAATTAAACTCTTACCTGAACCTATAATAAAATTGGCATCGCAAAAACCTAATATATAATAATTTACGTAACTTGTAAGTTTATATGTACCGACATAATATAATGTACAGTGTCCGAAGATGGCCCAAGTCCTATCATGGCCCACCTTAAAAAATAATAAGTTTCAATGAATAGTTTTTTTTTAATTTTGAGGGATCTTTGTGATTTTGTTTGTAAACGTAAGGAAAACTTCATAACTCCAATCGTACGCGGGCTACTTCAAAATAACTGATAGTTGTCAGTAGCGCCTAACAGTGTACGTCTTCTTTCATGTAAATATATATTTTTTATAGCAAAATACAGTAATAAATAAAATATTCTTGGTGAATCTTTAAAGGGAAAGTTCCTTAATTGGCCCAGTACATGACCAACAATGAAGGCCCGGGCCATCTTTAGACTACTGTAAATTACACAATATTAGTTTAAAGTGTTGATTTTTTGTTTTAAAGACATTCCATATTTCTATAGACTTAAGAAAACCCAAGACAAAAAAGCTGAGTTATTAATTAATAAATCGTAAATAAAACTGTATTTTGAATTAATTGTGTAAAGAAAAATAATGACAATAAAGAATATTAATTGCTGATGCTACATAAATATTATTATTACCAGGCTGCTACCAGGTTCCTAAAAAATAGTCAAAGGCCATCGCCCATTGACTATTTTTAAACATTTTGATTTCTTTGTCGTTGTGATCAAACAAAAAAAAAAGTGCTTGCTCCTAATGTTTCACTAATAAACAAATTGTATATTTAAACTAGTTGCTTACCATAACTCCTTCTATTTATTTAAATCACAGTGACTTTAAATTAGGTGGGCCTTATACGGCGCCTGTACCTTAAACCCTTTTTTAAGAATATAAATAATCAAGTGTTTTGTAATCAAGTCACAGAAAATCTGTTATTACACGCTGGCTAAATGTTAGAGACAGATTAAAATTAGTGGGCATGTACTAGAGACTTATGTACTTAACTCTTTAAAAACCTTTAGAGATATTATTGAATCGCACCTGTGCAAGGTCAGACCGGGTCACTAGTGGTATCATAAATAAATAAATAATAAATAAATATTTACGGACATTTTCACACAAGGGCCTCTGGTCCCAAACTAAGCTTAACGCTTGTGATATAGGTACCAGATTACGGATATAATATTACTTTTCTTTTGTAAATACATACATATAATAGACAGAAAACACCCAGACGCAGAACAAATATCTGTGTTCATTACACAAATAATTGTCCTGAGTGGGAATCGAACCCACGACCTCGTGCACGGAAGTCGGTTACACTACCGACTACGCCACGAGGCCCGTCAAATTATATTATTTGTAAAGCATACAGTGGAAAGTAGTTTCCATTTAAATTTGTATGTGGCATGGTTTTATTTAATAAATCATCTGTAAGGCGGGATACAATGTACCTAACCCCACACCCCGTCATGCGGGGCAACGAACAAGGTAATATGGGATCCTCGCCCACAATATTAACCCCGTACTGGCGGACCAATGGAAGACATTACTTTAGTGGTAATTTTGATAAACTAAAATATACGTGTGCCACAAATAATAACATTTAACTAACGAAATCATTCTAAAATTTTACTCACATATTTTATTAATGGGCGAGAGACATTCTAGCATAATAATAACGTTTAAATTATATTACCCACAGCCAGAATAAATGTAGCTGACTTCATACATTCCCTACGTTAAATAAAAATTTTTACCAAGCAATTAAACGGCTATGTTTAATATTCCCAGGTATTTGGGTCATAAGGGGTTTTGTACTTTAATGTGCTTTTTGCTATGGCGGTGTAAATATTTGACTTTTATTATGAACAACCAGTATTTGCGCTGCTAGTCTTGTTTGACACGTATATATTACGCCCTACGTTATGATATATAACAGAATGACCGAGTAAAATATTCTAATTAAAATTAAATTTCTCTAAAAATTTGCTATGTTCCGATCATATAATTTTTAAAATCGGATTCCTGTTTCATAATTAGAATAGGCCTTTGTGGAATATTGCATTGAAGTAATTTGTTGTAGACATACGATTTGAACCGATTGAAACCGAGTCTTCTGGAAAATCGAACCAATTTCTGTTGTACCGTATTGGATGACTGTCGATTGATCTGCCGGTTGTAAAAGATAAGATTAATTTTAAAATTAAGAAGCATACAAAATTATTATTTCAAATTTTTTACACTTATATGGCCAGGCATATCAAGTGCTACCACTGAAGGAATGTAATATGATTCCGGTGGCCCGCCAATAAAGGCGGAGAGACGGCACATGGCGGATTTCTTTAGTGGGTGAGGGCCCCACACTACCCTGTTCGTTGCTCCGAACGACGGGGTGTGCGGTTAGGAACATGTTTTCCCGCCTTAACAATAATAAAAATAATATAAATTAATTGTGGATAAATACGTAATAAGACAAAAGTAGGCAGTCATCCACTGTCTGACATCAATTTGCTATGAGTATTTACGTTACTACAACTGTAGTCAGAACACTAGGTAGCTTTTTAAAGATTTACAACACTTTCACAAGGAAATTGTCCCTATGTAGTAAACAAAGAAAATCCTCAGACACATATTAGAGATCTCATATACCTATTGGCCGTTTGGGGCCGGCTTTAGAATTGCCCCACCCCTCTCTACCCACGGAAGTCGTAAGAGCCGACTGAGGGAATACCAGGGGAGTGGCCAGCAGCACTCCCTCGAGTATTAACAACATCCACTGCGATCGCAAACCCGCTTGCCAAGCGTGGCGATTACGGCATTATCCCCCATGACGGGACCGCTCGTTGTGGTGTTCTCTTGGGGAGGCCTATATCTAGCAGTGGACGTTGAAAGGCTGATGGATGGATACCTATAACAAAATTCTGCCCGCGATTTCTTCTTTTCAAAATTTTTTGAGTAAAATATAAATACGCTACTCTACGGCGCATTACTTTGTTTTCATGCAAAAACAGCTCCCGAGAGATTAAAAGTATTCTATATGTTAATTCAGTGTCTCTTTTATCTACCTAGCTAATTTCATCCAAATCTGCTTAGTCGTTTAGGCGTGATTAAAGGTCAAAAGTTGGGATTGTTCCCTGTTTGAAACGAAATCCGACATGATGCGGGCGGTATCTAAAATTTTACACTCTCTGTGTAGACAATTAACATTGTTCAGTGCACTTAGTCTGTTTTTACGACACTCTCCTAACCATGTCAGGGTAGATATCAGATGTAGGTATTCTTTGCCACTTCTGCACAGCAAACTTACTATTGGAAAATGATATTATTAAAAATAACAACATTCATAGAAAGAGCTAATTGTACTACACGAATTCCAGAAATCGAGTAGTGGCCCTCGACGCTGAGGCGTAAGAGGATCCTTCAACATGCTCAGGCCTTATTACGTATAAATGTTCCAGGCACCTGATAGGTAAAAGCGTTCTTTTATGTGAGACATTTAAGTAAATTTTTTACATTTTATTTTAAAATCTCAAGTACGTAACATTTTTATCGTAGACGCATTTAACTATGTACATATAATTAATTGAATGAGGCGACACTTGGCGGAAGTCCATTGTCCATTACATATACTTAAAAGTTGGATCTTTTTCCTTGTGTTGTATGTTCCAGATAATCTTGGAATCATAGTTTATTTAAAAAATATTTATATTTTGGTTTTAAAATTAGCAGAAGCACAAAATAGGTTCTACCTCATGTCTTACTGTACTAAAATACTATAGCGTTGGTTTTAGGTAAAATCTTACGAGTGTAAGAACTGACCGCCATGGCATATATTATATTAAATAGGAACAAAAAATAATATGTAGATAATTTTTATACAATGTTTAGTATATCAAATATACGTGTATATTTAATGTCTCCTAAACCTTCACTACAACAACATAAACATCAACTCAGGATTTACCTACGTATATTTACGTCACAAATGACGCAACATGCGGAAGGGCTCCTTTATTAGCGAGTGACGTTTGCATATAAGTCGGCAACAAACTACAGACAATTCAAAAGAGGCTCGTGATAAAGAATTTTCGCAAATTCTATTGCAGAGCAGAGAAGCTATGTGTGTATCTATTTATTTCAAATTATCACTGCCAGGTGAAGGAAAACGTCGTGGGTAAACTTGCATGTCTTAGAGCTTTTCTCGACGGATTGTGAGATCTGCCAATAAGCACTGGGCTAGTATGGACTACTGCTAAAACCTCGAGGTGACCCGTGCCCAGAAAATTATTTTTCTTGGCTCAATTTATTTGTAGATTTATAGGTACAAATAAATTGAGCTGCTAAGATAACTAGACTAAAACTAATTTGTTTTTTTTTTGCGATAGCTTAGCGCTCCAGAGCTCTTCCTCCGATTGGATGGGACGCAGGTTCGATCCTGCTCGCAGTAAAGCTCTCTTTTCCACTTTCACAAATAATTTGTTCTTTAGATTAAAGCTATCGTAAAATTAAACTGCCTTGGTGGTCGAGCGGTGCAACTGCAGATCAGAGGTTTCTGGTTAGCTTCCCGAGTCAGGCCAACAAAAAGTTATTGAAAGAAAGAAAGAAAACTAAGTTTTATTGTCACGAATCTCAATTAACATTACATATTAAGTAAAGCAAAACATAACACAATTACAATTAAAATTACCCATTCAGAAATATTGCTGCAGTGTAGGTAACGTAAATTACACTGCAACGCTGATTTTGAGTTTCCGTCAAGAAATTCTCAAATGCAGCCCGGAGTTAGAATGCTCTCGGTGTTTCACCGCTATACCTCGGAAAGCACGTAAAGCCATTGGTTTTACACCTGATCTCTCTCAGATCATGTCGGAATACCGCCCCATCATATCACTGAGAACGAGGAAACAGAGACTGCACTTGTGTTAGCGCACACACTCGTGCCATATAATATCTCCTGCGTACTGGCCGCCCTGGCTGAAATTCATTATTATTATGGTGACATTAAAGTAGGCGATCTATTATTAAAATCACAAAATAATAAAGTTATTTACCTTTAACACAATAACACCTAAATATAGCATGAAAGCATTAATTCGTAGCACTGCGTAGGCGTAGAGGTTTTCCAACATAAATATTTGCTACGCGTTCCGCTACGATTACCGTGAGCGGGTCGCCGCTACAGCTTGCTTCCTATATTTAAGTCAGGTCAAAGGCAGGAAGAGGAAACGGTAGTAACTATAGGTTGTTCAAAAAAATACTTGATTCATTTTTAAATGCTCAAAGTTGACTATCACACAACACGACTAAGTTCAACATGGATATCCTTAAGGCAAACAACTTATAAGTTTTTGTGAAAACCACCAACATGTAAATGAAGTTAAGTAAACTTAATTAGATATGTTTTGCTTATCATGCAAAAGCTACTGAACTGATTTTGATGCAACTTTTGATTGAAAACATATACACGTTATCTATATGTAATGGGCCAGCTTGATCGGGAAAGTACCACTCTGTGAGAGATCACAGAAGATGAATGTGAAACAACGATAGGTTCCTACCGTTGTTTCGATAGGTATTCTTACCGTTGTGTTTCATATGGTGAGTGAGAGTACCAAAGGGCTTAACTCCCTTCCGATTCTCTCCTTATTATACTTCCTTTCCTTTTCTTGAAGATGGCGATGCGTGAGTGATGCATCTTGTATTGCTAGCGTGTATAAGCTACGGTAACAGTAAGCATGTTTGCCCATCACCCACGTAGTATAAAAAAACCGGGATTCAAGGCAAGTGTAGCTTTTTTAGAATATTTAACCACTACAAATTTAACCAAATCTTGTATCCAGTACCAATCAGTAATCGATCGCACAAATATATTTTCCCCTGTATGAAAACAGAACCCGAAATACTTGAGGATACTAATACTATTGTACGCCACGTCTATAAGTTGTTCTCTAGGGTCATTACAAATCGACTCACGCGCAGGCTCGACGACTTCCAGCCTCCTGAATAACCCGCTTTCCGAAAAGGCTATAGTACCATAGACCACATACATTCGCTGTGCCAGATTATACAGAAGACCGAGGAGTATAATCGGCCTCTGTGTCTGGCGTTTGTGAACTATGAGAAAGCCTTCGATTCGATCGAAACTTGGGCGGTTCTGCAGTCCCTTCAGTCGTGCCAAATTGACTATCGGTACATCGAATTGCTGAAGTGCTTGTATAGAAACGCCACCATGTCGGTCTGTGTTCAGGACAGGAGTACGAAACCGCAACTGCAGAGAGGTGTTAGACAGGGATACGTCATATCCCCGAAACTCTTCACCACTGCATTGGAAGATGTCTTCAAGCTCTTGGACTGGACCGGATTCGGCATCAACATCAATGGCGAATACATCACTCACCTTCGATATGCCGACGACAAAGTAGTCATGGCAGAATCACTGGAGGATCTTGGCACCATGCTCAATGATTTCAGCAGGGTTGCCCGACTAGTAGGTCTCAAAATGAACATGGACAAGACGAAAGTCATGTCTAATGTCCATATCATTTCAGTCCCGGTCCTAGTCGGGAGTGCGCTTCTCGAAGTTGTCGACTACTATATCTACCTGGGACAAACAGTCCAGTTAGGTAGACACAACTTTGAGAAAGGATCAATAGACGAATCCATCTCGGCTGGGCAGCGTTCGGGAAGCTGAGGAAGATCTTCTTTTCCAATATTCCACAGTGTCTGAAGACAGAGGTCTACGACCAGTGTGTGTTACCGATGATGACATACGGAACAGAGGCGTGGTCTCGTAATGTTTGCCTTATATCAAGGCTCAAAGTCGCTCAGCGTGTCATGGAGTGGGCTATGCTGGGGCTCTCTCTACGTGATAAGATCCATAATATGGAAATCCGGGAGTAACCGACATAGCCTACATGCAGCATGCTGAAGTGGCAATGGGCAGGCCACATCGCTCACGAACCGACAATCGTTGAGGAAGAAAGGTTCTCAAGCGACTGCGTATTGGACGGCACAGTGTAGGACGGCTTCCCACCAGGTGGACCGATGAACTGGTCAAAGTCACAGGCATTCGTTGGATGCAGGTGGCACAGGACCGTTCGCTGTGGCGTTCTCTTGGGGAGGCCTATGTCCAGCAGTGGATGATGAAGGGCTGATGGATGAATATCTGATACGAATTAGTCCTTTAAGTGACTTTAGAATTGAGGCCGAATGGGGCATCAATGAATCAATAAAGTTTTGAAACTACACGGACATTGCTAAGGTATTTCTATTAATCTTGGTACAATAGAGGCCAATGTTCATATAATCACACGTGTATTGGCGAACATTACAAACTATATTTAACACACACACACATGCCCGCACATTACAGACACACACACATAGACACACACATGCACTCACATTACACACACACACATGTACGCTTGCATGCATAAACTAGAATTGTGTTATTATTAATGTAATTATAATAATGTATTTCAATAACATTGTATTCTAACAATTTAAGAAACATGTGGGGCATTTCCCGTCAAGCGGACAACCAAAAAAATATGAGATCGCGAATTTTATTTATAATCGGGTCAGTTATACTTCTAGTAGACATGGATGTGTACACACAATTTTTTTCGTATGATGCTTTATTACAGAGTTATGAGCTTTTAAAAATTTACTAATAATGAAGTCATCCATTTTTGGATGCTTATTTTCTGTCAATTAATTCGTAAAAAAAAATAAAAAAGTATTGTTTCTTATAGTTTATAAAGTTGAAGTTTTTAATTTTTTAGTCGAATTCTAAATTTGTTTTTTTTTACGTATTGTAAACCGGAAGTAAAAATTTCAAATCGATGTTTGAATAACTCCGACACATTTTTTTTTAAATAGTTTAACCTTGAATTAAAGCCTTAAATTTACTAATGCTTCACAAAAAAAATTAAAACGTGATCGCCAATAGTTTAAGACTTAGAGCATATAGAGTACATACACATAGCTATGAGCACTTTCTAAGGAATCGGGTTTATGCGCTAACATGCTAAAATACTACGCTATTAATATTTTATTCCTTAATTATAACATGCAAAAATATAACAATAAACGATTTCTCTAATTCTTCACAAAAAACTTAAAACGTGATCGCCAATAGTTTAAGACTTGAGCGGTTTTATAAATTGAGATTGAAACAGTATTAATTAAAATAGAGACATTTATTTGGTAATTTTTACAATTGTACTATTTTCACTAGCACTAATTCTCTTTACACATAAGCCCTCGTTGGTTGGAAGAAAAACATGCAGTGGTTTAGTTCCTGGAACGGTGAAAACGGACTCATAGAAAATCTTGCTCTTGTTGAATACTTTTCTTCGAGCAGTAGTAAATGGAAGTCTCAGTCAATGATGACTTAGCCTATTCATATAATCTTACAGGTGTAATGATAGCCTTATTCGTAGACTGTGCTGTAACTTGCACGTGTTGCCAAATGTTTAGGGTTTCCCCCAAGACCATCACATGACCCTTTTCCATGAGCGATGGCATGGAAGTGTCTTTTTAAAAATCTTGTTTGTAGTAAAATAGGTTGACAAAATTGAACCTATTCTTAAAATGTTGGGGAGCCCCGTTTGTGATGTATTTCATGACAGAAACCGCAATTCTGTGCTCATCAAGGTGCTGATGCAGTATTTATTGAAAAGCGTAGAATGTGGCAGTGTCATGCTTTAAATCGGCAGAAATTATGATGATGCTTCCATGTTAATGTCATTTCCATCTTCATAATAATAAACAGATGTCAAAAACGTTATTCCAATGAAATAATTGGGCAGCATCTTGTACGACAAAACTATAATTTTCGGCAAAATCACATTGAACGAGAATTTTGCCTTCAGAGATGGTTACCTTCAGAGTTCTAAAATAAAGCGCTTGTTGTTCAGCGATATAAGCATGCGGTGTCAAAATGTCCAAAGCGTTACACAAACAATCAACAAAATCATCAGCAGAAAGCACTTTAGCGCATAAACCCGATTGCTTAGAAAGTGCTCATAGCTATGTGTATGTACTCTATATGGTCTAAGTCTTAAACTATTGGCAATCACATTAAATTTTTTTTTGTGAAGAATTAATAAAAGACAATGCCGAAAACCATGCTATTTTGTGCCCGTCGTGCGTCTTAACTATCTAAACACAAAAAATCGTCTTTTGAATAATGATGTTATTTGTATTTATTTTAGTCATAAGCGAAGTGGGGTTTCAAAGTTATAAAAAAAAAGATATACGTATTATTAAATTCGATATAAGCGGAACTGCCATATTTATTGGAAGGCTTGGATAGTCAATGTCGCTAGTTTATTACTATCCATCCATCATCCATCAGCCTATCAACGTCCACTGCTGGACATAGGCTTCCCTAAGAAATGGGGGATAGTGCCGTAATCGCCACGCTTGGCAGGCGGGTTGGCGATCGCAGTGGGTGTTGTTAATACTCGAGGGAGTGCTGCTACCCACTCTCCGGTATTCCCTCAGTCGGCTCTTATGACTCCCGTGGGTAGAAAGGGGGTGGGACAATTCTAAAGCCGGCCCCACACGGCAAACTATTATTATTACTATACCCATTTTTATTACTATACCCATTTTTAAAGCCAAATAGTAAGAATATTGATTTGAAATAAATAAAAGAAAACCCACATGAGCTCCTATTATATAATACTTAGTATTAGTCGAAGAATATTTTATGAAAACATAATTAAGAAGTTTTGTTTTTAAATTAAAACAATAATAACATTTATTATCTTTTTCTAAAAATATTTAAGGATATGTATTGTTATTTTACTAGCAACCCATGATTGACAATTTGTCATGATTTGACATTTGCATTGCCGATAACGTGTTATGTACGTTTATGTGTTGATTGCTTCATTTGTGAAAAAGCAGTGGTTTTTTTATTATTGTTCAGTGTTTACCATAGATAAATAACTATACTTGGAATAGATATGCCACTTTGGATTCAGTCTTGGAGATTTTGTTCCGTGGTCACTAGATGGCGCTATGTACAATGTATGAAGCGCGGTGATACCACCGCCACTAGATGGCGCTTTAGTTAATATTTTTGTTTTTGAAATTGCGTGATTCGTAAGTAATAAATTGATCACACAATAACTGAGCTCACACTTGATTAGGGATTTCATAAACTGTTATCTAATTTTATAAAATTAATGCATTTTAAAGTATTTTTTGGAAATATTTAATGAAATAATGCGCCTCTATTGAGAAAAGCGCCATCTATATTCTTTTCTAGACCCTAAACTGCTAAGTTAGTACTGTTCCTGCACCACCAGACGGCGCAAAATTGCACACTATTTTTTGGTGAGCTAATGTACGGCAGTTGCACCCCCCTGGTGTTTACTTCAACGTTGAGTTCAGCAAATTCTCCGTTGAGTAATTAAAAAAAAGAGCGTGACGTCGTGTGAGATAGACTTTAGTGGTACTAAGACCAGGACTCTTAGAATGTAATCTCGATCCAGAGTAGTTAGCCGTAGCATTATATCCTATCTATATTTCTTACATAGGTACTCTAAAATACTATTGATACTACATTTTAAACTATAATAGAAAAAAAAAATATATGGATTTCAACGCATAATATATAACCTATATACTAAAAATTAAAAGTCAGATTTCTCTAAACTCCCATTAGATATCTCAATGATATTTTTATTTAAAGACCCTGAGTACATTTTCAATGTTCTACAGTTAATTTGGTTAAGATGCAACAATAGCCCAACTCTCATAGAAAAATCGGCATTGCCCTTTAAGGCTTTAATGCAAGGTTAAAATATTTAAAAAAAAGTGTCGATGTTACTCAAACATCGATTTGAAATTTTTACTTCCGGTTATACTATACGTAAAAAAAATCAAATTTAGAATTCGGCTAAAAAATTAAAAACTTCAGCAACTTTTAGTTTTTTTTTACAAATTAATTACTACAGATAATAAGCATCCAAAAATTCAGTACTCCATTCTTAGTAATTTTTTAAAAGCTCATAAATCAGCAATAAAGTATCATACGAGAAAAAATTGTGTGTACACATCCACGTCTACTAGAAGTATAACTGACCTGAGTATAAACAAAATTCGCGACCTCATTTTTTTTTGGTTGCCCGCTTGACGTGAAATGCCCCATAAGCGAAAGAGACTAGATTCCGCAACACAGGGAATCCTAGTGTGGGTCTAGAGCTAGTAAACTATGTTATGTTGAACAATCTATATATCTTTTTTATTACAAAAAAAAAAGCCTTCTCTAACATTTTTTATATAATGATCATGTTTACGTGGGTGGCAAACAAGCATATGAGCCATCTTATGGTAAGCGCTTACAGTAGCCTATAGACGCTAGCAATACCAGAGGCATCACTCACACGTCACTATCTCCGAGGAAAGGGATAGGAGGTGGAGAGGAAGGATAATGAGGAGGTGATAGGATGGGTAATTTGACTGCACAGATGGCGGAGTGGTTTAGATGTCGCCCGAGTGTTGTGGGTTCGATTCCCACACATGACAACTCTTTGTGTGATCCACAAATGGTCGTTCTGAGTCTGGGTGTTCGTGAAATTATATGTTTGTAAAGTCCCCAGCAGGGACACAATGATTATTTCTTAGTGCAACCTGCACTCTCTCTTTTTTAAGAAAAAAAATACTAAGGATAGTTTAGGATGGACGTTGGGACAAGTGTATGAAGAGAATTATGAATGTTGAGGAAGCGAGAGATGTATGCAAGAATAGAGCCTCTTGGCATTCTGTTCTCTCTGCCTACCCCGCAAGGGAAATGGCGTGATGATATGTATGTAGGTCCTCAGGGGCTTATTGTCTCTACCCATAACAACACTAATAAGTAACCTCTGCCGAGGTTAGATATTTGCGCCATTACAACTCCCATAGGAAGAGACGGGGTGGAGATATTCTTGGTGCCCACACGGCAATACCTAAAGCTTTAAATTTAAAATAAAGTCGGATATTTCCATTATGAATGCAGAACTCGTTGCTATTTACAAAGCTAGACAGAGCTATGTAGAAATCCTTAACCAAAAGGAAATTTTAAATCTAACAGATTCAAAAAGTGTAATACAGCAACTTTCGTTGTTCCAACATTTTAGGGGAATTTGTGTAGTATATGAGATCATTAGGTTACTCACACGCCTTGCCGCGCATGGAAAACGAATTAAGATCTCAGCTCATATAGACAGAACTCAGGGAAAAAGCTAAATAAAATAAATAAATATTCACGGACATTTCTCAGAAGTCAGAGGACGCTCTGGTCCCAAACTAAGCTTAACGCTTGTGCTATGGGTACCAGATTACGGATATAATACATATATTTCTTCTTTTTTTTGTAAATACATACATACATTCAGTCAAGAAAGTATTGGGAATGGATGATTTGTTTATGGTTCCAAATTTTAGCGCGGAGTTTGAGTTGCATTTGTTATTTATACTAAATACAGTGCTGTTTTTAGTTATATCATATCTAGTGTGTATTGCGAATTTCATAATGGACAAAAACATCGAACAAAGAGTTTGTCTTAAATTTTGCATAGCCAATGGAATTTCGTGTTCGGAGTCACTGAAAATGTTACAAAAGGCTTACGGTAAATCGAATTTATCAAAAACGGCCGAGATGTGATGGAAGATTTGCCTCGCTTTGGTAGGCCATCAACGTCTGCAACTGAAGTTAACATTGCAAAAGTGATGGAAATAGTGACTGAAAATCCTCATTAAACTTTGAGAGAGATAGCTGTCGAACTTTCACACACTCACGAGTCGATCCGTACCATTTTAAATAATCACTTGGGTATGAAACATGCCTCCGCTTGGCTAGTCCCAAAAGACCTGAATTTTCTCCAAAAACTCAATCGTATGAGAGTCGCTGAGGACATGCTAGAACAAGTACGTGTAAGAACAGTCAATTCCGACTCAACATTCATGAAACGCATTGTTACTGGTGACGAGACGTGGGTTTGACATGCAAACTAGTCAACAAGCTTCGGAGTGGCGACTTCCAACTGAACCGAAACCGAAAAAACCACGCCAAAGTTGATCAAAAGTCAAAGTCATGTTGACTGTTTTCTTTGACTATCGCGGTGTTGTGCACGCAAAATTCTTGCCAGAAAGTCAAACGGTAAATAATGAATATTATTTGAGCGCTATGTGGCATTTAAGAGAGCAAATTCGACGAAAAAGGCCAGATTTGTGGAAAGAAAATTCTTGGATTTTGCACCACGATAATGCGCCTTCGCACAAGGACATCATTGTGAATTAATGTTTGTCCTTAAAAATCATGTTTACAGAAATGGAAATAATATTGCACGCCCCATGCCGCGAAGCGGGTGAGGTTCTACTCTCGACATGTCAAAGTTAAGCAATTTTTTGCTTTTAAACTGCCTCTATCACAACCAATTGGCACTTATACAATAATATGAGTAGATATATTTCAAGAAAATTTTAACCTTCGTTCAAGATAGTAAGGCATATGGTACAAAGCGATCCAACCGCAGCTTAACCATGCCTTAATTATAGTTCCCTTTCTAGAGCGGACTTGACATTACTCATGAGACTTCGCTTTGGGCACATCCTCTTATATAACTTTGGCAATCTCATTGTGTACCTTCACCAAAATGCGAAGCTTGCAAGGATGATGATGAAGACATATATCGCATTTTGACAAGCTTCCATACGAATCGTTATCAGATCTTCTGTCAGATGACTTTAGGTCGATACTTGCCATGCTCAAGTGCGATCTAGAACAGAGGAAACATTTGACAACACAGCCTATGTAGCCCTGCAAGAATGTTTGATCTATGCTTGGCAATTCCTTAACGATACTTATGTGTTTACTCGTATTTATTAAGGTTAAGAGCATGTATTATTCTCCATCCATCCATCCATCAGCCTTTCGACGTCCACTGCTGGACATAGGCCTCCCCAAAGGGGGGATAGTGCCGTAATCGCCACGCTTGGCAGGCGGGTTAGCGATCGCAGTGGATTTTGTTAATACTCGAGGGAGTGCTGCTGCCCACTCCCCCCAGCCCTCAGTCAGCTCTTACGACTCCCATGGGTGGAGAGGGGTGGGGCAATTCTAAAGCCGGCCCTACACGGCATTATTCTACATGCGACATATTGGCATTTTTAAAGCGAACTAGCTCTTTAAATAAAGAAGAAAAATATATTAGTACAAAAATAAACATTTTGTTTTATTGCTTATGGTGGCAGGCAAGCCACGGCAAACCTGATGGCAAATAAATAGTAACTGTCGCTCATTGACTCAACTATACCGGGAGAATTGTTAAGCCGCTGCTCACCAAATTCAAAATTCAAATTCAAAAATATCTTTATTTCGTAGGCCTATTAAGTAGCACTTAAAATCGTCAATAATACACTAATAATTAAAATAATTAACACGAGCGCCTGAGGCGAGTGCAACCGCAATAACAAAGTGGCGATTGCAATCGCCACAAGCGGCCGGATTCCGTAGTAAACCCTTTCATGAGAAGAACCCGGCAAGAAACTCATGGGCCACTTTTTTAAATTGCAAATTTATTACAATTTAATATAATCACACCACCATTTTTCACCATTTTTCATTTCACAGATATGAAATGAAAGAATAAACGGCTCCTGCTACAACCAAAACACACACAGATGAGCTTCATGGCCCGTCACACAAGAGATGGTGGTACCAACCCGCTCGGGCCCGACGCATGTGAGTACTTCCACTTGGTACCCAGCCCTACCACCAGTAATGCAATGGGTGATAAGTGCTTACTTCCCTTAGTCGCCTCGTACGATACCCGTAGGAAAGAATGGGGTGGTGATACTTGTATTCGTACTAAGAACGGACGGACGGAATTAAAAAAAAATAGTATTTCATCCCCATTAAAAAAATTAATAGTTTGGTGAAACGACACTCAAACTTGTTTTAGGTAGGCACAGATCACATATAACTATTCAGAATTGAATAGTTATATGTATAATATTATCGCCAACCCGCCTGCCAAGCGTGGCGATTACGGCAGTATACCCCCAATTTGGGAAGGCCTATGTCCAGCAGTGGACGTCGAAAGGCTTATGGATGGATGGATGATATGTATAACATTATTACTAATTGCTAGTACTGTATAGTTTTTTTGCACTAGCAATACTTATACCCAACTAAATGTAAATAATTTATTGAGTTATTAAATTATTACTATCACTTAGTATATAAGATTAACGAGTTCAAAGATAGAACATAACATAGTCAATATATATATATCACCTTCGTCGACCACTATGTATACCTGGGACAAACTGTCCAGTTAGATAGACACAACTTCGAGAAAGAAGACGATCGACGAATCCAGCTCGGCTGGGCAGCGTTCGGGAAGCTGAGGGAGATCTTCTTGTCCAATATTCAACAGTGTAGGAAGACGAAGGTCTACGACCAGTGTGTGTTACCAGTGATAACTTACGGCACAAAGGCGTGGTCTCTAAATGTTGGCCTTATATCAAGGCTCAAAGTCGCTCAGCGTGCTATGTAGTGGGCTATCCTTGGGATCTCTCTACGTGATAAGATCCGTAATACGGAAATCCGTAGGAGAACGGGAGTGACCGACATAGCCCGCCGGGTCAGCATGCTGAAGTGGCAATGGGCAGGCCACATCGCTCGATGAACCGACAGCCGTTGGGGAAGAAAGGCTCTCCAGTGGCGACCACGTAACGGATGGCGCAGTGTAGGACGGCCTCCCACTAGGTGGACCGATGACCTGGTCAAAGTCGCAGGCAGTCGCAGGCGGCACAGGGCCGTTCGCTGTGGCGTTCTCTTGGGGAGGCCTATGTCCAGCAGTGGACGATGCAAGGCTGATGGATGGATGGATATGTCCTTAGATATAGCTGCCTGGTTTGGCAAAATTGAAGAGCTTCACTGAACATGGATAGGTAGGAACGACCGGGGAAGTATTATATAGAAGAAGAAGCGCATTGCGTGAATCAATGGTAAGTACTCCCGTAGTTCCCGTGGTGAATGAGAGCGTCGGGTGTGTAATACATTACACACACACGGTTCGCCAGCTACGTTTAAGTCCCACGTGCTTAGCTATTTACTGTCGTCGTCGCCGTCGCGAGCTTATTGCCGTCTACCGGGCACATCTCCGGGCTGCTACTGAGAATTTTAATTTTTACGAAAAAATAACTCTGCCGAACCCGGGGATCGAACCCGAGGCCTCGTGGTCAGCAGTCGCTCACACTACCGCCGCACCACAGAGGCAGTTTGAATAAGAGAATAACGATTTTTATCTATTTAAACCAGCAAGCGTGGTAATGGTAAAATGTAAATATGATATTTAGATATTTTTATATATATTTTTAGCATTCCGTCCAGATGCTTTGCCAATTCAGCCATCCTGACAATTGCTCCTGACTGCTAATTTCAATCTGTGGCGATTACGGCATTATCCCCCATGACGGGACCGCTCGTTGTGGCGTTCTCTTGGGGAGGCCTATGTCCAGCAGTCGACGTTGAAGGGCAGATGGAAATAATTGTTGTTTTGTTTTGTTCGTTCTAATACAGGGGTGGTTTAAAAGTAAATAAAAGGGGAACTCTATAAACTTTGTAAGGGTATTTGGCTAATAGATGACAAAATTGCAGCTGCTGTCATTCTTTCTAATTTATTTGCATTACAAGCAAGTTTAATTTAATAAGCTATGAAAATTCAAGTCTTAGATGCAAATTGACTAGGATTGATAATCGTTAATGAATATTAAATAATAATTTGAATACTAAATTGAAGGTGATATGAAGTTCACCGTCATCTATCCTCCTCCTCAAGTCGCTCCCTCACTGTTGTCTGTCGATCGTGGCTTCGATGGAAGCTTTGCAGGGTCATCTATAGTTTCTTATAATTGTAGAGTTTTTGAAGGAAACTGTACCACTCAGCTTCACTTTCTTCCAAAGTTATCTATACTACTATAAAGCTGTAACAGAGCTGCGTCTGTACATTTAAGATATTTGAGAAAAAATTACTGTAATAGACTATATAGGCTTGTCTAAGTATAAAACATTTATTTTTAGAATTTTTGTCTGTTTATCTGTTTGTTTGTTAGAGCATCACACAAAAACTACTGGATGGATTTTGAAGCAACTTTTTTATTTGATAGTTCTTGATTAGACTTAAAAACTGGTATACTTTTTATCCCGCTACTATATCGGGGAATGAAGTGTTAATATCTCTTGTTGAGACTTAGCGTTATTAAGGAATTAACTTGTTAGCTAAGCTATTTCACTAACCCTTATTGATTAATTAATCTTACCCTAGTTTCACATAAATTAGTCAACAGTATAAGTAAGAACTTTTTGAATAACAATTTGCATATTTAATGAGTAAATTGTCAAAGTGATAATATCGTGTACACGTATCCTACAGGAACTCCTAATATGGCTTGTCTTCCACGTGGTTCATTCTTCAGATCGAAGATTTCACTACGAGAGCGGTTAAACGAATACCGCATGGTACGTCCGTTATCCGTATTCTCTCCTAAATATAAGTCACATTACTAGCAGTGTTAGCTGTGAAAAAAAGGTAATGTGGGAATGCTATTTTCAATTTATGTACCTACGTTAGATTGTTAATATGGTTATATTACATACATAGCATCACGCCTGTATTCCCCGAAGGGATAGGCAGAGGTGTATTACACACCCACGACTCGCCAGCTATGTTTAAGTCCCACGTAATAGGGGGCGAGAGTATTGACGTCTCCCGAGCACATTCATAGTATGAAGCAGTGTCTTTGAAATAGAAGTACTTTTAATGTTGTTCTGAGACTAAGAAGCAAAAAATATATATATACCATATTTAAACCTCAATTATTTTTTGTTGATTTAAGATATTACTACATAGATATTATTACATAGATAGTATACATTATTGCATGCTAATATAGTGAATTTATCTTAGTGATTCTTCTATGTAGTTTTATGCGAATTCCTTGGAAGTAAGCACGTTCATTGGTAGGTACTGGTACAACACAAGTACCTAATTTTTACCGTAATGTCTTTATTACACTGCAGTGAAAGTTCAGAAACCTGTAATAAGTATGCGACAGAGCGCATATTGTTTTCGTTGACCTATTATTATTACGTAATTTTTAAACTTAACCAGTCGCTGCTTCACGTGCAATAACCAGACTTACTTGTGCTATATAAAAATTGTATCCGCAGTGTTTACTGTTTTTATTCCATCCATCCATCAGCCTTTCAACGTCCACTGCTGACATAGGCCTCCCCAAGAGAACGCCACAACGAGCGGTCTCGTCATGGGGGATAATGCCGTAATCGCCACGCTTGGCAGGCGGGTTGGCGATCGCAGTAGATGTTGTTAATACTCAAACGAGTGCTGCTGCCCACTCCCTCGGTATTCCCTCAGTCGGCTCTTACGACTCCCGTGGGTAGATAGGGGTGGGACAATTCTAAAGCCGGCCCCACACGGCTGTTTTTATTAACTTTCTTGTATGTCTGTCCGGGTGGAATTTTGTAATGATTTTAAACTAACTTCCCGATGACCTAGATAATTAAAATTTGGACCATAGCTCAGAAGTGAAGTCAGAGTGCATGAAAATGTGACCACTAAAAAGCAAAAAAAAAAATTTAAAAAAATATGTACCGTGTTTTTATAACGGACTTAAAAGTATAAATTAATTAAAATACTTGTAAGATTGGAAACAAAATACATGGGGTGCATGCAGCAGATGCAGCAGTTTCCGTTATAAAAATATGGTACATAATTTTATTTTTGTTTTAGGTACCTATATCACAATGGGTTTCATATTGGAATTCTACACCATCTATTGGATGTAATTATTGTATACACTGCTTTGAAGAGGACAGTGTATTTTTTACAATTAAGATTCATTCTATAAAATGATGATGAGGCTTTATGTACAAACACGCTTATATTGGTTTCACTTGTAACCACAGATTTCTAAATAAATAGCCAGGAAAGGAATTCTTCAGTGGCTAATAGATATTAAATTCTTCGAGATTGGCATCTTAAGATTTTGTTTGACGAGTTCAACAGCTTAGGCTTGTTTCGTTAACCACCGAAGGAATGTAACATAGTTCCAGTGGCCCGTCAATAAAGGCGGAGAGACGGTACACGGCGGGTTTCTTTAGTGGGTGAAGGCCCCACACTACCCTGTTCGTTGCCCCGAGCGACGGGGTGTGCGGTTAGGAACATTTTTTCCCGCCTAAACAAAAAAAAAAAAAAGGCTTGTTTCGTTAGTACCCAATCAAAAAAATAGTCTGATGACAAAGCCCAATGGTGCATCGTGGAACTCTTTATTGTGATAAGTACAATTATGAACAATTTAAGCATGCTTTTTTAACTTTTTTTAAGCCTACGCAGGGCACTTTACAAACACATTTAGGGGGGATGTTACCAACGTAGGGGTACCAGTGTGGTATCACCACTATAGTGGCTTGAGGATGCTCCTTGGTAGTACGGTAGTGAGTGTTGTAAATAAGTAAACACTTACGGTTCAATTGTATATTGTTCCAGTACACACAAGTAGATAAATAGCCACAGTACAGTCAGAAGGCACGTAAGAATTAGAGTAGCACAAGCACAGACAGTTTATAGTAACAGGCAGACAGTTATTAGCAAGATAGAAATAGAAATATTCGGGAGTAAGCAATAACAATACTATTCGCGTAAGCATATAGCGAGAGCGCCGGACACGCGTCTTGCGTCGTATCGAGGATTCGACTGGTTTTACCTTGCTGCGCGTTCGCAGGCATCGTATGATCGTGCCATATCGATCGTTCGGCGGGCCGTACGTCGATAGCTAACATATCGATGTGTAATCTATCGATACATTGACCAACAGATGTGATAATGAAAATGTGTATATAATATGTGTAAATAGTTATATATTTGTATATAGATTATATAATGTAAATATAGAAATTGTAAATATATGTTTAAACATGAAATTGAGTATAAAATAATAAAAATGTGTATAAGGAGCCTACACACACAATGGACAAACATAAAGTACACCCAGTTACCCAGAACAACCACTTGTGGATCACACAAAGAATTTTGTAGGAATCGAACCTACAACAATCGGCGCGGAAGGTCGGTATCTAAACCATTCCGCCATCTGTGCAGTAAACTACTTTATTTGTAGACTAGCAGTTGTCTATTGCCGTTTTATCATGAATTTTTTTGATGTGAAAACATTTAATGCATATATTGCCTGTAGGATAGCACATATAACTTTTGCATAGAGATAAGAAGTGTATCGTAGAGTGATTTATTTATACTGTGGCGTACATGACGACGGAGTCGCGTGCGGAATGCAATTTAAGACATTTTTAGAAAAAAAAAAATGACTATATCGCAATCTAGCTATTTAGGCGTCTCTGGAAACAATTTTTGTCTGTTTTTCTATTGATTGCTCGCACATCACGCAAAAACCACTGAACGGTTTTTTTTTTTACATAATTATGCGTTTTTTTAATTCTAATTACATGCATCAGCTTGATTTAAAAAAAAACGGTTAACATAAAGAAGTTACAATTATTTTGACTTGGGTGTCTTAAATCACTAGCACGGTTTTACAAAAAACGTGTACGCCGTCTTTTTACGACAAATGGTATCGACCCAACTGCCAAAAAGCATTACCTTTACCCGATTTAGGGAGGTGTTGCCTTAATGTCGCCGAGGCAAACGCGTAACCTTTTCGTAGAAAAATATCTAGAATCCACGTTCTAAATATAGCTCGGCTATTACTAAAACTACCATTTTAACTCCTTTTTCTATTAAAAGAAGCGAGAGCTTGCAAACATGTCAGGGACCATCAATCGACTACAACGATAAACCGTTTAATTTATAACCAAATTATTTTTGTAGGTTCGTATGTTGTCTATCAACTAGAAATAAAAAAAAACTCTTTAGAATCCAAGTTGATAGTAATTGGATATCATCCCCTATTTAGTGTTTTGAATTTTTAGTTAAAATTTGTATTTCTGAAGTTGTAAATTTGTAAACAAGAAGATACAATTTCGTCGAATTATTAGATTTTGTATTTCATATCCGAAGCTTTTATATTTTATACACCTAATTTAAGAAATGAAAACCTTTTATGCCTTAATTTTGGCCGCGCAACTTTTATTTTGCCACAAAAGGTAGTATATTTTACGAAACAAATAACACTCGCAGGAAGACTTCAGATTAAATTTAACCTCTTGCAAAATTTTATAGGAATCTGCTCAATGGCTTAGAGACCAAGGGTAATAGGCCACTATGAATTATTTTCAAACAATTCCATTTGAATATATGATAACGATTCATAATAAAAATATATTTATACTGTTATTTTTAACAACTCCAAACAATGAGGAGGTTCTCAATTCGTCGGAATCTTTTTTTATATATGTTTATTTATACTCAAAGACGCCTGAACCGATTGAAAATATTCTTTTTTGTTTCTAAGGGTATAATTTCCAGGTGCTCTTATTTAAATTTTATCGAAATCAGTCGAGCGGTTCTTAAAAATTAACAAATATTTAAAAAAATGTTATTTTCGATGATATTTTTTCGTTTACTCTGAAACCTCGCTGTCTTATTGGAGCAGTGCGTTTAATTGGCGTACCCATATTATATATAAAGCCTTTCTTCACAATCTTCTGAAGACTCTCCGAGACGCTCTGCTCTATTTCTTTCTCTATTGCGCTTTAGGCGCTCATCTTTGTCATTTTCAGACTCCTGTGCTCGACGTTTTCTCATACGAGGTGCACCCAAGGAAGGCCTCCCCATCATGTACCACCTACTCTAACCTACGCACCTATTTTATAAATAATCACAAAAAAAAACCAAACAAATGTATTTTTATATAAAATAAAACACCTGCTGCTTTTGAGAAAAGAAATGAAATCGTACCCTAAATAATGATTAGTACACGATCATTTGTTTGCCGGAAGCTATTGACAAACTGCGTAAAAATAACCGTAAACGACTTATCATCTTTTCCCACGATAATAATAATTTTCACACGAACAAAAAGAAAAATTAGACATTATGAGCTATCTTGCATACAGTACCGACCCACAGCTGGTGATTATTTTTTTTCCTAAAAACTAAAGTTACGTGGTCAACGATTTTCATCACCAGAAGAGGCTGTTGAATAATACGAATTCATCACCAGAAGAAGCTGTCGAAGAATATGTTTCAGAGGTCACCACAGAGGAATGGTATAAATACTTTCAAAATTAGTTTATTCGTACAAAAAAGTGCATTTGCGCTAACGGCGAATATTTTGAGAAACAATGAATTCATTTCTATCCATTCATAGTTTTCCCGAAACTATTCGTGCGCCCCATCCCGGAAACTATTAGTGCGCCTTATGTATATAGATTATACAAGGAAACCGTGGCTGACTGATCTATCAACGCATAGCTGAAACCACTAACTGAACTGAGTTAAAATTTGGCATAGAGGCGTCATGACGAAGGTATCTGCTAAGGACGAATCCCTAAAGGAATGATACGCGGCTCAAAATTTGCATGGAAAAATTGTGTAAGAAATTTTAAATTTACCAATAAAAAAAAAGATAATACTTAATAAGGGCTACCAAACAGTGGCAGAAAAACCTACATAGTCTTTTACAAGCAGCTGAAACAAATAATCACAGAATGGATACGTTATTCTAACATCTAAACTTAAATAATAATAACCGAACAAAAACACAGGGCATTCAATAAGTGATAGGGTATGCAAAAATAATATGGATCAATAACGATTCACTCGGTAGTTTAATTAGACTGAGTTCTTTGCCCTGGAAACAAGTACCTATTCATTCTACAGGTTAGTCTTACGAACTAATTATTTTTGTATTTAAGAAAACCAATATTTATAAAGGATTTTATATAGAGATCTCATTTAAAGAAGGAAATGAATTAATTGTTTAATTTTGAAATTATTGCATTATTTAAAACTAGTTGAACTGTCTTTGTTATTTCTATACATTTACTAGTTTTCGTTAACTGACACAAAGTGAGAAAATAGGAAAAGACGCGTCTGGATCTAGAATACGTGGGTCGTGTCCCCATTTATCAGTTTCTATTTCACATTAGTACTCTTTATGTTCTAAAAAAATCAACCGCTGTGTTACAGGAGTTGAATGACTGAATTCGCTGTCGTGTCTTACGCAGAAAGCTTATAAGTCTAAGTAAAACTATTTTGGCATTAAATTGTTCACTAATAATTTATGAGCACCTCAAACTCTCGTATCTTTACTGGAATAAATTATTGTGCTGACCTACGGCATCGAAACCATGGCTTCCGGAAATCCGATCCATAAGCTAAAGCAATATAGCCTCCTTATATGATATTCATTATCTCCTTTCGTCTACGGCATCTATTGAATATACCTCCTATGTATATTCATTATTCCAATCCGTTAAGCCTAATTATTATAAGAAAACATGCATGTCTAAATATTTAAAGCCTAATTATTTAATTTTCACTTTAATGAGTTTTATGGAAGTAGGTAATCATCTAGTTTTGATATTAACAAAATATATGTTGTAATATATGTGACACTTCTCTGTACGTGACCTTTTTCAATTTCGTCTTGTTACATTTACTTTTAACAATATTTTAACATTTTAATTAGTTCAGTCAATTTTGGTTAACCTTTAGAGGAAAAATAAATCTTTAATTAAATTTTAACGCACTGCGAACAATTTGATATTTTATCTAGCTTTTTATTAAATAACAAGGAAAGTTGTAGGTTAAACATCTCGATAACAAATAATTTAATAACAAATTTGGAGTATCTTCAAAATTTTACACTGAAACATTTTACATATAATAACGATATTCTCGCTTTAATTCAGGTCAGATAATAACTTCCTATAGCTACATAGATATTCACGATTTCCGGATATTCTAATAGCTATGTGGTTTAGAATAACAAGCGATACTTTACAACTAAATAAGCATACAATGGCGAAAGGCCACTGTAGCATGTGTATTGATTTCCTCTCCAGATTAATTAGTGTTTTTAGTCAAACATAATGACCATTTGTGTGCATGCTAGTAGTGGAAGATAAAAAGAGAGTTTGGTCCGTGTGGTGACGGACTAAGAATACAAATGTTACCACTCCATCCTTTCTCGCAGGTGTCGTTCAAGGCGACAAAGGGAAGTAGGCAATTATCACCCATTGCCTTATTGGTGGTAGGGCTGGGTACCAAGTGAGAGTACTCACTTGCTATCGGGCCCGAACGGGTTCGGTACCACCGTCTCCTGTGTGACCGGTCACGAAACACGTCAGTGTTTTTGGCTGTAGTAGAAGATAGCTGTTTATTATTTCATTTCATATCTGAGAAAGGAAATGGTGCGCAGCGGCTTGACAATACTCTCGGTATAGTTGAGTCCATGAGCGAAGGTTACCACTTACCATCAGGTGGGCCGTAGCTTGTTTGCCATCAATAGCAATAAAAAATCTAATGATTTGTTAATTAAACGTACTACATTTCGAAGCGTTTCTGTACAATCGAAACGGCCCCTTAGACCATATTGTTCTGAGACATTAATGGAAAAAATAATAATACCATGCATTTTTTTATACGTGACAACACTCCGAAGCGTTTCACGGTCGGTCAGATGAATGGCGGTGGTACCGATTCACTTGGGTTCAATACAATAACGTGAACAAACGAGCACCCTCAGTCATTTTATTATCCAATGTTATTGTTGTGAAACTACCTCTAATTTTCATATTGGGTTTTGCCACAATAAAAGCTGATATTAATTCAATTCTTTCTTAATTCCTCGGCCTAAGAAACCGGTAACCGATTTTTTGTGTTTTCTACTCAAAGTGAGCCTTAATCCACCACGCTGGCCCAGTGTGAGCTAGTAGAGTTCACATGCTATCAAGAAAATCCCTAAGTTGTGCAGTTTTCCTCACATTTCTGTCATTTGTCCGTGTGGTGACAGACTAAGAATACAAGTATCACCACCCCATTCTTTCCCACGGGTGTCGTATGAGGTGACTAAGGGAAGTAAACAATTATAATCCATTATATGACTGGTGGTAAGGCTGGGTACCAAGTGGGAGTACTCAATTGGTATCGGGCCCGAGCGGTTTGGTACCACCATCTCCCGTGTGACCGGCCATGAAGCACATCGTTGCGTTTTGGCTGTAGTAGGAGATAGCCATTTATATTTTATTTCATATCTGTGAAATGAATTGGTGAACAGCGGCTTGACAATATTCTCGGTATAGCTGAGTCCATGGGTGAAGGTTACCATTTACCTTCAGATGGACCGTGGCTCGTCTGATGCCACTACATGCAATAAAAAAAATCGAGCAGCGATAATTTGTCAAAAAATACATAAAACTTCGAAAAATAAATCTTGGAATGGAGATTGAACTCGATACCACTCTGTATGCAGTCCTTGGTTTTACCACTAGGCTATCAACAAGCGGTACTTATCTAAAGAAAATTGACTTCAAAATCCATCCATCCATCAGCCTTTCAACGTCCACTGCTGGACATAGGCCTCCCCAAGAGAACGCTACAACGAGCGGTCCCGTCATGGGGGATAATACCGTAATCGCCACGCTTGGCAGGCGGGTTGGCGATCGCAGTGGATGTTGTTAATACTCGAGGGAGTGCTGCTGACCACTTCCTCGGTATTCCCTCACTCGACTTAAGAGTCGTAAGCGACTCCCATGGGTAGAGAGGGGTGGGAAAATTCTAAAGCCGGCCCCACACAGCCTTACTTCAAAAGGTGTTGTCAAAGTACAAATTATTTGTGAATAAGGAATATTAGGTATATGTACAGGGGAGACCGAGACTCACCTACCTAGACCAAATCGGTCATGTATTGAAGGAGGGTGGAGTCAGGAGTCTCCGAAACCGGCGAGCGTGCATGAAGAGAGTTATGAATGTTGAGGAAGCGAGAGATGTATGCAAGAATAGAGCCTCTTGGCACTCTGTTCTCTCTGCCTACCCCGCAAGGGAAATGGCGTGATGATAAGTAAGTAAGGAATATTTGAATAGGAGATTTTGAATACGAGTGGGAATCGAACCCACGTCTTTTCCAATCCGGAGAAGTGCTCTAAGCCACTGAGCTATCGTACAGACCTACTCGGTCATTCCAACTTCCTTATCACATTTTTCTATACGACCAACGCCACCTATTGGAATCCATTTACATGCATTAATCCAATATAGTACGTTTAATTTTGCAATTAAAATTGATACTATTTGATGGCGCGATATTTTAAACATTTCACTCACTAAGAGGCGGGTTCGATTCCCGCTCATATTAAAAATCTCTTTTTCCTTATTCACAAATAATTTTTACCTTACAAAGTAGCGGAGCATGTCAAATTCAAAAAAATATAGATCAAAAAAAGCTGTTGTCAAGTTAACTCCAATATATATACTAAACTTTTTTTTGTTAAAAAGGGAAAATATATACCTAACCGCACACCCTGTCGTTTGGGGCAACGTACAGAGTAGTGTAGAGCCCCCACTTACTAAATAAATCCGCCGTGTGCCATCTCCCTGCCAGTACTGGCGAACAACTTCAACTGTGTAACGATACATCAGTGGTACTATCTATAAAACTGCAGTTATAAAAGTTTCAATTACTTTGTAAAGTTATAACGTAAAGGAACTTACTTCAAAGCAATGCTGTTTACTGAACTAGTACAACGGTATCATCAGACGCTATTAATTAGTATCTTCATTGGTTATCTTAATTGTCAGTTTTACGAGCGTATGAAGCTGTCTATTTGATGCAGTGTCATGCTATCATGCTCATGTACGAACTAAAGAATAATCGGCATGACGTGAACATTCTTGGAACCTTTAGAAATAAGGAATTAAGATATTAGTTCGACCCAAACAAGGTGCCTTATAATTTCTTTTATATTATAATACTTACTAATATTATAAATACGAAAGTGAGTTTGTTTGTTTGGTACGCTTTGACGCTATAACTACTGAACCAATTATGATGAAATTTGGCATAGCATACATATATGTTATCTAGGGCCCAGAACAGGACATGGGCTACTTTTCATTGTAAGATAGCTATTTTGACATAAAGATAATTAATGTACTATAGAGTGATGTAGTTATATTCTGAAGTCCACACGGGCAGAGTCGCGGGCAGAATCTAGCAATATATAAGTTGTAAATTAAGAAATTGATGTATAGCGTTTTTAAAATTACAGGACCCCCCTAGCCAAGTTGCATAAACGTTGTAGAATAGAAAACAATAATCAATATAATATGGGATTGACAGTCGGTTACGCTTTCGTTGTCGTAGCCTTATGTCAATCTCATACGTTGTGGGTCTACCCAAGTTGCATTCTATGGTTGCTAACGATATAGAAAACTATTAAATTGTATGGAAATTTGACATCTCCAACGTTAATTCACGTGACTTAGCGTTATAGATATCGTTTTAATAGTTTTCTATAGCGTTAGCGATCATAGAATGCAACTTGGCTAAGCCCACTGATTATTCTATTCTATTCTACTAGTGTTTTTGCCACTTGACTAGAGGGGCAGGTTACTTGCATGTTTTAACCATACAGGTTATAATGAAAACTACCAATTACTTTTTGTACATAACAATATAGCGTCACGCCTGTATTCCCCGAAGAAGTAGGCAGAGGTGTATTACACACCCACGACTCACCAGCTATGTTTAAGTCCCACGTAATTGGGGGCGAGCCTATTGACGTCTACCGGGCACATTTCCAAACTCCGGGCTGCTACTGAGAATTTTTCTTTTTAGGAAAAAGCTCAATAATATTGCCCGACCCGGGGATTGTACCCGAGACCTCATGATTAGCAGTCACATACACTACCGCTACACTACCGAGGCAGTTAAAGCCTTTTTAACTTTTTGTAAATACTTTTTATATTTTTTGTAGAGTGACATTATATCGACGGCTAAGGTACTTGTAGCGAAGGCCACATATTGAGAGAACTTCAAACATCTTAGTCTACCCGTGATCATGAACGTTGCAAAGTAAGTGGGGATAGTAGAAAGTGTAAATATAAGTAATAATTGTTTAATGTTTAATAGTCAAAAAAATATCAGAAAGTATAATGGAACTCTACTTAATAACACAGATCATAAAAATCGGTTACCATGGTGAAGCATTGTCGCTTCCGCAATTTGTTTAGTCTTGTAGCGAGCAGAACTTGGGCTTGAGCTGTGACAATCAAAACAGTAGTATTCGTCACGTATTCGTCATCGGAGTAACGTCACTAGTGACTAGTAATCATATCGACCCACACATCAATATCTGCATAGCGCAGACCTTGACACGCGGCCCCAGTCACTACACTCTAAACGAACGTGTCAGATTTTCTATTTAATCTATGCTCACTCCGGTATTGAGTGTTCTGAATATTTTATTAAATGTTACGTGATTATATTAAATAAATGTATAATTACGGCCCCATCTAATTCATTTTGCCGTATACCGCATTGACCTAATTATAACTATAATTGTCTTATTGTAATAGTTTTGTATTGAATACGTTATTTAGAGTTAAGTTTATACAGAAAAAAGGCTTTAAAAATCTGGTTATGTTGATTATTTATCAATTCATTAGAAGAATCAAACAAGCGCATTTAATTCAACGCCAGAATTTATTTTCCAGCTTAGTGTGATTTTTTTTAATTTGACGTATCATATGTCAAATTAAATAAAAAACAATAAAGATTATGAGCATAGAGTAAACTATGCTAAGATATAGATGAGACATTTATTTCCAAATAAAAAAACAAGTAACATTTAATGTAATGATAAACATCTTAAATGCATAGTGTAATTGCGCACACATGTTTGTTAAAAATCTTATGGGCTTTCATATCGCTAATACACGCAATTCATTATATAAATGGACTAGTAGAAACATTTCATATATTCGAATTTAATATATTATTCGTAAATATAAAACATACCGCTTTTAAACAAAACTTTTTGAGTGCACAGATGGCAAAGTGGTTTAGATACCGGCCTTCTAAACCAAATTTAATGTTGTTGATGTTTTTTGTTGCGTTTGTCGGTAGGTGAGCCACGGCCCACCTGATGGTAAATGGTAACTCATGGACTCAACTATACCTGGGGTACTGTCTAGCCACTACTTACCATTTTTTTATGCAAACGAGCCACGCCGTGAGATGGTGGTACCAACCCACTCGGGCCCGATACAAAGAGAGTACTCCCACTTGGTAGCCAGCCCTACCACCAGTCATGCAATGGATAATAATTGCTTACTTCACTTAGTCGCCTCATACGACACCCGTGGGAAAGAATCGGGTGGTGACACTTGTATTCTTAGTCCGTTACCACACGGACAATTTAACGCGAATTTTCATTTTACAGATATGAAATGGAAGAATAAACGGCTATCTCCAACTACAATCAAAACTCACCGACGTGCTACATGGCTGGTCACACGGGAGATGGTGGTATCAACCCGCTTGGGCCCGATATCAAGTGAGTACTGGAGTACTCATTTGGTACCCAGCCTTACCACCAGTATCTATTGCAATGGGTGACAACTGCTTACTTCTCTTAGTCACCTCGTACGACACCCGTGGGAAAGAACGGGTTGGTGACATATTGTATTCTTAGTCCATCACCACACAGGAGAATTCTCTGTGTGATCTACAAATATTTGTACTGAGTCTGGCCGTAATTTGCGTCAGTGCACTGTATGTTTGTAAAGTTATTTTAAGTGCATGGCGTTGTCTTTAAAATTTTAGTCGTATGTCCATGTGAATATACATATTTATGCGGTTTTGTATCTATTGTACTTATTATTGCTACTTTCCTTGTCGCCAAACTGTATAAAATACTGCTATAAATAATCAGCTTTGTTGTAAAAGGAATTAAGAATAATTCTGATATTTAGTCGGAACATGAAGCACTTCGCGTTAAATAAGTCAGCCGCTATGTAGAACTTCTGCCGCATCATTCAGCTCTAATACGAGCTGGACGTTATCATAGACATACATCAACATTTAATACTGCGAATTCTATACCTTACAACCTAGTTACTAAGGTATATTGTGAAATAAAAGTGTCGATTTATAGTTTTGTGAAAAGAGCGCTTGTGATGCCTGAGAGCGATAATGGCTTCCCCGTGATAGCTGAATAGAGTCTAAAAGCACTCGTTGGCTTTATAAAGTCACTTTCAAATTAAGGGATGTTTCAATTTACGAGCGGTAATAACTATATCTGTATAAAATATAAGTATTTTATTTTTAACGACACCCTGCTCTAAGGAATAATCCTTGTAGCACGGGAGACTTTACAAACATACAATTTCAGGGACATAAAGTACACCCAGATTCAGAACAACCAATTTTAATTATTGATTATACTTTTCGTTTTTTTAAGTTCACAGTTGTTCTATACGACCGTCCGGCGTATTTATGGTACTTAGTAGATTTCATTGTGTTGACATGAAGCATAGAGTTTGTTAATTAGAGAAAAAAACACAAAGTGGAAAATGTGCAATCGAAAATAACAGTCGCGAGCAGAATTTGAACCTGCACCTCCTGGATACCGTCCAGATGCTTTGCCAATTTAACCATCGTGATAATTGCTCCCGACTGCTAATTTCGATAACACATTCACGTCTTGGGTGACGCCTGCGCCATCTGTCGGAAGTATTTTCATACATTATGTCAAATGCTAAAAATATATATAAAAATAACTAAATAGAGAATAATAATTGTGTTTTATTAAACTTTGTCACCAATATATACCCGGATAATTTATCAAACTCCAACAAAACTGTCTTTTCCACGCTGCAGTGCGAATGACTAATCTAAAAAATAAGGTTCAAATGGGCTCACAACATTTCTGTTTCTTAGATTTTTTTATTCTAATTTTTATTATTCTAATTAAATTTGGATGTCAGAAGTATATACTACATATGCGAAACTATTCATCCGATATAAAAAAATATTTTTGATCAATATAATTAATTCAGACTATATGAACTGCTATAGGCTACTATAGCAATAAAAATAAACGGGCTTCTCGTACTGCGCAACAACCACTATGCATTCAGTTTCTATATTTATGGTTAACTAGCCTTTGCCCGCGGCTAAGCCGCAGCCAAATCCTAGTTTTAGGTGATATCTCAGGTCTCCGATAAAGTAGCGGGATAAAATGTATACCAGTTTATATGTGTACGCAAGAGCTATCAAATAAAAAAAATTGCATCAAAATCCGTTCAATAGATTTTGCGTTATGCGCGAACGAGCAAACAGATATCAAATCTAAAAAAAAAAATGTTTTGCGTTTAGACACGCCTATATAGCCTATTACAGTATTTTTTCTCAAATATCTTAAATATAAAGACACAGCTCTGTTACAGTGTTAGTTAGGTCAGGTTTTATTAAAATCTCTTTAAATACTTATTCAAATGTTGTCCATTGTAATACAGCCGACTTTGCAAACATAATATAAATTGAAAGTAAACCTAGATTGTAAACTAGATATGGCTTACTTAAATAATTTATACAAATAATATACCTTATCAAGTCGAATCTGCAATACTTAGCAATCTCAAAATCTTGGTAAATAAGCCACAAGAAATTAATATTCTATTAGGCTGGTGAAAAATTAATTCATCTGGTATAGAGCTACTAAAATCGGACGATGTAGGTCAGTACAGCCCTCAGGACCACGGTAATCAAATTTTCTCACTACCATTGCCGGTCAATCAAAGCACCACAATCCGGATTATTTAACCTAGTTACGTTACCTCTAGCTGACACAGTTCTCTTGAGCAACACAATATATGTATACTAAGTATATTCTGCCCGCGACACCGTCTGCGTGGAGTTCAGCTCTTTCTTCCGTCAAATAATATAAACACAAAATATTTGTGAAATATAAAGAGAACTTTAGTGTGAGCGGGAATCGAACCTGAGTCCCTTCCAATTCGGAGAAGTGCTCTAGAAAGGTGGAAGGGACGCAGTTTATATTCCCGCTCGCACAAAAGTCCTCTTTTTCGACATTTCACAAATAATTTGTTCTTTAAAGTCAAGAGCATGTCAAGTGTTAAGATACAAATCAAAAATGTAACATAAATACGTCACTTACCGGTATACTTCATTACATATACTTATGCTAAAATTTACACCCCACTGAAAACGGCAATTTTCCTGGGATAAAAGTAAATTATATTCCTTTTTGGATTATGGACTATATGTATGCTAAATTTCATGATGATCGATTGAGTTGTTAAGGCGACATACGCATAATATAAGGAAAGTCAGTAATTTAAAAAGTACCTATAATAGGTATATTTTAAACAACGTCTAAAAACGTGCAGCTTGTCTCGTGAGACTGCTTGCTTTTTTGCAACGAAAAAGAATAACAATGCATGTTTTATTTTTTTATTGACACAGGTTGAAGCCGACCCCAACATGCTAGAAACATGATTATTTCTAGAGATTTTGTTAATGTCAGCGATGATAATTGATGATGTATCATCATATATAATCAGAGCCCACATGATGCTGTAAAATACTAAGATATGGCAGCGCCAAAGACACTACTTTTAGATTCATTAGAAGTAAAAGAAAATTACATTTATTTAAAGATAAAACAAAACATTTTTTTCTAAGATTCTTAAAAACAAGAACAAGACTGTCTGTTCAGAAGCAAATTAATCTAAAACTGGACTAGATTGGCTTCAACAACAATAGGGAATAAATAAACTTAATTTACGGATTATCTCCTGGGTCCGTAGAATGTAACTCACTAAATCGTATCGACATCGTATCGTCTCGCTTGTGATTGGTAGAGAGACAGACGCGTGATGTCGCAATAATCCCTCGGCCAATCACGGTGATCTCTCAACCAATCATAATGACACGATAATAAGATACATTCTAAGCCCACTGATCACAGACAGAATGCCTTGAAGATCTGTAAGATCATCAATTTCATCAAGGGTCCCAACCACTAAGTCTAAAATAAATATAAATCGTAAGTCATGTCTAATTACCATTTCAGTACAGTCTCCCTTTTTTTTGTTAAGGCGGGAAAAAATGTACCTAACCGCTCACCTCGTCGTTCTGGGCAACGAACAGGGTAGTGTGAATCCCGTACCCACTAAATAAACCAGTCGTGTGCCGTCTCCACCACTGGAACACTGTGACATTATCAGTGGTCTGCCGGCGGTTTACCCTTTCAGGTACCCTCTACTGAGCGATGCTTCTGCACACGGAGCCTCGCACCTTTGCGGGAGGCCTAGCAGATGGCGAATGTTTCCCGGTCTATCCACTCGCACCGTCAGCTAGGGAATTCATTACAGTCCTGGGATTAATTTAGAAAGCGAATCTTGAACTGACGATACTTATGGAGAATGACTTTTATAACAGCACTACCCCGGCTTCGCTCAATTAGCTTAATTTGTAGGGAAAATGTGAAAGAAAATTACCAGACATCCAAAACAGTAAATTCAATTTATCCGATCGCTAACAAATTCATAGGATCACCCGCTGGGCAAATATGATTATTCTTTGAAAATGTCTTCAAAATCGTTCCAGCTGCTTTTGAAAACATAGGGAACATACATACAAATAATGATTTTTATATAACGAACTGCGATCAACCATAACCAAACGACGAACAAGAAATGCACAGGATGACGCTAAAAAACACATACGAGTGTTATCACGCACAAAATCACACGATATTTTATTGCACATATCTATAAAAGTTGACAAGTACCTTCAAAAAAGACCTCACAGCTAAAAGGTAGTATGGCTTAAAATTATTTCATTCCCATTACAGTCGTATAAAGCAGTGAAAAAGAGCTGGTACTGTCGCGCGTAACGGCTGCTGATAAATTGCCCAACGACTCGCTGTACATACCAAGTGGTTGCCTATTCATCATTTTTATAGTCTCCCGACTAAAAATCTATGTATTTTATCATCGAATAAGCCGCGAACTGTGTTCTCTCATTTTTTATATAATTATATTGCCTGAAAATGCACAGATAGCGGAGTGGTTTTAATACTGACTTCCCGTGCGAAGTTCGATTCCCACACAAATAAAAAATCTTGTGATACTCATTGATGTTCTGAGTCTGACGGTACTCTGTGTACGTTAAATTGTATATTTGTAAAATCCCCCGCGAAACAAGAATTATTCTTTATTGCTGAGTGTTTCTTTGTTTATGGTGTCAGACGTAGCTTTCATCTAAAGTATTAGATAGTTATCTATACTATTATAAAACTGTAACATAGCTGTCTGTACATTTAAGATATTTGAGAAAAAAATACTGTAATAAGCGGCTATATAGGCGTGTCTAAACACAAAACGATTTTTTTAGATTTTTTGCATGTTTGTCTGTTTGTTTGTTCGCGCATCACGCAAAGACTACTGAGCTGATTTTGATGCAACTTTTTTATTTGATAGCTCTCGGTTAGACTTAACAACTGGTATTTTATCCCGCTACTATACCGGGAACCTGAGATATAACCCAAAAACTAGCTTTTGGCTGCGGCGGAGCTGCGGGCAAAGGCTAGTGTATTATAAAAATAATATAAAAATGACATAAGTATCTACATAAAGTACCTACCGTTTATATTTACCAACTAAAGTAAATTTCAACTTGCAGTAAATAGGTATATTATACTATCTATCTTCGTTTATCATAAAACAGTAAAATTACTAATATTACGATTATTACAACCATTTAACATGCAAAAACACACACAAATGCAATCAAAAGGACATAATAACATACCCATGAAGTAGGAGGATATCTCGGGAAAGGTGCGATGGTCTTGGTGGCGACATTACTCGGCAGTTCCTGCTTAATCCCTCTCTTTAAACGCTGTTTTCTTCTCTCCCGCGATTTGGCTCTTAGCATAAGAGCTGCCTGCATACTTGCCAGGTTTGTAGCCTTCAATAAACACTGGCAGGAAAGTCAGCCAGAGGCCTTTAACGGCTCATAAGCCGTTATAAACGCACACAACCACTGTGACGAGCACGGCGGTCAACACACTTTACGTCACAACAAACTTGAGGAAATTGACACAAACGATATAATGTTAGTACTATGTTCTTCGTCAAGAGTTAATTTACTTTAAGGCTATAGACTCCAATAGCACGACTACGCTAGCTAGATATAGCTATGAGTTAAAATAGATTACCTATATCTTTTTATTTACACGTTGAATTTCGATATCACTTTTCTTAAATTAGTTCCATCACAGAATTTATTACTTTCGATTGATCTCACTTTAGAATGCTTTAGAATTTAATTTAGATAGGCACAAGAAAGGCGAGAAATTTTTAATTAATTTTAATTATATTAATTATTTGTGGTCGACTTATATATAAGATATGTTTAGTGAAGATAGTATGTTATGGAAGCAAGCGCAATTTGGCGAAGAGTGTTTATAGTTCGTAGCGTGTTAATCGCTCAGGTTTCGTTCCGCACGTCAAGCCGGAGTCTCTGGTTCTTCGACACCTGCCATCGGACGCTAGAGTCCACTAGGTGTCGCTGTTTCATGGCCGGCCAACTTGTCTCACTGCACTCAACAACACTTCACAGTAACACATGTTACACACTTCAACACGTGGTATTTGCTACACTAAAATAGTGGCTAATTAATTTTATCCTTTAAAAATGTGACGCCCCCACGTTGCATTGTCTCATGTAAGTACATGCTTAAAATAACTAGCTAAATAATACATATAACATGATACATACCTAAATGACGCTACTTACATTGAGCAAAACCTCTAGAGCATGTTCTAGCGGTCTGTACACACAACACATAATATTAAGACGTAGCATGCTATAGTATGTGCCAAATAACGAACCAATACAGGGTACTGATACCAGAATCTGGCCTCAGATAATAACATGTAAGCCACACTTACATTTCTATACTAATATATTCCTCGTATAAAAAGAAAAACGTGTAAATACGACATATAGATAACGCATGTAGTATGGTACTCGCCCTGAGTTTGAAGAAAATAATATAAAAATGGAATATATGGACAACATAGAAAAGACCATTATTGTATTTAACGCCCAACAAAATTATGATTGATGTTTTTTAAAATACTTTTCTTAATCAGTCTCCTGTATTAATGTAGCACTTGACACGAACTATATATTACACATTTAAAACACGTATTGTATTCGTTGGGGATACCTCTGCAGGCTCGCATGGTGAGGGTGGGTTGGAGTGCGAAGCGGAGAGCGGGCGGAGCGGGACAGGCGCCTGGAGACGTGACTCCCAATGCTGGCAGGAGTAAACGCGGACGCCAGTCGGTGCCGGGTGAGGCGGGCTGTGCGGGTGCGAGCTCGACGGCGCGGGCTGGCGGCCGTGCTGGCGCGCCTACAAACGATCACAATTTCTTACACTTCCATTAGACTAGTATTAATCTATTGCCACTTTAGCGGCCAGACTTAATTAAATCCCATTTGAAGGTTTCGATTTCACATTTCAGAATTTCTCAAAATGATAATTTGCACATATGCGATATGGTCAGTACCAGAATAAAAGAAATACATAATACATTTATTTTCAATTATATCAAATGTGTATATTCAAAAAATACTGTGACACTATGTGAAATTTGTCAACCCACAAAGGGCCATAATGGGAAACTATGACGAGGATCTCTTTCATTCTGACAAAAAACCTACGCCTAGTAGTAGATCTGCATTGCATAGCTATGATGGTTCTCTCCCTTTAGGCTTTAAGTCAAAATAAGCCTATCTAAGAGTATGCTAAATATAGTTCTTGTTGTAACTTATATAGTTGCCAAAATTAAGGCTTAGTGTAATAGGTTCATTCATAAAACGCCAGAAATAGTAATAGTGCAATTACACCTACTCGTTAACCCGAATACTGGTATCTGAATCACTTAAGCAACATTTGGGTGACTGGTAGGTTATTTACACTGGCTGGTGACCCGAATTATATAGTCTATGGAATTTAGCCTATAAATATAAATTGAGAACGCGGTGAATCAAAATTCAATAAAGAAGATTCCCGATTTCTCTCATTATCGTTTGGTCTTCAGCCCTATTTCTATTGGCATTTGATAAACTGCTAAGATAATTGATTGAATGAGGCGATACTTGGTGGAAGTCCATTGTTATTATTATAGAATGGATATTTTAGGAGGAGAGCCCACCACTCACCCACGGATTGTCGATCCCGGTTATCTTTGGACAGAATAACCTAAGATTGCCAATCCGCACTCTCTATCTGTGAGAGTGCAGATTGGCTCATTTGTTGCCGAGCGTTCCTGGGAATGCCTGGTTTAGAGACGAAACACGTATCGTATTTGTGTTCGGATTTTTGCGGAACATTGCAGGCTCATTTATTGCCGAACGTTCTTGAGAATGCCTCGTTTAGTGGCGAAACACGTGTCGAATTTGTGTTCGGATTTTTGCGGAATATTGCATATTATCACATTCTCCTCTATCTGTGAGAGTGCGGATTGGTAATCTTAGGTTACTCTGTCCAAAGATAACCGGGATTGACAATCCGTGGGTGAGTGGTGGGCTCGCCTCCTAAAATATCCATTCTATAATAATAAACTACTTTAAGACAGTTTGACTTGACCCCTACAGTAAAATCTATAAGCATGATCCTTTAAAATATTGTAAACATAAATTCTTTGTTCTGCAATCCTTTTACGAATTTATCTACTTATCTTGTATTACTAATGCATGAAATATAGAAAAAATTAAATCAAAAGAGACGTTGACGTTGTTATAGACTAGAAAACTTCACTAGTTTATATGCATCTATTTGATTGTATTACTAGAAATATTCATTTGTATATCTAAAACAAAGTACTTTATTTTACCTAATAGTTTTCATACGCTTTTAAGTAAAGTAAGTAATTTCGAAGAAATGTTTGCAATATTTTGTATTAATTAATTTTAATCTAGGATGAAAATGTCATAATTATCAATTCAAAATTCAAGAGGATTGGTATAATCAAATACATTAGTATGACTCAACTACAACAACAACTACTATATACTTATTCTGAACTAGTTTTTTATACCTTACGGCCCGCGAGCGAGGCGCCGCCCGCCGCAGCGTACATACACCGCGGGCGCGCGACGCTCACCTAGCGCCGGCCATCATGAGCCACCTGCCCACCGCATCAGCGTGACAATCACCAGCACCTGCGACATCACACACCACACGTAGCGATCACTCACACGCCAATATATAGACTAAGAAAATTGTTACTGCGATATGTACGTAGATTAAAATACAAACTTAAATGTGAATTGATCGCTTAACATTACCACAAAGTAGTACATATTTTTTTAAATTATCTTTGTGAATCTAATGAAAAACGTGCATAATATGCACGTTTTGAGGCTGGCTGACCGTATTCGTAACGACGACGTAAGAGAGCGAGTAGGTATGAAAGAGACTATTGGTGTAAAGATGCGAAAGGGAATGCTCCGATGGTCCGGACATGTGGAAAGAGTGCCGGACGAGCGACTGGTTAAGAAGATATACAATGCGAAAGTGGAAAGATGTAGGTACAGGGGGAGACTGAGACACCTATCTAAACCAAATCGGTCATGTATTGAAGGAAGGTGGAGACAGGAGTCTCCGAAACCGGCGAGCGTGTATGAAGAGAATTATGATGAGAATTATTAGATGTATGCAAGAATAGAGCCTCTTGGCACTCTGTTCTCTGTGCCTACCCGCAAGGGAAATAGCGTGATAATAAGTAAGTAACAGAACTATATCTGTACATTAGTGTACATTCAATATATTTGAGAAAAAACGACTATTATAGGCTATATATGTGTGTCTAAACACAAAAAAAATATTTTAGAATTGTTGTTTATTTGTCTGTTTATCTGATTGTTCGTTCGCGCATCACACAAAAACTATTTTTTTGCAACTTTTTTTATTTGAAAGGCCTTGATTAGACTTAAAAACTGGTATACATTTTATCTCGCTTCTATATCGGGAACCTGAGATATAATCGAAAAAATAACTTTTGGCTGTGGTGAAGCCACGGGCAAAGGCTAGTATAATAATAAAACCAGCATATAGATCATCATTGCCATAATTTCATCAATAATTTATTTAAAATGTATCTCACAAAATCTCAAATTAATGACACGTCACGCTAATATGGAACAAAATCAATCTACTCCATCCATCCACCCATCAGCCCTTCAACGTCCACTGCTGGACATAGGCCTCCCCAAGAGAACGCCACAACGTGCGGTCACGTCATGGGGGATAATGCTCTAATCGCCACGCTTGGCAGGCGGGTTGGCGATCGCAGTGGATATTGTTAATACTCGAGGTAGTGCTGCTGCCCACTCCCCCGGTATTCCCTCAGTCAGCTCTTACGACTCCCGTGGGTAGAGAGGGGTGGGACAATTCTAAAGCCGGCCCCATACAGCCTAAATCAAGTTACTATAACTATATTAAGATTTCGTAAACCTGTAGGTATATTGTTTTTTTTATGTAAAGGAATTAAATTCAATAGAGATAGAATAAGAAAGGGAATTAGGCCCCTAGCGCTTTCACTCACCGAATGAAACAAATCATAACAAAACATGAGAAGTAACTAAGCATGTCAAATACTAAACAAATTAAAAAGTGATGTTAATAATTGTACCATCACCAGATTTTTATTTATTTATTTATAGACTCACGCCTTTTTCCCAGAGGGGTAGGCAGAGACAACGGATTTTCACTTGCCACGATCCTTGCTCACCTTTTTTGCCTCATTCACTGTCATTATATTCCGCATACATGCACGTCGGTTTAAGGGTACTTCTGACCTAACCTTTCTCGAGAACTTCTCTGATTTGATCTGAGAACGTTCTGACGAGGTCTACCCCTCCCAACTGCACTATTCACACTCACCATATGTATCTTTTTTGTTATCCTGCTTTCATCCATCCTCTCTACGTGTCCAAACCATCTTAAAATTCCTTTCTCAATCTTTGTCACTACATCTTCTTTTACACTACATCGTTCTCTCACTACACTGTTTCTTACTCTATCTTTCAAAGTTATACCACACATACTTCTCAGAGCTCTCATCTCCACTGCATTTATTCTACTCCCGTTCTTCTTCTGCCATACCCAACTTTCACTTCCGTACATTAGAGTTGGTACTAACACTCCATTGTGCACGGCGAGTCGTGCCTTTTCAGACACTTTCCGACTACTTTTAAAGGAGTGTGGTGCCTCATTCACCTGATTACCTGCATTCACTCTCCTTTCAATGTCCTTTTCATACTTCCCATCTCTCGTAAACAATGTTCCCAGATACACAAACTCTTTTACTTGTTGAACCTTCACTCCTTCAATCACTATGTCACATGGGGTCATGCATTCATCTCTTTCTAGAACCATTACTTTCGTCTTCTCAACATTCACTTTCATTCCTTTCTTTTTCAAAGATTCATTCATTAATGTTACTAGCTCTTGCAAACAACTATCCATAAATAGATTAAACAGCCACGGAGATGCTACACATCCCTGTCTAACACCCTTTCCGATGTTAAACCACTCAGTGTATGTCCCGTTTATCCTTACACAAGCTCTGGAATCTCTGTAAAGGGATTTTAGACCCTGAATCAGGTTACCATCTAACCCATACATGGATAGTACCGACCATAATTCATTCCTCACCACTCTGTCATAGGCCTTCGCTAGGTCTAGAAAGGCACAATAGACCTTCTGGTTTTTTTCCAAGTTCTTTTCAGCTATTCTTCGAAGAGAGAAGACCTGATCCGTACATCCCATTCCTTTTCGAAAACCTGCTTGAACATCCCATATTTTCTTATCGGTTTCTTTCACAACTCTTTCAATCAACACTTTCGCATATAACTTGCCAACAACACTGAGTAGGCTAATGCCTCTATAGCTATTACAGTTTTGTCGTGAGCCTTTCCCTTTGTAGATGGGTACAATGACGGCCTTGCACCAATCATTCGGCACTTTACCGGTTTTAAAACTAATGTTAAAAAGGCGGTACAGCTGTCTCGCTATGATACAATGTCCAGCTTTCAGTATTTCAGCAATTATCTTGTCATAGCCCGCTGACATTCCTAATTTCATACTTTTCATAGCTTTCATGATTTCATTCCTACCTATATTATTATCACATTCATTCTCATTCCTATCTCCTATGGAAGTTGATTCATTACCTCTCTCAAACAAACTTTCAAAATATTCCTTCCATCTCTTTAATATGCATTGTGTCTTTTTCACTATATTTCCATCCTCGTCCCATCACCAGATGAATAATAATCAAATTAATTACAATAATAAAGTAATTACCATTAAACACAAAGTGGGAAATGTGAAATCGAAAATAGCAGTCACGAGCAGGATTTGAACCTGTATCTCCTGGATATATATAATTCTTAAATGAACATTTTCACACCAATTTGTTTTAAATATAAACAATTTTCTAATTAAATATTTGCAATTGATACCCCTTCAAATAATATATTAATTACTCATGTCCTTCTGAGCGGGCTGTATTGAATTTAGTGTGAAGTCGCCTATAACCAGTGGAAAATCAAGACTCTCATGATGCTTTATTTGTCTAGTTGCGATAAGTAGTTTCAAAATTATACGGAAACAAATAAACATACATACATACAGGTTAAAATCACAACCCTCTCTCGGCTACAACTTAGTCGGGTGATCTAAGAAAGTTTAGTACACCAGAATCAACTTTAGAAATTCCCACGCATATTTATATATGTATGATAAGTTATGTGGATGTTTAGTTTTATCTCTAAGAGTGACTAAGGAGAACTTGTACATAAACGTTATTGTTTTCATGTTTGCTCTATTTACTGAAGTTTAGTTCAAATTATATTGAAACATCTGCATATAAACTGTCGCAGGTTTTAGTTTTGTTGTTGTATTAAAACAAAACTCTTTTGTTTTATACTATGCGTGTGGCAAGCATGCGTTTACTATAGCCTATAGAAACTAACAACACCAAGGCTTCTCTCAGGATCTAATGCATTCCTACCGGCAAATTCCGCGGGTTCATATCTCGTTTTCACCTTTCACAATTTTTTTTATAAAAACAATTTATTTGCAGGGCTTACTGGGCTTATTACCAAGTGTAATTCCTCACTGGATTGTTATCCGGTAAGCACTATAAACTTCTCTATTTTAAACAGCTGTCAGGAATCTAATTTTTATTTGTAAAATAAGCTGATTTTACCCACACTTTCTCAACAGTATCTTCATAGCAAACAGTAGTTTAATCACCAGTTAACATATCAACGTACGTAAAGCGTTAAAAATTCTTTATTTTAGATATTTTTATATATATTTTTAGCATTTGACATGCTTAGCACTATACATTAAACACAAAGTGAAAAATGTGAAATCGAAAATAACAGTCAGGAGCAGGATTTGAACCTGCATCTTCTGGATACCGTCCAGATGCTTTACCAATTCAGCCATCCTGAGAATTGCTCCTGACTGCTAATTTCGCTAACACATCATACTTAACGTCTTTGGGTGACGCCTGCGCCATCTGTCGGACGTATTTTCATACATTATACCAACCAGGTCAGGAGCAATTGTCAGGATGGCTGAATTGGTAAAGCATCTGGACGGTATCCAGAAGATGCAGGTTCAAATCCTGCTCCTGACTGTTATTTTCGATTTCACATTTTTCACTTTGTGTTTAACGTTAAAAATTCGTCATATATTTCACTCAAAACTGTGTTAGGGATTTCCAACAACTATATAACTTTAATGGAATATACAAACGAGGTGAGCCTCACGCCAATCTAAATTAATGCCATGCTTGAGCAAGGCGTTTACCAAATCTTATACTACAATACTCTCGAGATAATGCTCCTTACATTTGCGTAGCGAGTTACAATTTTATAAAATTATGAAGATAGGACTACTTATAATAGAGAAATTTGTTATATGAAGACAATTATATTAGCAACTTTTGTATGTATATTTTAACATTATATATTCTTGGCTATTTAAATGTTTTTTTTTTTCATAGTAAAATTCTTTTACTATGTATTTGAACAGGATTTGATCCTGCGTTTTATCCCTGCGTTATAAGGAGGTGGTGAATTGACGTGAGTTTCCAGCTTATAACCACCAGGCTGTTAGTCTTGAGTCGTATAAAAGGTCAGTAATAGTTTTTTATACTAAAATGGTAGCAATAATATGCATGGGCCACCTGATGTTAGGTGGTTACTTTAGCATATGTACGTAAGGAACAGTAAAGACATGTTGCCTACGGCAGAGAAAGGGATAGGAGGTAAATGGAAGATTCAAACAAAACTCAAGGCAACTCTATATAGATATAACTAACTTATCATCACGCCATTTCCCTTGCGGGGAAATCATTTCCCTTCTCCATATAGATATGTTTGACGTTTGACTGAAATGTTATAAAAAGAAAACGTTATACTCTTAATTTTTTTTATACCATTTTTAAATAGGCAACAACCTGTACTAAAAAATAATCCTTGTATCGCGGGGGACTTTACAAACATTCAATTTTACGGACACAAAGTATACCCATACTTAGAACAACGTATTTGTGGATCGCACAAAGAGTTGTCTTATGTGGGAAACTAACCCACAGCACTCTAAGGCCTGTATCTAAACCAATCCACAATCCGTACAGGTATCAAAAATGTCAATCATTGTCAAGTAACATTTTTATTTTTTTATAAGTCGTAAATTTAAAAGCATGAACTGGATAATTGGGTAGCTGATTTACGCAAATTCTTTATAAAATATTTAATGTGTATAATACACATTAAATATTTTGAAAATGAATAATTGATCAGTATACGTAATTTGTAATTAACTACTATTTGTCTCTTTACAGCACTCTGGAGATTTACCCTAACGCCTACAAGTTGGAGATGAGGAATTGGCAATTAGCTCGGTGAATTGAATAAATTACATGCAAATGTATCACGAATACACGTAACCTCTTACATGGTACGTGTTTGTTAAAACCTTAGAGCGTCCCCATTCGGATTTCGTACCGCTTTATGAGCACACTTTCTACGCTCGAGGGGTGAACATTTACATTTTTGTAGCTCAAAATTAATTTGTAACTGTTTATTTTAACAGATTTTATTTTATCATAACTTATAGACACACAACTGTCTCTGTGGTGCAGGTAGTGTAATCGGCTTTTGATCATGAGGTCTTGGGTTCGATCCCCGGGTCGGGCAGTGTTATTGAGCTTTTTCGTAAAAAGAAAAAATTCTCAGTAGCAGCTCGGAGTTTTGAAATATGCCCGGTAGACAGCTCGCCCCCTAGTGGGGGTAATAACGTTGGACATAGCTGGCGAAGCGTAGGTGTGTAATACACCTCTGCCTACCCCTTCAGGGAATACAGGCGTGATGCTATCTATGTATGTGTATAAACACACACATTCTCCGAAATCGCCGGTACCACCTGATGTTACATAACTAACGCAATAACTGAGCAATTTTAATATTTTCCTTGTATTTAGGAACTGAATCGGAATTCGGCATTGTTTTATAGCTACATTCTAGGATCGATAAAGTTCAAAGAACGTTAAGATCTACCGATAACAGAAATATCGTGACGCTGCTAACAAAATTTTAATAAAATCAAATTTAATACTTTTACGAGTAGGTATATACCGCACATAATAATTAGACTTCATTAATATTTTTGTAGATGGTTAGAAAATGATTTATAGCCCTTACGATGGTTCGAAAATGATTTATAAGCTTTACTACGTAGCCCTTGAGGCAACAATGAGTATATAACATTGAGTCGTCGTCTGACGTTAAGATTAACGCTACAATACGTCGTAGCGCTATGGTATGAATGCTACATTTAATCGTAGCCCATCGCTCTTTTTACTACGGATTTGTAGACCCGCGTAGCAACGTGTTACGAACGCTACAACTGCTACATCTCACGACATGACTGTGACATAATATTATACAACCAAAGAAAGCAACACGTAAGCGGTACTTGCAACACTAGTACACGTACGATATTGATGAACTATGTGTTTTATCGAATTACCTATACGAGGCCAAACATCATAAGTACATAACCAAGCTTCGTCTTTGTTTGTGTTACAATATATTTGCGAAGTAAATTCAATTAATTTCCACAAAAAACGATAGTGAAACATTCATTCAAACTTTTGGCTTTTAGTCGATTAAATAATACCTCGACATTTACATGAAAGATTTGTTATAAAGAGGAGTAATTCCGCTGTTCTATCTAAATGTTATAGAAACGATAATTTAAATTAACTTTTCTTAATCACAGTAATAAAAACGCGACAGTTTCTGAATGTGTTATTAGTTTAAATGTGACAAGAGATTTGGGAGCGTTTTGAAAAAATGGTGGATGATAGTTTTAAGGAATGCATTTTTTATAACCCTCAGGCCTACATTGAGTACGGGCGCCTACCACGCTAGCATAACACGAGTTAAGAAAAACATTCGACAAAATTTCTCAATGATGCAAGTATCCTTACAATTTATGTTTCCTATTTTGATATTTTTAGCATTTGACATGCATAGGCACATAAACTAACACAAAGTGTGAAAATGTGAAATCGAAAATAACAGTCACGAGCAGGATTTGAACCTGCATCTCCTGGATACCGTCCAGGTGCTTTGCCAATTCAGCGCCGTGATAATTGCTCGGGACTGCGAACTTTCACACTTTCTATTAGTTTATATGGCTAAGCATGTCAAAATATCTAAATATTTTTAGGGATGCGTCATTGTTTCGTAAAAATCTTAATTTTAAAATTAAGTTTACCTGGTCGGTATAATGTATGCAAATACTTCCGACAGATGACGCAGGCATCACCCAAGACGTTAAGAATTAATGTGTTATCGAAATTCGCAGTACCGAGCAATTGTCACGGTGGTTGAATTGGCAAAGCATCTGGTTCAAATCCTGCTCGTGACTATTATTTTCGATATCACATTTTCAAACTTTGTATTAATTTATGTTTCCTTTACCGGGGTGTGATGTTTTGAGAAGTCAAGAACATACTGGGAATTTAACGAATACCACTACACTATCACTGCGTAAATTTTTAACTAATTTAACTTAAGGCCATATTTTCTTCTAAATAGTTCTTATACTTTTTATACTATACCAATCTGCATTGCATCTCGCGTGAATGTACTACGGTCTCAATCTCTTTCAGTTTAAGAGGAGACAGTAGTAGTATTAAATTGGTGGCATTATCGATGTAAGCTTAACTGTTCAGTTTGACAGGTTCAAAGCTCGTGACCGCTAAATTAGGTTAAACGCTATGACGTCACCTCGAGACACTGCCTTTGAGACAACACGTCATACATCAAAGGTCAATTCATATTTTTTATACTCTTTGATTCTTTGGTATGTTAGTACTACAATACAAATCATTCATTTGAAATATTTTTTTTGCTAACAACATATACTGCTTAGTGCATTAATAATTGCTGTATAGCTGTGTACTTTACAAATATACAATTAACATACATCAAGTACAGCCAGATTGAGAATAACCGTTTGTGGATCACACAAAGAATTGTCTATTAACCGGTTTTCTGTGACATCTGCTATTATGTGCTTTTTATAATACATATGACACGTATTAATATTTTTAAATTTCACTGGATGATATATTTCTACTAAACTGCACAATTTAATTGTTTTTTATTTAAATGAAAGCACTATTTTATTTATTATTTTTTTATTTTTGACGGGCCCCGTGGCGTAGTCGGTAGTGTAACCGACTTCCGTGCACGAGGTCATGGGTTCGATTCCACTCAATACAATTGTTTGTGTGATGTACACAGATATTTGTACTGCGTCTGGGTGTTTTCTATCTATTATATGCATGTATTTACAAAAAAGTAATATATGTATTATATCCGTAATCTGGTACCCACAGTACAAGCACTAAGCTTAGTTTGGGACCAGAGGACGTTGTGTGAAAATGTCCGTGAATACTTATTTATTTTATTATTCTATGGAAGTGTTGGGTGAATTTAAAAAAATGTTTGTTATACTTTTTTAAGACCTGGAGGGCAAACAAGCTTACGGCCCACCTGATGGTAAGCGGTTACCGTAGCCTATAGACGCTAGCAATACCAAGGTACCACTCGCTCAAATGGCATTTCCAAAGAAAAGAAGGAAGGGATAAAAGGTGGTGAGGAAGAATAATAAGCAAAGGATAGGAAGTATACTAAGGAGATAATGGGAAGTATAATAAGGAGAGGACAGGTAGGAGGGTCTATCTAATACTACGCGACGAATCTTTGGAGCCGGATTCGCGATTGAAAGCAGGCAGGCATGAAATCGTGAATGTTTGTTCTTCTAAGATTATTTTATTTAAATTATGCGCTATTCACTATTTTGTAATATAAAATGTGCTCTTTCAATATGAATGTCGTATATGATAATCGCGCGCTCGAGCCTACAGTTATTGTGGCTGATATTAATATGAAATCGCGTTTACGTCCGTCGACCGCCCTGTGCTCGCACTATTGTATTTTAAAAGCAAGCACAATCTCGCACAGATTTATTATTTATGTTGCTAGCTTCAATAAGCAGAAAGGGTGCACAATAAAGGAAACTAGTTCAATTACTATCGCCGTCTGCATCGCGTTGCAAAGGAAACACTATTGTTGGTACTTTTACCTATATAAAGTAGCATGACCGATAGTCGACATGGTTTCAAGCATACAACGCCAGGTATTTAAATAAATGTTACTAAGGACAGAATAAATTGTATTATTATCTCTATATCGTATTATTTCAACACAATATTATACAAGTGCACAAAATGTGTCTATTACTTTTATCGTATAACTCTGAGTGCCACCGATCCTGTTTTGTACTGTTTTATATGTACACCTACCCACATATCACGCATGAGGCCATTTAACAGGTTTCGATATAAAATCAAAAGGAGTACAGAAACGTCAAATTTGATATTGAAAAATTATATCACCGAAGTTTATTTTAAATTTTTAAAATGCGTTTATTCGTATCGCTTTGAAAAAGGTAACAAGAATTTAAAAAGTAAAAAAGTTCTTAAACAAAGTTGCGGTTAGCAACCAATAGAATATAAATTATCACACTTAATGAAATCGACTAGTATACTATGACAACGACGAGGTAGTCTTGTAAACAGCTGCTGTGCTTGTAATGTGGTTTTAATCACACAGTAACCGACACCAAAACTAAAACAATATTTATTGACACACACCTACTATTTACTTAGAGTGCCTTCTATATTTTATGATTTTACGATTCAACCACTAAATCAAAATTATTGTGAATGGAGAGTTTGTATCGTTTTTGAATATTCCGTAAAATGTTTTATAATATGTTTTCTTTTATGTTTTATAGGTAAATATCATAGAACAAACTTCCTTACTAATATTATAATGTGAAAGTAAGATTGTTTATTTGTTACGCTTTCACGCCGTAACTACTGAACCAATCATCATGAAATTTTGCATATATATAGTCTAAAGCCCAAATAAATTACATAAACTATATCTCGAAAAAATAGATGGTTGCTGTGGGGTAGCAATTTTTGCATAGAGGTAGTTAATGGGCTGTAAAGTGACGAATATATTGAAGGATGAAGAAGGTCACGTAGACGAAGTCGCGGGCAAATGTTATACTATATGTTGAGATCAGCCTAAGTTTTCTCAACACCATTTGAAGTCTGCCAACCCACATTGGATGAACGTGATGAAATATACACCTCTTACCCTAAATACTCTACCAGCCAGTCCATGCCAAACATAATTGAACAGAATAGATACTGACCATCATCAAGAGATTGAACATGACATTGGTGTTGTAAATCATAACTCAGTAGGCTGCCTTTTCACCAAAGACGTGCTACGTTACCAAGCTGTTTATAACTTACAATAGAATCGCTTGATTCTGATGTACAAAATCTTTTTTATGATACATAACGCATGCTAGAGATGCGTGAACCTCATTAATATTCACTGTTTGCTTGCCACCCAGATAAAATATTAGTCATTTAGGTATTCAAATGACGTTGCTAACAGATATTTGATATATAGCTACGCTACAGATTCGTGTCAAATCGGAACTTCAGAACTACCTTTTCATACAAACCCGATGCAATTTTACCGATCCCAATACTTGCTTATTATCGGGCACAGATTTCACATTATCATTATCCGGTAAGACCACGAAATCCATGCTGGATGGTTTTTGCCCTTTATATGTCAATTAGGTTTAGAAACGGACTGATTTGTGATGATTGCTAAAATACAAAGTGTGAACATAATCAAGATCTGAATCTGTATCTCCTGAAAAAACCGTTATAGATTCTTTGCCGATTCGGTCATCGAGACATTTGCTTATGACTATGAGTTTCGATAACATATTACATCTTATTGTCTTGGTTGACTCTTACGCTGAGCATGTCAAATGCTTTAAATATACATTTAAAATTAAAAAGAACTTCCTTATAAGTTGCATATCACTTAAAACTTACATTATTTGAAATGAAAATAAAGCACCGTGTTACACAATTTGTATATACCTATGTTTACAAGTTTTGTGTATATTTTGATGATCAGGTTATTTTAAAAAGAGTAAATAATTTTAACAAAACGAGACTCAGTGATTATTAAAATACTATCTTTTAAAAGTTATTCTTATTTTAAAGTTCACATAGAGTTCAACAGTTATAGAGGAGTCTAAAGATATGTATCTAAAAATAACTAGTATAGGGTGTAGTTAGCATGCTTAATACATTGTAATCATTCAGAATAACTGTATAAGTCTATAAAAACAATTCCTATAACGTAAGATTTCTATGAACATAACTAATTTGTTAATGTAAAAACTTAGTAGGTAGGTACATCTAGAAATTCAACAGTTAATACATATGTGTTAGTGCAATTTACCACTATAAATTGTTTAAAATCTATATATACATTACTGTCAGCAATCAATAAATATGAAGGACAAGATCTCCTACTTTATATACTCGTATAAATTGCTAAAAGAGAACATGAGACAATGCAACAACTCGCCGCAATTAAGCGATCGCCAACTTTTTATTCACAAACACAATCGCAAATTTATAGCGATTATACAGAAATCGACCGCGAGTGACGTCACCATTTAATGAAAAAAGAAATGAGCACGTATTTATGTGGTCGGACGACAAATTGACCCGCAATCGGGACTGTCCCGAACCCGTGAACCCTTAATTAGCCAACCATGTACCATTTAAAAAGGTTTTTTTTTATATGACACTTGACTGTTTTGATTGTGCACTCGAGAGGATTGGCGCGTATTTTAAATGTGTGGATGCTTCGCGGAGAGTGCGATCAGATGGGCGCGCGCGGGCGCTTTGTGCGCGTTGTTAGCGCCGCGCCGCCTCAACGTCGACTGCCGACATGGAAATTCGATTTTTGTGACGTTTCCTCCGCGCCTTGCTTCACCACGATCGAACTGCACGCCACATGAATAGGCACCCACCGCTGATTTTGCACGTTCATTTCGTAATCGCAATAATTCCTGATGTTTTATGATACTTTTGGCCCAAACCGACAGTAAGAAGGGGTATGAGCTCCAATCACGCGAAATGTTGTAGAGTTCGTATAGGGAAAATACCAAGGGCAGTCTAATATTTTGCATATCCCCCTATATTTGTCATCGAAATCCTTACTAATATACTATTAATATTATAAACAAGGCTTTGCCCGTGGCTCCACTGCAGCCAAAACTAGTTTTTAAGTTATTTTTCTGGTTCCCGAAACAGTAGCGCGATAAAATGTATAGCATTTTTTAAGTTTAATCAAGAGCTATGTAATCAAAAAAAATTGCATTAAACACGAAGTGAAAAATGTGAAATCGAAAATAACAGTCACGAGCAGGATTATTTTCGATTTCACATTTTTCACTTTGTGTTTAATGTATAGTGCTAAGCATGTAAAATGCTAAAAATATATATAAAAATATCTAAATCCAAAAAAATTGCATCAAAATTCGTTGAGTAATTTACACGCTAAGTTTTTCACACGCACTCAGTAGATTTGATGAGATGATGTGAAACATCTAATGCGGAAGGAGGGTAAATTCGGCTGTTAGCGTGGCGACGCTTTTCAAATCAAATCAACTTGTCCCGTTCAAATCATGCAAGTTAAATCCCATCGAGTTTGGCTTCGTATGATTCGTCTTGACGAGTACTTTGTCTCTAGGTGGTATTCAGGGTCTGATGATGAAGCTGGAAGGTGACCACAGTAACTCTATAATGAAACGACGCAATCCCATCGAGTTTGTACTCGTTTGATTCGTCTTGATGAGTACTTTGTCTTTAGATGGTATCCAGGGTCTGATGATGGAGCTGGAAGCTGGCCATGCGAACTCTGTAACTAAATGGCGCAACTCCATCGTGTTAGGGCTTGTTTGAAATGTCTTGACTAGTACTCCAGTCCTAGATGACATCCAGGGTCTGATAATGGAGCTGGAAGGTGGCCACAGTAACTCTGTAATGAAACTAAGCAACCCCATCGAGTTTGAAATCGTTTGATTTGTCTTGACGAGTACTTTGTCTTTAGACGGTATCCAGAGTCTGATGATGGAGATAGAAGGTGGCTAGGAACTCCGTTATAAAACGACATAACTCCATCGAGTTTGGGCTCGTATGATTCGTCTTGATGAGTACTTTGTCTCTAGATGGTATCCAAGGTCTGATGATGGAGCTGGAAGGTGGCCACAATAACTCTGTAATGTAACGATGCAACCCCATCGAGTTTATATTCGTTTGATTCGTCTTGAGGAGTACTTTGTCAAGTTATAATCATTTTATTTCTACAAAATAATTTAAATGTTTTCACATCTGGTAGACGTCCCATGACGTCTAGTTTTTTATAAACCTTTTACTGTCCTACTATTGGGCGCGAGTTTCCTCTAATGGTGAGAGGGATTAGGCCATAGTCCACCACGCTGGCCGAATGCGGGTTGGCAGACTTCACAAGCCCTTGAGAAACTCTCTCACGTATGCAGGTTTTCTTCACGATGTTTTCATTCATCGAGCAGTGATAAATTATAAACCAATACACACATACATTAAACACAAAGTGAAAAATGTGAAATCGAAAATAACAGTCAGGAGCAGGATTTGAACCTGCATCTTCTGGATACCGTCCAGATGCTTTACCAATTCAGCCATCCTGACAATTGCTCCTGACTGCTAATTTCGATAACACATCATACTTAACGTCTTTGGGTGACGCCTGCGCCATTTGTCGGAAGTATTTTCATACATTATACCGACCAGGTAAACTTAATTTTACAATTAAGATTTTACCTAATAATGACGCAAACCCTTTAAATATTTTAGATATTTTTATATATATTTTAAGCATTTGACATGCTTAGCACTATACATTAAACACAAAGTGAAAAATGTGAAATCGAAAATAACAGTCAGGAGCAGGATTTGAACCTGCATCTTCTGGATACCGTCAGGATGGCTGAATTGGTAAAGCATCTGCATGTCAAATGCTAAAAATATATATAAAAATATCTAAAATATTTAAAGGGTTTGCGTCATTATTAGGTAAAATCTTAATTGTAAAATTAAGTTTACCTGGTCGGTATAATGTATGAAAATACTTCCGACAAATGGCGCAGGCGTCACCCAAAGACGTTAAGTATGATGTGTTATCGAAATTAGCAGTCAGGAGCAATTGTCAGGATGGCTGAATTGGTAAAGCATCTGGACGGTATCCAGAAGATGCAGGTTCAAATCCTGCTCCTGACTGTTATTTTCGATTTCACATTTTTCACTTTGTGTTTAATGTATAGTGCTAAGCATGTCAAATGCTAAAAATATATATAAAAATATCTAAAATACAATACACACATAATTTCAAAAAAATCTCGAAAATTCAGAGGTGTGTGCCGTACGAGGTCTGAACATTAGAGTAGGGGTCGAACTCGATACGATTGTCTTTGCAGTCCTTGGTTTTACCGGTAAGCTATTATTTCAATAATATTCGTCTTACTGTTCATCAAAGACCTACTCAAAATTGATCTTTATACATCAGCCAACAGTTGCTTACCATTAGAAAATAATTAATAGATATTTATACTACATAAGTACATTTTTATCATATCGTCTTTATTTAACGGGAAATCAAAAACGTATTATTTTGAAATATCAAAGAAGAAAATATCTTTTCCCTAATTGTCGCAAGAACGCTCGATACCATAAACCGTTATCGTTTCACCTAATAGCGGGGTTCGTTGCCAAATCTTGAGGCACGTGTTAAGGGGGTCTAATAGGCTCGATTACCTTTTTAAATTCAGATAAACGTAGCGTAGTTACGTTATATTTAAAATATCCACACACAGTAGGTTAAACAAATATATAATTACGTATACCCGGTATAGGCACAATAATTTATTGAGTTGCGGAAATAATTTCTTGTCCTATCTGCTAATCGAACACACAACTTTCAGCATGTGAGGTCGTTATCTATACCGTGCATTATCTGAACCAACTGAGAACAATCTCATACAAAATCGGGAAATACCCCCTCTATTTTCTCTTCTTATAATCCTTCTTATCTTATCTTTATTATTCATTAAACACAAAGTGAAAAATGTGAAATCGAAAATAACAGTCAGGAGCAGGATTTGAACCTGCATCTTCTGGATACCGTCCAGATGCTTTACCAATTCAGCCATCCTGACAATTGCTCCTGACTGCTAATTTCAATAACACATCATACTTAACGTCTTTGGGTGACGCCTGCGCCATCTGTCGGAAGTATTTTCATACATTATACCGACCAGGTAAACTTAATTTTACAATTAAGATTTTACCTAATAATGACGCAAACCCTTTAATTATTTAATTATTTTATATATATTTTTAGCATTTGACATGCTTAGCACTATACATTAAACACAAAGTGAAAAATGTGAAATGAAAATAACAGTCAGGAGCAGGATTTGAACCTGCATCTTCTGGATACCGTCCAGATGCTTTACCAATTCAGCCATCCTGACAATTGCTCCTGACTGCTAATTTCGATAACACATCATACTTAACGTCTTTGGGTGACGCCTGCGCCATCTGTCGGAAGTATTTTCATACATTATACCAGCCAACCTACTTCCAAAAGGAGGAGGGAGGAGGTTCTCAATTCCACTGTATGGGTTTTTTTGTATGTTTGTTACGCGATTATAATAATAGTAAAGAATAGTCATTATAATGAAGAGTTTTTCTTCTGTAAGAAGAGCTTTAAGTTCTTATTGTAGAGCTTTAATCCTCTACAAACAACTGTTCGTGATGAGAACGCTTCAACTTCTTGGCAGCGGTTCATTTCAACTTTGACAGTCAGATGCCAATTTTAACACTATTTAGCTTTATTGCTATTGTTCAGCTGCTTTTAAAGAGCATCAAGAGATAGCATAGTGTTTGAACTAACTATAACAGTGATAACTTAGTGGTAAGACAATGGTATCGAGTTTAATCCCCATTTAAAGCTCGTCGTAAAGACAAATGTGAAGAGGAGATTGGGTATGGCTGAAAGGTCAGTGCGGTAGCTCAATGGCTTAGAGCATTTCCCCGGATTGGAAGGGACGCAGGTTCGATTCCCGCTCGCACTAAAGTTCTCTTTTTCCTAATTCACAAATAATTTGCACTTTTATGTGTGTATTTGTTTACAAATTATCAATGCTTTGTAAAGGAAAAGATTGTGCAGAAAACTGCATGCTCGAGAGATTTCACGGTTTGTGAAGTTTGGATTGGGCCAGAGTGGTGGACTATGGCGTGAATCCTATACCCAATAGTAGGGCAGTAATTGGTATAGAAAAAAGAAATAGTTACGAGGATATTGTAAAATCTAGTAGCTAAAAGAATATTGCGGACCACCTAAAACATAGCTGTAACTTTTTTTGATAAAGCGAGGTAACGAACTGTGTAGTGCGGGGCCCTCACCCACTAAATGAATCCGCCTTGTGCCATCTCTCTGCCTGTATTAGCGGACCACTGATACTGTGACATTTATTCAATGGTACCTAGCTGTACCATTTTTTTAACCCTCTATTCACTACCTGGGTCCAATGAACCCTTACCAGAACTTTAAACACTTAGTACTTCTAATTTTTCGCGCTCAGGTGCATGGGCTCTTCTATGGTACCTTCAAGCAGTAGCCCGCTAAACGCGACAGTGATAGGATATACGTATGCGCTGTTTGCAAGATAAGTATGTGTACTTGTATGGGTCACGTGGACCCATACTAGTGAATTATGTTAGTGTATGATTTTGTATCAACTCCTATTCTTGTTTTAGCATACAATAATGAATAGAAATAGACCTGGATCAGGCTTTGTGATTATATATGAAGCATCTTAGTTAGTAAATCGACCTCATGACTTTGCAATGAAAGATTGCCGATGGAGCCTTGTTTGTCAATATCTAGCAATAGCATCACAAAAAAATCTAGTCTATAAATTTTTGCCTATGATCAGCCAGAAAAGCTTGCAAGAAACGAGAAGAAAAATTGTTATTCTTGTCACTACAAAAAGAGAACCAAACTGTTTACCTTTGTTATACTTGTTCAAAGCCCATGTGCTTGGCATGTGCTAGAAAGATATACAGGCAATGCTCTGTGAAAGACTAAGTTCAACCCACGTTTTTTATTTTTGTATGGAAGAGAGATATTTTTTTTTGTTGTTTTTGTTACTCAAGTATTATATTTAAAAAATAATACCTCAGATAAGTTTGTAACTCCTTATTTTTTTATTTGGAATATTTTTATTTCTTGCCATCCCATTATTATAAGCTTTTTGTGATAATTAATAATAAGAGTATTTGTTATTTAATAACAACTTATTGGTTGTGACTTTTAAAAAGGAAACTCAGGTATTTTATTTTTTATTCATCTGTCAAAAATGTGGGTCCATGGGACCCATACTAGTTAATTAAGTTACACTTCAGTAGGTAGTGAATTGAGGGTTAAATATACCTTAACCGCACACCCCACCGTTCCAAGCAACGAACAGAATAGTCTGGAGCCCTCACCCACTAAATAATCCCGCCGTGTGCCGTCTCTCTGCCTGTATTTGCGGACCACTAGTACTGTGTTGGATTACTTCAGTGGCACCTAGCTGTACCCAGCGGTTTCAACCTTGTGTATTTTTTAAACATGTTCAATTACTGATAGGAAACTTAAGCTTTTAGAGATTGTCCTTTCTCTAGCTATGTACTGTAATATTTGACAGACAGTTCTTGATAATTAAATAGAGTGCTTAAAAGACAAAAGTTTGTGCATTTGCCTGATCTTCTAAAATAGATAAATTTAACTAAATTTTTACCTCACAATAAATATAATACAAGGTATCATGAAGTTACTTAAACGGTTTATTGATGCTTTCTGGCAAATCTCCAAGCCGCCGTGTGCATTGGTCTATTAGGTACGCGTTTTATTTTTTGCTCTGCAAACTACCATGAAATTCTAAGCAGACTGGCTTAGTATTTCATTGTAGTTGAAACATAATTTTAGTTGGTAGCATATTTTTATGCATCTGAAGGAGAAAGAGTTTCATAAAAATGTTAAAGTTTATTATTAATAGAGAATATGATAATATGATATTCGGACATGTGGAAAGAATGCCGGACGTGCGACTGGTTAAGAAGATATACAATGCGAAAGTGGAAGGATGTAGGTACAGGGGGAGACCGAGACTCACCTACCTAGACCAAATCGTTCATGTATTGAAGGAAGGTGGAGTCAGGAGTCTCCGAAACCGGCGAGCGTGTATAAAGAGCAGAGGAAGCGAGTGTTGAATGCAAGAATAGAGCCTTTTGGTTCTGTCTGACTACCCCAAGCCCAAGCAAGGAAGATGGCGTGATGATAAGTAGTAAATTGTAGTAGTAGATAGTATGAGTAACATTTCGCAATCTTAGTAGGTCACTACACAGATATATGTGAGAGGAAGTACCACCCTCTCACAGAAGATCAGCATGAAACGACGGTAGGTACTTCTACCGTTGTGTTTCGTATGGTGAGTGAGAGCCCGGAGGCCCAGATCCCCTCCATATCCTCTAGTTATTATTCTTCCTATTCTTTCTTTATTATCCTTTCTCTCCAAATTTTATCCCTTTCCTTGGATGTGGTGACTTGCAAATGGTGCCTCTAATCAAAACCCGCTTAAGGTAACGTAACGCCTAACCGCTTACCATCACGGTGACCTGTATGTTTGGTTGCCACCCAAGTTGTATAAAAAAATTTGATTATCAAATAACTATAATTATGAATAATGACTTTATTGAATCACACTTCTATTTATCTATACATTGAGTTATACAAATACTACTATTTAGAGTTGTGAAAAAATGAATGTAAATTTAATTTTCATTCATTTTTTCACAACTCTAAATAGTAGTATTTGTATAACTCAATGTATAGATAAATAGAAGATTTTAAATTTCTTAATTAAGCTATTTAAACAGCTCTGTGCAAAAATTTTTAACATAAAAACATAGCATCACGCCTTTATTCCCCAAAGGGGTAGGCAGAGGTATATTATACATCCACGATTCGCCGGCTATGTTTGTGTCCCACGTAATAGGGGGCGAGCCTATTGCCATCTACCAGGCACATTTCCAAACTCCGGGTTGCTACTGAGAATTTTTCTTTTTAGGAAAAAGCTCAATAACACTGCCCGACCCAGGCATCGAACCCGAGACCTCATGATCAGCAGGGACCCACACTACCGCTGCACCACCGAGGCACTAAAAAATCTTTTTTTAGAATTTTTGTCTGTTTCTTTGTTTTTTCGCTTTTCCCTCAAAAAGTACCTACTTAAGGGGTTTTGATAGCTCTTGATAAGACTTAAAAAGTAGTATACATTCTTTCCCACTACTATATAGGTAATCTAAAATATAACCTAAAATCTAGTATTTGCCTGCAGCAAAATCGCAGGCAAATCCTAGTTGAAATATAAATCTCTTTTTCGATGAATTCTGATATTGTGAAAGTTCATACTCCACTTTTATTGGATTAAATCACGTTGGCAATTCAACAGTAATGTGAAAATTCGAGGTACACAATGAACAAACAAAATACACGAATATGCACTGTTGATTCCAATTTAGAAACACGAACGTCAATGATAAATGCTGTGTTCCGTGTGCGTTCACTTAAAGCCTTTGAGTGAACAATTGTTCATACGCAATTCAAAATTGAATAGTCGTTATAAAACGTTGCTAGCTCGCGTATTGTTCTCAAGCGTACGTGGTTTAGGATTTTATTTGTGAAATAACAATGAATGTTATGTTATCTATATGTGGAATAAGTCAAGTACGGTGTCTAGTCAGCCGGATGGTTTAAGTTGGCAAACTCTCGTGAATTTAATTTTATTATATCACACTTAGCATCACGCCTGTATCCCCGAAGGGCTAGGCACACCTCCGTATTACAGACCAACGGTTCGCTAGCTATGTTTAAGTCTCACGTAATAGGCGTAAGCCTATTGCTCTCTAACGGGCACATTTCGAAACTCCGGGCTGCTACTGAGAATTTATCGTTTTTACTTTGTGTCTAGATGGTATCCAGGGCCTGATGATGAAGCTGGTAGGTGGCCACAGTAACTCTATAATGAAACGACGCAACCCCGTTGAGTTTAGACACGTTTGTTCGTCTTGATGAGTACTTTATCTTTAGATGGGATCCAGGGTCTGATGATAGAGCTAGAAGGTGGCCATGGGAACTCCGTGATAAAATGTCATAACTCCATCGAGTTTGGGCTCGTATGATTTGTCTTGATGAGTGTTTTGTCTCTAGATGGTATTCAGGGTCTGACAATGGAGCTGGAAGGTGGCCACAGTAACTCTGTAATGAAACGACGCAGCCCTATCGAGTGTATAGGTATTCGTCTTGAAGTACTCCACTTTATCAAGTTATGATCATTTTATTTCTACAAAATAATTTCAATGATTTCACATCTGCTAGACGTCCCGCGACGTCTAGTTTTTTTTTATACTAAAGAGTGAAGGGTACCTACTGTTTTACTATCAGCATTTGCAAGAGACCTCTCTCCAAATGAGAGTGATAAACGTACCCCCCCACAATGAAACAGTGTAAGTTGAAAAACTTTACAAGCCATGGAGAAAATCTCTCGAACATAATGGTTCCCTAACGTTATTGCATGTAGTGGCAGACGAGCCACGGTCCATCTGATGATAAATGTTCGCTCATGGACTCAACTATACTAAGAGTATTGTCAAGCCGCTGCTCACCATTTCATTTCACAGATACGAAATGAAAGATTAATCGGCTATCTCCTGCTACAGCCAAAACGCAACGATGTGCTTCATGGCCGGTCACACGGGAGATGGTGGTACCAACCCGCTCAGGCCCGATACCAAGTGAGCACTCCTACTTGGCACCCAGCCCTACCACCAGTCATGCAATGGATGATAACTGCTTACTTCCCTTAGACGCCTCATACGACGCCCGTGGGAAAGATTGGGGTGGTGATACTTGTATTCTTAGTCCGTCACCAAATGGAAAATATACGGCCTTACAGTATTTATTTTTTGGAGTCAGCGTTCAATTTATTTCATTTTACCTAATCACTATTTATAAAAAGTGACTATTCAACCTTCCACGATCCTCAGTCATGAGGGACCGACTGAGAGAGAGAGATTCGGCCTTCGCGACTCAACTGGCGAGACAACTAACAACCTCAGAATAAGATTGGATTCAGATTTTATTCAAGATTGTAGTTGAGGTATTAATCTTAACTCTGACTGAGCATCGAATTAATCTCTTTCTTAGTTGTCCTCAGAATTATCACTACGCTACTCTTGTCATCATTGCTAATTGAGGATAACCGAGTAACCAATATAGATATTCCTGTAAAACAAATTAGGGTAAGTTACGAGTAAATCGAGTAATTTTGGGAACGTCCAAAACTGTTATTAAACTATCACAAATAGTACGAACATCCCTATAGAGGATGTTAAACTCGTTGAGTAATTTCATTACGTCCATTTGCATGTGCAAAATATATACAGGTTGGTTACACGTTGCTACTTTATCTACTAATTCCTCGTTATCACAGCAGTACAAAATATGAGTTCGCAGATTCATAATATATCGAATGGTGCTAAAAGGTGATATTAGGTTTTTGTCAACAGTAGAGAAACATTTACATCTATATTTTATTGAATTAAATACTTCTTTATGCACGCTTGACTTGGGGAGTAAGCCGGTGAATGCGTAACGTGAGCGTTACGAAAAGTGTGAAGATAGAGAGAGTGCGAGGAGGATTTGAACCTGCGTCCCTTCCAATCTATTCAAAATAGGTATATAGGTGGCGTGGGTCGTAAAGACAAATGTGATGTGTAGATTGGGAATGGCCATCAGTCACTACGATGGCTTAGCGGTCTAAAGCATTTCCCCGGGTTGGAATGGGCGCAGGTTTGAATTCCGCTCGCAGTAAAGTTCTTTTTCTCCACATTTACAAGTAATTTGTTCTTTAACAATATAGTAAGTTTAATACTTCCTGATATTTACGCGAATGTTACACATTATGAAATAAATCTACGTTTACGGACTCTATCGCGTTTACTTGATTTTCTACTATCCCAATTTTTCGAATACTTTACAGCACTCATGGTCACGGGTGGACCTTTGTTAATGTATAGAAAGTTGCCAATCATCATCCTCTTTCTCTTTTTTTTATAGCGGTAATAAATGCTTACTTCCCTTAGTCGTCTCATTCTGTAGCCCGTAAAAAAGTTTGAGTAACTTATAATAAAACAGAAAACAACAAAATTGAGCTTGAAGAATGTTATTTCCTCCAAGTCGCGAGGTCCCGAGTCACAGTCGCAATTATTTTTGTCTAGTAAGCAGCATGTTAAATTCTTAAAAATACATCGCATAACATTAATCCCTGATGATACTGAAAATTTTACTGACAAACAAACCTAATATAAAATTTAAGTAGTTACTTGCACAAATAAGAATTTGAACCTACGAACCACAGGAATCAATGAGGGAAAGAATAATAATTTTAAAAAAGCGCTATGCAACTACATACACTCTGTATAAGTACTAAACAGTTTGTACAGCCATGAGTCAATCTCCTGTCAAGTTTCAGTACGCACAGAGTCTCACTTGCATCAACCAACTGTAATGGGTTGTATACATACCTAAATTATAGATGTAATAGCAAATATTCTTTTAACAGTGATAATATAAACTAGATTGATTTATTAAATTTTGGTTCCTGAACTTGAAATTTTGCTGCTAGTAGCCTAATATGAAAATGATTTTTATTTTCTTGACTACCATTGTTACATGCCATGTAAATTTAACTAATTACCTTAGTGGTGCAGCGGTAGTGTGTGTGACGGCTGATCATGAGGTCTCGGGTTCGAATTCCGGGTAGGGCAATGTTATTGAGCTTTTTCGTAAAAAGAAAAATTCTGAGTAGCAGCCTGGACTTTGGAAATGTGCCCGATAGACGGCAATAGGCTCGCCCCCTATTACGTGGGACTTAAACATAGCTGACGAACCGTGGGTGTGTAATAATACACATCTGCCTACAGACGTGATGCTGTGTTTTATGTAATGTTATGTAAATTTATCCTACATACAAAAAAAAATCCGTTATGGAGAAGTGAAACAGCTATAACAAGTAAAATTTATTTCTTTATTATATTAGTATAGATTGATATAGAAGTAGGACTTGATACATAATAACAGTTACTTATGAAATTCTGCACATACTCGTAGGTAACAATTTCCCGTATCGTGTGCTCGTTTCCACACAGGACAATTCCTTGTGCCTAATATGAGTGGACCCAGTAATGTGTGCCGACGGCTTTACGCGGGGGTGATCCGGTCGATGGCGCTGTAAGACGCACCTGTGTGGGAGGAGTCCCTGGACGCCGTTGACGAGTCTTAACCTTCCGACTGGTGCAAGCGTTGTCAGGGCACGGTTACTCCAGCAGATAAGGTTAAAATGCAACCATGTGACGCCAGGGCATGCCCACTATTATGTAATCGGTGTGATTATAAATGGTCCCTAAAGAGCATTTAGTTTTCATTCTATATAGGTACCTACTGCAAAACTACGTTTCGCTACAATACATAAATGCATTCAAATTGCAATCGAGTTATCTAACACAGACGCAATTGCCACGTAACGTTAGGAACAATCCAGGCATATGAAAATATCATTTTGTTCGTACAGAATGTAGGAATTCAAAATCCTGTCGTAGAGAAAACTATTTTCTTAACTAACAATCTGTATTACAACTCAAAATTGCGCTAGGTTTTCCTTCGATTCTACTGTTTGCATAGTTAATTAGTATATCTAATTGTGTTCAAAAGACATTAATTTACTAATTAAAATAATAATCGCCTAAAACATCCTGTTTGTAAGTCGTGTGTATCCATCAATAAAGATGCGTTACTCTCTATCAATTCCTTAAACCTATCTTAAAATATGCAAAATCCTAAGCAATGGCTAGTTAATAATAATGAAACATTTATTCAAACATACATATACACAGTATTTTTTTTATTGCATAATATGGCAGCAGACGAGTCACGGCGCACCCGATGATAAATGGTAACCGTCGCTCATGGACTCAACTATACCGGTAGTATTGTCAACTATACTGAGAGTATTGACAAGCCACTGCTCACCATTTTATTTCATCAATATAAAATGAAAGAATAAACGGCTATCTCCTGCTACAGCCAAAACGCCACGATGTGCTTCATGGCCGGTCACACTGAAGATGGTGGTACCAACCCTTTTGGGCCCGATACCAAGTGAGTACTCCCACTCGGTACCCAGCCCTACCACCAGTCATGCAATGGATGATAATTGCTTGCTTCCCTTAGTCGCCTCATACGACACCCGTAGGAAAGAATGGGGTGGCGACACTTGTATTCTTAGTCCGTCACCACACGGACAATTATGGTAAAAAGTACAATAAAAATTTAGACATCGGTCAACTCATCCGTTTGCCCAACATTGAAATATGTCATCCATCTATCCATCCATCCATCAGCCTTTTAACGTCCACTTATGGACATAGGCCTCCCCAAGAATGGGGGATAGTGCCGTAATCGCCACGCTTGGCAAGCGGGTTGACGATCGCAGTGGATGTTGTTAATACTCGAAGAAGTGCTGCTGCCCACTCCTCCGGTATTCCCTCAGTCGGCTCTTACGACTCCCATGGGTGGAGAGGGGTGGGACAATTCTAAAACCGGCCCCACACGGCATATATTGAAATATGTACGAAATGTAAATATTATTTACTAATTATGTAATACTTTACTAAAATCATGGATGGTTTATATTGAAAAATTGCACTCTTCTCAGGAACGTTTATTTACGAGCAGAAATTCCTAGCAAACGTTCTCGAGTATTTGTTTTTTGTGTATAGGCATTTCATTAAAACTTTGCAATCGACAGCCAGTTAATAGTTTCGCACTCGCCAAATACTCATTTAAGAGAACTAAAAAATATTGCATCAAATTGGCTGTTTTCTTTGAAAAAAATACCTTAACTGAATTTGTCAATATAATAATAATCCGTTTAGAAAATCTCTAAGCCATGGAGGTTTCTTTGTGATGATTTGCTGCACGGAGCAGTTGATACATTATATATTAACAAATATACACATTTTGATCTGTATTTTAGCACTTGACCTTCTCAGATTCTTTAACGAACAAATTATGTGTGAAATTGTGGAAAAAGTGCTAAAATATAGATCAAAATATTTAAAAATCGCGCCATCATATAGTATGAATTTTAATTGCAAAATTAAACTTACTATATTGGAATAATGCATGTAAATGCATTCGATAGCTAGCGCGGGTCGTAAAGACAAATGTGATGTGGGGATTAGGTATGGCCGTCGGTTCCCCGGATTGGAAGGGACGCAGGTTCGAATCCCACCCGCAGTAAAATTATATTTTCCATCTTTTCACCAATAATTTCTTCTTTTAAGTAGCTGAGCATGTCAAGTGCTAAAACACAGATCAAAAGAAAACAAACAAAGAAGGAAGATGATGAAAGAATGAAGATGATGCTAAAATACAAATCAAAATATTAAAAAATTGCGCCATAAAATAATATGAATTTTAATTGCAAAAATTAAATACATTATAAGTACATTTAATGTGAATAATTAGATGTTTAGATATTTAAATGGTGTTTTAATGATATCAATATCATCGCCATCTATCGTGGCAAATGCAAACTATCTAGAGCGGAGCTACTGGGAGCTACGCCACAAGTTTCAGAGGCCGCCGCTAAGGAAAACATTAAGAGTATAATTTTACACCGCGTAAAGTTGTAGACTTATTAATTCACGCATATACATATATTTAGGTAAATAGAGGGTTTATGAATATGTCTATTAAAGTAAGGATATGTATATTTTGCTAGTAATACATTCTTCCTTTTACTCCCTGAAGAGTACCGTTATATCTTTGAAAATCATAGATATTGATTATAGCAAATAAATTCTACATGGATACCTGTTTGTCGAAAGCCATCTCATCGAAAAGCAATCACATAACACGTGCTGCAGTGCCCAAGGGTGTTCATCGGAATAGTTTTGCACATCACTAGATCATGCTCTTCATTCTTACTAATACTATAAATGCGAAAATGCGTTTGTTTATAAACTTTCCCGTCGTAATTATTTAACTGATCATCATGAATTTTACCAAATATTAGAAATTAAATTAATATTTTTGGTAAATAATTTAGATACAGGAACGTTAGTCATTGAAGTAAACTAAGCGTAGAATGCCTTCAGAAAGACACTATATTTTGACTATCAGAATATGCTTTCCGAATGTGGACCTTGAGTTAACGATTTCTATAATATTATTTAATGCTATTTACTTAGCCGCCATTGTCAATCAGTTAGGCAGATTGTTAATAATAACTAGAGACTAAATTCAGAGGAAAGAAATGTTAAGATAATGATTTTAGAAAAAAAATGTTCATTAGTCCTTTTTTCATACTATGTAGGTGGCATACACGCATACGATTCACCGGTACGATCACTAGCAAACCAGAGGTATGACTCTCACGTCACCATATCCCAGGATAGGGATAGTAGATGGAGAGGAAGGATAATAAGGAAACGATAGGAAGAAAGTATGGATGAAATATAATAAAAAATAAAGATGGTCGTGTGGGGCCGGCTTTAGAATTGTCCCACCCCTCTCTACCCATAAGAGCCGACTGAGGGAATGCCGGGGGAGTGGTTAGTAGCTCTCCCTCGAGTATTAACAATATCCACTGCGGTCGCCAACCCGCCTGCCAAACGGGATGATTACGGCATTATCCCCCATGACAGGACCGCTCGTTGTAGCGTTCTCTTGGGGAGGCCTATGTCCAGCAGTGGACGTTGAAAGGCTGATGAATGGATGGATGGAGGAAGTATGGAAGGATACTAAGGAAAGGACAGGCAGGATAATAAGGACAGTGAAGTAAGAATAATAAAGAAAGCAAGAATTCCTTCAATAATAAGGAAAGGATAGAAGGTGGGTTGGTATAGGCCTCTAACACTCTCACTCACCATACGAAACACAACATTAGGAGTTACCGTTGAATGCAAAGTGCTAAGGCATGAACTCGAAAATAAAAGTTACAAGTAGGGTTTGACCTGCATCTCCTGAAAAATCATCCCAGGTGCTTTGCCAATTCAGCCATTGTGACAATTTCTCGGGACTGTGATTTCAATAACGCATTTCTGCCTGCGTCTTCAGATACAAGTTGCAAGATTATGCTTGCGCGAACATCAGTCAGTTTTATTGTTTAACTACCTACATTACGAGTATTATCTTCATACTGTCCATATTATGTATTATTTAGTTAAGCTTTTAGATGTAGTGTAATTATAAGAGGAATGACACATCAAACACAAACCTGCCAAGGTTTTCATGATGTGTATACCATAAAATGTAATTTATAAGATATTAAATAAATAAAAAATAAAAAACCTTTTCGTGACTTTTATTTTCGATTTTACATTTTCGCACTTTAGACCAGTGCCGATAATTTTCGAATCCAGAAAAAATAATAGTAGGATGAAACCCGTTGGAAAAGTAAGAAAATATTACAAAAATAAAAGGAAAAATAATTTACGGGCGATTTGACGTCAATACGTAATATATGTTTCATGGATTTGATTTTTTTAAATTTATCAATGTAACATGGAAACTTACATTTTTTTAATAATTTAAGTGTAAATTTTAATAAATAGCTCAATATTTTACATAAGGATTAACAAAAAGTTATTTCGCTTTTTAGCATTTTCTGAGAAAATTTTCCATAGTAATGTATATTTTTTTTGGTCCATCAAAAAGTAGAGATTTCAACGTATAAAAAAATCAAATCAAGTCAAATGCTAAAAATATATATAAAAATATCTAAATATTTATAGGGTTTGCGTCATTATTAGGTAAAAATCTTAATTGTATAATTAAGTTTAGCTGGTCGGTATAATGTATGAAAATACTTCCGACAGATGGCGCAGGTGTCACCCAAAGACGTTAAGTATGATATGTTATCGAAATTAGCAGTCAGGAGCAATTGTCAGGATGGCTGAATTGGCAAAGCATCTGGACGGTATCCAGGAGATGCAGGTTCAAATCCTGCTCCTGACTGTTATTTTCGATTTCACATTTTTCACTTTGTGTTTAAGGTAAGTTTCCACCAAATTTCGCGAAAAAATATTATTTTTGTGGAAGTTAAAAGTAAAAAACCAAAATGTCGGTATTTTAGATTTTTTACATAAATTTTGAGGTTATGTGAAAACAGTGTTGATACAAAAGTTGTAGATCTTTATATTGCCTACAATTTTGCTATTTAACTTTTTTCGATAGAACTCTTAGTTTTGCCGGAAATCGTGATAAACCGATTTTTACCCTTAGAAGCTCACCCCCACCCCCTTCCCGACGTCAAATCGCCCGTAAATTATTTTTCCTTTTATTTTTGTTATATTTTCTTACTTTTCCAATGGGTTTCTTCCTACTATTATTTTTTTTCCTTTTTTACCATTTTCCAAGGCTTCGGCACTGGCCTACATAGTGTTTGTTCATTTAGATGACTAAGCATGTTAACTGCTTAAAAAATATGTAAAACACATGAAAATAGTGCCTACCGTTGTCTCGCACTGATCTTCTGTGAGAGGGTATTACTGTGATCGAACCGATCCATTCATGCTGAGATAAGCATGGCTCTACCACTACAATTCTGATAATATTAGCAATACTATACAGAACATATTATTTTGAAATAAAACTACGTTTACGGAATCTATCGCGTTTACTTGATTTTTATACTATCTGCTATAGCTGATATGATCAGCTTTGGACGCCTACCATCTAAGTCCACCCGTGATCATGAATGCTGTAAAGTATTCGAAACGTCGGGATAGTATAAAAATCAAGTAAACGCGATAGATTCCGTAAACGTAGTTTTATTTCAAAATGTGTAAAATTCGCGTAAATGTTAGAAAGTATAACATATTATTTGCGAAATGTGGAAAAAGAGAACTTTATTGCGAGCGGGATTCGAACCTGAGTCCCTTTCAATTCAGGGAAGTGTTATAGACCGCAAGCCACTGGCCAAAAAAAAATTGTTCTTTACAGTAGCTGAGCATGTCAAGTGCTAAAATACAGATCAAAATGATTAGCAATACTATCAAAAACTGGCCAGTGCAAGGCTTTTTTATAGCATATAGCAATAGGTTGTCTCTGCCTATCCTTCTGGGAACTAGGTGTGAATTAATGTGTGTATGTACGAGTATGTTTATCATCATCATCTCCCTAGACTTATCCCAAACCTTGTCGGGGTCGGCTTCCAATCATTTCGGGCTTAACTGGTCCACTAGTATTTTTTTATTCAAGACTGTGACAACCTGTAACAAATGCCAGGATATTATTTGACAGCCGGGACCCACTGCTTAACACGTCTTCCGAAGCATGGAGGAGTTCAGGGGTCCACAAATGGGTGTCAATTTTTGGTCACCCATCTGACTGCCAGCCGAGCTAAAATTTCTTAAACTTGCTGATCGTTCGAACTGCAGGTGCGCAACTAGGCTACGACTTAATCTAAATGAGTATGTATATATACTATGCAACATACTGGTAACCAAATGACGGCTAATTTGATCAAATAACTGCAATATCCTTACAAGTTTTGAATAAAAATGTCACATTAAAAGGCTTCCTTGGAATTTTTAGCTTTAGACTCGTACTTGGTAGCCCCCAACTGCACAATTCGTAGCACCATTCAAAGCGAATCACGTTGCGTCAATTCAATTAACAATGACCTCTACACTCTACGGGTACGTGACTACATACAATGGACGAGTCAAGCAAGCAAGTTAATATTGAATTAAAAAATCACATTTATTAATTTTAAAGACATATTCTAATATATAAAATTCTCGTGTCGCGGTGTTTGTGGTTAAACTCCTCCGAAATGGCTTAACCGATTCTCATGAAATTTTGTGTGCATCAATATACGCAGGTTCGATTCCCGCCTGTACTAAAATACTCTTTTTCCTTATTCACAAATTATAATTTGTACTTTTATTTGTTAATTATAAACTTTAATGTATTTGGCAAGATTTTTATTTTTATTTTGTCATGACAGAATAAAAAATATTATATTAAATTTTGTAATACTCCTAATTTTTCACCCCTCTACGATTAACCCCTATTTTTTATATGTTAATTATAAACTTTAATTTCTTTGGCAAGATTTTTATTCTTATTTTTTCATGACTTAGAATAAAAAAAAATATATTACTCTCAATTTTCCATCCCTCTACGAGCAACCCCTACTTTTCCATTGCGACTTTTTTATTTTTTTTTATTTTTAATAATATCCTTTAATTATGATTTTTTTCTCAATTCAATTTGATCTTCTGCCTTCACCGGTCGATAACTAATCAACTATCAATCAATCAGTTATCCCCGCGAGATATCTATCGTTGTCACCTCTAATCCAGCAAACATCACGGAGTAAGGATGAGAACGAAGCCGGTCTCCTGTCTTACTCACTATACGGTTTTTGACCATTTTTTTGGTTTTATTTGTGTATCGATCGTAGCAGTGACTGTTATACGTATTATTTTAATTTTTCTGTGCAACTCTCATGTTAATTTTACTTTATTATTAATTTCCAGTGCAATAATTATTTATTTGCAATTTATTAATAACTGATAAAGCCAGTTTTAACTATCAGTTAATTAAGTGATCTCATGTAAATAAACACGTGTTGTGAGCTCCTGTTACGCAACGGTGCAACAGGCGGACCATGACGCCATTTGACACCAATATATTGCATAGCAATCGGCGCCGACATGAGGTGCCGAATCAGCACAACGTGATACGACATCGCGCCACCTTTGTTTCGCAATCGCTTCCTTTGTGTAACTTTAGACCTAATAAAATTGTATAATGCATTCTTGGCTCATACTTCGACCATTTATCACCTATTTGTAATTTCTTATATTTTAATTAAATTTATATTAAGTAAATTGGTTTTTTTTGCATCCTCCGGCTCCAGTAAACGTAATTGGCGCAGTCGGTAGGATACTCGCGGGCCGGTTCGCGAGCGTAATTGCTAAAATTTAAATTAGGATAACGCGATTCGCGAGTCACCCGGGTGGCTTTCAAGCACCATCAACGAGTATCCAGAATCTACGGAAGCTGCAGCCAGAGGCGTATCTAGACTTCGATACCGCAGAGGGGACCAAAAATGTTCATGTAAGTACTCTAGAATAATTCTTGAGTTGCTATCCTTTTATTTTATCTGTCATTATTAACTTTCCAAGATTTTCCATCCCAGGCAATCACGGAAACCTAGGCTAGATAGACATTTAAGATCAGAGCTTTTAGATTCAGTTAGGAATCTTGCTTCTATAGAAGAAATTAGTTTAGATTGTAGTGTAGCAACCATGTCGAGATTAGATGAGGTATTTAAGGCCTTGCGCATGGTACCCGAATTTGACGGGAATACTAATGTGCTTACTAGATTTATAAAATTATGTGACCAACTAGTTTTAACATATGTGCAGCCAGGGGACGAATTTACAAACTTAGCTTTATTAAACGGCATCCTTAATAAGGTAACAGGGCCCGCCGCTAGATTAATTAATACCAACGGTATCCCTGAGAACTGGGCAGGCATTCGCAATGCTTTAGTTAATAATTTTTCTGACCAACGCGATGAGACCTCGCTTTACAACGACATGGCGCTTTTAACACAGGGATCCTCTACACCCCTGGAATTTTACGAAACATGCCAAAATTTATTCGGCACTATTATGACTTACGTAAGTTTACATGAGACGGTACCAACCACTATAGAGTCCAAACGTAGCCTGTACAAAAAATTAACATTACAATCATACTTACGGGGCCTTCACGACCCTCTTGGGTCTCGTATTAGATGCATGCGTCCGGAAACTATTGAAAAAGCCCTCGAATTTGTTCAGGAAGAAATTAATACCTTGTACTTACAACAGCGTAATGACCGCATGCCAGATAGGAAACCACATTTCAACTCATTTAAATTCAATAGCCCTACTACTCAGTTTGTACCTATGTCTAAGCCTTTTAATTTTAATATGCCTGGTCCCTCACGACCGAGTCCCATGATGGTACCTCAACGCCCTCCAGCTCCATGGAGACCTAATACATATCAGCCACAACATACTCAAGGAACACGTACACAGCAAATGTTCAGTGCGCGACCACAGAATTACGATCCCCACAATAATTCATTTAGGTTTCAACCTCCTAAAGGGCCAAACCAGAATAACACACCAAAACCAATGAGCGGCGTTTCACATTTTGTACAGAGACCGATGCCACTTCGTGGACACGATTGGTCTAGGCAGGGAAACCCGCCTCCATCTAGTTACTTTAAATCACGAGAGATGAATTTTAATGAGTGCTACGACTATACTTACCAATACCAACCTTACGATAACTCTGAAAATTATAATTACCAATATGATTATAACGAATATCCCGAGTCTAGTTATTACTACGACATGTCAATGTCCCAACCACCAGTACCTTACCCAGACGCATATCTCGCACAGCAAATAGAGTCACCCGTTGCTGAAGCTACCACCTGTAATGATGAAAATTTTCAGAAGGATTCCGGTATAAAAGAACTAAAATAGAAGTTAACTTACAGACACAGCGTTACTTACCTTATATACAGATCTCGAACCCACCATTGAAATTACTCATTGATACAGGAGCGAATCAATCATTTATTAACCCTGAAACTGTAAAGAAGTATTATTCACACTTACCTTTAAATTACGATCCATTCGAAGTTACAAATGTGCATGCTACTAGCCGTAATGATTATTCTATTAACTTACCGTGTTTTCAGGAGTTCAACGATCAAGATTATTTAACATTTTTCATTTATAATTTCCATGATTTTTTTGATGGCTTGATTGGCTTAGATTTGTTAAACAAATGGGATTCAAACATAGATCTTAAAAATAATAAGTTAATTACAAAACATGCAGTTAATCCTTTGGTTATGTATAATTCACGCAATTGCAATTTATATGAAGATATAATACCTGCGAACTCCTCCAAATTAATACGAGTTCCAGTTGACATTGCTAACGGCGATGCTTTAATTCCCCCGCAAATTATCTCAAACTGTAACATAAATGAATGTATTACTAATATTAAGAACAGCCGTGGTTACTTAGAGGTCTTTAATACAACATCAAACGATATAATCTTTTCTATGAACGAACCAGTTAAAGCACAAATATTTAATATTGAATATACAAGAACTGATCATTCGCAATCATCACGCGCTAAAGAAGTTTTATCTCGTTTACGCACCGACCACTTAAATGAGGAAGAGAAGGTTAACTTAACATCCTTAGTATCACAATATGCCGACGTATTTTACATAGAAGGCGAATCACTTACCTTTACTAATCAGATAAAACACCATATACGCACCACAGACGAAATACCTGTATACACTAAAACTTACCGATACCCATTTATACACCGCCAAGAAGTTCGTAATCAAATTTCTAAGATGTTAGAGCAGGGTATTATCCGCCCTTCAGAATCCGCATGGAGCTCACCTATTTGGGTGGTTCCTAAGAAAGCTGACGCGTCCGGTAAAGTAAAATGGCGAATAGTTGTAGATTTTAGGAAGCTTAACGAGAAAACCATAGACGATAAGTACCCCATACCCAACATAACTGATGTATTAGATAAATTAGGTAAATGTAACTATTTCACAACCCTTGATTTGGCTAGCGGCTTTTATCAGGTCGAAATGAACCCTAGTGACATTCCGAAAACAGCATTTAACGTAGAACATGGCCACTTTGAGTTCCTTCGCATGCCGATGGGACTTAAAAATTCTCCATCTACATTTCAGAGAGTGATGGATAATGTCCTGAGAGGCCTTCAAAATTCAATATGCCTCGTATATCTTGATGACATTATAGTTTTTAGTACATCTTTGCAGGAACATATTATTAACCTTGAAAAAGTATTTAAAAGACTTAGAGAATCCAATTTTAAGATACAAATGGATAAATCGGAATTCTTAAAACTTGAGACTGCTTACCTTGGCCATATTATCAGTAAAGATGGTGTTAAACCGAACCCTGAGAAAATCGCAGCCATACAAAAATTCCCGATTCCCAAAACAACCACAGAGATAAAACGATTTTTAGGACTATTAGGCTACTACCGTAAATTTATTCCAGATTTTGCAAAAATTACCAAACCAATGACACAATGCCTAAAGAAAGGTTCTAAGATAGACTGTAATGAAGTTAATTATGTAAATTGTTTCGAGAAATGTAAAACTTTATTAACTAACGATCCCATATTGCAATATCCAAATTTTGATAAAGAGTTCTTACTCACTACCGACGCATCTAACTTAGCCATAGGAGCGGTTCTCTCACAAGGTCCAATTGGCTCGGATAAACCCATAGCTTACGCTTCACGTACGTTGAATACCAGCGAAATAAACTATAGCACAATTGAGAAAGAACTCCTAGCCATAGTTTGGGCTACAAAGTATTTCAGGCCATACCTCTTTGGGCGAACCTTCAAAATTATTACTGATCACAAACCACTTCAATGGATCATGAATTTGAAAGAGCCGAACTCTAGATTAACTCGTTGGAGGCTTAAACTAAGTGAATACAATTATACAGTAATTTATAAACAAGGCAAAAGTAACACAAATGCTGATGCCTTATCGCGCATAGAAATTAATAATGAAGAAACTAGTTCCATAGCAGTAAATGTATCCGAAAACCCACACTCTTCACCAAACTCAACCACACTTACAGTTCATACCAGCGCTGAGAATCCCATACTAGAAATTCCAATATCAGATGAACCTCTTAACAAATTTCACCGCCAAATATGTTTCGTTGTTGTAGGAGACATTAAGAAACGCCCAGTCGTTTCTAAGCCATTTGAGACTCATACGAAAACAGTTATACAACTATCAGAATCAAATCTCGAAGATGATGTTGTCAATGCAGTTAAAGAATATATAAATCCTAAGGTTAAAACAGGTTTAATCATCCATCCTCCTTTGCTCATGTACAAAATAATACCCATTATTCAAAATAAATTTAAAAGTTCTGCCTTGAATTTAGTCTTAACGAAAAAGGAAGTAGAGAACATTAAGGAATATTTAAGACAGCAAGATATCATAAGAAATTACCATGAAGGTAAAACAAACCATCGTGGTATCAATGAATGTTTTCTCGCGTTAAATTACCGATTTTATTGGCCTCGAATGAAAGATGATATTACCAAATATATTAACGAATGTAGTATTTGCGGTCAGGCAAAGTACGACCGTAACCCCATTAGACAAAAGTTTTCTATAGTTCCACCTGCCACCAAACCCTTCGAAATTGTACATCTTGATCTTTTTACAGCGCAGAATGAAAAATTCCTTACCTTAGTTGATGCCTTCTCTAAATATGCTCAAGCATATCATCTCCGAGATGGTACAGCTTTAAGTGTCGTTCAAGCTCTTTTAACGTTTTGCACCCATCATGGCGTCCCGTTTACCATTGTTACAGACCAAGGCCCTGAGTTCACTAATGCACTATTTTCTGAGTTCCTAGGACTTCATAAAATTCAGCACCACAAAATACTAGCACACTCCCCTAATGACAATGGCATAGTCGAACGTTACCACTCCACTATTCTGGAACATCTAAGAATTCTGAAACTCGAAAAGCGTAACGAATCAGTCATAAATCTCATGCCCTATGCAGTTTTAGGTTATAATAATTCTATACATAGTTTTACAAAATGCAGACCCATTGATTTAATCACAGGTCATTTTGACCCTCGCGACACTTTAGACATTAGTTTGTCTGAGCATTTGCTACAACAATACCTGCAAGATCATAAGAAAAGAATAACCCAAGTTTACGATTTAATTAATGAAACCTCCTTGCATGACCGAACTGAGCTAACTGAAAATAGAAATAAAGATCGTGAACCTGAAAAGCAATATGCCCCAGACCAACAAGTGTTTATTCGTAACCCCCTTGCTAGCAGACAGAAACTGGCTCCTCGCTACACTCAGGATACTGTGTTAGCAGACCTCCCCATACACATCTACACCAAAAAGAAACGCGGCCCTGTCGCTAAATCACGTCTTAAAAGAACACCTAACACCGGTACATTGTTACAGGACACTACTGCGACTGACGCTCCTGGTCCATCTGATTCAGGCCGAGGACATATCACTTGACTCCCTTGAAAACGGACCGGGCTTACTACCTTTTAAACTGGGACCAGCAAAAGTAATATCCCACTACCATTCTTTTCTTCTCTTTATAAATATTGAAGATATTCAATCTAAAGTAGATTTAGTAAAAATGCAATTTAATAATTTTAGTCCTTTTAATAATAAAACATCATCACTTTTTGAACCCCATTTTAATTATCTCAGTAATAAATTAGATAAGATTTCATTGCAACTAGAAAGTTTTGAACCAAGTCGCAATAAACGTGGTCTCATAGATGGATTGGGTTCTATTATCAAAAGTATTTCAGGAAATTTAGATTATACAGATGCTATTAAATATAATAATGCCATCCAAGTTCTACAAGGGAATGAAGATAAATTGCAATCAGAATTTCTAAATCATATAAGCTTAACAAAAAATTGGATGTTTGAATACTCTAACATACTAAATAATATAAGTTTAAATCAAAAGCTTATTGCTGATAAAATAAAATCCCTAATAAACGAAGACAATGTCAGAAATGCTGACTTAGTCAGCTATGCTCATCTAGCCCAGTATCTACTTATCTTAAATGATAATGTTGAGACTTTATCTGATGAATTATATAGAATAGAACTTATGTTAGCTTTTATACGTGCGTCAAGCACAATGCATTCTATGGTTAGTTTAGTTAATCTTAGAAGTATGTTAAGCAAATTAAGGTTACTATACTCTAAAGATGAAATAATCGATATTGATCTTAGAGAGTATTATAATATTTTTAAACTAGGTTCATACTATAGTAATAAAAATATAGTTATAGTGATAAAGTTTCCGATTGCATTACCTAGAACCTACACCTTATATAAACTTTCCATAGTACCTAATAAATACAGCCTAGCCCTCTTGCCTACCTCACCTTACATAGCAATTCAGGGATCATATTCTGTGTACATAGAGACAGAATGTCCGAAGGTCAATGCCTGGTACCTCTGCGAAGAAAAGGTTAACTATAAAATTCAAGATAAGCCAGATTGTACCCACGATTTAATCACGCAACAGAATACCAGCTCCTGCATTCTTACACCCGTCAGCCTGGAAAAAGAAGCAGTAGAACAATTAGATGAGAAATATTATACTCTCAGCTTCCCAACACCAACAAAAATCCAGTTATCCTGCGGTCAAGAACAATATAAGACAGTCCAAGGCAGTTATCTAGCCACAATACCTCAAAGTTGTTTTATTAAGACTCCAGAATTCACAATAGCCAACACTAACAACCGGATCAAAGGACATATAGTTAAGATAATACAATCACCTCTAACCGACATCGATACACCGAAGAAGGGAGAATCACTAGTAAAATTAAATTCCATCAATCTCGAAAATTTATACAGCAGCCATCAGAAGATATCCGTACAGCCTCCAGCACAACTCACCCACGCTAACGTCGAGAGTATCTACCACACTACCATACCTATATATCTCATACTATTAGGTGCGGGTGCACTAGCAATTACATTAATATGCCGACGATATTATAACAGAAAGGAGCATAAGAATGATAACCATACGCAACCAGAAATTGATCAGGAAATGTACGCCCAAATTGAGACCAGAAGAAACTTTCGACAGGACGAAGTTAAAATTAACCCCAATCAATTAGCAGCAACATTGTCTACTTCGTTCAACAAATAGTTGCTGTTCTTCGGGGGGAGGTGTTACGCAACGGTGCAACAGGCGGACCATGACGCCATTTGACACCAATATATTGCATAGCAATCGGCGCCGACATGAGGTGCCGAATCAGCACAACGTGATACGACATCGCGCCACCTTTGTTTCGCAATCGCTTCCTTTGTGTAACTTTAGACCTAATAAAATTGTATAATGCATTCTTGGCTCATACTTCGACCATTTATCACCTATTTGTAATTTCTTATATTTTAATTAAATTTATATTAAGTAAATTGGTTTTTTTTGCATCCTCCGGCTCCAGTAAACGTAATTCTCCCGCCAACAACGGCCATTACCGTAACTGTACAAAAATATATTATATTTTACTAAACATTTTTAGGAAATAGTTTTAAATCAAAACGAAAACGTGTACGTGTTTAATAAATATACCTGTACATTAAACACAAAGTGAAAAATGTGAAATCGAAAATAACAGTCACGAGCAGTTATTTTCGATTTCACATTTTTCACTTTGTGTTTAATGTATAGTGCTAAGCATGTCAAATGCTAAAAATATATATAAAAAAATCTAACTAAATATACCTGTTTTATTATTGTGAAAAGTAAGTCAAATAATAAGCAAACGAATACAATTTTAATTCACTGTTTTTCACCAATACACTGATAGAAGGATTTATTAATTATTAATAATTTTATTTATTTGAAGACAATTTTAATAAATATTTTGTAACATTCAATAAAAAATTATTTGGTAATAAAGTACATCCTAAATAAAGCATACTTTCATTGTCGACAACGCTTTCGATTATAAGTAAATGCCCGCACACTTATAGTAGATAGTTATTTTGATGAACTAAAAAAATGTTTCCTAGAAATAATATATACATGGCAAAACAACGTTTGCCGGGTCAGCTAGTATAATGATAGAAGTGTGCCGTTGGGCGCGCATCACGGAAAAACTACTGAATAGATTTAAACTGCGATATTCTCATCTTCTATACTATTATAAAACTGTAACAGAGCTGTATCTGTACATTCAAGATATTTGAGAAAATTGACTGTAATAGGCTATATAGGCGTGTCTTTTTTTTATAATTTTTATGTTTGTCTGTTTATCTGTTTGTTTGTTCGTGCATCTCGCAAAAACTACTGGACGGATTTGGTTGCAACTTTTTTTATTTGAAAGGCATTGATTAGACTGAAAATCTGGTATATATTTTATCCCGCTACTACATCAGAAACTTGAGATATAACCGAAAAACTAGCTTTTGGCTGCGGCCAAGCCGCGGGCAAAGACTAGTTTAATATAAAGTTATTAAAGTTAAGAAACAACGATTTTATTAGTACTACGTGTTCAATGATATGTGTGTGTTGTTTTGCTGCAGAGATGTGGGGAAGAGAAGAAGTCTCTTATATTATCTGTCTCTTAGATATGGTCTCTTACTCTGCCTCATGAGATTAATATAATAAACAACGTAGATAATATCAGAGTAATAGTCCTATAATAAATTTGTTTAAAATTTATTGAGATTTGAAATTGCACTGCACCTCCACTGCTCGTTAAATCGAAGGTACTTACCGGACATTCGGCTGCATCAAGGAGGCACTCCGGTACCATGGAGTGCCCCTCTACCTAAGGCGCCTGGTAGCAGACTACCTCGACGGCCGCAGCGTCCTCTTCGTGGACCGGGAAGGGGACGTTGTAAGGAGGGCTATGTCGTGCGGCGTCCCGCAGGGTTCGGTTCTTGGGCCGCTCCTGTGGGACATCGGCTACGACTGGGTCCGCCGTGGCCGGCTCCCCCCCTGGCTGGGCGATACGCTCGTCACAGCCCAGGGCAGGACCCTCGAGGAGGCGGCAACGCTGGCCACCTCAGATACCGCGGAGGTGGTCAGGCGGATCGAGGCGCTGGGGCTTAGGGTGGCCCTTGAAAAGTCGGAGGCCCTACTCTTCCATGGACACCGACGGGGCCCACCTGCCAGCGCCTCGATCCAGGCCCACATCAAATATCTGGGCCTGGTATTGGATGGACGGTGGCACTTTGACGAGCACTTCCGCCGTCTTGCTCCTATGCCGCGTTGCGCCGTAATGCTCGCCAACACGGCGTCCGCCCTCTGGCGACTGATACCGAATTTGGGCGGACCGAGTCTTGCGTGTCGACGACTCTACGCGGGGGTAGTACGGTCGATGGCACTGTACGGCGCGCCCGTGTGGGCGGAGTCCCTGGCCGCTCGCAATAGGGCCCTTCTGTGGCGTCCACAGAGGGTCGTAGCGGTCAGGGCAATACGCGGGCACCGCACGGTCTCGACCGATGCAGCCTGCGCGTTGGCCGGAACCCTCCCGTGGGATCTGGAGGCGAAGGTGCTCGCCGACGTCTATCGGCGGGCGTCGATGGCGCGGGCGGGGGGCAGCCGCCTCTCGCCGAGCGCAATGTCATCGTGGCGGGAAGATGACCGCCGCGCCACCGTCCTAAAGTGGAAGTCTCGGCTGGAGACGCCCTGGGCCGGTCTCTGGACCGTGGGGGCGCTCCAGCCGATCTTGGAAGAATGGGCAGGGCGGCAGCACGGGGTCCTCACCTTCCGGTTGGTGCAGGTTTTGTCGGGGCATGGTTGCTTCGGCAAATACCTGCACATGATCGCTAGGAGGGAGACGACCCCAGGCTGTCACCACTGTGGCTGCGACGAGGACTCGGCGCAGCACACGCTCGAGTCGTGCCCGGCCTGTGATGTGCAGCGCCGGGAACTCGTTGCAGTCATAGGCGTGGACCTGTCGCTGCCGGCCGTTGCGCGAGCGATGGTTGGCAGTGACAGAGCCTGGACCGCGGTCGCCACCTTCTGCGAGGCTGTCATCTCGCGGAAGGAGGTGGCGGAGAGGGCCCGTGAGGAATCCTCCTTCGCGGACCCGATTCGCCGCCGGCGCGTGGGGCGGCGTGCGCGCGCTTACCTGCACCTGTTGCCGCCCTAGCCGAGGCTGCGGACGATGGGGTCGGGGAGTACCCTGCCGTCCGCGGAAGCCTACCGCGAAGGTGCGACGCCCAAGTGCACGAGGCGTCGCTCAAGAGGGGGTGCCTGAAGGGGCTGCCGCCTGCGGATCGCGGTCGTAACGACGCGGTACCCGTGATCCGCCGTAGCAAGGGCGGGTGGAGGCGCACGGTGGGTTTTTAGTGGGTGAGAGCCCCACACTACCCCGTTGTCTCCCCGGGCAGCGGGGTGTGCGGTAGGACATTTTTGCCCACCTAAAATAAAAAATAAAAGGTACTTACCGGACACGGAAGCTTCGGAAGTACTTGCATCGTATTGTCAGAGAAGGACGCCCCGTTATTAGGAGTGGAAGGGGCCTCTGTGGTTTTAGTAGGTGTTCCGGACGCAACTAAGATCCGAGTGCCTGGTGAATCCTACATATCCTCCGGTTCTCTTTGGATGCGTAAAAAATGCATTTCCACAGCGATAGGAAAAAAACCATGAAATGTCAATCACATTATTAAGTGGCCAATTAGGTATTATGACCTTTTTGGGATTATATCTACTGCCTTGGTGGTGAGCGGTAGTGTATGCGACTGCTAATCATGAGGTCATCGGGTTCGATCCTCGGGTCGGGCAATGTTACTGAGCTTTTTCCTAAAAAGAAAAAATTTCAGTAGCAGCCCGGAGTTTGGAAATGTGCCCGGTAGACGTCAATAGGCTCGTCCCCTATTACGTGGGACTTAAGCATAGCTGGCGAATCGTGGGTGTGTAATACACCTCTGCCTACCCCTTCGGGGAATACAGGCGTGATGCTATGCTATATCTATCTGACTAGATATATCTACACAAATGACAAACATTTTATATGGAACGAAATCAGGATCACAAAATTCACACTGTGAAGTAACTACATACAGTCATGCATCATCAATCAGAGTCATGGTGTTAACACCCATGTAGATCTTTATTGAAAATCATTTTACTCTGTTCCCCAACAATAATACAAACAAAACTCTACCTTATTTTAATAGCGATAAGATTTCATTTTCAGAATATTTGGAAGATATTTAAGGTTAAGCCAATCTGATGATTTATGGATTTAAATTCATAAAATACACATTCAGTCAAGAAAGTATTTGGAATGGATGATTTGTTTATGGTACCAAATTCAAATTTTTTTTTTTTTGTTGTTAAATTGGCATTGGCACAGCTGTTATCCATGGCGCGGAGTTTGAGTTGCATTTGTTATTTATATTAAATACAGTGCTGTTTTTAGTTATATCATATCTACCAATTAATTGGTCATGAACACATCTTACTTACAAACCCAAAAATAATTCAAAAATAATACCTAATCTTATTAGATTATATTCTATTGCTCGACGATACAATTCACAAATTACTCAGTTTTCACTTCTATCGGAGCGTTCGGTGACGATGAACGAGTTCCATGATTTTTGTTCACCCAAAATGTAAGTACCTACTCAACGCGCCTAATGAAGATCGGAGCGTTCGATGACGATGACGCGAGTTCCATGATTTTTGTTCGCCCAAAAAGTACCTAACGCGCCTAAAGAAAGCTTTCACTTCGAAAATTGCACACAGACAACGTCGCAGGTAACAGCTTGTAATGAAATAAAAAAAATTCATTTTTCATTCACAAAATTGTTAAGCATCTATTAAATATACGACAAAGACTTTTCACCTGTATCTTTACTTAGCTGCCAAAACAACATGCGACAGTCTCATTTATAATCATTTAGAACTGATGGCTCAAGATACATTAGTCATGGGTAGGTAATCAACAGTTTGGTCCATCAATCACTTGGAGTAACAATATCGACTGTTGATCACTACGATCAAATTGGATGCTTTGTTCAAACACCGTTATTGTTTGTGATGTGTTACAGGCTCATCCATTCTGTAAAACAATGAGGTTTTATAATCGAGATTCACTGCCAGAATCAATGTTAGATCAGTGCCGGCCACTGGAACCATATTACAATCCTTCAGTGGTTCCTGTAAATTATCCAAAACGTCGAAAGTATTTTATTATAAATGGGATGTGGCTATTTTTAGTTTAAAACTCTACGTAATATTGTCTCACTTCGTTGTTATTACTTTTTTCAATTCCGCAACACCCACGCAACATTTCTGTATTTACAAACTAAATTAAATGCAATAAATTACGGAATAAGTATTTATAATACGCCTCGCAAGTATGGAATCCTCAATATAATGTATATATTTATAGGGTTGAGTCCACCCAAAACGAGTTTTTCAAGGTATCTAGAATTTAAAACCTTAGCTACTGATAATAATTACGCTGCCCGCTGCAGAAGATATATTTACCCTTACAGATTCGTAGAGCCATAGAGCAGATGTGACTTTCCTCAATAATATAGCTAACAGTCGCATTGACTTGCTCCACAATATTTTTTGAGAAACCTAACCTAATTGGCTGCCTTATTGTGATGTGACTCCATCGTTACACTACAGTTTTTAGAAGAAGGTGGGTTAATAACTACGGGCGCTAAACTGTAGCGTAGATAATGGTGAAGCCGTCACATCAGAATTATTAAGATTAAGGGAAAACCAAGAACCTGTCTAAATAGATTAAGAGAGAAAGAAAAAGACACTAATATGTACAACTTTTAATAAGTTTATACAATGTTTTTTTATAAAAATAAAATATAAGTAATACAATATCTTAAGAGTCCATAAGAATTCATTCCAGAATAGAGTTCAGTTGAAGTTAAGCGAGAGAGCGTAAAATGATCCTGTATGGTAACTTATAATATTTTTTTCTGTTACCTAATTTATATGGTGCACTATTCACAGTTGCACTTCACCAGTAACTGGATGATATGTGTTTAGTAAGATTGAACGTCTTCAAACTCACTAGTGGTTTCTGATAAGACAATACAACGTAATACCCAGGTATTTAGCTCTAAGCTTCAGAATTCTCAGTTTCTTAACAGTATAAGAATCCGGAATGAATCAGCGTCTTTACTATCCCAAGACAATCCAATGATCCTCTACACATGTTCTCGGGACTTGACTTTCGAGATTCAAAAGATTTCAAATTTTTAAATAAATATTTTCTGTATTTTTCGCTCATCGCTAATGCTTTTTTTCATCCATGAAACTAAAGCCTAATCATGTAGTTTTGCTTAAGTCGACATAAATAATAACTGCCTCGGTGGTGTAGCTGTAGTGTATGCAACTGCTAAACACGAGGTCTTGGGTTTGATGCCCGGGTCGGGCAATGTTATTGAGCTTTTTCCTAAAAAGTAAAATTCTCAGTAGCAGCCCGGAGTTTGGAAATGTGCCCGGTAGACGTCAATAGGCTCGCCCCCTATTACGTAAGACTTAAATATAGCTGGCGAGTCATGGGTGTGTAATACACCTCTGCCTACCCCTTCGGGGAATACAGGCGTGATGCTATGTGTTTGTTTGACATAAATTATTTATATGCGGAACTAGTAAGGCTTACTTTGTAACCACTATATTTTAAGCATATAATATTTTTAAAAGCTGTTTTTTTCCTATAAATAAATACAATAATAACTATAAGTTATATAGATATCGGTAACCGTCCTCTTTAGAAATACTATGTAAATAAAATAAATATTCACGGACAATTTCAAACAACGTCCTCTGGTCCTAAACTAAGCTTAACGCTTTTGCTATGGGTACCAGATTACGGATATAATACATATACTACTTTTTTTTGTAAATACATACATATAATGTGCCGTGTGGGGCCGGCTTTCGAATTGTCCCACCCCTCTCCACCCATGGGAGTCGTAGGAGCCGACTGAAGGAATAACGGGGGAGTGGGCAGCAGCACTCCCTCGAGTATTAACAACATCCACTGCGATCGCCAACCCGCCTGCCAAGCGTGGCGATTACGGCACTATCCCCCATATGAGCGAAACACATGTTATGGCGTTCTCTTGGGGAGGCCTATGTCCAGCAGTGGACTTCGAAAGGCTGATGGATAAATAGATAGAAAACACCCAGACGCAGTAGAAATATCTGTGTTTATCACACAAATAATTGTCCTGAGTGGGAATCGAATCCACGACACGTGCACGGAAGCCGGTTACACTACCGACTACGCCACGAAGCCCGTCAATGAAGTGATTCTAAACTTTAAGTATGGGACCAAAATTTAGTGACCACGTTAGTTACAACAGCAATTAATCACGCTGTAGACCAACAACTAACACCTCAAGCAAGAACAATTAAGGAGCAAGACTGCACAATAAACGAACAATCAACTTAAGTTCATTTAAGCTCTAACAGTCACCAACTTTGATATAACTCGGTCTAACTTTAGTGCACTTCCTTGTTTTATTACTCAAACACTTCTCACTCAAATATTTGTCTGTATACAATACAGGTATAGATGAATAACTGCCTCAGTAGTCTACTGGGTGATATTCGAACACAGTGATAGCCTAGCAATACGACCTAGTACTGCAAAGACAGTGGTATCGAGTTTGATCCGCAGTCCAAGGTTCACACCTCGTACGGCACAAACTTCTGACTTTTCGAAATTATGTGTGTATTTATTTACAATTTATCACTGCTCGATGAAACCTGCTTGTCTGAGAGATTTTCTCGGCAGCTTGTGAAGTCTGCCAACAAGCCATTAGAAGATACCCACACCCAATAATGAGACAAAAAAGTGTTATAAAAAAAAGCTACTGAATACGTGAGACTACTGTTCATTAATACAAATCGTGGGACGGGCCTTCAAAACTTACTAAGTATTTTCTTTAAAAAAACTTTCAATTACAGTTCGTAGATAGAAAGTTTGCAGTGTATTAATTATGTGCTTCGGAATGCACGTAAATCCTTTTGTCCTTAATCTGATCTCTCTTCCGTCGTGTTGGAATGTCATCCCAAAGAGAGTGAGGGAATCCAAACAGAGACTTGTGTTATTGGCTAGTCCATTAACAATGGGTGCCGTAGGTGAAATCGACTTAGAGATCATTCATCATGATCGTTGAATAACCAAGGGTCTGACTGTATAAAGACAAGCAACAGAAATTTATGATTTATAACACAGTTAGTCTAATAAATAATAATATTGAACACAGCCAAATACAGAGTTATAAATTATAATATAATCCAAGAAGAGAGTTATTGAGCATAATAAAGTCAAATATTGAGTTATCCGAATATTCGAATTTATACAAGTATTTAGTTCCAAATTATAAATTCTGATGAAGAAAAATATCGTAAGATAATTAAACAGAAAGTGAAAAATGTGAAATAGAAAATAACAGTCACGAGCAGGATTCGAACCTGCATCTCCTGGATACCATCCAGATGCTTTGCCAATTCAGCCATCGTGACAATTGCTCCTGACTGCTAATTTCGATAACACATTCATAATTAACGTCATTGGGTGACGCCTAGCATGTCAAATGCTAAAAATATATATAAAAATATCTAAATATCGTAAGATAATTTTAAACTCATACACAGGTCGTTGTAGCCAACTCATGTGCTCGTAAATCATCTATCTAGACCACGCCGTGCTTGACATCTCTGCCTGTTGAGTATACATATAGTCGTACGTATATTAGATATAAGTATTATTAAACTGCACTATAATAAGTATGAAATACTAATTAATTACTTAAACATTACAATTGGCCTACTTCTTAGTGAAGGTCAGTTTGCTAACAAAGGTTCAAGGAAAGAAGATTTGACCGCGTGACCTTTTAATCTACTGATCATATATATTATGTTTGTAAATAGTACTGTGTTAAGAAGAGTATAAACTCTTATAACCTTAATCTTTGTTCTAAAATGATTTTATCATTAAAAATAGGTGTGATAAAGATTGGCAACCAAAATAATAATAGAAAAAAGGAGAAAACATAGTATGGAAGACATGAATGGTCCATGTGGGGACGGACTAAGAATACAAGTGTCACCACTCCATTCTTTCCCAAGTGTGTCGTACGGCTACTAAGGGAAGTAAGCAATTATCACCCATTGCATTACTGGTGGTAGGGCTGGGTACCAAGTGGGAGTACTCACTTGCTATCGAGCCCAAACGGGTTTGTACCACCATCTCCCGTGTGACTGGCCATGAAGCACATTAGTGTGTTTTGGTTGTAGCAGGAGATAGACGTTTATTCTTTCATTTCATTAAACACAAAGTGAAAAATGTGAAATTGAAAATAACAGTCAGGAGCAGGATTTGAACCTGCATCTTCTGGATACCGTCCAGATGCTTTACCAATTCAGCCATCCTGACGATTGCTCCTGACTGCTAATTTCGATAACACATCATACTTAACGTCTTTGGGTGACGCCGTTATTTTCGATTTCACATTTTTCACTTTGTGTTTAATGTATAGTACTAAGCATGTCAAATGCTAAAAATATATATAAAAATATCTAAATCTTTCATTTCATATTGGTGAAATGAAATGGTGAGCAGCGGCTTGACAATACTCTCAGTATAGTTGAGTACATGAGCGACGGTTACCATTTACCATCAGGTGGGCCGTGGATCGTCTGCCACCATACGCAATAAAAAAAATCACAATGGTGGTCTATAATTTGATAAATTCTCTTGTCAGTGTCTTTTCAAGAGAAATTTATCGGCATGCTAGGGGGGTTGCTGACATAAATAAACAACATGGAACATATACACATACACACAGATAATATAAAAGTAAAGGGGTAGTTTGAAAAACCAAAACACGCACTTACTCCTCATTAAAATTATAAAATAATTAAATTAAAATTACACACAACCAAACACTATTATATTAAACAATAATGATTGTAAAAAAAGCGTGGGTGTGCCATTAAATATTATAAATAGGTCATTGGTAGCTGTTTACAAAATTTATTATGATTATTAACATATTACGAGTGTAGTAACACGGACAAGCACCCCATGCTTTTTTGCAATCGTAATTATTTATTGTAGTTATATTTTTTGCGTTTTATTTCATTTGCGTGTTTTTAAATTACAATTTACTTGCTTCTTTTTTTAGTCTCAAAACTTATGTAAAAAAAGAAATAGGGCAACTACTTCTTTTTTTACGATAGTACCACTGAAGTGTGCGGTTATCTAAATTTATTGTGGTGCCAGTACGGGCGGAGAGGCAACACAGGGTGGGTTTATTTAGTGAGCGAGGGTCCCACACTACCCTGCCTGTTACCCTTTTTTTTTTTTTTTTTGTTTAGGCGGGAAAAAATGTACCTAACCGCACACCCCGTTGTTCGGGGCAACAAACAGGGTAGTGTGGGGCCCTCACCCACTAAATAAACCCGCCGTGTGCCGTCTCTCCGCCTTTATTGGCGGACCACTGGAACTATGTTACATTCCTTCGGTGGTCCGCCGGCGGCTTACCCTTTCGGGTACCCGCTACTGAGCGACGCACCCGCACACAGTGCGTCGCACCTTCGCGGGAGGCCTTGCGGGTGGCGGACGTTCCCCGGTCCATCCACCCGCAGCCTCAGCTAGGGCGGCATTAGGCGCAAATACTCACGCCTGCGCCGCCCCAGTCGCTGGCGGCGGTTCGGGTCTGCGGAAGGATCAGCCTCCCTGGCCCTCTCCGCCGCTTCCTTCCGCATGATGACCTCGTCGCAGAAGGCAGCGACCGCGGCCCAATTCCTGTCGCTGCCAAGCATCGCTCTAACGACGCTCGGCAGCGAGAGGTCCCCCCTATTGCCGCGACGAGTTCACGGTGCTGCCCGCCCCAAGCCGGGCATGACTCGAGCGTGTGCTGCGCCGTGTCCTCGTCGCAGCCGCAATGGTGACAGCCCGGAGTCGCTTCCCTCCTTGCGACTATGTGCAAATATCTGCCAAAGCAACCGTGCCCCGACAGCACCTGCACCAGTCGGAAGGTAAGGACTCCGTGCCGTCGCCCCGCCCACTCCTCCAGCACAGGCTGGAGTGCCCCTACGGTCCAGACACCGGCTCGGGGCGCTTCCAGCCGTGTCCTCCATCTGGCCATGGCAGCTCGGCGGGCATCGCCCTGCCACCTGGCCACCTCCCTGGGTGAAGGACGACCTCCCACCTCTCGCTCTTGCGATGCCCGCCGATACACTTCGGCGAGCACCTCCGCCTCCAAGTCCCACGGGGGGGTTCCGGCCAGCACGCAGGCTGCTTCCGTCGACACCGTGCGGTATCCGCGTATGAGCCTGGACGCGACGACTCTTTGTGGTCTCCACAGAAGAGCCCTGTTCGGCGCGTCCAGGCACCCCGCCCGCACACCCTGCCTGTTACCCTGACCGACGAGGTGTGCGGTTAGATACATTTTTTCCCATCTTAATAAAAAAAGAAGGTGTGACGATAGTACTGGTTTGTAATAAGAAAGAACAAAAAAAAACGGACAAACTTTTTAAATTATTGTATTTTCATCGGTCCTTGTTGGTTTAAATTGAAACTTTGCACTAGTGTGCACAAAACCAACGTTTTGAAATGGGTTGAAACCACGTTCGAAAATTCCGTTGCAAATATAGATAGATACAGGTGAAGCTAATAAAAGCGTGTTATTTTTTTTATACAACATGCGTGATAAAGGGATAGGAGGTGGAAAGGAAGGATAATAAGGAGAGGATAGCAAGGATAATAAGGAGAGGATAGCAAGGATAATAAGTAGACGATAGGGAGGATATTGTGTTAAAAATTATGATATGAACTCTTGGAGAATTGGGTGTTTCGAAAATGCTTAAGAAGTGAGCGCAGACTTTAAGCGAATTGTATAATTATTAAACTTATTAACATTATTATCTAAAGTAAAGACAAATGTGAAATGAAGATCTGGAATCGTCGTTGGGCGACTACTATAGCTTAGCGGTCAAGAGCATATCCCCGGAATGGTTGGGACGCAGGTTCGAATCCTGCTTCCAATAAAGTTCCCTTAGTCCACATTCACGAATAATTTGTTATTTAAAGTCGCTGAGCATCTCAAGTGATCAAAAACACAGATCAAAATTAGATTTAGTTATTAATAAATTATGAAACAAGAAAAGCTCACCACGGCCTTTATAGTTCAAATGAAAGGTACTGTAGGACTGAAATATTATTTATTTTTACATTGATGTTTTAGGTTCCAAAATACATTGCCATCGTTAACGTTTTCAATGCTAATGAGCTTTTGAATATTTTTCGAAGACATTTCATAAAAGTACTATAAAATTCAATTTGTCATTTGTTGATATTTTTCGTCTATATTTATTTTACCTACATTTCAAAGCACCATTTTAACTGATTTTGTTATCGGCATTCGAGTACTGATTACTTGCTTTCATAGCCATTATTATCAATACATATCTATATATGTCTATGCTATTGTTGCAAGTTATTAAACAATGATATTTTATAACATTAGTTTTTATCATGTTTATATGATCGAAGTGTTTAAATTATATTGAATGAATGCGTCGATTATAGGCACTAATATTTTCAAGCCATTGCTGTTATACTATTATACACAGAATTATATTTATTTAAGGAAAAAATCTAAAAGATAATCTCAAAACTTTTGTTATGGCAAGAAAAAAATTAGATAACCGCACACCCCGTCTTCTCAGCACCCTCGTTTTCGGGGCAACGAGCAGAGTAGTGTGGGTGCCCCACACCCATTAAATAAACCCGCCGTGTGCCATCTCTCCACCTGTATTAGAGCACCACTGGAACTGTATGCATATATTCTTCAGTGATCATATCATAAGATCTCCTCTAAGCAGCACGTTAACACTTAAATAATTTATAAGATTCTTTTAATTTTTTTTTTTTAATAATTAACAAGATTATTTTTTGAAAAAGATCTCGTAATGTTATCTAGTAATTTGTATAACAAGAGGACGGCACGCCATTCTTATCGTGGCTTTTGTCGGCACTTGTAAATTAGCTTTCCGTTTACTTTTAATTATCTAGCTTATAATTGTTTTGTGTCAACACGAGGTTGCGGTATGCGCACTGGTATAATTATTTGGTGAAGTATACATGAGAATAAAGCAGAGAAAAACAAAAATATTTTGAAAAGATGTGACGATTAATTATAAATAATAATTATCATAATGTATTTGTACGAGCGTTGTAAAATATATTTTATGAAAGCTGCCATTCCACAGCATGGCACAGTTTGACGGGCCTCGTGGCGTAGTCGGTAGTGTAACCGACTTCCGTGCACGAGGTCGTGGGCTCGATTCCCACTCAGGACAATTATTTGTGGATGAAAACAGATATTTGTACTGCGTTTGGGTGTTTTCTATCTATTATATGTATGTATTTACAAAAAAAAGTAATATATGTATTATATCCGTAATCTGGTACCCATAGCACAAGCATTAAGCTTAGTTTGGGACCAGAGGACGTTGTGTGAAATGTCCGTGAATATTTATTTATTATTTACAGTGTCATATTAAGGCGTCCAGTAGTCTAGCAGGAAGTCCATAAAAATATAAAATATTAATTTATAATTATCATTTATATCTGTAGGAGTACGGGATTAACCGACATAGCCTACCGGGTCAGCATGCTGAAGTGGCAATGGGCAGGCCACATCGCTCGAAGAACCGACAACCGTTGAGGAAGAAAGATTCTCGAGTGGCGACCTAACGGCGCAGCGTAGGACGGCCTCCCACCAGTTGGACCGATGACCTGGTCAAAGTCGCAGGCATTCGTTGTCCAGCAGTGGACGATGAAAGGCGGATAGATGGATAGATTAACAATTTATAAAAATTAAAGTTTTATTCAAATGGTACGATCTAGTTTAATTGATTCCTCATATAAGTCAAATATACTTTTTTTGAGTCTTATGTTTGAATTTAGTTTATTTAATTAAAATATAAACAAAATTTTATTTATTTTAACATACTTTCGACTATATTTTGAAAGGCAAACCGATTGCAACGTATTTCTAAATCAATATATAAATATAAAAAAATAATTTCAATCAAAAATGAATTAACTTAGAAATCATGAGGTGGTGGTTTATGACAAATTCTTGTTTTTATCCATTCTGATAAAAAATCTGCATAATCAAGAACAACGTCATACTCGTAATGACTAGAATAAATTTCTGACAAAATAAAGAGTTAAAGGCACAGTACTTCGTGTCTGATTTTTAACGGCTCGGCATTTATGAATCAAACGGGGTACATAATATTTTACAATGTACTTACAAATAGAAAGGGTTACGTTGTTTTATCTACACTAATTCTGTTTACAATTCAGCATGATTTCTCACTTAAAAATAACTAATTTACCTTGTTACAACGTAATTAACATTTAATTAACCGAAACTACAATTTCAACTTCATCGAATATTTCAGTCCAACGTACAAAGGGTTGCTACCAATTAATTTATTTAGAGCAAAATAACATATCAAACAACCACCACTGGTTGTATTCACTTTTCATTTCACGCTAAACAGTTGGCTAGAGAATTGTAGGGTAATCACCCCTGCCTCATATATATATACGGCTCGTACTGTTGGCAGCCCTACCTGTAATGTTGAGTTTTTAGAGCAAAGCGTAGAGGGTAGTCGAGCGATATAAAAATATACATAACGATGAATGATTTATGTAGGTTTAGTTGTCAATATCGCTAATATGCTCATTAAATTCCTTATCTATACTATTATAAAGCTGTAACATAGCTGTCTGTACATTTAAGATATTTGAGAAAAAAACACTGTAATGGGCTATATAGGCGTGTCTAACACAAAACGATTTTTTTTAGATTTTTTGTCTGTTTGTGTTTGTTTGTTCGCGCATCACACAAACTACTGAACGGATTTTGATGCAACTTTTTGTATTTGATAGTTCTTGATTAGACTTAAAAACTGGTATACATTTTATCCCGTTACTATACCGGGAACCTGAGATATAACCCAAAAACTATCTTTAGGCTGCGGCGAAGTATGATTCCTATGTGATAGCAATTTTTGTATAGTGGTGCCGTAGAGTGATATTTTTATATTCTGAAATTTACACAGACGAAGTCGCGGTACCATATAGTATTTTATTTAATAGGTTTGTGTAAATTAAATGTGTAAATTAAATTAAATATTTTTTGTGCTCTCCTTATATCTATAAAGTTGTGTGTGCACATGAAATGATTTATGGAACAGTTACTGTAATACGATTCATGAGAACGCTAAAAATATAGCATACTAGCCTTTGCCAGCGGCTTCGCCGCAGCCAAAAGCTAGTTTTTCAGCTAATCTCAGGCTCCCGATATAGTAGCGGGATAAAATGTCTACCAGTTTTTAAGTCAAATCAAGGCCTTTCAAATAAAAAAAGGTGCATCAAAATCCATCTAGTAGTTCTTTTAAATAAATTCTAAAAAATATTCTACTTTAAATAATTTTCTATTTTTTCGGTTATATCTCAGGTTCCCGATATAGTAGCGGAATAAAATGTATACCAGTTTTTAAGTCTAATCAAGAACTTTCAAATAAAAAAAGTTGCATTAAAATCCGTTCAGTAGTTTCTGTGTGATGCGCGAACAAACAAACAGACAAACAGATAAACAGACAAAAATTCTAAAAAAAATGTTTTGTTTTTAGACATGCCTATATAGCCTAATACAGTAATTTTTTCTCAAATATCTTAAATGTACAGACATAGCTATGTTACAGTTTTATAATATTATAGATATAGGATATAGGATTTTGTATGTATACCTATATAAACCACTATGTTATACTCTAATATATTTTTCTATCTTTAAGTACATAAACTAGGTCAATAAAATGTGTGTATGGGAATAATAAAAAACTTAATCGTTTCGTAAACACCTAAGTGCATAGTACTTATTGACAAACACATTCTTAAAATACTCGTATGTATATATTATCAACCTAACAACTATTGTCGTCGATAAACTTAAAATCTATGTATCTCCAAAGTCAAAAACTAATCGGTATAAAGAAGAATGAAAGAAATTTACGATCATTTAACAATAGACTACTTCAAGTTTAATTCCAAAGAAGTGCTTCTATAAATCCAGCACACTAACATAAACTAGGACAAACCTTGATTCACAAGAGTGTTACGGCAGAAAATGTTGCACTAACGTTTGGTGCATTGGATAAGAGAATTTTCACACATGCTTAGTTTTATTCATTTGTTTTGATTGAAAAACACTGTTGTTATACCGGAGAATACGATTAGAAACATTGTATGTCAGCTTTATATAAGTATTTTTAATAGAAAAAAGTCTTCCTGTCCGTTTAGTAATTTACATGGGATCTAATCCACTATATTAGATATCCACTACATCCACTATATTAGGATTAGAGGGCGTTATTGGGGATGATGAGCCTTCCCGAGAGCTGGGTCTAGGTCGACTACTGCTTTTTTTTTAATTTCATTGGTTAATTTAAGGCTATAAACACTGAACGATTGTAAATTCATACGTTTTTTCATTCATTAATTCTCAGTAGCAGCCCGGTGTTTGGAAATGTGCCCGCTAGACGACAATAGGCTCACACCCTATTACGTGGGACTTAAACATAGCTGGCGAATCGCGGGTGTATAATACACCCCAGCCTACCCCTTCGGGAATACAGCCGTGATGCTATGTTTATGTTTTTATGTAAATTCATACGCAAATGACACAAATAATAATATTATGACTATTAATGTCGTTATTTTAATTAATTAAATATTGTTAATGAAGCCTGTCCTTTTTTTTGTTTGTTTAGGCGGGAAAAGATGTACCTAACCGTACACTCCGTCGTTCGGGGCAACGAACAGGGTAGTGTGGGGCCCGCACCCACTAAAGAAACAAAGAAACCCGCCGTGTGCCGTCTCTGCGCCTGTGTTGACGAACCACTGGTACTGTGTTGGATTACTTCAGTGGCCCGCCGGCGGCTTATCCTTTCGGGTACCCTCTACTGAGCGACGCATCCGCATACGGAGCGTCACACCTTCGCGGGAGGCCTTGCGGATGGCGGACGTTCCCCGGTCCATCCACCTGCAGCCTCAGCTAGGGCGGCATGAGGCGCAAGTAAATGAAGCCTGTCCTAACCAAACTTTGACTATAACACCCCACTATGAATTATAAACTGAATCTATCACTGGTCATGACAGTAATTTTTTGAAAGTAATAATTATTTGGCAAATGATTATATCGCCTCGCTAGTCGCTATGCTTGCTAAAGTAAAGACCATAATGCTAATAACTTTTCTGTCAGAGCTCTCACAAACTACTTCATACATTACACAAATATGAAGGGAATTCTCTTACAAGTCAAACTTTATTTCGTTTTCCAATGTGCTTTTTAAGATAGCTCGAACATTTTTACTAGTTGGATTAGTAAATGCTATATTATTTTTTTAAAAGAAGTGATTTTATAGGGGCGGCTCATTATCCTATTGCTTCGTAAGCTAACAATATCTCATGAACTTGAAATAATATAATCACTCTCACCCTGCGAGGAGACTCGAGTCCAACAATGGGATCTGTAACGAATTGGAAAGAAGAACACAATACTTTGACTTTTAGCTCATATCTATGAAATTAATAGAGGATCGAGGGGAGATAAAACTTGGCGTGAAATCTATTTCATCCCAAGTTTTATTTACTATACTACTTATATTCTAATATTTTATTAAAAATTTCATGTTATTCCCATACAAAATACATTCGTTTTACTAATAGTTCATAAACATCTTTGATCCATATTTTTTAGCATTTGACATGCTCCTCCACATTTTAGAGTACAAATTATTTGTGAATAAGGAAAAAGATATTTTTTGTACTAGCGAGAATCGAACCCGCGTCTTTTCTAATCCGGGGAAGTGCTCTAAGCCACTGAACACACATCGTATAGACAAATGTGATAAGGAGATTGGGATGATCGAAAGATCTGTACTATAGCTCAGATACAGATACAGATGTTTTATTACCAAGCGCAGCAAATAGCGTTCATCCTAAACGCTGATATTTCAAACGAAACTGATTGAGAGATCACCGTGACTGGTCGAGGGATTATTCACAAATGGGACGATACGATGTCGATACGATTTACAGCCGGTCTCAATAATGTATCTATAGTTAAAAGTCAACTGCTATCCCCAGTAAACTGTTAACTTTAAACTATCTATAACTGCCGTTTCAATATTAAAAATCACTTGTGCCTACTAAGGATCAAAGATAGATAACATTTCTATCTTTTGTAAGCGCGTCCCTCTGACAACTTTTATTTTTGCATTTGTTAATAAGGGTCTCAGGTTCTAAGATAATTACTAATAACATGTTTTACGTTATTATTAACCGTGATTGGTGAGTTTGTTATGTAATAACAAGTTTTCAAAAAATAGTGCTAAACATTTACCTACATTCATAAATTAACAATAGCAAACTAAACCTTATGAACCTAAATAACAACGAAACGCATTATTTGTCTTTCACTCAGCGACAGATGGTTGACACATGTTTATTTTATGGAACTATTGAGTTCGAGATAGAGCAGCGAAATTCTTCGTTTTTAACAGTAATTGATTTACCGCCATTATTTAACCTAAATCTATAAACAAATTCTGAATTGGAAAGTTCACTTTCATAGTTTGTTCGAACACCAACCCGGCGATCCCCCAATTCTACTAACCTGTAGTCTGAATCAAATAAAGCCGGTTTCAAACATCTCATTATCACTTTCATTACTAAACAGATCCATTAAAAAACTTTATGTTGTTATATTTATGTAAAAATACGAAAAAGCCTTGCCTATATCCGCCAAAATTGGGCGATAAAGTAAAACTGTAACCGCTAGTTATTTGACGTATCCACAGTAAGCTCAAAAGCGTTATTGAAACACCCAAACTTTTTTTTGTATGTAATTACTTATCTATGGTAAGCAGTAGGCCCTCCGATAGATAGATCAAAGTCATGGATAAATATTTCTATCTATCTTTGGTTATTGAAACGGAAAAAATAGCCGATAGATACTAATGGTAACCATTTTAACTTTTAGTAAAGGATAGATAGGTTATAGAGACCGGCCGTTAGTGAGTTACATTCTATGGGCCCTGGACCCTAGGTCACGCATCATGACATTGCCATTGGTTGAGAGATCTTAAGAGATCATCGTGATTAGTTAAACGGTTATTGCGACATCACGCGTTTATTTCTTTACCAAACACATATAAGACGATACGATTGGTGAATTACATTCTAAGGGGGCAGTTTTAACTTTGTGACGTCGGGTGATGCTTATTTGATTACGGATTGGTGTTTTTAAGGATCTAAGTGTTATATTAAATATAGCATTCCTCAAAATTAGTGCTAAAAAATGCAAAATTATTATTTAAATCCGATTTGTAGTTGCAGAGACTAGCACGTTTAAATAAACTAACTCTTTATCTCTTCTATAACTGTTTTTATACAAATTTTAGTAACCTATCAAGCCTTACCTTACTTCCTGGGTACAAAAACTCTTAACTGCTCACCATCTCAATTTACATAGTTAATAGTGTACTGATCAAAATTTATAATATTATATTGGAAAGCAGCCTACCTTATTTTTAGGATTATTGTACTTACACGGACAATAATAAAATATTTTTCCAAATTGGGCTTATTTCGTCAAAATCTTTGTATGGATTGAACGGCAACAATAAAAGGTACATGTCTTTAACATGGAACAGACAGCTGTTTTTGTAGATAATTTTCTAATGGGAATAAGCAGTTATACGCTGTGATACCTTAGTACTGATAGAGCCATGCTGTCCCACCATGAATGGGCCAACTCGATGGGCGAAATACCACCTTCCCACAGAAGACCAGCGTGAAACAACGGTAGGTACTGCTACTGTTGTGTCTCGTATGATGACAGCGCTGGAGTCCCCAATACCTTTCTTATCCTCTCCTCATTACCCATCCGTTCCACCTCCTATCCCTTTTCTTGGGGTAGGCGATGCGCGAGTGATGCCTCTGGTATGAATTCTCAATAAAAAATACACGATTATGTAGTTAAATTTCATGTCTATAGGAAATTGTTTACAGGTTGATTAGCTCATTTTCGAGCTACTTAACCCAGCCTAATGAGGCGTGAAGAGGTACGAGCCCTTCATAACCGATCATGACTTTTTAATATATAACCTCATTTTGTGAGTAAAAATGAAGAGTGAGCTGGCCCCATACTTATTTAGATATAGACACGTTACTCAGGGTCACTGGTAAATAGTTTCAAGCTAATATGTGGCTTCCGCAATGAATAACCATTACAGTAATTAATAGACTACTAATGGTAATAACTTTAATAGCTACTAGGGCCTGAATGTGAATATTTTGTTTGTGTTATGTAAACTAGATTATAAAATAAACTTTATTTTATATTGTCACCCTGGGGGGTTACAACCTAAAATTTGCAGTTAAAGAATCACCCATCCATCCATCAGCCTATCAACGTCCACTGCTGGACATAGGCCTCCCCAAGAAATGGGGGATAGTGCCGTAATCGCCACGCTTGTCAGGTGGGTTAGCGATCGCTTTAATATTCGAGGGAGTGCTGCTGCCCACTCTCCCGGTATTCCCTCAGTCGGCTCTTACGACTCCCGTGGGTAGAAAAGGGTGGGACAATTCTAAAGCCGGCCCCACACGACACGTTAAAAAATATTAAGTCTAAAATTAAGTACATTGTTAACGGTAATCCTATACTCGTATAACTATTTTTTCACGAACAAATAGTGGGAAATATCTCTCTGTGATAGATTGTCATTTTACAGAAGATAACAAAACTATCCCAAGATGTATAAAGTTCACTGAACCTTTTACCCCTTTTCTATTAAAAATTCAATTTTATCTGCATTTATGTAGAGTTCCCTTCACCAACCTTATCTACATTTACTCGTATGTAGAGTTAGCAATTTATTGCCATCTTCAATGCCTTGGTGAAAAAGGACAGATATATTGCAAAAGGCTCAAATTAAGCAAAAGGTCTTTTTTTGGATGGCTGGTCCTGTTAATCTATACCGCACTGAGCGTATTAGACTACGGCTTAAATTCTCCACACTCTGAGAGGAGACCCGTGCCTATCAGTGGAACGATAATAATGCAAAAAAAAAAACCAATGACTAAGTTCATGGTTCGTAACATCGTAAATATTAATTTCGCACAGACTTGATAGGTACCAAAATGTCTTCGGCGACAATTCAATCGCCAAACGTTCAACAAAACTTTGCCATTAAATTAGAAAAATAATTTTTAAGTTGTCCGTGTTGTGATGGACTAAGAATACAAGTGTACATTCCCACGGGTGTCGTATGAGATGACTAAGGGAAATAAGCAATTATCACCAATTACTGATTGCAGGACTGGGTGCCAAATGGGAGTGCTCACTTGTTATCGGGCCCGAGCTGGTTGGTACCACCATTTCCTGTGCTTCATGAAGCACATTGATGTGTGTTAGTTGTAGCAGGAGAGGCCGTTAATTATTTAATTTCATAACTATGAAATGAAATAGTGAGCAGCGGCATGACAATACTCTTGGTATAGTTAAGTTCATGAGCGACGGTTACCAATTACCATCAGGTGAGTCGCGGCTCGTCTGCCACCAATAAAAAGAAAAAAATATATAATCGTGATATAATGTGGAAGTACACATGAAGCTACAGTGCATTTTAAGAACTAACGAACTACATGTCCAAATATGGTCATGCACTACCTTTTTTTTGTTTAGGCGGGAAAAAATGTACCTAACCGCACACCCCATCGTTGGGGGCAACGAACAGGGTAGTATGGGGCCTTCACCCACTAAAGAAACCCGCCGTGTGCCGTCTCTCCACCTGTGTTGACAGACCATTGGTACTGTGTTGGACTACTTCAGTGGTCCGCCGGTGGCGTACCCTTTCGGGTACCCTCTAAGGTAATGCACTACCTACTATAATAAAAGATAAATACAACTCTAGCCCTAAATTAAAACATTCAGGAGAAAAAAAAACACACCATTTCAATACTGCAATGACTCGAATTTGAAGCTAAACTTAAACTAACATTAGTTTATGTATCCAGCAGCGTCAAAAGGAAATTAAATCCTCAACGTCAGCTTAATAACAAAGCTAATAGAAGTAAAATCTCACCTTTTTACTGTATTAGACATAACATATTTCAGTATAATATTACACAAAAAAGTCGTGAGAGTTATACTTAATGCAGTTGTGTCTCATCACAAGAGACAAGTAATTCAAGGAAAATACAATTGTCTGGGTGTACTTTATATCTATTTGTATCAGCAAAGTCTTTGTAATTTATTTCTTTGTTGTTTTGGAAAAACACAACTATGAAAACAGAGAAATTATATCATAAACATTCCTTAATACTTCATTATACGCCTTCTTTGTCCAATAATTCTATCTTTTCACAAGGACTAATTATATCCGTGTGGTGACGGACTAATAATATAAGTGTCAGCACTCCATTCTTTGCCATTTTTTATTTGTCATACCATGCTATTAAGAGAAGAGAGAGAAGTCGATTGCATTATTGATATTAGGATTGAGTACCAAGTGGGAGTATACACTTATTATTGGATCCAAACGGGTCGGTACAACCGTCTGCCGTTTTATTTATGCAAGAAAAAATGTACCGTACCGCACTGCTCTTCGTTCGGGGCAATGAATAGGGTAGTATGAGGCCCTGACCCACTAAATAAACCCGTCGTGTGCGGTCTCTTCGCCTGTAATGGCAGACCACTGGAACTAGCGGTACAATCGTCTGTCCGACCGAAAATTAAGCACCTCGGTGAGTGTTATTTGTAGCGGGAAATAGCCGCCTATTCATTTATTGCCGATACGCGAAATGAAATGATGGCTTGGCAATACTCTTAGTATTTTTGAGTCCAGGAGCATTATCCACTAAAAAAGTCAAATTCTTCTGGCTTCTACATTGCAAAACCTCTGAACACAAATACGCATTTACGAGTACGGCTCCTACTGAAATTTATATTGTTACAGCAGGTGATATCATAGGGTTAAAATTGAATTTAAATTGAGTCACTAGAACTCGTTAGCCAATGCCACAGTATAGCACATGCCAGTGTAACAATCACAATCTGCACGTAAGAAGGCGAAGTTGGTGATCTGTAGCTCGCTTGCATACATTATGTGTTATTAGAAGAGTAAAATGGAAATATATCGCTTAATATAGAACTCTTTTAGAAGCAAACTACATAAATAACTATACAATGAGGTGTTATTCGTTTAAATTAGTTTAACCCATTTTCCTTGCGGGGTAGACAGAAAGAACAGAGTGCCAAGAGTCTCTATTCTTACATATATCTCTCGCTTCCTCAACATTCATAATTCTCTTCATACACGCTCGCCGGTTTCGGAGACTCCTGACTCCACCTTCCTTCAATACATGACCGATTTGGTCTAGGTAGGTGAGTCTCGGTCTCCCATTGTACCTACGTCTTTCCACTTTTGCAATATACATATATCTTCTTAACCAGTCGCTCGTCCGGCATTCATTCCATATTTCCGAACCATCGGAGCATTCCCTTTCGCATAGATAGATTTCTAATTATGCGTTCTTCAATATAAAATAAAGTAGTGCTACTGATTTAACTGCACTATGATTCGAAATGGTTCACATTTCCAAATGTTTGAAAGCCGAGCAATTAAAACGCAGCTGTGAAACTGAATTTATCACACCTTTTTTATTCGAGATAGAGCTTTTTTTAATTTTCCTTTCGTAATACTTTAATTTTCCACGTTAAGAAAGTAGGTGAACTTGATTGAACCTTGCTAAAATACAAGTTTGTAAATTCATTGCAAAGCCAGATTTATTACCATTGTGTCTCAGATCCAAGAAGTAACTCTATTAATATTTGGTTGGGATCCTTGGCATGAGCAATTACAGTAATTATTTCCCAATCGAGGCGCAGCAGAACAAGAATAATAAACATTCACTAAATCTTTGTATTTCTTGCTAATTTAATAATTAATAATAGACACATCAGGATATAAACAAATAGTACAATGAATACTTGAATTCTAGCAGTCGATACATCTATCGACTAATGGAATGGTCATGTAATGTGTAGAAACGAGGGCTCCACCAAGGACTGGGTATCGAACTTGGTATATTTATTTTGACAGTCCTCAATCTTCCTACTAAGCTATCACTGCACACAGAATAGCTAATAAATAGACATCATTGACCTAAATCAGTATAGATCTATCTAGAATAAGCTTGTACGATAACTACCAGTTACTTAGATGGCAAACAAGCATACGCCCCACCTGATGGTAAGCTGTTACCGTAGCCTATAGACGCTAGCAACACCAGAGGCATTACTCGCATATTGCCAACTCTAAGGAAAGGGATAGAAGGTGGAAAGGAAGGATAATAAGTTAGGAGAGGATAAAGACAGGATTTGAGACTCGAGGCGCTCTAACTCATCATGCGAAACACAATAGTATAGAAGGACCTGCAGCTGTTTCACGCTGATCTTTTGTTAGAGGGTGGTACTTCCCCGATCGAGCCGGCCCATTCATGCATGCTGGGACAAGCACGAGTCTACCACTAGCAAAACAATATCCTACTAATATCAGGTATAAATTTGAGTTTGTGAAGATGTTTGGATGTTTGTCCTTTAATTACGCCTAAACAACCGAGCGGATATTGGTACAATTTGCTAAGTAGATAGCTATTTTCGTAAATAAACTACCAATTGATTGAAAGTTTTAAACAGATAACTAATAGCCTGAATAAACATATACATACTCAATTACTAATAAACTTTGTATAATATTAGTGGGCCTAGCCAAGTTGCATTCTATGATCGCTAAAGTTAAAAAAAAAATATTTAAATGTATGGGAATTTGACATCTTTAACCTTAGATAAAGAACCTATATTTATCTAAGTCTTTAACAATATCTATATCGCTAAGTCATGACTTAACGTTAGAGATGTCATATTTCCATACATTTTAATAGTTTTCTATTAGCATTAGTAATCATAGAATGCAACTTGGCTAGACCCACTGAATAGTTATTGAGCGTTTTGTCTTTGTCACTAATATGTCAGTTTGACGTTTAAAGAACAGAACAAAATACTGAATTACTATTCGAAGCTTAAATAATGTTTATTATTAGTAAGGGGGATAGAATATTGTTCATCCTGATAAGAAGTTTCTGTGCGAAATACCTAAACGCCTATCGACTATATGTATTTTGAAATCCACGCAGACCAAGTACTGTAACTAGCAGCAAAATAAACTACTATGTAAATATTATCTACTAAATAGTTTCAAAATAAATATTCCTCCATTTACTATGTAAAGAAATACTCCCAAAGCACAGAACTTTAAGTATAAGATGAATAGATTGAACTGTTCGCCTGTTCTCAACATAATCCATAAATGTCCCCAACTTTAAGAACAGTCTATTGATATTCTGTATTGAGATGAAAATTTCAAAGATAACATTTCTTTTTTAACTGCATAATATATAATAATTCATATAAACAACACAAAGTGTAAAAATGTGAGATCGAAAATAACAGTCACGAGCAGGATATGAACCAGCATCTCCTGGATACCGATCTCAGATGCTTTGCCAATCATGAAAATTGCTCAGAACTGCGATTTTCGATAACACATTCATTCTTAACGTCTGGGCACATTTTCACACTTTGTGTTGGTTAATATGGCTAAGCATGTCAAATGCTAGAAAAATATATAAAAATATCAAAATTATTGCTTTTGAGTTTTTGGGATAATAACTTGTTACCGCATTTAATTTTCACGATTTCTAATATTCTAGTGCCATAAAAGTTTCTATAAATAAAAGGCTTATTGAAAAACTATCTAGACCACACTAAATCTTGTTAAAAAATCAGTCGCATGGTTTAGGTTACGTCTGGTGGACTTAAGAATATAAAAACATCACTAGGGCACAATAATTAATTATATCTATGCAGAAATAGCAATCGCACGGCCATACATTTTTCTGGGATGAAAAGTAGCCCTGTGTCTTTTTCAAGACTGTATGTATGCAATATTTAATTAATGATTGGTTTAGTAACTACAGCGTGAAAGCCTTTTTTTGTTTAAGCGGGAAAAATGTACCTAGCCGCACACCCCGTCATTCGGGGCAACGAACAGGGTAGTGTGGGGCCCTCACCCACTAAATAAACCCGCCGTGTGCCGTCTCTCCGCTTGTGTTGACGGGACACTGATACTGTGTTGGATTACTTCAGTGGTCCCCCGGCGGCAAAGCGTGAAAGCCTAACAAACAATTAAGCTCACTTTCACATTTATAATATTAGTAAGAATTATTAATTACTTAATCATCAAATGTCTGACAACGAGCTTTTTTTTAACACCTTGCACCAAGGATTTTGTGGTTCCCACAAAGAGTTGTCCTGTGTGCGAATCAAACCCACAACACTCGGACGGAAGCTGGTATCTAAGCCACTCTGCCATCTATGCAGTCAGCAAGATTATTTTTTAAATCTGCTCATTAAAAGCGCGGTGCGTTCCACCCAGCTTCCGGCTCTGTGCGCTTTATCTCAGATTAATGGGCAAAGGGCCACATTCATTTACACTGTAGTCACAAGAAGCTAGTCAGTTTTTGCCCGTGACTTCGTCTGCGTTAAATGAGTATATCGCAATCCCAAATATAAGTAATTTTTGTAAAATGTATATTGAAACAACTCTTTAATATAGTACTTATATAGATAGCTTATATCCTCATACAATAATAAACCATCCTGTTATTTAAAAAAATATACCAGCTAAGTTAGAATCTATAGATAAAATAAAGTTTACCTGTTTATTTGTATGATAGATGAGGTAGAATTTTATGATCAGAAAAAAAACAGCATCACGTCTGTATCCCCGAAGGGGTAGGCAGAGATGTATTACACACCCTCGATTCGCCAGTTATGTTTAAGTCCCACGTAATAGGGGCGAGCCTATTGCCTCCTATCGGGCACATTTTCAAACACCGGACTGCTGACTGAGAATTTATTTTTACAGAAAAAGCTCAATATCATTGCCCGACCCGGGCATCGAACCCGAGGCCTCATAATCAGCAGTCGCACACACTACCGCTACACCACCGAGGCAGTTTTATGAGAACTTTAGTGTTTTGGAATATTTATTACAGCATATTATTTAGAACTATTATTATTATCTAGTACATAACTAACAAATAGTCATAACAATAATACACTATTATAAATTTGAGTAGCCTTTGCCCGCTACTTGGCTTCGCCGCAGCCAAAAGCTACTTTTTAGGTTATATCTCAGGTTCCCGATATAGTAGCGGGCTAAAATGTATACCAGTTGTTAAGTCTAATCAAGAGCTATCAAATAAAAAAAGTTGCGTCAAAATGCGTTCAGTAGTTTTTGCGTGATGCACGAACAAACAAACAGATAAACAGACAAAAAATCTAAAAAAATCGTTTGGTGTTCAGACACGCCTATATAGCCTAAATCAGTATTTTTTTCTTGAATATCTTAAATGTACAGACATAGCTCTGTTACAGTTTTATAATAGTATAGATAACATTCTATATTTGAATGTAGGCTGAACAGATCGATGAAATTTGGCACACATATTACCTAGATATATAAGATCTTTTTATCCCAGACGTGGTTTCTGTGGGGTAGCTATTATTGCAGTAATTCATATGCTGAGTGAGTTCCTATAAACTTATATTGATCTAATTTTGAGTTCCACGCTGAATAATCCGCAAGCAACAGCTAATAATTAATAAAATACACCATTACAATTCCTAAGAAACCTTTGAAACTATACAATTAACTATAACAATTATTACCGTATAGGTACTTGAAACTCCTACTAAATTACTTCATTATTCCAAAACAAACCTTACGTAATTATATAGCCACTTGTCCTTATAGCATAGATGTATAAATAATAATTTAGGTGTTTATGAGATGTTTGAAGTAAAACAGCGCGTTACTTTTTTGATTTTTCACAGCTTATCGCTTAGCCCCTAGGTCAAGGAGTCGGTCGATAGATATACACAGCCATAGGGATGGAACGTGTTTTATCATCGTGAATTGCGGATACGGCAAAAATTAAAGATCGCGTGCTAAGATAGGTTATTTATTTATTAACTTTTCGTTAGCGTTGTACTTTGTTTGTGGACTTTGAAATGACAAAGCATTAATTTACTGGATGTTTGCACATGATAAAATATGTTCATAGGAATCAATACTATGAGACAAAATAGGCGTCACTAAGTGAATAGTAGTTTTCTTCAACGATTCCAAATCTTAGTAAAAGGTCTGTCGGCCAATCGTAGAATTTAGCTAATACATTTATTAAGAAAACTAGCCTTACATATAGAAATATTATATAGAAACCATTTTTAGAATAACTATTTTTAGTGAACTGACACTATCTCTTCTTCCACTTGCCCAAGTAAGAACTGTTTTCCCACCAGATTGGATATACATCCATCCATAGACTGGACATAATATGGGGAAATGGTTCAGGTACCGATCTTCCCTGTCGAGTCTGTGACTCCTACATTCGGTTTTGGAGTAAGAATACAAGTGTCACCATCCTATGCTTTCCCGCGGGTGTCATATGAGGCAACTAAGGTTAAATAAGCAATTATCACCTACTGAATTACTGGTGGTAGAGTTGGGTGGGAGTACTCACTTGTTATCCCTCTAATCTGTCTCCCAGGTGACTGATCATGAAGCACCTCGTAGGTTTTAGTTTCAACTAAAAGCAAAAGATAGCCGTTCATTTTTTTATTTCATACCCGCGAAATTAAATTGTTCGCAGTGACAAGCCGCTATCAAGACAGAATTCAGGCTAATACTGCTGACATAACCAGATGTAGGACGCCTCTTGGCTAATAGTGGCACTTCATAGGTAATACTAGATTTGTTGACGGGATTTCAACCATATAATTGTTTCACAGAGCAATGTGATCACGGCTTCATTTCGGCTTGCAAGTGCCGAAATATTAAAAACATATAACACAGTATCACGCCTGTGTCCCCGAAGGGGTAGGCAGAGGTGTAATACACACCCACGGTTCGCCAGCTATGTTTAAGTCCCACGTAATAGGGGGCGAGCCTCTTGCCGTCTACCGGGCACATTTCCAAACTCCGGGCTGCTACTGAGAATTTTTTTTTTAGGAAAAAGCTCAGTAACACCGCCCGATCCGGAGATTGAACCCGAGACCTCATAATCAGCATATACAACCGTTGCGCCACCGAGGCAGATTATTTCGGAAACTGGTAAGTAAAATATATGGTAGAAATCCTGTCAACAAATCTAGTATTATTAGTGACCATAACAGTTTAAAATTCTATGCTTGATAGGTATATCATAAATGCCTAACTGAACTCGATATTAATTGTAAATAATAATCCAAAATTACTTACATAAATTGTTAACATTATTCATCACTAACAGTTTTGATATATTAAACACAAAGTGAAAAATGTGAAATCGAAAATGACTGTTATTTTCGATTTCACATTTTTCACTTTGTGTTTAATGTATAGTGCTAAGCATGTCAAATGCTAAAAATATATATAAAAATATCTAAATAGTTTTGATATACTTTACACATTAAAATCGGTGCAAGGCTACATAAAGTCACTGTACCTACATAAACATGTAGTCTCGTTACCACAGCGGTTCTGACGCAATCGTAACTAAACATTCGCTTAATAAACAAACTCAAATGAAAGCATCTGATTAAAATTACAACAGTTACGCGTAGAAGTTTGTTGAAAAGTTACTACAAAAACTTGAGAAAATATGAATTCAATTTATCAAGTTGTGAAAGTAAGTTTTATATCCTCTTCTGTCGTGACCTTGGTTAAAATTATATATATTTGTATATGAAAGACACGTCTTGTAACACAGAATTTTTATTTGCGCTATATATAAGGATACCACTTTTTATATCGTGCTATCGAGATGCGTCATTATTACCTGGGGGGTTACTACTTCCGACAGATGGCGCAGGCGTCACCCAAAGACGTTAAGTATGAATGTGTTATCGAAATTAGCAGTCAGGAGCAATTGTCACGATGGCTGAATTGGCAAAGCATCTGGACGGTATCCAGGAGATGCAGGTTCAAATCCTGCTCGTGGCTGTTATTTTCGATTTCACATTTTTGACTTTGTGTTTAATGTATAGAGCTAAGCATGCCAAATGCTAAAAATATATATAAAAATATCTAAATAATTAATTTGCGTTTGAAATCCATTGTTTGGAACACGCATATGACCAAACTTCAAGAAACAATCATCTATAATAATATAAAGAGTAACCATCAAAAAGTCTATTTAATAACGTAAAAGTATAATGTATATGATCTTGTTACAAAGTGACACAAAGTATATATAGTGCAGTATTTTTCTTGTATTTTACGTCGGAAACATAAAAAGTTTAAAAGGAAAACAAAATGTTGAAGTATAAAAACGTTGCATAAATGCCGACGGTTTTATAAAGAAGTGGTTTTCTATAGTAAATACAAGTTTTATAGAGAGTTTTAGGTGATGAAAATGTAGAAAGTTCTCGAAGGCATTCGAGTAAAAAGAAAAATTTTAGTCTCATAATATAAAAATGTGAATATATCGCTGCCGCACGGGAGGGACGTACGTTTTATCTGAGATTTCAAATGTGTTTCCACTGTTACAGGTATATTTAATCTGTTATCTTATATCTAGATGCGTAGTGTTGCTGTTTTTCAAGAAGGAGATCTGTCACCTTCCTTGTGAAATTTATAGACCCATCTCACTCTTGAGTCGGATATTTTAAACGCTTGGAAGAGGATTCTAGCACATTTATGTTAATAAATAAATAAATAAATGTTATACTATGAATTTTACTGGAGTTTCCATGATGTTGATGTTAGGTTAGTTGCAGTTAACGATGTTCTGGAAATCTGTGGATTCAAATAACTTAATTAACTATTTTGAAGCAAATTGATGGAATAAATTGCTTAGATTGTGAGTCTAAACGGCGCAAATGCTTCCCATTACCGCACCCACCCATTAGGGGGCAACCGCATTATGTCGAGTGTTTAAAAAAAATAATGTTGTTATTAACATAAAGTGCGAAAATCTGAAATCGAAAATAATAATCACAAGCAGGATATAAAAGAGCATCCCGCGGAATACCGTCCAGAGTCTTTGCCAATTCAGCAATCGAGACATTTCCTCGGGACTGCGAATTTCGATAACACATTCCTTCCACGAATCCAGACATTTCTTTGAAATTATATTATTAGCTTTCACAATGCAATCCTCAAGTAGACTGTTCCAAAAATGCATTACAAAGCTACTTAACAGAATGTATAACTAAATATGCAAAGATGTCCGAGCCAACAAAAACTATCGTGGAAAGTGGGGAGTTGTATTTCCTGACGTTACTCTCTCTGACATATAGTACCTACATTTAATCCTTTCTCATATATTGGTGGTAATAATAATAATAATATTTTAAACACAAAGTGGAAAATGTGAAATTGAAAATAACAGTCACGAGCAGGATTTGAACCTGCATCTCCTGGATACCGTCCAGATGCTTTGCCAATTCAGCCATTGTGACAACTGCTCTCGACTGCTAAGCTCGATAACACACTCATACTTAATGTCCTGGGTGACGCCTGCGCCATCTGTCAGAAGTATTTACATACATTATACCGACCAGGTAAACTTAATTTTACAATTAAATTTTTTACCTAATAATGACGTAGCCCTATTTAGATTTTTTTATATATGCAAAAGAATTGGCAAAGCATCTGGACGGTATCCAGTAGATGCAGGTTCAAATCCTGCTCATGACTGTTATTTTCGATTTGACATTTTCCACTTTGTGTTTAATGTATATGGCTAAGCATGTCAAATGCTAAAAATATATATAAAAATTTCTAAATAATAATAATATTTTTAAATAGAAATTATCGTGAGATCGGCACTGTATATTTGATCCTGTAATACCAAAAAGTAACTCACGTCACAAATATATAGGTATATAGGTACCTATTTATTTTGTGCTCACGTTTAGGATCGATTACGTCGACCCGGGTTATCGGCGTACACGCCAGGAGCTCGCAGAGCCAGCGCACTCGTCCTGATGATAAGCATCGGATATGCTCGAAACCAGAGTCGACGTAATCGATCCTAAACGTGAGTTACTTGCCGGTATGACAGATATAATAATATTATAAATATGAAAGTGAGTTTGTTTGTTTGTTAAGATTTCACGCCAAACTACTGAACCAATCATCAACCAATTTTGCATACATATAGAATGGATCCCACAAAAGGATAGATATACGTTACTTTTTATCCCCGAAAAAGAAACGTTTCTCATGGGATAGCTAATTTTACATAGCAATAATTAATATAATGAAATTCCCCTTTCTCTTATCATCTAGGTATATATTTTTGATACATACTTTCAGCAAAAAGATACATCAGACCCTACTATTTTACCATGTCTTTTGAAGTGATAACGTCAATAAATCGATGACGCACGAAAAAGTCTCACATTCCGAAAAATGTATGGCGACCGATGCATTGTTTGTGAAACTCTCAGAAAACATATATGACGTTATCACGTAAAATTATCGTCCGTAAACTGACTTTACAGACAACCAATTATAGTTTTTATTTTATTTAACTCACTTTCTTGTATGTCTGTCCGGATGGAATTTTGTAATTGATTTTAAACTAACTTCCCGAAGAGCCTCTCAGAGTGAGACGAGGCCTGTGCTCAAAAGAGGCAGAGTAACTGACCAAAAGAAATTAAATTTCTTCCTTAATTAATAAAATGAATTGCCAAATTTATGAGCAAAAAAGAACAAGTGTAGTTCAAAAGCTACTTGTATAAAGTGCTGCAAGAACATACCATTTTGTGGTTACATTCATTGTAATACGTCAGAGCGCGGTTTGGCAACCAGCGCAATAAAACAACTGCAATAGTTTATATGCTTACGTGTCTCTATGTTGTCATATATTTTGTTCGTGGTGCAGTTCATGATAAAAAGCGTATTCAAATATACAAGAATATTTGCATTCTCAATTCTACTTTTAGGTAAATACGATTTGTGAAAACGTTTGGATGTTTATCGAGTCGACGAGTCACAGTTTACCTGATGGTATGTGGTACCCGCCACTCGTGGACTAAGAATACTGACAAGCCAAGATACTCACTATTTAAATTCGCGTACGAGAAATGAATCTATAAACAACTGATTCGTTCAGTCATTTTGGATAAAGTTTGTTAGTAGATAAGTCACTGCATTAACTTAAATGAGGAATTTTTATACTTTTCGGTATAAAAATTCCTAATAATGTCATATTCCTAATAATAGTTTCCGTAAGATATATATAAATAAATATAAATATTCACCGACATTTTCACACAACGTCCTCTGGTCCCAAATTAAGCTTAAATGCTTGTGCTATGGGCACCAGATTACGGATATAATACATATATTACTTTATTTTTGAAAATACATATAATAGATAGAAAACTCCCAGAAGCAGTACAAATATCTGTGTTCATCACACAAATACTTGTCCTGAGTGGGAATCGGACCCACGACCTCGTGCACGGAAGTCGGTTACACTACCGACTACGCCACGAGGCCCGTCTATATAATTTATATAATTATGTCATTTCACGTTTTTCATTTCTTTGTGGACTTTCTTGTGAATGAATGAGTAGGTATATAGAAACATTTTGATTATTACTTGTAGTAGATTTCACAGAAAGATTGATTTGAAAATAACAAGATATCAATAATTAATTACGTATATAATTCTGTAAAACAATTACTAAGAATAAAGAATGTAAGCTCACGTATAATATATATTTGGTATAAATCTATAGTATCTCTGAAATTAGCTATTTTTTTTTAATTCAAAATTTCGCGAGGATGCAACTTTAGTTTCGGGGACAAATAAAATCCCGAGGGCTGATGTATACCTTGAATTGAGGTATTTTGTCGTATTTATTACCTATCCTTCTTTATGTGCAACTTGTCTGGTCAAATAAATATTCACGGACATTTCACACAACGTCCTCTGGTTCCAAACTAAGCTAAACGCTTGTGCTATGGGTACCAGATTACGGATATAAAACATATTATACTTTTTTTTGTAAATACATACATATAATAAATAGAAAACATCCAGAAGCAGTACAAATATCTGTGTTCATATTTATCCTCAAAGACATATAACATTCTGTCAGTACTTCAAATCCTTACAATATTTTTATAAATCTTAATAACAGAGTTAATAAAAATGTGAGCACATGCGACCACATACTTCAATAAACGTATACAACAAAAACTCATTGTTATTAAATAATTTAAAATGTCATATTTGTCGTCGTCCTTGTGGCTACAAGGCTTGGGACACACAGGCCATCGTTTATTCATTGTACTGTCACAAACAAAACCGAACTCAATGTTTGCACGAAGCTAATATCTCATAAAACCAACACACATGTTATATTTTTATCGGACCCCAGAAGTAATATTGTATTTAGTTTTATAAAATTGCGTGTTACATGTATCTTTAATTTTTTTTGGATTACTTAAATAATCATTTTATAAAAGAGCTTTTAATTTCCTAATTAAGCATTAGCTCATTTCTAAGCAGTTATATTAAGGCTATTAACTGGAATAAAATAAATGTAAATAGAAAAATACGAAATTAAATAGAAAAAATGTGATCTCTGCAGAGAATCTGTGGAGTGAGACTGACTGACCGCATTCGTAACGATGACGTAAGAGAGCGAGTAGGTATGAAAGAGAGTATTGGCGTAAAGATGCGAAATGGAATGCTCCGATGGTTCAGACATGTGGAAAGAATGCCGGACGAGTGACTAGTTAAGAAAATATACATTGTGCAACTGGAAGGATGTAGATACAGGGGGAGACCGAGACTCGTCTACCTAGACCATATCGGTCATGTATTGAATGAAGGTGGAGTCAGGAGTCTCCGAAACCGGTGAGCGTGTATGAAGAGAATTATAAACGTTGAGGAAGCGAGAGATGTTTGCAAGAATAGAACCTTTTGTCACTCTGTTCTCTCTGCCTACCCTGCAAGGGAAATGGCGTGATTATAAGTAGTGGTAGTAAATGGAAAAATAATAGCAAATGTTTACTAATAATAAAATTAAAAATATTCCATAGAGCCTGAATAACAAAGAAAATAATTTTAACTTAAAATTTTAAACATTGTAACGTATTCAAGTTTTGACAATTCAATTTGCTATTGTACTACATAGATAACCTTTTTTTATACTATATAGGTAGGTGGCGATCGAGCATACGGCCCACCTGATGGTAAGCGGTTACCGTAGCCTATAGACGCTAGCAACACTAGGGGCATCACTCGCGCGTCGCCATCTCCAAGTAAAGGGATTGGAGGTGGATAAGAAGAATAATAAGGAGAGGATAGGTAGGATAGGAAGGATAATAAGGAGAGGATAGGGAGAGGTTTGGGCCTCCGGTACTCTCACTCACCATACGAAACTCAACGATAGGTACCGTTGTTACACGCTGATCTTATATGAGAGGGTGGTACTTCCCCGATCGAGCAAGGCTCTCCCACCAAGAATATATATTTTTATTTTTTCAAATGTAGGGGTTGAAGTTTTAAAGTGCTATTATGCTGTTCCAATTCGTACATGTTGGGCTGCACCACCTTCACATTGTAGTCTTATAATATAGGAGTTTAGCAGGCTTGTACGATAGCTAAGCGGGCTAAAGCATCCTCCCAGATATAGAAAGACGCGAGTTCGAATCCTGCTTGTAGAAAATTTCTTCTTTTCCATTTTCACAAAAAAAAAATTCTATCAAAATAGCTGATCATGTCAAATGCTAAAAAAATCACAATAAAATTATTTGATTAAAATACTATCAATAGTCGTAGATGTGACTAACTATCATCAATGACATGAAACAGCCATATTTAAAATCAAAACCTAAGATTATAATATCACAATGAAGCGTAACCAGCGTGCTCCTATTAAGGAACACGCTCGCATTATGACTGAACTGAGGTATCATTATCTTAATGCCCACAGAGGCGGGAATATTCCGTAACCTAATAGGCTGAACAGTGAAACTGAATAAATTATGTGTAAGCCGTACGCCACATTGAAAAGAAAAGCGGAAGCGGATTTCTATAGCTGTTAGACATAGCCCATAGGTAAAACTATGTTTACACAGATAGAGGTTTAGATATTATGAGTATTAGAAGTTTGATTCATAAATAAAGGGCGTCACGCCTCTCAGCAATAAGATTTTTCTTTTTCAAGAGACAGAGAGAGATAGCATTACTAACGAGAGCATTTATTTTTCCGAAGAAAACGGGACGCCAATTTAAAAAAAATCTATAACGGAGTTTTTTCGGACGCTTATAATTTATTTCTTTCTACTGCAGTATTTGTAGCAGGCAGACATAAAATATATACAATGAAAATAGAAAAGTTTTCATGCTCAAGATTCTTGAAGGGAAAGTGTTTGAATACTTCCATCTTATAAGTTTCTGTGGAAACATTAATATTATCACATTCTATATTTTTTTGCAAAGTTATGTAGGTACTTAGAAATTAAGGAAAATTTCTGAAAACGGGACTATTTTGCGTCCCGAAGCTTTGTTTGGGGACCGCGGGAAAGATAATCGAAAAAAGAGTTGGTCCCGTTCAAAATGGGACGAATGGTCACTTTAGACATAACCTAGTTTGTAAATACATTGCTATTTCCCATTAGACAATCACCACTTCCCAAAGAGCTCGATAGCTTTAAACTTAATTTTCGAGTTTGTTTCAACGTAGAGTAGAGTCTCATCTAAAAAGATAATCTTCAACGAATAAACTTTCATTATAGTGTCGAGTGGCACTTACTAACTTCTACAAGACAGAGGCATGTAGGCTTAACTTGGTATTAACAAACTTAGTAGCTGTGGTTCCACTAACCGGAGCTATGCAAGATGCAAACTTGAACATGCAGGGTAATTTTGAAAATGCAAATACGAATGTTCCGTGAAGAAGACGGTATACAAAATTAACAACGTGTTAGATAAACTTAACATCTACGAGTAGCGCGATTGCTGGTAATTTCTGCAATTTCAAAACTTACTTAATGTAAACACGCCAATTATGGACACTTAACAAGTCTTGTAGTTTTGATATTTTTGTATATTTTTTTTCATTTGACATTCTTAGCCATATAAATTAAAACAAAGTGTGAAAATGTGAAATTGAAATTCGCAGTCCCGAGCAATTGTCACGATGGCTCAATTGGCAAAGCATCTGGGGTGGTATTCCAGAAGATGCGCCGTGTGGGGCCGGTTTTAGAATTGTCCCACCCCTCTCCACCCATGGGAGTCGTAAGAGCCGACTGAGGGAATAGCGGTGGAGTGGGCAGCAGCACTCCCTCGAGTATTAACAACATCCACTGCGATCGCCAACCCACCTGCCAAGCGTGGCGATTACGGCACTATTCCCCCATATGAGCGCACAGGACCGCTCGTTGTGGCGTTCTCTTGGGGAGGCCTATATCCAGCAGTGGACGTCAAAAGGCTGATGGATGGATGGATTCCAGGAGATACAAGTTCAAATCCTGCTCGTCACTGTTATTTTCCATTTCACATTTTGTGTTAAATCTATTAGTATTCATTTTAAAATTTTACTTACTAGTCAACCAGTACGGAATTCGTAATATATACAATTCAGAATTATATTTATCGAATCCGATACGATATCTATCGAAAAATCGACGCATCCATTGGACCTGTTCTTAGATGATTTTCAAACACAAATTTACGAGAATTTGTATATTTTTAAATCGTGGGTCCTTTTTTTCGTTTCGTCATTAGCCGGCATGAAGCTTTCAAATGAGGGGTAAATCATGTAGTTTGACAAAGGAATAAGGAAAATCTCAAGGATTGACAGAAAAACAGGCTAGAGAAATAATACATAAGATAACTGTGAAGGTTGTGACACTAAACGTAATTTTGAGTTTTTGAGGTTCGAATCCTGCTCGCGCTAAAGTTCTTTTTTTCCACTTTCACAAATAATTTGTTCCTTAAAGTAGATGAGAATTATAAGTGCTAAAATAAAGATCAAAATATATAGAGATTGAAAAACTGTAAATAATGTGTATTGCAATGCTTAAAAAAGGGCAAAAAAACTATTAAAATACTAGTTTCTGCCTGCGACTGCGTCTGCACGGACTTCAGATTGTAAATAAATAAATATTCACGGACATTTCACACAACGTCCTCTGATCCCAAACTAAGCTTAACGCTTGTGGTTTGGGTATAGGCAGAAAACTACCAAGACGCAGTACAAATCATCATACAAACAATTATCCTGGGTGGGAATCGAACCCACGAAATATGGCACGTCGCTTTATAGCAATTGATAATAGCAGTAAACTCTCTTTACTGCAGCAGAATATAATAATAGATTTTTTTTCTACAGTACTGCAGCGGCTGAAATACTGGCCAGTATTGCTTTTAATTTTTATGTTCCCGCTATGATACCTACTTTTATACTTCCTTAACCAACTGTTATAAGGTTTATGGAATGACTATGCACTCGTATGACATCACCACACGACAATACATAAAACGTCTCATACTAACTTTGTTACATGTAATACTACCCAAAGAAACATAATCTGGTTATCGTAATAAAAAAGAGGTCAAAGCGATCTCGAAGATTTGACATACTTTACGAAAGTACCTACTTCTTTGAATGGTTTTTGAAATTTGATTAGCAGGTAAATTGAATACGAGTACATACCATTTGCTTGCGTCACTTATACTCTGTAGGTTAAATTCTACTCGTATTTGTCTACGATTTTACAAAAATCGAGATGTGGACCGTATCAGGTCCGTGGAAAGACTTGATACCGCGAAAATCTATATATTCGCGGCACACAGCAGAATGCGTGTATAAGTAGCGGCATTTACTATGAGTTAAGCTGTGACTCGTCAAAAATACTGTGGTGTTTCTAGCGTCTGTAGCTTACGGTAATCACTATCAGGCGGAGTGTACCCTTGGATACTACAATAAAAAATATGCTGCGTCATTTTAATATAGATAGGTATCCATTATTCTAATTACTAGGCACAGCGTGACCTTCGAGTCAGTACAAGAGTAGGTAACATAAGAAGAACTTCTCAATCTTTGTTCATGATTTTGTTTGATTGTGTAGCTACTAGTAACTCAAAAACAAAAAAAACTTAGGATCACGCCTGTATCCCCGAAGGGGTAGGCAGAGGTGTATTGCATACCCACGATTCGCTAGCTATGTTTAAGTCGCACGTAATAGGGGACGAGCCTATTGCCGTCTACCTGGCACATTTCCAAACTCCGTACTGCTACTGAGATTTTTTTCTATTTACGAAAAAGCTCAATAACATTGCCCGACCCGGGGATCGAACTCGAGACCTCATGATCAGCAGTCGCACACACTACCGCTACACCACCGAGGCAGTTACTAGTAATTCCATTTTTTATATACGAGAAAGAACCCTTCTGCCAACTATTGTCGTAGCAACGTTTGTGACTTGTATAAAAATTCGTAAAAGCTTTAATCCGTAGGCTATGAATATTTCACCACTGAAGTAATGTCAAACAGTTCCAGTGGTCCGCCAGCACAGGTGGAGAGACGGCGGGTTTATTTACTCCTCACCCACGCACACTACCCTTTTCGGTGCCCCAAATGACGGGGTTAGGTACGTTTTTTCTGGCCTTAACAAAAATGAAATACTATGTATATTTGTCACATTCAGGCTCCTAAAGCATTTAGTTATATTGATGCATTTAGATTATTTATAACTAGTATAAAAACTGCGGAGTTAGCTCAAAATTGATGTCAGATTATCATGGCGACTGTTTAGTCTCCAGAAGTACTATAGTAAATAAATAAAATTGAAATGTCTGTTTGTAATGTCTAAATAACAGCTTTCTGCTAAATTCATATGAACGTATATGGTACTTATAATATTTTTTGTGTGGTAAGTACCGCGAAAAAAAACTTAAATTTTAAGTTGCAATATTTCAAATAAGGGAAAGGACGGCGGGTAGCACCGGACATTTCAATTTTTAAGAAACTAAATGCGTTGAATACTAAATTATTGTAAATGTGTGCTCTTTAGAGTAGAAAAAAACACAATTCAGTTGCAATGTGAGCGCCGCGAAAATTAGTCATGAGTGAATGTTTTGTTTCCAACAAAAAAAAATCGTCGCTCCTGTCAAAATTAATTGCAGGTTATCATATACAATACGTAAGTGTGCATTTTTGGATATCGTTCAATGTTTTGGGTATATATTTAAAGGTTCTAATAGTGTTTCAAACAATTGTTCTACAATTTGAGAGATATGTTTAAAAATGCTACATGAAAACGATCGGGTACCCCCGGATACGTTAATGTCGGGTACCCTCAGACATCGTTTTACGTTTTGAATTACGCAATATTGTTTTAAAAAACTACAATCCTATCATTTTGCTTATATATGGAACGTATTTTAAAATGTTGTTACTATCCTTGCAATATAGCGAAAATTTGTGGAAGAACCAGTGAAAGATTAAAATGGGGTAGAATAAATTTAAAGAAGCAAGGGATGCAAAGACTGGGCCCATGAAGATTGTGTTCATATAGATGTATAATTTTTTTATTGTAATTGTGATGTTTGTAAGGACAAAAAACGTTTGGTGTCCCATTGAAATGCAGGGCTACCCGCCGTTTCTTGAGATGCCAAAAAATAGACCATATTTGTTCTCAGTATAAATCTGTAGAAAGTGTGATAATTGATTAGTGTTGTTTAGTTAATATATTATAGAATCCTAATTTTATTTTAAGTATAAAGTAAAGACATAATAAAATAAAGAAAGAAATTTCGATCATTTATTTTTTATTTGCAATTCACTGAAGTGTCCGGGGCTACCCGATCTCCCCCTATAGTTTTTTTAAGTACCTACCTAAACTATTAAATTATCTTGGGCTTCGTCATCTCAACAGATGACGTTGTACGGTTTCGTTGAATCGCACGGATTCATTTCTAAATACCTAGTATGTAATACAATAAAATAATTTTATTAAACCAAAGAATCTTTTGTTGTGCCCTCAAGTACAGAATATTTACTAGTTTAGGTAGGTACTTATATACCACTGAAGGAATGTAATATAGTTCCGGTGGCCCGCCAGTAAAGGCGGAGAGACGGCACACGGCGGTTTCTTTAGTGGGTGAAGTTCCCAACTACCCTGTTCGTTGCCCCGAACGACGGGGTGTGCGGTTAGGAACATTCTTTCCCGCCTTACCAAAAAAAAGGTAGATACTTATATGAGTGACTATTAAACTTAGATTATAAGGGTTTTCTGGTTTGCTAACATTCGGGATACTGTACCTTAGGTGTTGCCTACATGTTAAAAATAATGTGATGTTTAATAAGGAAAGCTGCTCATTTAATTTAAAATGTGAAATTTCAACAAGAAATAAAATTAGTGGCTTTAAATATGATTTAATATTTTAAACCTAATAAATCTTACTATAATAAGTGGTTATTATTAAGTATAGCAATTAATAATCCAGTGCTATTACATATTTGTATCATAATCGTATTTCTATCTTTGTTTTAAATGTCGTTATAACTTATAGATTACAGTTTCTTTAGTTTTACCCCAATTTTTGTGTTGTTTGAATGTTGTATTCCATGCAGTAAAGGTGGGTGAGGACGCACGGTGGGTTTTTAGTGAGTGAGAGCCCCACACTACCCGGTTGTCTCCCCGAGCAGCGGGGTGTGCGGTAGGACATTTTTGCCCACAAAAAAAAACTGTATTCCATCACAATATGAAGGCAATCGAATAAATTGGGGATTGATACTAGATGCCAACATTATCATGTTTATATCTACACAACCATAGGGAAAAATAACATTAAAAGTATATCATGTTTTATGATGGTTTAAAGATGATTAACGTCCCGAAAATGCTTGATCACCATCACATCCGAATATCACAATCGAGTTAAGCGTTGTCTTTAACATAATTACTGTAGGCAACATCGATCATAGGCAACTCTATCGTTATCTCCCAATTCGCGATATTAAGGCAATCTCATCGCATCGCCCTCGAATTTCATTAGTCTGAGTAGAGAAATATCATAATATGTACAAGGTGAACACAACAATTCTTTGTTAGAACGCGCTAAATTAGTATTGAGTTGTTTGCGAAACGTACGTGGTAATTGAACAAGAAGGGGAAGGAACGATATTTCGCTTGTACCAGACAATAACACCTTATTTATTGAGTTTCGTTATGTTTATATTTTATATCAATATTGAACTTGTAATACTTGTGTACTTCTAGATAACAATCAAATGTGGATTGATTTTTAATTATGTTCGAATATTGATGTTTTCGTGTAGTATTCATGTTACGGTAATCGTTACGAGCGTAGCCATTACATGACGTAAAACGCTGACCCCAACAGTAGGGGTGTACAATTACTGTAGTTCAAACAACTTTCAATCTCAATAGGCTCAATAATTCTAAAGCAATTAGATATATCCCTTTGAATAGTTACGACCTCAATATATATTATTATCCTTATTGTAGACAATATTATAAATATCAATATATAAAACATACGAAAATTCTCAATACAATATAAAAAAATATGATTAAAGACAATTTTTTATTAAAACTGTTTTATATTTATTTTCTTGTATTTTCATCGGGATTGAATTAGCGTGCAAATTGCAAAAGCGTAAGTCTACAGAAAGTAGGCACTTTCTGTTGCTGTTTTCAGGCGAAAATGGTTTGTAAATTTTGACAATTTACACACAAACATTGCAATTTGATATGGAGTAGGGGTAGCCAATCGGTCATACGCGATCAGCCGGTCGTCCGTGGCTATTAGTCCAGTCGATCGCGACATACATATATTATATGTACTACAATATACTACATATACTCGTATACATACTGAACTATACCTACCATTTCATTTATAATTTCAATAAGTGTGTAATTGGTATGATCGCACAGAATTTCGTAAGTAAAAAGTAGATCTGGAGTCTAATCAAGTTGGTTACCCCTGATATAGAGCTTGTAAACAGAAGCATATCATTATTCATCTAGTTATTACAGAAAATGTTTCATATTAGATACTGTACGAGAAATGCAGGTTGACAATGTAATAGAAATAAATAGTACAGCTGCGTAACCAAATTTTATGCTCAAATAAAACGCCATTCCGTACACAATTTTGTTATATAAAATAAGGTAAGATAGATACAAAACACAGTTACTGAGATAGTCAACACAATCAGCAAGATACATCTATCAGAGACGTTGTCCTATTCACTGCAGTAACAGTCTGTTGTATGACAATGTATAGGACAATATTTATTGTACAGGTAAGTTTGTGTAGTTTATTTTAGCTTGTGATATTCATTCATTTATGATGAATGTTCTATGATAAAATATATAAATGTCTTTAGTATTTTTACGAGGCATATCAGATTCTTTAAATATCTACCTCGTTTTTATGTTCTAGAAACAATGAAAACCAAACCCAACCAAGTGATTACTTATACATTCAAACTATAAATTATTTAGATTATTATAAAACGAAAAAACACAGTAGCAATAAGACTATAAAAATATATGAATACGTCGCATTCCCCCTGAAATTTTGTTTTAAATACCTTATAATTAAGCTACCTCAAATAGTGACCAAAGTAAACAATTTCTACTCCACATACTTGTTATCATATTGGAAAACAAAGCAATATTTTGTGTAGTTTAGAATACCAGTTTAAAAATGAATAATGTAGCCTTTATTGATGATTTTGTATCATGAATGCACAAGACCGACAAGGTAGAATAAGTTATTATTTTATTTATCTATATAATTATAAAGCTGTAACAGAGCTGTGTCTGTACATTTAAGATATTTGAGAAAAAATGACTGTAATAGGCTATATATGCGTGACTAAACACAAAACAATTTTTTTACAATTTTTGTCTGTCTGTTTATCTGTTTATTTGTTCGCGCATCACACAAAAACTACTGAACGGATTTTGATGCAGCTTTTTTTATTTGAAAGGCCTTGATTAGGCTTAAAAACTGGTATACATTTTATCCCGCTATTATATCGGGAACCTGAGATATAACCGAAAAACTAGAAAATTATTTAAACTAGAATTTTTTTTTAGAATTTTTTTAAGAGAACTGCTAGATGTATTTTGAGGCAACTTTTTTTATTTGAAAGGCTTTGATTTCACTTAAAAACTGGTAGACATTTTATCCCGCTACTATATCGGGAACCTGAGATATAACCGAAAAACTAGCTTTTGGCTACTGCGAAGCTGCTGGCAAAGGCTAGTTACTGTTGTATTACTATAATCTTTTTCCGAGATTGTCAGTGCCTCTTCACTCACCCCTCTCTCAGACTCTCCACTTGTATAAATACTCAGTTGTTTTAGGAAAAGTTTTACCTATAAATAAATATTCGCGGACATTTTCACACAACGTCCTCTGGTCCCAAACTAAGCTTAACGCTTGTGCTATGGGTACCAGATTACTGATATAATAGATATACTACTTTGTTTGTAAATGTATACATATAATAGATAGAAAACACCCAGACGCAATACAAATATCTGTGTTCATCACACAAATACTTGTCCTGAGTGGGAATCGAACCCACGACCTCGTGCATGGATGTCGGTAAAGATATTAAAGCACATACTACACTCGCATATATAAGCAGCTCACCGTACTTGCCTCATAAACGCCTATATGGCTTCGAGATCTTTGAATACTGACCAGCATATGATCCAGCTTTAGAGAATAATGTTATCCCAATACCTACTCCGGAACGAGAGGGCAAATTGAAAGATATAAATGTTCATTCCTCATTGTGCGTTAATCACGCCCGGCTCTGAAGTGGCTTGATGGAGGCCACGCAATAACAATAACTGCTTCCGACTATTAAATGCCCCCTGAAGTACTCCAATGTCCACTCGTGCCAAATATATTAAACGGTCATCTATTTATGAGCTGGCTAGATTGTGCCCGCAACATCGACCATCTAGACTTTAGAATTAGCTTAATCCTAACTATTATAAACTGTAACAGAGCTATATCTGTACATTTAAGATATTATAGAAAAAATGTCTGCATAAGGCTATATAGGCGTGTGTAAACATAAAACAAATTTTTTTAGATATTGTTTCTGTTTGTCTGGTTGTTCATTCGCGCATCACATATAAATTACTAAACTGATTTTGATGCAAACATTTTTTTATTGGAAAGTTCTTGATTAGACTTAAAAACTGGTATACATTTTATCCCGCTATTAAACGAGTAGGTATCGGAAACCTGAGATATAACTTAACAAATCTAATCTAAAGCTGTAAGATAGCTATGTCTGTACATTTAAGATATTTGAGAAAAAATGACTGTAATAGGCTATGTAGGCGTTCTAAACACAAAACGATTTTTTTTTAGATTTTTTGTCTGTTTGTCGTTTGATGCGCGAACAAACAAACAGATAGTTTGTTTATTCGCGCATCACGCAAAAACTACTGAACGGATTTTCATGCAACTTTTTTTATTTAATAGCTCTTGATTGGACTTAAAAACTGGTATACATTTATCCCGCTACTATATCGGGAGCCGGAGATATAACCCAAAATCTAGCTTTTGATTACCGCGGGCAAAGGCTAGTATAATATAAAGTTGTCACTATACTTACTCCACATTAAAAAAAAACAGTAATCGTCCTTTCTCCGTCTGTTTATCTGGGTTTTATACTATTACTAGCCTTTGCCAGCGGCTTCGCAGCAGCCAAATGCTAGTTTTTCGGTTATATCTCAGGTTCCCGATATAGTAGCGGGTTAAAATGTCTACCAGTATTTAAGCCAAATCAAGGCCTTTCAAATAAAAAAAGTTGCATCAATATCCATCTAGTAGTTCTTTTAAATAAATTCTACAAACAATTCAAGTTTAAATAATTTTCTAGTTTTTCGGTTATATCTCAAGTTCCCGATATAGTAGCGGGATAAAATGTATACCAGTTTTTAAGCCTAATCAAGGCCTTTCAAATAAAGAAAGCTGCATCAAAATCCGTTCAGTAGTTTTTGTGTGATGCGTGAACAAACAAACAGACAAACAGGCAAAGAGACAAAAAATCTAAAAAAAATTGTTTCGTGTTTAGACATGCCTATATAGCCTATTACAGTCATTTTTTCTCAAATATCTTGAATTTACAGACACAGCTCTGTTACAGTTTTATAATAGTATAGATGTATCCCAAAAAACTTATCCCAGTATAAATGAACCAGCTCAATCGGGGAAGTACCACCCTCGGTAAGTACTCCTGCTCTGTTGTGTCTCGTATTTGAAATTTGACATCTCTAACTGTGACTTAGCGTTATAGATATTGTTAAAGCTTAGATAAATATAAGGTTCTTTATCTATGGGTAAAGATGTCAAATTCCCATACATTTAAATAGTTTTCTATTAGCGTTAGCGATCATAGAATGAAACTTGGCTAGGCCCACAGGTGTTGCTAACGTCTATAGACTACGGTAATCGCTTACCATCTAGGTAGGCCTGGCAAAGTACACCCATACTAAGACCAACCATTTGTTTATTACAAAAATAATTGTCCTTGTGTGGAAATCGACTACGAACTAAAATCATTAGTGTAGTCTTTTGCTTTATTCTTTTTTTAATTAATTGGACATGCCCAATATTGCGCTTAAGCTTCTTCTTCTATATGAAGAGAATAGATCTACGATCAGGACTTGGAAGGGTTTTCTCCAAGTTTTCCTTCACGCGAGTGAATAGTGCAGCTTATTTTCATTCCCTGAACCAGCTTACGAACATGGAATTCCCATTGGGACGGGCACGCATGACTAAGTTTCTAATGTGAATGGTTGGGGCTTTCAGTTGAAAGTTTGTTGTTTGGTTTATGGCGTTATATAATATCGCGAATAGCGACCAAAGCGTGTGTACTGAACCTTTAATAATATGTTTTATTTTTTATTTTGACGGGCTCATCCGTCGAAATTATACCTTAATTTTACTTACTTTTTTATTAGGTAGTAGTTCTTATATAGGGGAATGTATATGCTTCTACAATAACGGAAAATAAAAAGTTACGGGTCATCTAGAAGAATTATATTAAAGTGTAATATATTGGCGAATTAAAAAAGTGCCCGTGAGTTTTTTACCGGGTTGTTCCCATTAAAGGCTTTATTACGGAATCGTGCCGTTTGTGGCGATTGCAATCGCTAGTTTGTTGCTGAGGATGCACTTGCCTCAGGCGCTCGTGGTAATTATTTGTGAATTATTGACGATTTTAAGTACTACATGATAGACCTATGAAAAAAAGATATATGTGTTTGAATTAGAATTTCTTTACGCCGTAATATATCATACATTTGTGTCGATTTGGTGCAACGAATTGGTATAAAGACACGAAAAAATATTGCAGTAATGCAACAATTGAGTGTTTATCACAATTATCTAGTATTTTTTGCAGTGTTTCTTTATTTTCAATGAAATATATAAGGAACAAAAAATAATGATTTTTTTTATTCCTTATGATGGCAGACCGTCTACGGCCCACCTGATTGTAAGTGATAACCGTCGCTCATGAACTCATCTATTCCGGGAGAATTGTCAAGCCGTTACGCATAATTTCATTTCTCAGATATGAAATGAAAGAATAAACAGCTATCTGCGGCAACAGCCAAAACACACGTGCTTTAAGACCGGTCACAGAGGAGACGATGGTACCAACCCGTTCGGGCCCGATATCAAGTGAGTACTCTCACCTGGTACACAGCCCTACCACCAGTAATGCAATGGGTGATAATTAATTGCTTACTTCCCTTAGTCGCCTTTTATGACACCCGCGGTAAAGAATGGGGTGGTGACACAAGTATTCTTAATCCATCACCACACGGGTAAAATTTACTTATAATCTTTTTTTATTAAGTTAATTTTAATGCAGTGTCAGAGCTGTGGCTGTGAACGATCGACAAGGTTAAGCAACTTTCACTTAGCTGGCAATCAGATGAGTGACAAAAAAGTGACACTTATTTGAGAACACTGACCTCCTCCGTGCTTTGGAAGGCATGTTAAGCAGTGACATCCGACAGTCAAATAACATCCTGACAGTCGTTGTAGGTTGTCAGTCCGAATAAAAAAAAATACTCTGGTCTTGTTCTAAGGTCGCTAGTTGTCGTGGAGATCAGACAGACTGTAGCTCCCTGTAAACTACTGATGAGATGATGACGATGATCAGAGCTGTGGCTGTTTGAAAAAAAAACTTTATTAGGCTATAGGTGTATCTCAAAACATATTTTAAATGTTTGTATGTTTGTTTGTAAATGCATCACCAAAAAACTACTAGACCAAATTTGGAGATTTTTTTTGTATTATGATTCTTTATTAGACTTAAAAACTAGCATAGATATTTTATCTCGCTGCTATACCGGAAATCTAATAACCAAAAAACCGTAGGTACAATCTGGTTTTTTATATTTCGAAGACCCAATAATCACCTTTGGGAAATATAGGCACTATTAGATACCATTGAAGTAATGCCAAGAAGTTTCAGCGGTCCGCCAATAGGCGGAGAGATGGTACATGGCGGGTTTATTTAGAGGGTGAGGGATCCATACTAACCAGTTCGTTGCTCCGAACGACGTAGTGTGCGGTTAGGTAGATTTTTTCCAGCCTTGACAAAATAATAGGGCCTATTAGATACTATTATAAAACTGTAACAGAGCTATGTCTGTATATTTACGATATATACAAAATAGAGAGAATATGTATGATTAACCTGTAATGTATTTACATACCATAAGGTATTTCTTGTTGTAAAAGCTATGTACCTATAATTAAAAATAATAAAGCATAGCCTTTATGAATATTCACTAGATGGGGCTAATATCCTAACTCGACTGACCCAAATAATTTAAATTAAGTTTGTGGTATGGAAATTTAAATTTACATTTAAATCTTATTGCATAAAAAGGACTTCACGGAAAACGTACACTAATTAAACAAAGTCCACACTAGGGATAAAAGTAATTTATTTCAGTGGGATACTCTACAGTGGATACCCTCCCCTCAAACTGAAAAATTTATCACTGCAAGAGAAATTGTATTACAAATTAATTATGTTATGTCACTTTTTTAATTAAAACTTAAATATTATAATATAAAATAGCTTTACGACAAGCATGCACCAGTACGTCCAGTGAGAATTAAACATCCACCTGCACCATGGCTTACGGCTAGTATAAAACACCTGATCTCACAAAAAGCTTCAGCAAAATTTAAGTATAAAATTAAACCTAACGAATTAAATTTAAAGAAATATGTTACTATTAGAAATCACTGCAATAAGGTGTGTAGGGATGCACAACGCCAGCACATTCATAATTCTGTTCAAGACGGAGACACAGCAAAAGTTTGGAAATTTCTCAAAACATTGGGAGTAGGAAAATCACGACACGAAACAAATCCTAAAGACTTCAACGTTGATTTGCTTAACCAACATTTCTCTGCTTTGTCCAACTTTGACAGGACTGCAAAGGCTGCTACAATTAATCGCCTTTCATCCCTTCCTACCCCCAGTTATCCGCCGCTCGCTTTTAATCTTGTTACTGCTTGTGCTGTTAAGAAGAGCATAATGTCGATCACATCCAATGCAGTTGGATCTGATTGCATCAGCCGTAATATGATCCTTCCTATCCTGGATGAAGTCCTTCCAATAATTTGCCATATCCTGAATTTTTCCCTAACCAGCGGCGTCTTTCCATCTACGTGGAAAGATGCCCAGATTACTCCTTTACCCAAGAAACATAATCCTAGATTGTTAACCGATTACCGTCCTATATCCATATTGCCTTTCCTCTCCAAAATCCATGAACGCCTTATCCACAACCAGCTAAGTGATTTCCTTTGCAAAAATAATCTCCTCAACCCTCTACAATCCGGTTTCCGTCCAGGTCATAGTACCTCGACAGCTCTCGTCAATGTTACGGATGACATCAGATCGGGTATGGAATGTGATAAGCTGACTGTATTAGCTTTGCTAGACTTCAGCAACGCATTTAACACAGTAGATTTCGAGATATTGCTCTGTCTACTTTGCTCTCTTAACATATCTCCAACAGTAATGGATTGGTTTCGTAGTTACCTGTGTGGCCGCAGACAACGTATTCACATTGAAAATACCTACTCCTCCTGGTGTAATACAACTGTCGGTGTGCCCCAGGGTGGCGTTTTATCCCCGCTACTTTTCGCAATTTTTATTAATTCCAATTCAAATAACCTACTTTCTTCCTACCACCTTTTTGCAGATGATCTACAAATTTACATACAGGCACTATTAACACAACTACCGAAAGCCATGGAACTGCTTAATGACGATTTGGACAAAATTAGTGCGTGGAGTAAATCTCACGGCCTCACTGTGAATCCTTCAAAAACACAGGTGACAATTGTGGGCAGCTCTAGATTGATCTCAAGAATTGCTTGGGCACAGTTACCCCAGGTCATTTTTGAAGGTGTGAAGATTCCTATTAGTGATAGGGTTAAGAACTTGAGTCTAACAATTGACTCCAATTTTACTTGGGATCCGCAACTACAAGAGGTTAGTCGAAAACTGTTTGCATCTGCAGGGTATATAGGTGTAGTTTATTTGTACAGAGGTTTATGTATTTGCATGTAAGTGTATGTATTATATTTATCATATTTTATTTATATATATAATTTTTTTTTTCTTGTCTATATAGGTACCAACACCTACAACTACCATTGTCCAATTAAAAGTTGTGTCCATCCAAAGGTTGCCTGGAAGAAATTACTATTAGTAATAAGGCCGCCCATTGTACCACTTATGGGCTTTAACATTTCTTTTTTTTTCTTTCTTCGCATTGTACCTTAACGTTTTATAACATATGGTGTACAATAAAGTATAAATAAATAAATAAATAAAAATAGCGTTTTAACTACAAAAGGTCCCTTCCTAAAAAGAAGTTGAAAATACGAGTGTGGAACAGCAGCATACTATAATACAGTCGGCGGCTGTTAATTTGCCAATAACAAATAAAAGAGTATGACGTAATCGTACGACGTAATTCAACTTTTAAGCGATCAATAACGAAGGTTTATAATAATTGCGCACATTACAACAACTTCTTTACATCATCACAATGATATAGAGCCGATCAAAGTATCGATTGATAAAAAGTCTGTGTGTTAAGCTCTATGTGCTTCCAACTTAAACTTTAATATTATGAGAACACAACACTAGCTTACACCTAGTCTAAATACGGTACATTCTCATACAATAACAATGTCTACATAAAAATAACCATCCCACAGGAACCCTTCATTTTGCCGGGATTAGCAAGCCTATATTCTTCTCTGAACTCTGGACTATAAACATGCCAAATTACGTGATGATCAGTTACGTAGTTACAGCGTCAAAAGATAGCAAACAAACAATCAAACTCTCCTTGAAATCAAGGAAGTAATTATCACCAAACAAATATATATTTTATTCTACGCATAACCACATAAATTACATGTTTATATATAAATATATACATATATTTTAAGCACTTGACATGCTCGGCCTTTAGATTTCATACAAAGTGCGAAGATGCAAAAATTTGTTGGAATCTTAATTGTAATAATTCTTGCGTCACGATAATAATAAAATAAATACATACACAAAAATATACAATACATAAAAATATATACATATTACGAAAAATGTCTTCGTTTCTGTTAGAAAAGACAAATTTAGACACGGAACTGTAGCAAAAATATACACAATTGAAATCAAGTACACAAACAAATACAAGGATGTTATTGCTCACATGGCTCAGCCAGGCGGGACATGTCAGCTAAATGAGCTCAGCGAACTACTAAAATGGCTCGTGAATCAGGTACGTCGGCGACCCTCGCTGTCTGACTTACATCCGTCGTACAAACGGTATCTAGGTCAGTCGGTATCTCAGCGTCCTTATTCCGTTTTACATGCAGATTTGTCCCCACACGCTATGAGATTTGGAAATTCTTCTCTTTGATTCAACACTTTTTGTGTTCCATACCGCGACCGCTTGTGAACGGAACATCTTATTTTCACATTTAGCGATCTAAAAGAAAGTTCTTATGAAATTGTAGATGTGAAAGCACATTTAGGAATTGCTTATATAATACTGATTAGTTTGTTTAATATATTCTTATTTTGACGTATAACTAAACCTAATAAAATAAAGCTACGTGTAAAGAAATTTGTCACGTTTAATCTATTTTGTACTATACCAACGTTAGCAGTTTGATAATAATTAATCGGTCAGTTATTATAGAAACTACAGGAACCTACAATTATGGTTTACTGGTTAGAAACCAGATTTTGTATGTAAGTAATTAAGCTGTAAAAGCGCTACGTCTGCATGTCTGTACATTAAAGATATTTAAATAAAAATACTGTACTTGTTTTTTCAGAATTTTTGTCTGTTTGTAAGCGCATCACGCAAAAACGACTTTGATTTATACGAACACAAAGCCTGAAAATGTGAAATCAGACATAATAGTCACGATCAGTGGGTCTAGCCAAGTTGCATTCTATGATCGCTAACGCTAATAGAAAACTATTAAAATGTATCCATCCATCCATCCATCAGCCTTTCAACGTCCACTGCTGGACATAGGCCTCCCCAAGAGAACGCCACAACGAGCGGTCCCGTCATAGGGGATAATGCCGTAATCGCCACGCTTGGCAGGCGGGTTGGCGATCGCAGTGGATGTTGTTAATACTCAAGGGAGTACTGCTGCCCACTCCCCCGGTATACCCTCAGTCGGCTCTTACGACTCCCGTGGGTAGAGAGGGGTGGGAAAATTCTAAAGCCAGCCCCACACTGCATATGGACGGCGGTATGGAAATTTCAAATATCTAACGTTAAGTCACGTGACTTAGCGTTATGGTTATTGTTAAAGACTTCGATAAATATAGGTTCTTTATCTAAGATTAAAGATGTCAAATTCCCATACATTTAAATAGTTTTTTATTAGCGTTAGCGATCATAGAATTCAACATGGCTAGGCCCACTGAATTTGAAACCCTTGGAAAACCAGGAGATGCAGGTTCAAATCCTGCTCGTGACTTATTTTTGATTTCACATTTTCGCACTTTATGCTCATTTATACGGCTAACCATGTCAAATGCTAAAAAAATATATAAAAACACCAAAAGATTTAATATAACTTTTTTGTATGATAGCTCTTGATATACATTTTAGGAACTTAACTACTGGATCGGGAACCGCCACCGGACATATAACCAAAAAACTAAATAAAATCATTACCTAGAATACAGATAAGATATACTACATATTTATTATTTACTCGCAACATGCGTAGTTTTAAGCTAAGACGCTAATTGTAATATAGTATTTTAGAGAGAAACTTACATTGTTAAAGAACCAAATCTCAGCACTTTGTGAATGTTGTGATAATTATGTCAAAAAAACAGCCAAGCCGTCACTTATTATTACGCTTCTGTTTATAGTCTGTGTCAACGAAGATTTGTTACAAATGGCTGAGCGGTTTAGATATCGACATCTCTGATCTCGAATTTTGTGGATTAGATTCCCATACATGACAATTCTTGTATGACCCACAAATGGTTGTTCTAATTCTGGGTGTACTTCTACATCTTCTCATTTTTTTTTTATCATGCCAAATATCATACTTCAAAGTACCTACAGTGTACTTAAAGTGCTTTTAAATTTTGTTTATGAGTCCTTTTCGTGACATTATAACCTAAAATTTGAATACTTTTATAATCGCTCTATCTGCCTAACCTTGTTATGTTATCAGTAGTCAGAGGTCTAACATGAAAATTCTAGCACGGAATCTTGAAATGCATTGAAAAGTTTCTTGTAAAGATACATATTATGCTGTGTGAAAATGTGTGTCTGATGCACTCCCGTGCGCTCAAATCTACAAAAAATTACAACAAATGCGAGTCGGACTCGCCCATGAAGGGTTCCGTAGCAGCAAGTAACATAATATAAAAGTTCTTGTAGTTCAATGTAACTTTGACCGATGTTTTAATAATAGGGTATGTAAGGTAAATTGCGGTGTACGATTTATGACGTATTAAAAAAAACTACTTACTAGATCTCGTTCAAACTAATTTTAGGTGGAAGTTTACGTTGTAATGTACATCATATATTTTTTTTAGTTCTATCATTCTCTTATTTTAGAAGATACAGGGGGGACACATTTTACCACTTTGGAAGTGTCTCTCGCGCAAACTATTTAGTTTAGAAAATAATGATATTAGAAACCTCAATATCATTTTTGAAGACCTATTTATATACACCAAACGTACGGGTTTGATGAAAAAAAAATGTTGAGTTTCACTTCTAAGTATGGGGAAAAATTTATAGTTTTTTTTCTATATTTGTGTGAAAATCTTAATGCGGTTCACAGAATACATCTATTTACCAAGTAAGTCTCAACAGCATAGTTCTTATAGTTTCGGAAAAAAGTGGCTGTGACATACGGACGGATAGACAGACAGGACGAATCCATAAGGGTTCCGTTTTTTGCCATTTGGTAACGGAACCCTAAAAAGAAGCGGGGATCCAATCATAAATATGTAAACGTCATGAATGCTTACAAATATTAAACTTTAACGAGTTTAAATGTATTTGAGAACACAATATAAGCCATTTACAATTCAGTGCATCATTTACATATAGACAAGTAAATACATGTTTATTCATTGACTCTTTCTTAAAGAACGGTATGTTTAGCACTATACATACTAGGTACTATACTAGGTATATATATAGAATAGTGCAGTTGTGATGTTGACCTACCAACAAAGGGACCTCGTGTCCATGCTCAAAAGTGCACTAAAAGAGATACCAAACGTCACTAAGAGATACAATCGCGCGCTGGTCTTCGTTTATTCGACCGACTTGACTATAAGTTCCATATGCTGTACTGTATTGGGAAAGCGTATAAAAACTACTCAAATAAAGTGAAATGCGAAGATGGTGTATCATATTTTCAGTATTGTTTTATCATTTGCATAAGGTTATCAAAATGCGGCCTATCGGTAGAAGCTACGTCATATAATAAATTATCGCAAAGAAAATTCAACACTATTATAATGGCACATGGTTTCAAAGTAGAATGTTGAAATTTGTATGTATTAATATAATGTACCTACGTTTATATAGGTTGACTAGAGACACTTTTTTCGTGAATTTTATACTAGGCTTGAAATTAGTTTTTATTTGGTCAATGTAGCTATCAAATATATAATATAAACTCAAGATGGAACTGATAAACATTGTATAGTTATGATTGTGGCGCAGGCATCACCCAAAGACGTTAAGTATGAATGTGTTATCGAAATTAGCAGTCAGGAGCAATTGTCACGATGGCTGAATTGGCAAAGCATCTGGACGGTATCAAGGAGATGCAGGTTCAAATCCTGCTCGTGACTGTTATTTTCGATTTCACATTTTTCACTTTGTGTTTAATGTATATTGCTAACACTGTCAAATGCTAAAAATATACGAGGAGGGATCAAAAAGTAGTGAGAATGAGATAGAACATAATGACTTTTGATAACTTAATAATTTATTTTTCTGCATAGTCTCCGAGTCTCTCTACACACCGAGTCCAGCGATTTTCCAAGGCTTCAATCCCTATCAAAAAAAGTTTTGTCTTGGTCCTGCCAAAAGCTCACCACGGCATCCATCACCTCGTTATCGTCTTCGTACCTGTTTTCCCTTAAGTATTCTTTCAATTTGGGGAACAGGTAAAAATTGCTAGGCGCCAGATCTGGTGAACAAGGGGGGTGGTCAACCAATTCGAAGCCAGCTTGCTGAATGGCAGCCATCGCAACTGCCGACCTATGCGCGGGTGCGTTGTCGTGATGAAACAGCACGCCCCTTCGAAGTTTCCCTCTCGTTTTCTCTTTGATGGCATTCCTCAACTTGGGAACTAAAGCTGCATAATATAGGCCTATAATAGTGGTTCCACGCTCTAGGTAATCAATCAACAATATCCCTTCTGAGTCCCAAAATATTGAGGCCATAACCTTGCCAGCCGATGCCACGGCACGAAACTTCTTCGGGGTCGGTGATGATGGTCGTTTCCATGCGAAGATTGCTGTTTTGTCTCGGGATCAAAATGATGGAGCCATGTTTCGTCCATTGTTATGAAACGAGACAAAAAGTTTTCAGAATCTTCTTGAAACTTGTCCAACAATATCTTCGAAATCTCAAGTCGATTTTGTTTCTGACTGTCGGTTAACATTCTCGGCACCCATCTTGCGGAGACTTTTCTCATATTCAAAGATTGTTTCAATATGGATAGAATACTTCCATATGAAATGCCCGTTTCTTGAATTAAGTATCGGATGGTAACTCTTCGATCGCTCAATACAATTTTCTCGACTTTCGCAACATTTTCTTGGGTGACTGACGTCGATGGACGGCCGCAACGATGTTCGTGTTCCATGCTCGTTCTCCCTACTCGTAATTGAGAAGCCCACCTTGCAACAGTGGAATACGGCGGAGCAGACTCTCCTAATGTTGCATCCAAATCGCAATTAATCTCTTGCGTCGTTAACTTTTTTAAACAGAGGTATTTAATAACGGCTCGTACTTCGTTTTTCTCCATTTTCGGGAACACGTTCCGAGACGAAGCAAACAAATGACTACCTTAAAAAAAAAAAAAAGAGAATCGAAGATTTTTTTCTTTATTATTATTACAAATATGTATCTGAGCTATGCCTGCCAGTATTTAATTTTTTCTTACCAAGGAGTATGTCGTTCTCACTACTTTTTGATCACTACTCGTATATAAAAATATCTAAATTGTTATGATTGCTTTTTCAACTCTTTTCTTGTACTCTTGGACTTGGGTCTCCTCTAATAGAGATAGATATAAGCCATAGTCTACAACGCTGGATCAGTGCGGATGGTAGATTTCACAAGCCTTCTAAACACTGTGAATAAACACAATATCAGGTACGAATACTGTACCTTTAAGGAACAAACAACTAACGAAATGTTTTTTTCGCTTATCGTCGCAGATGACCAACACATCACCTAAGCGGTAGACGCAACCTTACAATAAAAACACAGCGAGGCCTTTCACGGTTGGTCAACGGTGGTACCGACCTGCTCGGGTGTGATAGCCGAACACTCCCACTTGATACCCAACCCGGTAGGTAATAGTAAATAGTCCGTGTGGCGACGGACTAAGAATACAAGTGTTACCAACTCATTCTTTCCCACGGGTGTCGTATGAGGCGGCTAAGGGAAGTAAGCAATTATCATCCATTGCATGAAGTGGGAGTACTCACTTGGTATCAGGCCCGAGCGGGTTGGTACCACCATCTCCCATGTGACCGGTCATGAAGCACATCGTTGCGTTTTGGCTGTAGCAGGAGATAGCCATTTATTCTCTCATTTCATATCCGTGAAATGAAATGTTGAACAATTTCGCGCGGCTTGACAATACTCTGGGTATAGTTGAATCCATGAGCGACAGTTACCATTTACCATCAGATGGGCTGTGGCTAGTCTGCCACCATAAGCAATTAAAAAAACGCTATTTATACTCAACGCTCATTCGTGAGGCAATAGAAATGGTTGGTTGGTTTCTCACCAAGCAGCTGCAACTAAGCCAAAACATCGAAGTTAGTAAAAGTAATAGTATTTTGATAAGTATAGTGTGCGTATGATAGACCCGTTAGATTTATTTTCTGTTAATGGTAGTAAACGAGCCACGGCCCACTTCATGTTAAGTGGTCACAGCCGCTCATGGATAGCAAAAATAAAAATGCTACCAACCCGCTGCTCACCATTTCATTTCTTGGTTAGGAAATGGATGAATGGGCGGCGTACTCACGCTACAATCAAAACACCTAGATATTTCACAGTCGCTCACACGGAACACTGTGGTTCCGACCCGCTCAGGCTAAGTAAAATTGAATAATTTATTTTATTACCAGTCTATTTTCTAGTTTGTAGTAATATATATTTGCCGTGTGGGGCCGGCTTTAGAATTGTCCGAGATTTGAATACTGAGGGAGTGGGCAGCAGCACTCCTTCGAGTATTAACAACATCCACTGCGATCGCCAACCCGCCTGCCCAGCGTGACGATTACGGCACTATCCCCCATTCTTGGGGAGGCCTATGTCCAGCAGTGGACTTTAAAAGGCTGATGGATGGATAGATATATATAACTTGTTTATTTTTTTCGTTATAACTGATTAAAATTTCACATATAGCTTGTTATTTTTTTGTTTTTCGGCACTAATTTGTAAAAATCTTCTAGTTTATATTTTTTATACTACGCGGATGGCAGTAAAGAAGCATATAGGGTCCACCTGATAGTAAGTTACCATAGCCTATAGACGCTAGCAACAACAGAGGAACCACTCGCGCGTCATCAACTCTAAAGAAAGTATTAGGAGGTGTGGAGCTGAAGGATAATAAAATAATCATCGATAATATTTCAGTTAAAGAAATAGGTTAACTTTTTCACAGGTACAAGGAAAAGCAGCTATTTGCACCTCACATCTATGTAATTAAGTTTTATCGTAATAAATGGAGAACTTCGAAGCTGGTACAAATAATTATTTGACGGAAAAACTCTATAATATTGTTTGTATGAACCAGGATTTAAACCTCGTGGTTCCAAGTTAGGTTCAAAACGCATCACGGGTATTTGCCGCGCAATAATATTCTCGCAGAAATATAACATATGGGTTGTTCAATGCGTGCATAAACTAGAAAAAAAACTCCGTGACTTCATAATTGTGTCTTGGCCTAAGGACGCGAGTTGTCTCCTTAATGTTTGTGGAAGTCAGATAAGCTATATGCTCCATGTAAATATCCGGTGGATTAGCTGAAATCAAACAGACCAGAAGCTGACGCCCACTAACTTTGGGATAAGTCAAATTAAAGAAACTTTTGACATATCTTTCAACGGTGAAAAGATAGATCTGGTATTTACCATCAGATGGGCCGATTTTTACTCAACACTCATCCATGATTTTAAAAAAAATACCGGTTTCTCACCACAGCTGCTGCAACTAAGCCGAAACATTGAGGAGTAGTTCTTTTTAATAGCTTTAGAATCTGGGCTCTATGGCTTTAGAATCAGCCCTGATGGTTCAGTAAAAAACGAGATTGATTTCATCTTGTCGGACAAACGACACATATTCAATGATGTCTCAGTGATCAGCAGGATTAAAACTGGGAGTGATCACCGACTAGTCAGGGGCATCTTGAGAGGTCACGTTTGATGAAGTCTACGCTCCAACCAACACCTGCCCAATACCAGAACCCCGAGAGCTTTCAGCTCGAACTATAAAATCGCTTCCAATGTCTAGATGAGTGCGAATCAGCGAGCGATTTGAACAGCAGGTTCGTGCAAACTGTCCAAGCGGTCGGGTCGACGTACTTCAAGACCCGTTGCGTTAGTAGGACTCGTGAACTCTCGGACCATACTCTCAAGCTCATGGAAAGGAGAAAAGAAATGACAGTCCAGTCTTCAGTCGATTGGTCCTGCCTGAGGCGGTTAAACAGACAGATCTCCAAGGCCGTGCGACATGATATTCGCCAATTTAATGCTGTCCGCATTAAAGAGGCGATAGAGCGGAACCAATGCTCGAAAGTGTTCGCAAGAGATCTGTCTGTCGGCCAAAGCCAGTTGGCTAAGCTGAGGACCAACGACGGCACTGTCATTTCATCCCGAGATGAGATCTTGAGAGAGGTCCACCAGTTCTATGGACAGTTGTACAGATCCCAGAGCCCTGTTGTCGGCTTGGTCCAAGATCCCAGATCCAAGCTAACTCGGCACTTTACTGAAGACATCCCGGACGTCAGCCTGTACGAGTACAGAATGGCTCTCAAACTACTAAAGAACGGAAAGGCACCGGGCGACGGAATCACCATGGAGCTTCTGAAAGCAGGCGGAAAACCGGGCTTAAAAGCTCTTCAGAGGCTGTTCAATTCCGTCGTTCTCGGGGGTGACGTTCCAGAGTCGTGGACCAGAAGCGTAGTGGTGATGTTCTTCAAGAAAGGAGACAGAGCCCTCTTGAAGAACTATAGACCCATCCCGCTCTTGAGCCACCTCTATAAGTTATTTTCGAGGGTCATTACAAATCGACTCACGCGCAGGCTTGACGACTTCCAGCCTCCCGAACAAGCCGGTTTCCGAAAAGGCTATAGTACCATAGACCACATCCATTCTCTACACCAGATTATACAGAAAACTGAGGAATATAATCGGCCTCTGTGTCTGGCGTTTGTCGACTATGAGAAAGCCTTCGATTCGATCGAAACTTGGGCAGTGTTGCAGTCCCTTCAGCGGTGCCAAATTGACTATCGGTACATCAAAGTGCTGAAGTGCTTATATAGGAACGCCACCATGTCAGTCCGTGTTCAGGACAGGAGTACGAAACCGATCCAACTGCAGAGAGGTGTTAGACAGGGAGACGTTATGTCCCCGAAACTCTTCACTGCTGCATTGGAAGATGTCTTCAAGCTCTTGAACTGGAATACATCACTCACCTTCGATATGCCAACGACATCGTAGTCATGGCAGAATCGCTGGAGGACCTTGGCACCATGCTCAATGATCTCAGCAGGGTTTCCCGACTAGTGGGTCTCAGAATGAACATGGACAAGACGAAAGTCATGTCTAATGTCCATGTCATTTCAGCACCGGTCCTAGTCGGAAGTGCGCTTCTCGAAGTTGTCGAGCACTATGTCTACCTGGGACAAACAGTCCAGTTAGGTAGACACAACTTCGAGAAAGAGGTCAATCGATGAATCCAACTCGGCCGGGCAGCGTTCGGGAAGCTAAGGAAGATCTTCTCGTTCAATAATCCGCAGTGTCTGAAAACGAAGGTCTACGACCAGTGTGTGTTACCAGTGATGACATACGGAACAGAGACGTGGTCTCTGAATGTTGGCCTCGTTTCAAGGCTCAAAGTCACTCATCGGGCCATGGAGCGGGCTATGCTTGGTATTTCCCTACGTGATCGAATCCGTAATACGGAGATCCGTAGGAGAACGAGAGTGACCGACATAGCCCGCCGGGTTGCCATGCTGAAGTGGCAATGGGCAGGCCACATCGCTCGACGAACCGACAACCATTGGGGAAGAAAGGTTCTCGAGTGGCGACCACGTATCGGACGGCGCAGCATAGGACGGTGGAACGACGATCTGGTCAAAGCCGCGGGGAGTCGTTGGATGCGGTCAGCACAGGACCGCTCGTTGTGGCATTCTCTTGGGGAGGCCTATGTCCAGCAGTGGACGTTGAAAGGCTGATGGATGGATGGATAGATGGATTTTTTTAATAATATTAAACAAAATACACACAATTGGCAGTCTTAACTAGTGTACAATACTGTTGCAGTACTTAATGTTTTTTTTTTAAACTTTGGGATAATTAAAATTAAAGAAACTTTTGACATATCTTTCAGCGGTGAAAAGATAGATCTGCTATTGATGAATTCTTTTTTATTCCTCCACTTCTTCTAAAGGAGCAAGGCAAGATAAGAAATCCATGTTGAAAATGAACAATTTATCGATTTTGTCGTCGCAGTGCGCGGAGTAAATTGTCTGAGATATTTCACAGCACAATTTTAAAATCGAGTTACAAAAATAAAAAGTGCGCTAGGCCTTATACAGTTATTATATCACTGGACCAGCAACAGCGACTATATCAACTTTATAAAAAGTATATTATCGATAAATATATAAACATATTTCTTTTGCACAATGTCGTTTGAGCGCCTATTGAAAACCAGTCGTATTTGAATCTAATGCACAAATGCCAGTTGCAAATCTCTATTAGAAATCCTTCGATATATCTGCGAGTAAAATGTGCTCACATCTCCATTAATCCAATCTGCATGTCCTATGCTAGTGTTATTATAAATCGGTTATGAAATAAAATATTTTTAAGCTGTCGATTCTATAATATTTTGAATGTAGTAGTTCATTATGTTGTGATATGTATTTTACATGCTCAGCTACTCTGAACCGAACTACTACTACTACTCTGAACTTCCCCGGATTGGATGGGACGCAGGTTCAAATCCTGCTCGAAGTAAAGCTTTCTTTTTCCACTTTCACAAATGATTTGTTCTTTAGTAGTTCATTGTTTTTAAGTCATTCAAAAATTAACCATAAGGCCAAAATAACGAGTTTAAGTTAGTAATGTAAAAATGTAATGTAAGAATCAAAAAGCCACTGCAGAATTAAGAATTTGAACATACTTTAACAGATTTTGATCAAATTTGTATAGTCTCACTTCTCTTCATTTCAGCCCTTGCAACACAAAGAATTATTATTGGAATCATTTTATACGATAAAGAAGGAATGCTTAACATATATAAAAGGTATTCCATAATGAATTGGTTAAATAAATCAGTACAAATAATAAATTAATATAAAACCGCAATAAACATTTATTATATCCTTTTGCTACTTATCGTACAGAATTACAAAACTGATAGTTTTGTAAAACGTTATAACAAGGGTTTACAACCGTTAAAATTCTCAAAGCTCAATTAACCCAACCCTGGGTATCCTGTTATGTTCGTTAGAATTTGTAATAAATATGCTTGAACCCCACAATTATGTGTAACACAAGCTATTAAATACCCTTAGTTAACTGTAAACATTGTGTTTCAGATTGAATCAATTAAAACCATCAAAACATTTTACTAAGCATACATTCTTAAACCTCTCAGCATTTACAAAGTTTATATTTAAAGTATAATTACAACTAAATTCCGTCAATCAGCATAATTAGGCCGTATTAATTAAGATTCTTCGAAAATATGAGTGAGAATAACGGCTTCTAATAAAAAACACATAAAACCAGCCACTGTTCTTGTAACAAATATGCGATTGTTTACTACTTTGTAATGAAACAGTAACCTATTTCAAGCAAGCGGAAGAAAAAGCTTCAGGCGAATCCCTCTAAGCTGGGATTTAAAGTGTTCTCTTTGACATACAGAGAGATTTGAAGCGATTGCACCCGCTTGCGATCAATATATGTATACATATGCTATAGAAAGAAATTACGTAAGCAGAATGACGGTGTGTTTAATGTAACTTTGTCCATGTAGTGACAAAGAATCGGAAGTAACATTAATCAGATCATATCAGTTTGTGTAAAGAACAGTGTATTGTTCACCGAGGGGAAAAAGAGTGATTACTGGATGCTTATTGAAGCCCGGATTGTAAGCGAGTACTTAAAATATGTTCCAAAAGCAGTCACCCGAGAGCGGAAATCGCACTTTCTATCGAGTAAGACATGGTGTTTTATACTCAATAAAGTGATAGAGGTCTATCGTTGGGCACGCATAACAGAAAAACTACTGGGTAGATTTCAATTGAGGTTTTCTTAATTTTTATTTCTAAAATTCTTAGCCCTTATCTAAAAGAATCTTTATTTAATTTAAGGTAATTAAAGGTTTAATAAACAATGATTTTGATAGACGTGTGGGGCCGGCTGTAAAATTGTCCCACCCCTCTCCACCCAAAAAGTATGAAATTGCCGATTTGTACTGAAAAATTGAAATTAGTTTTTTTTTTTTTCATTTAACATATTTATTTAATCAAAATATCTACCATTGTTATCTACATATTGCTGCCATCTAATAGGGAGGTCATTTATGCCTTTGCGATAGAACTCTGGTGATCTAGATTCTACAAACTGTGTGAAAGCATTTTGTACTGCCTCCTGGGAAGAAAACTTTTTATCACGTAGAAAATTGTCCAAATCACGAAAAAAATGGTAGTCCGTTGGAACAAGGTCTGGCGAATACGGAGGGTGACGAATGGTTTCTAATTGGAGTTCCTGTAGAGTTAAAACGGTTTTTCGTGCTGTATGAGGTCTCGCGTTATCGTGGAGCAATAATGGCGAAGATCGATTCATGAGTCGGGGATGTTTCACTGCAAGTTTTGCTATCATTGTTCGGAGTTCGGCACAGTAGACATCTGCCGTTATTGCTTGACCAGATCGGAGAAAGCTATAGTGAATAACACCATGCTGAGACCGCCAAACAGTTACTATTACCTTTTTATTGGTAAGCTTTGCTTTAGGACACTGTTGCGGCGTTTGACCTGGGGTCAGCCATTACATTTTCCGCTTACGGTTATTGTAAAGAATCCACTTTTCATCACATGTCACAATTCGATCCAATATTCCTTCATTTCTGTATCGATTCAACAAGGCAACACAAGTTTCAACACGCATTTCTTTCTGCAGATCATTCAAATCATGAGGCACCCAATTTTTTATTTTATTAATTTGACGCAAATGAGTCAATATTGTTGGTAAGGTAACGTTAAACCATTACATGTTCAGTAATAAGTGTCTTCTTACCACGGAGAAGTGAGGACGAGAAAACCTCTGCCTCATTTTTTTTATTGGAAATGGTGTCAGACGAGCCACTGCCCATCTGATGGTAAGTGGTAACCGTCGCTTATGGACTCAACTACCGCTGCTCACCATTTTATTTCACAGATATATATGAAATGAAAGAATTAACGGCTATCTCCTGCTACAGCCAAAACACACCGACGTGCTTCATGGCCGTTCACACGGGAGATGACCAACCCACTCGGGCCTGATATCAAGTGCGTACTCCCACTTGGTAACCAGCCATTTTTTTTTCTTTGTTATGGTGGGAAAAAATGTCGCTGTGTGGGGCGGCTTTAGAATTATCCCAGCCCTCTCCACCCATGGGAGTCGTAAGAGCCGACTAAGAGAATACCGGGGGAGTGGGCAGCAGCACTCCCTCGAGTATTAACAACATCCACTGTGATCGCCAACCCGCCTGCCAAGGTTGGCGATTACGGCACTATCCCCCTATATGAGCGCACAGGACCGCTCGTTGTGGCGTTCTTTTGGGGAGGCCTATGTCCAGCAGTGGACTTCGAAAAGCTGATGGATGGATGGATGGATGGGAAAAATGCACCATGGTGTACGGTTACACCCCGTCGTTCGGGGCAAAGAACAGGGTAGTGTGGGGCCCTCACCCACTAAAAGAAACCCGCCGTCTCTCCGCCTTCTTTGACTTGGTACCCAGCCTTACCACCAGTAATGCAAAGGGTGATAATTGCTTAGTTCTCTACGACACCTGTCGGAAAAAATGAGGTGGTGACGCTTGTATTCATAGTCCGTCACCACACGGATAGAATAAGCAAAGCAGACAAACTCGCGAGCATCAGCTAGTCTACAATAAAAGGCCATAATTCTATTAACTACTGTCTTAACTTCTCAGAAAGTAAGCTTTCAATGACTGTTGGATGGACGGCATTTTTTCGTTCTGGTGACGTCATCTCGTAATATCAGCGCTCTCACTGCTAGGATGACATGGATATTTTCTATACTACTAGCTGCTAAGATAGCTCAGTTTGTGTGTTTGTTCCCACCGTAGTTATAATATTCTATTTCATATTTCTTGTGTTTTAGCAAATATCCGTGCCAACAGTCAACGCTAAAGTTATTGCAGTATATAAGCGATTTACCACTCACTGACTCATCACGATATCTCCGAAACCGTATGTCCGATTGACTTGAAATTTTGCATAGATGGTCCTTTCAACGCGCACTAAGAAAGGATTTTACGAAACTCCTACCCAAAATATATATTTTTATCTGCTATCTGCTATCGTATTTAGACTCACTCATTATCACAACAACACAAACATGTCAACCGTTGCTACGGTAACCATTGATGTGTTTATTAAAGTAACATCATCCTAAAAGTTGGTTTTTAACAAAATAATTTTAGTCATGTTTAAGAGTTAAAGCGTATTTGGCATTAGTTTAATAGATTTTTAAAGACTTATTTTAGATATTCCGATTTCTATAATATTTCAAGTGACATTAGTTTAATAGTTTTTTAAAGATTTATTAGGTACAGATTACAAATTATTTGTGAATGTGGAAAAAGAGAACTTTAGTGCGAGCGGGATTTGAACTGCGTCCCTTCCAATCCGGGGAAGTTCTCTAAGTCGCTAAGCTATCGCACTGACCAACGGCAATACCCAATCACCACATCACAATTGTCTTTACGACCCACTACACCAATCGGATGCAACGTATTTTGACCAGATCGGAGACGTTCTTAAGGAAGGCCAGGTTAAGAGTACTCGAAACCAACGAGCATGCATGAAAGCGCTGATGAAACTATAGATGAAGCGAAAGATGTGTGTCAGGATCGTAGCAAGTGGAGAGTAGTGGTCTCTGCCCACCCCTACGGGAAATAGGCGTGACAATATGTATGTGCGTGCGCTTTATGACACTATTCAGAAAGAACGAGAGAAAAAGAGACAGTCAATGAGTTTTTCAAAAGAGATTTTGGTATTATTAGGCACATTGATCCGTTGCGGAAAACAATACTAAACGAAATGAGTGCAGGAAAGCATAATCTGCACTAATTTGTAGTGGACACTTTTAGTGCCCAATTGTGGATCTTCTCTGTTTTACACATCGACTGCCTCTGTGGTGCAGCGGTAGTGTAAGCGACTGCTGATTATGAGGTCTCGGGTTCGATTCCCGGGTCGCGTAGTGTTATTGAGCTTTTTTGTAAAAAAAAAAATTCTCAGTAGCCGCCCGGAGTTTGGAAATGTGCCCGGTAGACGGCAATAGGCTCACCCCCTATTACACATAGCTGGTGAATCGTGGGTATATAATACACCTCTGCCTACTCCTTCGGGGAATACAGGTGTGATGCTGCTTTTGTTTATACATCAATGTTTATAACACATAATTATGGTAGGCTGTACGGCTTGATGGTGAGTAAGTAAGATACCTTCTTTGGTTGCCACCCCTGAGTGGTTGGCGTGGTAGCCTATAGACCAAAGGCAACCTTCGCGAGTAATCGACCCCAAGAAAAGCTATAGGACATGAAGAGGAACGATGATATAGAGGAGATGAGGAAGTGGTCAGTTAAAATAATAAGAAGGGAAAGAGGGGGTGGTTTGGTAGGTTTCTAATTTCGAGATAGAAACACAAGTTCATTTTAAATTTGATATAGGATACATATACATTGCGTGGTTTTATAAAATTGCGGGTAAAATAGGGGTCAAATTTAGAAATTTAATCTTTAACGCTGACGAGGTCACGGGTATTAGCTAGTAATCTATATATATATAAAAATGTTAAGTTAGTTTGTGTGAATTTCAAAAACTCAAAAGTTCTGCATCTATTAGGCTCAATTTCAACATGATATACAAACCCCTTCAGAGATGGTTCTTAAGTATTTATTTTAGACCCCCAACACAAGGGGATTTAGGGGGTGGACGTGGGTATGAACGGTCAAATAATTTCAAATTTACCCAAGTGGGGTATCAAATAAAAAGGGCACGACGTGTACATTAGAAAACTGTAAGTTACATGAAAATCAGTTCAGCAAAAAAAGTTATAAACTCATTTATCGGGGGTTCATCAAATTTTATAAAACTTGTATTATGTTTATTCACGACGGTGACGCGAGTTCCCGTTTGGCCGTGTGGGACCGGCTTTAGAATTGTCCCACGCTTCTCTACCCACGGGAGTCGTAAGAGCTGACTGAGGGCATACCGGGGGAGTGGGCAGCAGCACTCCCTCGAGTATTAACAACATCCACTGCGATCGCCAACCCGCCTGCCAAGCGTGGCGATTACGGCATTATCCCCCATGACGGGACCGCTCGTTGTGGCGTTCTCTTGGGGAGGCCTATGTCCAGCAGTGGACGTTGAAAGGCTGATGGATGGATGGATGGTCGCGAGTTCCATGATTTTTGTTGGCCCAAAAAGTGCTCAACGCTCCTAAAGAAGTTCTCACTTCAAAAATGATCGTTCGTTGCGAAATTTGCGTAGAAACGTACAGCCATTCGGGAATGCATTATTATTACATATATTGCTGGCAAGAGATAATGAGGCAAACATTGCCTGTAATTTCTCAATCGACACCAGCAGAGGAAATAAATGACTATGCGTGTCCAGCTACAGAATGATTAAACAGGCGAGGCATTCTCACGACAGTTACTGGACATTTGGAAAGGACAGCTGTCAAACGATGACACGACAAGACTTATATCATTTCCTAATTATTTGTGTATACTACACGTGATTTGGTAACATCGAAACAGAAAACTTATCGAAAGAGTATTTCCTAATATTCTAGGCGAGTCAAGATTGACTCAGTAAACGAGCTACTCTTGGTGCGTTTTGTTCCTCATTTCTCATCCATGCAACCATAATGTGCCACAGCGAAGCGTAGCAGAGTACAGCTAGTATTATATATAAAAATAAAAGCAAAAATAACCACTTGGTATCGGGCCCGAGCGGGTTGGTACCACCATCTCCCGTGTGACCGGCCATGAAGCAAATCGTTGCGTTTTGGCTGTAGCAGGAGATAGAAGTTTATGCTTTCATTTCATATCTGTGAAATGAAATGGTGAGCAGCGGCTTGACAATACTCTCGCTATAGTTGAGTCCATGAGCGACGGTTACCATTTACCATCATATGGGCCGTGGCTCGTCTGCCACTGCAAGCAATAAAAAAATAAAAAAGCTCTACACACTGCTACGAAATTTTCAATAACTGCTACGCGATGTTTATATTCCACAATATTTCTGATTATTTCGTTTGTTATACGGATATAATAAGTTTATTTATCGGCCTTATAGAATTTTCATCATTACCCAAAATCCTTTAGGAACGGAACAATTAGCAAGTAATTGTTATAAGGAGAAAAAATCGAACTATGAATATCTAGTTATTACTTATTGAGAATTTAATAAACACAAAAACTGTTTGTTTTATATAATGGTTATCATAAGGATTCTAAACTAATACCGTGTGACCCTGAGATTGTCCTCCATTTTATTAATTTCAATTAGTTTCATAGAATGGGTTTTATGCATTCAATTTTAATATTCACGGTGGCCGTAGTGCTATGGTAGACCATATGCGAATTAATATTTATTATTAAGTAGACTTTACTATAAATAATAATAATTCCTAGTATTGCTCAGCTAAGGGCTGAAAAAGTACTGTAAAGCCTCTATCCACTGTGGAAAATGAGCACTATGCTCTAAAACATTGGAAATAGGTTTATTATTCTCAACAACCGAAACATCGCAATGACCCTCGTCATTATGATGTTTCATAGCATTTTGTTTTCTTCGTTCAGGTCTGACAATTAATCATTAATATCTTCTAACTGCATAAATATTAATTAGATTTAAATTTTTTTTATGCAATCAAAAATTAATTAAATTTCCTTGCGTAAGAAAAAAAATAAAGACGTTGCAAGGTACGCATCTCTGTCTTATCAATTTATTTGTGTAGTTGTTTATTAACAAATTATGGCTGCTCGGTGAAGAAAAAAAGTCATCGCGAGGAAACCTTTAAACTAAGGTAATTTTTAGACGGCTTGTAAAGTCTGTCAAGTCGCACTGGACCTGCGTGGTAGACTATACTTAGCCTAATTTCTTCTATATTTGACAGACCCGTGCCCATTTAACAGCATTACATTAAACAACATAATTAAAATGCCGCCAAAACATATCAAATATGAAATATAATTCAATCAGTTTTTATATCAATTTCGTAAATTTCAAATTAATATCAAGATACGAGGTTCCAATCAATCATATCAAGCGATTTACGTCGACGCCTGACGTTGCCGGTAAATGTACATTATTAAACGACCAAATATGTACTCTAAAATAAGTTGTTTTTCAATTAGCTGATATCAAAATTTGAGGTTCTGACACTTTTGCTATAATATGATTGACATTTTATACCCCCACAGTTTAATAGCGAATATTTCTAATATGTTTATAATCGCTAGATACTAACACACTAGGACTTGTTGCTAAGTTAGCCTATGCTATTCTTAATTTTACATGAAATTAAATTAGTATATAAACACTTGATTTAGTGGTTCTTGGGTACCTATACAATTGCAGTACGGTGCTCGGATCATAACCGTAAAAATAAACCTACAATTTTATTAAATTCAGTACTTGATTAATAGTGATGTTAGACTTATAGACAATTTTACTTATTATACAGTTACATTCGTCGTCGTTGTCACTGGTGGTTTAATTTTAAACCCTAGTTTAATAATTGTCTGTTAAAAGAGTATAGTAAAAGCTCACTTTATAAAGAGGCTGGACGCCCCGACGATTATCGGTCGCAAGAAAGTGACAAAAACAAATAAAGCTGGTTAGTGACAGATAGTTGCGTCAATATAAAGCGATAGGAATGTTTTATGTAATGTGAGCTGCGTGTCTCCACTCGCTACAACACACCTACAAGATACACGACTTTCCAATAATAAACGAGACCCTCCTTCGATTACGTAAACTGATAGACAATTTTATAATCTTAGAAACACAATTTGGCGATCGATAAGAAAAACGTTTCAACAAAATTTCCGTTGATAATGTAATGAAAATGTGGCACCATAGGTCGCAGTAAACATCATACGGCGCAGTCGCATAAAATGTTTCTGCTATTAATCGAAAAATACCATTATTTACTAAAAGATATAGGTATTAACTCTGATATCTCAGTTCGTATGGTAGTGAGGAAGCATGTTACTTACGCGCCGGGCGAGAGGCGTATCGCGGTCACCTGGGGCACTCCATTTATGAGCGACGGCGGTAAGTTTGGCGGGTGAGGTCGCATTGAGACGCGCGCGATTTTGCGCGGTCGAGCCGGCAGGCGCGGCGAGACTGGCGGCGGTCGCACGTGCCCGCTCAGGTATCAATCAATCGATGCGCGGCGCGAGGCAGCGCGCGCGCGGCACATTCATGTCCCGCGAACAGCTGACGGCCGAGCCCGTAACCCATGAATCGGCCGACCACCGCCCCCGACCCGCTCTCGCTCATTCTGCGCAAGACGATTACAACTCACTCAACAAAATAGGATGAACGCTTACAGACCAAAAATCTTTATTTTGTTAGGCAGTTAATGTATGGTGTATTTGTGTGTTCGCAAAAATATATTTATATAAACAAATTTTAATGGTATGGCTACGTTTCTTTAAGGCGTTGCATTAATATTGATCACAAAAATTATGATACGTGAGTATAAACATCCTAATTATTATTTTAAAAGGCTTTATTAACTGTTGGATACTGGTCCCTTCTCAGAGTCAGAAGAAGGCTATTGTTAACCACGAGAGTTACGCACACGTGAGTTAACAAACTTTGCAAACCGTCGAGAAAATATCTCAGGTGATGCTCATTTCTGAACGATAACGAACTTACGAGATCAAGAACCAGGATCCCTAGAACCCTAGATAGAACTGCCTTGCAGTCCTTGGTTATTGATATATAGAAAAGCATCTACTAATTCTTTTTTTTAATATACATATATCTTCATTGGCCAGAAAAAAAATGAATAGGTGTTCATATAAAATTGCCGTATTTTAAGTTCCGAGCGCTATTGACTTATGGGTGTTAGTTATTCTACTTATAAATTTTAAGCCAGCCTTCTCGAGTTAAAACATGTTTTGGCGTACTTAAACAGAACATAATATTTTAAGACCCCTACTTTCTCATTCAATACCTATATACTTTTATCTATAAGATGCAAAAGACTTCAGTATAATTTATCGAATGCTTGTTGTCGTCTATGGGAGGTGCCGCGGCACATGACAGCGCTTGCGTGAAGGATTCGTCCTGAAACTACCGACACCTCCCGAACCCACCACACCACAGTTGGTTCCTTCCAACCGAAGGATTGACTGACGATGTTTTATTTTGAAATAGGACTGTTCCAATGTTTAAAGTTCTGTAATTTTAATTTCGGACAGAAATCTAAATATGAATATTTAAATTTGGAAGATTTGAAATTCTAATATGTATTTAAACGTTTATATCACATTTTGGATACAAAATATGAAATATTTTGATTTATATTTGTAGCACTTGACATGCTCAGCTACTTTTAAAGTACAAATTATTATTTGTGAATGAGGAAAAGGAGAACTTTAGTACAAGCGGGAATCGAACCTGCGTCCCATCCTTTCCGGGGAAATGCTCTAATCCACTGAGCTATTGTACTCCCTTGCGGTCGTACCCAATTTCCTCATAGATGGCATTGGTCGTTAAGACAAAGGGCCGTTTAGTTAAGATGTAGTATCTTAACTAAACGGGTTGCTGCTAGTGCTTTCGACTATAAATAAGTGCTACGGCATTTATTATATGTTTTACAATATCAACAGTAATATGTTAAAAAAATTAAAATATAGACCTACACCAATATACGTACATACTTAACATTTATATAAACAACTAAGGTATAGAACTAAATGGTTGGCTCTACATGACCACCAAGCCGCATGCCGCGCCTTACAAATCCGCAAACGACTTGCACTACATGAGTACTAAATTGTTGTCTAGTCAGCGAGCGTCGGACTATGAGAGCTGCAACATGAGCTTAGCGAAGAATCAACGCAGATTTCCCTGCAGATTTATTACCAGCGACACAGCAACACGCATTTGTACAAAAGAGCTTGCTTGCTGACTTTTATATAACATTTAACAGAAACAATATGATTTCTGTAATACATCCCTTGCAACATGAATAAGACGAGTATATTTGTATTGAGTTTCTTAAATATTTATTTAAGTTACTTCAGTACGATCTCGGTTTTTATGTGCGCTAATCGGTGCAATGATTGCTTCACATAATATGCGAAAATGTGAAATATAAAAATATAGCCAGGAGTAGGGTTTGAAACTATGCTTTCTAGAATACTATTCCAGATGCTCTGCCAACTATCATGACATTTGCTCAGGGCATATATTGTTTACCAATGTAACATAGTTCCAGTAGCCCGTCAATACAGGCGCAGAGACGGCACACGGCGAGTTTATCTAGTGGGTAAGGCCCCACATTACCCTGTTCGTTGCTCCAACCGACGGGTTGTGCGGTTACGTACATATTGTATTGTGTTAAGCATATATTGTTTCAAGCATGTACACTTAAATTTTGGGAAAAAAGTAACTGATTTTAATTATGTTTTTTTGTTTTATAGCTCTTGATTAGACTTAAAAACTGGTATATATTTTACCTTGCTACTATGTTGGAAACCTGAGATTATAAACAAATAACTAGCAGTATCTGATCAGGAAAATGTTTGAATTACTAACTGTAATTTTATCTCGTAGACAATATCCTAAATGTGGTTGTAATTGCCATTGCCCATCATTTCGGAAAAAGACATAAGATTAAAAAATGCACAGAACAAAAACCAGAAAATAGTGTTCAGGAGAGCCCACACCTACTTTATTATAATGAAATGTATCAAACTGTCTCTGTGGTAGTATGAGCGACTGGTCATGAGGTCTCGGGTTCAATCCCCGGGACGGGCAGTGTTATTGAGCTTTTTCGTAAAAAGAAAACTTCTCAGTAGCAGCCCGGAGTTTGGAATTGTGCTCGGTAGACGGCAATAGGCTCGCCCCTATTACGTGGAACTTAGCTGGCGCACCGTGGGTTAGTAATACACCTCTACCTACCCCTTCGGGGAATACAGGCGTGATGCTATGTTATGTAAGTTCATCAAAAAATCTACATTTAAATAACATTGATATCATACATCATACAATTTAATAATACAGTTTTATTCAACATGTAATTGAAAGTGCTGGATATGAGCCAGAAGCAACAGTTCTTTACGAGAATGATATGCAATTGTTCCACATTCCTTTCAGTCACTACTTTGGCAAGAAACACTTTTTAAGTCGCTGTCATGTTTCACTTTAAAATTAATATTTATAAATAAATATATTCACGGACATTTCACACAACGTTATCAGGTCCCAAACCAAGCTTAACGCTTGTGCTATGGGTACCAGATTACAGATATAATAAATATACTACATTTTTTTTTGTAAGTACATACATATAGATATAAAACACCAAAATGCAGTACAAATATCTGTGTTCATCATACAAATAATTGTCCTGAGTGTGAATCGAACCCACGAACTCGTGCACGGAAGTCGGTTACACTACCAACTACGCTACGAGGCCCATCATTTATTTCGTAAAAATATTTATTCGAATAACAGACGATACCTAATAACATTATTATTCGTTAGCAAATACAACAATATTACTTTAAATAGGCAAAACCTGCTCCCGAAATTAAACTGCCAGAGAGTCTGAGCCTGGGACATATGTCGGAAGTATTTGCATACATTGTTCCAGTAAGCTTAATTAAGCATTTGACACGCTTAGCCGTATAAACAATCACAAAGTGTAAAAATGCCTACAACATCTATGTAATATATATGCAAATATATCCGACAGATGTATCAGGCGTAGCCCAAAACACTAAGAAGAAATGTGTTCTTGAAATTGATAGTCCCGAGCAAATGTCGCGATGGCTTAATTGAAAAAGCGTCTAGAACGGTTATTGCCGTCTACCGGGGACATTTCCAAACTCTGGGCTGCTACTGAGATTTTTTCTTTTTAAGAAAAAGCTCAATAACATTGCCCGACTCGTTCGCCGACTGGTCGTCGTTCTCATGAAATGCGCTGGTTTTAATGTCGCGTCGAGCGTAAATATTTAGTATCTTTTTGTTTATTTAATAACAATTAAACCACATTGAATCAGACCGTGAAAAGTAATAGGGCTCTATTCCTAAACATAATAATTCGTAAAAAAAAAAAAAAGGACTCGATTTGTAAAGTATTTTGATCGTTATCGTGTTAACATACATAACCTACAACTTACAGACGTCCAAACCAGACTTTTTCAAACAGTTTTTTAAACTAGTTTAAATAACAAAAATGGCATCAAAAATATCACGAGTGTTAAAAATAGTGTTTGTTCTTTATATGTGTGTGTAGATATTATTTTACACGTGCAATATATGATAAATAGAGACATTTTAAGTTTGAAAAATCATTAAACACAAAGTGAACAATGTGAAATCGAAAATAACAGTCACAAGCAGGATTTGAACCTGCATCTCCTGGATACCGTCCAGATGCTTTGCCAATTCAGCCATCGTGACAATTGCTCCTGACTGCTATATACATTATACCGACCAGGTAAACTTAATTTTACAATTAAGATTTTCCCTAATAATGACGCAACCCCTATAAATATTTAGATATTTTTATATAAATATTTAACACAAACACAAAATTTCATAAGAATCGGTCAAGCCGTTTCGGAGGAGAATGGCGACAAACACTGACACGTGAATTTTATTTATATTTCTATAACGTACGTAACTTATACCGTAATTTATATTATAGTATGGTATATTAATATAGTATGTTATAACTACGTGTGTGACGGGCTTTATGCTTCACCGGATAGTAAATGGTTAGCGACGATCGAAGAGTCAGCCAACAAAGCAAATCCACAACTATCACCAAGTTCGCCATTTCCCTAAGCAATGAGTGGTAAACTACCAAATTTCACCACCACAAACCGGATAAAATTAAAAAATTGGTGATAACTAACCATCCCAGTCAAAATAATAGGTACCGTTCACAATAACCGCTTTGTGTATTTTTAACATGTATAACTACCGTGCGCGCATGCCAGTCAGGAGTGTACATAATTAACCGTCGTTCTATTGAGCAATCACATTCCTTTTTCACCGCTATCACTTATCGGGCAGTCTCGGCCACCTTATATTAGTATTTTTTTTCAAAGTCTGGGTACCCGGCCCGCTAGTTTTCCCCTGACTTTGTCAAGGCCCTATCGAAGCTGATGGTTTTATGAATACATACGTTTGGTTTTCTCCCTATCTTCCCGTTGTTTTGGGGTTTTAATTTTCTAAAGTAATGTCGTATGTACCTACTGTCACCTGCTAACTGTCACGTAAGGCCGTTTTCTATCTATTATAAGCATGCATTTACAAAAAAGTAATATATGTATTATATCCGTAATTTGGTACCGACAGCACAAGCATTAAGCTTAGTTTGGGACCAAAGGACGTTGTGTGAAATGTCCGTGAATATTTATTATTTATTTATTTAATTATTGTACATGTAACTATTGTATATAACAAATTAGAAGACCCTACTACTAGGTACTACTAGTGCCATTTTATTAATTCATTTCTTTGCGGACATAATTAAAATATGTTTTATTTCTTGCAGTTCTTATTTATTTATATGTAACTATGTAATATTATTTCATGTATGTAAAATAATATATTTATCTATTGATTTCTCGATAATTGCCACATTATATATGCTCGCATCGATGTAGGTAATTTTTCATGTCGTCAATTTCAAGGCGGCCTGTGAGGTGACATGGGCGGCTTTTTTTTAAGGCACACCACGTCGTTTGGGGCAACAAATAGGATAGTGTGGGGAAGGGGTCAGGTCAACAAAAACTAATTGGGATTTTCTGTCAAGAAATTCTCAATAGCAGCCTGGAGTTAGGAAGTTTCACACCCGTGCTCCGGATAGCACGTAAAACCGTTAGTCCTGTGCCTGATCTCTGGCCAATCTTATCGGAATGCCGTCTTGTACTTGTGATTGCGCACATACTTGTGCACTAACTATAATATTTCCTGCGTAAATGACTATTATCTTCATAACAGTGACCGCCATGACTATTGCGGTTTCAAGAGATCATAAAGCTACGAAGCTTGAGAGCAGAAAATACGAATTGCATAATGATACTTCACATTTTTGCATTTGGTTTCCTTGAAAATGGCCGAGCATTTCAAGTAGGTACCTATTGATAACTATTGATTCCTTGAAAAAATATCTGAATGCCAATAAAAACTGTTTAAAAAACCACGGACAGGCGTGGACAGCGACATTATTTATGTATAGGTAATAAAATAAATATATTTCTCTTTGTCCACTGCTTGATATAGGCCTCCTCAAGAGAACGCTACATCGAATGGTTCTGTGCCACCTGCATCCAACGACGTCCCGATTCTTTGATCAGCCAAGTGGCATAAACACTACTAGAATATAATAGAAATAGAACAATGGGATTGGTATCAATAAGGATTGGCAGTTGGTGACGCTTACGTTGTCGTCGCCTTATGTCGTATGCAACTTAGCTACGGGGGCTGGTCATCGGTCTGCCTATTGGGAGGCCATCCTAAACTGCGGCGTCCGATACGTGGTCGCCAAACTTAGGTACATGCAGGCAAGCCAGAGAGGCCCTTCCGACAAGGTACGCGTTTGAAGAGGCCTCAGCTTCGGCTCCTAACGGGAGCCATTACTCTAGGTGTTACAGACAGCCCTTTTTGCAGAGCTTGCATGGAGGCAGACGAAACAGCCGCCTACGTCATTCTTGAATGTCCGGTGGCAGAATATCGGTCACTATACCTCGGGCTCCGAGGTTTCTCCCAGAAGTCATCGGCAACATCAAGGGTCTGCTAGGCTTTCTGGGGATACTGGTTTGGTAAGAGTAGTGCCATCAACCCATCACACAATAAAGGCGCACCTACGACGTCGAGTTGCGGAAAATCAGCCCGCGTCTACATACGTGGTCGCCACTCGAGAACCTTTCTATTCCAATGGCTCTCTCAGCTTGCGATGTGACCTACCTTTTGCCACTTAAGTGTGTCGACCCGGCGAGCTATATCGTTCACTCCTCGGAGCTGCTATGGATTTCCGTATTACGGATTCTGTCACTCAGGTTACCAACTGCGAGTAGGTACATACTTTTGTTATTGGGTCATGAAGCACCCTTGTGTTTTAGTTGAAGCAAGAGACCTGTTAATCTTTAATATTTTCATATCCGCCAAATGAAATGGTGAGCAACGGCTTGACAGTACTCTTAGTTCAACCAAAACTGTGGTTTCTAACTCCTTATTATCCATTATTTTCAATATATATCCTGTGATATAATATTATATTATAGGTACATTTTTCTAGTTGTGAAACATTTCTAGAATTGGTTCCGTAGTACCAAAACATAGTTTACCTTTTTATTATATCGCTAGCCTTATCACTGGCAAAAGCTCATTTTTAGTTTTATCTCAGGTGCCCGATATAGTAGCGGGATGAAATGTATACCAGTTTTTAAGTCTAATCAAGAGCCACCAAATAGAAAAAGTTGCAACAAAATCCGTTCAGTAGTTTTTACGTGATGCGTGAACGAATAAACAGACAAAAAATCTAAAAAAAATATTGTGTTTAGACATGCCTATATAGGCATTAGGCAAAATATTACTTAGGCTATATAAACTAAGTAATTTTTTCTCAAATATTTTAAATGTACAGGCACAGCTGCTCTGTTCCATCTTTAATATTTTTTTTTTATTGTCAGCGGTGGCAGACGAGCATGCGGCCCACCTGATGGTAAGTGGTAACCGCCGCTCATGGACTTTAGCAACACCAGGGGCACAGCCAAGCCGCCGCCTACCGCAACTTAAGTGCTCCTTTCAAACCTCGTTTAAAGAGGGACATGTCGTAGCACCGGAGAAACACCGTAGCAGGTAGTTCATTCCAGAGCTTACACGTACGTGGTAAAAAAGAACGCTGAAAACGAACTGTCTTTGACGAAATCGTTTCCAGGTGGTGTGGATGAACCCTACCGCGACGTCTCGTGGTTCGGTGGGAAAATGGTGATGTTGGTACCACCTCAAACAGCTCCTCCGAGCACTCCCCATGGTAGAGCCGATAGAGCACACAGAGGGACTTGAAGTCTCTCCGCCACTCCAACGGCTTCAGACCCTCCGTGAGGTCAGGATCATCGACAATTCGAATAGCACGCCTTTGCAGGGAGTCAAGAGGGTCGAGTTGGTACTTAGGCGCACCTGCCCAGAGATGTGAGCAGTACTCCATATGAGGGCGCACCTGTGCTTTATATAGCACAAGTCGTTGCCTCGGCGTGTAGTACCGCTTGGTTCTGTTAAGGACGCCTAGTTTTTTACTCGCCAATTTGGCTTTGTCCTCCAAATGACTCCCGAACTGGACTTTGCTAGAGATGTCGATGCCGAGGATCCCAATACTCTTGGAGACCGGGAGAGTTACCCCTTGGAACTGGGGCGCCACGACAAATGCGTCCTTCTTTGCAGTGAACGCGCAAACATGTGTCTTCGTGGGGTTGAATTGAACTATGTTCTTTTCACCCCATTCCGAGGCCCGCCCAAGAGAGCGCTTGACTTCAGACACAAGTTCGGTCGGTCTCTCCTCCAGCATGTTCCGAGGGACTTTCTGACGGTTGGTATATCGCGCATCACCCATACTGTCATCCACATAGCAATGTATATTCTTTATTGAGAGCAAGTCATTGATATGCAGGATGAACAGTGTTGGGGACAGCACCGAGCCTTGTGGTACGCCAGCATTAACCCCCATGGTATCGGAGCAGCAGCCGTCTACAACGACTTTGATGCTCCGACCATCTAGGAAGCTGGCGATCCATTTGCAGAGTCCCTCGGGGATTCCATAAGATGGTAACTTCGATAGAAGGGCCCTATGCCAGACCCTGTGGAACGCCTTCGCGATATCCAGGCTGAATGCCAAAGCTTCACCTCCACCCTCCAAGGCCTCCGCCCAACGGTGGGTAAGATACACAAGAAGATCACCAGCAGACCGACCGTGACGAAAGCCGTATTGGCGATCATTGATCAGCTGGTGATCCTCTAGGTACTGCAAAAGTCGGCGGTTTATGACTTTCTCAAGAACCTTGGAGAGCAGAGATGTCATCGCGATTGGCCTGTAATTCGACGGTTCCGACCGATCACCCTTTTTGAGAATCGAGTGAACATGGGCTACCTTCCACGAAGTAGGAACCCTGCCGGTACTGTATGAGAGGCGGTACAGGCGCGTTAGGACGGGGGTCAACTCAGGGGCGCACGTTCGTAGAACCACTGCAGGGATGCCATCCGGCCCGCTCGACTTATGGACGTCCAGCAGCCGCAGCTCCCTCTTGACCGCACGTTGCGTAATGCGGATTTCAGGCAAGGAGCTTTCACACCGCGGGATGGTAGGCGGTGTGGCTGCTCCGGCGTCCAAAGTCGAGTTTTTGGCCCAAAAGATCGGCCTTCTCCTTGGCACTGTGGGCTAAATTGCCATCCTGTTTCTGCAGTGGAGGGAGACTAGACTGGCAGAAGTTGCCCTGTGCTGCCTTGGCGAGCGACCAGAAAGCACGACTCCCGGCGGGATAGCTTCCGAGCCGCTCGCCAAGTCTGGCGTGTTCTGGCTTCGGCAATAGCCCTCTTGTTGGACCTGGAAGCAGCATTAAATTTACACTTCTCCTCTTTGGCGTTCAAATCCCGAATTTTCCTGGCCCTATTCCTAATTAATTAAAGTGTAAGAAATAAAAGGAGCCGCGGGCAAAGACTAGTATAGATACTAGTCTTTGCCCGCGGCTCCTTTTATTTCTTACACTTTAATACTATCCCTTTTTTCGTGAAAACGACGTGCGAGTGATGCTTTGATGTTGCTAGCATCTATAGACTATTGGTAACCGCTTACCATCAGGTGGACTGTATGCTTGTTTGTCAACCAGGTAGTATAGAAAACAATACACCTATACATACCACATTTCATCTGGATCTATTAAACGCATTCGTTTTCATTAAAAGCGAAAGCAAATTACTCATCATTAAACATTCATTGTGAACGCACCTTCCAAACTAAAATATGGTAATCGGGTTAATTTAAATAAAACAACTAATTACAAAATAACATTTTACTTAAATATGTTAATTTAGTGTCAGATTATAACCTCGATTCAATTACATCTCGGCCAACCCATACCACCTACCTACTACTTCATTCATGACATTCTGATCATAAACATCTTGGCAAGGAATAAACGAAAAATAATTATATGAAAAGGTTTCCTAAAAAAACAAAACTTAAAACGTAAATTAACACGGCTATTATTTTAAAATTGTGTGCACTTTACTGGACTTATTGCACAATATTGTCAACATTTGATTCGACTTAAACGACTTCTAACATCCCGAAATTTAAAAAATAACATTATTTTTAAAATTAAGCTCATCACAGACGTAGCTATAATATATATATTAATATACTATACTATAATATAAATTACAGTAGCTGCATGTGTGGTCACTCGAAAATTTTTACAGAAAATATATATCGTAATATGCCTTATTATGTATGATATTAATATATATTATAACTACGTATGTGAAGGGCTTTATTTAAGTCGAATCCTGTATGGTGGATTGTTGTCTTTTTAATTTCATCGCTACATTATGCATTACATTCATTAAGAATTCTCATACTTATTTATTGATAAAATACTAACACAACAACGTAATATAATATTGAACACAATGTTACAAAACCTTAAATATGTACATAAATTGTAATAACATTACATCCAGCGGTATTCGCTTTTTAGTTCAAGTGCAATTCCTATATGTCTCTAGTACTTCTAGAGGGTTATTTTTTATAATTTTAAATAGCCTTAACAGGTTACGTCAATTTAGAGACGTAGTAACACCAAAATAATGGCAATATTAACGTTTGATGGGAATAAAATTCGGCAGCATTGTGTTGCCATAATTGCCCAGAATTATCAATAAGTTTGTAATTTAAAATCTCAACTCTTTTGAACACCGAACATCGATTCTCGCTTTAGTGTCAATATTAATGAAACTATTATAAATGTTCTAATACTACAGCTGTTAAAAAATAAATACACGCTGGATAGAAGAACTACTTATAATTTATGATATTACAATTCTGAGCATCGAAGTATTAACTTGAATATAAAAAATATCACTCGAATAGACAAAAAAACAGTTTTGTATAAGTGATGGACTCAGGAAAAATACATACTGTATTTATTATTCTTACGTTAATATTAATTTAAAAATGCACGTCGCTTTATATCGTTCAATATGAGACTTTGTAAAACAACGCAAGCATAGTCGCAGCATTTGTTGTTCACGTGGGGGAGCATTTTCATTTGCACCACGGCAATAATGTTTCTCTATACAGTTACATAAGGCGGCGGAGAGCAATTGAATAGAATCAGGGCAACGAAGGTCACGGTAGAAATCTATCAGAAATGTGTTAAACGATGGACAGGGATTGTATAACTAAATTATAATGATAAAAGATATCGTTTAAATTAAGTTACAAGCATTACAAGTCCACAGGACTAATATATGCCCAACTATAACTGTTTTCAAAACACAGACAAAAATCGTCAAATATTATTGCAAAAAAAGAAATTAAAAGAATTATTTGCTACTTTAAAACCTTTCATCATGGGCCACGATTGTTTAGCGAGAAAGAAACTATTATATTTTCTTTCAGGCAATATTAATTGCGGTCTTAGCATGTATATACATCAACTTTACCAACCATTGAGACTGACTTGGGACTTATAGCATAGGGCCGTTCAAAAAATACATTCGCAAAGAACGGGGGAGTATAGCTAGGCGTGACAAAATGTGACAAGAGAGGAAGAGTGATCTAAAGGCGTTTGTGCGTTCGATTCGTATTCGTAGTTTCTATGAACGTCAATTCACGAATGACCGCTTGTGATCCGATAATCGAGTTTATAAAAACATTTTCTGATTTTACGGCAATTCAGATCATCAGATGCGGCAAGTGGCTACCCAGTGGGTCTAGCCAAGTTGCATTCTATGATCGCTAACGCTAATAGAAAACCATTAAAATGTATGGAAATTTGACATCTCCAACGTTGTCACGCGACTTAGCGTTATAGATATTGGCTGTGTTCCGAAATACACTGAGAGCACTGTCCAGTGCTCTTACTGGAGAAAAATGGTTCCGTTATAGACTTACAGTATACTGCCGCAGTATGCTAGGGAAATCTATCTGCGGGCATACATGGTGATTTATATCGATGGTTCGTCTCATATGTGAATAATCGGACGCAGGCTGTGGTATTAAGAGGATACCATTCTGGTTGGCGTACTGTTCCCTCTGGTGTGCCGCAAGGCTCTATTTTAGGACCATTACTTTTTATTTTGTTTTATAACTACGAGCATCGTTGCAAGAGGTATCATTTCCTATCACTTGAAACCAGGCGAAACGTAAGGGATATATGCTTTTTGGTAAATGTTGCAAACGGTACCATCGATTGTCCTGAGCTACTGAATAAAATTAACCTAGGAACAAACCAGGGTAATTTAAGGAAACGACCATTGTTAGATGTACCGTTTACGACAACTATCGTAAAAATGCTTTTTGTATTCGCAGTGCAGCAGCATTCAACAGTCTTTCGTCCCAATTAGATATAGATTTGTTCTTTAGCAAGGCGCAAACAATAAGGCAAATGGTTAATGCAAACTTCTTTGGGGAGGCAACACAATGATTACCTGTATTATTATTATTATTATTTTTTGTTGTAATGGTTCTCTACTTAACTTTTTTGTTTTGTTTTCTGTTTATCAGTTTGTCAAATATCACTCTACTAGCATTCTTTTATCACTTTTTATTTCTTTTTCTTTCTGTCATCATTTAATATGAACATCTATATGCAGAAGCTTGTAATTAGGAATAAGAATTATCTATATATGATTATCTGTATGTTCTATTAGTCTGTAAGCTTCTCTAAAAATAAATAAATATATGACGTCATAAATCATCGCCATTTTTGTACTGTGAGCACTGGCGTTTTTGAGGTAAGGTGCTCTCAGTGGTTTGATCACGTGATCAACAGCTTCCAGAAATATAACAACATGCACTATTGAAAATCATTATTATTATTGAATATTGTTATTCAAAGATACCGAAACATGGAAAATGTAAAGAAATTGTGTTTATTGCAGTGTGAAATCAATACTTTGTATGAAATGAAAGTAATGACAGATCAGTATACTAGACTGCGTTCCGTTATAAACAGTAACCAGTATAGCTAACTATAAAGGAACGACTTCGCAGTATACTAAATTGACGTAACACATCACAGTGCTCCAGTGTATATCGGAACACACCCATTGTTAAAGACTTAGATAAATATAGGTTCTTTGTCTATGGTTAAAGATGTCAAATCCCCATGCATTTAAATAGTTTTCTATTAGCGTTAACGATCATAGAATGCAACTTGGCTAGACCCACTATACTACTATAGCAACATGATGCGAATTTTGGCTATTACATTTCATCCTGTGAAAAATTCACGAATATAAAAACACAAAAACGAATCAGTGCGCAAACAACCATACATTTATTATTATTGCTATTTCGAATCGTATGTTTACGAATCGAATACGAATGAGTGCACACACGTCCTAAGGAAATGTGACTGACGCACGCTGTTTTACTACAGTTTTTTCCCAATTGTAATTGATCATGTACAATGTTAAAAACGGGAGGGCAGTCTAGATTTCGTGACGAATAAATTGTGACAAAGTGTGACAATACGAGGGGATCCAAAAGAGCACAATTTACTGGGAGGTAATTTATGAACAGACCCATAGTATTATATTTATGTCTTACTATAAACACGCTGTCAATATTAAATATATATCACATTAATTCTGAATATTCAGAGTATTAAAAGTGTAGATTACTTAGAGACGAGGTTACCCAACTAAATTACACTCACTTTCAATATTTAAATTATCATAAATTTGTAAGGTATTCGAGAGTAAGGCAATTTTCCATTGACTCAAGATCAACCGTATTCATTTAACTAACAATAAGCGCAAAAATACTCATTCATTATTAAAAAAATCTACCAATAAATACAAATTATAGCAGTGGGCAATTTATATTACTTTTACTTCACACCATGATCTTAATAGTACTCCACACTTTTATATACTCTAATTACAGAACTACAGAGTCATCTGTCGTGTAAACAATCACTAAACATTTTGTTAGCTTAATAGTCAAGAGCCCACTCATTTTCTTGCAGGAAAGCATCTACCACCTCCTTCATAGTGAAGTTAGGAATCAACTGGTCCGCTGTTAACTTCACACGGGTGACTGGATCAAAGTGTCCCACACGCTGTTGAATGAAATAATTTTATAACACATTCGAATTATATGTAAAAATTCCATAGTTACAGTATCCGTAATAAAAATGATCGATGTTATAAACAGAACAAAAAAATATATAGTTATATAATCAAGTTGAGAACCTTTATTTATTTGTTAATTGATTAAATATAGGCTAACTTGTCTGAAGAATATAGCATACAAGACCCAATTTTTTCCTACTAAGGAGCAAATATTTGTATTATCTACTAATCTCAGACTAACAAAAAAATAAAGACACCGCATTGTCAACTATAAAGTGAAACCACTTTTTTAAAGATGTGCATAAAAGTGTTGTCACTGGAAAGAAAAAATCTCTATAATTTGGGTAAATTTTTAAAAGTTTCATGTTTAAAACATAAAGGAAGTAAAAGTATAAAGTAAGTTTATAGCAAATCATATTGGAAAAATTTATGGCATCGATAACGTACATGAATATGTAACGTACATACAAAATCCTCGGAGTCATTTGGGGTAATTTTAAATCATATTCTGGTAACACTCGTGGTTTATGACACTTCGTTTTGGCATGTTTTTTTTTGCATTGGCGTACGTGAGCGCGTGTAATTACAAGTTTGTCATGGTTTTATATGGCTTTTCTGCATTGTTTATAACTATCCATCTATATCTATCTTTTTCTTGGTCTGAGCTACTAATGAGATCCTACCCTCCACCATTGGACAAAGAAGTTCACAAGCATTCTTCCACATGTGAGATAGAGAATAGAGAAAAAGAGACATCTATGATATTCTTAATATTGTATGACAAGACAAATACCTCCAAATGTTCTTCAATATCTTTTTTCTCGTAAGTGATACCGCTTGGTGTGATAACGGGCTCGTTCAGTATCTCGAAACTAATCTTGCCGCATAAATAATCAGGCACATCGCGTTTCTGTGAACGCATCAATAAGTATTACTATTACATTTAAGAAACAATATGGTCCCCCCCCTTTAGAATTAAAACGGCTTCTGCCATATTACACCTCATAGAACCTAACGAGACGCATGTTGAATTGAATCAAATCGTAGTTTTTTCTATGACCAGAACTGATATGCTTTTGCTATTACAAATATTACACAATATTGCAATCACCAAAAATATTGAGCAAGTTATATTTCTTGCTAAATCACTAGCATTGTGAGCTGCTCTTTGAGATTCTTATTATTATTTTTTTTATTGCGTATGGTGGCAGACCAGCCACTGCCCACCTGATGGTAAATGGTAACCATCACTTATGAACTCAACTATACCGAGAGTATCTAGTGTGAAGCCGCTGCTCACCATTTAATTTTACATATATGAAATAAAAAAATTAACGGCTATCGCCTGCTACAAACAAAGCACACCGAAGTGCTTCATGGTCAGTCACACAGGAGATGGTGATACCAACCCGCTCGGGACCGATACCAAGTGAGTCCCACTTGGTATCCAGTCCTACCACCAGTAATGCAATGGGCGATAAATGTTTACTTCCCTTAGTCGCCTCATACGACACCCGTGGGAAAGAATCCACCCCGGTCACACTTGTATTCTTAGTCCGTCACCACATGGAATTATAATGAGAATATAAATATTTTGCCCTATAATTAGAAAGCAAAATAAAAATATGCGTGGATATTATGTCCTATAAAACTAGCAAGGGTGGACCCTGCTTTTACATTTCACCTTCAATAACAACTAAAAATCAAATTATAATTTGTGAATAAGGAAAAAGAGTATTTTAGTACGAGCGGGAAACGAACCTGCGTCCCTTCCTTTCGCTCGTACTAAAATACTCTTTTTCCTTATTCACAAATTATAATTTGTACTTTAAGAGTAGCTGAGCATGTCAAATGCTAAAATATAGATCAAAACTAAAAATCAATATAATTTATGGTAAGTGGTAACCGGCATTCATACACACTTGTATTCTTAGTAGGTTCTGGAGATAATATAAAGATGTACATACCCTTCTCCTCTCATCCATTTTAGAGAATAAATTATTTAATTCACTACTGTAGTTATTCTGAAAATAAAATCGATATTACAGTTACAAATCTTTTTTTTTTCAACTAATAATAAATAATAATATAGATAAATATTTCAAACATTTTAAATGTACTTAAAGCTAGTGGTGCGCTTGCCTTAACACTATAGACACATTTAGGCGTTGTCTTATAAAATCCTTATATTAAAATTAGAAACTCATAACTGAATTAAGCAGCACTCGCTCGAGTATTAACAACATCCACTGCGATCGCCAACCCGCTTGCCAAGCGTGGCGATTACGGCACTATCCCTCATTTTGGGGAGGCCTATGTCCAGCAGTGGACGTCGAAAGGCTGATGGATGGATGGATGGAACTGAATTAAATGAAAAAGTAAAAATCTATAAATTTTCAACAGAATTTATCTCTCCCTGATTTTTAAATATAATTCACAAATCTTCAAATTCCACACTTACACATTCCTCTTCAATTTTGGTAGTTTTGACACTTATTTCCTCCTCATTGACATTATCACCTAATTTCAGTGCTTCTATTTTACGCTGCATGTCTTCGGTTATTAGCCTAAAACATAGCAAAGATTCTGGTTAGATCTTATTTAGAAGACTGAAATGTCTTTTTTTTAATTGCTTATGGTGGCAGACTAACCACGGCCTATCTGATGGTAAATGGTATTGTCACCATTTCATTTCACAGATATGAAATGAAATAATAAAAGGCTATCTCCTGCTGCTAGTTGTCGACCACTATGTCTACCTGGGACAAACAGTCCAGTTAGGTAGGCACAACTTCGAGAAAGAGGTTAATCGACGAATCCAACTCGGCAGGGCAGCGTTCGGGAAGCTAAGGAAGATCTTCTCGTCAAATATTCCGCAGTGTCTGAAAACGAAGGTCTACGACCAGTGTGTTACCAGTGATGACATATGGAACAGAGACGTGGTCTCTGAATGTTGGCCTCGTATCAAGGCTCAGTCACTCAGTGGGCCATGGAGCGGGCTATGCTTGGTATTTCCCTACGTGATCGTATCCGTAATACGGAGATCCGTAGGAGAACGAAAGTGACCGACATAGCCCGCCGGGTTGCTGAAGTGGCAATGCGCAGGCCACATCGCTCGACGAACCGACAACCGTTGGGGAAGAAAGATTTTCGAGTGGCGAAAGAATAAACGCCTATCTCCTGCTAAAGCCAAAACGCAACGATGCTTCATGGCCAGTCACGTCACACGGGAGATGGTGGTACCAACCCGCTCAGGCCCGATACCAAGTGAGTACTCCCACTTGGTACCCAACCCTACCACCAGTCATGCAATGAATGATAATTGCTTACTTCCCTTAATCGCCTCATACAACACCCATGGGAAAGAATGGGGTGGTGACACTTGTATTCTTAGTCCGTCACCACATGGACAAAGACATGCTTGTAACTACTGAATCAATCAGCATAAAATTTGACATACATATATGACATAGTATGCTGAAAACAATTTTGACATACATATATGACATAGTAAGCTGAAAAAAAGGTTTTAGTGAGATGGCTATTTGTGTAGATTATTTATTTGCCAGATGTAGTTGTAGTTAATCACAGGAACCCTCCTATCTTGTGGCTCAAATCCTTAGATTTAAACTATAAGTATAATACTTGTCAATCAAGATAGAATCCAAAACAAAACAAACCTATTAAGATACGTCTGCAACTCAATCTCCTGGCAGATTCTTTTCTCTTCTTGCACATTCCATCTCCTTTTCCTTGCTATACGGATCTGAGCTGCGATATCATCACCAAAGTTCAACTTTTGTTCACGTGCCAGATCACTGGCTGAAATTAACAAACACAACAAATATCACAATATTGTATTTATTTAGTCGTTGAACACGCGATTTGTAAACAACCGAAACGAGGCGTGTGTTTGAATTAGATTAAACTTACCTGTATTTAAAGAAAGTATACTGTTTTTATCCCCCATGACGGGACCGTTCGTTATGGCGTTCTCTTGGGGAGGCCTATGTCCAGCAGTGGACGTTGAAAGGCTGATGGATGGATGGATGGATACTGTTTTTTTCTTTAATAGTTCATACTAAAAGTACATGTGATTTTGTTTTAATCTTAAACCTCTCCCCTGATTTGGTTTGTTACAAAACATTATAATCATTGAGCAAGGTATCGTGTATCATTTCTCCAGAGCACACATTCGAGACATGGGCACTTGACGACGAGATTAACATCCTAATAAAAAAATAAAAAATAAAAACATAGCATCACGCCTGTATTCCCCGAAGGGGTAGGCAGAGGTGTATTACACACCCACGACTCGTCAGCTATGTTTAAGTCCCACGTAATAGGGGGCGAGCCTATTGACGTCTACCGGGCACATTTCCAAACTCAAACATCCTATTGGCAGCCATATTCCCATAAAGTATAATATAAGTCCAAACAGGACAAGACTCGGGGCAAGCTCACGAACCGCCGTACGGCGCGTGGTCAACCAGTGGTCTTACGGCTCGCCGTTCACGCGCTTACGCCTCTCCACCGCCGCGCTTGCGTCTCTTCATCCACCCCTGCCCCTCTCACCGCTCCCGTAGCCTGTCTACAGTAAACTTCCCTTCCCAGTGGCCTTACTTTATGCATATTATGTACCCAAAATCTTTTTCTTCGTTTATTTCTATTTTCTTTTTCCTCTTCGTCCAATGCTATAGCTATGATAGCTAACTCGCGTATTATAAACCGGGACATAACCGTGCGCTACAATTCACGTTCGAATTCAAACTGATCTGAGGCCTGCCATATCAACCAGCGGTCGGCGATCCGTAAGCGCGACGTCGCCTAGCCGTAGCCGAGAAGACGTATCAGAGCTGCTGATCCGCTTTGGTTACGTGCTTACGTTAGATCGATGCCTGTTTGACAGCGAGGCGAAAGGCGATACGGTGACGATCCCTTTCCGAGTTGATATGTGTGCTATGACCTTTAATCTGCAATCTGCACTCGTTAAGTGGTGGATGTAAGGTATGGCACCAGAGATCGATGTATCGATGTTAATACAAGAAGTACAAATCAGCCCAGCAATTTATTTATGATAAATACTTCTAAGCCACAATATCATGATAGACATTTATAGAGAAAAATGTGGGAAGAAGTGTGCTGTAATATTTATTCCTGTTTGGACTTATATTATACTTTATGGGAACATGGGTGGCATCAGGATGTTAATCTCGTCGTCAAGTTCTCATGTCTCGAATGCGTGCTCTGGAGAAATTTTACACAATACCTTGCTCAATAATTATAATGTTTTCTAACAACCAAACAATAAGAGTATACAATTAGGCAGATGGCACGATTATATAAAAAATCACAACAATATCTTTTATAAAATGCCTCCCTATGTAAACACTGTTGAACACAACAACACAAACTGATAGAGAGATTACTTTTGTACTGGGACCAGAGGGGTTTAATCTACCTTACAGGAAGATTAAATGATTACTGTTTAAGTTATAGATAGAACATCAATGAATAACATATATATCAATTGATTCAGGACAATAAATATATCAATGTGAGGAGGTTGAAGGGAAAATACTATTATCCTCACAACTTTAAGTATAAAATAATACATCGCAACCTCTGCATTTCCACAGCGTGTACGTCCCTACAGTTCTGCCGATAGAATGATCATAGATGTGCGTCGTGTGCTTTAAGTCTGTGAAAAATCCGCGATGGACTTTTTGCGCGCCATGCAGACTTTTTGTGCGCCGCAGACTTTATCGCACAAAATTGTGTCGTCTGAGCTGCACCTAAATATTCTCTGTTACAGCTTTATAATTTGTGCAAGTGGGTATTTGCACACACACAAAACTGACACTTACCTCTGTGTAAATGTTTAATTGCTTCATCATAGCATTCCAGTTCCACTAATGCCTGGCCTAAGAAGAAGTGCCCTTTAACTTGATTGGTGTCTATGTCTAATGCCCGACGACAATCCTGACATGTAGACTCCCATCTCTTCATCTTTAGATGACATAACGCACGGTTTGTAAAGTATGTTGCCACAGAAGGATTCTTGATCTGAAATTAATTTGTATAACCATTTTAACATATTATAGAACATAAAACATGGCATCACGCCTGTATCCCCGAATGGGCAGGCAGAGGTGTATTACATACCCACGGTTCACCAGCTATGTTCAAGTCCCACGTAATAGGAGGCGAGCCTATTTCCGTCTACTAGGCATATTTCCAAACTTCAGGTTGCTACTGAGAATTTTTCTTTTTAGCAAAAAGCTCAATAACACCCCCCATCCCGGGGATTGAACCCGAGACCTAATTGAGCAGCAGTTACATACACTATCGCTGCGCCACCGAGGCAGTTATATATATATATGTTATATAAAGCTTAAGTTTTATTCAGCATTTTAACAATAATTGAAAACTACTAATATTTAGTAGAAAATCTAATTGATGTGCCATATTTACATTATCTCTTGAGCCTTATCCCAATCTTTTAGTTGGAGTAGGCTTCCATTCTGTTCATTTTTAGCTGATCCATCAGTAGTTACATGCAGTAAATGCCTATCTGACCTCCACAACCCAACTAAAGGGACAACTGGTGACCTTAGATCAAGACCACAGTCAGATTTTTAAAAGCCTGTAATGTCTGTCAGGATGTTATTTGGCAGCCGATACCAACTGCATTAACATGTTTTTAGAAGCACGGAGATGAGATTTCCACAAATAGGTGTCACTATTTGGTCACCCATCTGATTGCCAAGTGAACGAAAGTTGCTTAACCTTGTCAATCATTCAAACTGCAAGTGCACAACTAGGCTATAACCTCATCAACATGCTATAAAATCTATTTTTTGTAGTAGATATTAAAATATAAATTACACATTGAGACAGACATTTTTAAATCACTGTTAATCTGATAATGCAATTAAGACTTCACAGGTGCTGAAGAACAATTCTATCTATACCTATGAATATAATCAAACGTGAAGTTATGATTGTATTTTTTATTTTTCAGAATAAAATATGTATATCATAATATTATGTTCTTCCAATACCTCATTTTTGCTATCTACCATTCCTCATCTAAATCTTTAGTTGTTTATGCATGATTGAAGGGCAAATATACAAACATTTAAACATATTCACAAACTCGCACACACACTAGAAGTTTTGTATATGTACTTAAATAACTAATAATGTCGTGAAAGCTTTTGTCTTATAGTTTTATATTTGGAATTTGTCTGTGTAGTGGGGCATAACTCTAATTGTGACAAATCATACATAGTGTTATAACGTATTGCTACTTTATTAATAGTTAATCAGCTGGAACAAGCAAATGAAAATCAAGTTGTTTTTCTCTAAGGTCTGATTGGCCTTGTCATTTATCTACGTGTTTCTTGGTACGAAAACCTTTGCGTACTCACAATAGCCTTTGTGTAACAATTCAGGGCATCTTCAAAGCGTCGTAAACTAAATAATCTATTTCCCTGCTCCTTTAACTCTTTATCCGTGAGATTCGCCGTGGAGTACATGTGTTTGCTCATTGTTGTTACTGGTAGCTCACTTTTTTATAGTCAACGATCTGATAACATTCTTCAGAACAAGACTACTCAGTGAAAGATTTATCCTTCACAATCTGAAGAAAACACCACACAATTACCTATTATGATTACTTTCCTTCTAGAAAAACGTTTAGGATCCACCAGTATCCAGATCAAAATAATATTGACATTGACACTACAGACATTAAAAAAAACGTATATGACTTTGACAATTCTGACATTTCACCTAGTTTTTTTTTTTTTTTTTTTTGTGTGTGACTTTGTTTGTTAGCCTCAGATGGCTATGACAACCTTACCCGGACAATTGGTGAGCGCAGAGGGCTCTCAACCCGACATTTAAGCAACGCTACCCGGGGGCACCCCCTCTGGGGTAAGGACCTCGGCTCGGGCTGTTGCTGGCAAAGTGGGATTTCCCACGTTTATGATTAGACCGCGACACGTCTTTCGCCCCCGTCGGCGGGGACGAAACCGTGGATATTTACTTGTATTAGCTGCGCGAGCTGTGTGTGCTCTGATCTGAGCGTGAGTTATGTCGTCGTCGACTTCGTCGAGGCTATGTCGCAGTCTGCGTACGCGCGATATATTAGAGGGTTTCACCTAGTTGTGCATTCACAATTATATATAGACTTAGACGAAGAATTATCTCGCTACTATTTTGACATTAAGGATGAAGAAAAGGATGCACATACTAGGTTTTACCAAGAGTGAGAGAGACACAGGTATAAGTATATTTATCCTTTTCGCGTATGCGTCAGTTGTATTTGGACCCAATGAACTGGGTCCAAACAATAAGGTGGCCAACCGTTCCCATCATCAGTATGTAAGCTTGTATTGGCGTAAAAAAAACCTTTATTAATCACGTTATATATTACATGTTCTAATACATTTTAAGCAAAATATAAGCATAACTGCAATTTCTTTTGTCCTGGAATTCTTTTATCCGGCTATAACAGGTAGGTTATCTATTGCTATCTCAACACTGCATACGCTGATAGCTTGTCTATAATATCCTTCGTCTAAGTATATAGACTAGCAGTGCCCGCGGACTCCGTTCCGCGTTAGAAATATTTTTGTCACAGCCCGTTTTTCCCGCGTAATACTTCAGGATAAAAGTTTGGGATAAATAAATATTATGATGATTAAGCTTTTTTTTTGTTATTTTCGTTTTTTTGTTTTGTTTTTTTTTATTGTTTTTGTATGTTTTTTTATGTTACTGTTTTTTGTTGTTATTTTTATTACTTGATGTTAATATACACTATTTACATCATATTTACTTATTTTAATTGCTCAAAACTTCTCAATATACTATAATAGTAGTAATGTTATCATTTGGTACTAACAGCGCTGGACGCGACGCAATCGGATAGATACTGCCTGTCGCCACGCAACGGCCGGGGCGGCGCGCACCACACGTTTTTATTTTGCTAATATCTTTGAAAATATTCGTTTAAACTGTATAGAGTAAAGGACACAAATATTCTACATTAAATTTTCGTTCTAAAAAACACATTTATAAAGGTATAAATTAATACCATATGGGCTATATAAGCTTCACAAAAAATAAATATAAATAAAATAAATATTCACGGACATTTCACACAACGTCCTCTGGTCCCAAACTAAGCTTAATGCTTGTGCTATGGGTACCAGATTACGGATATAATACATATATTACTTTTTTTTTGTAAATACATACATATAATAGATAGAAAACACCCAGACGCAGTACAAATATCTGTGTTCATCACACAAATAGTTGTGCTGAGTGGGAATCGAACCCACAACCTCGTGCACGAAAGTCGGTTACACTACCGACTACGCCACGAGGCCCGTCATATTCTTAATCCACAATTTTAGCAGTAAAAGCAGTTATTGTGATGATTGTGTGTGTGATTCGTAGGAGATGGGCATCACAGAACAGACTCTTATTCTGTTCTGTGATGGGCATAATTGTTATTGCGGACTTTTTTACAGATTTTGATACGTTCTTTAATATTGTAGTACATTGTTTTGTTCTAGATAAAACCCACAGTAGTGATTAGTTTTTGCATTTAAAAAAAGTTTAAAAATTAATTAGCTTTCAGTAATTCCGTACAAAATTTAATAATCCATAACAGTTGTTGCCTACTGAGTTTTCTGGCCGGATCTTTCTCAGTCAGGCCGCGTTCCGATCCGGTGGTAGTTTTTAGGCTTAGCTTCTGGCAAAATTAATAATTATTTAACAATAAAAACTAATAATCAAGATTTTCTTCTTACTGGTAGTTATTTTGTTACTAACAATTTTAATTGGTAGTTTGTGGTAAGTAGAAGTTTTGAGCACTAAATAAAAACAAAAAATTTACAATTTAAAGAGGAGTATTATACTCATTTTAATATACTAGCTTAAAGTCTCATACATTGTAAACATACAATTTGAAGTAGTTATTTTAATTGTGTTTCTAAACGAATATTAGGTGGGTTAAAATAAATAAACCAAAAATTTTGTAAAATCATATACTGTAGGTAGATGAAACCGTTGAAACAACATATAAGCCCTTTTTTTTTTGTTATGGCGGGAGAAAATGTTCCTAACCGCACACTCTATCGTTCGGGGCAACGACCAGGGTAGTGTGGGGCCTGCACCCACTAAAGAAACCCGCCGTGTGTCGTCTCTCCGCCTTTATTGGCAGGCCACTGGAACCATGTTACATTCCTTCGGTGGTAACATATCAGCCCTACTACTATCTACCTTCTAAGTCCACCCGTGATCGTGAATGCTGTAAAGTATTCGAAACGTCGGGATAGTAGAAAATCAAGTAAACGCGATAGAATCCGTAATCCATCCAACCATCCATCCATCTATCAGCCTTTCATTGTCCACTGCTGGACATAGGCCTCCCCAAAATGGGGGTTTTACCATAATCGCCACGCTTGGCAGGTGGGTTGGCGATCGCAGTGGATGTTTTTAGTACACAGGGGAACGCTGCTGCCTGGTCCCCCGTTAATCCCTTAGTCGGCTTTTACGACTCCCATAGGAAGAGATGGGATGGAGCTATTCTTGGTGTTGGCCCCACACGGCACAGAATCCGCAAACGTAGATTTATTTCAAAACCTATACCCTCACAAAATTTTAAAATCCAGTAAGTCATTTTTTCTCTTTACTTATTGCTTTTAAATATGTATATAAAAGTTCTAGGTCAATTATATCTGTAATATTTCTCTTGCATAAGTCAACATACTCAAAAGGCACAGCCTAATTATTAGAATACACTCATGGACTTATTTAGAGGAACGCTAGATCAATCGAAAAAAAGACTGAAATATGTCGGTGACTGCGAAAGCTTAGCAGTCTAGAGCACTTCGTCGGATAGGAAGGAACCCAGGATCGAATCCTGCTCATAGTAAAGCTCTTTTTTATTCACTTTCACAAATAATTTGTTCTTCTAAGACTGGACTAAGGGAGTTGTTTGTTTTTAGTTGCGCCTATGGAGTTGTGAGACACACGCTATTACTATTAAATATCTAAATACGAGCATACTAATTATGTTGGTTAAACAGGTAGGTAATTAATTAATCTTTATAGTCTCAATTTATTTTAAAGACAAATTAAACAGGGGGAAATTGATACGAAGGTATTTTAAAAACTGGATATAAAGATGACACGTTGCGCGTCCATAAGCTATAATGTTTAACTTCAGCTCCTGGCACGTAAATAGCAGCATGGGATAATTTTTTCATTGGTTTAGTTTTGCTGGAAAACGAAAATGAATAGTTAATAAAGATTTAATACAGGACCTACTATCTAACTATTTTATTACTGTCTCGAAGAAAGGAAGACTTTTAGATGATCTTAAAGTATCATGTAAAAATTTAAAATGTATGTTTGGGTTTTTTCGTATTTTATGTGCTGCCTCAACGCGCATCTTTTAATCATGAAATTTCACATAAGTACCTACATAATTATATATTCCGGTATACAGAAAAAGAAAGTTAACAATAACAGAGCCACAGTAACGCATGCTTTTCCTCTTTGGGGTTTGCTAATCTATATGAGAGCTGTTCTCTCTCTCCCTCTGTCTACTATCTGTTTCACAGTTCTCTCTCACTTCTCTCAGTTCTAGACTTCTAGCAAACAACTAGCCATTCAACGAGACAGAAGTTTTTTTTAAATATTGAAACTATACACTACTTATCATCACGCCATTTCCCTTGCGGAGTAGGCAGAGAGAACAGAGTGCCAAGAGGCTCTATTCTTGCATACATCTCTCGCTTCCTCAACATTCATAACTCTCTTCATACACGCTCGCCGGTTTCGGAGACTCCTGACTCCACCTTCCTTCAATACATGACCGATTTGGGCTATGTAGGTGAGTCTCGGTCTCCCCCTGTACCTACATCCTTTTACTTTTGCATTGTATATCTTCTTAACCAGTCGCTCGTCCGACATTCTTTCCACATGTCCGAACCATCGGGGCATTCCTTTTCGCATCTTTACACCAATACTCTCTTTCATACCTACTCGCTCTCTTACGTCGTCGTTACGAATGCGATCAGTCAGCCTCACTCCACAGATTCTCCGCAGAGATCGCATTTCGACCGCATTGATTTTACTCTCATGCTCCTTTTGGCATACCCAACTCTCGCTTCCATACAATAACGTTGGGACAAGCACTGCGTTGTGTATTGCGACACGTGCCCTCTGGCTAAGGTGATGACTGCCTAGAAGTTGTCCCAAAGCTCCGTTCACTCTATTTCCCGCATTCACTCTTCTCTCTACATCAGTGATGTACCTTCCATCCCGACTGAATCCACATCCAAGATATACAAATTCATCCAGTTGTTCTAGCACACCATTTCCTATTGTTACTCTAACATCTGTTCTGGCTTCTTCTCTTTCAAAAACTATTATTTTGGTTTTGCTCACATTCACACATAGGCCCCTTTTCTTACAATCTTCTGCCATTAAGTTGACTAGGGTTTGCAGGTCAGCCGCGGACTGCGCTAATAGGACCGCATCGTCTGCATATAGCAGCGAGTTAACCACTGAGTCGCCCATCTGAACTCCCACATTAATTTCATTCAACCTTTGTAGACATATATCCAGATATATGATAAACAGTCTGGCTGATAGAGCGCAGCCCTGTTTAACGCCGATAATGACGTCAAACCAGGGTGACATTCCATTATTCAGGCGCACACAAGCTCTGCAGTCCATGTAGTTGGACTGCACCGCTTGTAGCAGTCTACCGTTAATACCATATTCCGGCAAAATGTCCCAAAGTTCCTTTCGTGCAACCGTGTCAAATACTTTCTCCAAATCCACAAAACTGCAGAAAACCCTCTGGGCCTACAACCAGATGCTTCTCCACAATGTTGTGCAGAGAAAACACTTGATCCATGCATCCCCTTCTACACCTGAAACCTCCTTGTGCCTCACACAAAAATTCATCAGACAACATCCTCATTCTCCTTTCAATAATCTTACCATACACTTTGGCTGCCAAACTGGTCAAGCTTATGGCTCTGTATTTTGCCAGTCATAACGTGAATCCTTGTTTTTAAACAAGGACACGATGACTGCGCTTCTCCAGTCCTTGGGAACCATTCCTGAGCTCCAACATAAATTGAGAAGCATGAGGAAGAATTCCCAGATACATGAGCCTCCAAGCTTGATCATCTCAGCAGACACCATATCAATACCCGCTGACTTACCATTTTTCAAACTTCTAATCGCCCATTCAACTTCGTCCATACTAATGTCATCAGAGGATGCCGGTACCGAATGCTGATCTGTTAGACCACATGTGGCACCAGCATCACCCTGAACATCCGCATACATATCTCCAAAATATTGACTCCATCGGCTTAACACATCTTGTGTTTGCGTAAGAATGTCTCCACATTTAGACCTTATTTTATTCATTCTGAAAGCTGACCAACTACATCGAGATTTCTTCACCTCCCTCCAGAAAAGTTTGGTGTTGCTCTTGAAGTTTTTGGTCAGCCTTTCTTCTGCAATCATATTTGCTCTATCACGCTTCTCTTTCACTAAGGCTTTGGTGTCATTCTTACGTTGCCGGTATATTTCTTTCTTCTGTTCTTTCATACTTGGACTCAGGTTCAAAGAAGATACATAGTTCAGCCACGCTTTCTTCTTTTGGTCTACGGAAGCTGCTACTTCCGTATCCCACCATGCATCACCTTTCACTTTCCTATGCTTCTTTGAGCATTCACATACTTCTTTCGCTGTATGTACCATACTTTCTTTCAATACTCTCCAGCATTCTTCTAGATCCCGGCTGACTTGCCATTGTCAGCCGTTCACGGACACCCTCTGCATACTTTACTCTTACTCTCTCTTCTTGGAACTTTTCAATCTTTATCCTTTAAGCCCTCCGAAGTAGACACGCTCTCTTTAAACTATATGATCATAGTAAATAGCATTGGTATACTAGCCCCTCTCCACCCATGGGAGTCGTAAGAGCCGACTGAGGGAATACCGGGGGAGTGGGCAGCAGCACTCCCTCGAGTATTAACAACATCCACTGCGATCGCCAACCCGCCTGCCAAGCGTGGCGATTACGGCACTATCCCCCATATGAGCGAAACACATGTTGTGGCGTTCTCTTGGGGAGGCCTATGTCCAGCAGTGGACTTTGAAAGGCTGATGGATGGATGGATGGATACTAGCTTACGTCTTTGCTGGATCTTTATAAAGAGGTGGATCTAGAGGCAGCTGTACGGTTGTTTTCATCAAAGGACATGGGAAATGCATATCTCCCAACATATTAAGTACACCTTCTTTATTTTGATCTTGTGACATTGGTTTTTCCTCTGTGTCACGTTTTTCTTTCGTTCTCTAAAAAAAGTTCGTACGTATTAGTCTTTGTTTATCTACTTATAACCTACCTATATATTATGATGGATTGTTTTATACTTTTTAAATAAACCTGTAACTTGTTATGATATTTTCTCATCGGCCTTTAAAGACTGCTAACCCATACTGCGCCAGCGGGTATTTTCTAAGGGTTTTGTCGAGATTGATTTCTAAATAATTTTCAGAAAAAAATAGGCCGAGAACTTACTTTCTTCTCGTGGCGCTTTGGGAGGACTCCTCTGCGGGCTATAATATTTTCACACCACTTCCATATATTTTCATCCGCTGCACCGCGTTTTTCCAAACGCTCATAGAAATCTGTCATGTTTCGAATTGGCTTAGGTGCCTGGGTAAATCATACAAACATTAAAAGAATAGTATTATACAACTTGCGTAAAAATAATACGAGTACATTAATAGGCACATTTATTATCAGGGGTTTAGTAAAGCAGAATTTAGCGTGACCTTATTAAGTCCTAAATCCTAGTCATGCTCAATTTTTTTATCATATTTTTCCAATCCAGGTAACGTTTAAGTAGTTTTATGTGCTACCACTTTGATTATTACCTATATTATGTATTTTAATTGAGCCAGTGACAGTTTTTTATATTAGTCAAGACAAGACTCTTGTGGCTTGTTTTAGAGCATCCAGAAAGAGTCTACAATAACTTAATAACTTTTTAACAAAAAAATTCAACCCACAAGACCAAATACAAGGTATAAGAGGTGTACACATAACTCAGTGAAATCAGTGAGTGAATACGCAATCATCCCCTATTTTTCTACCCTTAGGATTAGAATTTTTGTTAACAATTTTTATGAGACCAACTTCGGCGTATATCCATTAAATTATCAAAATTGGTCTACTCTGTAATATAAGAAGTTATGCGTGGTCTAACATAAAAAAATATACGTGTCGAATTGAGAACCTCCTCCGTTTTTTTCGTCGGTTAATAATAAGATTTATCTGAGATATATACCTGTATAATTATTTATTATTAATACCTATAAACGCTTAACTACAAAATCATGATTGTAGGAATACTTATACTAACTTCAGCTGGTCTCGACAACTTTTCACTGACATATCTAAAGGAGTATGCACCACCAGACTTCTCACTAGCTCGGATACTTTGCGTAGCTTTATTCAAACGCTGAATGTTATACGTTTGCCCACTCGGCGTTATACCGAGATCATTTTGGATAACATATTCATCCAACGTATCATCATGCTTTAATAGGATTTCCTGTATTAAGCATATTATGTATTATTATTTTTTTATTCACTGAAACCGTTCCAACATTTTTTAACCTAAAATCATGGATTAATAATGAATGGGGAATATTCTTTGGAAATACGAATAAATTAATCATATTAGTAATAGTGATTAGGTATCTCGTGGAAACGTAATGCAGATTTTTAGTAACAACCACCAGAATAGCGGAGACGTGGTTTGCTGAAAATGAGAAGCGGAAGGCTGCTGATAAGAGTAAGTGGCAATTCGTGGTTTCGATCTGCCTAACCCTCTGGGGAACGCGCGCAAGTCTATGCATGCACCTCTGTATATTACTAATAAGCACATGGTTTAAACTCTTAACATTATTATGATTAGGTAGGTACTTTTAACATGATGGGAGGTTTTGTTAATAAAATATTATAAAACTACAACTACCATTCCGTTTTGTACTGCGGCAGGTAGGTACTACATTTTTGCCGGAGTTTAGGTGGCAACTCCACCTAACCTTTTTTTGTTAAGGCGGGAAAAAATGTTCCTAACCACAGACCCCGTCGTTCGGGGCAACGAACAGGGTAGTGTGGGGCCCTCACCCACTAAAGGAACCCGCCGTATGCCATCTCTCCGCCTTTATTGGCGGGCCACCGAAACTATATGATATTCCTTCAGTGGTAACTCCACCTAACCTACGGATCCTGCAAGTCCAAAACGAAACTAAAAGTAGTAGTCGTCAATAACCTTCAATCGATCAATATCGGCATTTATCTTAACCCTGGCTGCTAATTCAGCACGATAGTCGTCGACTAAATACGCCCAATATTTGTTTACCCGCGCGTAGTCACCTAGTTGCGCTCGCGGTAAATACGATAAAATCCTCTTGCCGATCGAAGAGGGTAACAGCTGAACCTTAAATAGATAAATAATAAACCAAAATGTACTCTTAAAGCAAATTAATCCCGAATAAAAATAAACTGTACAGCAATAAATAGATATTTTTAATTTCTCAAACTCGTCCTGTAATAAAACTGTCTCTGTGCAGCAGCGGTAGTGTGAGCAACTGCTGATCATGAGGTCTCGGGTTCGATCCCGGGTCGGGCAGTGTTATTGAGCTTTTTCGTATGAAGAAAAATTCTCCGCAGCCCTAGAGTTTGGAAATTTGAATGGTAGACGGCAATAGGCTCGCCCCCTATGGGTCTTAACATAGCTAGCGAACCGTGGGTGTGTAATACACCTCTGCCTTCTCCTTTGGGGAATACAGGCGTGATGCTATGTTTCTTTTTCATGTTTTTATGTCCTGTAATAACAAGTAGGTACATAGGTACTGGACTAGCTTAAAATCAAAATCAAAAAAACAACCCTTCATTTAAGCACAAAGTGTGAAAATGCGAAATCGAAAATAACAGTCACGAGCAGTATTTGAACCTGCATCTCCTGGATAACGTCCAGATGCTTTGCCAATTCAGCCATCGTGACAATTGCTCTTGACTCCTAATTTCGATAACACATTCATACTTAACGTCTTGAATGACGCCTGCGCCATCTGTTGAAAGTATTTTCATACATTATACCGACCAGATCACATTTTCACACTTTGTGTGTAGGTACGGCTAAGCATGTCAAATGCTAAAAATATATCTAAATACTCTACTATAAGCCAAATTTTGTGATATCGGTTGCGTAGTTTCCGCATCAGAGACTAAGAAGCAAACTGTCACACGTATAGGATAGTGAATTATGTACTTAAATAAAAATAACTGATAAACGAGTCTCGATATAAATGATTATAAGTGGTTCTAGATTGATATTACGGTCTACATACCTCTCACTATGAGAGGAGACCCGTGCCTATCAGTAGGCCAGTAATAATTTGCGAAAAAAGAAAGGTGTATTGTCGTAAGTATCAGACATGATTGAGCTTTTAACAAACTGTGTAGAACCTTTTCATAGGTCTTACACAAAATATGAAATGTTATTGCATCGGTTGATTACCTACTTATCATCATGAACTCTGGGAAGAACAAAAATTTTAAGCAAATATTAATGCTCCGGTGTCTTGTCCATTTACTGAGAAGAGTTTAGTCTGTGTGGTGACGGACTAAAAATACTAGTGTCACCACCCCATTACTCCCCATGGGTGTCGTTATAAGGCGACTAAGGGAAGTAAGCAATTATCATCCATTGCATGACTGGTGGTAGGGCTGGGTACCAAGCGGGAGTACTCACTTGGTATCGGGCCCGAGCGGGTTGGTACCACCATCTCCCGTGTGACCGACCATAAGGCACATCGTTGCGTTTTGGCTGTAGCAGGAGATAGCCGTATAGTTTTTCATTTCATATCAGTGAAATGAAATGGTGAGCAGTGGTTTGACAATACTCTCGGTATAGTTGAGTCCATGAGTGACGGTTACCATTTACCATCAGATGGGCCGTAGCTCGTTTGCCACTACATGCAATAAAAAAAGAATCAACCAATTAAAATATGCAGAAACAACTTCACTGTATTTTACGACAAGCTAGGGACGAAACCTGACAAATATACTAACAAAGTCTAAAGTTTCCATGACGTCAGGCCTAGTTCGATTAACTTTCCAAATCTTGCATTTGGTACCATCACGAAAGACCATCTCAACCTCTTCTAATTTCAAGCTGTCGCGCATAGCTTTAATAGTAGCGTTCCACGTTGCCAGATTTGCTTCCAACTACAATTTTCAAACTTTTATGTATAAATAATTATATTAAGGATACATACCTTGCTTTTACCTAGTGGTAAGACCAAGGACTACAAAACCAATAAGTATCGAGTTCGTTCTCTTAGTTAGACTGGTCTGATCACGGCACACATCTCTTTTTGACTTTTCCAAATTTTTCGGGAATGTATATGTATTTGCGTATAAATTATCTCTGCTCGGTGAAGAAGAACATCGCGAGTATAAGCTGCATGCCTTTTTTATTGTTTAGGCGGGAAAAAATGTACCTAGCCGCACACCTTCAGGGCATAGAACAGGGTCGTGTAGGGCCCTCACCTACAAAATAAACCCGCCGTGTGCCATCTCTTCGCCTACATTGGCGGGCCACTGAAACCATTGTAGGGATCATGTAAGTACGAATGAGGTTAGTCATGTCAGCAGTTTAGCATGCAAGCGAGAAGTATGTTAGGCGCTCGGCCAGTTACTGCGCACTGGCCAGTCCGTAAACTTGTGTGTTAGATTTGGTGAATTTAATTAATAATTTACTGAATAAATTAGTTGGTTTTTTGGGACTTATTGGTTTTCTTTATTCGCGTAGGGCCAGGTGCAGTAGCTTACAGTGCAATTAGGATCCCCACGCTCACTACAGTCAGGAGAACACGCACATTACATTCCACGTCACATACGTAGGTTATTAGGAACTAGGTTGTGACGTAAGGCATTTTACAGTATAATAATCACACATAGAGACTGCGGGGTATAGGCAGAGATAGTACGCACCCCACAGATAAAGAGCACCCGTACACCCTCGTACACCATGTTACATTACTTCAGTGATAAACCTGCATGCCTGAGAGCTTTTCTCGATGGCTTGTGAAGTCTACCAAGCCACACTGGGCCAGCGTAGTGGACTACGGTTTGAGTCCCCTCCCACTCTTGCAGGAGAGCCGTGCCCAATAGTGGGACAGTGGGTTGAAAAAAAAGATACAGGTAGGTTTGATTATCGCGCATGATAATTTTTTGTGAAATACACAAAATGATTGTTCTGAATCTTGATGTACTACGGCTTATTAATTGTGTTTGGGATACAGAGATTAGGCGCAAGTCGTCTTTAAAAATTTATAGGTATTATGGTCTATATTTTTGGCACTTGACATGCTCAGCTACTTTAAAAATTATTATTTGTGAATGAGGAAAAAGAGAACTTTAGTGCAAGCGGGAACTGAACCTGCGTCCCTTCCAATCCGGAAAAGTGCTCTAAATAATCTTGTACTTTAAAGTAGCTGAGCATATCAAGTGCTAAAAATATAATCAAAATGTTTAAAAAATCACGCCATCAAATAGTATGAATTTTAATTGCAAAATTAAATTTACTATATTGGATTAAAGCATGTAAATGCGTTCCGATCATAGATTTAGTATATAGATAGATCGGCGATGCAAAAGGGTAAGAACATAGTATACGCGTATGTTAGAGCGAGATAAATAGACGAGACCACTTTCATACACGCTATTGACCTGTATGGACCTGACATCAATCGTCAACGATACAAATTTCGCATATTTTAGGAGAATTGCAGAAATTATCGTATGATTCTGTATTAATTGACGTGTCTAATCATGGTTACGTGTGCAGTGCCCGGATGTAACTCATATAAGAAAGAAAACAGAATTGTACATTTCACATGTAAGTAATTTGTTGTTTATATGTAAAGCTTATGAACTACCACAAACTCTGTGCTCATACACGGATGGGGAATTTTATTGCATTAAATCATATGCATGCCCGGAATGCCTTAGAATTCAATATAAAAAGATAACAAATACGTGAATTTTGTGATATTTACAATGTTTCTTTTATAGAGATTGACACTATCGGTATTTCGGTATCGATAAAATGACTTCGATGTGTCTATTATTGGGAAAGGCAAAGCCTTGATTTATGTTTCAGTAAAGGTTTATATTAATATACTAGTGGACCCAACAGACGTTGTCCTGTCTAAAAATTGGCGTTTCGTTTGAATTCGTAAGATAGGTATATCTTTTTACATTAGACAAAAATAAAGAAAAAATCCTGAAATCCTATCGTGGCACCATCTACCGGGTCCAAATGTGAATCTGAACCATCCCGGTACTTACTCAAACATTTACAAATAAATAGAACAAAAAGTCCTGAAATCCTATTGTGGCGCCACCTACCGGGTCCAAATGTGAATCTAAACCATCCTCGAATCTCTTTGAACTCACACAAAAAATTTCATCAAAATCGGTCCAGCCGTCTAGGAGGAGTTCAGTGACATACACCCGCATACAAGAAATATATATATAAAGATTTATTACATTTTTTCAAAAAATTCAGTAAGACCATTCTATTGACGGTTAAGATATCATTTTTTGAGTTAATATTTTTTTTTCTTTGGATAGTTTATGACATTGTGACAGGTGACGTATCCTGGATTTATCAATACGATCCAGAAACAAAGCGTCAGTCGACAGTTTGGCTGTTTCAAAACGAACCAACGAAAACGCCTACGAAATTGAAGTGATAGAGAAGCGCAGGGAAAATTTTGATCGCTAGTTTCTTCACTTTGACGGGATATCTGGTCTCAATTCCATTACGAGAGCAAAGCAGCATCAACACCGAATGGTACACCACAATATGCCAGAAGTTTTGTCTGCAATGAGCAACAAGCGACCAAACACCGGGCTCTGCGGGATACTGCTTCACCATGACAACGCGCCCACGCACTCAGAACTCAAATCGAGCGACTTCCAGGACACCACACCGGTCAGTCTTGGCCCAAGACTCTTGGGTCACCCTCCTTACAGTCCTGATCTGGCACCGTGTGACTTCTTTTTATTCCCTAAAATAAAAAGTCTGCTGACAGTTGTCATCGTCGGAAGACGCGCTAGCAGCGTTAGAGAAGGCCGTGGAAGATGTGTCTGTCGTGGACTGAAAAAATGTTTCGAAAAATGGTTCAGCCGCATGAAACTTTGTATAGAGGCTGGTGGAGAGTTCTTTGAAAAAAATTAATTAAAATTTTTTATCCATAGAAGTTAGTTTTTTAGTTTCTCAAAACTTTTTGAATGTCCCACATATTAATAAACCATGTTTTATTTCAGTTTTATTTCTATTCCCTCCAATATAAAATTTATTTGAATTCACTTTGCACCTCGTGACACTAAATTAACACAATTTGTGCCGATAGTCGCGTTTAGTGAACGTCCCAGCACTATTTGAAGTGCACACATGCACATGACACGCACACTGGTACGTGTCAGTTTTGGTCTCGTCATAATTACTCTATAGCCGATCTATATATATACTAAATCTATGGTTCCGATAGATGGCGTTGGTCGTTAAGAGAAATGTGATGAGGCTATTGGGTATGGCCGAAAGGTAGTGCGGTAGCTCAGTGGATTAAAGCACTTTCCCGGATTCGAAGGGACGCAGATTCGATTCCAGTTCACACTAAAGTTCTTTTTTTCCTCATTCAAAAATAATAATTTGTACTATATAGGTATTAATTTGAAGGTCCATTTAAGACAATGCCACAGGCAATAGCTACTGAAATATAAACTGATACACTAACATCTTTTCCTCCTTGAGTCTGTGTTGCATTTGCTTCTGTCGAGGCAACAGGCGACGAAGGCACTTGGTCCTTCTTAACCTGGCTCTGATGAACACATAAATAAATCCATTAGTAGCTAAAATTTTGTGTCTGAAGTGATTATAGGTCTAAAAATATTCATTTAGTACTGGTTAAATGTCTATCTAGTACCTATCCAACAAATTTGACTGTTGTCATTGACCAGCCACTTTAAATCTGAACTTATTCATTTGTTTACTACTGATAGTGTGGGGGCTGATTTGAAGACTGAACGACGGTGGGGAAAGAAAATATAACTTGGTAAATAATCACTCTGTTTATTCTTCTGTAATTAGCCAACTTCTTGTTATTAAAACTTATAATTATCTTATATTTCAACAGATGCCAATCTAGCGTAAAGCAGGCAACGAGGAGACAGCCGTCAGCCCAAATCGGCGTTAGCACCACAGCACAATGTTGCGAACACAAAACCATAGATAGCATTTTGATTGTACACTCATGACCTCATGACACCAGTCCCATACACAGATTTTTCTGATATTATAAGAAATCTTAACAAAACGATAATATCTTGTAGACCTTTTCCTGCCCAAAAATTCATGCTATTGGTTGCCCCAATTTTTTTTTTACCTAGCCTCGCCTGGTTGTGTGTGCGTCTCTCCGCCTGTATTGGCGGGCTTCTGGAATTAAACTAGTTATTTCGCGTGGAATTTAGTTTTTTTTTTTTATACGGTACCTTAATTATGTTTACAAAATATAATAACATCAGGTATCTGCCAGTGAAAGTCCTGTCTAAATCTATTCAGCCGTTCCGGAGATTAGAACAAACGGTCAGACAGACAAAAACCTTAAAAAATGGTATTAGGTAAAGTCTTAGTATAGTTTCAGATATGGATTTAGTAAAAAGCTATTATTTAGACATTACAAACAGACACTTCCATTTTAAGTATTTATATAAATATCTATACCTACATATATATACCTACGCTTACATTAATTAATTATTGTACATTACATATATGTCGTAGCCCGGTTATAGCATTGGCCGCTTAATGATTTGGCCGCAGATTTCATAAAATCTAATCTAACAATATCTAGCAATTTTAGAAATAAATAAATATTCACGGACATTTTCACACAACGTCCTCTGATCCCAAACTAAGCTCAACGCTTATACTATGGGTACCAGATTACGGATATAATACATACTCGTACATTACTTTTTTTTTGTAAATACATACATATACCTAATAGATAGAAAACACCCAGACGAAGTACAAATATGTGTGTGTTCATTACACAAATAATTGTCCTGAGTGGGAATCGAACTCACGACCTCGTGCACGGAAGTCGGTTACACTACTGAGGCCAAGAGGCCCGTCAAATTTAATTTAAATGGTCAGTGACAACAACAATTCTTTGATGTGGCCACGATATATTATATACTTGAATATGCATTTAGTAGTAAGCTGTTACTAAAACATTACAAATGCTGTCTGTTCTGTCTACTTCCGAACCACCCAATGGATGTAGAAGAAAGAAAGAAAATATTTATTGGCATATAACCCATTACGTAATCCTTACAGCTAGATATTAATACATAATATGGACCATCGATTATGGCGCCAAAAGGGCGAACAGGTCAGCATTATGTTAGAGGGTAAGCTTATCCCTAACGCTGGTTTTCAGCTGCAACCCAAAGGTATGTAACGATTTCTATGTGTTCTGTTTCAAGCATAGATATGGTAACGTATAGATCACCTGACAACTCGATAACGCGTAACCAATTTTGATTTGTCAATGTGTGCGTTGGATAGTAATGTAAGTTTTTAGAGTTAGTCTGACTATCGATAAAATGATAAAACAAATCAGTTTCTTTAATGAACTCGCTCATTCAAATGATCATCAACTAATAAAACAAAACAAACATAATAAATTAAAACAAACATAATTAATTCGTTTTTATTTATTTCACCAGCAGCGCCAGTCAACGATATTACGCATTTTATAAGGGAATTATACACTCAGCATTTAGCAACATAAACCTACTTATACCTAATTTTTAAATTAACTAAATCGACTTGACTGACAATATCTGCTATAGAACGTTTATTGCATTTTTTCCATTAAATAAATTGTTTAATGTGTGGTAGATTCATAGTGAAAATCATAAACTATTAATGAATACATTAAACACAAAGTGAAAAATGTGAAATCGAACATAACAGTCACGAGCAGGATAGGATTTTCGCTTTCACATTTTTCACTTTGTGATTAATGTATAGTGCTAAGCATGTCAAATGCTAAAAATATATATAAAAATATCTAAATATTAATGAATATTTTTTTAACTATTTCATCATTTTAGAGTTGGGTTTTAATTCTTACTGTTTACAAATATTTGCTCTATTTAAAAAAAAAACTCGTAGTTTTTTTCATCATGTGTCTTTCATCCCCTTTGATTATCATAGATACAAAACATTTCCCTCCGATGTTCCAGCGCCTACTAGTAGATACTTTGTATTAGGAGAAAATGTTCCAACATTTGGGATAAATATCGACAATATACCTTGTCGATAAAGTCAAGCCCTAGTGTATATGTAGGTACCTAAAAACTTTTCTACTAAAATCTTGCAAATATGTAACAATGCAACATATTTCTATGTAAAATATAAACAGTAACAATTAAATTGAAATTAATTCGTAACTGAAACAGACAATATCAGTAATTATGACCTAAAATAAAGGCATTTAAGTTGTGATAACATCCTGAGAACTTACCTGTGACACGTGCAATTATCAGGATTGTTTGCATGATTTACATCACAGGCACTCACGTAACAAACAACCATTGTATTTAATAGTTATAATCATATAATAAACAAGATTTATAACACAAATAAATCAAAAAACCGGGAAGCTAATTTCAAGCTAGAAGACTGTAGACTACCTGTCATTCAAATGGTTTGCAATGACATTAGATTTGCTTTCCTCTTCCATCTTGCTATGTTGCCGTATAAGATTTTCTTCTCGCTCACACGCTTTGGTGATCTATACGTTATACTATATCTATGGTTTCAAGACTGTACTCAGGAAAGTTTTTCCTCATACAAGCACAAACCAGAAGATTGATTAATTGCTATACATTACCCCTTTTTCTACTACTGCCTGTGTGTTCAGTTTGGAGGTGTGTGCATCATTCACCACGATACATTCGTGAAGGTTCTGAATCATGTGCTCTTGGTATCGCTCGTACAAAGTTCGGGCTCGGCGGAGTACTTCCCACATGGCTGGTCCACCTGCTATCGCTAGCAGTTCCGATAATACCAAAACTTGAGATTCCTAAGAAGTAAAAAGGAATATATCTTAAGGCTTTATATAGGTACTAGCTCACCCGGCGAACATGGTACCACCATATTTTTTATTTTCGTGAATTTTAGCAATGTAAATTATTAAAGTACTAATATCGCTGTTAAAAAATAGGGTTTGGCAGTAGAAGGGTGAAAATTTAGGGTTGTATGTATTTTTAATGCTGGTGAAAATTTAGGGTTGTATGTATTTTTAATGCCGAAAAAAATTATAAATAATTAAATTTAAAAAAATTGGAGTGAACCACCCTTATCACTTAGGGGTATGAAAAATAGTTTACATCCTATTCTCAGTTCTACTGAATATACGAGTACACACAAAATTTCATAAGAATCAGTCAAGCCGTTTCAGAGGAGAATGGCGACAAACACTGTGTGTGGGTTAGAGGTACGTTACTTGGGTACTCAAGAAGTTTGTCTTCCTAAAACTCGGTCATCCTAGGTTACTGTTGTATACATATAACAGCCGCGAGCGAAGCCTGGTTTAATTATATTTTTTTCTAGTATTTGGGTTATTTTCAGGTCCTCGATATAGTAGCAGGTAAATAACGTAAGTATACCAGTTTTTAAGTCTAATCAAGAACTATTAAACAATAAATTGCATGAATATCCATTCAGTACATTTTACGTGACGTCGCGCATTTAACAAATAGACAAACAGATAAAAATTCTATAAAAACTTGTTTTGTGTTCAGAGACCCCTAAATAGCCTGTGTTTTTTTTTTTTCTAAAATAACTTAAACATACGGGCATAACTCTGTTACAGCTTTATAATGGTATAGATTTCACGTCGCTACTACATATTATAATTAAGAAAAATCAGAATATACTTACAGCATTTAACGAGAGAAACCAGATGCGATCATTTTTCATGGCTTGCGCTAAAGTGGATACTGGTAAAGCGGTCCTGTTGTGATCCATTGGCACCTGGTCATAACTACTTAACAATATCCCTGGCCTACGATGAATCGTTAAGATAATTAAAATTCTATAACATTATCACGATTTTTATTTTTCTTACATCCGATCATTTTTTTTATTGCTTAATATGGTGGCAAACAAGCTGCCGCCCACCTAATGATAAGGCTACTTATCCACCGACGAGACAGAGAAGAAAGGAACGAAGTGGAACAGTGCTAGTATTAACCGATAGAATTAAAAAAAACTGTACTCCGCTTCATTCATTGAACAGGGGTTTGCGAACAAGTTCAAAAATCTATACTAATCTACAACTAATTAAATTAATAATTATTAAATTCAGCTTCCCGCTTTGAACGCGGAGCGGGGAAGCTGTGAAATATCGGCTGTGTATGTACGTCCGTTGTGTGTGTGTGTGTCTTGTTTCGGAGTATCAGGAAGTTCATGAAAAGGTGAAAAAAATTTTCAAATCCTTCATCATCAGCAGTTCGGATAAAGTAAGATATTGACTGCGTTCTGAATGATATTTAATATGACTACCAAATCTATCTGTTTTCATATAGAATTATTTGAATGGTAAGAAATTTGGTGCAAATCTCTCTTTTCGACCGATTCGGAGTGATAACAAATTAATTCAATTTTCAAAGTACAAATGATTTTTTGTGAATAAGGAAAAAGATATTTTTTGTACTAGCGGGAAACGAACCCGCGTCTTTTCCAATCCGGGGAAGTGCTCTAAGCCACTGAGCTGTAGTCCAGATCCTTCGATCATCCCAATTTCCTTATCACATTTGTCTTAACGACTATTATATTATATATTAAATATAGTACACGAAAACGTTGACATTTTTGGCACTTGTTACAGTGAATTCGCAAATAATTTATTATAATTATGTTTGTTGTAATTTGTAAATGTAGTTACAGTTAAATTTAGTTATTTTTTTCAGTTATAATTTGAAATGACCCGGCTATTGCATTGGGTATTTCATTTAACCTGTAAGACAGCCATAAGGGATGTAGAGTAAATAAATAAATGTTATAAAAAATCTCTTTTTCCTTATTCACAAATAATTTGTAATTTAAAAAGTGGCGGTACATGTCAAATGCTAAAAAAGATAGATCAAAAATAATTCAATTTTCGACAATATGTCTGTTGTCCGTAACATTGTGCATGCTCTCGGCCTAACCCAACACAATCCGCAAGGAAACTTCGTATGACCAACTGCCGTACCCAATCTCCACATCACATTTGTCTTTACGACCCTCGCCACCTATCGGATGCATTTACATGCATTAATCCAATATTAGTTAGTTTAATTTTGCAATTAAAATTCACACTATTGGATGGCGCGATTTTTTAAACATTAAAAAAAACTTAGCAATACGCCTGTATTCCCCAAAGGGGTAGGCAGAGGTGTATTACACACCCATGATTCGCCAGCTATGTTTAAGTCCCACGTAATATGGGGCGAGCCAATTGGCGTCTACCGGGCACATTTCTAAACATTTTTGATCTGTATTTTAGCACTTGACATGCTCAGCTACTTTGAAGAACAAATTATTTGTGAAAATGTGGAAAGAGCAGTTTCCCGGATTGGAAGTGACGCAGGTTAAATTCTCGCTCGCACTAAAGTTCTCTTTTTCCACATTTTCATAAGTAATTTGTTTTTCAAAGTAGCTGAGCATGTCAAGTGCTAAAATACAGATCAAAAATAATTTTAGTAATATATGGTACCATGTTATATAAACAACGTACTCGCTCTGAGACATAACGGCGTCTTTAAGTCTACAGTTCCAAATAGACTTTAGAAGTAGTGACAACGTCCAGGCACTACGAACGTCCTGCAATAGGGCAAGCAGATAACGCTTCTTGTTCGCGTAAGACACGCGCGTGAACCAGTACTTGGTTGCAAGTAAGTGCTTGTTGAACATGACTGCCTCTTCCAAAGTATCGTCAGAGTCTGAAAAGACAGTTTTACTCACTTATCATTACGGAGTAGGCAGAGAGAACATAGTGCCAAGAGGCTCTATCCTAGCATACCTACATCTCTCGCTTCCTCAACATTCGTAATTCTCTTCATACACACTCGCCGGTTTCGAAGACTCCTGGCATCACATTCCTTCAATACATTACCTTATTTGGTCTAGGTAGGTTAATATCGGTCTCCCCCTGTACCTACATCCTTCCACTCTCGCATTGTAGATCTTCTTAACCAGTCGATCGTCAGGCATTCTTCCCACATGTCCAAATCATCGAAGCATTCCCTTTTGCATCTTTACGCATACAGTTTAATTACCCACTGGTGATGATGAGTGGTGGAATGGCAATAATGAGAGATTTGCAAAGTCTTGCTTGTCCCACGGCGAATGGTCCACTTGATTGGAGAAGTAACACCATCTCAGAGAAGATCATGAAAGGTAGGAACACCTACGCTGTTGTATTTCGTATGGTGAGTGACATTGTCAGAGTGGCCCCCTAATTATCGAGAGATAATAACGGTACCTATCATTCATCCATCCATCAGCCTTTTAACGTCCACTGCTGGACATAGGCCTCCCCAAGAGAACGCCACAACGAGCGGTCCTGTGCCAACCGCATCCAACGGCTCCCCGCAGCTTTGACCAGATCATCGGTCCATCTGGTGGGGGGCCGTCCTACGCTGCGCCGTCCGATACGTGGTCGCCACTCGAGAACCTTTCGTCCCCAACGGTTATCGGTTCGTCGAGCGATGTGGCCTGCCCATTGACACTTCAGCATGGCAACCCGGCGGGCTATGTCGGTCACTCTCGTTCGCACTCTCGTACCTATCATTAGTGCATTGCCATCTCCAAAGAAAGGGATAAGAGGTGGAAGGATAATAAGGAGAGGATAGTTAAAATGCTAAGGAGTTTGGAAGGGGGGTTTGGGCCACCAGCACTGGGTTTTTATAATACGAATTACTAGATTAAAATTATCTCTCAATTACTTCTCTAGATTAATTCAAACACTCAATCATATATATAATAGAAAGATTACATATACATTGATATGATACGCTATTAGTCATATCAATGGATATAATCTTTCTATTGATAAACGCGAGACACACAATATAGCTTAAAGGTAACACACATATCTACGTACACGTCATGTCCGACAAAATCATATCTTTGATTAAATGTACTTGTTTGGTCAATTCGGCAAACGATATCATATTTATTCCTGTAAATTAACTATAAAAACTGAATATTTTGCCGCCTTTACAATACACAATTTGCCGAAAAAACTTATAAATTGTTGTTATTTGTCAATTCAATTCAATCTTATTATGATATTTTTAATAATATTGCCAGTTTAGTTAAACTGGACATAATACGTCATCAAATATTTATGGTAAAACAAAAGTAGAGTCAATAGATTAACTATAGATAAAGGATAAACAGGGTCAAGATTACTAGCACTATGTAGATCGTATACCTTTGTGCGACGTTCCAGTTACAAATCATAGCAATGAACGTTATCCTGTCAGTCATAGCTGCGATGACGCGAGTGGACACACGGTCACCACAAAGTATAACAATCAAATCGCGTCCAAAACGTGCTAATTTTTGTAGATTTTGCACTGTAATAGCTATTGCTTCACTCACTGCTATATCCTACTTCATTATCAAAAGACCTATTGAATCTTTAGGAGATCCATCAGATCAGTATACTATTGTAAATATTCCTGAAGTCTACACCAGATTAGAAGGCGTGGATCCCGAGGAACGGGAGGTATTTCAAGGTTTTCGTACCTCGTTTCTACCACCTGAAGAAGTTGTGTTAGCTCGCAATCATTGGACTCCTAAGAAAGAAGTTTATGAAGGCAATGTGACTAGTGATATATTGATATGGGGAAATGCTGATGGACAACAAACACCGACTAGGGTGAAGCGTATGAGTAATTTTACTTTTACTTCAGAAGATGAGTAAGTTTACAAAGTTCTACAAGTAATTTTTGTAACAAAAGTTCCAAAAAGTTTTGTTTTTATATTCATTTGTTTCAATTAGTGAGTTAGGTATTTGCCAACAAGCATATAGTTCGATAGCTTAGGGCTATTGGAGCACGGAGAGACTTCAAATCTCTTGTGTTTTTATATACACTTTCTCATGGGGAGTGTTCTGAGGAGCTGTTCGATTTGGTGTTAACATCGCCATTCTATCGCACATCGTCTCCGCAATAGGGTTCATCCCTTTAAAATGAAAGCAATATGGTCTAAAATAGTTTGATTTAAACGCTCCTTTCTCCCACGTAACGCACGCACGTGTTAACTCTAAAATCTTCCTGAATCTGAATCTTGCTGCTGCAGTATTTACTGAACGCTGTGACGTGACCTCCTTTGAAAGAGGCTTAAGAGGAGCAATCTTCTCACAATAGGCAGCAGCTTGATTGTAGCCTATTCCTAAAGTTGATGAGTGCGGGTTACTACTTAACATTAATTGAGCTATTGTTCGTCTGCCACCTTTTATTAATCAGAATCCGATTAGTAGGTGATTAAGGAAACTAGCCAATCCAATAACACACAAAACAGGTATAGCCCCCTTAGAATGAAAAACGAAACATTAGACGAACTTTCGTTTCGAGTCATTGCCTTTGATCAACAGTCCAACTTCAGGAATCATCCTGATTAGTCGAAATTTCGACGCATGATTCAGGCGACCAATCACAATGAAGCGAAACGAAAGTTCATCTAACGCCCCCTTAGGGCAGGTGATTCCTCGTCCAAAAAAGCTCCATTTGACTATTAAGATATTACACATGTGGTTAATTACTATTTTAAAATAACCTTTAATAACATGAAGGAAACGACTATATCAGGTGACTTCAGAGTTACGATGATTATAAACCATTATGTTAGGGCGATGAAACATTTCAAATACTCGTATTATGGTGTTCCCCTTATTATAATGCAATAATGTTTCTAGCTACAATTGCACGCCTCATAAGCGAAGCGTTGAGGTGTGTACTACTCTCGTTTCATAGAGAATAACTGATATTACAAACTTAAAAAGTCTCTATTTATCATATATTGCACTTGTAAAATAATATATACACACACATATCAAGAGAAAACACTATTTGTAACACTCATGATATTTTGATGCCATTTTTAGCGTTCCGTACCCGAAGGGTCAAAACGGGACCCTATTACTAAGACTTCGCTGTCTGTCTGTCCATCCGTCTGTCGCCAGGCTGTATCTCAAGAACGGCGATAGCTAGACAGTTGAAATTTTCACAAATGATGTATTTCTGTTGCTGCTATAACAACAAATACTAAAAACAAAAAAATAATAATATTTAAGGGGGCTCCCATACAACGTCTGTCTGTCCGTCCGTCTGTCTCCAGGCTGTATCTCAAGAATGGTGACAGCTAGACAGTTGAAATTTTCACAAACAATGTATTTCTGTTGCCACTATAACAACAAATACTAAAAATAAAAAAGCAATATTTAAGGGGGGCTCCCATACAACAAACGTGATTTTTTTTACTCGTTTTTGCTCGATATTTATAACGGCAACAGTTAAACGCTTGAAATATTCACAGAATATTTAGTTAAGTATATATTCACTTTAAAAATAAATAAATAAAAATTTAAATAAAACAAATATTTAAGGGGGGCTCCCATACACAAACGTGTTTCTTTACTCGTTGCGCATCTAAGTCTAAGTTGAAAACCACGAAATGAGTCAAATTTTACTTGCAAAATTTGGTAACAGCCAACACCATGGTTACAGAGAGTTACAATAGTGTAATGTTGTTTACGTCGCGGGGTAAAAAGATGATGCCTCTCACAGTTCACCAGTTTTGGTATGCTATTTTTGCACGCCTCATAAGCGAAGCGTTGAAGTGTGTACTATTCTCGTTTCACGAAGAAAAACTGATTTTTCTAACTTGAAATGTCTCTATTTATCATATATTGCACTTGTAAAATAATATCTACACACACATATAAAGAACAAACACAATTTTTAACACTCATGATATTTTTGATGCCATTTTTGTTATTTAAACTAGTTAAAAAACTGTTTGAAAAAGTTCTGTCTTGGACGTCCGTTTGTTGTAGGTAATGTATGTTAACACGATAACGACCGAAATACTTTACTAATCGAGTTTTTTTTTTCCTTTACGATTTAGTACAAGTACGAATAGAGCCCTATCACTTTTCACGGTCTAATTCGATGTGGTTTAATTGTTATTAAATAAACAAAAAAAAATAGTGAATATTTACGCTGGATTCCACACTAAAACCAGCGCTACGCTATACCTTATTTCGTGAGAATTACTTGAACTAAGTATTTCTATAGACCAATATAGAAGTACTTCTTAAAATTAGCGCTACATGGCGTATAAGACATGAAAACCATGAAATTAGCGCTATCTATGTGATTTTTTGAAAACTACTTAGTAAGACCAATACATTATTAGTTACTTATCAAATAATCTATTTTATTGTGAAAAATGAAGATTATGAGGCGTGCTCTTTTGGATTTTCCAAAGTATTTTTCTATGCTCACCAATTGTACCAAACACACACCAAACTGCGTCTGTGGTGCAACGGTAGTGTAAGCGACTACCGATCATGAGGTCTAGAGTTCGATCCCCGAGTTGGGCAGTGTTATCGAGCTTTTTTGTAAAAAGATTAATTCTCAGTAGCAGCCCGGAGTTTGGAAATGTGCCCGGTAGACGGTAATAGGCTCGCCCCTATTACACCTCTGCCTACCCCTTCGGGGAATACGTGATTCTATGTATGTATGTAATGAATTGTAATTACTGTTAATTATAACAGTGAGGAATTCTCGAAGAGATTTAGTGATGAGAACGCAGAACTTGACAGTGCAGGGAATCAGAGGGAAACAGAAGATGAATACGAGACAGACTACAGTGATTACGAGGATGACGAAAGTATTGAAAGGTTAGGAGATTTTTGACTACAACAGCTATAGCAATATCTCACAATTTAATATCACAAAAATATTTTAAATATTCAACTATGAGCCAAGGTGTTTTCTATCTATTATATGTATGTATTTACAAAAAAAAGTAACAACAACATTCTCTGGTCCCAAACTAAGCTTAACGCTTGGTACCAGATTACGGATATAATACATATATTACTTTTTTTGTAAATACATACATATAATAGATAGAAAACACCCAGACGCAGTACAAATATCTGTATTCATCACACAAATAATAATTGTCTTGAGTGGGAATCGAACCCCCCAATGCAGACTTTAATAATTTGCGTAGCTATATAACCTATATACTTATCTGTAACGTATAGTACCTCTGTGTTTCTTTTCTTTCACATAGTAATTACATATTATGTTTAGCGTGTAAGCCTTTTAATTTATCTTAAATATTTTTTTTCTATTACTTTTTTTGAGTACTTACAAATTAATCCTATGCATATTCCTGTCTGTGTGTCAAATAAAAAGTATTTTTTTTCTTTCTTTCTTTCATTATAAATTATGAACCTTAATCAAAACTAAACTATTGTTCATAGCATTGTTCGCCCGGAGATGCAGGTTGACCGTGGACCTTTAGATGATATCGTAGAACAAATTCGTGGTCAACCAGAGCTAGAAGAAGGCGAGATGATTTCCTCAGCTCAGATATACAAGCCTGCGCGATCCTTTACCGGTACTCTACTATTTTCGAGGACCTTTGTAGATTCTCAGATATGTAGATGCTCTCATATTTTTATTAGAAAGTTGATTTTTAAAGTCATCACTTTTAAGTATTACTCAGAAATTAAACTCTGTAAGTTACTAAGTTTAATCAAAATTAGTCATCCATCCTTTTCACGACTTTGTAATACCACCATATCAATTTTAATACTCTTACTAGTGTTTGTATTTAAATGTTGATTATACACCAAAAAAAATACTCTTTAGATTTAAATCATCGTAGTTTTTAAGGAATTTTACATTTTCTTAATATAGTTTTAAGGGCGGGTAAGCTCGTAATTTTTAAGCTAATGAACGATCGTTGATTTAGCAATGCCAAATGTAGAATACCAGCACTGTATATGTTATGTTTCGGCTTACTAAATCTTCAAATATTCGCCTCGGAAAAAGTCCAGGGGGGTTAGGCAGAATGTCATATTTCACGTGTCGACCGTATCGAGATTACTGTGATTGGTTGAGAGATCACCGTGATTGGCCAACGGATTATTGTGACATCGCGCGTCGGTTTCTCAACCAATCACAGTGATCTCGATACGGTCGACACGTGAAATATGACATTCTGCCTAACCCCCCTGGGGGGTTAATAATCCGTTGGCCAATCACGGTGATCTCTCATGATCACGATACGATCGACATATGAGATATGACATTCTGCCTAACCCCCCTGGTAGGTATATATAAAAAGGACCACTTAACGCTATAATTACAGCCCAAACCAAATACTATACTCTCTTATCCTTGAAACATGGACAGTACAGTTCTATTAGGTAGTTTCATCATCAATCTTACCTCATGTATAAGTGATCATTCGCCCATTTTGAATGGGACCAGCTCTTTTCACGGTTATTTGCGCCGTTGTCCCCAAACAAAGCTTCAGGACGCAAAATAGAATAATTTTTAGAAATTTTCCTTAATTTCTAAGTACGTCACTTTGCAAAAAATTATTATAGAATGGTATAATTTAAATCTTTCCACATAAACTCATTGGGTGGAAGTATTCAAAAACTTTCACACTAACAATCTTGAACATGAAAACTTTTCTATTTTATTTGAATATATGTTTTGTCTACCTGCTACAAATGCAAATATTTTCTTCGATTAATATTATGGACATCCGAAAAACCCAGCTACAGATTTCAGTTTTTAAGATTGGTTGATAACTAAGATTAACTAAAAAACATGACAAGAATTTAATTCCTATTTGAAGTCATCACCGGCTAGGTAGGTATATTACGACTAATTTGTTCCTCTGACAAAAATGTTAATAACTACATTTTATAAAGTTATTAAATATCTATCTGTTTAATTGGGAACCAGCTAATAACGTAAATTAGTTGGGGTCCCGCTTTGATCGGAAAAATAAATGGTCACGTTTTACTCATTTAAATAGGATCTTTATTTACAAATATCTGGTTATCATTTAGTTTATTTTTTCTGATAAATGTTGTCATCACTGATAATAGGTACATGATACCTATGCTAAATTTGTTTGCAAATGTTTCTATAAGATTTATATATTATAAGTTGACCAAAATAACTCTGCGCACATTGTTCAATTACGTTCATATAAACTAAGTCAAGCTTTCTTTCCTTAGCTTAAAAGTATTTCTAAAATGCGATTCAGGTATTCATTCGTTTTGGAAAGGCCAAGGTGACAAAGATAAGATCAGAGAAACTCAAACAACTATAATGAGACAATACATGGATGCTGAGGCAGATCCCTGTCACGATTTTTATCAATATGCCTGCGGTAATTGGGCGTCTTTAAACCCTATACCAGCTGATAAAGCAGGGTAAGTTATAGAATGTATAAGTGAATTCAAATTACGCACTTAAGGTAAAATGAGGCAATGGAATTTAGAGGCCTCAGTCAGAATGAGTCGGGCAGATACGAGCATAGTAGGTATACATAACTTTATGACGGGTGTAGACTCACGTGGACTGCATAAAGTAAGATTCAGCCATAAATTATTGTGTCTACGATTTATGCTATTTTCTAAATAATTACACTCAGATTGATCAATTCTAAACAATGGACCAATTTTAGTACAATTTTGGATCAACCCTGTTCTTATTCTAAAAGTTGATAGCCAAACACTGACAACATAATGTGGTGGATGTGTTTCATCAAATAGTTTTTACCCTTAATTGGGCGCGCCTTAAAAGTAGCATAAGTGGTCGCGTGGGGTGTCCCCCACAACTAGTTTATTAAAATAAAATACGAAATCAATGCAAAACGAGACTTTAATTAATGTAAATATTCGAATTGCAAATTAATCAATATTTAAACTCCTTTTTAATATTAGACAATAAGGAATAAATTTTGTAATTACTAGTTTAGATTTATTCTAGTTAACGTAAAACGTTACAATTTTTGCAAACGGTTATAAGATCTATTTATATATATTTTTAGCATTTGACATGCTTAGCACTATACAATAAACACAACTATATATATTAAACACAAAGTGAAAAATGTGAAATCGAAAATAACAGTCAGGAGCAGGATTTGAACCTGCATCTTCTGGATTCCGTCCAGATGCTTTACCAATTCAGCCATCCTGACACTTGCTCCTGACTGCTAATTTCGATAACACATCATACTTAACGTCTTTGGGTGACGCCCAGACGGAATCCAGAAGATGCAGGTTCAAATCCTGCTCCTGACTGTTATTTTCGATTTCACATTTTTCACTTTGTGTTTAATGTATAGTGCTAAGCATGTCAAATGCTAAAAATATATATAAAATATCTAAACAACTATATATTTTCGATTTCACATTTTTCACTTTGTGTTTAACGGTCATAAGATCATTACACATGTGTTTATAACACTTAGCGCATTCAGTTTTAAATACATCTAAAACAAATGTGATGTGGAGATTGGGTGTCACTATTAGGTGACTGCGATAGCTTAACGGTTCAAAGCACTTCTCCGAATAGGATGCCGGTATTTAGTCTACACAAACGGTCACCTGGGGTGTCGTGCACCCCAAACATGCTCTCCTAACCCAACCGTTCATGATCCAACACCGTTCGCGACTAAATTGTAAACGTCAAACGTGCTTACGAAGCTACCTAGAAAACCAGCGCGCTAAATCAAAATTTTAAGAAGATATTAGCCTGGAAACTTGTTCGGGTGTATGACACCCCACGCGCCCAATTAAGGGATAAAAAAGATTTTATTTGAATTCTTATTTTAGTTACTCCTACAATTATCCCCTTTTCTCTACCTAAACGAAATAATTACTTTTGTTTTTAATTCAGATACGATACTTTTGAGATGCTCAGAGAAAACTTGGACACAGTCTTAAGAGATCTGTTGGATTTTAAAAACAACGAACATATCGTGAGTCAATACCCTGGCCCGCATCTGGTTTTGGACGATAGTTTTTTGAAGTTCTTAAAAAGTCGTAATTGTTCTGTGACACCCAGTCATCAACAATCTAGTAAAGCAACCCCTTCTTATAATATCACCGATGTAACTGTAGAGGAATATGATTATAATGATACAGACAAAAAAGAGATAGTTGGTCGTATCCGCAGATATTTAGACAAAAAATCAAGAGTAATGATGAGACCTCTATCACAAATGAAGCATAAATTTCGAAAATATGTCATTGAAACTCGTAGAAGAAAGAAAGATAAAATAGAAAGGTATAAACGCAATTCTAACACAGAGCCTAATAAAATAATTAGAGAAAAGCTCATAGTGAAAAGTAAACAAGAGCGATATGGCAGAAAACTAATGGCGTTAAACAGACGGTTGAAGACATCAAAATATAGAGAATATAAACAGGTTAGTCGAGAGGCTGATAAGAAAAAAGTCAGTGAGGATGAGAATGACCTAGCAAATGGTGACGCAGCCTTAAAAGCAAGATTTCTTTTTAAGTCATGCATGAATTATGAAATTTTACAAAAACGTGCTCATCAACCACTTCTGGACCTGTTAGAACTTCTTGGTGGTTGGCCAATATTGGACCCCAAATGGAATAGTTCTGATTTCGACTGGCTCGATCTAATGGCAAAATTGAGGTTATATAACAATGACATCCTTATATCAGAATGGGTGGGTCCCGATATCAAGAATTCAGATGAATTTGTTATACAATTTGATCAAACAAGCCTAGGTAAGTATACAGTGATGATTTTCTCAACTGTCATAATTTTATACAAACTTATCACATATCCTTACTATTATTATTATTAATGTGATACCATGTAAAGCTGTTTAAATGTTTGTCCGTGGATCACGGCTGACGTGGGACTGCGATAGCTTAGCGGTCCAGAGCACTTCCCCCCCGAATTGGATGGACGCAGACTCGAATCCTGCTCGCAGTATAACTCTCTTTTACGATTTTCACAAATAATTTGTTCTTTAATATTTTTAATGTTGGTAACAATATTTCTTGTTTTACTCCAAATAATGAATCAGTTATTTCTAGGGATTAACTATGAAGTACTTTCATGCAGAAACAACGTCGAGGTTGGAAGTTAGTTTTTTATATTTCTATCTACATATTTTTATTGCAGGTTTACCAACACGAGATTATTTTCTCCAAGAATCTAATAAGATGTACTTGAATGCTTACAAGACATATTTAACCACAATTGCAATATTGTTAGGAGGTGACGCCATCCATGTTAACGAAAGTGCGCAGTCGCTTATTGACTTTGAAATTAAGTAAGCAATTCAAGTTTTTTTTTATACTATGAAGGTAGCAAAAACCAAAAAGCCCAGCCTGATGGTAAGTGGTTACCATAGCCTCAATACAGCAGAGGCATCCGTCGCCCGTCGCCAGCTCCAAGGAAAGGGAAAGCAGATGGAGAGTAAGGATAATAAGGAGGTTTAGCTTTCCGGCGATCTCACTAACCGTACGAAACGCAACACTCGGCACCTTCTAGATAGGTAGGTACTCACGTATCGTTATTTCGACCTGATCTCCTGTCTGAGGGACTTGAGGGTGGTACTTCCTCGGTCGAACCGGCCCGTTAATTTTGGGACAAGCAATGCTCAACAAGACGTACCTACAAATGCATTTTATACAACCGTCCTCTTAGAGCGAGATGGATTTATAACATAGAACACCATTCTAATCCAATGCGGATTTCTAAATCTTACAAGACGTTTAGAAAATGTTCCAGGTATGGTTCCTTACGTTGTTTTCCTTACCAGGCAGTGGTAATTTGTAAACAAATACACAAAATAATTATTTAATACAATGTGTGCTTGTGAGTTCAAGACCGAACTGGGGATTAATTAACCAGTATTACATTTTGCATTAGCCAATAAAACATATTTTCCTTACATAGTATAAAACAAAGTGACTTTCCGCGTCTGTCTGTCTGTTTAACCGATAACTCCTAAACCACACAACGGATATTGATACGGCTTTCACCATCTGTTAATTGTATTTTATTTAATGCATGTTGTTAATATATGGGCCGGCCAGGCTCCGCACGGGTGGTGCGGAGCCTGGCCGGTTCACTAGTGTATAATAATTATGTACCTATATTCGCCTCCGACTAATGAAGCTAATAAATTAATTTTCAGAATTGATATTATAATTATGCATTTGTGTTTATTTATTATCGTTTTATATAAATTATTGCCTAATTTGGAAGTTTAGCAAAAATAACATCAGCGCCAGAAGATAGAAGGAATGTTTCCGAGTTGTACCGCAGGATGCCGTTAAAGAAACTAGAAGAATTGGTGCCTGATGTGAAATGGAGGAAATACTTATGCATTGTAATGAATAGAACTGTACAATCCAATGAAACGGTGGTTCTGTTTGCCCTCTGTTATGTAAGGGTGAGTTTTAATAATGATAATATTGATTTGTATTTGCTTATTAATACAATATTTTTAACCCCCGACGTAAACTGAGAAGTGTTATACTCGTAAGCTTAGATTATAAGCTCGTAAGTTTGACGTGCGTATTTATCTGTGTTAAAGCTATAAAAGCTTCCAAAAGGAACACTTTTGATTTAGTTTTTTAGACTGGTAACTTGATAAAGAATGTTGTTAAATATGAATAAAAAATTTCCAAGTACGAGTTAAATTCGTGAGGAGAGGGTTCCGTGCATGATTATCTAAGTTCTTTAAGTTTTTTAAATCTTGAGTCAGAAGTTGTTGTCCCATGTTACTTTCAAGACCATAGACTAATCTATAGGTAATGAACTATTTTCTGATTTAGTGTCAACGCCTATTTCCTTAAAAAACTTCAAAACTATCTTAAATTATAAAAAAAAAATTGAAATTCGTACAATGAGCTCTTTTGTTTTATAATACACAATAGATATAGATTGCGTTTTTTTTTAATTTTCTAAATTACAGCACAAAAAGTTGTTGTGTTTGAAATTCATATAAGTACATTACACGTTCATATTTTTGTCACAAACTTTATGTGTACCAAATTTCAACTCAGTGGTCCAGTAGTTTCGGAGCAAATTGACTGTAATAGACGGACAGACTGACACACGAGTAATCTTATAAGGGTTCTGTTTTTTCTTTTTGGGGTACGGAACCCCAAAAGCTGTTCATTAAACGATTACCATGTTTTTTGACAAACTTATAATAGTTATTGCGTGTATGGACTCATTGGAATTGTGATCAAACTCTGATGATGAAGTAAAGACGTCAGTGTGGTGTCAGACTGCCTCTGTGGTGCAGCGGTAGTGTAAACGACTGCTGAACATGAGGTCTTGGGTTCGATCTCCGGGTCGGGCAGTGTTATTGAGCTTTTTCGTAAAATCAAAATTCTCCGAAGCAGCCAGTTGGAAATGTGCCCGGTAGACGGCAATAGGCTCGCCCCCTATTACGTAGAACTCAAACATAGCTGGCGAATCGTGGGTGCATTACTCATGCACCTCTGCCTACCCCTTCGAGGATAACAGGCGTGATGCTATGTTTGTCGTACGATTTTTATATTTGTAATTTATACCTTGTTACATCACGAGTAAACCGCAATAGTAACTTGAGATATTAGGTTTATATTTATCATCTGTTAACAGCATTTAGTTCAATTGATAAAAGACACGGAGCCGAGTGTTTTGGCAAATTATTTGCTGTGGAGATTTGTGAGGCACAGGGTCAACAATCTTGACGATAGGTTTCAGTCTGCCAAACAACAGTGAGTACCTTATCATGATTTTTAATACATTAATCATTTCATTTTTGAATTGCAATCAATTATGAATAAGTTCCACGTTTCATAATAGTATCAAAATTCAATTTGTCTTACACTATAACAACGAATATTAATTATAATCAAAATCCTATATAATTCAAGAATATTTTATAATAACGGTTCCATAAATGACCACACTTTTCACAAATCTCAGTATCAGCCTGGAGTTCGGAAATGTGCCCGGTAAACGGCAACAGGCTCGCCCCCCATTACTTGGGACTTAAACATAGACAACCGTGTATAATAAATCTTTGCCTACCCATTCGGGGATACAGGCATGAGTCTATGTTTATAATTGTCCACATATTTTGGGGTTTCGATTTCAGTAGGTAGGTATCTGAATAATATTCGAGGGATCTTGAATTATATATCTACATACAGGTATAATATGGAATTATATATCAACTTTGTCTCCGGAAACCTTACAATTGGCTCAGTATAATATACCACACATTAATAATATTTATGTCAAAAAAGTATTCCTTAGGAATCGTTCATTCTGCCCGTATAAAACTTTAGATTAAGAAGAATAAATATTGGGATGATCGAAAGATCAGTAGGATAGCTTAGTGGTTTAGAGCACTTCCCCGGATTGGAAAAGATGCGGGTTCGATTCCCGCTCCTACTAAAAATCTCTTTTTCTTTATTCACAAATAATTTGTACTTTAAAAAATATAGACTGAGTATTACGAACAATCCAGTAAAGTCATTTAAAACCATGCTAAACTTGTATTTACACGCGCTCACGCACACAAATACAAACAAAACGATGGCAAAACGAAGTGTCATAAACCACGAGTGTTAACAGAGTCTGTTTTAAAATTATCCCAAATGGCTCGACAGATTTCGTAGGTACTTACGTTACGTACATGAATACGTCGTCAGCGCCATAATATTCCCTATATGATTTGCTGTAAACTTACTTTATGTAGGTATATATATTCAATACTTTAACTTCCTTTATGTTTTATAAATAAAACTTTTAAAAAATGACCCAAATTATAGAGATTATTTCTTTCCGACGACAACACTTTCACGCACACATTTTTTAAAAAGTGGCTTCACTTTTTATTTGAAATGTCTTTATTTTAGTCTAATTAGAAAACCGTTTTAATTTTAAATATTCAGGTTCTACTATATATTATTCGGAAGAGAGCAAGCACCACCACGATGGAAGAACTGTGTGTCGCAGGTCAATTCAAACATGGGTATGGCCCTCGGCTCCATGTTTGTTAGAAAATACTTCGACGAAATGAGTAAAAACGACACATTGACCATGACAAGGGATATTCAACAATCGTTCAGAGAACTCCTTCATATGACAGATTGGATTGATGATAAAACAAAAAGGTTAGCTGCACACAAAGTTGATGCTATGATGTTAAGAATTGGTTATCCCGACTTCATACTCAACAGGCAAGAATTGGATGACAGATATAAAGAAGTAATGATACACCCAGACAAGTATTTTGAAAATATTCTAAATATTCTTCAACATTTAACTAAAATGGAACAATCCCGGTAAGTTTTATTTTGTACTACATGGGTGGCAAACAAGCATACGGCCCACCTGATGGTAAGCGGTTACCGTAGCCTATAGACGCTAGCAACACCAACACCAGAGGCATTACCTACTCGCGCGTCGACATCTCCTAGGAAAGGGATAGGAGGTGGATAGGAAGGATAATAAGGAGAGGATAGGTAGGATAGGAAGGAAAATAAGGAGAGGTTTGTGCTTCCAGCGCTCTCGCTCACCATACGAAACACAACGATAGAAGTAACTACCGTTAAGCTGATCTTTTGTTAGAGGTTGGTACTTTGTTTATCGAGCCGGCCTATTCATGCTGGGACAAGCAAGGCTCTATTACTAGAAACTAGTAAATTTAAACTCAGTACGTAAAAGTAGGTATATTAAATACGAGTCATCATCACCATACAATCTTTGTTGGGGTTGACTTCCAATCTGTTCATTGACTGATCACCAGTACCTATTGAACTGCATGTACATTAAGCGACTGCCTATATATGACCTTCTCGACTCGGTGTTATAAATACGAACATTATACATTATTAAACACAAAGTGAAAAATGTGAAATCGAAAATAACAGTCAGGAGCAGGATTTGAATCTGCATCTTCTGGATACCGTTCAGATGCTTTACCAATTCAGCCATCCTGACAATTGCTCCTGACTGCTAATTTCGATAACACATCATACTTAACGTCTTTGGGTGACGCCTGCGCCATCTGTCGGCAGTATTTTTTTCGATTTCACATTTTTCACTTTGTGTTTAATGTATAGTGCTAAGCATGTCAAATGCTAAAAATACATATAACCATACATATATACATATACATATAACCTACTAGCCTTTGCCCGCGGCTTCGCCGCAGCCAAAAGCTAGTTTTTGGGTTATATCTCAAGTTCCCGATATAGTAGCGGGATGAAATGTATAACAGTTTAAGTCTAATCAAGAGCTATCAAATAAAAAAAGTTACATCAAAATCCGTCCAGTAGTTTTTGCGTGATGCGCGAACAAACAAACAGATAAACAGAAAAACAGACAAAAATTCTAAAAAAAAATTGTTTTGTGTTTAGACACGCCTTGTTTTGTGTTTAGGCATATAGCCTATTACGGTAATTTTTTCTCAAATGTCTTAAATGTACAGTGCAGACACAGCTCTGTTACAGCTTTATAATAGCATAGATTTAGTGAGACCATTCAAATGACCCCAAACATGATACTGCGAGGATGATAGTCTTCAAACGGGAGATTTTGTGAAATCATAGCTAAAAACAATCTCGATCGAGTTACCCTTCAAACAAATATAACAAATAAAAGCCATTAACCCGTCGGTGGTTAACAATGCCCGTGTTCGGATGAGGGTAACCTACCGATGGATGGTAAGGAGCAAGTACAATTTGTATATTAATTTTGACACTACTAGTAGAATCGAGGAGCATAATAAACATATTTTCAGAATCGGACAGCCTGTGAACAAAACTCTTTGGAACACGGCTCCTGCTGTGGTAAACGCGTATTACAGCCGTAACAAGAACCAGATTATGTTTCCAGCTGGGATTCTGCAACCACCCTTCTACCATCGTCACTTCCCAAGGTCACTCAACTACGGAGGGATTGGCGTAGTTATAGGTGATATAATTGCTTACGTCACAAATTGTGGCGGCGTTGACAAATTAAAAGAGCGTAGCAATACCACCCCTTTTCATTTGCGGTATCTCGCTTGAAAATAATTAGATAGAAGAACTTAGGTTACTTACGCGTTGCCTCGAATGACGGGGAGTCCGTTTCCCGCCTTAATAAAATCATCGTTTATGACGGGTAAGATGCCGGCGGACCACTGAAGGAGCACGGTTCCAGTGGTCCTCCAATAAAGGCGGAGAGACGGCACGCGGCGGGTTTATTTAGTGGGTTAGGTCCCCACACTACCACCCTATTCGTTGCCCCGAACGACGGGATGTGCGGTTAGAAAACTTTTTACCCTCAACAAAAACAAAGGATTAAATAACTCTTTTTACTTAATTACATCTCTCAAAATAAGTTTAATTTAAAAATAAATACATATTAAAAACAAAGTGTTACACACACTCAGGTCACGAGATCACCCATGGCTTTGACGACAAGGGCCGTTTATTTGACTGCGATGGCAACCTGCATCGTTGGTGGTCTGATACTGCTATCGAATCGTTCCACCGTCGTGCGCAGTGTCTGATCGATCAGTACGGACAGTACATAGTACCTGAGGTCAATATGAAGCTGGATGGAGTCAATACACAAGTGAGAACACGTTTCAAATAATTGAAACTTAATCATAATATATAATTTTCGAAATAATTTAAGAAAATCCCATTTAGATTCCTAATAAATAATATGTAATTTATTCTCCTCTTATACCTATCTACCATATTTGAAGGTACAGCGAAATTTAGTTTTTTACAACATATAATTTTTTATTTATCTATTGACTAACTGAATCCTTGATTCAATCAGGGTGAAAATATAGCTGACAACGGCGGCGTGAAGCAGGCTTTTCGTGCTTATTTACACTGGGTCAAGAAGCACGGGGTTGAGGGTGAAACATTGCCTGGCCTCAACCACACGCACACGCAGTTGTTCTTCCTCAATTTTGCACAGGTCAGCCTCTTACAATATCTCTATATCATAATTCTATTTTTATAGGTACTTACCTCACTTTTTTTTATACTATGTACCTAGATGGCAAGCCAGAATACGGCCCCCCTGATGGTAAGCGGTTACTGTAGCCTATAGACGCTAGAACACTAGCGGCACCACTCGCGTGTCCCATATCCAAGGATAGGGATAGGAGGCGGAAAGAAAGGATAATAGTGAGATAATAGGATAGATAGGGAGGTGGTTTGGGCTCACTTCCATTTATATAAGTTGGTACATTCCTCTTCTTATTTTCATAATGAAAAAAACAGAAAATTCATACTCAAGAGTTTTGGTACCATACGAATTACGATTGATTGGAAGTTGAAAGATTTTGCACGCCTCATAAGCGAAGCGTTGAGGTGGGTGTTACTCTCGTTTCATTCAGAACAACTGATTTTTCAAACTTAAAATGTCTCTATTTATCATAATATTGCACTTGTAAAATAATATATACACACACACATATCAAGAAAAAACACTATTTTTAACACTCATGATATTTTTGATGCCATTTTTGTTATTTAAACTAGTTATAAAACTGTTTAAAAAAGTTCTATCTTGAACGTCCGTGTGTTGTAGGTAATGTATGTTAACACGATAACGACCAAAATACTTTACTAATCGAGTATTTCTTTTTCTTTTACAATTCAGTATAACTATGAATAGAGCCCTATCACTTTTCACGGTCTAATTCGATGTGGTTTAATTGTTATTAAATAAACAAAAAAAATAGTAAATATTTACGCTCGATTCGACACTAAAACCAGCGCCTCCTTATTTCGTAAGAACTATTTCTATAGACCAATATAGAAGTATACTTTTTAAAATTAGCGCTAGATGGCGTATAAGACATGAAACCACAATACCTTTTGAAATTAGCGCTATCTATGTGATTTATTGAAAACTACTTAGTAAGTTTACTTACTTACCAATAAATTATTAGCTACTTATCAAATAATCAATTTTATTGTAAAAATGAAGATTATAAGGCATGCACTTTTGGATTTTCCAAAGTATTTTAGTTTTTAAACAGTGCTTAAAACACTGGGGATACTGGCACATTACACAGCTATATTAAACAAGTTTTATTAAATGTTTTAAACAAGGCGACACTTTGCGGAAGTCCTTTGTTATTATTATAGAATGGATATTTTAGGAGGAGAGTCCACCACTCACCCACGGATTGTCAATCCCGGTTATCTTTGCACACACACAAAATAACCTACGATTGCCAATCACCACATCCACGATAATGACAAAAAAAAACTCATCAACGCGACACAACCATGCGATACGGCAGGACTCTCAGAACCACAACGTTGCAATATTCCACATAAATTTTACACGTATTTCGCCTCTAAACGAGGTTGATTCTATGATGTGGAGATTGGGAATGGCCGTCGGTCAGTGCGATGACTTAGCGGTCTAGAGCACTTTCCCTCACTAAACTTCTCTTTTTCCACATTCACATATAATATGTTCTTATTTACTTAACTTCAGATTGTTATTTTTATTTATAAGCATTTCGTATGGAATGATAAGCTATCGCAGGTAGTAACAGCAAATATCAAATTCTATACTTATCACATTCTGTTTCTTTGTCATCTCCTCAATGCCCTTATCCACGCCATCTATCGGACGTATTTGGGTACATTTTTTTGTTTTAAAACATGTTGTGTTTGAGATTACCCATGTTGTAACCAACAGGTATGGTGCGGTGCGATGCGTCCCGAAGCAATGCGGAACAAATTAAAGACGGCAGTCCATTCACCGGGCAGATTCCGTGTCATAGGTACCTTGTCCAACTCGCACGATTTTGCCAGGGAGTTTCGTTGCCGGCCTGGTTCACCCATGAATCCTATACATAAGTGCACCGTTTGGTAATGATAATACGTCATAACGTAGACTAACAACGATGTGCTTTAAGGTGCAATAAATAATCCTCTATAAGTACTTAGGTATATACCTAGTAAGTATATAGATCTATGTGAATATGTAAAATGTTAAAATATAAATACGCTATTGAGTTAGCTTTAATGCTTAGCGCCATCTTATACATAATTTCTAAGTATCTTGGTGTAGGAAATTCTGACAAAACTTTGACCTATTTTAAAATCTTGATATTACTAGCATTCTACCAAAACGTAAAATAAAATGAAGTGCTCTCTTTCGTGCCCAAACTCATTTGAATGTCGCAGGTAGTAACAAAATCTATGTACCTACCTATATTGTGATAATATTTTCACTATGAATATGTTGTATTTTCTTATATTAGTATTATTTATAACAGTATTCCTTACTTGTAACTATTATTATTATGACGTAACAATTTGTTATATATTTTATTATTAAAATATTTGATAAGTACCTACCTACATTAGTTTTTACTCCAACCAGCACAGTCTAATGATTTTGAAAAGTCTTGTGCATAAATAAAACAAAAAATAAAAAAGAACTCATGATTTATTGCAATTACACAAAACACCAACAAAACATATTTTGATTCATAAATAAAAAGTAAATATTTTCTAATTACCTACTTGTTTTTGTTTAATATGTATGCCATTCAGTACACGTAATTGCGCACTTCAACGCTTTGGACGTCATCATTACTCCAAAGAGTTTCAACTTCATATTCAGCATCTTGAGCAGAGTTGTAGTAAATACGACGTTCCCATCGCGAACGAACCAAACGAGCGATCTCTAACCACAGACGAGCTTCTAACACTGTGAAGAACAATATCATACAATATTCATACAGATTAATCATATAACTGGTACAGCCCCCCTTAGCCAAGTTGCATATTAAACGTTGAAGAATAGGATAATCAATGTATGGGATTCAGTCGACAGTCGGCTACGCTTACGTTGTCGTACACTTCTTTGAACCTGAGTGCAAGTATGAAAGAACAGAAGAAAGAAATATACCGGCAACGTAAGAATGACACCAAAGCCTTAGTGAAAGAGAAGCGTGATAGAGCAAATTGATTGCAGAAGAAAGGCTGACCAAAAACTTCGAGAGCAACACCAAACTTTTCTGGAGGGAGGTGAAGAAATCTCGAAGTAGTTGGTCAGCTTTCAGAATGAATAAAATAATGTCTAAAGGTGGAGACATTCTTACGCAAACACAAGATGTGTTAAGCCGATGGACTGAATATTTTGGAGATATGTATACGGATGTTCAGGGTGATGCCGGTGCCACATGTGGTCTAACAGATCAGCATCGGTACCGGCATCCTCTGATGACATTAGTATGGATGAAGTTGAATGGGCGATTAGAAGTTTGAAAAATGGTAAGGCAGCGGGAATTGATATGGTGTCTGCTGAGATGATCAAGCTTGGAGGCTCATGTGCCTGGGAATCCTTCCTGATGCTTCTCAATTTATGTTGGAGCTCAGGAATGATTCCCAAGGACTGGAGAAGTGCAGTCATCGTGCCCTTGTTTAAAACAAGGGTTCACTTTATGACTGTGCAAACTACAGAGTCATAAGCTTGACCAGTTTGGCAGCCAAAGTGTATGGTAAGATTATTGAAAGGAGAATAAGGATGGTGTCTGATGAATTTTTGTGTGAGGCACAAGGAGGTTTCAGGTGTGGAAGAGGATGCATGGATCAAGTGTTTTCTCTGCCCAACATTGTGGAAAAGCATCTGGCTGTAGGCCAGAGGGATTTCTGCAGTTTTGTGGATTTGGAGAAAGCATTTGACGTGGTTGTACGAAAGGAACTTTGGGATATTTTGCCGGAGTATGGTATTAACGGTAGACTGCTACAAGCGGTGCAGTCCAACTAAATAGACTGCAGAGCTTATGTGCGGCTGGATGATGGAATGTCACCCTGGTTTGATGTCAATATCGGCGTTAAACAGGGCTGCGTTCTATCAGCCGGACTGTTTATCATATATCTGGATAAATGTCTACAAAGGTTGAATGAAATGAATGTGGGTGTTCAGATGGGCGACTCAGTGGTTAACTCTCTGCTATATGCAGACGATGCGGTCCTATTAGCGCAGTCTGCGACTGACCTGCAAACCTTAGTCGACGTAATGGCAGAAGATTGTAAGAAAAGGGGCCTACCTGTGAATGTGAACAAAACCAAAATAATGGTTTTTGAAAGAGAAGAAGCCAGAACAGATGTTAGAGTAGCAATAGGAAATGGTGTGTTAGAACAAGTGGATGAATTTGTATATCTTGGATGTGGATTCAGTCGGGATGGAAGGTACACCACTGATGCAGAGAGAAGAGTGAATGCGGGAAATAGAGTGAACGGAGCATTGAGACAACTTCTCGGTAGCCACCACCTCAGCCAGAAGGCACGTGTCGCATATATATGTATACACAACGCAGTGCTTGTCCCAACGTTATTAAATGGAAGCGAGAGTTAGGTATGCAAAAAGGAGCATGCAATCATTGCGGTCGAAATGCGATCTCTGCGTAGAATCTGTGGAGTGAGGCTGACTGACCGCTTTCGTAACAACGACGTAAGAGAGCGAGTAGGTATGAAAAAGAGTATTGAGTAGGTATGAAAAAGAGTATTGGTGTAAAATGCTCCGATGGTTCGGACATATGGAAAGTATGCCGGACGAGCGACTGGTTAAGAAGATATACAATGCGAAAGTGGAAGGATGTAGGTACAGGGGAAGACCGAGACTCACCTACCTAGACCAAATCGCTTTCTTTTTAAAGCATCTGGACGGTATTTTTTTATAAAGCATCTGTTCGGTATCCAGAAGGTGTAGGTTCAAATTCTACTCGTGGCTGTTATTTTCGATTTCACATTTTCCACTTTGTGTTTAAAGTATATGGCTAAGCATGTCAAATGCTAAAAATATCTAAAATATTTCTTAAGTTGTAAAGTTGCTGGAAGATAGCCTACCATACTCATTACCATTTTAAAGTGCTTAACTTTCCGTTGTCGGTCATTTTCCTTCTACGAATCTACAAAAAATATATAATCGTAATAAAGATAATATGCGATGAGAAGGAAGCCTGCTAAGTTTGACTGCAGACGGACCTTACATAGCCTTTACACATGGTCAACTAAAAAACATGTTTCTATAGCCCGATACACCACAGCAACATCAATTAATGAGATAAATCTAAATGTGTACTTACAAAACAAAAAGGAAAACGCAGTAAGGAACAATGGGTTGACGTTGCCATTAATAATGGCCATCGTGTAGAGTAATGCTCCAGCAGTAGGAGCCTGTCGTATGAACAGTCCACGGAGAGTCGCACCCAACCATGGCAGAAACAGGTACTCACTAAGCGGCGATCGCTAAAAATAACGTCAACTTCACTGTCAGTGTCGAGTAAAAGCTACTCATGGGCTAAAACTAGAAGGTCAATATAACGACAAAGATTTTGATTGGATTATGGCGATAGTAGATCACCCATGAGCAAACACATAGTGGAAAAAGTTATATAATTATATATAAACTAATCTTTGCCAGCGGCTTCGCCGCAGCCAAAAGCTAGTTTTTCGGTTATATCTCAAGTTCCCGATATAGTAACGGGACAAAATGTCTACCAGTTTTTAAGTCAAATCAAGGCCTTTCAAATAAAAAAAGTTGCATCAAAATTCATCTAGTAGTTCTTTTAATAAATTCTAAAACAATTCGTTTTAATAATTTTCTAGTTTTTCGGTTATATCTCAGGTTCCCGATGTAGTAGCGGGATAAAATGTATACCAATTTTTAAGTCTAATTAAGGCCTTTCAAATAAAAATGTTGCATCAAAATCCGTTCAGTAGTTTTTGTGTGATGCGCGAACAAACAAACAGATAAACAGACAAACCGACAAAAATTCTATAATAAATAGTTTTGTGTTTAGACACGCCTGTATAGCCTATTACAGTATTTTTTTCTCAAATATCTTAAATGTACCGACACAGCTCTGTTACAGTTTTAGTAAAAGATATTCTGTTCAAGTAAGCAATACATTATGAAAAATTACAAGTGAAAATCCATTGCGGGGTTCCTGGTGACCTGTGTCATAGTCTACATTATTACATTATTAGTCTCAGGCACCAGTCTCTCACGGAAAACGGTAAAATATATTTACGGAAAAAACTTGAACTCATTCAGTAATGAACCAGAAAAAGGAAGCAGCTTTAGTTAATATAATGCTCTTGTAACTAAAAATATTTAACATTGTAGTGCGAACAAGTGAGCCGAAATTTATGTTATATAGAAATGCATGTTACCACATTAGATGAGTTCCATATGAGCAAAGTACTAATCAATATGACGAGTGTATCTGACGCTTCTAAACAACATATCACTCCTGCAAAAGAAAGCATTAAAGTTAATACATAGACGTTTTTTATTCCCGAAGGTGACAGACGAACAAACAGCCCACGTGATGCGAACTCATGGATTTCAGCAACAACAGGCAGCCACGACGACAAAATAGCTCTAATAAATGTTTAATTATTTATTTTATCTATACTACTCGTACAAATTACGAGTATACAGCTAGTTATAAGGAGAGACTCAGGATATTTTTATTTTAGAAAAATAATAATTAGGGCCCTACACAAAAAAATAACATTAAATTCCACGTGCAAGATGGCGGATTGCAGCTAGTTATTTATATTTTCACTCCAGCAACTGTCCAATTTCGGATTTTCAGAGGTCAGTCCATTGCACGCCGAACAATTTTGGGTTTTAAAGACCTGTTTTATCGTGAGCGACGTGTTCAATCCGTAGATCGAAACGAAGACGCATTGTTCAGCGCAGGAAAAAGATTGTGACGAAACCTGAATGCCTGAGAGATTTTCTCGACGGTGTGTAGTCTACCATCCCGCACAGGGCTAGCGGCGGTTAATGGCCCAAATCCTGTCTGTGTGAGAGGAATCCCGTGCCTGGGCAATAGGACAGAAATGTGTAGGAAAAAAATTTGGAACTACAAGATCGTACCATCTTTCGCAATCGGTATAACTTAAATATAGGTACAATAATTAACCAAGATTTAAAATGGTTTTTGCTTCTGACTACATTATCTATAAGCAAGAAAACGGTTTTAACTACTTAATATGCTTCACTAACTTTAGCGTCATTTAAATCACGGAATACTACATTACACATGTACGTACGCAGGTAGGTAAGTACTTGTTTGTTTTAGTTTATCTTGATCGCGTAACTGTAAAATCTAATCAAACCTTATAGTAACAAACGAACATTATCATAACGACTCACTGGAAATATCGATATCATCGATATAAAGCTTATCGTCCTTGCTCAGAACCATGAAATGTAAGTCATTGGGCAGAGGCGTATCATCTACGGTCACTATTTCAAATTTCACGTTGCAAGTTAACCCAAGTAAGAGGCACACAGCAGCTAAGAAAGTAGCTGATAGCGTAGCCCTCGAAGTCTTAGCATGAAGAGTCTCTGCTTGTACAAATGTATTTCGTCTCATGTATTTCAAACTCGTATCAATGTAATCAATCAGAGCACCTAAAAGTGGAACTTTAGACTTGGAATAAGTCATGTGCTTAGGTAAAACTTGGATGTCGCCGTTATCCATTCTGAAGGCTGCTTTTGCACAAACAAAATGTGTAAGTAGTTAAATTCTAAAACTTACTGTAGACTTATTAATTTGAAAGATTTTTTTTATTATGACGTTTCTGTGGACGTTCTGTGACACAGAAAGTACTCAAAAAAGTTCGTAGAAGGTCCCACGTACATAATCAGCATGAAAACTTTTTTGAAGTAATATAGACATTACGACGAAAATTCTTCTTATTTTTGTTTTTTTCACCCCCTTTTTATTTTGAGCCATAGTCCATTATCCTGGTCTAGTGCGAGTTGGCAGACTTTACAAGCTTACGAGAAAATCTCTCAGGCATGCAGGTTTTTTCATGTTTTCCTATTACTGCTCGGTGAGCAGTAATAATTTGTGAGTAAATATATATACACACACCCGTATGGGGCCGGCTTTAGAATTGTCCCCCCCCTCTCCACCCATGGGAGTCGTAAGAGCCAACTGAGGGAATGCCGGGGAAGTGGGCAGCAGCACCCCTTCGAGTATTAACAACATCCACTGCGATCGTCAACCCGCCTGCCAAGCGTGGCGATTACTGCATTATCCCCCATTCTTGGGGAGGCCTATGTCCAGCAGTGGACGTTAAGAGGCTGATGGATGGATGGAAATACATATATTTTATAATTAGGCCTATATTATGTCCATCAGTGAACATCTTATGACATATTTAGCATTTACTCTTTATAGGTTCATGCTAAAGTCAGAATTTGGCATTGTTTTGGGTGTATTACGCTACTTAAACGTCTCTAAACTCTTCTTCGACTTTTTGTTAGCAAATGACGCAAAAACTGCTGAACTGTTTTTGATGAAACATTTATTGCTTCGTAGCTATAGACAAGACTTAATTAAAAACTTAAAAAGAAAAAATTATAACACTAGTCGAGGAATAGATTTAAAAAATGCGAGGAAGGCTCGGGAAAAGGCTAGTGCACGTGGGGTGCTTATTCGTCCGGTTTACCTCCTAGTGGTGCACCCTGGGCAACGTCGGCAGTCGCCGGCGGCTAAAATTCCGGACAAGATGGGTCTCTGCGTGTCCCTCTGACTCAGCAGAGGGCACGGCGGATAGACCAGGCGTCGGAGTCGGTAGGGCCAGACTGGCTCCCCGGGCTCTGGAGAGGGGGGACAGCGGGGCCACAGCCCCCCCCCCCCGGTAAACCTGATCGGGTGTCTGTGGTTACGTCTCGCGGGCATACAGGAACGAGGGTCTTGGCTTAATCGCCTGGACCGCGAGGAAGACAACCTCTATATAAAATTACCCCGAATCTCAAGTTCTGGCGCGCGGCGAGGAGATGCATGGCTGATGGGTAGTTCAGTCTCGAGCGCGCCCCCTGCCAGGGTACCTGCGGACTCCCTGTGTTGGGTAACAAATGCACGCTTACCCGGGTATAGGGAGCTCTGCCCGGGTGGACCTCCTTTATCCCATACTCGTGGGAACAATATGAATAGTTCAAATTTAAATAAAACTGAGAAGGTGTCGGGTGTAACACCCAATGTGTCAGCTGAAAGGGGTCCGGCTGCAAATTCGGCCCCAACCATCGAAGCTGCACGCAAAACGCGCGGCAGCCGAAAGTCCCGCAAGGGTAAAAAGGCGACAGGAGTGTCCCATTTACCTAGGGATGGCTCAACGACGGACACCTCGGTAGGCACCTCAGCCACCGAGATGTCTGCCAGCGAAGAGAGCGGCCTTAGTGAGGCCGCTACAACACAGTCACTGCGGCAAGCAGAAGTCGCAGTCTTGGTGGAGCCACTCCCGTCGGGATTCTGGCGTAAGCGTACCCTGTCTCAGGGGGGTCCTGCGTCGGTGTCCGACGGGAGTTCAGTGGAGATGCCTCCCCCTAAAATCGCCACAGCGGTTAGGGATAGAGGCATCAACCGGCCGGGGACGCGGGTCCCCCGCAATGTCTCCAAATGTCGGCCAAAAGGGCTGAGACAGCGAATTTAAAGAGAACGGAAGCGGAGCAAACCGCTGAGGAGCGTTTGGCGCTCCTCTCAGATAAGCTCCGCCTCCCAATTGACCAAGACGGGCCACCCTCAGCGGCCCGTATAGCCGAAAGAGCCTCGGACAGCGTGGCCATCATCACAACGGTGGCCACGGGTTCAAAAAATCTAAAAGGCACCTTTGTAAGGTGCCTTAAGAATGCCGCCACGGAACTGTCTGACGTAGTGGAGCAGCTGGTGGCGCACAATGAGCGCCTGGAGGTGGAGGTGGCCGAGCTCGGGGCGCAGAATAAGTGCCTCGAGGCCAGCGTAGAGGAAATGCGCATCGGGATGGCCAGTATGAGAGCCGAGTTAGGGCTCCCTGAGGCCATCCCGAGGCCCTCTGCAGCCGCTCCGACTGCTTCCGCGCCGCCATCCGACCTATCTGAGGAACTATTTTGCCGCCTATTCGACCGTGTCGCAGCGGTCTATGACCCGCTGATCAGCGCCCTCAGCGCCCGGCTCCCACCAGAGCCGTGCGTTCGTCCACTGCTCCCCGCAGATAAGAGGAGAGCCGCGGAACCCTCGGCGCCAGCGCCGCTTCCATGTCAGGGTGGCCGGGTGGCCTCGTACTCTGCAGCAGCGGTGGCACCGCCGCTGGAACGCGCCCCGAAGGTGAAAAAGGGAGCTAAGGCTGGGCAGCCATCTAAAGTCCAGCCAAAGAAGTCTCAGAGTCGGGAAGATTTCCCGGCCCTGCCCGGCACTGCTGGGCCATCGCGGGCTCAAGCAGCTGCGCCCCAGGACCCACCTCCAGCTCCGCGAAATGCTGTGCCCTCTGACGAGGGCTGGCAGACTGTAAGCGGTGGGCGAAAGTCCCGGGGTAAGAAGCGCAAGGGTAGCCGCAGCCCAAGATGCGGCTCCTGCCGCACCTTCTAGGGGTGAGTCAGGCGGTGGACAGAATGAAAAGAAGAGGTCGCACAAATTAAAAGTGCCGAAGACAGCAGCGGTTGTCATCACGCTGCTGCCCGAGGCAAAAGAAAAGGGCCGAGGCCGTAAGCCGTGACGTACGAGGCCGTCTTGAAGCGTGCTCGGCGGGAGATAAACGTCTCCGATCTCGGGGACGTCGCCGCTCGCTACCACCAAGCCCGGACAGGTGCTCGAATTTTTGAGTACCTGGGGCCAGAGGGCGCCAAGACGGCCGACGCAATGGCCGTGAGGCTGCTGGGCCTGTTCCTGGCTGAGAGTGGTGTCCGGGTCGCCAGACCCGTGAAGTGCGCCGAACTGCGCATTTCCGGGCTGGACGATTCCGTGACGGTGGAAGAGATCCGGGAGGCAATCGCGTCGATAACCGGGTCTCCCAGCAGCGCCGTCCGGGTGGGCACCATTCGCCCAGGTCCAGGTGGTGTGGGTGCCGTCTGGGTATCGTGCCCTGTCGCGGCGGCCAAGGATTTGGTCGCCGCCGGTAGACTTCTGGTGGGCTGGAGTGCCGCGCGGCCTGCCAGGTGCTACAAGTGCATGGCGGTCGGTCACACCCGGCCGCTGTGCACCAATTGCTTCGACTGCAGCGGGCTTTGCTTCCGCTGCGGTCAGGCAGGGCACCAGGCGACGACCTGTACTGCCACTCTACACTGCCCCGCATGCGCGGCGGGCAACCGCCCCTCCAACCACTGCATAGGGCGGGTGGGGTGCAGGCATCCGGCCAAGTCAGGCCCTAAGAGAAGGGTGGGTAGCCAATCGGCCTCGGCTGCCCAACCCAGCGCGGCTGGACCGCCGCAGCGCATGGAGGAGGATGTCGTGGTCTAGTTTATGGACCACGACTCTATCCTCCTCCAAGGGAATCTTGGCCGCTCCGCCAGGGCGCAGGACCTCTTCCTGCAATCCATGGCGGAGCGGTCGATCGGTGTTGCCGTAGCCGCAGAGCCCTACATAGTCTCCGATCGCCCCAATTGGGCGGGTAGCGGGGATGGCTCCGTGGCAGTCGTCGATGTGGCGGCGCCGCATTCCCCGCCCTTGTCAGTCAAAGACAAGGGCACGGGATATGTGGCGGATGAATGGGGAGGGATCACGCTGTATGGCGTGTACTTCTCCCCCAATCGTAGTCTGGCGGCTTTCGAGGTCTTCCTGCACAGCCTGGAGACCTCGATACGGTGTATGGCTCCGAGCCCTGTGCTCGTGCTGGGGGACTTTAACGCCAAATCAACGGCGCGGGGGTCCCCCAGGACGGGCGCCCGAGGTGCGGCGGTCCAAGAGTGGGCGGCAGCGGCGGACCTCGTGTTGCTAAACTGAGGGTCTGCGCTAAAGTGCGTGCGGCGCGAGGGCGGGTCGATAGTGAATCTTTCGTTCGCTAGCCCCAGTGTCGCCGCACGTGTAAGGAACTGGCGAATCCTGGAGGAGGTCGAGACCCTATCTGACCACAGATACATTCAGATAGAGGTCGCCCGGACCCTTCAGGATGCCAGCAGGGGTCACGCGGCGGACAGAACTCCCGCTTTTCCACGATGGGCTGTGGGTAGGCTCGACCTTGATGCCCCGCGTGCGGCGCCCGCCGCGACGTAAGGGGGTCTACTGGTGGTCCCCGGAGCTGGCGGACTTCCGTGCAGCCTGTATTCGTGCCCGGAGGTCCTACACCCGCAGCCGACGTCGCCGAATCCGCGACGAAGAGCGGGAGGGCCGGCTGTATGCGGCGTACAGCAGTGCGCGCGCCGCGTTTAAGCTGGCCATCTGTCGCGGCAAGGACACAAAAAGGTAGGAGATGCTGGAGGGTCTCGAGCGTGACCCCTGGGGACGCCCGTACCGCGCGGCGCTTAACAAACTCCGCACCCAGGGCCCCCCCTTACGGAGACCCTCCGGCTTCCTCTCTGAGGTGGTTGACGGACTATTCCCTTCACGGGCGGTGCACACGCCCCCGGTCATGGCTCCGCCAGATGACGACCGGGAGGCCTACGACGGGGAGGTACCGCCCGTGACGACGACGGAAATGGGGGCGGCGGCAGCGCGTATGCGGAGAAGCGCCGCCCCTGGGCCGGACAGGATTCCCGCCCGAGTGCTGGCCCTGGTCCTCGACCACCTTGAGCCCCGCCTCAGGGGACAGTTCGACGCTTGTCTGGTGTCCGGACGGTTCCCTGACTGCTGGAAGGAGGGGCTCGTGCTCCTGCCGAAGCCGGGACCGTCTCCGAATACAGCCGTGGCCTTCAGGCCCATCGTGTTGCTGGACAAGGCGGGCAAACTTCTCGAGCGGGTAGTCGCTGCCCGCATCGTCCGGCTTCTAGGTGCGGTCGGCCCACCTGCCAGCGCCTCGATAATGGTTAATGGTGTGGGTGTTCCGATTCAGGCCCTTATTAAATATCTGGGCCTGGTAATGGATGGACGGTGGCACTTCGACAAGCAATTTCGCCGTCTTGCGCCAAGATTCGTTGGCACGGCGTCCGCCCTCAGGCGTTTGATGCCGAATCTGGGTGGACCGAGTCTCGCGTGTCGACGACTCTACGCGGGGGTAGTACGGTCAATGGTACTGTATGGCGCGCCCGTATGGGCGGAGTCCCTGGCCGCTCACAATAGGGCCCTTCTGTGGCGTCCACAGAGGGTCGTAGCGGTCAGGGCAATACGCGAGTACCGCACGATCTCGTGCGATGCAGCCTGCGCGTTGGCCGGAACCCCCCCGTGGGATCTGGAGGCGGAAGTGCTCGCCGACGTTTATCGGCGGGCGTCGACGGCGCGGGTGAGGGGCAGGCGCCCTTCGCCAAGCGCAATCTCAGCATGGCGGGAAGATGCCCGCCGCGCCACCGTCCTAAAGTGGAGGTCTCAGCTGGAGACGCCTCGGGCTGGTCTCTGGACCGTGGGGGCACTCCAGCCGATCTTGGGAGAATGGGCAGGGCGGCAGGGCAGCACGGGGTCCTCACCTTCCGGTTGGTGCAGGATTTGTCGGGGCACGGTTGCTTCGGCAAATACCTGCACACGATCGCTAGGAGGGAGACGACCCCAGGCTGTCACCACTGCGACTGCGACGAGGACTCGGCGCAGCACACGCTCAAGTCATGCCCGGCCTGGGATGTGCAGCGCCGGGAACTCGCTGCAGTCATAGGCGTGGACCTGTCGCTGCCGGCCGTTGTGCGAGCGATGGTTGACTGTGACAGGACCTGGACCGCGGTCGCCGCCTTCTGCGAGGCTGTCATCTCGCGGAAGGAGGCGGCGGAGAGGGCCCGGGAGGAATCCTCCTTCGTGGACCCGATTCACCGCCGGCGCGCAGGGCGGCGTGCGCGCGCTCACCTGCGCCTGATGCCGCCCTAGCCGAGGCTGCGGACGGTGGGGTCGGGGAGTACCCTGCCGTCCGCGGAAGCCTACCGCGAAGGTGTGACGCCCAAGTGCGCGGGGCGTCGCTCAAGAGAGGGTGCCCGAAGGGGCTGCCGCCTGCGGATCGCTGTGAAACGACGCGGTACCCGTGATCCGCCGTAGCAAGGGTGGGTGAGGGCGCACGGTAGGTTTTTAGTGGGTGAGAGCCCCACACTACCCCGTTGTATCCCCGGGCAGCGGGGTGTGCGGTAGGACATTTTTGGCCAACTAAAATAAAAAAAAATTAAAAAAAGTGCACGTAGGTAATTGTAAAAGTGTTAAAAATAACCACGCTCCTCCTAAAAATCTCTTTTTCTTTATTCACAAATAATTTGTACTTTAAAAAGTGGCGGAGCATGTCAATTGCTAAAAGAAATAGATCTAAAGTGTTAAAAATAGTCATAGCTGGTTAATTACCTACTACACGTAGGTAACTCATAGGGAAGGAACGTATCGCAAGGATTATCACTTTCTAACATTTACGCGAATTTCACACATTTTGAAATAAAACTACGTTTACGGAATCTATCGCGTTTACTTGATAAGCTTATCAGCTTTGGACATCTACCATCTAAGTCCACCCGTGATCATGAATGCTGTAAAGTATTCGAAACGTCGGGATAGCATAAAAATCAAGTAAACACGATAGATTCCGTAAACGTAGTTTTATTTCAAAATGCTAATTAACAGTTAATAAATAGTGATAAACATAGATGTATTCTATGTTTATGTTATCGTATAATTATTCTACCTAACTGGTAAACACAGTGTAATCTGGCAACACTGAATTGTGAATGAGTAGGTTTATCAATGTAACACGTGATCAGGTTCCCTATTGAACGATTAAATTATCGCGCCGGAGTTGTTTGTATTGTAAGTTGTAAGTCAGTCGTCCAATTCGCCTGACGCTGCTCAGTCGCGATAACCGGTTCTTACAAAAGCAACTAACATGGTGATTGCACGCAGATATGTAGTGAAAAAACGCTTTGAAGGTTTACCTAAACGTGAGGACTTTGAAATTGTAGAAGAAGAGCTGCCACCACTACAAAATGGAGAGATTCTAGTCAAAACTGAATGGGTGAGTGTCGACCCATATCAACGTGCCTACAGCAGTCGTTATACAGTCCCATACAATCAATTTGCCTTTCAAGTTGGATTAGTAGAAGATTCCAAGAATCCCCGCTTCCCGGTTGGTACTAGAGTTGTTTCACATAAAGGATGGTGTGATTACTGCATTATTAAGACCAACGAGATCAACAGCCCTGTTGACAGAGTATACAAATTACCCAATTTGGGTAAATTATCAACATCTTTGGGAGTCGGTGCAGTTGGTATGCCAGGTGCGACTGCATATTTCGGGTTATTGGATATATGTAAACCTAAAGCCGGTGAAACATTGGTAGTGACTGGCGCAGCCGGGGCTGTAGGTTCTCTTGTGGGACAAATCGCCAAGATCAAGGGCTGCAAGGTCATTGGCTTCGCCGGCTCCGATGATAAGGTCAAGTGGCTTGAAGAAATTGGCTTTGATAAGGCGTATAATTACAAGACTGCTGATGTATTAGCATCGCTGAAGGAAGCCGCACCCAACGGTGTGGATATGTACTTTGATAATGTCGGTGGAGAGATCAGTAGCTTGGTGCTCAGTCAAATGCGTGACTACGGTAGAGTGTCAGTATGTGGGAGTATTAGTACGTATAATGAGGATCCAACTAAAATGCCGAAAGCCACTGTTATCCAGCCTTCGTTGGTATTCCATCAACTGAAGATTGAAGGTTTTCTTGTTTGGCGTTGGTTCGACCGTTGGTCAGAAGCATTTTCTGATATCATTAAGTGGATCAATTCAGGCGAACTAAAGCCTAGGGAACACATTACCGAGGGTCTCGATAATATTTTCGATGCTTTCGTAGGAATGTTGCAAGGTGAGAATGTTGGAAAAGCCGTAGTGAAGATTTGAAGCTACACACCTACTTATCAGATTGTTTATTGTTATAAATAAATAATATGTTAATACATGTCTTTACTCGTGATTTAAATATTCAAATAAGGCAACTCTTTATTTTTATCAAGCATTACAATAGGTTTTAATTAATCAAGAATACTTGAATGCGTGGAATGAAATTCATAATTCGTCTGTGATGACGAATCGTTAATCGTTTAAGCATTGAATGGGTTACATTTTATTTTTATTGTAAGACTAGCTGGTACCCGCAATTTTGTCCGCGTGGAATTTAGTTTTTTTCTATTTTAGTGCAGAATCGAAATTAAAAGTAGTGATCCCCGTCCTGTGAGTCCCGTCCAAATCGGTCCAGTCGTGGATGTATATTCGATGTATTTATTTATCTATTTGAATCTGTATTCATTCACAACTTCATGGGTTTTTTTTTTGCGCGGAACCCTAATTATTTTTCCACAATAAAACTAGCCTAAGTTACTCCCTATAATAACAGCTATCGGCTAGTGAAAGTCCCGTCCAAATTTATCCAGCCGTTTCGGAGATTAGCCAGAACAAAGAGACAGACGGACTAAAACTTAAAAAATGCTATTTTGTTATAGGTAGCGTACCTATATCACGTATAGGTTACCTACATTTAGTAAAAAGCTGTTATTTAGACATTACAAAAAGACACGATCGATTTTATTAATTGGCGTAGATATATTATAACGCTAAAGCTTTGAAAAATACAGCAGAACCAACGTTAACAACACGTTTAGTTCTATAAAACTCTGCATTCGTAAGAAACATGTTACATACATGTTGATTTAAATTTTTTGTCGTATAAAAACATCGACAAACGCTAGCAGGCTAGCTGGAAACATTCTGTTTATTGCGTGTTGTGCCAGACGAGCCACGGCCCACCTGATGGTAAATGATAACCGTCGCTCATAGACTCAACTATACCTAGAGTTTTGTCAAGCCGGTGCACACTATTTCATTTCACAGATATGATTTGAAAGGGTAAACGGCTCGAAAGCAAATCTCTTGCTACAACCAAAACACACCGATGTACCTACCTACTTCATGGCTGGTCACTCGGGAGATGGTGGTACCAAACCGCTCGGGCCCGATAGCAATTTAAGTGAGTACTTACACTTGGTACCCAGCCCTACCAGCAGTAATGCAATGGGTGATAATTGCTTACTTCCCTTAGTCACCTCGTACGACACCCGTGGGAAAGAATGGGGTGGTGACACTTTTATTCTTAGTCAGTCACCACACGGAATCTTCAGTGTAAAACACAACACATTATAAATTATCCGTAGCTATGCACAGATAATTTGTAAACACAATTTCAAAGTCATTGAAGTCTCGCCCTTGAACTGGGGTTCAAACTCCATACTGCCTTCATTTCTAGAGGTGGAGCCCTGCTTATCCCAGCGCGAATGGGCTGGCTCGATCAGGGCAGTACCACCATCTCACAAAAGTCCAGCGTGTTACAACGGTAGTTAATCTTACTGTTGTTTCGTATGTTGAGTGAGAGCGCCGGAAGCCTAAATCCCCTCCTTATCCTCTTCTTATTATCCACCCTATCCACCTCCTATCCCTTTCCTTGGAGATAGCGACGCACGAGTGATGCCTCTGGAGTTGCTAGCGTCTATTAGGCTACGGTAACCGCTTACCATCAGGTGAGCCGTATGCTTATTCGTCACTCACGTGGGATAAACAAAAAATATATTAAACCTTAGAACGTCTATGATCCAGATTTGTACCGCGTTACGAGCAGACGTACCCACATATAGCACCCGAGGCGTAACAAACAACCTTGGCAATGACACAGTAAATTTTTACTGCGGCAATGATTTAAAACTATCTTATCACAATTAGGTACTCGTCATAAACTTGTTTTTAAATAAACTTGCACGAAAAACATTCGACTCATTTATATCAAAGGTCATGTGTACTTATTTAATCGTATGTACTATGTAAATAAGTATCGTTTAACTTAACAGTGACTAAATATTTCATGCTTACTTAGTAAGAGCAATACGTGAATGTTTTATAACATTGTTCTTGAAACTTTTAATACTTTTAAATATTATGCCAATTAGCCTTTTTCTACTATAGCAATTGCTGCTTGTCAGTTGAGAGTGCGGTTACCTCTTCCTAGCAGGTGGGCTACCAGTCACAAGTTACTAAGTTTGTAAACTAAAACCCGACTTATAGGAGTTATAAGTATACATATAAATTTTAGTACCTATGCTAATTAGGCTCTTTCAAGTACAGCCGTGTGGGGTCGGCTTTAGAATTGTCCCACCCCTCTCTACCCACGGGAGTCGTAAGAGCCGACTGAGGGAATACCGGGGGAGGGGGCAGCAGCACTCCCTCGAGTATTAACAACATCCACTGCGATCGCCAACCCGCCTGCCAAGCGTGGCGATTACGGCATTATCCCCCACAATGAGCACACAGTTCTCTTGGGGAGGCCTATGTCCAGCAGTGGACGTCGAAAGGCTGATGGATGGATCGATGGAAGTACAAATTATTTGTGAATCAGTTGAAGTCAAATGCTAAAAATACAGATAAAAATGTAGGCTCTTTCAATTAATACCCAATAGGACACCTTATAAAAAACTCCTAAACCAATCATCGTGAAATTTTGCATACCTAGGTACCTACTTAGATATCTGGATACCACCAAAGGAATGTAACATAGTTCCAGTGGCCCACCAATAAAGGCAGAGATTCGTGCGAGGTTCGCGCGCCGAGCTGAGTGTTAAATTATTTTAACTTAAACTATACGTCCAAATAACATGCTTTAACGAGCAAAGTTTATCTTCATAAAATTGACTTGATTATGAAGTAACTGTCGTTCGTAAGGATTGCCATGCCTATTTTTGTCACAAAATACCTTTTTCTGGCGTATAGATGAGAAATAGACATTTATGGTACCGCGTACCTACTTTTTTTAGATGGTGTAAAGATCAATACCTATTTTAGTAGAACGTTGTATTTATAATATCACAAAGCCAGCGCACGCGTACAAAACAGAAGCGTCTTTTCAGCCGACTCACAACAAAAATAAGTAGGGATGGGCCGAAATTCGTTTTACATTCGGTTTAACCGAATTTCGGTGGCTTGAACCGAACTTCGGCATTCGGCCGAATTTCGGTTTTGAATGCCGAACATTTGGTATTAAAAAAGGTAAGGTTCCCACTAAAATTTAGAGATATCAAATCTGTCATAGCTGTAAAATAGGTAAGTCACATATACCAATACTATATAGAGTCATTTAATGATGGCCAATTATTGTAGGTACGTTAAACTATATATAATAAATAATAATAAATATTCACGGACATTTTTCACACAACGTCTTCTGGTCCCAAACTAAGCTTAACGCTTGTACTATGGGTATCAGATTACGGATATTATAATACATATATTACTTTTTTTTTTTTGTAAATACATACATATAATAGATAGAAAACACCCAGACGCAGTACAAGTATCTGTGTTCATCACACAAATAATTGTCCTGAGTGGGAATCGAACCCACGACCTTGTGCACGGAAGTCGGTTACAGTACCGACTACGCCACGAGGCCCGTCACAATATAGATAATTATAAGTATAGATAAATTAAAATATACAAATGAATCAGTTTTTTTCGTAATCCAGGAGTCTACGAATCAATAAACCCATTATAGACTAATGTGTGAATGACTGCAAAGATAGCAGAGTGGATTAGATACCGGCCTCCCGTCCAAGTGTTGTAGATTCGATTCCCACACAGGACAACTCTTTGTGTGATCCACAAATGGTTGTTCTGAGTCTGTGTAGGTATACTTTATGTCTGTGAAGTTGTATGTTTGTAAAGTCCCCTGCGATACAAGGATTATTCCTTAGACTAGAGAAATGTGTCGTTGTCTAAAAAAAATTAGAAATACTGTGACACCTTACACTGACTGTTTTTTTATTGTTTTACGACGTTGTCTTTAATAAAAATACACACAGAAGACGACTTGTTACTCCCGAGAAAGCACACACCGAAGTTCGGCCGAATTTTGTATGTTTACCGAATGTGCGGCCGAAGTTCGTATTCGGTTAAAATCACATACGGCCCATCTCTAAAAATAAGTCATTAGAAAATCAAAGGCTAGGAATAATATAGCTTGATTCTAGATAACTAAGAATTTTTCAAATCGGACTTGTAGTTCCAGAGATTAGTTTGTTGAAGCAAACTAAAAAACAAACAATTTTGTTGGCTTTATTACCTATAAGTACCTATTAGTATAGAATTAGTAGGTACCTATAGTAGATGTTTAATGTGTCGTAGAGTGACGAAGGTAAGGTTCTGAAGTTCACGCGGACGAATTCGCGGACAGAAATCTAGTATCACATATATCTATATGTATATAGTTAGGCATTTAAATGAATATTTTACAATAGTAAATTATTTAATCCTACTAATATTATATACTCTATCATGTAAAAAGTTCCGAACAGATTGTGACGAAATTTCGCACACAGGTGGTTTATGACTTAGATAGGATACTTTTTTCCTGTAAAATGTTAGGTGACCTGGTGACTGAGGCATAGCTATATTTTCATAAAGGTAATTAACGCACCATTGAGTAAAGTACTTGTTTTATTTATTGCGTATGGTGGTAGAGGAGCTACGGTGGTAACCGTCGTTAATGCTACTCTACTATAGGTACCGAGAGTATTGTCAGCCATTGCTCACCATTTCATTTCAAAGATATGTAGGTACCTAAAGAAAGAATAAACGGCTACAGCCTGCTATCCAAAACACACACGACAGACAGCATTACCTACTAACCCACTCGGGCCCGATAGCAAGTGAGTACCCAACCCTACCACCAGTAATGCAATGGGTGAAAATTGCCTACTTCCTTAAGCCATCTGCGTGACTTCAGAATATAAGTTAATACTATTTTTTCAAGACTTTTTCTGTCCCACTATTGGGCACGGTTCTCCTGTCATGGTGAGAGGGAGGGAGAGGGATCAGGCCATAGTCCACCATGCTGGCCTAATTAAGCCTAAAGGTTGGCGACACAAATTATCTTAATATTCCTTTGATTATTAAATATTTAGAGAGAGAAAGAGTTACCTATAAAATAAACAATTACCCATATAGGTACAATAGCCTTAATCTCACTATCGCTGTCGTGCCTATTTTCGCCTACAATTTTACTCCAAGCAGAAAGTTAAGTACCACAAAACAACTTGGTGATGGAAGTAGGTACCTATAAAACTATCCATCAACTTGGGGTTACGTAAAAAAAACTATCCCACGGGAACAATTCATTTTACCGAGTTTTTTTCTGGGCTTCAGGCTACGACTACCTATGTATGCAAAATTTCATGATGATTGTTTCAGTAGTTGTTAACGTAGCAAACAAATAAATAAACAAACTTAAATAAGGATTGTCTAGCTATAAGTAGCTAAGTTTTGCGGGACTAAATACCTATACATAGATACATGCAGACAAAAATTATAACTCTCAGCTTTGCCATTGTCGGGATAAAAATGACACATTTTTTTTTATAAATACTCTGCACAAGAATTACTCTCTGCCTAATTAGATAATGTTAAAAACAAGATACAATACTACAAAGTAATATGTATGTGTTGTGGAAATCCAACCCATAACACTCGGCACAAGAGATCGGCATGTAAATCACTACGTCATCTGTGAAATAAAAACACGTAACATGTTTACACTTCCAAATTAAAGATGAAATAAGACGATAATACACGAGACGTAACTAATTCATTCATTATTAACTACTTTATTTTTGTAGCGATAAAATAGACTAGTGCTGTCAATATAAATTTTATATTCTTTCTTCCATTCTGCATACGACTGTCGAATCTGATAAAATCAACTATTCAATTAGATAGGTACATTTAATTCATCTGCAGTGCGACAGCAATAAACTTAACAATGAAATATAATTCAGTCTTATTTCATGGTGTCCGTTAGGTTTATTAGAGATGCCACGAATATTCGGCTGTATTTTTTCAGTATTCGGCCGAATATTGCAAACTATTCGGTCGAATACCGAATAGTAAATCACGAAAAAAATTGCATAATATAACTCACAAGGAAATAATCTAATAATCAATTATAGTCGTTTTAATGAGTGGGCTATGCATAACTTGGACGACAGGCCATCTGATGGCGAACTGTAAATCTGTGGGGCCGGTGGGGCCCTTCATTACAATGCAACGCTAATAGCAAACATACTAACGATCAACAAATAAAGCGTATTGTGACACGACTCAATCACGAATGAAACAAAAGCGCCCACGGCGGCTAAAATCTGTCACCCGCGAAAGGTACTAAGAGTTGCCGAATATTCGGCGCTTCGCCCAAGAGCCTCGCCGAATATTCGGTATTCGGCCAAATCACTATTCGTAGCATCTCTAATCCTTACTATAAATAATACATGTGTCTATTAACCTTATTATAATAGGGAAAGTGAGATTGTTGTAGCACTGTTTTTTAGTACACCCAGACTCAGAACAATAATTTGCGGATCGCAAAATTGTCCTGCGTGGGAATCGAACCCATAACACTCGGGTGGGGGTGAGGTCGGTATCTAAACCACTCCGCCATCTGTGCTAATGGGTTATATTTTTATTTTAAAGAGTGGCAATCTATTAACCGCTTACTTATGGCGTATCCTTAAGTACGCGGTTACCGTTGCAGCAGCTATTTTAGAAACATGACATAATTGAGCGTCACCAACACTAGTTCGATGGTTCGAATCATTCATAGGAAGATTGGTAGCGGAAGCAAGAGAAAAGATCCGCCGGCGCTCACTCCCCGGACGAAATATTACTTACAGAAATACCTACCGTTGATGTGTCGAATGTGAGAGGGCGGTCAGTTCATACTGGAATACCAATAAGCGAAACTGACAGGACCTTTCTTATCGTTGGTCTTGAGGCAGCTGTTTCGAATCTGGTTTCATAGTGTTATTGGATTTTTCCACGAGATATATATTCTCAGAAGGAAACTGCAGCCGATAGGTGGCATTAGGCTCGTCCTGTAGAATGTCGGACTAAGTTGAATGTCGATCCGTCTCACTACTGATCTTACCTTCATTAGTGGATAACGCGTACAGTGAAAAGACAACTGCCTGAACCTGCGGCTATACCTACGTGTAATTTGGTCTTCCTCGGTCGGGCCTTCAAGTGGTAGAGCCTTGCTTATCCCAACATGGGATAGGGGGTTGTGTTTCGTATGGTGAGTGGTGCCGGAGGCCTAAACCCCGATCTTCTCCTCATTATCCGTCCTATCTGCTCCTTCGTATCTTTCCTATACTCCCTTTTTTTTTATTGCATTTAGTGGCAGTCGAGCCACGGCCCATCTGATGGTAAATGGTAACCGTCGCTCATGGACTCAACTATACCGAGAATATTGTCAAGCCGCAGCTAACTATTTCATTTCATAATCAACGGCTATCTCCTGCTACAGCCAAAACTCAACGATGTGCTTCATGGCCGGTCACACGGGAAATGGTGGTACCAACCCGCTCGGCCCGATACCAAGTGAGTACTCCCACTTGGTATCCAGCCCTACCACCAGTCATGCAATGGATGATAATTGCTTACATCCCTTAGTCGCCACAAACGTCACCCGTGGGAAAGAATGGGGTGGTAACACTTGTATTCTTAGTCCGTCACCACACGGACAGATCACTTTTTGAGATTATTGCATTTGTTTACATATTATCACAGCTCGGTGAAGGAAAACATCGTTAGGAAACCTGCATGCGTGAAAGATTATCTCAACGTCTTTTAAAGTCTGCCAACCCACACTAGTCCAACGAGGTGGCTCTTTGAGAGGATGCCCGTGCCCAATATATCGACAGTATGGATTGAAAAAAAAAATTGTCATATGTCATTCGTATTTGTTTACATCATACAATTTTATTAAATTTATCATTATCAATATTAGAGGGGCGAACCTAGGGAGGGTGGGTTCTGCCCACCATGGCCCACCTCTCCCCTCCCCCATTGAGGCATGCACAAGTTCGCCTCTTTTCGACAATGCTCAGTTCTCTAAATGTGAATAGAACTTAATTATAGAAGTTATTTTTTAAGTCCTAATAATTGTAAAATCAGGCTTTAATAGTAAAATTATGCCCAAAATACATCGGGTGTATTTTAGTAGCAGTACAAGTCTCATGACGACAGAAAGATATCATGTGAGACAGATGTATCAGCCGGTAACGCAATATAAGCAAATTTCCAACAATTTATAAGTTAGAACTATGATAAATTTTATTATTAATAGGCTTGATGACAGTAATCAAGTATCGCCAAAATATTGAAGTGATCTAAAGAAATCGGATTCAAGGATTTCGAAAAATATATTCATTCTTATTTTAATGGTGAGATTAATAATATATTTGATAAAATAAACCTACAAAATACAACAATCCACCATGATAGCTTAAACACCAATCAGAGCGAATGACGTCACGTACTCAGGCGTGACGTCACTCGCTCTGAACGTTATTTTAGTGTCTTTCGACTGTAATGTTTACTGTTGCCGTACTAAGGCGTGACGTCATGACAAATGGCGCGCGTTTTGACGTGGGTTTGAAATTTAAATTTCATTTTATTGCTTAAAAAACCAATATTTTTACTGAAATATGATATATTTTTCATCAATACTTTTGAATATCATAGAATAGATTTTGAGAAACAGTCATCATGCCTATTCTTAAAATAGTTTTTGCTTTTATATTCCAAACTCACATTTGATATAAATACTTAGCTAGCCAGAATTAATCAAAAATATCTGATAGATGGTATGAGGCCTTTCTTAAATGACAGTAACTGGTTAAGTAGAAAGTGCATATTTCTGAAGAATCACTACTAGACATTTGAACAGATTTTGAAAATGACATTCAAGATCCAGGTCCAAAGGCCTTTGTGCCTACTTCACAATTAACACAAGATACTCAATGTAAAAGTCTGTCATTAGTTAGGCATAGATTAAAAAAATATATTTAAAAAAACTTCATAGTGCACACTTCTATCTTAACAATACAATCGGATATAATTTACATTCACGCCAAGACAATAAATCGCAGCACTGTTATTGTAACATTTATTCACGTATTAACTCTCTTAGAGGCTGAAGATTCCGCCTCGTCGCTAGCCTTTCTCTTTCTCTTGATAAGGTGAGAGATGTCTGATGCTGCAGGCTTCGGCGCCGAAGAACTGGAGCTGATACCGGCGCCGTTTGACGAAGAACCTGCATCACTGGTACCGTTGGATGGGCATAATGTTTCACGAACGCGTTTTATAGTCTGTAACAAATAAAACCACAGACTAGATTTTATTTTTGTTGTTAATGTTACAAAGAGCTGATGAGTTAGTGCTAATAATAGTTATAATAATAGGCTTACATTAGACCTTACCAGGATATCGAAAAGTTATCTCTGCTTAACTAAAAACACTGCACAGCTAGTGGATCTACGGTAATGTTATTAACTGGTGATTAAAGTAACTGCACGAAGAATTTGTATAGGAAAAGTGCGAATAACGCATATTTTGATATTTTTATATATTTTTGGTCATTTGACATGCTTAGGCAATGCCCGGAATAGGCACTAAGTTGTAAGTACAAAAACTAATATGTAAATATCTATTTAAACATGTACACTTAATTGGCAATAAAATTATTTGATTTGGCCATATAAATTAACACAGTGAGAAAATGTGAAATCGAAATCCTGCTCGTGACTGTTATTTTCGATTTCACATTTTAGAACTTTGTGTTAATTGCATAGTAGTTAATAGTATATACTGTTTTCACAACCACCTACAGAGGTATACACTTTTATGTAACTGAACTTTACTTTCAAGAATAATTTGCTAGGTTGGTGGTGCGTATGTTTCTCTCATCACTTCCCACTTTACATGAGGTTAGTAGTGTGATTTTCCTTCTATTTATCCCTATTTTACTTTTAAATGGTACTTTCATCACGTGACTAAACCAAGCCAACTTGTCCCCCAGTAACTTGTACTGAAGATTTTTTTATACTGACAATTATTATGTAGTGTAAATATTTTTGGCTGTAGTGACTGAACTTCCTCTTACATAAGCATTTTTTCATCCAACACTTTATGGTTTAACATTCAGCTCCATATATACGAGAGTAAGTACGGGTGTTAATATAGTTTTGTAGACTTCCCCTTTAAAAGCATTTTTGGGTTGCAAACACTCGACTGCCCAGATGGCGGAGTCGTTTAGATAGCGGCCTTCCGCACGAGTGTTGTGGGTTCGACTCCCATACAGGATAACTCTTTGTGTGATCCACAAATGTTTGTTCTGAGTCTAGGTGTAATTTGTGTCCGTGAAATTGTATGTTTGTAATGTTAGTCCCCGCGATACCAGGATTATTCCTTAATGCAGGGTGTATCTATTTATAAAAAAAAACAGTGCACAGTGGCACCCAATTCTAATTCATATCACGTGGATCTAGTTAACATAGGCGTAACGTGATATTATGTTTAATTATTAATAACCTTTTAGATTTCAAGCCGAGTTAACAGACATTTGTATTTATGTGATAAGTTATTATAGTAAGTAATTATTGATTGAGCATTATAATTGTATCTTAGTAATTAAAATATTGACATAAGTATCATAATCTTACCAAATCATATCTGTATTGACTTAATAATTGACATATTATTATTATTTCCATATAATTATTATTTATAGTTTGTATTTTTAAATGAACTGTTTTAAATTGTTTTTTATGCTAATATTGCATGCTTTTAGCAGAATATGGCGAGGCTATGATTTTTTTATAACACCAATGTATAAATACCTATATTCGCAATAAATGAATTTGAATTTATAATACCACTACTGAATAGAAAGTAAAAAATTGTTGAATTTTGAAACCACCAGACAATCATCAATGGCCATGATAAAAAATAAACAAGCAATAAAACAAACATGGCCATTAATGTATTGGGTTCAATCTGAAATAACAACACAATTACAATTTTGAATGTATTTATTTCAAAATTATATAAAGCAATACAAAAATGGCCTTGTTGTAAAATTGTTTGCTTAATACTAATGGCATGCAAGTTAAAATATATCAAAATATTGAGCTTATGTCCTATCTTATTATAGTATCACTAAAACGAAGTAAATAGAACAGATGGTTGGGAAGTATAATAATTATACTCAGATATCAAACACTCTTAGGAACTACCAATATACATAACTAATTACCAATTGAGAAGTCCTAAAGGACTCATACTACTTTGAAAAATAATTTTTTGTTCAATGCAATTTGGTGACAACAGTGTTCACAATAGCTTATTTCCTCTAGAAAATTATCTATAAAGAGCTATTTGTTCAGCATTAAAGAACTTACTTATTAGTTCAATCCGTCTCAAGATTATTGAAGAAATAAGCCATTTTCATAACAAGTTTCATATAAGCTTTTGTATGTTCATCTCGACCAAATACTGTTATTGGATATACTGTATATAATAGATTGTTTAATCACATTATCCCTAAACACGTCTGTTCTATTTCTTGCATTACATGGTATAAGCGCAAATACGAATAAAAGCTACCAGAATCAATAATTATAAAACTAAGGCATATAAGTATATCACAAAGACTAATGTTGCAGCAGTTGTATTCGAAAATGTTGCCATATATTTTAATTATATTTGGAATTAAATTAGTTCCAAATCTTGAAATTAGATGGCTAAAAAAGTTAATCTATAAATACTAAAGCACTCTGTATAAAATGCCGATCAGTCTACAAGGCTTAAAGCCTTTAAATACAATTACAAGAGATCTTGAAACTACAATATCACCAATAGTATTAATTTTGTTTACCATACTTTTCTTTGAATTTACACATTCTCAGTTATCCTACAATTTTATAAGGAACTCACTCACAAAAAATAATACCGATGACAAAATATCACAAACATCAATGAGCTTTCAACAATTTGGTTAAAGATTGATTAAGGAACTTTAATAATGGAATGCATAAAATACAGCATCACATTACGAGGCATATAAATCACATTATTTTGACTTAAATTATGACAAAAGTTTATAAGGGCTTAAATATTATTTTGTCCTTTCAAAAGGTTGATTTGATGGTCTAACAAACGACATAAAAACCAGCTGTTTGCTATTAGAATTTAAGCTTGGCAACCAGCTTGACGAGTTTGCTCCTTAATAATCATATTGCGAAGCATTTTCCTAGTTTCCTCAAGGCAATGACAAGGTCTTACCTCCGTCTTATAATCCATCATATCCTGAATCTTCTCTTGTATCTCCGGGAGTAGTTCCTTCAACTCTTTAATTTCTCCTTCAACAGAATACTGTGGATCCATGGTTGAGAATTTCTTGACTGTAGCGTCGTCAGCCACAGCTGAGGGACTCTCTAATGTTTTGATTCGCGTTTCTAGAATGTTCGCTGCGTTTTTAAAGTGTGTTATGGCGTCTTCAAAATTGGATGCTAGAGAATTTGCTAAGCCTGTAAAAATAATAATGCAATTTATCTATATCGAGAGCATTGTCAAGCCGCTGCTCACCTTCACAGATATGAAATGAAAGAATTAACGGCTATCTCCTGCTACAACCAAAACACACCGATGCGCATCATGGCCGGTCACACAGGAGATGGTGGTACCAATCCGCTCGGGCCCGACAGCATGTGAGTACTTCTACTTGGTACCCACCAGTAATGCAATGGGTGATAATTGCTTACTTCCCTTAGTCGCCTTGTAAGACACCCGTGGGATAGAATGGGGTGGTGACACTTGTATTCTTAGTCCGACACCACACGGACGAAAAGTCCGTCACTTTCCTTGGAATAGGCAACGCGTGTGTTGCCTGTGGTGTTGCTAGCGCATAGGCGCCACGGACTACGACGGCTAAACTACGGTAAACGCTTAGTGGTGGGTAATAAGCTTGTTTAACACTCACGTAGTTTAAAAAATTGCAAGCTTTGACAATAACTAAGAAGTTCTGTTGTTGCAGGTTTTAACACCGTCAAAGAAAAAATAAAAGCGTAATAATATAAAAACATATTTGCAGAAACATTTTTCCATTAGTTTTTTAAATTTCAAGACTTCAATAGAGACAACTCGCGCATTTGAAAGTGAATATGATAGAGAGGTAATGATTGGAAGGCAAGGATAATAGGGAGGTGATGACGACGGTTTCGGCCTCCGACGCTCTCACTCACCGTACGAAATACAACAGTAGTAGTAGTAGTAGTAATAGTATCCTAATCACGCCGATATTCGATGATGGTAGTATTTCCCCAGTCGAGTCAACCCATTCATTCTGGGAGACGTAGAGCTACTATTATACTACTAACAAACGTTCTGTCTATTTTACTTTAAATACTAGCTGACCCTCGGAACTTCGTACCGCCATATTTGTTTTCGGGAATAAATCCTGAACGTCAATATGTCGATGTTTTGTCAATATATTGAAGATCTCTCACATACTTATTTAAAGTAACATAAACGGGTCTTTTTTCGCGTATAAATTAGGTGAAACTATTAACTACCTTTTATCCGACGTTTCAACTGCGTTGCAGCAGTCGTGGTCACGAGGCAAAAGGTAGTTAATAATTTCACCTAATTTATACGCGAAAAAAGACCCGTTTATGTAACTTTAAATATGTGTATAATTCGCGAATCTTTAAAAGTTACTCTCACAGACTTGTCTCATTCACTCCCTCGCTTTTCATATCGTGAGATTTTTTTTTTAATTTTCTTCTTATACAAACCTTGTCCTGACAATAAGGAACACAAAGAAAAATAATTATCCAATTTGGTGCAGCCGTTCGGAAGTTTTGGGCGTTATAGGTGTACTGTATGTTCACCAATTCATTTTTATTTATATAGATTAAGTTGTCTGATGTAGATACCCTTCCAATATGGGCGATTCAGCCTTTAAAATGTAACGTAACACTAACCAATTTGATAATGTGTTTCAGCAATACGTCGGTCGTCACTACGATACAATTCCTTTTGTAGATCCAGGCAGCTTTCTGTAAAATAAAGTACAAATAAAGTATTATTGTAGGCAAGGCCGAGGAGGTGGACGAGCAAATAATTTTTGGATGCTTGCAATCCATACAGTTATTTTTGACGTGATAAATTCTTATAAATCGATGGACACACCGGCAGCACGCAGTGATTTTGCCTAAGCCTCCTGGGGGGTTAGGCAGAATCACATATCTCACATGTCGATCGTATCGTGATCATTGTGATTGGTTGAGAGATCACCACACCCAGCAGGGGACTTAGGCAGAATCTCATATCTCACATGTCGATCGTATCGTGATCACTGTGATTGGTTGAGAGATCACCGTGATTGGCCAACGGTATGATCGGCATGTGAGATATGAGATTCTGCCTCATCCCCCTGATGTGATAATTAATGTCATTAAATCCTTATCACGTGTTTTTCTTTAAATAAAAGAAATAAGACAATACTTACGCATATCTACAACAGCCTTGTCGTATGTCTCACTCTCGAGCGCTACTTCTCCCAGGGCGAGATGTACGTCAGCCAATAATGCACGTGCAGGGTCGCCGCCTAAATCTTGTACCCGACGATACAATATGCTGCGAGCCAAGTCTGGAGAGCCAACATTCTGTTGTTATAACTGAGTCTAGCAAGCTTCGATCAACAATGCAATAGATATCGCGTTGGCAAAAAAAAATCCGTCTCGTTAAATAAGAGGGCACTTGATAAGTGAGCTCTTATTTTGTTTAGTTCAAAAAGTACTTTATTTGTTGCTATTTAAGCTTGATTTCACAGTAAATGTTATTTATCTTTTCAGTTTTAAGTGGCAGTAGTAAATTATTGATGTGCTCGTTTTTTGTGACGAATGATCGTAAATATAAGAATCATTCATTGCATCACTGCTGGTAGGGTTGGGTTAGGTGGTATGGTTGTATGCCAAGTGGGTTGTCCTCGTTATCCCACCCAGACGGATCCTTACCATCTTCTGCCAAGGGTCCGACCCTAAAGCACCTGATAGCCGCCGTCCATTCGTTTATTTCCAATCCACAAAATAAAATTGTGAGCTACAGCTTGGCAGTATTCTTAATATTGTTGAGCCCATGAGGTGCTTACCACTGCCACCATAAAGAAAAACATCGAGATATTTCAAGATGTTACAAAACAATCACTTAAGTGGTCCGCCAGTACAGGCGGGTTTAGTTAGTAGGTGAGGGACCCACAATACCCTGTTCGTTGCCCGAACGACGGGGTGTGTGATTAGGTAATTTTTTTCCCGCCTGAAAAAGTGTTTCAAAACGAGGACGACAAAAGGAACGTTTACTTAGTGTCAATTAGTGTTTTTATGGCCAATACTCACCAAGCATTTCCCACGCCAGTTGCAGGTTATCAACATCATCTTCGTTCTCCATGTTCACTGTAGATTCATCCTCAGCCGGATCCTCACTATTTGTTGTACCCTGTTATTATTGCAACTCAAATTAAATTATGAAATAGGTACATCGTTTGAAAGTAGTACCAAGCCCAGGCTTCGTTGATCGCCGTATTTATTTATTCAAGTTAAAAGATGGCTCCATATCGAAAAAGAAAAACTGTATTGTATTTGGATGACATATAGACGGGATCTTCTCAAATCACAATAGTAAAAACATGATATCATTGAAAAAAAAATATTCAGCTTCCGTTCTAGAAGTATGCATAAAAAAAGCAAATGAAACTTTGTATTAAGGATCCCTGATGTTCTGCCAAGTTTCAAGATAATTTATTTTAATTTTCTATATAAAAAATAGCTCTGTATTTATGACGATTGGATAAAAACTAAAAGTGACCAGCCCTGCGTGCGCAGGTAATTATCGCGCGCAGGGGGTCTGAGTTAGCGTACTTGTTTTCTTTTACTATGCTAGTTTTATTACTGTTTTCCTCCAGTTGCTTATCTTGCAATTACCACTCATAAAAAATTAAATGAGATGGTAACAATATTTATACTTAATCATCATAATATTTATTAGAGGACTTCTCCACTGGTTTTTAGGTTACATCTATGGTTTCCATTGCGGGATAAAAAGTATACCAGTATTTAAGTCTAATCAAGAGCTATTAAACAAAACAGTTTCGTTACAATCCGTTCAGTAGTTTTTGCGTCATATGCGAAAGAAATTAATTCTAAAAATATATTTTGTTTACCGAGATGCCTAAGTACATACATACCCCTAAGTTACAGCTTTATAAAATATTATTAGATACATATACGTGTGATATGTACATGTGACGAGCCTTGTGGCGTAGTCGGTAGTGTAACTGACTTCCGTGGACGAGGTCGTGGGTTCGATTCCCACTCGTCTTGAGTTTTATTTGTGATGCATCACAATGAACACAGATATTTGTACTGCGTCTGGGTGTTTTCTATCTATTATATGTACGTATTTACAAAAAATAAGTAATATATGTATTATATCCGTAATCTGGTACCCATAGCACAAGCGTTAAGCTTAGTTTGGGACCAGAGAACGTTGTGTGAAATGTCCGTGAATATTTATTATTATATAATTAGAAATGTATTTACTGGCTCCTCAGAGTCCCCAGCTGCGGGACTTTTGATTGGCTCGTCGTCTTTAGTAGTGGACTCTGCTTCACTTTTCTTAACTTCTCCATTCTCATTTTCAGCTACTCCTGTTTCTTCTTTGACTTCTCCGTTTTGTACCTCTTCATCGTTTTCGTCTTGTTCTGTAAATGTTACATTATATCTTAACTAATCGATTATTATCTAGTCAAATTCGAATTCAAATTCAAAAATATCTTTATTTCATAGGCCTATTAAGTAGCACTTAAAATCGTCAATAATACACTAATAATTAAAATAATTAACACGAGCGCCTGAGGCGAGTGCAACCACAATAACAAAGTGGCGATTGCAATCGCCACAAGCGGCCGGATTCCGTAGTAAAGCCTTTCATGAGAAGAACCCGGCAAGAGGGCCACTTTTTCATATAGTCATGCATCCTTACTAATATCATGTGCAAAATTGAGTTTGCTTGGCCTTACGCTTTCACGCTGTAACTACTGAACCAACCATCATGAAATTATGCAATGATATAGTCTGGAGCCCGGAAAAATGAATGGTTCCTTTTATGCACACAGTTGTGATTCCAAAGTCTATGCATACGGAGCCAAGGGCAAAATCTAGTCTTATATTAATGGATCAATTGATTGTAATTTGACTTGTAAACTGCCTGTTTTGACCTATAAAACTGCAAGGCACGCATCTCAGAAAAAAAATTGTGAATAATAATATATTTTCAAAATTATGTCAATAAATCAATCACACATTTATATATTTATCTTTAGAACCATGCGACTATGTACTTTTTAAACACACAGCTAGGAAAGGATAAACTGTATAGCATTATAATTTTTTTTTATACTGCATGGGTGGTGAACGAGCATACGGCTCACCTGATGGTAAGCGGTTACCGTAGCCTATAGACGCTAGCAACACCAGAGACATCACTCATGCGTCGCCATCTCCAAGGAATTGGGAAAGGAGGTGGATAGAAAAAACAATAAGGAGGTAGGACACTAAGGAGAGGATAGGGAGGCGATTTGGGCCTCCGGCGCTCTCACTCACCATACGAAACACAACGGTAGGCGTAACTACCGTTGCTACACGCTGATCTTTTGTGAGAGGGTGGTACTTCTCCGATTTAGCCGGCCCATTCGTGCTGGGATAAGCAAGAATCTACCACTTAAGAAGCAAGGCTTTACCAATAAAGATAGTTTATTTGCTATGTAATAAGCGTGCCCCGTAAGTTTCTTTACTTCGCAAGCAATCGTTACAGTGTTTTGTAGCTCAACTCTGTGTTAAACTGAAACTTTTGAATAGTAGACAAAACTTCTACATAAAATTTTAGAAAACATTTGCTGTCTAAGCAAGCTAATAATACCTTCAGTATCTTCTTCATCGGCATTACCAGTACCGGGCATTCCGTCACCGAGAACACCACTCTCCTCCCTCGATAAGCCTAGTAGAGCTTTTCCATACCTTTACAAATGAATAAAAACATATATAAGCTAGCTGACCCGGCGAACTTCGTACCGCCATATATTTTTTCATGGATAAATATTGCAATTATAAATTGAGATCTAAAGTATCCTATCTCCTAAGTTGGGACAAAACACACATTTTAAAAACTTAATATTGGTTCAGTAGTTTCGGAGTTCATCCCGGACAAACATCGACACTGGAATTAAATATAATAGAAGATAGGTACAAATTAATGAGACCGTTTTTTATCACTTTTATTTTATTATGTTTACGGGATTACCCCTTTGGGTATAATGTTAAGTACCTACATAATGTTCCTATAATTATTATTATCAACTAAAATTCATTATGATTCGCTCTTACTTAAACTAATTTAATTTATAAAATACTTTGGAAAATCCATAATTGCACGCCTCATAATCTTCATTTTTCACAATAAAATAGATTATTTGATAAGTAACTAATAATGTATTGGTCTTACTAAGTAGTTTTCAATAAATCACATAGATAGCGCTAATTTCAAAAAGTACCTTCTCATGTCTTATACGCCATCTAGCGCTAATTTTAAGAAGTACTTCTACATTGGTATATAGAAATAGTTCTCACGAAATAAGGATAGCACTGATTTTAGTGACGCGTCGAGCGTAAATATTCACTATTTTTTGTTTATTTAATAACAATTAAACCACATCGAATTAGACCGCGAAAAGTGATAGGGCTCTATTCGTAATTATAATAATTCGAAAAAAAAAAGACTCGATTAGTAAAGTATATTGGTCGTTATCGTGTTAACATACATTACACTACAACAAACGGACGTCCAAAACAGAACTTTTTCAAACAGTTTTTTAACTAGTTTAAATAACAAAAATGGCATCAAAAATATCATGAGTGTTAAAAATTGTGTTTGTTCTTTATATGTGTGTGTAGATATTATTTTACAAGTGCAATATATGATAAATAGAGACATTTTAAGTTATAAAAATCAGTTTTTCTTCGTAAACCAAAATAGTAGACACCTCAACGCTTCGCTTATGACGCGTGCAAAAATAGCATACCAAAACTGGTGAACTGTGAGAGGCAAACCTTTTTTAACGCCCGACGCAAAAAGAGGGGTTTTATAAGTTTGACGTGTCTGTCTGTGGCTCCGTAGCTCGCGAACGGATGAAGCGATTTCAATGTATGAAAGGTGAATTACGGGCGAGTGTTTTTAGACATGTTTGATGAAAATCGGTTGAGTCATTTAAAAGTTGTGAGGGGTGAAAGTGGGGAAGAATAACCGAATGTCTGCAAATATAATCGAGTGGGGTCTCAAATGAAATCGCATCACGTGCACATTACAAAATAATATGCTCAATGAAAATCGGTTGAGCCCTGAAAAAACTCTGGGGGTAAAAGTGGGGAAAATACCCAATATCTGCAAATATGATGTGGTGGGGAGAAAATGACAATGGAAATCCGAAGGTCAGCAAGTTTACCCAAGTAGTGTCACAAATGAAATAGCATCACATGCACTTTACAAAATTAATAATAAAAATAAATGTTATAATAAGTGTGTATAACCCATAAAAAGTATAAAATAAAAATTAAATAAAAAAAAATCCCAGACACAATAACCTGAGTTCCCTTCAAAAAGTAAAAAATAATAAAAGAAACTCAATCTTAAAGTACCTAAGTATGTACGAGTATTAATAATTCTAAAAAAAATACATCGCGTTTGGGGCCGCTACAAACCTAACAATTCAATTACAAATAGTCATGTGATACTAATGAAAAAATAAATAGTAGGTATTTAGATATTTTTATATATATTTTTAGTATTTGACATGCTTAGCACTATACATTAAACACAAAGTGAAAAATGTGAAATCGAAAATAACAGTCAGGAGCAGGATTTGAACCTGCATCTTCTGGATACCGAACAATTGTCAGGATGGCTGAATTGGTAAAGCATCTGGACTGGGAGGTATGCAGCCAGCTATGGGGGCAATCTACTTCTATACTTAGGACTCAGGAAGGCTGTGATCATAACAACTTTTACAAACAAAACAGCAAAATGCTTCATAACTGGGTGAAACAATAAGGATACTAGTTTCTAACCTTCCAGGTTTTTTTTTATTACTAATGATAGCAGATGTGCCACGGTGCACCTGATGGTAAATGGTAACCGTAGCTCGTGGACTCAACTATACCGAGAGTATTGTCAAGCCGCTGCTCACCATTTCAATTCTCAGACATGATATGAAAGAATAAACGGCTATCTTCTGCTTCAGCCAAAACACACTGATGTGCTTCATGACCGGTCACACAGAAGACGGTGGTACCGATCCGTTTGAGCCTGATGGCAAGTGAATACTCTTACTTGGTATCCAGCCATACCACCAGTAATGCAGTAATGCGATAACTGCTTACTTCCCTTAGTCGCCTTGTACAACACCAGTGGGAAATAATGGGGTGGTGACACTTGTATTCTTAGTCCGCACGTACAAAATTGTGATATTCTTAATTTATTAATTCATCAAACAATTGCAATTAATATATTTTTAAACATAGCATAAAAAAAACAGAGCATCACGCCTGTATTCCCCGAAGGGGTAGGCAGAGGTGTATTACACACCCACGGTTCGCCAGCTATGTTTAAGTCCCACATAATAGGGGGCGAGCCTATTGACGTCTACTGGGCACATTTCCAAACTCCGGGCTGCTACTGAGAATTTTTCCTTTTTTTTTTACGAAAAATCTCAATAACTCGACCCGACCCGGGGATCGAACCCGAGACCTCGGGCAGTTATATTTTTTATTTTATATATTTATAAAATCATCAGGGAATTTCAAATAAAGATATTATTCAGTAATGAGAGCTTGGGCAAGTAATTACCAGTAGATTCACTGATTTTTATTTTAAGTCTCCCTTTTCTGTCTATGCCAATCAAACTGTAACAGAGCTGTCTGTACATTTAAGATATTTAACCTTTAACTGCCGACCTGCCCGTCTCACAGACACCGCGTATGGTTTTTTTTGATAATTCTCTTTGCTTTTTCGTCGCTAATCCCTACGCGCCTCAGTACCTTCCGCATTTGCCTTCTCTTTTCGCTCCGTTATGGGCGCACACGCGTAGCGACGGCCGTTTTGCCCCGGTGGAGCTATCTCCGTTTCACAGGCGTCAGGTCAGTGCTAAGTGAATTTTGCCCATGTGTCTATTGTTCGTCACCTCACTATTAGTGCTCACAATTTCATAGTGTCTGAAAAACGTCACATCGGTAGTAACGCTATATAAGTATATATTTTTACAGTATGTCTCACGTCAATACATCATACAGTCATAATGCGTTAGTTGTTAACAGAGTGAGAGAGAGATTAAGTTTTGTTGATTAGCGTCTAAATAGACAAATAAAATGTTTTGACCGTTACTAAAGTTTATTTTAGGGTGCTACAAGGCCCTTTTTAAGTTTGTTCCTGTTTTATATAAGAATTGGCATGCACAAATATATACCGATTTATAGAAATATCCTGTTTTTTTTAAGGTCATATTTAATTTTTTTTATAAAATGATTTATACTTTATTGAATGATTGGTTTAAAATTTCCCTTCTATTCATTATTTTCATGTATTGTCCATTTTTAATTTACGTCTCTCAAACGTCACGTCACTAGATATGTCCCACACACACCAGGTCACCAGTTAACGGTTAATTTGTCTGTATTAGACTGTTTAGACATCTCTGAACACAAAACATTTTAACGTGATAATGTCTTATAAATCGATGAACTCCGGCAGCATACACAAAAACCAACAGTTCTGAAAAATGTATGGTGACCGATGCATTGTTTGTGAAACTTTCAGAAAAAAAATATATGAGGTTATCACGTAAAATTATTGTCCGTAAACCGACTTTACAGACAATAACAGCTACTAAATGTATTTTGACAATTTTTTTTTTGTAACATCTACAGGCTTAAAATATGGTATACATTTTATCTCACTCTCTTCTAATATTACTGCTATTATAACATACCATAAATAAGCTTCAGCACATTGATCAGCCATATCTCCATGTTCTTTAGCTAAAAGCTCACAGGCCTTTGCTAATGTACTAGCCGCTGCACTGAAATCTCTAACTACCAAATGTCTGCGCCCAGCAGCCAACAGTTCCGAGGGAGAAGATGTGATTACTTCAGTAGTTTCTGCCATCTGAATTAATTATTTATTGTTAACAAAGCACATACACTAACACTTCCCTTTAATTATTAGGGAATCTGTAAAACTACTTCAAGTACATGTTCATAAAGATATAAGTACAAACAAAATTACGTTTAGATGAACATGTTAGATATTAAATTAAAATGGTAACTAAAAATATTTTTGGGATCTGTGGGAAAACATATTGCTCAATTTTTTTTAATAAAATTGCTGGCTGTTCTCTATACCTACAATAAAATTAATAGTAAGTGAACTATTTAATTGTAGTTAGGCTGTATGGAGAATAAAATGCCAAACAGCATTATAAGAAAATACATTAGATAATCTGAGTTATACAACTCAGATGATCTAATGTATTTTCTTTATATTTAGTTTCATGGTTTTTATTTTATTTTCCGGCAATATATTCTCTAAAATCTCTTTTTAAAAAAACGTTATAAATGTCAATACGACGTTAACAAAACCCTAAGCACCTTCGTGCTTATTATAACAAGCGCAAGACTTAGGGTACTCCAACATTAAAAAATATTATAGCTAAAGAAAACGTTTGCCAAAATCTTAGTAAGCAAATTAAAAATGTAAAATGTAACAGTCACGCGATAAATAGCCTCATTAAAGGGCATTGAGCCGTACCTATAAACGTGATCTAAGAGTAGGTGCCCGCCCCGGCCAATTAAACAGAAAGATACGTAACTTTCTTTTTGTTTTTCAACCGTCGGAACTAGTTTTACAATACCGACATTTAAATACGCTAACATAAAAATCCACGTGCACTATCACAACTAAATTTAACAATATAGATTCATATAATATTCTGATTTATAACACATATCAAAACGTTAGCTCATTTAGCTTCAACAATTGATTGAAACGGCTATTATTTCGACGAGTGACAGAAGAATGAACCCCGCCAAAAAGTTACAACTTGCATTACCCTTACATTAAAATTTTAATAAATTTTGAATACTTACATTGTTTAATAATTTCTCTTAGCTTATTAATAAAACAAAGGTATTGATTGATCAGACTATACGAATATAATATCAAAAACTAAGAACCGACTATAAATTAATAAAATATAACGTTTCATCAACGGTCGTGTCCAATCGCCTCGCCAACACAGTGAACACAGTACAGTACAGTATGCATAGATCACAGACTAATTAGTGGCATAGATAAATAACTATACTTGGAGTTAAGCTTGGAACATTTCACAAGTAGCATGTGAAATTTCTTATGAAATGAATTTTCATACTTCGCATCTGCTACCACTCTTCATTCGGCCTGTGAAACGTCACACTCAATGAAATCGCGGGAACGAGCGAGTAGCGACTTAGCGAGCGACGAATCGCGCCCACTAGGTAGGTATATAGCTTGTTCGTTCTATCACGCTCACTGTTGGCGTGAAAGAAAGAACAAACTATATTTAGATGATTCGTCGCCGGAGCGTAGCACCACAGTTCCACACCTCAGTTTTGACCTTGAGTATCCTAAAAGAGTATTTTAAAAATAGACTTTAAATTAAGTGTCGTAAAGTATTAATTTCCTTGGAATCATTTGTCGCAGATCTCAAAATCACGTGTTTGTTTACATGAATGAAATGAAATGAAATTTCATTATTATCACAGACCACAGCTCAGTCAGTCGAGTGTGTCTTCGATGATTGTTTGTGATTTACTTACTTTCATTGTACATCAGTCAGTACATAGTTTATTGTAATTATATAGGTATAGATTATTATTTTTTATTTAGTAAGTCAGTATATGTATAGCGTTAATATACATATGTTAGATTAGTGTAAATGAGACCAATAGATAGATAAAATAAACCTTAGTTAGGAGTATTCATACAAAACTTCCTACTTCATTTTTAGCTAGCATACGAAATGTGTGACGTGGGATGAAAAATCATTGTCAATGAAATTTCACATATGAAATCATATGATTTTTTTTTTTAATTTCATCCAATGAAAATGAAATAAAAGTAGCAATCATTTCCATAACTACTTGGAGTTTGGAGTTGGAACAGTATGTATAACATAGAGTAAAGTAATCATATCACAGACTACTATTTTCCCTATGTTAAAAAGTACTCTGTGCTACTATTGTATAATCCACAGACCATAATACTTACTTGTGTATAGTCTAGTCGTGGTTAATATATATCATGTAGCAACATTAAGCACCCTGCTTAATATACATAACATAATATAGCAAATGATATCGTGGCTCTCTCTTCTTGCTATATGCCTAATCGCACTCTGAACATCGCGCGTCACAACGCATCGCACAAAACGCAAGTAGCTAGCGGCTGCGCCGGCGGCCAGTCGTCGCATGCTGTGCTAGCCATTGTTATCGGTTGCGCGCGTAATTTGCGATTTCGGGCGCCTCACGTAATAATATACCTACGCTATTTCACTTCATGTTTTTTTTTAGTATAAACAGTGATAAGACACACAATATTGAATTATTGACTATAAATTATTTGTGTGGAAGATTGATTGAGAGGAATAATGTTATATAATGAATGAATAATGTTATATATGTAAATAGTTGATTTTTGTACATACAATCAATGAACGTTTAAATACGACTATAATGGCTTTGCATACTAACTTATTTCTTAATAACACAGCCAGTCGGTTATAGACAGTCCTAAACCTGAAAAGTATGAAGGAAAGTTCATTGATTTTTTTCTTTTACTGTTCCGTTTTATCGTAATAAATTAATAAACGCGGTGTAATAATCTTATAAAGCATGTTGTCTATCCGACGCACGAGTCCAACGATAAGATAGAAGCTGCGAGTTAACCGTCTCCGAGCTTGCTTTATTCGCGTCCGCCTGCCGTAGCAAACGCACTAAGCATAATAAAAAGCATGCTTTAAAAATAAAGTATATTACATTAAGCAAGTTATTGCCATATAGCAGCGTTGAACACTACTGGTATAGTCCACAACCTGATTATAGTCTATACTCTTTGGTGCAGTGCAGTGCACACCTCAATACAAATAAAAAAATACCTAAAAAAAAAAAAAAAAAAAAATACCTCAATACACCTCTCAAAAATATTTATCCCTAAAGCTTAAGTTAAAAACCCCTTAAATAACAACAATTACTTGAAATTCCCCCAAAAAAATAATATAATAAAAAAAATACAAATAACAAAGTTATAATAATTATTAAACAAAGCGTCTAAATTGTTTCAGCCGTTCCAGAGATTAGCCGGAACGTACAACATATAAAAATAAATATATATATATATATATATATATATATACTTTTATCAATAACGTATATATACATACACTTAAATAGATAGTAATGAATGATTTAGGTAGGTATATGTTAAGGAATAGTAGCCAGATAATCTTGGCGAATGGCCAATACTGACAACTAATTAATAATAAGTTAGTAATGACTAAATCTATCTTTTTATTTGTGCGAAAAGACTTGATACGGATTTATAGATTATAAAATAACAGCGGATAACAGAATGGATACTATTTCAAATGCCTTAATTTTATTTCAGTGACATCTATTTAAACGTGGTTATATTAAAAATTCTATAGGAAAAAATAGACGTTTCGGGACATCTAGGTACCAAATGTGGAAACATCGAAATTATTTTATTTAGAAATAATGAGTAGAAATAAAATGATCATAACCTTTTCAATGAGTGGCTTGTATAAAATGATGGTATGTGTAAAATAACGGAAATGGACATGAAGGTATTGAACTTTAGAAACAATTAAAGAAATTGGCGTGACGACGTCGCCACGCTAACAGCCGGTTTTACCCTCCCACTGCATTAGATGTTTTCACATCAAAAATCATGTACAAACTGCTACGAGCCTGGTAAATACTATGGTGACATTTTTGTTTATTCAACTCCGCATACTTAGTAATGTGGAAACGTACTAGATGTTGCTAAGTCCCTAGGTTAACAAATAAATATAATTGGCTAGATTGATGAACTCAGACCCTATATTTTTAAACCTTTATTTTTTTATAAAATTAAGAAAAAAGTATAGGTAGTGAAAAAATCCCTAAGAATACTCCTAAAAAATAACGCTCCTAAAAAAATCTACCTGATTTATTAACCCCCTAAATTTGAGAGGTAACTCCTATGTTGGGAACCCTGAATCTGTTGGCTATTAAATCCTATGTTGGCTTTAGCAAAACCATCTGCCTAATAGAAACGAACCATCATCGTAAAGCCGGGTCCGCCGTGTCATGTTATCGTGTTTGCAAACGCATTAAAATGATAATGTAACCAAGGTCATGTTATTTGGGGCGTGGCCAGACTATTTTGTATTCAAAAATTCATGTTATCTTTTTAAACATATTAAATTGAATACCTACAGAATTTTATTATATTTTACCATTTCCGCATCTTTACACCAATACTCTCTTTCATACCTACTCGGTCTCTTACGTCGTCGTTACGAATGCGGTCAGTCAGCCTCGCTCCCTGTTTACAGCCCAATGGAGTTACCCCACACGACTATGTCATATCGAATTATAGAGCAGACGTAAGCATTACCCTTATCGAAGTAGGTTTAGAGGTAACATTTTTTACTTTTTTCAAAGCAAATACGAAACGATTGTTTTTTTTTATATATTATGTCTATGTGACTCTTCCAACTAAAGTGTTCATCAAGTGGTACACCAATAAACATTGCATTACGTACCTGTTCCACATTGTTAGCGTTATACGCAATATTAGGATATTTAGGTTTACTTTTAAATGCTTTGAAATGAATAACCTTAATTTTAAAGATATTTATTTTGAGTTTATTATAGTTTAACCAATTTATTTTGCATTTAATGTTTCGTTATTTGCAAAGTCATATTTTTGTAGATTATTATATTTAATAATAACTGTAGGTAGTGTCATCAGCAAACAATATACTCTGATGCTTAATTGACTGAGTTAGGTCATTTATGAAGACAAGAAAGCCCCAAAATGCTACTTTGGGGCACAACCACAGAGGATATTTTTGGCTTCAGAATCAATATTTTCTAAAATGTTGGATACTGTGTTGAGTTTTGTTATTCTTGTAATCTGTGTTCGGTCACTGAGATAGGATTGAAACCATCGATGGATTGGACCTCTGATGCCGTATCTTTCCTGTTTATCTAAAAGCTTAATGTAATCAACGAAATCATGCTGTACTTAAGTCTAAAAATAACGCACAGGAAGGTATTCCACTATTAATATTAGTCATAACTACCTTTACTAACGCAAATATTGCCAACGTTGTTGATCTATTTTGTCTGAATCAAAATTGTGCTGAGAAAGAATACTTTGTTTATTAAAGAAACCAACAACTCACCTATACATAATTTTTTCAAAGGTTTTTGATATTACGGCAGTAAAAGTGCAATAGGCCTGTAATGATTAACGTTCCATTTAGATCCTTTTTGTGCAGTGGTTTGATAATAGACAGCTTTAACTTAAAAGAGGAAAGTATCTATCCCTGTTCTAGCGACAGATTAATAAATTTTGAGAGCTCTCTAGGGCGGGCCTCGGTATGGGGAGATAAGAACTTGGTTCAATTCAACCCTACGAAGACAGGTTTGCGCGTTCACTGCAAAGAAGGACGCATTTGTCGTGGCGCCACAGTTCCAAGGAGTAACTCTCCCAATCTCCGATAGTATTGGGATCCAAGGCATCGATATTTCAAGCAAAGTCCAATTCGGGAGTCATTTGGAGGACAAAGCCAAATTGGCAAGCAAAAAACTGGGCGTCCTGAACAGAGCCAAGCGGTACTTCACACCGAGGCAGAGACTTCCACTTTATAAGGCACAAGTCCGGCCTCACGTGAAGTACCTACTGCTCACATCTCTGGGGAGGCGCACCAAAATACCACCTCGACCCACTTGACTCCCTGCTAAGGCATGCTGTTCGAATTGTCGACGATCCCAATCTCACGGATGGACTGGAGTCGCTGGGGCGGCGGAGAGACTTTGGGTCTCTTTATGTGCTCTATCGACTCTTCAATGGGGAGTGCTCTGAGGAACTCTTTGAGGTGGTACCAACATCCCCTTTTTACCACCGGACCACGAGACCTCGTAGTAGGGTTCATCCACACCACCTGGAAACGATCTCATCCAAGACGGTTCGTTTCCAGCGTTCTTTTCTACCACGTGCGTGTAGGCTCTGGAATGAACTTTATGCTGCGGTGTTCCCCCAGCGCTACGACATGTCCTTCTTTAAACGAGGTTTGAGAAGAGCACTTTACACACGGTAGGCGGTGGCTTGGCTGTACCCCTGGTGTTGCCAAAGTCCATGAGCATCGGTTACCACTTACCATCAGGTGGGCCGTTTGCTCGTATGCCACCGTTGGCAATAAAAAAAATATATGCTAATGGCTTTGAAATATATGGAGATATACTACCTACATTTAAGAAGCTCCGTAGTAATATTATCGTAACCAATCGATTAAATATTAGTAAAACATGTTGATATAGCAAACAGGCCGTCCACTGTGATTTGTGGTATGAAAATATTTTTTTAGCACCTAAGGCGACGTTCTTTCAATATCTATCAAAAATTTAAAATTGAAGACAGATTTGGTTTAAAAAAATTTTTTTTCAAAAGTACGAGGTATTTTCTTTATTTCACTCCATTATCGCTAAAGTACAACATAAACATACACACTATTTAAAAAGATTTCACGAGACGTGTCTATGGCGAGCGCAAATCCAGACAATTTCCAGACATCTCTAAATGTATTAATTTTACTACCCTTCACAAAGCTTTCCACTTGATATACCTATTAGAAAATGGCTACTGAGTTCTGAACTTCACATAACTTTAAGCAACATAATCAAGATAATATTGTCATCGGCGGAATTATCAGGATCACCACTTCGCCACAAAACAAACAAACAAACACGAAGTGAACTGAAGAATGTGTGGACTTGGGCTGTGGAATAAAACACGATAACATGGCTCTGTGGACCCGACTTAATACAGTAATTTTTTCACAAATATCTTAAATGTACAGACACATCTATGTTACAGCTTTATAATAGAATAGGTACCTACTTAGTATTGTTTCTTTGCCCTAACATGACACAGTTCAAAAGTAAGATATACCAGGTGGCTCTATAGCAAGGAACTTAAATTCACCTACGGCGAGCTTTATAGTAAAATGGGTAGGTAGGTCCTAGGTACCTACATGTTAACCCGCTACTATATCGGGAACCTGAGATATAACCTAAAAACTAGCTTTTGGCTGCAACGGAGCCGCGGGGAAAGCTAGCCTTTTTTATTTACAAATGCGTAGGTAAGTTTGTGAAGATTTTTGTGTTTGCTCATGAATCAGCGACTGAACAGACTCGTATAAAATGTTGAATGGATAAAATGATATGTTTTTAAATCTAATCATGAGCTATGAAATAAAAAAGTTAAATTCAAAATCCGTTAAGTAGTTTTTGCGGGATGCGCAAACGAACAAACAGACAAAAAATCTAAAAAAAATTGTTTTGTGTTCAGAAACTAGCCTAAATACAGTCATTTTCTTCTCAAATAACTTAAATGTACAGACATAGCTACGTTACAGCTTTTTTTTTTAGATGTTGAGGGCCCTACTACCCTGTTCGTTGCCCCGAAGATTGGGGTGTGCGGTTAGGAACATTTTTTCCCGCCTTAACAAATAAAAACCTAACTAACCTAAAATAAATAGGTACTTTTATATCAACGTTCCAGAAATTATTTTATTTTTGCAGTTTTTCTTTGTTATTAATACTAGAGAATGGTTCCCACTTCCCTTTAGCCTCGGCCATATTGACCAACTTGTGCGAAGCCGTCCTGCTATTTCAACTGAATAAAATGACCTAGATTTTAATCGTTAGTTTACAGTTTACACTAATTAACAAATTGCTATAATTTATCGATGACTACTCTTCTACTATTTAAGGGTGGTGCACGGTGCATCGTGTAATGACAGGGGTGAATAACTATCGACTTTTCTCTCGCCTCGCCTATAGCGGTCACCCGCCCGATCACAGTCTAGGTATGTCTATGAATACGCCAAGCAGCTGTCGATAAAATTCCGATACGTTCGAAACTTTTAAACGTGTTGTTGATGGTATAGGTACCTATCTACGCTGCTCTTAAGATTTCATGACATGGATTTCATCAAAGAGTAATGTGTATAACCAGAAGGATTTCATTTTAAGTCGATTACCTATTCTACAGTCAAGTTTACCTGTTTTATTTTACAATATAGATACTTTACTATTTGTACCTATTCATAATAATGAAATGAATTTGTTATTACATGTATATTTAGAGATACTACCCGATTCCGTCCGCATAGACTTCAAAAAGTAAATACATCACTCTACGACACATAGTTTCGCATTTATAATATTAGTAATGATGTTTCGTAAGCTTAAAATTTAACACTACCCAGTATTAATAATCAAAAGCCTACACTACCTATATAATATAATGTTTTATTCAATACATACACATAATACCTACTTATATAGGTACCGTAATGATTATATCATTGAAAACTCAATGATAATCATATATATAATGTAAAAATCTTTATTGTAACTGAGTTTTCATAGATTATTACAAACTGCAAGTTTATAAATATACATAAAGAGTTATATACAATAGTTTTAAAAGAGTTAAAATAATTCTAGCAATGTTGTACCTACATTAGAATCTCGTCATTGTAACTTTTATTAATTATGGGAAGGAGAAAAACAAATATTTGTTATAACTTAATTGGGTTTATATTTATTGGGTATGGGAGACTTTAACGCGAAACTTGGCAAAAGGACAGACGATGAGCTGAAGGTGGGGCACTATGGATTTGGGCAGAGAAACCACAGGGGCCAGATGCTGGCTGATTTTCTGGAGAAGGAAGGCCTCTTTATGATGAATTCCTTCTTCAAGAAGAAGCCCCAGCCAAAAAGGGACCTATAATAATGGATTAGCCCTGATGGTTCAGTGAAAAACGAGATTGACTTCATCCTGTCGGACAAACGACACATATTCAATGATGTCTCAGTGATCAGCAGGATTAAAACTGGGAGTGATCACCGACTAGTCAGGGGCATCTTGAATATTAGAACAAAAGTCGAGAGGTCGCGCTTGATGAAGTCTACGCTCCGACCAACACCTGCCCAATACCAGAACCCCGAGAGCTTTCAGCTCGAACTACAAAATCACTTCCAATGTCTAGATGAGTGTGAATCAGCGAGCGATATGAACAGCAGGTTCGTGCAAACTGTCCACGCGGTCGGGTCGACTTACTTCAAGGCTCGTCGCGTCAGTAGGACCCGTAAACTCTCGGACCATACTCTCAAACTCATGGAGAGGAGAAAAGAAGTGATAGTCCAGTCCTCAGCCGATTGGTCTTACCTAAGGCGGTTAAACAGACATATCTCCAAGGCTGTGCGGCACGATATTCGACAATTTAATACTACCCGTATTAAAGAGGCGATAGAGCGGAACCAAGGCTCGAAAGTGTTCGCAAGAGATCTGTCTGTTGGCCAAAGTCAGTTGACTAAACTGAGGACCAACAACGGCACTGTCATTTCTTCTCGAGATGAGATCTTGGGAGAGGTCCAGCAGTTCTATGGGCAGTTGTACAGATCCCAGAGCCCTGCTGTTGGCTTGGTCCAAGACCCCAGATCCAAGCTAACTCGACACTTTACCGAAGATATCCCGGACGTCAGCTTGTACGAGATCAGAATGGCTCTCAAACAACTAAAGAACGGAAAGGCACCGGGAGACGACGGAATCACCACGGAGCTTCTGAGAGCAGGCGGAAAGCCGGTCTTAAAAGCTCTTCAGAGGCTGTTCAATTCCGTCGTTCTCGGGGGCGACGTTCCAGAGTCGTGGACCAGAAGCGTGGTGGTGCTGTTCTTCAAGAAAGGTGACAGAACCCTCTTGAAGAACTATAGACCCATCTCGCTCTTGAGCCACGTCTATAAGTTGTTTTTGAGGGTCATTACAAACCGATCACGCGCAGGCTTGACGACTTCCAGCCTCCCGAAAAAGCCGGTTTCCGAAAAGGATATAGTACCATAGACCACATCCACACGCTACGCCAGATTATACAGAAAACCGAGGAATGCAATCGGCCTCTGTGTCTGGCGTTTGTGGACTATGAGAAAGCCTTTGATTCGATCGAAACTTGGGTGGTGCTGCAGTGCCTTCAGCGGTGCTAAATTGACAATCGGTACATCGAAGTGCTGAAGTGCTTTTATAGAAACGCCACCATGTCAGTCCGTGTTCAGGATAGGAGTACGAAACCGATCCAACTGCAGAGAGGTGTTAGACAGAGAGACGTTATGTCCCCGAAACTCTTCACCGCTGCATTGGAAGATGTCTTCAAGCTCTTGGACTGGACCGGATTCGGCATCAATGTCAATGGCGAATACATCACTCACCTTCGATATGCCGACGACATCGTAGTCATGGCAGAATCGCTGGAGGACCTTGGCACCATGCTCGATGATCTCAGCAGGGTTTCCCGACTAATGGGTCTCAAAATGAACATGGACAAGACGAAAGTCATGTCTAATGTCCATGTCATTTTAGCACCGGTCCTAGTCGGGAGTGCGCTTCTCGAAGCTGTCGACCATTATGTCTACCTGGGACAAACAATCCAGTTAGGTAGGCACAACTTCGAGAAAGAGGTCAATCGACGAATCCAACTCGGCTGGGCAGCGTTCGGGAAGCTAAGGAAGATCTTTTCGTCCAATATTCCGCAGTGTCTGAAAACGAAGGTCTACGACCAGTGTGTGTTACCAGTGATGACATACGGAACAGAGACGTGGTCTCTGAATGTTGGCCTCATATCAAGGCTCAAAGTCGCTCAGCGGGCTATGGAGCGGGCTAGCTTGGTATTTCCCTACGTGATCGAATCCGTAATACGGAGATCCGTAGGAGAACGAGAGTGACTGACATAGCCCGCCGGGTTGCCATGCTGAAGTGGCAATGGGCAGGCCACATCGCTCGACGAACCGATAACCGTTGGGGACGAAAGGTTGTCGAGTGGCGACCACGTATCGGACGGCGCAGCGTAGGACGGCCCCCCACCAGATGGACCGACGATCTGGTCAAAACGGCGGGGAGCCGTTGGATGCGGTCGGCACAGGACCGCTCGTTATGGCGTTCTCTTGGGGAGGCCTATGTCCAGCAGTGGACGTTGAAAGGCTGATGGATGGATGGATGGATGGAATTGGGTTTATCTCAATTTTGTATTGCGTGCCGGTGTGAGGTATATTTTATTATTAGGTATTTGTTTATGTAAAAGGCTCTATATTTTATGCACTTGACAGGCACTTGACATGTTTGGCTACTTACCAGACCACAAAGTGCGAGCTAGGCATCAGGCAACTGAAGAAAGCTAGAAAATATTTTGTACACCACCATATTCCTAATATTCCATCGAAGAAAACGTTCCATCGTATAAGTTTTTCATAGTTATTACTATTTTCAACTTACAGTAATGTAATATAAGGACGAATGCACAGATGGCAGAGTGGTTTAGATAGCGGCCTCCAGTCAGAGTGTTGTGGGTTCGATTCCCAACAGGACAACTGTGATCCACAAATGTGTGATGAACTGTGATCCACAAATGGTTGTTCTGAGTCTGGGTGTACTTTGTGTCCGTGAAACTGTATGTTTGTAAAGTACAATATCCCCGCGATACAAGGATTATTCCTTAGTGCAGGAAGTAGTCTTTTTTTTTAAAAAAGCTTTACTTCACGATAGTCATGAGTTATAACACAATCTCTCGCCGTTCGATTGTGACGCTATCGATAAAACAGCTTTCCCGGGCGCCAGCACTACACAACGCGCTTCATTTTCCCACTTTGTTCAGTTTAGTTTGTCTACAACGGATGGACTGTACGCTAGAGTCCGCTTACCGAGGCTCCGCGTAATAATTTCAGTGCTTTATTGACATACCCCTCACGCGAAAACAAAATAAAAGTTAATTGGTATTTTGTGAAATGTGCATAGACGCTGTTTCGTTCATGCAAAAAGATACAACTCACAAGTAAGTAGGTACACTTTTATATAAATATTGCGATTTTTATTGAAAGTTGATGAGTTATTACAGTACAGTTACTTAAGCATTTCACAGCTTTCCTTGAAGATATTTTACACGGTTCTAAAGAGGTAGTATCGTTATAAATTAATAATATATATATAAGTATAATACGGTCTCTTCTCGCATAGGTCACCAGGCTGATCCAATTCTGATTGGTAGATAAACTATTTAAGACATTTAGGTTTCCTCACGATGTTTTTTTACCAAAATAGCTACGAATTATCGAAATAATCATGCAGAAAGCATGTATTATGTAATATGCTTAAAATCCACATGTGGATACCTTAAAAACGTTTTTTCATTGTGTTTATAAATCATATTTTCTTAAAATTTATTTACATAATTTCCTGAATATTATTGAAACAAAGACTTAATAAACTGTATCGATTTTTATCTTATTTGTTATATTCAATAAATTTATTGTACCTACCTGAACAAACATGCTACGACTATAAATTGTATAATAAACCAATTATTAAGTAGGTAAGTAATTGATTATCGATTATGTAGGACCAAGGTAAGAGATTCGAGATCTTCCAAATATAATTTTATACATATCTTCTTTTTTTATTCATTTTTCAGAATTGGTAGATAACCCTAATATTAATAGGTACCAAAATAAGCCACTGAACCTTTTTTATATACAATATCATTGCTACTGAAGTATTATTAAAAGTACACAGTTCTACTGAACCGCCAATACAGGCAGAGAGATGGCACATAGCGGCTTTATTTAGTGGACGAGTTTTTTCCCGCCCTAAAAAAAAGGTACCCAATTAAAAAGGTGAAATTAAATAAGGCCTCATATGAAATGGGTACCTACGCGTATTTTCCCGCGTCCACATTGGTTCGAATCTAACAATACTGTGTTACGACTTTACGATTTTCGCTTTGGGATTACAGATTCCAAGCAGTAAGTACCCACTTAACACATTAGAAGATACTTGAATCCTGTAATAATACTGTGAAAATATAAAAATTTTTATTAACTAGAAGACTCGGTTAACCTCGTATCACCTATAATTTTATTTATTTTATCAGCGATTATCAGTCCTAAACAATCTGCATCGTCTAGGATTTGCATTTTGATAGGTTATTAGATGAAACTTGCTTGTAGTGCAAATTAATTAGAAAGAATGACAGTAGCTGTCATGTTAGCCAAATACCCATACAAAGTTCTGTATTAGAGCGAACAAAACAAAAAAACAATTATTCAAATCGGTCAAGCCAGTTTTGAGTTTTAGCGAGACTAACAAAAAGCAATTGATTATTAGGTATTTAAAGAGAATAAGATTCTGAAAAGTATGTCAGAAACTAGTAACTATTTGTAAAACTACGGATCATTGTACTTTCTCATTGATTTACTAGTCACCAATAAATCATTCATAAAAAACATAGCATCACGCCTGTACTCCCCAAAGGGGTAGAGGTGTATTAACACACCCACGGTTCGCCAGCTATGTTTAGGTCCCACGTAATAGGGGGCGAGCCTATTGCCGTCTACCGGCCACATTTCCAAACCCGGGCTGCTACTAAGAATTTTTCTTTTTACGAAGAAGCTCAATAACACTGCCCGTCCCAGGAATCGAACCCGACACCTCATGATTGTTAATGAATCATTCATATTTACGGTTTATTGGTGACTAGATTCTGCCCGCGACTTCGTGATATTTCCCATTGGGTCAAAAAAAACAAATATCTGTGTAAGCTAATGTGGCGCAGTAGAGGGTAGACTAGTGTTGGTATCATTATATTTTCAAATCCCCCCTAGACTGAGATCAAACTCCTGCAGAGGTGGGTTCATTCTATTACATTGTAATGTTTACGCATACCCGGTACGGTATGCCTTATTTAAAGTCCAAGGTATACCTAGCTGTGCTATGTCATGTGTAGTTTAATTATACAGAAAGTGTAACAAAACCCCTTCGCATTTAAGAATTATACAAACAGGTTCTACGAATTTTTCACACGCAACTATGCGTATTAGTTAGTGTGTTTGTGCTGACAATTTTATTATGAGCAACGAACGTTACATTCGACATGATTACACTTAATTATCTTTTATATATAATAACTTAGTGACACGTTCTTTCTTCGTGATGAACTCCAAAACTAACCTATACGATCTTAGGGCTTCTTTTTTCTAATTATGTGATTTGTTACAACTTATTAGATAGGATAATTTTTAACAAGATTATTTTTTGATGTGAAACATAATGCGGAGGTAGGTAAAGCGTGGCGACGCTTTTATTTTATTAGTCCCGTTCAAATCATGCAAGTTAAATTATGACACACTTCCCGATTTCTGATTGGTCTGGAATTTTACAAGTATATGTATATCGCGTCACAATACAATATTATGATGACATGGAGCTGATGTGATGATGGATCTGGAAGGTGGACATAGGAACTCTATGATGAAACGGCTCAACCATATCGAGCTTGGACTTGTTTGATTCGTCTTGACGAGTACTTTGTCTCTAGATGGTATCCAAGGTCTGATAATGAATCTGGAAGGTGGCCACAGTAACTCTGTAATGAAACAACGCAGCCCTATCGAGTTTGGACTCGTTTGATTCGTCTTGATGAATACTTTGTGTTTAATGTAGGTGGCTAAGCATGTCAAATGCTAAAAATATATATAAAACAAAATTATGAATACTTTGTCTTTAGATAGTATCCAGGGTCTGATGGAGCTGGAAGTTGGCCATGAGAACTCTGTAATTAAATGGTGCAACTCCATCGACTTAGGGCTCGTTTGAATTGTCTTGATCAGTACTCCAGTCCTAGATGATATCCAGGGCCTGATGATGAAGCTGGAAGGTGCCATAGGACTCCATTAAAAAACGACATAACCCCATCGAGTTTGGGCTCGTATGATTCATCTTGACGAGTACTTTGTCTAGATGGTATCCAGCGTCTGATGATGGAGCTGGAAGGTGACCACAGTAACTCTGTAATGAAACGACGCAACCCTATCGAGTTTGGAATCGTTTGATTTATCTAGACGAGTACTTTGTCTTTAGATCATATCCAGGGTCTGATGATAGAGCTAGAAGGTGACATAGGAACTTCGTTATGAAATGACATAACCCCATCGAGTTTGGGCTCGTATGATTCGTCTTGACGAGTACGTTGTCTCTAGATGATATCCAGGATCTGATGTTGGAGCTGGAAGGTGGCCACAGTAACTCTAATGATTCGACGCAACCCATCGAGTTTATACTTGTTTGATTCGTCTTGGCGAGTACTTTGTCTCTAGATGATATCCAGAGCCTGATAATGATGATTTATTTCCATTTCCGTGATTTTACATGGTCATAATTTTATACAAAAACACATTGACATTTGCCGTGTGGGGCCAGAATTGTCCCCCCCAGCTCCACCCATGGGAGTCGTAAGAGCCGACTGAGGGAATACCGAGGGAGTGGGCAGCAGCACTCCTTCGAGTATTAACAACATCCACTGCGATCGCCAACCCACCTGCCAAGCGTGGCGAATATGGCACTATTCCCCATTCTTGGGGAGGCCTATGTCCAGCAGTGGACGTTAAAAGGCTGATGGATGGATGGACATTGACATTATTTCATACAAAATTATTTCGATGTTTTCACATCTGGTAGACGTCCCGTGATGTCTTTTTTTTTTATTACAAACCTAGATGACTCGGTGAACTTCGTATCACCTAAAAATTTATTTATTTTATCAGCGCTTATCAATCCTATTCCTAATCAATCTGCATCGTCTAAAATTTGGATTCTGCTTGTAGTGTAAACATGGAAGTAACCTGTATACAGTGTAAATCATGGCAAATGAATTAGAAAGAATGCCAGTCGCTGTCATGTTAGCCAAATACTCATACATAGTTACCAATATCAAATTTTTAAATTTTTCGTCTTTTTTAAAGGTTTGCCCCTTTTTTACACGCTTTTTATTAGCTTCACCTGTATGTTTGTTTGTATGTTTGTAACTCGTTTGGGCGCGATTTTGACCCACTTTAAACGGCCAGATTTCGCTCAAACTTTGTAGATTTATCGAGGACCGATGACAATACGAATAATTAATTTAAAAAACACGCTACGGAATCTTCGAACGTGATTTTCAACCACTTCAAAACGTCGGATTGATTTGAAATTTTGCACACTTATCAAGGACCGATGACAATGCAATAATTTGAGTTATCGAGTTTGTCGGTTTTTAGGGTTCCGTAGCCAATAAAGAACCCTTATAGTTTAGCCATGTCCGTCCGTCCCATAGATATAGTATAACGTTATAACGTATATATCTATGGTCCGTCTGATGAAGTTTAAAGGCAAATTATATCACGGCATAAGTAGGTTTTATTTCTTTTAAATAAATACTTTTTATACTATTTTGAGATTAAAAAGAAGAAAATAAATTGTAGTTTAAAAAACTAAAATAACACGCTTTAAATAGCTAGTTGAACTAAAAAGTAGTAAATAATATTACAATAAATAATGATTGTAAAAGAGGTGGGCTCTTGGCCGTCTTAAAAAGGGGGCATAAAATATTGGTAACGCTCAGATTCCCTAGTCTCTGTGCTCAGAATAAGAAAATATTCGCCGACGCGAAGCTTCACGACGTGGACCGACTGAGAGTTTCTAAGTACCTACTTTTATCATTTGACATTATCATAACCGACAACATATTTAGATTGTAATTTAGTAATTTTAGTTAGCTCATAAACAATGGGAATTTAAGTGTCACCAATATGGACAAAGGACTGTTCAAATAAGAAAAACAACTTTAACTTAGAATACAATTTTTTAAAAGTAGTAAGTACTGTTATTTCATCGGGAAACGGTCGGGTTATCTTATGTTTCAGAGTCATTAGATAGATGTGTAAGCGAACTAGCACAGACAACAAGGAGCGACTTGATATCGAATGTGCAAAGCTATCACGAGCTACCAGACCAGAAATTAATCTGTATAAGATACTATAAAGCTGTAACAGAGCTGTGCCTGTACATTTAAGATATTTAAGAAAAAAATGTCTGTATAAAGCTACGCGTCCATTTATCCGCGCCGTACGCAACGCAGGCACGCATTTTGTTCGCTCTGTATGAATTTGTTTAGCACTGCGTTCACTCTTCCTTGCTTCACGCGCCGCAGTCAGGCATATATTAGGTATCTGGTTAAATGCGGATGACGTCATCAGCATTTTTCGCTTAGGCTTGTCGTTGTTCTGATATCCAGATGTTTTTTTTTTATTTATTTATCGCAATGACATAGTACATATTGTAAGCTTCAATGTACTCGCCAAACTTTAACGTTTATGAGACGCGCCCATAAACTTAATAATTAGTTTATAATCTAGGCAATGGGTTGGCTACCTTTTGGCCGCCAGGGGACACAGGGGGACTGTATAAAGGAAAGCGAGCCCCGCAATTGTTATATTATTTTGAATTTAAAGACATTTTATTGTAATTTTATTATGAGAAATGACGAAAAATAACAAGAAACAAACAAATAAAAAAAAAATGCAAATTTAATTTTGAGCTTGGTATCATAAGGGTGTTTCATGTTATAAGTACTATTTTTGTATAGCAAGGGTTTATTGGCATATTAAGCTAATTTCTCATTACAATTAAGTACCATAACAATTTAAACATTATAAGAAAGGAGAATAGGATTTTTGAGCCTTCCTTTTTTTTGTTAAGGCGGAAAAAAAAAATCCTAACCGCACACCCCGTCGTTCGGGGCAACGAACAGGGTAGTGTGGGGCCCTCACCCACTAAATAAACCCGCCGTGTGCCGTCTCTGCGCCTTATTGGCAGGCCACTGGAACTATGTTACATTCCTTCAGTGGTGGGATTTTTGAGCCTGAAGTTAACAAGTTATATTCTTTAAAAAATTGGCAATATTTTTCTAATATAAAATTCTAATATAAAAAAAACTAGCTCATTTTGCAATCTAGAAATCGAAAAAACATTAAAAAAGAAATGATGAAGGAAATCGATTACTTTAGTCGATTCATAATAGAATTAATGCTCATTTGGATTGCTAAATAAAATTAAAACTAAATGTTCACTTTCATTATTAAACAATTATTCAAAAGAATGAATTAATACAAAAATTATATACAAGGCAAAATAATATAGAACATTTTTATATCAGTATATCGTTTGATATACTAAATTGATACACAAGTGAAATCCTCTTTTTTGAACGCTACCACGGCAATACTACATTTAGCAGTTTAATTTTTTCGTTTCCAGCTTTACTAACGTTATTTATTATACTGTTTTGCTTGTTTTATTGACCCTTGCTTCGTTACTGGACACTGAGAACTTGCCTACACAATGGTCCTGACCTTGTTATTTTCGAATAATCGATCTACTTGACGATGGTTCTCTTACTTGAAATTCAAAAAAGCTGGGCACAAGTTTTTAGAATAGCAACAAAAAAAAATCCAAATAAGGAAGGGACCCACGTTCGATTCCCGCTCGTACTAAAATACTCTTTTTCCTTATAATACTTTCTGATATTTACGCGAATGTTACACATTTTGAAATAAAACTACGTTTACGGAATCTATCGCGTTTACTTGATTTTACTCCTATCCCGACGTTTCGAATACTTTACAGCATTCATGATCACGGGTGGACTTAGATGATAGACGTCCAAGGTTGATATGTTATTTCAACGGTTTCATCTACCCACAGTATATGATTTTACAAAATTTTTGGTTTATTTATTTTAACCCACCTAATATTCGTTTAGAAACACAGTGAAAATATCTACTTCAAATGTTTATGCTTACAATGTATGAGACTTTAAATTAGTATATTAAAATGAGTATAATACTCCTCTTTAAATTGCAAAATTTTTGTTTTTATTTAGTGCTCAAAAATTCTACCACAAACTACCAATTACTACCAGTAAGAAGACAATCTTGGTTATTAGTTTATATTATTAAATATATTGATTTTGCCAAAAGCTAAGACTAAGAAGCTACCACCGGATCCACCGGAAAGAACACATAGCTGATGTGAAGCACAGTCGCTATACAAAGTCTGCAATTTGTGAGCACACACAGGACCACACCCGCCATTACATTAGGTTTGACAAACCTCAAATCCTCGCAAAAGAACATCGATGTCGCCCTAGAATGATACGTGAGGCTATTGAAATTAAGAAACATCCCAATTTCAATAGAGAAGACGGCTGGGTCTTACCATCAAGCTGGAATCCTGTGATAGGCCTCACCAAACAGAATACAAGAAGGCACACCACAAGATTGCAAGACACAGTTAGCGCTTATTGTGTAGATAAAACCCACAGTAGTGATTAGTTTTTGCCTTTTATAAAAAATTTAAAATTTAAACCTTATTAGATCTCAGTAATTCCGTACAAAATTTAATAATCCATAACAGTTGTAGCCTACTGAGTTTTCTGGCCGGATCTTTCTCAGTCAGGCCGCGTTCCGATCCGGTGGTAGCTTCTTAGTCTTAGCTTTTGGCAAAATCAATATATTTAATAATATAAACTAATAACCAAGATTGTCTTCTTACTGGTAGTAATTGGTAGTTTGTGGTAGAATTTTTGAGCACTAAATAAAAACAAAAATTTTGCAATTTAAAGAGGAGTATTATACTCATTTTAATATACTAATTTAAAGTCTCATACATTGTAAGCATAAACATTTGAAGTAGATATTTTCACTGTGTTTCTAAACGAATATTAGGTGGGTTAAAATAAATAAACCAAAAATTTTGTAAAATCATATACTGTGGGTAGATGAAACCGTTGAAATAACATATCAACCTTGGACGTCTATCATCTAAGTCCACCCGTGATCATGAATGCTGTAAAGTATTCGAAACGTCGGGATAGGAGTAAAATCAAGTAAACGCGATAGATTCCGTAAACGTAGTTTTAACTCTTTTTCCTTATTCACAAATTATAATTTGTGCTTGATTGTCTGTTTATTCGTTCACGCATCACGCAAAAACTACTGAACGGATTTTGATGCATCTTTTTTGTTTGATAACTCTTGATTACACTTAAAAACTGGTATATATTTTATACCGCTACTATATCGGAGATAATACCAAAAAATGAGGCTTTTGGCTGCGGCGATGCCGCGGACAAAGACTAGTGTTACACTATTATTGTAGCCCTACTTTACACAGTAAATAAATTATAAAAAGTACGTAAACCTAAAATTTACTCTGGCCATAGATTATCTACATGAGATTTATAGATTTTTCTAACGTTATTTATTTCACTCTTAGAAGTAGGGAGGATAATTTATGTCCTATACTTATTCAAAGCTTTTTGGAATGCTTTTTCATCCATAATGGTGAACTAGGGCTAAAGATTATCTGGCTACAAAATATAGCTTTATAAAAAAATTTAGGTATGTAGCTTAAAGTGTAATGTAATTTTATCTACCTACCTGATTGAATAGTGACGGTTTATAATAAATTGACTCGCGAATACTTTAGTTACTCTTTTTTATGATATATTCAACGAGCACCGTAAAGTTAACTAAATAAATAGATTAAATAGGCAGTACCACTATGAGAAAAGGAAAACCGTAAACATAAACCTTTATATATGCGGCATAACTGTATCTAACCGCACACCCAGCATCCCTCGGGGACAATAGTGTAATGAGGCGTCTATTTCTTTTTTGCTAGGGCGGAAAAAATTTAACTAACCGCATACCCCGTCGTTCGGGGCAACGAACAGGGTAGTGTGGGGCGCTCACCCACTAAATAAGCCCACCGTCACTCCGCCTGTATTGACGGATGACTGGAACTGGTAGACATTACTGCAGTGATATAAGGAGGGGTCCTCACCCACTAAATAATTCGCCGTGCGCCGTCTCTCAATCTGCACCTACTCGATGGACCACCGTACCCGAAAACTATGCCAGGCTATTTGGCCCGTGTCTGATGATGACTAGAGAGAGAAAGAAATGTTTTTTGATATTATTAATTTGTCTTCCAGGTGAGGAGAACATTCTCCTCAGCGACCAGATGATCAGTTTCAGCGTGGAAGGGAGCGACAGAAGGCCACAAAAATTGCTCCCCACGGTAGCCCAGCTCGTGCGTATATCGCCTACCATAAGCTCGGGGCAGGCATGGAGGCCCAGACCACCACGCCGCCAGCCGAATGCGAATGTGGTGTACACCCCTCGATCTTCTACCTACTCGCAACCTTGTTACTCACCAGGTTAGTGTTTTCTATTATTTTCTCTTACTTTTCCAGTCTTAGGAATACTCTCAGAGTAAGAAAGATTTAAGCTGTGGTCCACTCTGGCCCAGAATGAGTTGGCACTAGCTGACAACGTAAAGTTGTTGATGGAGGTGAATTTGATTCACTATTGTAATGCCCAAAAAACGCGAAAGCTATGTACGACTACGTATAATTATCTATAATATAAGTACTGCTTGTAAACAACATCATACCGATAACTCTGGGCAAAGATGTCACCAAATAACTTTAATAATATGTGCCATATTATTTTCGTCGACGACGGGTTACAAAGTTAGCCATTTTTTAGCCGCCATCGAATCATTAACAACACGACTAAAAATCATGATGAAGGTTTCAATCCATTGTAGTTTTTGAAGAAAATCGGTGATAATTAAAGATGGAACCGATATATTCATATCCATTAAGATATCAGTGATATTGGATGTAATCATGTATCAGTAATCCGACTTAATCTGATATGCTAATACGGGCGTATTGCTAATATGCCATATTCACTATATCGTGAACATGAACAGTGACCACTGAACATGGGTGTGTTGCTATATCCATAGACTAGATAAAATCGCATATCGCTGAGAACATCGTACGTATCATATCGGTGAGAAAATCGTACGTATCATTGAGTTAAAAATGGTGGTGGGAATTGATATGCAGCTTACCTCTATATCCTCCGTATTAAATATTAGTGATATTCATATATTAGTATACATATTATGATATTACTTGAAGAATATATTCATATCAGCTGATATTGGCAAATATCGGTATTAACCCATCTTTAGTGATAATGGGTTTATTACCTAAAATCTAATTTAGATAGAACAATATAACGATTTTATTTCGTATACAATTTAAAAACATTATAAAGAAATTGCAATTCTCATGAAAATACCGATGCATTTCCACCACCAAAATCAGGTTCAGAATCGAGTACTGAACCCATTGTATTAATTATCAGTACGATGTCATTTACACCCCTGTATAGCTTGACCAGATGATATAATTCTGTGTGGCTGGGTTTACTTCCTGATAACCCTTTACTCTCCTCTATCGCGTCAGTAGAGATTCTCTCCCTTTGTTAATCAAAGTGTAGCGCGTAGGCAGTTCAAATGCAAAAAATAGCGATAAGTGTTCTCCGTTAACGTAAATAAACCAAGCCCTTTTGTATACTCCTTTTCAAATATTAAACCAGGCAGTCAGTCCTTGAGACTCCAACACAGAACACGCGTTTTATTTCTCTTTGCAAACCTTCTGATAAATCTCTTATTTATATTCACCAGCGGTCACTTACCATAACCAAGGTGGTGACTAACAAACTAACTATACACCAACACCTAAGCTGGTGTTAACAGCAAAAAAGTAACAACTGAATATTTCCTTCTTTGTTATGGTAGACCGGCTTAAAAGGGCTTAGCAGCTAATGTATTAGTAAACTAGCTGCTACCGGCGACTTACTCTAGTATACTTATATCGTCTCCTCAACAGGCGGACTGTAAACTACAGTTTTAATTTCTTATTTACGCTTATAGACTAAAATATATAAATACCTAGTATTTTTCAATCAGTAAATCATTTTAATGGACACTATTTCTGCCTTCTTTTAAACTTGTTTTTAACGCGTAACTTATGCTTATAATACACAAGCGAGTCTGTTACAAAATTCACCGTTATTTTCAATTATCGCTGAATATCAGTGGGATTGTAGTCAAGAACGTACCTACTTACTGCCTTATATTAAGCGAAAACAATGTAGGTACCTATATTAGTTTTAAAAACATACCCTTGTGACCTTGTGAACTAAAGCGCCAATAATATTAAACTAAATTGAATACAAGTCGATCGCATGACACGATCCAATTTAATGCTGATTTCTGTAAACATAATTGGTCCATAAAACTTGTTTATGCAATATCAACATCATTTAAGCTTAATCTATTATCATCTAGGCTACTCAATCTTTTTTAGTAATAATGCTAGTAGAAAATAGAAGAAAATCGGAAAAATTGTTTTTCTATACCTTGGCGGTGTGCTGCATAGATGGCTGACTGGTTTAGATACCGACCTCCCGAGTCCAGTGTTGTGGGTTCGATTCCCACACAGTACAAAATTGTGTGATCCACAAATGGTTATTCTGGGTTTATGTGCACTTTTTGTCCATCAATTGTGCAAAATATGTTTGTAAAGTCCCCCGCAATACAGGCAAAATTCCACGTGTAAGTGTTTAAAAAAAAATTAACTGCCGCGTCTTGCTACGTCACTAGAATGTTCTGAAATAGGTACTGTTCACATTACTCATGAAACCTACCCACCTTTTTGTTAAAGCGAGAAAAAATGTACCTAACACATCAAAACAAATCTTTCGGGGCAACGAACAGGGTAGTGTGGCTCTTCCACTAGATAAACCCATCGTGAGCCGTCTCGCCGCCTGTATTCTGTATTGGCGGACCACTGCCGGAGCGTCACACCTTCGCGGGAAGCCTTGCGGGTGACGGATGTTCCCCGGTCCATCCACCGTCAGCCTCAGCTAAAAGGACATGTGCTCGCACCACAATTCTAAGATCCACAACGGGTTGACCATATTAGTTATACAAAATGACTACAAAAAAGCAGTGAAAAATAAAAAAAAAACAAATTTGGCTGTATTGGCTGCCGTAGCCATAATGAAACCATAAAAGTTTAGAATGTCTTACAATACGCATGTAGCGGATTACACCAATTGTAAGCTTAGTAGCGCTATTAAAATTACGAGTAGATAGGTGTTCAGTTGCCTGCGTAAATAAATCAACTTACATTTCCCAGTATCGTATTAGTGTCAATTATTTATCTATCCATACAAACGTCATAAAGATAATTATGTTTGTTTGTAATCGATGAAATCTGAAACTACTAGACCGATTTCAAAGTTCTTCGTCATTAGATTTACATTGTTTAGAAGTAATGAATATAAATTACTACCAGTACCCCGTGGTTTCACCCACCTTTTAATTTATAAAATATCTAAATATATTATCATCTCTACTTAAATGTAGAAAGTCGATATATTCGTGTGTCTCTTTGTCTACATTTCAAAAAGGATTTATGAGTCGTTTAGATAATTTTCTAAGGAATGCTATATATAATACACGCTGATTAATATTTTTTTCGATCATGTCTATCTGTGGCATATGCTGCCTACCCCTGAAGATATAGTTTAAAATACTGTACTAAAGAGTTTTAGTTCTTCAAAAATCTTAATGAAAGTTATTTGCATTAGTTAATTGCATCCATGCAAAGCGAGGGAGAGTCACTAATTTATAAATACTTTGGAAATATAAAACTGCACGCCTCATAATCTTCATTTTTCACAGTAAAATTGATTATTTGATAAGTAACTAATAATATATTGGTCTTACTAAGTAGTTTTCAATAAATCACATAGATAGCGCTAATTTCAAAAAGTACTAATGTGGGTTTCATGTCTTATACTCCCTCTAGCGCTGATTTTAAGAAGTACTTCTATATTGGTCTACCCCTCAGTTCCGGGCCGCGCACACGGCAAGGGCACGCAAAAAAAAGGGCGCCGCTAAATATATTCCCGCTTAAAATTTTGTTAGAGGTCAATGTCTTTTTAAATTTTATTAGTCTGTATTCTAGGTTATAGTTAAAATTACTCAAGCCAATATAAACTATATCAGTGTAAAAACAAGTTGTAAAATCCCTTGCGCCCGGCCGTCAAAATGAACCAAAACGTCAACCTTGACATTTCAGTGTTGTAAAAATTGTGGAATATAAAATGTGTTTTTTTTTTCGTGTTTTATAACGTTGGTGTGTTATTATTTTCGTGTGTTTAGTGTTTTGAATTATTGTTATGGATAAAATAGTTATTACACTTGACAAATATCATCAGTTCGTCAAGCAAAGGTAAGAACTTTTTTTTAACAAAAAACAATGTATCGGCCGGGCGAACGTCGTTCTGTTGACGATAGTAAAACCACCAGTGGCTATTGGCTATGCGTACGTAAAAAGGTAGTTCTCATGAAAGGCGCTGGTTTTAGTGTCGCGTCAAGCGTAAATATTCAGTGTTTTTTTTGTTTATTTAATAACAATTAAACCACATCGAATCAGACCGTGAAAAGTAATAGGGCTCTATTAGAAGTAATACTCAAGATAAAAAGAAAAAAAAGACTCGATTAGTAAAGTATTTCGGTTGTTATCGTGTTAACATACATTACCTACAACAAACGGACTTCCAACACAAACAATTTTTAAACCGCTTTTTAACTAGTTTAAATTGCAAAAATGGCATAAAAAATATCATGAGTGTCAAAAATTGTATTTTTTCTTGATATGTGTGTGTATATATTATTTTACAAGTGCAATATATGATAAATAGAGACATTTTAAGTTTGAAAAATCATTAAACACAAAGTGAAAAAACTCACTTTTTCATTTCCCTCGCAATCCCAATAATGTCAAGATTTACTAAAATTCCCACAACAAATATAGTTTGCGTAACTACACCATAATGCCGCGAAAATGTGGTAAGTAACAAGCAATAAATAAACTTTTTATAATCAACAGAAAACTTCTGTTAACGACATAAAAGAACGTACCTAATAAGGAACTGGTGAAAAAAACTTTGACCGTAAATAATAGCGGCGTCATGAGTCACAGAAATTTGAGATTCTTTTTCTATAATAATATTGTTTATTACCAGTAAGTAATAGGGACTCGATAAACTGAGCATAAGATTTACATTAACTTCCTTTGGTCGTAGTTATGATAGTGATATGTAATAGGTACTCTCACTTAGCTTTTGTTAAAGTGCCAAAAAATTATTATAAAAAATAATACCTACAATATCAAGGATTCAAGCATACATTTATGACTATGGAACTTTTATAGTTATTTTAAGAGGTTGGAGCTATATAATTTGTGATAAAACAATGAAGAAAATGAGGATTTCTTTCTGGCTTAGAGAAAGTCCAATCTTGGCAAACGGCGAGTCACGGATACAGGGAATTACTATTATAGAGAAGGAGATTATCATGGAAGCCCTTTGCCTTTCCGGTAACAAGATTCCACATTATATACGTGACACTTTCTAAGAAAGAAAATAAAAATATGACAGCGTCTAAAGCCTGTCCTTTGCACATTTCCAATATAAATAAGTCGGTTGAAATGAAACAAGATATATTTACTGTAAGCAGGATTTGAACCTGCGGCCCTCCTTATCCGGAGGAGTGCTCTGGACCGCTAAGCTATCGCATTCTCATCGCTAAGCATTTACATGCATTAAACCAATATAGTAAGTTTAATTTTGCAATTAAAATTCATACTATTTGATGACGCGATTTTCTAAACATTTTTGATCTATATTTTTTAGCATTATGTCAAATGACTCCGATAGATGGCGTTGGTCGTAAAGACAAAATGTGATAAGTAGATTGGGATGATCGAAAGATCTGTACTATAGCTCAGTGGTTCAGAGCACTTCCCTGGATTGGAAAAGGCGCGGGTTCGATTCCCGCTAGTACAAAAAAATCTCTTTTTCCTTATTCACAAATAATTTGTACTTTAAAAAGTGGCGGAGCATGTCAAATGCTAAAAATATAGATCAAATATATTGTACAGTTTTTGAACAACTATACATGACATTGTCGAAGGCAAGCTTGTTTGTTTATGTTTTCCGAGTGACAGTGACAGTAGGTATTCTTATGCCGTATTTCAATTTTATTATTGTACCTATTATAGTTAAAATGAGAACAAAATCTATATGCTGGCTCATAATAACATTTATTATATTGACTCATTATTTTTATTAGTTGACAAATCATCTATTTTAATTATTTAGTTACACCTTTATGAACAATAATGTGTATATCGATGGGTCCTATGTATATGGGCCAAACTAACAATTTGGCCATTTTGACTTTTTTATGGTAAACGCATCTTGTCTATATAATTAATCATTTGAGCTATTAAAAAAACAAGATTTCTGCATAGAAACACAATTTTTTATTACAGTATAACGGCATATGTAACATGAATTTAAACGTACAAGGTCGAAAGAGTAGTTAGAGATTTATACGAGGGGAGTTCCCGCGCGTTTCTTTATAGTTTGGACCAATCAGCTGGTTTGACACTTATACGTTGAATGGAGCAACGGCCACACTGTGATGAATACATAATTTTATTGTTGTGTTTTTGCGTTACAATTTAGTTTAATAAGTAAAAGATCGCCCATCTGAACTCCCACATTAATTTCATTGAACCTTTGTAGACATTTATACAGATATAGGTATGATAAACAGTCTGGTTGATAGAACGCAGCCCTGTTTAACGCCGATATTGACATTAAACCAGGGCCACATTCCATCATCCAGCCGCACACAAGCTCTGCAGTCCATGTAGTTGGACTGCACCGCTTGTAGCAGTCTATCGTTAATACCATACTCCGGCAAAATGTCCCGAAGTTCCTTTCGTACAACCGTGTCAAATGCTTTCTCCAAATCCACAAAACTGCAGAAAACCATCTGGCCTACAGCCAGATGCTTCTCCACAATGTTGCGCAGAGAAAACACTTGATCTATGCATCCCCTTCCACACCAAAAACCTCCTTGTGCCTCACACGAAAATTCATCAGACAAGTTGGCATTGGGAAATGAAAATAACATTGCACAGAGAAACGATTTAGGTTATGAAAACTACGATATTATAGAAAATAGCGATGATGAACTTTGAAAGTATTTAGTTTTATTGTTTTTACAGACTACTTAATCTTTAAACTTTGATTAATATTGTTTTCTAAATAAATTAACTGAAATATCACGTTACATAATCTATATAACTTACTTTATTTACAATATTACGGTTTATTCTTACACTACATTAATTTTTCAGCAGCTCATTTACCATTTGGGGCCAGTGAGATATTCGAAAATTGCAGTTTAAGTCTGCTCAAAGATATATCCTTTGAAAACGATCCACCTCAACTAGAAAAACAAAATTATACATTAGAAAATTCTACGTTGCTCGAATCTGATAAGATGTTTATTTCTAATAGTCAACTAACTCAACTCCATGAAAAGAGTACCCACAGTGCCACTCATGAAAAAGAAAACAATTCCGATTTACACTCAAACTGTCTTTAAGTACAAAAAACAAATTATTACAATTATGAGCCGATAGCTAGCAGTTCATCAATCATAATAACACATAATCTATCAAGCAAAAGAGTTTTTGAATCTTCAATCGAACATCAGAGTGAAGAATTTATTCAAAATAATATAGATCTATTGGATAATATGTGCGATGTCGATAATGCCACCCCAATGCCATCTTCTAATTATAGTTCCTTCGGTGAGGAAGAACCTATTCCTTCAGTGCCATCATTGTTATCAAATGCAACTGCATCGTCCCCTGTTTCACAGTATTACTCATCAAGTGATGTTTCAACTCCTATGCGGCCCAGGAAAAGAAAGTTTACTAAAAAAAGAGATATTGGAAGATTGCGCGAAAAAATTCGTAATGAATGGATAGATTCAAAAAGAAGACTTAAAAATACTGGGAAAGCATATAATACTAGAAATGGTAAATTAAGAGATGAGAAACTTATAGGTGGACTATGTCTTTTGTTGATTCTAATGTTGATTTTGGTAATTTTATTTACAGAGATTATGCCACAGAGACCTTTTTATTTTTGTTTACGCCAGATAGGTTTTTATTTATGTTATTTCTTTTTTTGTGATTTTATTAAGAAAATTATAATGTGAAGTACATTATTTTTTATTACATGATTTTGTTAATCAAACTAAGATCTTCAGTAACAGTTTTCTTCTTCATAATTTTAACGCCAATTCCCTTTTTTATTTCAATAAATGAATAAAACAATTGTGGGTTCTTTTTTATTTAAATGATCTAACTGAAAATGCAGTTAGTAGGTTAGCAAATTGTAAAACGTATAAGTGTCAATGTGACATAATTATCTAAATATCTAAATAGCTTTTATTTTAATTAATGAATTATCAACTACTTCAATTGTTAATTATGTATAATGGCCAATATGACACATTGGCCCTTTTAGGGTGTTTTTAAAGAAAAATATTAATAAAGTTCCGTTTATAATGCCCTATATAAAATATGTGAGACTAGTAGAAATATGCAAGGTTTTACATCTATATTGTCCACAAATAAGCTACTTCCAAAATAGCCCGTTTTGTTATGTGAACATTGCTATTACTAGGTAGGTTCGAACGGCATATTTTTATACAAATTTATTTTATTATATCTATCATTTATTATATCTATCATCTCCATCCATCCATCCATCAGCCTTTCACCGTCCACTGCTGGACTTAGGCCTCCCCAAGAGGACGCCACAACGAGCGGTCCCGTCATGGGGGATAATGCCGTAATCGCCACGCTTGGGAGGCGGGTTGGCGATCGCAGTGGATGTTGTTAATACTCGAGGGAGTGCTGCTGCCCACTCCCGCGTTATCCCTCAGTCGGCTCTTACGACTCCCGTGGGTAGAGAGGGGTGGGACAATTCTAAAGCCGGCCCCACACGGCACATCTATCATCTACTTTTTCATCGTCATATATTACTGTGGGATTAATTGGCTATCGAAGTTTAGTAATTTTAAAACATTGGGTACATACTCAAAAACCTAAGATTTAATATGTTTCGAATCTATTCTCACCGCCAATTTATAAGTGAAAAAAGTTTCGACAGTGCTCGATAGCCTTCGAAATTTAGATTACCGTACGTCAAATCAAAGTTCGCGATACGAAATCATTCGTAGCAAAATAAGTTCATTTTACGCACGATAGGGGCACTGCAAAATTCTCATACAAATTTTATTGTTTTCGATGACGATACGTATACTTTTTCGCAAGTATTTCGTGCTCGGGCTACTGGTGGGCCGTATGCTTGTTTGCCATCCATGTAGTACACAAAAAAACAGTTCTTTATTAATAAGTATATTTTTAAATTTAGAAAAATGGATTATTTTTAAAATTGTGTTTCTAAACGAATATTATGTGGGTTGAAATAAATAACCAAAAATTTGTAAAATCATATTACTGTGGGTAGATGAAACTGTTGAAACAACATATCAGCTTTGGACATCTACCATCTAAGTCCACCCGTGATCATAAATGCTGTAAAGTATTCGAAACGTCGGGATAGTATAAAAATCAAGTAAAGGCGATAGATTCGAATGTTAGAAAGTATAATTCAAAGTTAAAATTTAGAATTTCATACTAGATTTTTTCCGTCAATGATTATTTCAAAACTGCTTATCATAGTAGAGGAGAGGTATCAAGTGTGTACTACTAACAACGTATGTTATATTCTATGTATATACTACTAGTACATTCCCCGCGGCTTCGCTCGTGTCATAGTATTGTCGATGAAAAATTTATTTCGGTAATTATTCTAAAATTCCTATTATTAGATAAGCGTCGCCACGCTAACAGCCGGTTTTACCCTCACTCCGCATTAGATGTTTCACATCAAAAATATAGGTTACGGATAAGTAATCACCAACATATTGTATACTAAAACCTTTTCCGAAACACGCTGCATCTTATGATATAAGTATTATTCAGATCGGTTCAGTAGTTTTTGCAGTATAACCGAACAAAAAACCGGCTCTCCATGTATTAGTATATATGTAGATGGTACAGCACCGTAACACATCGAATGAGTTTAAATACTTGACCCGTTAAACATTAGTTAATTCTAATATTATTTGAAGTAAGAAAAGATCCAACTTGTAATAATATTATATTATTCCATTACTATTAAACCGTTTATAGTTAATAAGTTCTAAGAAAATTGTTTTTACAAATGGAACCTTTATGTTAGTAGTTATAACATAATGATCTCGACTACTCTGTACTAAAAAGAGGTCACTCTATAAACTAGCTAGTTGCTTTTCCAACAACTCTCACTTTCCTCTCCTTTAGCTGTTGCATACATAAATGCATACATTCCACTGCATACTCCTTTCAATGTCTTTTTCATAGTTATCCTCTCGCAAAAAACGTTCCCTGATACAGAAACTCTCTTGTTCCACGTTCATTTCATCAATCATGTCACATGACGTCATGTATTAGTTAAAATAGAAAAAAATATTTTAAATTAAATATATATTAAATTACGTACTAGTGAGTTGATTGAGATTGATTATTAAGTAAGCCCATTATCAAGTGACTTATTTCAATAGGTAGGTAGGTAATAATATTTATTTGCACACCTAAATGGTAGAATATACATCAAATTTATGTGCTCATATTCATACAAATAAAATTTAAAAAAAAACTTTTATAAAGTGTGTTGAAATCTAGTCTCAGTCAATTTCTCCCTGAAATCTACAATGGTCGGACGATGTTATGTATAATTATATTATTCATTAGCTTATGACGATAACTTGATGAGTATAACTTGGTCATCAGCGTAGAGATCACATTTGACGAATAACCCATTTGAAACCCGTATCATCTCTCTTATCTTGCGAACAACTATCCATGTTTAGATTCCTATCCCTGTATAAAACCTTTTCCGAAGTTAAGCTATTATGTGTATGAACCATCTATCCTTACACAAGTTCTAGAATATTTATAAAGGGATTTCATAGCCCGAATTGGGTTACCGTCTAACCCATGTATGAATAGCACCAACCATAGTTCATTCCTCACCAACCTGTCATATGCCTTCTCTAAGTCTAGAAAGGCACAAGAGACCTTCTACTTTTTGTCAAGATCTTGTTGGCTATACCTCGTAGAGACAAGAACTAATCCGTGCATACCGTCTCCGTTTTGTGAAATTATACCTTCCTGACGAAGAATATTGTATGGAACAACATCTTAAATGAAAACATGTATTATTGGGCCATGGTATGTTGTAGATACACAAAACTTCACGAAATTGAATAAACCAATGAAATGTCTGTCAGATCAGAAATTGTATACGAAAATAATGTTTAGAAGAACCTCTTTGACACTCTTTGAAATTAGTTGGCATACAAAGTAGGAGACTTATTTTAAAAGTGTGCTTTATATTTCTGAAGCCTTACGCAATTTTCCTGTTGCCCTATGGGTGTTAAAACTCATAACGTTACTGACATGTAAACTCCCATGAAGCCACGAACATAATACTAATTATACGACGGTATATGTTATACTGTGTTATGACCTTACGTGTACACTAAAAAGTAAAGCAAAAAAGTTGCATCTAAATCCGTTCAGTATAGTTCTTGCATGATGCGCGAACGAAAAAACAGACAAACAGATAAACAGACAAAAATTCTAAAAAAAATCGGTTTGTGCAGACACGCCTTTAGGTATAGCCTAATACACTCATTTATTCTCAAATATCTTAAATTAACTATGAAGTTCTTCTTACCTTTAGTATATACTATATAGTTTTTAGGTTATATCTCAGGTTCCCGATATAATAGCGGGATAAAATTTACACAAGTTTTTAAGTCTAATCAAGAGCCGTCAAATGAAAATCATATTTTGCATTGCATCAAAATCCATTCGTAATTCTTGCGTGATGCGCTAACAAACAAACAGAGAAATAAACTAAAAAAAATTGTTTTGTTTCCATACATGCCTATATAGCCTAACATAGTATTTTTTTCTCAATCTTAAATGTACAGACTCAGCTCTGTTACAGCTTTATAATATAGGTATCTAATTTAGGTATTTTATATCTACAAACAATAGTCAATCACCGCACATATTGACAAATAAGACTTCAGTTGAGAGTTGAAATAATTGTAGCCCCATTGCATACGGTAGCGACAAAAATCTATAAAGCGCGAGATTTGTAAAGGTGAACGACACTCCCAAAGCCCTTTTAACAGGTCTTTTATTTAAGGTCACGAACTCATTAGAGCGATGGGTCACGTAACCCGGCGAGGATTTGGGCACATTTTATTATGCTACCCAAGTGTTCCGTCAAAACCGTTGCTTCAGTAAAGGTATTACGTAAATGTAAGGAGCATAATATAAATTATTTTATTGTTAAAAGCCACAAATAATAAGGTTAGTGCAATACTGGAATAGGTACTTACTCTTCAGTATTTTGTTGAGAAAAACTATAATCCAAGTGGGGTGGCGGTGGTGCGCTCTATGATAAGTTGGGGTGTACTATGTGGTAGTGAGTTTAAATGAAAACATAACTATGCAGTAGAGAGTAGAGTAGAACAGTAACTGGTGGTAGAGCCTTGCTTATCCCAGCACGAATGGACCGGCTCAATCGAGGAAGTACCACCCTCTCACAAAAGGCCAGCGTGTAACAACGGTAGTTACGCCCACTGTAACTTCAGATACAGTGTTTTGTGCTAACATTAATAAATCGTATTTTCGCACATGTTTACATAGTATAGCATTTAATTTTTTTTATTATGTCTCAAAAATACTGAGAAAACCGAAGAGAATAAACACTGTATTTCAAAAATTATAAGGATCAAATTTGATAAAACACTGCAACATCAATTACAGTGTTTTGTAAAACACAGCTAACGGTATATTCGCCTGCTATCTATAAGATACAGTGTTTTGTCATAACAATCGGTTGGGTTGAAGTCAAATGTCGTTTTTTATACTAATATTCTATCTCCATCCATCCCCTTCAATATCAAAAAAAGAAACGAGATAGAGAATCTCAAGAAACTTTGAAACTTTTGAAAAGCAACGGCAGAAGCATTCTGTATTGCAATCATTCAATTGCAGCAAACTAAAATCAATCATCCGTGTGGTGACGGACTAAGAATACAAGTGTCACCACCCCATTATTTCCCATGGGTGTCGTATGAGGCGACTAAGGGAAGTAAGCAATTGTCATCCATTGCATGACTGGTGATAGGGTTGGGTACCAAGTGGGAGTACTCACTTGGTATCGGGCCTGAGCGGGTTGGTACCACCATCTCCCGTGTGACCGGCCATGAAGCACATCGTTGCGTTTTGGCTGTAGCAGGAGATAGCCGTTTATATTTCATTTCATATCTGAGAAATGAATTGGTGAGCAGCGGCTTGACAATACTCTTGGTATAGTCGAGTCCATGGGCGACGGTTACCATTTACCATCAGATGGACCGTGGCTCGTCTGCAACAAACAGCAATTAAAAAAAAAAAAAAAGAATTAATGATAGACAAAATAATTTTCGCCACACCTCAAAGATATAAAAAAATTATGTAGTAATTAGTATTCCTGACAAAGTATTATTTACTGCTGTTATGCAAAAAGAAATTTGTATGCCTTTACCTAATGACGAAGGCATTTGTCTAGAAATCTTATTTCATGAGGACAAAGCCAAATTGGCGAGTAAAAAACTAGGCGTCCTGAACAGAACCAAGCGGTACTTCACACCGAGGCAACGACTTGTGCTATATAAAGCACAGGTCCGCCCTCATATGGAGTACTGCTCACATCTCTGGGCAGGTGCGCCTAAGTACCCTGCAAAGGCGTGCTATTAGAATTGTCGATGATCCCGTTCTCACGGAGGGTCTGGAGTCGTTGAAGCGGCGGAGAGACTTCGGGTCCCTCTGTGTGCTCTACCGGCTCTACAATGGGGAGTGCTCGGAGGAGCTGTTTGAGGTGGTACCGACATCACCATTTTACCACCGAACCACGAGACGTCGCGGTGGGGCTCATCCACACCACCTGAAAACGATTTCGTCAAAGACAGTTCGTTTTCATCGTTCTTGACTATCACGTACGTGTAAGCTCTGGAATGACCTACCTGCTACGGTGTTTCTCCGGCGCTACGACATGTCCCTCTTTAAACGAGGTTTGAAAGGAGCACTTAACTTGCGGTAGGCGGCGGCTTGGCTGTGCCCCTGGTGTTGCTAAAGTCCATGAGCGGCGGTTACCACTTACCATCAGGTGGGCCGCTTGCTCGTCTGCCACCGTTAGCAATAAAAAAAAATACTTATACCTAATTTTTAAATTAACTAAATCGACTTGACTGACAATATCTGCTGTAGAACTTTTATTGCATTTTTTCCATTAATGTGTTAGCAGAAAATGTTCCAAGCATTTAGGATAAATATCGACAATATACATTGTCGATAAAGTCAAGCCCTAGTGTATATGTACCTAAAAACTTTTCTACTAAAATATTGCAAATATATAATAATGCGACATATTTCTATGTAAGATATAAACAGTAACAATGAAACTGAAATTAATTTGTAACTGAAACAGAAAATATCAGTAATTATGACCTAAAATAAAAGCATTTAAGTTGTGATAGCATCCTGAGAACTTACCTGTGAAACATGCAATTATCAGGATTGTTTGCATGATGTACATCACAGGCACTCACGAAACAAACAACCATTGTATTTAATAGTTATAATCATATAATAAACAAGATTTATAACACAAATAAATCAAAAAACCGCGAAGCTAATTTCAAGCTAGAAGACTGTAGAATACCTGTCATTCAAATGGGTTACAATGACATTAGATTTGCTTTCCTCTTCCATCTTGCTATGTTGCCGTATAAGATTTTCTTCTCGCTCACACGCTTTGTTGATCTACACGTTACTATATCTATGGTCTAGACATAAAAAAAATAGCGTAAAATGTGTATTTTTTTACATGGCCTGAGAAGCTAATCTCATGATGAATATATCCAAAATTCAAAGAATTCCGACATATAAAAAAGATTTTTTAATAAATATTCCAAAAAAACAGAAAAACGTGATTTCTGAAAAGTGATATGTTTTTAGATACAGTGTTTTGTCATGCCACGGCAGACCGGAGGCCCAAACCTCCTCCCTATTCTTTCCTAATTACCCTTAACTCCTCCTATCCCTTTCCTTGGACATGACGACGCGCGAGTGATACCTCTGGTGTTGCTAGCGTCTACAGGCTACGGTAACCGCTTACCATCAGGTGGGCCGTATGTCTTTCGCCACCCATATAGTATAAAAAAAAGTGCCATTAATTTTACATTATTTAACTTTTACGCGATATAAGATTACGTCATATCGAGGTTTGTCTTTTAAAAAGAATTCACTGCACTATAATAATAATAAAAACATAATTGGCTAAATTACATTGGTTTACAAGGTATAATTAACAACTATTTCAGTAGAAACTGCAAACCGATTAGGTACCTACCTACTTATATAAGGAATTCATTGGCAATGTCTGACAACAAAGAATTCTTCGAATCGATTTTCTGGCAAGCCAAGGACTAAGCACGTGTGAATAAATTGGTTTCCTTTTTATTGCGAACATTACTTACGTACTGGAAGCACAACACAAGTGGGTTCTAAATTAATTTTACACTTTCACACTTGACGTGGGATATTAACATTTAAATATGCAAGACACTCAAATATTCAAATGATAATAACAATTTCTAGTTGTGCAATAATTACCTATTCTAAAAGTTGGTGATTTATTTAATATAAACTAATCACCGACATTTTGGTTAAAAATCTAATGCTTAGACGTTTGTCTTTTTTTGCGGATGTTCTCCGTATCACCAATAATATATAATAAATATACACAAGATAATTGTGTGTATCAAATGTAATAATACGTAGTATATGGAAAAACGACGAAGCCATAGAATGCATTAAAAAAAAATTTAGAGCAGCTTGTCGCACGTGCTGACCCACGAAAAAGTAAGTATAGTTCAGTCGAAAAGCATTCGCCGCACCGACTTCAAAAAAAGGAGGAGGTTATCAATTCGGATGTTTATATATTTTTTTATATAGGGCATAACTCTGTCATATGTTGACGGATTTGCAAAATTATTTTTTTGTTTGAAAGGGGTTTATTCCGAAATGGTCTCATTTAAATTTTATCGAAATTGGTGCCGTAGTTTTTAAAAAATCAACAAAAATCTAAAAAAAATTGGATATATCGATGATATATTTTATCGTTGTCTGATTTTTTTTCGTTTAGAGAGGCTTCCCATCATGTACGATCTACTCTAAGCTATTTTATAAAAAAACACTAAAAAACACAAATTAAAACATTTAAAAAAAAAACCGCCTTCAAGTGCACCCAGGAACTAAAAAGCAATAAATAATTAGTATTTACATAGGATTTCCGTGCTAGACACCTACTGATGTGTTTGAAGCCGGTGCCAAGTCCAAAAGTAACAAAAACAATTCATAATAAATACTTAGATAACATTAACAACATTTTTGGCGCCGGCTTCAAACACATCAGTAGGTGTCTAGCACGGAAATCGTGTCTAAATACTAATTATTTATTGCTTTTTAGTTCCTGGGTGCACTAGAAGGCGGTTTTTTTTTTTATGTTTTATCTATGCTTGAATTTGAAAGACGAATCACGGTCACATGCACAGACATGAGTTGTCTGTGGTCTCATGTCATTCTGTAATATGTTTTTATCATGCAAGTGAATGAACTGGAAGTCAAAGGAGTCGTTTACTTCCTACTACACCTTTTTTTTTATTTAGGCAGGAAAATATGTTCCTAACCGCACACCCCATCGTTCGGGGCAAGGAACAGAGTAGTGTGGGGCCCTCACCCACTAAATAAACACGCCGTGTGCCGTCTATATTGACGGGCCACTGGAACTATGTTACATTGCTTCAATGGTACTTCCTACTACGCCTACGAGAAAGATGAGCGTTACTTTAATGATCATTCCCATTTTACTGATCACGCGCAAATAAATAAATTTGCTTATAACAGAAGTGCCTACCTACTTAGTGGTAATATATGTTTACTAGCGAATAATCAAAGTAAAGGCATTCGCGCATCTGTATTGTCAGCTATAACTGAGAATAAACTTGATATACGACGCTGGTTGAACCAGACGCTTTGACGCCACCGCGAAAATCAATAGAAACACATTATGGTTAATAATATGTAATACACTAATACACAAACGTAATAATTCCCAAATACATGTCTTTTAATATTTAATAATTATTGCTTTGTTAGCACGCATTTGTCAACGTGTGTGCAAGTGAAATATCTTGACAATTTAGAGTTTGAAATTAAGATGATGTTTGTGGCTAATATATTAAACATATTATGTGTCTCGTTCAATTGCAATACCTATACAAACCAAGTTGGCCTACTGTGTACCTAATTAGGCAGGTATCTATGTACTGATTACTAGCCGAAAGTAAACATTTAAATTGCATTGCGGTCCTAGGTCTAAATCCTGCAATGATTTAGTAACAAAATTTTGTAACTAAACTCTATTACCTATCATCGTAGAAATGTAAATTATATGAGATACTGGCGTTTGCCTGATGCATTTGCAAATAAATGCTATATTGTAAGTTATATCTAAGCTGCCCGATATTGTAGGGGGATAAAACGTATAGCTATCAATTTTTAAGTTTAATCAAAAGCTATCAACCGCTAAAAAAAGTTTAATCAAAATCCGTTTAGTAACTTTTGCGTGATGAGCAAACAAACAGACAGAAATTATAAAAAACAAGTTGTGTTCAAACAAGCCTAAATAGCCTAATGCAATCATTTTCTCGAACATCTAAAATGTGCAGAGATAGCTCTGTTACAGCTTTTTAATATTAGGAGTTATAATATTCCATCCATCCTTCCATCCACCAGCCTTTCAACGTCCACTGCTGGACATAGGCCTCCCCAAGAGAACGCCACAACGAGCGGTCCCGTCATGGAGGATAATGCCGTAATCGCCACGCTTGGCAGGCGGGTTGGCGATCGCAGTAGATTTTGTTAATACTTGAGGGAGTGCTGCTGCCCACTCCACCGGTATTCTCTCAGTCGGCTCTTACGACTCCCGTGGGTAGAGAGGGGTGGGACAATTCTAACGCACACGGCCAACTATAATATTGCTCGAATATAAATAATAATATATAAATTCAATAATGTTAAGTTTTTTATAATAGAAAATAAAGAATAAAATTATGGCAGAAAAAAGGGTCTGAAATAGATTGTAACTACAATAGGCACAAATAAATTCAAATTGAGAAGGGCGGTGTGCCTCTGTGATTTTCGCTTACGTAGCATGAAATTGGCTGTTGGGACGCCGTGAGTAATCTCACACGAAAAGGTACACATTCACTCTGGTTTTACGACTGTAGTTCACCTATAGGTATATGTATATAAATGGCCCAAGGGAATGCTTTTAAAACAAAAGCGTGAGGTTTAGACAACAAAAACAAACTTCAACTTGAGTTAAATTTATGGTTTAAATTTGAGATAACTTACGTAATACAAAATTGGATCGTGTAACGCTAGAGTCGTCTCTTACCTACTTTTATTTGGATAACTTATATACATAAACACAACAAATGAAAAATTATTTATGTAAATCATGGTAGATAGTGGCTTGGCTGTGGTTTTGGTCTAAAAGGTCTAAAAGCGATGGTATTTCTGATATCGTTAATAAAGAACATCCTTTTCTTGTTGTTTTTTTTATGCGGGAGAAAATATTCCTAACCGCACACCCCATCGTTCGGGGCCACGAACGAGGTAGTGTGGGGCCCTCACCCATTAAAGAAACCCGCCGTGTGCCGTCTCCTCCGCCTTTATTGGCGGGCCACTGGAACTATGTTAAATTCCTTCGGTGGTAATAAAGAATATCCTAGATACCTAATTATTTACAGAGGACTATTTAATTTGTGATTGTTTCTTTTAAATAATAGTAATAATAGGCCAAGTGGTAAAAAGAAGGACTACACACTAAACGCCGTACATTTAGGCTAGTATAATTGTATATATGTATATAACATGTAAATTACTCAATCGTCAGCGTCAACGAAACTGACGAATGCAATTAATTTATAAGTATTTAATAACATAATTATTCAGTAGCAATTAAACATATCGAGAAAGCAGTTGTCTACTCATTCCTCGAACATTACCATAAAACATTAAACAATCTATATTCAATTTTAACATCTAACAACCCTATTGGGGAATACCTCAACAAGTATATAGTTCAATCCCCAGCCCGAGGATTTTACGGGACAAAACACCACTGAATTTTTCAAGATTTTTCAAAATTCTCTTCCGTTCGATTCTCGCTCCTACTAAAAATCTCTTTTTGTTTATTCACAAATATGTTGCATTACTTCAGTGGTCCACTGGCAGCTTACCCTTTCGGGTGCCCTCTACTGAGCGACGCATCTGCACACGAAACATCGCACCTTCGCGGGAGGCCGCAAGGTGGCGGACGTTCCCCGGTCCATCCACCCGGCATTCGGCGCAAGTACGCGCCTGCGCCGCCCCAATCACTGGCGGCGGTTTGGGTTAGCGGAAGAGTCCTCCTCCCTGGCCCTCTCCGCTTCCTTCCGCGAGATAACTTCCTCGCAGAAGGCAGTGACCGCGGCCCAATTCCTATCGCTGCCGAGCATCACTATTGCACCCCTATTGCCGCGACAAGTTCACGGTGCTGCTCGGCCCAAGCCGGGTACGACTCGAGCGTGTGTCGTGCCCGTCCAACTGGCCATGGCAGCCCGATGGGCGTCGCCCTGCCACCTGGCGCCAGTAGGGGACGACTGCCCCTCACCCGATCTTGCGATGCCCGCCAATACACTTCGGCGAGCACCTCCGCCTCCAAGTTCAACGGGGAGGGTTCCGGCCAATGCCCAGGCCGCCTCAGTCGACACCGTGCGGTATGCGCTTATGAGCCTGGACGCGACGACTCTCTGTGGTCTCCACAGAAGAGCGCTGTTCAGTGCATCCAGGGACTCCGCCCACATGGCGGTTGCACAGTGCCCTTGACCGGACAAGCAATGATAGCCTAGCGGTAAACCGATGGACTACAGAGACAGTGGTATCGAGTTCAATCGCCAGTCCAAGGTTCTCACACGGCACGCGTCGCTGACTATATGAGATTTTTTAAAATTATGTGGTACAATTTATCATTGTTCGGTGAAGGAAAAGATTAACTTTAACAAGTGGGCTTGCGTGATGGCCTATGGTTTAAAATCTCCTCTTACCCTGAGACCCAAGCCATGAAAATGTGGGGCAGTAATAGGTGATAAAATGAATAAATGAAAATAAAGTATAACGCCTTGTCCATATCCGTAATACTGTACAACACAAGTGACATATAAAACCCACAAGATGTCTATGGAATATAAAAATCTCTTGGAAATGGAAGATATAAAATGGCAGATCGTTCCCTAATCTTAGTTGGCGATATTGCAACCTTGGCCCAATTTTTGATCCGTTGATATACGACCAAGCAACAATAAGAAATATTCATTGTACCTATAAATAATGTAAGAGACTACCGCTTTGAAAATAAAACTAGTCTTTGCCCATAGAGTAACTTTTATACTGGGAGGCCTTTCTTTGTTGTATCTTTTTGGTAATAATCGTACCTCAAGTTCCCGATATAGTAACGAGAATTAAAACGTTTTTGTCTAAATAACAGGAAGATATTAAACCGGCAGAATGTCAGGTTTCAGACTAAAACATTTTTTTATACGAATAGTGACGTTCTAAATATAAAAAAAAGACATGACATTTGATGTTTGACTTTCAATTGTTTTTCCTGTGAAAAACCAAATTTTTGGTATTTTTTAAACGGTGTGTTATTTCAAGTATTAATGTATTTTAGGTGGTATTTTACTAATTAACTATTTGTGAATCAGTGTTTGCAAATGACATAATGTGGCGTAAAGCGATTTTGGAAAGTCAATACGAAGTACTTGACTGAGCCACGACTGACTTGACAATGACAAATTTTGTACGACTTGGACTGTGATTTCTTGTTCGGTGAAATAATTTTACTCAATTTGCTTGATGTAACAAGAAACGACACTGGCGACAAGGGCTGCAGCTGATTGACATAATCAAAAAAAAAGAAAAAGATGAATAAATACATATATAGGTTCCCTAAACCTATACATATACCTAGTCATTAGCAATTACTCAAACTTTAAAAATGTGTGCTTCATGGTTTGACTGATATGCAGAGAGCGCGTTGAAGTACAGAAATAAAGGGATTTTAGACGGAATTGTGATAAAAAGTGAATGCTTTACAATAATCGCAAGCGACAACCCAATGAGTGTCGATACGATTTTGTGAACCACGTTCTAAGAGGGCTGGTCCACAGAGTTATTGGAAAGGTCTTCCTATTAGATAGTAAATGTATAGACAACGAGGGTAGATACTTTGAATATATTACAAAAATTAATATATTACACCTTATTAAATGAATATATTACACCCTACAAAAAAAACATTATTTCTTCATTAAGTAACGGCAATTTCCTAATTTAGCCCTAACATATTGAATATTATCTTAGATAATCATGTTACAAACTAATAAAAAAAAATTGCTACGAAATTCATCCTGAAATAGGTAGACTTCATTATAATTGGTGTTATTACATCTTTCGAAAATGTGGCTTTATTTCCATCCATCCATCCATCAGCCTTTCAACGTCCACTGCTGGACATAGGCCTCCCCAAGAGAACGCCACAACGAGCGGTCCCGTCATGGGGGATAATGCCGTAATCCCCACGCTTGGCAGGCGGGTTGGCGATCGCAGTGGATGTTGTTTGTTAAAACTCGAGGGAGCGCTGCTGCCCACTCCCCCGGTATTCTCTCAGTCGGCTCTTACGACTCCCGTGGGTAGAGAGGGGTGGGACAATTCTAAAGCCGGCCCCACACAGCCTTATTTATCCAAAACTAATTTTCAAATTAATTAGTGTTATTACTTTTTTTTGCTTTCAAAGAGGTACTTATTTGTGTTCTATTGATTGGACCATTGTAACATATTTTCTTTGTATCTCAACATAATATAGAATGGGTAACATTCTAGAAAAAAAAATCATTTAGATTCATCCTTAGATTTCACAAAAGGAACACAATGATACAGCGGTACTATTATATTATTTCAAATATATTCTTGAAATGTATGTTGATATTTTCAAGAAGATAACTTGCACATCTAATTTAAAATATTTCAGCTAAGCCTAGAGCTATACCGTAAAATTCTGGACGATACATTTCTGTTGCTCGTTTAAGTTTTCTGAGCGGTTTTCATTTCCTTTGTTCTGTCTACAGCAAGTATGACGTTGAAAATATGGTATTATGTAACAGTTCAGTGAACATTGCCAGCAAAGTTTAAAGAAACTCTTCGGCAGGGCCACGCTTATGACGTAGCAAATAGCATTTCAACTATCTTCGTTTATACTACACAGTTTACACTTTCCTAGCTGTGTATGTACTGCAAAAAGTATTTAGCCATACATGTATATAATAACTTCTAACAGTGATTCAGGCGTTCTAGAAAGAAATGTGTGATTGATTTAACTAAACCCAGCAAAGGTTTTCTTATATTTCCGAAAATATTTTTGGCACATAACACACACATACACATATTCAACTGCCCTAATTTAATCTCTAAGCACAAAAAATAACAACACTTAAAGTACAAATTATTTGCGAATAAGGAAAAATTTACTTATTGTGTAAATTTGTACTTTAAAAAGTGGCGGAGCATGTCAAATGCTAAAAAATATAGATCAAAAATGTTTAAAAAATCGCGCCATCAAATAGTATGAATTTTAATTGCAAAATTAAACTTACTATATCGGTTTAATGCATGTAAATGATTCCGATAGATGGCGTTGGTCGTAAAGACAAATGTGATAAGGAGATTGGGATGGTCGAAATACCTGTACTATATCTCAGTGGCTTAGAGCACTTCCCCGGATTAGAAAAGACGCAGGTTCGATTGCCGCTTCGACAAAAATCTCTTTTTCCTTATTCGGAAATAATTTTTACTTTAAAAAGTGGCAGAGCATGTCAAATGCTAAAAAATATAGATCAAAACATTTAAAATTTCAAAGCAATTAATAAAATCTTAGTGCATTGGATTTAATTCGATATCTCTCGGGCTGTAGTCGCGTTAGGTGAGATTAATTTATTATAGCAATTTAGAAATCTTGATGACAGCCATGATCCTCTTACAATCTTCTGAAGTTTTATTTATGGTAATATTTTAAGAGGAAATTATATTCGTGCGTTTTGTTATCGATGAACTCTGAAATCATTGAACCAATTTTAAGAACTCTTTCATAAATTAAAAGCAAATATTTCTAAGAGTTATGATGTATTTTTATATTAATATGAGATGAGGTGAAGTGGAGCCTTGCTTATCGCTCAGCAGGAATGCACCGGCTCGATCGGGGAAGTACCTTTCTCTCACAGAAGATTAGCATGAAACAGTAGGTACTGTTACCGTTCTGTTTCGTATGGCTGAGTGAGAGCGCCGGAGGCCCAAAACCCCTCCCTATCCTCTCCTTATTGTTCTATCCTCGTTCGTATCGTCTCCTTAGTATCCTCCCTATCCTCTCATTATTGTTCTATCCTCGTTCGTATCGTCTCCTTAGTATCCTCCCTATCCTCTCCTTATTGTTCTATCCTCGTTCGTATCGTCTCCTTAGTATCCTCCCTAACCTCTCCTTATTGTTCTATCCTCGTTCGTATCGTCTCCTTAGTATCCTCCCTATCCTCTCCTTATTGTTCTATCCTCGTTCGTATCGTCTCCTTAGTATCCTCCCTATCCTCTCCTTATTGTTCTATCCTCGTTCGTATCGTCTCCTTAGTATCCTCCCTATCCTCTCCTTATTGTTCTATCCTCGTTCGTATCGTCTCCTTAGTATCCTCCCTAACCTCTCCTTATTGTTCTATCCTCGTTCGTATCGTCTCCTTAGTATCCTCCCTATCCTCTCCTTATTGTTCTATCCTCGTTCGTATCGTCTCCTTAGTATCCTCCCTAACCTCTCCTTATTGTTCTATCCTCGTTCGTATCGTCTCCTTAGTATCCTCCCTATCCTCTCCTTATTGTTCTATCCTCGTTCGTATCGTCTCCTTAGTATCCTCCCTATCCTCTCCTTATTGTTCTATCCTCGTTCGTATCGTCTCCTTAGTATCCTCCCTATCCTCTCTTTATTATCCTTATTCCTCACCTCCTATCCTTTTCTCGAAAAAGTAATGTCTCTGGTGTTGCTAGCACCTATAGGCTATGGTAACCACTTTGCCATCAGGTAGGCTGTATGCTTGGGCAGCAAACCCACGTTATATTAAAAAAAAAATTACTTCAGTATTTCGATGAGGACGAACCTTGGGATAAGTTTGCGGCAGTGCTCGAGGTAGCGCCACCACTTTTCTGGCATAAAAAGTAGCCTTTAAGCTATCGTTTTCTGGATACTTGAAAGTATGCGTTTTGAATATAGATTAAGTAATTATGTCATGAAAGAGTATGAAAAAATTGCAACTCACCTTCGCCTTTTTGTCAATTAATTGTATGCGTGCAAACAACAGTTGAGTAGAGATTGAGAGAGAGAGAGAATTAAGCCATTGATTTCACATCAGAACTAATAAGCAGTAATATCACGTAATGGAATCCCGCGATATAATTCCCGAATGTTCTCTTAAATAAACCACAAACTTATCCGAATCCATTACTGAAATGGATCACCTCAGTTTGATAAATATATTTTACATCAACCTATACGCTTGTGTTGTTATGCGTTATACTTTGGAACTGGCAGCTGAAAAATGATATCACCCTATCATTTATCTTCACGACGGGCCAATCTGGTTCTAGTTATCTCAACAATATCATACTTTTCGGCTAGCTAAAATAATTTGAAGCCGTTTGAAATCAATGTCCTTAATCGATTTTAAAGTACCACAATATAAACCAGAGGTATCTTAACAGATATGGTATGAATATTGATTAGTTAGTTTGTTTGGTTTTTCACTCTACACGAGGACCTAAGTGTAACTATATGAATCCTATACATAGAATATGGTATTTAACTGCCTCGGTGGTGCAGCGGTAGTGTATGCAACTGCTGATCATGAGGTCTTGGGTCGATCCCCGGGTCGGGAAGTGTTATTGAGCTTTTTCGTAAATAGAAAAATTTCGCAGTAGCAGCCCGGACTTTGGAAATGTGCTCCGTGGACGGCAATTCGTTCGCCCCCTATTACGTGGGACTTATACATAGCTGGCGAACCGTGGGTGTGTGATACACCTCTGCCTACCCTTTCGGGGATACAGGCGTGATGCTGTCTTTGAATATTCTATTCTACTAGCATCTACGGCACTTGTCTGCAGGGGCGTGTTGTCGTGTAACAAAAAATGCTACGTAATGCTAATAAGACAAGCCGAAAAACTACTTTTTATTAAAAAAAAAAGATGTCTGTTACTACAAGTACGTAACCATCATAATCTACCTAGTCTTATCTCAAGCTTTGTTGAGGTCAGCTACTGATCTGTTTGGTTATAGCGTATGCACTAGTATTTACACAGTGCGACTGCCTCTCTGACCTCCACGACCTAACAAGGGGACTCTAGTGGTAGAGCATTCCTCGTTCCACTGTTCTCAGAAGTTCTCAGTGTACTCCTACTGTTGTTTCCTATGGTGAGTGAGAGTACCCGAGGACCAAACCTCTTCTTTATCCTCTCTTTATTATCTTTCTTCTCCACTTCATACCCGTTTCCGAAGTTGGCGAAGCGCGAGTGATGCCTCTATCGTTGCTAGCGTCTATAGGTTACGCCGTAGCCTATAGACGCCGCCCGTAGCCGCTACGGTAACCACTTACCATCAGGTGAGAGGTATGCTTGTTTTTACCCACGTAATATAAAAAAACAAAAGGGGTTGCCTTTTGTTTTATTCAATACTAACAAAATACTAAAATACAGATGAGGTTAGATGTGCACAAACAGGTGTGATATTTGGTCAGACTTCTGATGCCAGCCGAGTGAACCTTGCTTAACCTTGCCGATCGCTCGAAATGCAACTTGGCTATGATCTTCTCATAGTTAGAAAATGTAATTTCATTAAAACCTCGCCACGTACCAGCCGTTAACGTTACCTAGTCGCTTGTAGAAAAGCGTGTGGCGTGTTGGCTGTGTGGGGCTGGCTTTAGAATTGTCCCACCCCCTTCTACCCACGGGAGTCGTAAGAGCCGACTGAGGGAATACCGAGGGAATGAGCAGCAGCACTCCCTCGAGTATTAACAACATCCACTGCGATCGCCAACCCGCCTGCCAAGAGTGGCGATTACGGCATTATCCCCCATGATGGGACCGCTCGTTGTGGCGTTCTCTTGGGGAGGCCTATGTCCAGCAATGGACGATGAAAGGCTGATGGATGGATGGATGGATGTAGAAAAGGGATGCAGCTTCTAAAACTAGCACCTACTTAGAAAGAAGTGAGACACTGGCCACTCTATGCATGTACTTGAGGCTAGTCAAGAATATTGTCATGCGTAAAAAACGGGCAAATTTATATGTATTATATATCCTTATTAAGGATGAGGATAACTTAATATGTACTTAATCTGTAAAAATGTAGGTACAGGGGGAGACCGAGACTCACCTACCTAGACCAAATCGGTCATATATTGAAGAAAGGTGCAGTTAGGAGTCTCTGAAACCGGCGAGCGCGTATGAAGAGAATTATTAATGTTGATGAAGCGAGAGATGTATGCAAGAATAAAGGCTTTTGGTACTCTGTTCTCTCTGCCTACCCGCAAGGGAGATTGGGTGATGATAAATAAGTAAGTAATCTGTAAAAAAATGGGCAGTGATAGCCTAGCGGTAAAACCAAGGACTACAAGGACTGAAAATGGAATGGTATCGGGTTTGATCCTCATCTCTAATTTTTAGAGATTTTTCGAAATTATATTTGTTTAAATATGTATTCTGTTGTCGTAGTTGCTCAACGGCGATGTTATGCGCTGCCATCATGACAGAGCACTGGGAGCACGTTGTATGGGACCACGCAGCGCTTACAGCGCTCGCCAACGCTTCCAACACTGCGCTGCAATGGCTGCTTGACGAGAAAGTTGCTAAGGTAACATTAATTAAATCTAGGACAACTTTAATCTATCCTAAATATTATAAAACTGTAACAAAGCTGTGTCTGTAATTTAAGATATCTGAGAAAAAAATGACTGTATTAGGCTCATGGACGTATAAGAAACGGATTGCGTCTCGCTAAGACAGAATTGAGGCAAGGTAATGGCGGCGGCTATCTATGTGTGAGTGAGTTTAGGGATACCATGTTAGCCAAATTTACCATTTAACAAATACAGATTGGCAGACAAATTTATTGGAAATGTATATAAAATATACCGTACTATTTGAAAAGGTTAATAGTAGCCAAAACACTGTTTTACTATATTAATTTATTTAAAACTTACTACACAAATCTGTATGAAGAAAGAGTATAGTAGTCACAAGTAGTCACAACAAATCTTTGCGTCTCTGAAGTTAGGCACAGAGCGCGAAGTGGGAATTTTAACAGAATCATACGATAAGTGCTGACCAATTCAAATGATTTAACAAAACAATCGAATGGATCTCATTCGATTGTTTTAATATTATATAATGTTTTCATATCTAAATCTAAGTATTTAGGTTCTATTTTTTTTTTATATTCAATAAAAAGTAGGTTTTAGGAGCGATTTCAGTGAATAAGCCTTAATCTAGATTTAGAAGAGTCCACATCTTACGATCGATGAATTATATAATTATCGATTACAATTGTTAAATTATAATCGAATATATTTCGATTAATGCAAACTGTAAAAGACGCACATGCCTTGCGACACAAAAATGGCTACTACGCAGCGTCTTGCAGCCAACTTCGGAGACACAAAGATCCGTTGTGACTACTGTAGGTATATAGTAAAAGAAAAAGATGTTTGTTTACTTTTTTATTATAAATACCTAATGTCTAACATCCCATAAGCTGAGTAGTTTTTTTATAATGTTGTCTTTTACTTTGAGAGGTTCTTGTAATTCCCTCTAATTTTGAAATGTGGTGAAATCGAATTGTTAAATATTTTCCACTATATTTTTAATTAGGCTTATTTTATTAAACACAAAGAGAAAAATGTGAAATCGAAAATAACAGTCACGAGCAGGATTTGAACCTGCATCTCCTGGATACCGTCCAGATGCTTTGCCAATTCAGCCATCGTGACAATTGCTCCTGACTGCTAATCTCGATAACATATTCATACTTAACGTATTTGTGTTTAATGTATAGTGCTAAGCATGTCAAATGCTAAAAATATATATAAAAATATCTAAAAAGGCTTATTTTATGTTCTATTCCGGCGAATGTGTATGGACACAGGTAAAGGGGCATGTCGCAAGAAATAACAAGTTTTAAAATGGCCGAAATTAAATAATTATTTACTGACGGGCTAAAGTTGTTGACACTGCAATGGTAGTTGAGATATATCGAGTATGTTATAAACTAACGAAATAAAATGATGCTACTGGTTCACCTTATTGATTGTAACAAAAAGATTCTTAGTAAATGTAACAGACTCAGATTCTCAAATAATAATTCAGAAAGAAATAGGGGTTAAGAAAGTTCTCTTTTATTTTTTTCCATTTTGACTAAAATGTTAATAAGCAGACAAATAGACATATACGGTGGGCATCTACCGCCTTATTTTATGTCGCTTTCGTTAAATGCGATTTTCTTATGAACATAAATAACACTCGCAAATGCAATTTTATTACGTTAAAACATATTACAATAGGTATGATTACTTTAATTTAGATTTTTTAAATGCCACTACAATAATAAAGTCATGCTACTTATACTACTGACCAACGCAAATTCAAATTAATAAACCATCAGAAAATTTATTATAATAAAAAAAATATGAATAATGTGTTTTCGATAACGCAGACTACAACAACACTATTAACGATACGTGGCAATCAAATATCATTTTACTCTACAAAATAAAAAATCAGAGAATAAAGAAGTAATAAATATAGAACCAACTATAAAACTCCCATATTTCGGGTAATTTGCACTAGTGAATATTAGCAATACTGAATTATTTTGTTCTAGTGAATTAATATTAATTTTAACGTATAAAATAGGGAACTAAGTGATTAAATTATTCATTTACCTATGAATTGTGACTCCTGGATTTCTTTTCTTTCGGTCACTATGGTTTTTACACCATTTCACCATACAAGACATGCTGTATTTTAATATTTTTTTGCAGCGTAGACGTACCGACTGTGATAACGTTTACTGGGGCAATAGCTGACTAACGTGTGAATGTGTGCGTGTAGGCATGTACGTACAGCGAACTGGCCGACTCTGAGCGACACAAAGTTGTGTTAGCGAGGCTATGTCCGAATATTTTTATATGTCCATGATTAGGCTATAGCGTGTCTGAACACAAAACCATTTTTATAGATTTTTTGCCTGTTTGTTCCTTCGCACATCACGCAAAAACTATTAAATGGATTTTGATACAACTTTTTTTATTTGATAGCTCTTGATTAGACTTAAAAACTGGTATACATTTTATCTCACTACTACATCGGAAACCTGAGATAAAAGCTAAAAACTGGCTTTTGGCTGCGGCGGAGCCGCGAGCAAAGGCTAGTATTTAATATTATGCTCGAGAGTAAAATTGACTGCAGATTAAGAGACCAGCTCGGGTTGGTCCCGGGTTGGGGCAACAATCTACTATTGAGTTTTTCTGTCAAGAGATTCGGACTTAGGGACGCGGTGTTTCACCCCCTTGCCTCGGAAAGTACGTAAAGTCGTTGGTCATCTCTCCGGTTGTATCGAAATGCTGTCCCATCGAACTATGACAGTGAGGAACAGAAGCTACACTTGTGTTTGCGCAAACATTCGTACATTATATCCTCATGGTTACTTGTGGCATCGCCACTTTGTTATTGCGGATGCACTAGCCTCATGCGCTCATGTTAATCTATTAGTGTATTCTTGACGATTTTAAGTGCTATAATACGAGGAGGGATCAAAAAGTAGTGAGAATGAGATAGAATATAATGACTATTGATAACTTAATAATTTATTTTTCTACATAGTCTCCGAGTCTCTCTACACACCGAGTCCAGCGATTTTCCAAGGCTTCAATCCCTTTCAAAAAAAAAGTTTTGTCTTGGTCCTGCCAAAAGCTCTCCATGGCATCCATCACCTCGTTATCGTCTTCGTACCTATTTCCCCTTAAGTATTCTTTCAATTTGGGGAACAAATAAAAATTGCTAGGCGCCAGATCTGGTGAACAAGGGGGGTGGTCAACCAATTCGAAGCCAGCTTGCTGAATGGCAGCCGTCGCAACTGCCGACCTGTGCGCGGGTGCGTTGTCGTGATGAACAGCACGCCCCTTCGAAGTTTCCCTCTCGTTTTCTCTTTGATGGCATTCCTCAACTTGGGAACTAAAGCTGCATAATATTGGCCTGATATAATGGTTCCACGCTCTAGGTACGGTCGGTGATGATGGTCGTTTCCATGCGAAGATTGCTGTTTTGTCTCGGGATCAAAATGATGGAGCGATGTTTCGTCTATTGTTACGAAACGAGACAAAAAGTTTTCAGAATCTTCTTGAAACTTGTCCAACAATATCTTCTAAATGTCAAGTCGATTTTGTTTCTGACTGTCGGTTAACAATTTCGGCACCCATCTTGCGGAGACTTTTTTCATATTCAAATGAAAATTTCCATATGAAATGCCCGTTTCTTGAATTAAGTATCGGATGGTAACTCTTCGATCGCTCAATACAATTTTCTCGACTTTCGCAACATTTTCTTGGGTGACTGACGTCGATGGACGGCCGCAACGATGTTCGTCTTCTGTGCTCGTTCTCCCTACTCGAAATTGAGAAGCCCAGCTTGCAACAGTGGAATACGGCGGAGCAGACTCTCCTAATGTTGCCTCCAAATCGCAATGAATCTCTTGCGTCGTTAACTTTTTTAAACAGAGGTATTTAATAACGGCTCGCGCGTCGTTTTTCTCCGTTTTCGAGAACACGTTCCGACACGAAGCAAACAAATGACTAAATTCAGAAAAAAACAAAAGAAACTCGAATATTTTTTTCTTTATTAATATTACAAATATGTATCTGAGCTATGCCTGCCAGTATTTATTTTTTTTCTTACCAAGGAGTATGTCATTCTCACTACTTTTTGATCCCTCCTCGTATATCGCGTGACAATGCAATATTATGATGACATGGAGCTGATCTGATGATGAAGCTGGAAGGTGGACATAGGAACTCTATAATGAAATGGCGCAACCCCATCGAGTTTGGGCTCGTATGATTCATCTTGACGAGTACTTTGCCTCTAGAGGGTATCCAGGGGCTGATGATGAAGCTGGAAGGTGGCCACTGTAACTCTATAATGAAACGACGCAACCCCATCGAGTTTGGAATGGTTTGATTCGTCTTGACGAGTACTTTGTCTTTAGATGATATCCAGGGTCTGATGATGGAACTAAAAGGTGGCCATGGGAACTCCATTATAAAACGACATAATTCCATCGAGTTTGGGCTCGACTGATTTATCTTGATGAGTACTTTGTCTCTAGGTGGTATCCAGGGTCTGACGATGGAACTGAAAGGTGGTCACAGTAACTCTGTATTGAAACGACGCAACCCTATCGAGTTTATACTCGTTTGATTCGTCTTGAGGAGTATTTTGTCAAGTCATTCAGTCAGTCATCATTTGATCTCTACAAAATTATTTCGATGATTTCACATCTGGTAGACGTCCCGTGACGTCTAGTTTTTTTTCTGTTATACTTATACATTTCTTCGAAAACGTCTCTATAATATCAAATATTTCTTTTAAACTTCACAACATTAACTTCCTTGTGGATATGCAGAGGATCCAAAGCCTCCATCCACTTACTCCATACACCAACACACGACGAGAAGAGCAGTTTTTACAGATTTGTGTACATTCCTTTCCCATTAAATATTCCAATCATATTTAATATTAAAACAGTTGTAATTTAATATATTACGATTCCAATTCTGGTCTAATGTGTTCTGAGGTTAATCACAGTAACAGAAATTACGTTTTGATGTTTGCTGATGGATTGCTTCTCAAAGTTATCTTACTTCTATGATCTTTAACCAACTACGAATACTAATCACGCCGTGACACGTAATTAGCGCGTAGCTATTTACCAATTTCCAGATTAGTATTTAAGCTCCCTAGGCATAGCAGTGCTACGTCGTAGCTCATCTACAACATAGTAGAACTACGCTTAAATAATTTTACTTTAATAATTAACTGGATGGACCTACGATCTGGTCAAAGCTGCGGGAGGCGTTGGATGCGGTCGGCACAGGACCGCTCGTTGTGGCGTTCTCTTGGGGTGGCCTATGTTCAGCAGTGGACGTTGAAAGGCTGATAGATGGATGATGATGAATAATTAACTTGCTATAAAAGTAATTTTATTATTATTATTATAGTTTTTTTACCTCTATATACTTAAATCGGTAAACAGCAGTAGTGTTTAGCAGTTGTCTACTTTAATTCCTAATGAAAAACATTAACAATGAACTAAAAATTTACTTGATGCCATTTTTTCAAACCCAAATTATATTTGTAACTATATTACTTGTACTTGAATAGTCATATTTACTTGACTTTTTTACAAGAAATCAGTATTCCAGCGATGTAATAAGCTTTCCAATAATTCTTCAGATCGCCGTGTTATTTCCCAAGTGAAGGTTCTTAGTAATTGGAATTGTTTGTAAGTATGCTAGCTTACAGATTTACCGCTATCACTAACATATAGCTTCATAACGTTAATATAAGCAAAAGTCGAAAAACTAAAAACAAATATGATAATGTGAAAAACATCATAAAGACACCTATACTACTAGTTTGAATCCATAGAAGAATGACTGGTCAAGAGGGGTGCTACAATGGTAAAAACAATAAACTTTGCTATTTATCGGCATTAGCTAATTCTTCTATTACATTTAAAGACGTAACATTTAAAAAAAAAAAATCAGAAGCAAAAGAGATACCTGTTCTGTAACCAAATGAATAAAAGCTTTACAATTTTAAATTACATTTACTAAAACAGGCCGTAAAACAAACGCCCGCGAGGTACATTTTCAATGCAAAATGCTGTTTGAGGTATTTTAATTTCAAAATGCTATGGCCTTGAGCTGGAAACGTAATCCTTTTACCTTGGTTAACCGCAATAGAGACATTAATCGAATGCTATCATCGAATCGTAAACAATCGAATTCTCGAAAGCGCTATACATAATCTATACGCTATATTTTGTTCGATAATATTTGATTACTCAGGTACATGTCAACTTATTGACAACTAAATTGATACAATAGTATTATGTACTAGCCTTTGCCCGTGGCTACGTTTTACGATTAGTTTTAGGTCATATATCTAAGGTTACCGATATAGTAGCGGGGTAAAATGTAGGTATACTAGATTTTAAGTCTAATCAAGAGCTATCAAATAAAAAAATTGCATCAAAATCCGTTAAATAGTTTTTGCGTGATGCGCGAACGAACAAACACATAAACAGACAAAAAATCTAAAAAAATTGTTTTGTATTCAGACACGCCTATATAGCCTAATGCAGTATTTTTTTTTCTCAAATATCTTAAATGCACAGACACAGCTCTGTTACAACTTTATAGTAGTTAGGCTTCAAGAAATCACGCACCATCTTGCCATTAATGTTACGCAATCGCATTAGGCTCGAATTTCCAGCCCAAGCTGGCCTCTCAAACCCAAAGTGATCAATAGAAAATAAGTGCTAGAATGCTGATTACATAAGGATAGAGGAAAAATGATAATTAATTGTATGGAAGTTGACAAAGTTGTAAAAGAAAGTGGATATAAACAACGTCTAATAGAAATACTTGAATTAAAAAGGAACCTTATTGCGCTGAGCCCAAATATTTAAAACAATGGCAAAAGGACGATGACTCAACAAAATTCTAGCTAACATAAAATACTTTTATTTCCTTTCTAACATTATAAACTAGATTCTGCCTACGAATTTGTCTGCGTTAACTTGTGAATTGGATCAATATTCGTATATTACTATTCGTATATACTCGTGTATATAACACACATTTTATATATTATTTTTACATTCATTTTCTCTATGCAAAAATAGTTAGTCGTCCGTGTGGTGACGGACTAAGAATACAAGTGTCACCTTCCCATTCTTTCTCACGGGTGTCGTATGAGACGACTAAGGGAAGGGAGCAATTATTATTAGCATTACTGGTGGTAGCGCTGGTTACCAAGTGCGCCTGCCTGATAACAAGCGTGGACTCGCTTGCTATCAGGCCCTAGCGTGTTGATACAATCAACACGCTAGGGCCTGATAGTGCCATCTCCCGTGTGACCGGCCATGAAGCACATCGGTGTGTTTTGGTTGTAGCAGGAAATAGCCGTTTGTTCTTTCATTTCATATCTGTGAAATGAAATGATGAGCAGCGGCTTGACAATACTCTCGGTATAGTTTGACGGGCCTCGTGGCGTAGTCGGTAGTGTAACCGACTTCCGTGCACGAGGTCGTGGGTTCGATTCCCACTCAGGACAAATATTTGTGTGATGAACACAGATATTTGTACTGCGTCTGGGTGTTTTCTATCTATTATATGTATGTATTTACAAAAAAAAAGTAAATTATTTGTATTATTATCCGTAATCTGGTACCCATAGCACAAGCATTAAGCTTAGTTTGGGACCAGAGGACGTTGTGTGAAAAATGTCCGTGAATATTTATTATTTATTTTATTATTAGTTAAGTTTATGAGTGACGGCTACCATTTAGCATCAGGTGGGTCATGGCTCACCTGCCACCAAAAGCAATAAAAAAAAAGTGTGTGCGTGTAACCTTTACGCGCGATTGAAGTAAAACTTCTTTGGCGTTGACGGAAAAAAAAAAGAAACGGCAATTTAAAATATTTTTTTTAAAACTGTTGAATTTTTATTCACTCTGCTATTCACAATTGATCCGTTTGAAAATTTGGAAATAAATAATCCTAATTGATTATGATATTTGCCACTAGCTGGCGTATAAGTCAAGAAGCGTGGAGTATATGACATATACTTACGACCAATCCAAATTATTATTTTTAAATAGCGGAAACTACACAGACTATAGTAAGCGTTACTTCCGTCAGAAAAAAAATCTGAGTTACTCCCTAGTCGCGCCTAAAGAAGTTTTACTTCAAAAATTTATCCCACATCACAACCACTTCTAGTAAGTTTACTCTGAAGAAACAAAAAAATAGAGAACTGATATTATAGATGTTGTTGAGAGCAGATGAATGACCTTAATTTTAGGAAATTACCCGCTATTCAACATGTTGGTGTTGGTGATAACTTATATTATTGCCCATTACTAGGCCCACAGCTTATTAGAGTCATTATCAGAAAACTTTGATTCATTACTCCTTCTAACGCAATATTACTATTGGCAGCACCGTAGCAATAATGCCAAAATCGAACTTCGTGACAGTGCTGTAATATAAAAATAAGTACCTATAGGTGCATGAGACTCCGATGCATTCTTAATTTTTGAACACTACAAACACACTATCATATGACCCATCTGATGGTAAGCGGTAATCGTATACTGTAGAGACTAGCAATATCAGAGGCATCGCTTGCACATCGCCCCTACAGGGAAAGGGATAGGAGGTGGAGAGGAAGGATAATGACGAAAGGATGGGTTTTAAGGACAGAGTTCTGGTTTCCGGCGCTCTCACTCACCATACGAAACGCTAAATTTAACTGATCTTTTAACAGAGGGTGGTACTTACAGGATTGAGCCGTCCCATTCATGCTGGGACAAGAAAGACATTAGTAGTGGTAGCACTAGAAAATTAAATATTATCTTCCTTACGTACTGAGATCTTTTGTCTATTCTATAGTTTATGGTAAGGTTGTATACCTGAATTTGGAGAAAATACATTGTAGTTCTTTTTTTACCAAGCAGCAGCTGCTCTATGCATATAGCTATGTGTAGAAGGTAGATTACGTATGTACTGGTATGACATAATAATTTCGGTCTTTTTTTTTATTACTTCTTTTACTCTTAAATATTCCATCATTCCTCTAGGTTTGTGATTATTTAGGTTTCGTTACACTTGTGGGAATAGATGGTAGTCTTAAGTCAACTAAAAAACAAATAGCCCTTAAATAATTCCACCTAAACTTGGAGGACTGAATATTGTCATCGTTACCTTAATTCTTAAACAACCTGCGTTTGATATTATTAATTTGTTCAACTATTTGTTTTTTTAAACACTACCTAAACATATATAATAAAATTATGACACAACTGAATGAATGATTTATTCAATTTAGGGTCGTATTGAAGGAATTTACATATATGATGTTTCGACAAACTGTATTGTATTTGTGAGGTATATTATTCAATATATGATTTCTCAATATTGTTATGCTTATACGCAATGAAAGTATGACGTGTATGTAATAATAACAAAGATATTTTTTGCAGCTAATTTAATTAAATCCATGTGGGTTGGTCGTTTTTTATTTGTCTAGACACTGTCGTATTTGAATACACATTATGTTATTGTATCTACCTACTCGTTATTATTATCATGCATACTTTCTTGTCACGAAATTATTTAAAGCATCAGTATTTAACCTTTTGTTTATAGATCGTATTTCGGTTGATCTCTCGTTCTTGCGCACCTCAAATAGCAAGATTTGAAAATATCCAGATACTTGGATTTTTATTTCCATCTGAAAAGATGTTGGATTATTAATTTCCATCTTTGCAGATGGAAATTAAAAACCCAGGTATGGCGGCCTTCATGCTCTATTTCATAACTCATTTATGAAAAATATATTCAAGTATTAATCTTTTCACTGTCTGAATATCCTTACAAGTTAAATATCCTTAATCCAACTTTATAACTTTCTAACAAAACAGTAATTCAAGGCCAGGTGTCTCCTCAAATGTCAGAGTTAACATTCGCTTGATTCACCTTGGGCCGTATTTGGACGCAAACTTGTAGTCGTCTACATAGAGGAACACCGCTTCCAATTTTCATGAGACAATATTGCCTCTGAAATGGAATCTAAACGCCAAATTATCTACTTATAACATCACATAGCTACTTGTGGCGGAGTGTAGCTAATTTGTTTTTCTAATTATTTAAATAAAACGGAAACGTACATAAATGGGTTTCATTTAGAGCTGCTAGAATATGTACATGTAACAAAAGCATAAAACAAAAATAATTCTTCTGATATAATATAAACAAGTAAAAACAAAAATATAGAAAGGATATATATTTTATAAAAAAATACCGTAACAGCTATTGTACTTAATGCATTTCTGTAGCAAAAATACCTAATACAGACAACCACACAAAGCTATTGAATTACCTAGAGCAAATAGGTACAATATATAAATTGAGTACAATTTTATTATAGTTAAGTAAAGGGTAATGCCGTGTGGGCCGGCTTTAGAATTGTTCCACCCCTCTCCACCCATGGGAGTCTTAAGAGCCGACTGAGGGAATATCGGGGGAGTGGGCAGCAGCACTCCTTCGAGTATTAACAATATCCACTGCGATCGCCAACCCGCCTGCTAAGCGTGGCGATTACGGCACTATCCCCCATTCTTGGGGAGGCCTATGTCCAGCATTGGACTTTAAAAGGCTGATGAATGGATGGAAGTAAAGGGTAAAAGTTTTTACTTGTCTTCGGAAAGAACGGAAAGTACAGCAGTATTCTTCATTTCAAACAGCTATGAAGTAACTAGTGCCTACCCCGTGCTAATATTAATATATTATTATTTTCACCGTTTCCACGTAATACTATAGAATAAGTAGTACTAGCTGATTGTTACGCGACTACTAAATAATGTGAAGTTATTTAATATTGAAAGACTTTGTCCCATTCAGTAAATAACTTAACAATATATATAACATTTTTTAGTTATTCAATAAGGTCTGCCGATAAAAATCTATTTGTCCCGTCACGTCACTCTTTCCTTAACCATGGATACTGTTAAAATTCTGCAACTTTGGGATAGTTGGCAATGTAGCAAGGCACGATAAAACCGGTAATAATAGTTTGAGTGTATCATCCATCATCCATCCATCAGCCTTTCAACGTACACTGCTGGACATAGACCTCCCCAAGAGAACGCCACAACGAGCTGTCCTGCGCCGACCGCATCCAACGGCTCCCCGCGGCTTTGACCAGATCGTCGGTACATCTGGTGGGGGACCGTCCTATGCTGCGCCGTCCTATACGTGGTCGCCACTCCCGAACCTTTCTTCCCCCATTGCCACTTCAGCATGTCAACCCGGCGGGCTATGTCGGTCACTCCCGTTCTTAATTTCTTTAATGTATAACACTTAGAAAACTATTCAATTTAAAATTTGTATGGTATAGAAATTTAAAGTTATCAGAAATGTTTGCAGAGAGAGATTTCTGTAAAAAAACACATATTTAAAACCAAATTAAGCAAAAGAAACTTCAAGTTTACCTCTTCAGGTAAAGCTCTTCAGCTTTGTTACTACTTTTGTGTGGAAAATATTCGTATACCAATTTCCGAAATAATATGGCGACCCTAACTAAGACAAATTTCAGTAGCATAGATCGATCACTAGGAGCTTACAACATTCCAGTTCTAACGATAAGTGTATTTCTGATTGCTTGAGCAGCAATAATAACGGCTAATTTCTCTCCCCCTAGGAGGTGGCACGTGCCCAAAATTGTGATATACGTGGAGTGTAAACAACACAGGCCTCGTGGCGTAGTCGGTAGTGTAACCGACTTCCGTGCACGAGGTCGTGGGTTCGATTCCCACTCAGGACAAATTATTTGTGTGATGAACACAGATATTTGTCTGGGTGTTTTCTATCTATTATATGTATGTATTTACAATAAAATAATAATATATGTATTATATCCGTAATCTAGTACCCATAGCACAAGCGTTAAGCTTAGTTTGGGACCAGAGAACGTTGTGTGAAATGTCCGTGAATATTTATTTATTTATTTATAACAAGAAGAAATTGTAATAACCTAAAAAATATGGTATGAGCTTACGATTTAGGTCACAAGGCATGTGATTACAGTGCAATAAACTTCTGTAATTACACCCACATACTTACAAACTAGAACAAAGAGATGTGATTGCGGTCCCGCTTAAGCTGAATAATCTCCACGTTCCACTCTCACTGCTTAGAATAGAAGAATTCTTATTACGTGCTATTATCTATAATACATTTATTTTAAATTGTAATTTAAAATAAATGTAATCATGTGGTTAAGGAACAAGAATTTAAAATCTTATCACTCCATTATTTCACTCGAGTTTAGATGTCTAAAGGGAAGCAAACACACAATACCTCAGTACAAATAATCTGTGAATAAGGAAAAAGAGACTTTTTTTGTACTAGCGGGGGTCGTAAAGACAAATGTGATAAGGAGATTGGGATGATCGAAAGATCTGTATTATAGCTCAGTGGCTTAGAGCACTTCCCCGGATTGAAAAGACGCGGGTTCGATTCCCGCTAGTACAAAAAGTCTCTTTTTCCTTATTCACAAATAATTTGTACCTACTTTAAAAAGTGATGGAGCATTTCAAATGCTAAAAAATATACATAGATCAAAAATACACATGCTAAATTATTTTGTTATTTTTGCCCTCGAGCGATAATTGGGTACTTGTGCAACTAACATAGAACATAATCGATTCCATTGTGCTCACAGGATTAAATAGCTGACATGCTTGGCTAGTTACTACTCCTAGAACAAATTTTGTGAAAATTAATAGAGATATCTGCAAACGCAATTCGAACACGCGTCTTGTGGATTGCCAGTCATTTGGACTGTGACCACTAAGCTACCACAGACTATACCCATAAAGATCAATATCACCGCCATCAAAACGATTGACGGTTAGATGACAGTGTTCATCGTCACTACTTTTGTCAATATCTGGAATAAAGAAAATGTTGTATTTTTGGCGTATTGCCAGTATTGGCGTAGTTAAGCTCAGTGAATAATTCAGATGCTACTCTCTCGCACCGATAGCTCGATATTACCGTATTAAAATGTGAACAGTAGACATAGTGAAAATATTATGTAGCGAGATAAGCAAACGCTACTATACGACTGCTGCGTGAGTGACCGTCGAGAATTTGTTATGAAAAGTAGGGGTGTTGTTTATATTTAAGTTAAAAAAAATTGGCACTACCATACATTTTTTTACCACTCATTCTAGCCCTACTTAAATTAGGAATATCCAGAAATCCAGATCCAAATTTCAGCTCTATAGTATTACAGTTTTGCCTGTGCATTGATTTTAGTCAGGAAAATTAATTATTACTAGCCTTTGCTCGTGGCTCCGCCACAGACATAAGCTATTTTTAGGTTATATCTCAATTTCCGATATAGTTGCGGGGTAAAAATTTAATCAGTTTTTAAGTCTAATCAAGAGCTATCAAACAAAAAAGTTGTTTATTTTCAAAATAGAAACTTAAACAACAGTTTCTATTTAAAATTCGTGTGAAAATAAAGCGCTGTCATTTTATTCCATCGATACACATATGCACTTAAATAATTTAGCAATTAAAACCCCGTTTTCCTGTTAGGTAATTCGTATCCTCTGAATGTAAAGGACAATAAATTGACTTTAAATAATTAATGCACTACCGACCCATTAATCAGCCTGTGCAATTTTTTTTTTAATATATTTTTTATAATTACATAGCATCATGCCTGTATTCCCCGAAGGGGTAGGCAGAGGTGTATTACACACCCACGACTCTCCAGCTATGCTTAAGTCCCACGTAATAGGGGGCGAGCCTATTGACGTCTACCGGGCACATTTCCAAACTCCGGGCTGCTAAAGAGAATTTTTCTTTTTAGGAAAAAGCTCAATAACATTGCCCGACCAGGGGATCAACCCCGAGACCTCATGATAAGCAGTCGCATACACTACCGCTACACCACCGAGGCAGTTTTTTTATAATTAGATACTTGATAATGAAGTAAATATTTTTACGTGCAAAATTCGCCAAACAGCCTAATTGAGTCTACAGTGGAACACGCATAACTTAATAATACTGACATGGGTACCTCTCGAATATCTTTTACATATTTTTTTCACACAATAACATTACATTTTAAGATTGTTTTTTTTGGAATGGCGTGTTTTTTATACTTTATTAGCACACCGCCGGGTGTGCTAATAAAGCTGCCATTGCTGTCGCACATATAATCATTCGTTAATTATGCACTAAAAACTATCCTATCTTTAAACTTACAAACAAAACACACATTTTGACGAAAACGGTGTTAAGATCGGATTAGTAGTTTTGTAGTTCATCGCGGATAAACAACGTGACACGACATTTTTATAAATAAAGCTAAAAGGTTATACAAAATAATATTTTCTGAAATGTCTTGGATTAGGTGTTTTTGTAGTGATAGCCTATTGTAAGTTAACGCACTGCCAAGGTGATAGATCTAGGAATGCTCCGTCAGAGATCAGAATATGCAAGAGATCTCTGAATTTTAAGATAGCACTAGTCTCCCTACAAAGTCTGAGCCATCGTGGCGGAGTATGGCCTAAACTCCTATTCCTCTGATAGGAGCCCCGGGTCTAATTATTACACCTTATTTTTCTTTTTATTGCTTATGATGGCAGACGAGCCACAGCCCACCTGATGGTAAGTGGTAACCATCGCTCATAAACTCAACTATATCGACAGTATTATGTCAATCCGCTGCGCACCATTTCATAGGAGATCAGCGTGAAACAACGGTAGGTAGGTAGGTACTCCTAGTGTTTTCGTCGACGCTTTTTTTCTTGTTCCGTTTAAATCTTGCAAGTAAAATTAGACACACTTCCCGATTTCCTATTGAGCTAAAATTTTACGAGCATATGTATATTGCGTAATAATACAATAATGATGACATGGAGCTGATCTGATGATGGAGCTGGAAGGTGGATATAGAAACTTCATAATGAAATGGCGCAACACTATCGAGTTTGGACTCGTTTGATTCGTCTTGACGAGTACTTTGTCTTTAAATAGTATCCAGGATCTGATGATGGAGCTAGAAGGTGGCCATAGGAACTCCAATATAAATCGACATAACCCCATCGAGTTTGGTCTCGTATGATTAGTCTTGATAAGTACTTTGTCTCTAGATGGTATCCAGTATCTGATGATGGAGCTGGAATGTGGCCATAGTAACTCCATAATGAAACGACGCAACCCCATTAAGTTTGGACTCGTTTGAGACGTCTTGATGAGTACTTTGTCTTTTGATGGTATCCAGGGTCTGATGATGGATCTGGAAAATGGCCATGAGAACTCTGTACCTAACTAAATAGCGCAACTCCATCGAGTTTGGGCTCGTATGATTCGTCTTGACAAGTACTTTGTCTCTAGATAGTATCCAGGGTCTGACGATGGAGCTAGAAGATTGCCACAGTAACTCTGTAATGAAACGACTCAACCTTATCGAGTTTGGAATTGTTTGTTTCGTCTTGACGAGTACTTTGGTCCCAGATGATTTCCAGGGCCTGATGATGATGATTTATGTCCATTTCCGCTATTTTACACGTGTCATAATTTTATGCAAGCATACATTAAAAAAGATATGATCATTTTATTTCTAGTCATTATTCCGACAAAATAATTTCGATGATTCACATTTTTTTATAAGATAATCGACAGAATAATTTACAGCGTTTGGAGCTTTAAATTAATGCTCTAACATTAAACACAAAGTGAAAAATGTGAAAATCGAAAATAACAGTCACGAGCAGGATTTGAACAGTGCTAAGCATGTCAAATGCTAGAAATATATATTAATATTAATGCTCTAAGTTAGCGTCAAGTAAAGTCCAGGAGATTGCTGAATACCAGCGTTGGAATGCCATCCGGCATTGCAACATTTGCTGAGCAATTGGCCTTTTCCTGCTTCATAAGACGAAATACTAATCCTGGACAATTTCGTTTTGACTTTTTACAACAGTTATTTTTATTTTATTTTTTTTATTGCATTTAGTGGCAGACGACCCACGGTCCACCTGATGGTAAGTGGTAACCGTCGCCCATGGACTCGACTATACCGAGAGTATTGTCAAGCCGCTGCTCACCAATTCATTTCACAGATGAAATGAAATATAAACGGTTATCTCCTGCTACAGCCAAAACGCAACGATGTGCTTCATGGCCGGTCACACGGGAGATGGCGGTACCAACCCGCTCGGGCCGGATATCAAGTGAGTACTCCCACTTGGTATCCAGCCCTACCACCAGTCATGCAATGGATGACAATTGCTTACTTCCCTTAGTCGCCTCATACGACACCCGTGGGAAAGAATGGGGTGCTGACACTCGTATTCTTGATCCGTCACCACACGGTAAAGCTATAGCAAAGTTATTAGCCTATATTATGTTTTGTGGCAAAAAATTAATATTTTCTTTCTTTCTTTCTTTCTTTATAACCAAATCCTAATGATTCACATGGCCTTGGCAATGTGACCAACGAAACACATCAGATAATACACGCGCACACCATTCTCAGGTCATGGCTTAAACAACGTGCAATCACGTCACCTTGACTAAAACATTATGTATGCAGCACCCTCATGGTAAACACTACATTGATTGTATTTTGTGATTAGGTTTATTACAGAATACGAAGGAGGTTTATGTTTTGAGTTATTATGTAAATCATAAATTTTGATTTTTATGCTACGAGTATATGCAAGGCCTTTACGGTTTAAGTAATATTGCATGTTATTACGGGCAATTCGAAGTAAGTGTGTTGCTAAAAAAAATATCATTTTGGGTAGTACATAGTTAAAATGTCTTATATACTTCATCAGAAGGCCGGACTTTACCTAGTACAAAGGATTAGCATTGCCATTCATTTAGTTTCTTTTTGATGTGAAACATTAATGCGGAGGGAGGGTAAAATCGGTAGTTAGCGTGGCGACGCTTTTATTGTACCTACTTGTCCCGTTCAAATCTTGCAAGTTAGATTTTACACACTTCCCGGTTTCCGATTGAGCTGAGATTTTACACGCATGTGTATATCACGTGACAATGCAATATTATGATGACAGACAGGAGCTGATCTGATGATGGAGCTGGAACGTGGACATAGGAACTCTATAATGAAATGGCGCAACCCCGTCGAGTTTGGACACGTTTGATTCGCCTTGACGATTATGAAACTACGCAACCCTATCGAGTTTATACTCGTCTGATTCGTACTTTGTCATGTTATGATAATTTTATTTCTACAAAGTAATTTCGATGTTTTCACATCTGCTAGACGTCCCGCGAGGTCTAGTTTTTTTATTGTATGTTCTTTTTTCTTAACTTTGTCATAGAATTTTTTGTAGACGAGAGTACTTTGTAAACGGGCCGCCGGCGGGCCACTGAAGTAATCCAACACAGTACCAGTGGTCTGTCAACACAGGGGGAGAGACAGCACACGGCGGGTTTCTTTAGTGGGTGCGGGCCCCACACTACCCTGTTCGTTGCCCCGAACGACAGAGTGTGCGGTTAGGTACATTTTTTCCCGCCTAAACAAAAAAAAAATTGTACTTTGTAAAATTAATTATTACTTTGATTAATAAAGTCATATAAATAACTACATAAGTAAAGATATGTTATGACATGATACGGCTTACACATTAAATAGGTACTAAATAAAAATAGTGTTGTGCCTACCAACTGACTATAGCGAACTGACATGAGCTAATGATAAAACCACTAATTAAATTACTCAACTGTCAATTTAGTAATTGGTTTTAGTTTGAGTGTAATTATTATAATTCGATTGGGGAGTTACGCGGTGTTTGCTGTTATGTACTGTTTTACATGTTGATATGTAAATGTTAATTAAATAGAGTAATGCTTCATTAAGTTTTATATTCAATACAAATAACTAGACTTATAAAAATTGAATTAATAATTCACTTAATTAATAATCTATTATCTTTAAAAATTTTGATTTATATTTTTAGCACTTGACATGCTCAGTTACTTTTAAAGTACAAATTATTATTTGTTAATGAGGAAAAAGAGAACTTTAGTACGAGCGGGAATCGAACCTGCGTCCCTTCCTTTCTGTGGAATTGCTCTAATCCACTGAGCTATCGTACTCCCTTGCGGTCATACCCAATTTCCTCATTACATTTGTCTTAACGATTAACGCCATCGATCGGAACGCATTTACATGCATTAATCCATTATAGTAAGTTTAATTTTGTAATTAAAATTCATACTATTTAATGGCGTGATTTTTGTCGTTAAGACAAATGTAATGAGGAAATTGGGTATGACCGCAAGGAAGTACGATAGCTCAGTGGATTAGAGCACTTCCCTGGAAAGGAAGGGACGCAGGTTCGATGCCCGCTCGTACTAAAGTTCTCTTTTTCCTCATTCACAAATAATAATTTGTATCTATTACCTTTAATTTTACTGAATGTAGGTAATTAATTGATATATTTACGCACCATTGTTATGGTAGAATGTGACAGAACTATTATTTATGTAGGCACCTTCACCACTATGTAAACTACATTCATGTAAAAAAAAAAAACAAATTCATGTCTGGGTTCCTCCAGAGGCAAAGGCTAGATTTTTATTGATTAAGTCTCTGCTTTCTTACCACTGAAGTTATGTCTACCACTTCCAGTGGTTCGCCAGCACAGGCGAAGAGATGGCACACGGCAGGTTTATTTAGTGGGTGAGGACCCGCACTACCCTGTTCATTGCCCCGAACGACGCGTTCTGCGGTTAGGTACATTTATTCCCGCCTAACCAAAAAAAACGGTCTCTGCTTTGTTATATAGTACCAAGGTGTAATGTGTAGTGAGTCTAATTAAGAGCTATCAAAATATGTTTTTATCCAAGTCGGTTCAGCAGTTTTTGCGTCATAGCCTTTTTTTTTGTTAAGGTGGGAAAAAATGTTCCTAACCGCACAGCCCGTCGTTAGGGGCAACGAACAGGGTAGTGTGGGGCCTTCACCCACTAAAGAAACCCGCAGTGTGCCGTCTCTCTGCCTTTCTTGGCGGGCCACTGGAACTATGTCACATTCCTTCGGTGGTTTTGCGTCATACCCGACCCAAAAAAAGGAGAAATAACCATAAATTCTAAATAAAAATCTTTAAGTTCAGACACGTCTAAATGGCCAAATAGATACGGTTGTTTTTTTCTCAAATATCTTTAAATACCCACGGGCTAGATGATTGCCTACTTTTAATAGCAGCGCGGATACAGCAGAATTGTATCCGTTAGAAATCAATCATCCATCCATCCATCCATCAGCCTTTCAACGTCCACTGCTGGACATAGGCCTCCCCAAGAGAACGCCACAACGAACGGTCCTGTGCCGACTGCATCCAACGGCTCCCCGCAGCTTTGACCAGATCGTCGGTCCATCTGGTGGGGGGCCGTCCTACGCTGCGCCGTCCGATACGTGGTCGCCACTCGAGAACCTTTCTTCCCCAACGGTTGTCGGTTCGTCGAGCGATGTGGCCTGCCTATTGCCACTTCAGCATGGCATAGAAATCAATAGAATTGCCTATTATGCTATACAATTAACTTCTTTCAATATCCTCAAAACACGAGATATTTGGCGCTACATCGACAACTTTTTCTCAAATTTCCCTAAATTGCCTTCAAAAGGACCTACATAATAGATCTACTAATTAAAAGATGCGTAGTATATTGAACAATAAATTCATTTAGAGCTGACGTTTTAGCCTGCACGCCTGCCATTCGCCATTGAATATTCAAATAGTATATTCGACAATACTTTTGGCTTAAAAACAAAACATTCATTCCCGTTCCAGTGAGCCCGACGACAATTAAATTTATCCGAGTGTATCTTTGTGCCGTGTGGGGCCGGCTTTTAGAATTGTCCCACCCCTCTCTACCCACGGGAGTCGTAAGAGCCGACTGAGGGATACCGGGGGAGTGGGCAGCAGCACTCCCTCGAGTATTAACAACATCCACTGCGATCGCCAACCCGCCTGCCAAGCGTGGCGATTACGGCATTATCCCCCATGACGGGACCGCTCGTTGTGGCGTCCTCTTGGGGAGGCCTAAGTCCAGCAGTGGACGGTGAAAGGCTGATGGATGGATGATGGATGGAGTGTATTGTATTGTTCTTTTGATTATCATGCTAAAAAGATTCACTCGGAGACTATCTGTTCTGTAGGTACCTACTTGTAAAAACGTTGAGAACAAAGGAACTCTAACTACTTCTGTTTTGTTTTATATTCATAAAAATGTTCAAGACACATAACTGACGGACTAAGATTACAAGTGTCACAATTCTATTCTTTCCCACGGGTGTCGTACGCGGCGACTAAGGGAAGTAATCAATTATCACCCATTGCATTACTGGTGGTAGCGCTGGGTACTAAGTGGGAGTACTCACTTGCTGTCGGGCCCGAATGACTTGGTACCACCATCTCCCGTGTGACGGAATCACAAGCAATCAATAACTGAGCCATGAAGCACATCGGTGTATTTTGGTTGTTGCAGGACATAGTTTATTCTTTCATTTCATATCTTTTAAATTTAATGGTGAGCAGCGGCTTGACAATACTCCCGGTATAGTTGAATCCATGAGTGACGGTTACCATTTACCATCAGGTGGGCAGTGGCTCGTCTGCCACCATAACCAATATAAAAAAACTAGACTGACTAAATTAATCCTTATTATCCTTACTAATATTATAAATGCAAAAGTGTGTTTGTTTGTTAGGCTTTCATGCCGACCAAACTACTAAACCAATCGTAATGAAATTTATAGATATAGCCTTTTTTTTGTTTAGGCGGGAAAAATTGTACCTAACCGCACACCCCGTCTTTCCGGGCAACGAACAGGGTAGTGTGGGGGGCATAGATATAGCCTAGAAGTCAGAAAGTGACATAGGCTTTCATGGTTCCCATAGGATAGCTATTTTTACATGGAGATTATCAATGAGCTTTTCGTTTTTAGTAATTTTGAGTCTATGAGTGTGATAACCGCAACATCAGATGCGTTGTGGCTCGTCAGCCGCCATGAGCAATATATTAAATATTCAAAAGAAGTATTAGGGGTTCGATTCTTATCACTGAAGTAATGTAACACGGTTCCGGTAGCCCGCCAATAAAGGCAGAGAGACGGCACACGACGGGTTTATTTAGTGGGTGAGGGCCCCACACTACATACATAACATTTTTTCCCGCCTAAACAAAAAAAAACAGAAGGGTTCGATGCTTGAGCTTGTATAATCAAAAATTTAGCACTTTTAGTAAACTGCATTTCGTAACAACTTTGCGTGCAAACTTTGGGTGCAGTTCCCAGGTAATGGAGTCGCTTGATTACACACCCCGTATTGTTTTATTCACGTTACCTTGACCTAATGCCACCTAAATATCGTTCTAAGAATCGGTGCGAGGGTTTGGTTACGTTGAAAAACCAACTTTTTATAAGACCCGCCCTTAAAGTGACGTGTAAAAATACAAATGCTACCACCCCGTTGTTTCCCGCAGAAGTCGTGCAGGACGACTAGGGGAAGTAAACAATTATCTATTGTCAAACCGCTACTCACCATTTCATGTCATGGACGTGCAATTAAAGAAAGCACGCCTATATCCCGCCACAATCAAAACACCAAAATGCTTCATGATCGGTCACATGGGAAACGGTGGTACCGATCCGGTCGAGAAGGTACTCATTTATTATCCCTTGGTACTAGTGAAGAAAAGATACAAAGAAACATAACATTACGTTTGTATCCCCGAAAGGGTAGACCATCCATCCATCAGCCTTTTAAAGTCCACTGCTGGACATAGGCCTCCCCAAGAATGGGGGATAGTGTCGTAATCGCCACGCTTGGCAGGCGGGTTGGCGATCGCAGTGGATGTTGTTAATACTCGAAGGAGTGCTGCTGCCCACACCCTCGATATTTCCTCAGTCGGCTCTTACGACTCCCATGGGTGGAGAGTGGTGGGACAATTCTAAAACCGGCCCCACACGGCTAGACAGATGAAGGAAAGGGTAGACAGAGGTGTATTAGACACCCACGGCTCGCCAGCTATGTTTAAGTCCCACGTAATAGGGGGCGAGCCTATTGACGTCTACCGGGCACATTTCCAAACTCCGGGCTACTAACAATTTTTCTTTTTACGAAAAAGCTCAATAGGTAACATTGCCCGACACACATAGTCTTAATTTTAAGGTGTAAAATCTGCAACCATTTAACCAATTTTCGTACAATTTATGCATAGATACCGATATAGAATGGGCAGATGCCACATAACTTGTCTATTAATTTATTTATAGTGATTGGTTAAGTTCACCTTTAGAGTCGGAGCGGCTCGCTCTTAATCAATAAAAACAATTCAGTAATAAATTATAATTTATAACAACCACTAAAATTTTTGATTTACTTAGATAAAAAAAATATTTTTCCATTATAGTAATTCATATTACTATATTTTACTTTTGTTTCAGATTGAAGACACAATTCACAGTCGGAAAGGTGGAGGGACGTTTTTAGTACCAATGAACGGCGGTATTTGGACAATGTGTGTCGCTTTAGATGGTAATCCAACTTAGATATATATCTTAACTCCTAAGAAATTTTTCTACTCTGAAAGGTGCAAACCTTTTCGCACGCCATATATAGTACCTATATTTATTGAGAAATTTAGAGACCATTATGTAACTTCTAATAGAACATACTTTGTTTTATTGCTAAAGATGGCAGGCGAGCCACGGCCCACCTGATGGTAAGTGGTAATCGTCGCTCATAGACTCAACTATACCGAGAGTATTGTGAAGCCGCTGCGCACCATTTCATTTCTTAGATATGAAATGAAAGAATACACAGCTATCTTCTGCTACAGCCAAAACACACTAACGTGCTTCATAACTGGTCATACAGGAGACGGTGGTACCGACCAAGTACGGTGGTGTAAGTGAGTACTCTCACTTGGTATATATATAATATGCAATGGGTGATAATTGCTTACTTCTCTTAGTCGCCTTGTACGACACCCGCGGGAATGCATGGGGTAGTGACACTTGTATTCTTAGTCCGTCACTATAGGGACATTTAAGTAGTTTTTATCATACATATAATAGGTATAGATTCACAGTTATTGTCCAGTAAGGTAAGCAAAGAATTGCCAGTGCCTCATGTCGTTATATTATGGCCTTCCATTGGCCACTTCACCCTCATGGATACGAGATGTGACTGGTGGAGAAACCTCGTCACCACTATTTACTTAAATTATTATCGCTATAAATCTCATCAATATCATTGTAGTAGGTTCGATTTCCATTAATAGATCCTATTGCTTATCCCAGCATGAATAGGTCGGTTCAATGGGGACGTACCACCCTCTCATAAAACGTTAGTGTGAAACATGGGTTGGTACCTAACGTTGTGTTTCGTATGGTGAGTGAAACCACCGGAGTCCCTAATCTCTCTTTATCATCCTTCCTATCCTCCTCTCCAGCTTTTACTAAGGAAAGTGTCCTTGGAAATAGCAACGCGCGTGATGCTTTGGTGTTGCTGCCGTCTGTAGGCTACGGTGGCCGCTTTCCACCAGTGTCCGTGTGGTGACGGACTAAGAATACAAGTGTCACCACCCCATTCTTTCTTACGGGTGTCGTATGAGGCGACTAAGGGAAGCAAGCAATTATCATCCATTGCATGACTGGTGGTAGGGCTGGGTACTAAGTGGGAGTACCACTTGGTATCGGACCCGAGCGGGTTGGTACCAACATCTCCCGTGTGACCGGCCACAAAGCACATCGTTGCGTTTTGGCTGTAGCAGGAGATAGCCGTTTATTCTTTCATTTCATATCTGTGAAATGAAATGGGTAGCAGCGGCTTGACAATACTCTCGGTATAGTTGAGTCCATGAGCGACGGTTACCATTTACGATTAGATGGGCCGTGGCTAGTCTGGCACTGCAAGCAATAAAAAAAAGGTGGACGGACCACGTACAGTTGTTTGAGAACCACGCAGTATCTATAAAAAAAACCTTCATGTGGACTCTGTATTTCAAAATGTGGCACCACCACGTGGTATAGGACTAAGTTATGTACCGTTGATCTTGGACGTGTGGGAAAAAAAATTGTTGGTTAATCGAAATTATTCTGCCATTTTGTCTATAATAATATAAATATGTACCTACTTACAGTAAGTACTAACGTGACTTGACCTTTCTAAAGATGCCCATAAAACTCACTCGATGAAACAACAATTTGTGAATATCTGTTTACTTTCAGAGGAAGAAGTGTCTATACTGTCGAGGATCGGTTACCCTTCGCACCCTTTATGCATAAACTATTTGGCAAACAGTGATGATGAAGAACCTAGAGCTGATTGGCAACACCGTAAGTGTTCATTTTTCAAATAATATTAACATACCTATGGTACGACGAAAAACGCAGTATTGTAGGTACCTATATGGACTATGAACTCTGCCTGCAATATTTTTATTATTATCATATAACAACTCCTTTGCCCCTGGCTCCGCCGCAGCCAAATACAAGTTTTAGGTTATATCTCAGGTTCCCGAATCCCGATATAGTAGCAAGATAAAATGTATAGCCGTTTTTAAGCCATTAAGCAATCAAGAGCTATCAAAGTTCCTTTAAAATTGGTTTAGTAGTTTTTGCGTGATGAGCGAACGAACAAACAGACAAACCGACACAGAATCCGTACTCTGTGACCTATCCTAATTTAGTATTTTTTTCTCAAATACCTATCTTACATGTCTTTTTCAGACACGCCTAAATAGTCTAATACCGTCATTTTTTTTCAAATATTTTACATGTACAGACACAGCTCTGTTACAGCTTTATAATAGTTGGGACTCGAAAGGTTTAAATCCTAAATACCTTCTTCACGACGCTTCCTGAAGCAATTATAATCATTTATTTCACAAAACAAGTGCCATTTATGTAAACTAGATGTTAAAATATTCAGTAGTCATAAGTAAAGGCATGCATAAACAACGCCCTTTTCAACCCTCTGTGGTAACCTTGGCAAGTCTCATTGCGTTTCGCCAAATTCATTTATCACAGTCCTTTGGTGCTCGAGGAAACATTATTATTAATTACCATACATTTCTCTTTACTCTTACTAACACTATAAATGCGACAGTGAATTTGTTTATATAACTATTTAACTTAACTGACGTTCATGAAATTAAGGAAAGGGAAAGGATTATATCTCGGAAAATGGAGAATTCCTGTGCGATGCTTTTTTGCATAGGGGTTATTATGTGCCAAAATATGTTGTAGGTATTCATATTAAAGGTGGGTGCTAGCTGCTGAACTTGTTAGCGTTATTCTTGTACAAGGCTATAGGTACTTTTTTTTTGTTTAGAGGGGAAAAAATGTACCTAACCGCACACCCCGTCGTCCGGGGCTACGAACAGGGTAGTGTGCGGTCGACACCGTGCGGTATCCACGTATGACCCTGGACGCGACGACTCTTTGTGGTCTCCACAGAAGAGCCCTGTTGGGCGCGTCCAGGGACCCCGCCCACACATGTGCGCCGTACAGCGCCATCGACCGGACCACCCCTGCGTAAAGCCGTCGGCACGCATTGTTGGGTCCGTCCATATTCGGCATGAGCCGTGCAAGGGCGGACGCCGCACCGACGAGCCTCGGGGACACTTGGTGGAAGTGCTCGTGAAAGCGCCACCGCCCGTCCAGCACAAGGCCCAGATACTTGATCTGGGCCTTCACCTCAATTTGGACCCCGTCCACCGTGATGGAGGCGCCAGCAGGTGGCCGTCCTCGGGGCCCATGGAAAAGTAAGGCCTCCGACTTATCCAGAACCACCCTAAGCCCCAGCGCCCCGATCCTCCTAACCAACTCCGAGGTCCCTAAGGTGGCCAGGAACGCCGCTTCCTCGAAGTTTCCACCCTGGGCCACGACCAGCGTGTCATCCGCATAGCAGATGACCGCCAGCCCGGGGTGGAGCCGACAGAAACAATTAAGGCTATCCCAAATATTATAAAACTGTAACAGAGCTGTGTTATTTGTTGTTTTTGTTCTTATGTGTAATTATTTGAGAAAAAAATACTGGATTAGGCTAGTTATGCGTGTTTAAACACAAAACATTTTTTTTAGTTTTTTTGTCTGTTTATCTGTTTGTCTATTTGTTCGTTCGCGCATCACGCAAAAATGAAAACTACTGAACGGATTTTGATGCAACTTTTTTTTACTTGATAGCTCTTGATTAAACTTAAAAACTACCTAGTATAAATTTTATCCCGCTACTATATCGGGAACCTGAGATAACCCAAAAACTAGCTTTTGGCTGCGGCAGAGCTGCGAGCAGTCTAGTATTTAATATTATGCTCGATAGTAAAGTTAGTTTATAGGATTAAAGGATGGCTGTAAACACGGGACATAAAATTCTAAAATATATAGGGAGTAATAGTTTGTTTTCTGTTTTTTTTTTTAATATTACGCGCTAATATCTAAAATTAACTTCATAGGTTATTTATTCGGAAAGGCGATATAATTTAACGCAGTGACCCTTAGAGAGAAACACAAAGAGCCTTACTGTGTTTAAGTTTTCGTTCAATATTTAAAAATACTTTCATAGAAATTTATTAAGAGTCCGTATGATGACGGACTAAGAATACAAGGATCACCACCCCATCCTTTCTCGCGGGTGTCGTACAAGGCGACTAAGGGAAGTATGCAATTATCACCCATTGCATTACTGGTGGTAGGGCTGGTTACCAAGTGAGAATACTCACTTGCTATCGGGCCTGAACGGGTCGGTACCACTGACTCCTGTGGGACCGATCATAAAGCACGTTAGTGTGTTTTGGCTGTAGTAGAAGATAGCCGTTAATTCTTTCATTTCATATCTTAGAAATGAAATGGTGCGCTGCGGCATGACAATACTCTCGGTATAGTTGAGTCCATGAGCGACGGTTACCACTTACCATCAGGTAGGCCGTGGCTAGTCTGCCATCATTAGCAATTTAAAAAAAAAATAAGTATATCTTGAAATAAATTACTAATAAAAAATGCCTTTTTAAATGAAAAAAATAAAACCCTTTTTAAATTGAAGAATCTTAAAGCTCGAACTGGTCAGACTGAAAATTTCATAGAAATTCTGAAAAAAACATTCTTTTCATTTTTTTTCGACAACGATGTCTCACGGACGAATCAACCGATTTTGACCGGACCAGCGGCGATCGACGTGGTTTTTTGATGTTAAGAGCTGATTAGTTTTTGGAATCGATCAATAAAACTGTTTAAAAGTTATTCCAAAAAAACCGCATTTGAAAAAAAATTGTGGTTTTTTTGAGATTTCTCAAGATCTACCGGTTGTAATCGGTCCTAATTATATTCAAAATCTAAGTTTTGGTCAAGTCCTTTCGAATGACGCCAACCCCGATGAAATCGGTCAAGCCGTTCAAACGATATCAGAGGTTTACATACGGCCACACACACACACTCACTCACTCACTCACACACACACACACACACACACACACACACAACAAACACACACACACACACACACACACACACAAACATTCGGGGAAGCTTCCTAAGACCTCAAAATGTCAACATCCGTTGAAAACTCGATTTTCGAAAAACGGTAAAACCAATAACTTCCCAACTTTTAAGATTTTCAATTTTCTTAGCGGGAAGTTAAAAAATCTAAAAAAATATGTTTTGTGTTTAACACACGCCTATATATAGTCTATTATTCACTAAATATTACGTGATTCAACATTCCAGTGAAGTAGACACTCCCCTGCCGGACGCAAAATATAGACGGAAGCGTTCCAGACAGAACCATAAAAATTAAAACTACATCTAATTTTTAATGTATAACCATAATTTCACCAGACAGTATAAGGCGGCCCCTATACGATCAATTATATTGAGCAATATTACGAATTGTGCAATATTATTGACCGTATATGGTTAATATTGAAGATTGCGTAATGATTGAACGAAAGTTTGAGCAAGTTTAATTTTTATTGCACCATATTTTTCCATGGCATCGTGTAGGGTCAGTATTGAATATATTTCAGTCTACTATTCTCCGACTGAACACGAAAACATTGCGCAGTTCGTATTATTGTGCAATATAATTGATCGTTTGAATTCAAAGCGCCTTTCAATCTTATTGTACAATTAAATGTATTGTACAATATTAGTTATTGTAGGGCTAGAGGCCGCCTAACAAATGTGGCATTACAGGTATGCAGAATCTATCCATATCGTGCGCTCTCGTCTGCCTGATTGTGCTAGGCAGTGCGGCCCTCGTTGGCGCTTTCGGCATATGCAAGCACCAAATAAGCGCCGTGCTTATTACCGGCGTTATGTATCTGTTAGCAGGTGCGTATAATTACTTATTTTATAGTTAACTTTAAAGATTTATTGTATTACAAAGCTTTTACCGACAAATTCGTAAGCAAAGACAGTCACTTCCTAAAAATCTGTTCCGTTTTCGAGACTAATAGCTAGAAATGGTTTAAATCTACACGCTTTAATTATTTATTACTGAATAATAAACTGTGCCTTAACCTTCTTCTTAGATACAAATATATCTACGCAATAAAAACACAATCTATCTATGTTAAACTGCCTCGGTGGTGTAGCGGTAGTGAATGTGACTGCTAATCATGAGGTCTCGGGTTCGATCCCCGGGTCGGGCAATGTTATCGAGCTTTTTCGTAAAAAGGAAAATTCTCAGTAGCAGCCCGGAGTTTGGAAATGTGCCCGGTAGACGTCAATAGGCTCGCCCCCTATTACGTGGGACTAACATAGCTGGCGAGTCGTGGGTGTGTAATACACCTCTGCCTACCCCTTCGGGGAATACAGGCGTGATGCTGTTTTTTTTTTTGTTTTTAAATGGACGTGACTATCCCATTTAAATTACAGCCATAATAATTTCAATTTATAACCTCTTTAAGTGAATGCTTTGTTTACAGGTCTGTTTGCAATGTTTACTTTAATGATTATACATTTCAAACGCGTTCAACGTGTGTCAGCGCGTGGTAGCCCGCACATAGACGGCACTGACGATGGTGTTATAGGACCACGGGCCACGGCCCTGCCGCTACTCTCCGCCAGAGAATTCTCTACATCATGGTCTCTGGAGCTCGGGTGGGGTGGAGTCGTTCTGGCTACTACTACATCTCTATTGTGGATATTACTATCTAAGATAATGAGATACAATCCCATTTCTGCTATGCTGTTGTAAACTTAAAATAAAATTAAACAGAAATCTTCCCTAGCGTTTAATTTCTTACAAATAGTCAATTAACGATTTAAAGAATTTCTCATATTCAACTTGTTAAAAGTAGAAGTTTACAAGGGAAGATTTCACATTGCCGATTTTATACCTATTACTTTTTAGAATCTAGTATATATCTAACCAATCGATTATTAGCAAAATGACTCACAGCAAGCAATCTTTTCTGAAATCCAATTTAACATATTTTATTGAAATGTTGCGCTTTAATACTTATTTTATAAGCTTTATAAATGATCGCCGTGCTTACTGCCGTCCATTGCTGTTGTTAATGTTAAACCTTATGTCTTATTTACTATCAGAATTATACCTATCTAACTTCACGATATCAGTCCTACGCTACTGCCAATTACATATATTCAATAAATAAGGCATTCCTATACAGGTGGTCCTCGTGCCTACGATATTATTAGGTTCTCTAAACACGCGACATAAACAACGTAAGTTCAGACATGATTTTTCAATTGTCTTTTAGGACTCAGGCATTACGTATCATTGACCTTACAGAGGTTTCTACGCTAATTGGGACAATAGAGTTTGTTGTTGGTTGTTTGACGTAATTCGAAACAACTTAAAGAGTGAACGAAACTCGGGGACCGCCTGCTCTTATTTTATTGAAATATGAGTATCTAACATTGGTATCTAATGGTTCGCAGCAGCTTCGTAGTTAGCTAAAATTGATTCTACAATCAATTATATGATAAGATAGATTCTGAATTTGAAATGTCACCTTTGTTTACCTAGCCCGTATACGAGTATCGTATTTGTAAAGACAAGGCTAAACAGAAGTAAATGTAATCTCCCAATGTCATTACTTAAAATTATTATAATTGTACATATTGAAGTATTTGTTTACTCAATCATGCTGAGAGAAATAATATCTAATATAACACAACGAAATAAAGTGGTAAAAATATTGGTGCTTTAAGATTTTATATTTACCTACTTTAAAAAGCCAGCAATTTAATAGTTCATTTTTTTCAAATTTGCCTTAAAGATTCTGATGATGCCAATGTACCAGGTATTGTAGGTACGTAATAGTATCTACCTAGTAAAAATATTGTTTTACCTAATTAACAATAGGTAGATACATTTCCAAAGATGTGGGCCGTTTTAAATTTGGTGTAAATATTGTTATTTTTTGACGTGATAACGTCTTATAATAATCGTCTTATTATAAAATCTTATAATAATCAATGAACGCTGGCCGCACGCACGAAAAAGTGTCACGTTCCGCCCAAAGTTGCTAAATCATAAAAATAGGTGGCGGCATTTAAAGTAATCTTAACTAAGTGGTCATCTGCAGTTCGTAAGATGGCGACCGATGCATTGTTTGTGAAACTCTCAGAAAACATATATGACGTTATCACGTAAAATTATCGTCCGCAAACCTACTTTACAGACAACCATGTAGTTTTTTTAATCCACATTAGTTTTGAAAACAGGAAAATGATAATCATAATGGAATAATGTCAAGATAATCTAGTATCGCTATCGGGAATACTGTAGATAAGTAGGTAATTCTAAAACGCTCAGCTAGGAAAGCACAAAAACTAATATTGTATGCATAAGTGCAGCATTTATTAATCGTCCTAGGCTTTTTAATTTATTTAGAAACTGCGAATTTAAGTCAGTCTTACTTATTAGATTGTCTCTAACTAAGAATATGTAGTAAAATGACTCATAAAACCTCTATCCTTTGCTGAAGTCCAAAGGTCAACTAGTAATGATTTCATTCTATTTTAGGACATAGAAAAAGTAAGTACCTACTTTACCATTGCATTGCAAATTATGTGTATAATTAGTTTGCAATGACGAAATTCAGAAATATTACCTACCTATGTAAAATAGTTAGGTATTGTTTTATACATTGAACATTCCCTACGAACATATTACACCTACGACCTAAGTATCACTTGAAAAGGTCATTTTAATTTAATATAAGTGTTTCAAAACTAAATACTTACGCTGTAATGCATTTATTATTGTATAGTTAAAACCTTTGTATTTGTGACACAAAATACATGTTTAATTTTAATATAAATTAAGAGTAAGTTAGTAGGCAATAATTACGATTTTCTTTTTTAATATTGGCAACACAGTTGCATAATAAAAAAAAATAAGCTTAAAAGCACGTTTATTAAGAATGCGTCGATCTCATTGTGAATTGTGATGTTTGTTTTGAATGTTAATGTTAAACCTAACGTCTTATTTACTATTAGAATTATAAATTAATTATTCGAATGAATGCGCGTTCGATGTTTGTTATTTTATAAGTACTAATGCATGAAGCAATATATTTATTTTATTTATAATGTGCTGTTTTATTTATTCTTCGACAATTTATTTACTTAAGGGTTAAATAACTGCATCAATTTCTAGTCATAGAGCCTTGCTTATCCCAGCGTGATTGGGCCGGCTCGATTGGGGAAGTTCTTACCACCTTCTCACAAAAGATCAGCGTGTAACAACGGCACTTACTCCTGCCGAACTGTTTCTTATGGCGAGTGAGAGCGCTGGATGCTAAACCCTCCTTGTTATCCTTCGTATCCTCTCCTTGTTATCCTTCCTGTCCATCTCCTAACCCTTTCCTTGGAGATGGCGACGCGCGAGTGATGCCTCTGGTGTTGCTAGCGACTATTGTCTACGGTTAAACACAAAGTGAAAAATGTGAAATCGAAAATAACAGTCAGGAGCAGGATTTGAACCTGCATCTTCTGGATACCGTCCAGATGCTTTACCAATTCAGCCATCCTGACAATTGCTCCTGACTGCTAATTTCGATAACACATCATACTTAACGTCTTTTGGGTGACGCCTGCGCCATCTGTCGGACGTATTTTCATACATTATACCGACCAGGTAAACTTAATTTTACAATTAAGATTTTTACCTAATAATGACGCAAACCCTATAAATATTTATATATATTTGTAGCATTTGACATGCTTAGCACTATACATTAAACACAAAGTGAAAAATGTGAAATCGAAAATAATGTCAGGATGGCTGAATTGGTAAAGCATCTGGACGGTATCCAGAAGATGCAGGTTCAAATCCTGCTCCTGACTGTTATTTTCGATTTCACATTTTTCACTTTGTGTTTAATGTATAGTGCTAAGCATGTCAAATGCTACAAATATATATAAATATTTATAGGGTTTGCGTCATTATTAGGTAAAAATCTTAATTGTAAAATTAAGTTTACCTGGTCGGTATAATGTATGAAAATACGTCCGACAGATGGCGTAGGCGTCACCCAAAAGACGTTAAGTATGATGTGTTATCGAAATTAGCAGTCAGGAGCAATTGTCAGGATGGCTGAATTGGTAAAGCATCTGGACGGTATCCAGAAGATGCAGGTTCAAATCCTGCTCCTGACTGTTATTTTCGATTTCACATTTTTCACTTTGTGTTTAATGTATAGTGCTAAGCATGTCAAATGCTACAAATATATATAAATATTTATAGGGTTTGCGTCATTATTAGGTAAAAATCTTAATTGTAAAATTAAGTTTACCTGGTCGGTATAATGTATGAAAATACGTCCGACGGATGGCGCAGGCGTCACCCAAAAGACGTTAAGTATGATGTGTTATCGAAATTAGCAGTCAGGAGCAATTGTCAGGATGGCTGAATTGGTAAAGCATCTGGACGGTATCCAGAAGATGCAGGTTCAAATCCTGCTCCTGACTGTTATTTTCGATTTCACATTTTTCACTTTGTGTTTAATGTATAGTGCTAAGCATGTCAAATGCTACAAATATATATAAATATTTATAGGGTTTGCGTCATTATTAGGTAAAAATCTTAATTGTAAAATTAAGTTTACCTGGTCGGTATAATGTATGAAAATACGTCCGACAGATGGCGCAGGCGTCACCCAAAAGACGTTAAGTATGATGTGTTATCGAAATTAGCAGTCAGGAGCAATTGTCAGGATGGCTGAATTGGTAAAGCATCTGGACGGTATCCAGAAGATGCAGGTTCAAATCCTGCTCCTGACTGTTATTTTCGATTTCACATTTTTCACTTTGTGTTTAATGTATAGTGCTAAGCATGTCAAATGCTACAAATATATATAAATATTTATAGGGTTTGCGTCATTATTAGGTAAAAATCTTAATTGTAAAATTAAGTTTACCTGGTCGGTATAATGTATGAAAATACGTCCGACAGATGGCGCAGGCGTCACCCAAAAGACGTTAAGTATGATGTGTTATCGAAATTAGCAGTCAGGAGCAATTGTCAGGATGGCTGAATTGGTAAAGCATCTGGACGGTATCCAGAAGATGCAGGTTCAAATCCTGCTCCTGACTGTTATTTTCGATTTCACATTTTTCACTTTGTGTTTAATGTATAGTGCTAAGCATGTCAAATGCTACAAATATATATAAATATTGTCTACGGTAATCGCTTAACATCAGGTGGGCCGTATGCTTGTTGGCTTAGTGGCCATATGGTGTAGTATAAAAAAAAACAAATAATCCATTTTTATTTGTTTTAATTGAAAAATAACTTTGAAGCACAGGTATAGTACGTATACTATATATATACGTACAGTATATAGTATATATTATATCTATGCTTTGAACCGTTAACACCAGCTGTAATCTGTAAAAAGCTGTAAAAAGTGTTTCGGAGAAGGTTTTAGTATATGATAATTGTTGGTGATTACTTTTTTATTTTATTTTAATGCATGTATTGGCAGACGAGCCACGGTCCATCTGATGGTAAATGGTAACTGTCGCCCATGGACTCGACTATACCGAGAGTATTGTCAAGCCGCTGCTCACCAATTCATTTCACAGATGAAATGAACAATAAACGGCTATCTCCTGCTACAGCCAAAACGCAACGATGTGCTTCATGGCCGGTCACACAGGAGATGGTGGTAACAACCCGCTCGGGCCGGATACCAAGTGAGTAATTCCACTTGGTACCCAGCCCTACCACCAGTCGTGCAATGGATGATAATTGCTTACTTCCCTTAGTAGCCTCATACGACACCCGTGGGAAAGAATGGGGTGGTGACACTTAATCCGTCACCACACGGATAAGAAGATACTTATCCGGAACCTATAGTAGCCAGAGAGCTAGTATTTATATAAAAATCAATTGCTGTTCGTTAGTAGGTAACACTAAATCTCAAAACTGGCTTGACCAATTTGAATAATTGTTATTTTGTTTTGTTCGCTCTAATACGGGGGTGGTTTAAAAGTAAATAAAAAAGGGGAGCCTTTAAAAGAAGAAAAATTTAAAAATTCAGCCTTGGTAACGTTGTATGGGTATTTGGCTAACAGATGACAAAATTACAGCTACTGACATTCTTTCCAATTCAAGCAAGTTTCATTAATATCAAAATCCAAATCTTAAGACGATGCACATTGATTAGGATTGATAATCGCCGATAAAATAAAATGTAGGTGATACGAAGTTCACCGTATCATCTAGTCTAGTCATCAATAAAAATGTTGAATTATTTTCTAATCCAGCCTTTTTATATAAAAAAAATATTAAGTTTCTTGCTCGGCCGTGATAATGACACTTAATGTATTTTTTCTACGTCATAGCCCTCGTTAGCTTCAATAACATGACCTTGTAGATACAATATACATGGACACGAAACCAAAAACAAGTAATTAACACCTGAACAATCCTCAACAATTGTAGTAAGTGAACATAACATTTAAACGGTCACGCGACATAGACACTTCGCTCATAGACAATTTAACGACTTTACGATTATCGATTCACACCACACGCATTTATGTATTGATTATAGAATTATCTATGAAAGTTTGGAAATTATACACCTGTCGACTATTTTGTGAAATGGTTAGGTCTTGTTATGGTCGGCCACATTTTTATTTTGAAGTGAAAACATCTAATGCGGAAGGAGGGTAAAACCGGCTGTTTATTTAATTGGTTTTAACGCCATCTGTTGACAAAACCATCTAACTAGGAAGTTTAATGTCAATCAATTAACCATTACAGTTTTGATTCGTCTATGGATAACTAGAGGGCGATTACCAAGAATTATATAAGACTCAAACAATATTTGAAGAAAGAAAGAAAATCGACGTTTTCACATCTGCGAGACATCCCGTGATGGCTCATTTTTGTTACATTAAATACCTATAAGAAAAAAATTGATTTAAACGCAAAATATTTGTATAATTGTAGGTACACGTAAAATATAACCTAATTTGATAAACTTCATTAGTCTTTTTTTTTGTTAAGGCGGATAAAAATGTGCATAACCTCACACCCAGTCATTCGGGGCAACGAACAGCGTAGTGTGGGGCCCTCACCCACTAAATAAACGCTGAGCGGAGAGACTGCACACGGCGGTGTCTCTCCACCGGCATTGGTAGATCGCTGTATCACTTCAGTGGTCCGCCGGCGACTTACCCTTTCGGGTACCCTCTACTGAGCGACGCTTCCACACACGGAGCATTCTACAGGCACGCAATGGTGACAGTACGGAATCGGGTCCCTCCTTGCGACCATGTGCAGGTATCTTCCAAAGCAACCCCGTGCCCCGACGGCACCTGTACCAGTCGGAAGATAAGGACTCCGTGCCATCGCCACGCCCACTCCTCCAGCATCAGCTAGAGCGCCCCTATGATGGCTACGACATACCTACCACATACCTACCACTACCAGATGTGCTCCCAGTTCCACGTGCGAATGACAAAAGAGGTTAACTTTAGAAAAGGAAAATCCTGCACGATATTACTTTATTTTTTAATTCAATTAAAAAAAAACATTAAAAAAAATAGTTTATTTACATAATAACTTAACCTATATTTACAACGTAATTTAAGACATTACATCCTCATGATATCTGCTCTAATCATTGTCTTTTAACAATTCATCCTCTATATCAATATCTTCGGCCTTGCGTTTCCTCGGCTTCGGCCTCTTGCCCTGTAGCATCTCTAGTTTCACCTTCTTAGATTGTTTCTTCTTCTCTTTCAACTGCAGCTTTCTCTTGGCGGCCTTCTCTGGGTTATTCACTTTCTCTTGTAATAATAACTGTAATCATTGTAATCATAGCGTTAAGTATTTATCAATACAAAACACAAGGTATGTTTCAATGTAATAACGGACAAAACAGTGTCATTACATTGGCATTATATAGGCACTTGGTGGTGTAACACACTGTAGCTTGGATAGAACGTAATTTTATGTTCATGAGAATCAAACCATATTGATATCCTATCAACGGCGAATATCCGCTTAAAGGTTTTGTCTGTCTGCCTGTTTCGGCCATTTGGACGGGACTTGCACTGGCAGATTAGATTTAGATTGATGCTATAAAGAATAATTAAGGCTACGTACTTTTTTTGTGAAACTAACTAGTGTTCCGCACAAAAAAAGAAAATTACTACATTCCACACGGGTAGCAGCTCATGCGCTTTAGAATTCAAGTCACATCACATTGTAGAAGAGGTTAAATATAAGCTGTAAAAATTATACACACCTTTTTCCTTTCAGCCCTTTTGATATTCAGCTTTGTTTGTGCTTCAGCTACCAGTTTGCTATATTCAATATCTCCTATTTTCCTTCGTAATTTTTTACCAAGTCGTCCGGCGAGCTGCTTGGCAACACTCGCCGGGGAACCCGCGTCGCCAGTAGAAAGTTCTCGAACAATCGGTGGTAGAATTACATCAACTATTCTATTTACTTCTTCACTTTCTAGGGAACTTATCACGTGCGTCCACATTGTAAATATTGAAGTACGCTGCAAGATAAAATGAACTATTTCACAAAAAGTGGAGATCAGGATGCGAATCGTTTAAAGCCAGAGTTGCCTTTTAGCTGGGTCCTCTAGTTGCTATTATTCAAATCAATTTGTTATATATTTATTTATACAGGGTTACCAGCCGTGTGGGGCCGGTTTTAGAATTGTCCCACCCCTCTCTACGCATGGGAGTCGTAAGAGCCGACTGAGGGAATACCGGGGGAGTGGGCAGCAGCACTCCCTCGAGTATTAACAACCTCCACTGCGATCGCCCCGCCTGCAAAGCGTGGCGATTACGTTATTATCCCCCATGACGGGACCGCTCGTTGTGGCTTTCTCTTGGGGAGGCCTATATCCAGCAGTAGACGTTGAAAGGCTGATTGATGGATTGATGATGACAGGGTTACTGGTAACTAATGCAAAACGTTATAAAGCTGTATTAGGTACATCAAGACTAACAACTTTTGTTCTATTGCTAAAACTTAATACATCCCAAGAAAAAAACATATTTAGTTTTAGTAGGGATATCTATTAATCGTGAGCTCTATGTCTGGTAAATAACTCTTTCATTCATTCGATTCTGACGTAAGGTGCAGTCAGCTGACTGCTACGCAATCGCCTGGCCGAGTTACTTATTCCATGGCGTTTAGGGCCGCGGACTATTAGCCTCCAAATAAGTTAGTATTTGAAAGGTTCTAGGATCTGCACATGTTTGTACACTGAATCCACAATTCCTTCATACAGACTTAGGACCCGGCAATGGCTAGTTATTAAATATGATCATTTAATCTGTATGTATAGCTGTAACTGACCTGTCTATAAATAACTGCACAGGTCTGTAAAAAAGATATTTGAGAAAAAATGACTGTATTATTTAGACGTTACGAACACAAAACCTTTTTTTTAGAATTCTTGTTTTTTTGCTAGATCCTCGCGCAAAAATAGTGAACTTTTTTTTTGATAGCTTTTACTAAGACTTAAAAACTGCATCGTTTAATAATTGAACCTAAGACATAAATTAAAAACTAGCTTTTATCTGCGACGAAGCCGCGGGTCAAGGTTAGTATAAAAAAATTCTATAACCGACTTTGCCGTGTGGGGCCGGTTTTAGAATTGTCTCACCTCTCTCCACTCATGGGAGTCATAAGAGCCGACTGAGGGAATACCGGGGGAGTGGGCAGCAGCACTCCCTCGAGTATTAACAACATCCACTGCGATCGCCAACCCGCCTGCCAAGCGTGGCGATTACGGCAATATCCCCTCTTGGGGAGGCCTATGTCCAGCAGTGGACGTCGAAAGGCTGATGGATGGATGGAACCGACTTTGACATGTTTATACTATTAACTTACGATAATCATAGAACTAGGCGCCTTAGCAACTTCGACATTGATAGCCTTCCTCAGTTTGAACAAGATCCATCGAATGTTCATTTTCCCGCCAGCCTCCGTCTCATCACTGTCCACTTGTATCTTCTTATCCAACTTGAACACTGACAACGAGTGCACCATTCTCAGAATTTGGAATAATACTGATGTCACCTGCAATACAAGTCATTATTTCTTTTATTGCCAATGTTTTATTAAGACAAGCACCTGATGGTAAGCGGTAACCGCCGCTCATTGACCGTGGCAATACCAGGGGTACAACCAAGTTGCAGCCTATCGAAACCTTTTAGGGAGACAAAAAAAAACTATAGTTGTCTATAAAGTCGGTTTACGGACGATAATTTTACGTGATAACGTCATATATGTTTTCTGAGAGCTTCACAAAATGTAATACTGATAGAAATAGAAAAAAAAACTAGACGTCGCGGGACGTCTAGCAGATATGAAAACATCAGAATTATTTTGTAGACAAAATCAAGTGTAAGACGAATCAAACGAGTATAAACTCAATAGGGTTGCGTCGTTTCTTTACAGAGTTACTGTGGCCACCTTCCAGCTCCATCGTCAGACTCTGGATATCTATAGACAAAGTACTCGTCAAGACAAATCATACGAGCACAAACTCGATGGACTTATGTCGTTTTGTAACGGAGTTCCTATGGCCACCTTCTAGCTCCATCATCAGAAGGGTCTGAAGTATTCAGGGGAATACCATCTAGACACAAAGTACTCGGCAAGACGAATCATACGAGCCCAAACTCGATGGGGTTGCGCCGTTTCCTTACAGAGTTCTTATGTCATCAGATCAGCTCCATGTCATCATAATGTTGCATTGTCACGCGATATACACATGCGTGTAAAATTTCAGCTCAATCGGAAACCGGAAATTGTATCAAATTTAACTTGCAAAATTTGAATGGGACAAGTAAAATAAAAGCGTCGCCACGCTAACGGCCGATTTTACCCTCCCTCCGCATTAGATGTTTCACATCAAAAAGGTACGATCGTGCGTGCTGCTATACAATAATTCAGATACGCGTGTTGCCCGGTACCTACGCGTTCGGGCGAAGAATGTGATGGCGGTCGGTCGGTCGGCAGGGCGGCTGGCCGCCTCCCTCCCGCAGACGCTCTTCAGCCCGCGGCTCTCTTGTGGGCGCGAACATCAAACAATGCATCGGTCGCCATACATTTTTCGGAACATTTCGTGCATGCTGCCTGCATTCATCGATTTATAAGACGTTATCACGTCAGAATATAGATATGTAACACCTGTCTGTAATATTATTACACATTCTCTTAATTTTAACGCGTGTTGAACTCTACACTACCTTGCTATACTAATCTATATCTATAGTAACAGGAAAATTTTGTTTGTATCTCTGGAACTGCTGAACCGATTCTAAGTAATCTTTCATGAATAGCTTCACCTTACACGTCCTTAGTATTGCCAAATAATTCATACCAATGTAACGAAAATGAAAAAAGAATATTAAGGTTTCACTTTTGAAGAGTTGAATCATAGTCTTGTTTCCATTCGCAGTAGAATTCAAAGACGATACGTCCTTAGGGACAAAAACAAGTGTTAGCACTTGAGGAGCCGCGGTCAAACCAAAACGCTTCTGGAGTAAGTGACCGGCGGACCACCGAAGTGTGTAATAGAGCAGTAACAATGGTCCTCTTTTGAAGGAAGAAATAGGTCACAGCACGGATTGTTTAATGCGATTGATCACAATAAAACAAGCAAGAGAGGGGGTATATTTAAAAAACAAGTGTTACCTAAACAATAAATATGTCGAGTTGTCAACTCACCTGTTCTACCATCTCTGTAGATGCTCCAGTCGTATATTGAGCACATAAATCCAAAACTAAACTCCTCAGAAAATCTTCTGTGTCATCATATATAAAGCCTCTTTCTGTCTCCAATTTCTTTCTTATAATGCCATCCAATTCTTCAATATCAACCCCTGATAATAATTGTCCTAAAATCTTGGCTGCTTTTAACCTTACCCAGGAATGTGGATAAGCCAATAGCGCCTTACATTGCTGGCCTATATCGTCGTAATCTTGTACAAAATTTTTATTTTTCAAACTTGACGAGCAATGAACTGTTATATTCTCGATTAGATTGAGAACTTGAATTAAACTATGGTCTTTTTCCTTCTGTTTTTCTTCATCGGTCATATCATCAGATTGATCTAGTTTTATCTTCACAAAACGCCCTTCACTAATGTCGTTGCTAAGAAGTAATATTTTACCGCTGATTAAAGATAGAATACTATTGAGGCGATTCTTAAATTCTTCTCCCTCGACATGCACAAATCTAGTGCTTAGTTGAGCAGCGAGTTCAAAGTGTACTGGCTGTGAACAAAATTACCACAGGATAGAAATATGTGACTAGAATGAAAGAGGGAGTTTATTATTTATATGGGTATTTCTTCAAAATTTTGTCGAGAAGTCTTCTCTATATATACGACTATGACTATTTCAAATAGATGGTTTTTCAACGTACAAATTTCCTGTTTTAAAGAAATTACAGATATAATTAAATACCATAAACCAAACTGCATATGCTTTTTCTACAAAGCTTATGAGACTAAACTATTATAGCGTCGTTGCACTGTCTGCGAGGAGTAAATTTAAATAAAAATTTAAATTTACTCCTCGCAAAAAATTTACAACTGCCTATTACAAACATATAGCCCAGTATTGCACTCGAAAATAAGAACATTAGTTCCCCACAAATCTACAAAATCATCACGTCTGTCGGGCGTCCCCCGACGTCATATTTTATTTCAATGCATTAACATACATCCATCAGCCTTTTAACGTCCACTGCTGGACATAGGCCTGCCCAAGAATGGGGGATAATGCCGTAATCGCCACGCTTGGCAGGCAGATGCGTTAACATAATAATATATAATTCTTACCTGAGTATCTTGCAAGAAGGTAACCACTAAATCAAATAGTTTATTTCTCTCTAAAACTGGGAAACGTTTCAGCATCGCCTCTATACACTGAGCAGCAGAGGCGCGACATTCCGGCGCGTTGTCATTAAGCATGCACGCGCCTAGGGACAACAACAGGTGGGCCCCGTGTTTTGATAGCTGAGCCTTAAAACATAAGCATTTAACTTAATTATGTACTGCAAGATATATATATATATATATTATTCCTTTTTTATATTATTCCTTTTTATATTATTCCTTTTTTTCCTTAAGGAAGTCAATTTAACCTACGTCTAATTGTCGTATCGAAATTATACTTTTAATGTATGAAGATAGATAGATAGATAACTAACTAAATTATCATCACGCCATTTCCCTTCGGGGTAGGCAGAGAGAACAGAGTGCCAAGAGCCTCTATTCTTGCATACATCTCTCGCTTCCTCAACATTCATAACTCTCTTAATACACGCTCGCCGGTTTCGGAGACTCCTGACTTCACCTTGCTTCAATACATGACCGATTTGGTCTAGGTAGGCGAGTCTCGGTCTTCCCCTGTACCTAGGTACATCCTTCCACTTTCACATTGTATAATATATCTTCTTAACCAGTCACTCGTCCGGCATTCATTCCACATGTCCAAACCATCGGTGCATTCCCTTAGATTGAATTATTAAATACAGTTTTTTGAACTTAACATGTGTACAAACATAATATATGTAGTTTAGATAACAATACTATAGATTGGTATCTTGGCGATGAACAATTTTATAGTGCAAGAAATGGATGGTGGAATTCTGGAGTGGCTAGTGAACTCCTCAAGAACGAACTCATGTGATTCGCTTTGACTAGCCTAATAGATTGCTTGGCTTAGTAACTAAAGTCTGATGAGAGATCCAGGAGGTGAATAATGGGATTTTTAGTGGCTACTAGTGAAACCCTTGAGAACCCTTTAGAATCATACAATTCCTTTTCATGAGTTTTTAGTTTTATTAAACTATATGTTATGTATAATAGTTTTAAGACCTCCCATGATCAAACGTGATGAACTAGTAAAGTACCCGAAATAGTATATTAACGCCATCAACTATAAAAACTGATCTAAATACGATTATAAATGGGTACGGTTAAAACAGACCAGTATATATCTCTTCTGTTTGACCACCGATTTTGCTATTGACGACGATTATATAGTAGTATTAGAAAAAACAATTATGTGCCCGGTAGATGGCAATAGGCTCGCCCCCTATTACATGGAACTTAAACATAGCTGGCGAACCGTGGGTATGTAATACACCTCTGCCTACCCCTTCGGGGAATACAGGCGTGATGCTATATACAATTAAAAAAAGGAGAAAATTAAACATGTCAATTCATATGTTTTCCTTATATAATATGAGATTTTTTTTTATTTGCTTGTCTCAGCATGTATGGGAATGCTCGATCTCTCGATCGATGATTATGGTCCAATTTCAAACAAAGATTAATTTTAATATATACATACTTATTGCTCTGAAAAGATTCATATCGAATATTGCTACAGTATATAGATAGTGCCATCCACGAAGACGCGCCCCACTCTCTTTTCTAATTACTTACAATGCAAGTGTGTATCGTTTCACCGAATTGCCTATTACGCACGCACACATCGATGAATAAACAAAATCACGACAGAGCGATATGGCCAACTAGGAAGATGCTCTACTTTAATATTATCAACCGACTTCAAAAAGGAGGAGGCTTTCAATTCGACTGGATGTTTTTTTTTGCTGTGCTTTATTTCTTTCTCTACTGCACTCCTGTCTGCTTTCTTATACGAGATACACCCAAGGAATTCCTCCCTATCGTGTACCACCTACTTTGACCTATTTTATAGAAAACACTAAAAAGCAAAAAATAAATTACATACGATATCCGCGTTAGACACCTACTGATGTGTTTGAAGTCGACCAATTATTTTTTGCGTTTTAGTGCCTGGGTGTCCTTTGAAAGCGGTTTTTTTATTTAAAAATAATTAATATTTCATGTTGTCGTTCAGTGTGGGTATTGTATGTCATTATTAGTTAATACAGTGTAATATTACCATGTTAAGGGAGCAATTATAAACATTAATAGTATACTAAAAAATTATATGGTTGTCTGTGTCTGTATGTGTGTGACTATATGGTTTGAGGACGATAATTTAACGTCATATATGTTTTCTGAGAGTTTCACAAAATGTAATACTGATAGAAATCGAATGGTACATTTTAATTTTCTAGACATTTTAATTTTTTTTATTAAGTAGAGCAAGTTTCTTGCCGAGTCTGGATTTAAGCAACGTCAACTGTACTACCCATGTGCATCGGAGCCGCTCATGGCTCGCGACTGACACTTGGCTCAATCGTCACACACCCCGTGCCCCCTCGCCACATTTGGAGGGGCGCGTCTTCGTGAATGGCACTATCTATACATCGGTTGTTGTTTCCTTATATAAGTACAAGTCTATGCCCTCTTTTAGTTTATATCTCAGGTTCCCTATATAGAAGCGAGATAACATGTATACCAGTTTTTAAGTCTATAATCAAGAGCTATCAAAAAAAGTTGCATCAAAATATTTAGTAGTTTTTGCGTGATGAGCGAACGAACAAACAGACAAAAAAAAAAACAAAAAAAATAGTTGTTTTTGACACGCCTATATAATTTCTCAAATATCTTAAATGTACAGACACAGCTCTGTTACAAGTTTATAATAGTATAGAAGACGTACCACAAGAAGCTTGTTAATTATCATCTCAATGAATTTTAATGATGATTCCCGGCCATGTTGCAATTCATAGTTCAATTGAGATACGAAGAAGTCAATATATTTCTCTAACCGCTTACCCGGCGAATAGTGTGTTAGATAGTTCACGAATATCGATCGCGCTTCATCCCTGAAAGGAAAACAATCTGTACTATATACGCCGCCTTCTTTTGCGAAAATAAAACTATATATAGTGCACTTTAAAGTTACATGAACACAGCACACATCACAGCGTCATGGTATTGCGTTTTTGTCGTTAAGCTTAAACGACAAAAGGCTAATGGATAGATGAAGATGTGCAATATGAACAGCGGTGGATTTACACTAGGGGCAGTCGGGGAGTGCCCAGCTCCACAAAATATTGAAAGTGAAAAAAAAATTTTTAGTCTTATCAATATTGCTCAATATAATTAATTCTATTAATTAATAATTTTCTGTGTAATTGATAATTCAAGAAATTCAATTCATCCATTATTTGTGAATTATAATTTTGGCATTTTTGGTAAAAATTAATAATCAAAATGATTTAATCAATTTATTTCAAATAATAAATTATGAGTCACCCTTAGTGCCAAATTTATAATTGTTAGAAAAAAAAACAAATATTTATTTATGTTTTTTGGAATATATAACATATAATAAAGTTTCTGCAATAAATTAGTTATTTTAATTTTGAAAAATAAAATATATAAACTATCCATCCATCCATCAGCCTCTTAACGTCCACTGCTGGACATAGGCCTCCCCAAGAATGGGGGATAGTGCCGTAATCGCCACGCTTGGCAGGCGGGTTGGCGATCGCAGTGGATTTTGTTGATACTCGAAGGAGTGCTGCTGCCCACTCCTCCGGTATTCCCTCAGTCGGCTCTTACGACTCCCATGGGTGCAGAGGGGTGGGACACACACGGCAAAAGATATAAACTATAAGTTTAGGTAAAATTCGGGTATTGGGCCGGATTTTTTTCCGGTGCCCGGGAGCGGCATTAAGTTTAAATCCGGCCCTGAATATGAAGTAGGAAAGAGAAAAATCTATACATTACCTTGATCTAGCCGACTCACTAAGTATACAAATCTTAGATACTTTTTCCATTACTTCATGCAGCTCAGACGATACAAGCTTCGCTTCTAATATAGCCTTCAGCAACGAAAAGGAGTTAGATTGTCTCTCATCATTTTGGCAGTCTTCCTCGGCATATAGCAGCAGGGTTTTTAGTTGTTCAGCTTCTAATTTATAGTATTTTACATTACGGACTAATGCTGTTACAGCCTGGAATAATAAATACGTTCCTATACCATTTTTGACTTCTTTATAATTCGCACCGACAAAATTATAATAGAAAAGATGAATACGACGAAATACAATAATTATAAATTATTTTTAAATAAAAATAAACCTTCTTCTACCCAGGAACTAGAAAGCAAAAAATAATTGGTATTTACATACGATTTCCGTACTAAACACTTACTGATGTGTCTTTTGACGGCCCCTAACAATTATAGGTCTATAAGATCTTGAAGATAATGTTGAATTTGCCTCACCTTAAAAGCATTTCTGACTAAATGATAGTTATCATTCTGCTTACTGATTTCAAACGTTGCATACTTATGTAATATCAAAAAAAATGTCTTAACAATATCTTGGATCATTTCCTCCAATGTAGGTGTACTGATTCTTATAGTCCACAATGTTGCTATACACTTCATAGCAACAGTCGTCACTTTGACATGGTCGCTTTTTAACGCATCAACCAGTAAAGGCACAAGTGGATCTACAAAAGATTTGCAGTCCATTCTAGGCACTTTCTCTCTCTTAAGAATAACATAAAGTATGTTCAAACTAAATTCAACCAACACATGGGCGTTTGCTTTACCAGAAATCTTGACATGTTTGGCCTGAGATTCTTTATTACGTTTTGGAGTTTCAGGAATTATGAAACAATCTGGTTTCGCTCTCAACATTTTTTCTTTTTGCGCTTCAGTTATTTCTCTTTTTGGAGCGCCTAGTACGAATTCTGGAATGCTTTCCGAAGCCACTCCATGTAAGAATATGAATAATGATTCTATATCTATGAACTTGTTTGTTACTAAGCCACTGGTTATATGCAATAATGCTTCTTGAACTTTTAAAACTATCTTTTTCGAATGATGCTTCTGTAAAATCTCTTTGAATGGGAGAATTAGGTTTATAAGACATTGTTCTGTAATATTCTGTGACACTATCATTAAAGTCACGTAGCTTTTCTTACTGGGTTTCGCTTCTGGAGTTTTGTAATGTAATTTATCAACTTCTTTTTCTTCAGATAATGCTCCAAATAGATCGTTGATACATACATCTAGTATGTAATGGAGATTTTCATTTAATTCGCCAGGTTTGAAGTTAGTTTTTAAAGCATCTAAAACTGTGTGTATTGTTGCTACTAAAACATGTACTTGGAAACCCCTTGTAAGTAGTAGTGTTAAGTGTTCGAGAAGTACTCCAATGTAAGAAGTGCCAACGGTCATCATGATCTTTTTGACAATATCACGAGCAGTTATCCGCACTTGCTTCAGAGGTGATTTAAGGAAAGAACACAGTTTAATGATAATACTGAAAAAAGAAAAATGTACCTACATATATTTAAGAAGGTGCAAATGGAATCCTGCCTCTAAGCAACTCATTTTTATATTGTACCATAATATACTACGAATATTATGTGGGCGTGTAGGCATTGCTTTAAAAAAATGACTTACCCAGGTAACTGATGCTTCAACAGATCGCCAGGCAGCCTCTGTAAAAGTTTCACGAGAGCTAAAGCTATGGGCACTCGTAACATGTCCTCTTCTTGTCGATCAAAACCAGTACGACGCCGATTCACTTTGTGGGACTCTTCGTGTTCTGTCATTTTACCGATAGTACTAAAAAAACAATTATTTCAATAATATTATAATAAATAAGTTTTGAAAAAAAAGACTCCTGCTGGGGTCGCTTCTATGTCACAGTTGATTCTATTAAATAAACCAGTTTAGGAATGGTTAAGAAATAAATATTCTAGATATTATATACTTACCGATTTAATTGTGGTAGCAAGCCAGTAGTCAGTGACTTTATTATTCTTTTAGCTACCGAAGGTGAGACGTTAGTTATTCTTTCAAATGCTGGAACAACCGAAACTTCTTTGCTATCTTCTTCATTTTCAGCTTGATCATCCGCTATTTGTAGCTCAGTTTCCTCATCTATATCCAAAATATCTTTTGTGTCCTTTTCATTATCTTTTTCAACATTTTCAGTATTTGAAAAGTCAACATTTTCTTTATTTCCTGTTTTAACGTCTATCTTTTCAAATTTATGAATATTCGCGGTCAGAGCTTTGGGCAAATCAATATGTTTTATTTTAGAAAAATCAAAATGAAATGCGTCCATAATAGAGACTATGATTCGAGTTAGTTGTTTTTGATGTTCCGAAGAATGACGTAATTTATTCAAGTAAAGTTTTAAAATCACTTCATAATGGTACCAAGGTAATAATCTACAGCATGTAGATACAACTTCAATACAAGCGTCTATTAAGGAATTTTTGTCTGTGTATTTATCATCACAGATATACATAGAAGCTAATGGTAATATAAAGTTTGTCAAAGTTCTAGGTGTAGGGCATTTCATCACCTTTTTAGCAACTTTGCAGAACCTCAGGAGCGCCCTTACACGCCTATGCATTTGAAGATGACACATGTTCTCAAAGAAGTCTACTTCTCTGTCTTCTTTATTTGTCAAGTGAGCTAAATCTGAAAGCACTACATCGGCATCTGGACATTCTCTGGCTAGTTCACCAAGTAATGCAATACATTCATTTCGTAAAATTTCATTTTTCACATCTCTTATGCCTGTTGATATCAGAGATAGAACAGTATCTCTAACTAGAAATAGACCTTCGTTTGTAGACCTATACTTCATAAGCAGCTTTGGTAAAATTCTTTTCATGCACAACCCAGCACTGTCCCTCAACCCAATGTCTTTTTCAATACGGATGAAGTAAAAACAATTATTAACAATAAGAATAGCAAGGTCCACATCAATTTGATCTTTCTCTAATAGCTGATATATCTGCTTATAAGCATCTATTCTACGATCAAAATCAGGTTGTTCAATCCATCGTTTGTTAAATGCATTCATTTCTGCAACTACATTGGCCATTTGGGTAAGTATATCATTATTTTTGGGAGCACTTTCTGCTATGGACGCAAGTAATTTAATTAATAATTTTCTAACATCGATTGGGCCAACTTTGTTAAAAAGAACAGCTATGTTTTTTATGTAGATTTGAGGATTCGAACTATGACCAAGTAAATTAATAATAGTGGTTATAGCATATTCCATATTTTCTTCTGCCATGTTCATACAAACTTTCTTAACTAATATAGGTAAAAGTAGAGTTAAAAGTTCATCACATAATTCTGGTGAAGCAACCAATTCTGTAATTCTAGACAAGATCAATAGATCTCTTTTATTTACAGTATGTAATTTTGCTGAATTTGCCATTCGTCGTTTCATTACTTCTAGTATACTTGGTATATGCGGAATCAATATTTTGCTACCAAAATTGATATTTTGTTTTAAGCTTTCGACTGACAAAGCATTAAAAGACTCTATTGGTACATTTTCTTTATCTTCTTCATCTTCAGTCAAAGTCAACAACTTTTCAATCATGTCTAAAATCATATTGACTACGCCAGGACATGTTTTCGGAGCTACTAAAAGCTTAAAAAGGGCCGGAAGTGGACTTATTGAATCTCTATCCAATGAAGTAATTAGCAATATGTAGTATTTAGGATTTTGACACCATACATTTAGGAGTTTCAAAAGAGGTGTGGGGCTGTGAATACCTTCATTATGCAATTTGACAATTAAAGGCCAAATCAGAGTCTCGAATATTACATACAACTCGTCTTTGCTCCATGGATACCCAATAAATTGTTCAAACAATTTTCTTAAAGCAGATAATGCAAGTGCTCTTAGGTTTTTCATAACCTTCACATATCCTACGTGTACTTTATCACTTTGGGACAATACAGCGAATATTGTCGAACAAATTGCATAAAATATATTAAAAAGCTTGCCGAGTAATTCTTCTTTCATATATCCACCAAAATACTCCCGAATTACTTCGAATAGATTTAACATGCTATGTAACTTGCTAGGACTGGTAACAGATTTTAAATCATTATTAGATACAATGGTATCTAATATTTCGCGGGGTTTCATATCTAAGTACTCTTTATAGTATGAGAAAGCCATTTCAATAAACATTGTAATTTCATTTTCGTTGCAACCAGCCAAATATCGCATTACAAGAGATCTTCGTGTCTGACCACCTCCTTTTTTCTCTGCAGCCAATTTTGCTGTCATTTTACCATAGAGTATTCTAAGTATCAGTGGAACTACATGTTCCCTATCATCTGGATGAATATTTTTTGCGTCTTCAGTAATCTTAAACTGAGTCAACTCATCCTTGAATTTTTTCTCATCTACCAAGTTACACAAATTAGTTTTATAAGGAATTACACTTTTATTTTTATAATTCAATACGCAATCTAAAGCATATTTTTGCAACCCTGGATTTTTGTGCCTTAGGAATTCCATATAGAGTTCCCAAAAAACTGGCTCTTTGTGCAATGCTCTTGGATTTTTAAACTGTGCCAAGACCTGCATTATATTGATGAGTGTTTTAAATATTATTTTACCAGATACTGGATCTTTCTCATTATCATTATCTATAGCTTCGATCATTTCTTCTATATCTTCAGCACTTTCTTCTGCTTTATCAACTTCCATTTTACAGTCACGCGTTTCTACATCAATTTTAAGAGCATTCATATTATCATTTCTTCTATATTCTTCTTCAATAAAATTTAAAAATAAGCCCACAATATCACGGTTCCTTGCCTCACATACTTGAATGCAGTTGGTCATTACTTTGAGAATAAGGTTTCTATAATTATATAAATCAGGTCTCTCTAGTATACTATTATAATTGGCATATAACTTTTTCAAAATTACAAAATTTGACTCAGTTTCGTCATCGAATTGAAATTGTTTAAGATTTTTCTTAGCGTTTAGAAAAGCAGACTCGAGCGCACTATGAAACGTAGGCCAGAAATCATCGACGCGTAGAGCGTTTCCATATCCTGCTATAAATTCAGTTACAGGCTCCCATAACAATTTAAAGTTAGCATATAATATTCCTAGCATATAATTTAACGCATATAAATGAAAGTCTGTATCTTTGGCTAAAGCATACTGTGTTGTGTTAAATGCCATTTTCTGCAAAAGATTTATTTGAGCTCTGTATTCCTGAATAGAAGGTGTGATAGATTCAACAGAATAGCACCTACTGAATACTGAAAACCGCTCAACAGTGCCTCCAATTACAGCTGTTTTATTTAGTTCTTCTACGTTTTCAAATAGTTTGTAGATATGTGTGGTTAACAAACGAACCTAAAACATAACAGGAAATATATTTCAAACCTGCATATCAGAAAAAAAAATCACATCTTAATTGACTTGACTATTCAGTCAAGAAATATTTAGTTTATAGAAACTATACGCATAGGCTTAATACAAAATATAGTTGCTATGCCGCATCTGTTTATATAAACGCAATAAATTTAAAAACAATTGAACGGATTTTTATGGAATTTCCCCGTGTATGAAGTCTGAAGTGTTTGTGATGAAAAGAAGAATAATTAGTCTATAATAATAATTATTATATAATCATGAAACAGCAGAATATTCTGGCTTTCTACCAAAATTTTATAAAGAAACAAATTTTTATTTGGTTATAGATATCTCTGGTTTCCGTTATAATATAGATTAAATTTACCTATGCCAGCTCTTCAGTCTAATCAACAGCTATCAAACAAAAAAGTTTTATCAAAATTTGTTCAATAATTTTTGTATGAGCGAACATACAAATAGACAGGAATTACACAAACACTATAGCCTTTATCCGCGGCTTCACCGCAGCCAAAAGCTAGTTTTTAGTTTATATTTTCGGTTCCCGATATAGTAGGAGGATAAAATGTATACCAGTTATTAAGTCTAATCAAGAGCTATCAAACAAAGAAAGTTGCATCAAAATCCGTTCAGTAGTTTTTGCGTGATGGGCTAACAAACAAACAGATAAACAGACAGACAAAAATTGTGAAAAATTTGTTTTGTGTTTAGACACGCCTATATAGCCTAATACAGTAATTTTTCTCAAATATCTTAAATGAACAGACACAGCTCCGTTGCTCTGCACAGCTTTATAATAGTATAGATAGATAAATGTACTCACAACATGAAAAGGCGACGCAACATTATTCCTCAAGTACGAATCAATCAATGACAAATGCGGGTAGGTCAAGCCATATTCGTGTTCATAAGCTGTCAGGTACAAATCCAATAGATGTAAAGCACATAAGTAGTTGGGATCAGCCGCGCATGGTAATAGCACAGGCAGAAATACATCTATGTCGCATATCTCTTTCAGCCTCTTACAACTGGCTATATGAATAACGCTTTCCATAGCAACTGCTAAGATAAATAAAACTTTTCTAGCACATCTTGACAATGCAGTTGTATCACAATGAAATTTATTATCTTTTGATTGATTTTCAAGATTATAACTTATTAATATCTGAAGAAATTTTGATATTAACTGTCTTAGAGTATTAACACAAAGGTTTACGTCAATTTTCTCAATATGAGGCAAGCAAAACAGAACGTTTATCAACGTAAATGGATTTTCAACATGATTTTCTATATCTTCGCAAATAACACGATTGAAATACTCCATGAAGTTTGGTAGATTTTTCCCAATGTCGACAGGGTATTTGACCCACTCAAACAATTTCATCCCATTTACGGATAAAGGCGATTTTTTCAAACATATCTTAGTAAGAGTATTCATGGCTTCCGAATCAAAATTAGATTGTATAACAAATTTTACAAATGGTGGTAATATGTGCAAATCAAATTGCGAATAGTCAATTACATTTTCAACGAAATTTATAAGTATATTCGGGAATGGAAGAGGTAGCAGCACCTTGACTATAATCCCAGCGTGTTCTTGAGATAATGATACATTTGGTGACAGCAGCAACACTGCACCAATTTGAGCACAAACTTCTAGAACAGTCTCCGAAGTTTGCTCACAAATAACTTTGATTAACAATAACACAAACTGTGGTGGATTTGTGAGATGTATTCCTTTATCATGTTCTATAACTTGACCAGCAAGCCTTAGTATGTATTCTAGAGCTTTACTATCTTCATCATTCTCTTTCAAGATATCATCTGTATATTTTATAACAGTTGTCCAAAATATCTCATATTCCTTATGTGCTATATAATTCAAACTGTCTTCTACAGTTTGAGTCAGCATTTTAAATAGTATTTCTTGGTGTTCGTGATTATTTTTTAAATATTCAAGTAAAAGAGGCAAAAATGTCTCTATACAACTGTGAAACTTGCCACCCACACCTCGCAGTATTTCAAATATAAGGTGACCACATCCTGTGATAGCCTAAAAGAAAAAGTTTATACAATAACATTTAGTAATATAATGAGATGCTGAATGCGATAAAATTTGTTTTTTTTATTGCATTTAGTGGCAGACGAGCCACGGCCCATCCGATGGTAAATGGTAACCGACGCTCATGGACTCAACTATACCTCTCGGTATTATTGTCAAGCCGCTACTGACTATTTCATTTCACAAATATGAAATGAAAGAATAAACGGCTATCTCTACCGAGTGAGTACTTCCACTTGGTACCCAGCCCTTCCACCAGTCATGCAATAGATGATAATTGCTTACTTCCCTTAGTCGCCTCTAACGACACCCGTGGGAAAGAATGGGGTGGTGACACTTGTATTCTTAATCTGTCACCACACGGACAAACACGGAGTATTACATACATATTGTCACGACTTTTTCCCGTAGGGGTAGGCAGAAACTACTTCTCTCCACTTGCTACGATCCGGACACACATCTTTCGCTTCCTCTACTCTCATCAGCGCTTTCATGCATGCTCGCTGGTTTCGAATACTCTTAACATGGCCTTCCTTAATAACGTCTCCGATCTGGTCAAAATACGTTCGCCTTTTTTTTTTTTTTTTTTTTTTTTTTATTTTAGGTGGGCAAAAATGTCCTACCGCACACCCCGCTGCCCGGGGAGACAACGGGGTAGTGTGGGGCTCTCACCCACTAAAAACCCACCGTGCGCCCTCACCCGCCCTTGCTACGGCGGATCACGGGAACCGCGTCGTTTCTCCGCGATCCGCAGGCGGCAGCCCCTTCGGGCACCCTCTCTTGTGCGACGCCCCGCGCACTTGGGCGTCACACCTTCGCGGTAGGCTTCCGCGGACGGCAGGGTACTCCCCGACCCCACCGTCCGCAGCCTCGGCTAGGGCGGCATCAGGCGCAGGTAAATGCGCGCACGCCGCCCCGCGCGCCGGCGGCGAATCGGGTCCGCGAAGGAGGATTCCTCCCGGGCCCTCTCCGCCGCCTCCTTCCGCGAGATGACAGCCTCGCAGAAGGCGGCGACCGCGGTCCAGGCCCTGTCACTGCCAACCATCGCTCGCGCAACGGCCGGCAGCGACAGGTCCGCGCCTATGACTGCAGCGAGTTCCCGGCGCTGCACATCCCAGGCCGGGCACGACTCGAGCGTGTGCTGCGCCGAGTCCTCGCCGCAGTCGCAGTGGTGACAGCCTGGGGTCGTCTCCCTCCTAGCGATCGTGTGCAGGTATTTGCCGAAGCAACCGTGCCCCGACAAAACCTGCACCAACCGGAAGGTGAGGACCCCGTGCTGCCGCCCTGCCCATTCTTCCAAGATCGGCTGGAGCGCCCCCACGGTCCAGAGACCAGCCCGGGGCGTCTCCAGCCGAGACCTCCACTTTAGGACGGTGGCGCGGCGGGCATCTTCCCGCCACGCAGAGATTGCGCTTGGCGAGGGGCGGCTGCCCCCCGCCCGCGCCGTCGACGCCCGCCGATATACGTCGGCGAGCACTTCCGCCTCCAGATCCCAAGGGGGGGTTCCGGCCAACGCGCAGGCTGCATCGCACGAGACCGTGCGGTACCCGCGTATTGCCCTGACCGCTACAACCCTCTGTGGACGCCACAGAAGGGCCCTATTGCGAGCGGCCAGGGACTCCGCCCACACGGGCGCGCCGTACAGTGCCATTGACCGTACTAACCCCGCGTAGAGTCGTCGACACGCGAGACTCGGTCCGCCCAAATTCGGCATCAGTCGCCCGAGGGCGGACGCCGTGCCGACGAGCTTTGGCGCAAGACGGCGGAAGTGCTCGTCAAAGTGCCACCGTCCATCCAATACCAGGCCCAGGTACTTGATGTGGGCCTGGATTGGAAAGCCCACACCGTTGACCGTTATCGAGGCGCCGGCGGGTGGGCCGCGTCGGGGCCCATGGAAGAGTAGGGCCTCCGACTTTTCAAGGGCCACCCTAAGCCCCAGCGCCTCGATCCGCCTGACCACCTCCGCGGTTCCTGAGGTGGCCAGCGTTGCCGCCTCCTCGAGGGTCCCGCCCCGGGCTGTGACGAGCGTATCGTCTGCGTAGCAAATTACGCCCAGCCCGGGGGGGAGCCGGCCACGGAGGACCCAGTCGTAGCCGATGTCCCACAGGAGCGGCCCTAGAACCGAACCCTGCGGGACGCCGCACGACATAGCCCTCCTTACAACGTCCCCTTCCCGGTCCACGAAGAGGACGCTGCGGCCGTCGAGGTAGTCCGCCACCAGCCGCCTTAGGTAGAGGGGCACTCCATGGTACCGGAGTGCCTCCTTGATGCAGCCGAATGGCAGACTATTGAAGGCGTTGGCGATGTCGAGCGACACCGCCAACAGCACTTCCCTCGAGGTGACGGCCTCCGCAGCCGCAGCCTTCAAGCGCAGGATGGCGTCGACCGTAGACCGACCCGCCCGAAATCCGAACTGGGCATCGGACAGGTCGGGGCCGACCGCACCTAGGTGCCGGACGATGCGGGCAGCGACAACCCGCTCGAGCAGTTTGCCCGCCTCGTCCAGCAACACGATGGGCCTGAAGGCCGCGACTGTATTCGGAGACCGTCCCGGCTTCGGCAGGAGCACGAGCTTCCCCTCCTTCCAGCACCAGGCCCAGATTAAGTATCTGGGCCTGGTGCTGGACGGGCGGTGGCGCTTTCGCGAGCACTTCCGTCAACTGTCCCCGAGGCTCGTCGGTGCAGCGTCCGCCCTTGCACGGCTCATGCCGAATATGGGCGGACCCAACAATGCGTGCCGACGGCTTTACGCGGGGGTGGTCCGGTCGATGGCGCTGTACGGCGCACCCGTGTGGGTGGAGTCCCTGGATGCACTGAACAGGGCTCTTCTGTGGAGGCCACAGAGAGTCGTCGCGTCCAGGGTCATACGTGGATACCGCACGGTGTCAACGGAGGCGGCCTGCGCGTTGGCCGGAATCCCCCCGTGGGGCTTGGAGGCGGAGGTGCTCGCCGAGGTGTATCAGCGGGCGTCACAAGAGCGGGAGTGGGGCGGACGCCCCCTACGCAGGGAGGTGGCCAGGTGGCAGGGCGACGCCCGCCGAGCTGCCATTGCCAGATGGAGGGCGCGGTTGGAGGCGCCTCGGGCCGGTCTTTGGACCGTAGGGGCGCTCCAGCCGGTGCTGGAGGAGTGGAGAGGGCGACGGCACGGAGTCCTTACCTTCCGACTGGTGCAGGTGCTGTCGGGGCACGGTTGCTTCGGCAGATATCTGCACATAGTCGCAAGGAGGGAAACGTCTCCGGGCTGTCACCACTGCGGCTGTGACGAGGACACGGCGCGGCACACGCTCGAGTCGTGCCCGGCTTGGGCCGAGCAGCGCCGTGAACTCGTCGCGGAAATAGGGGGCGACCTCTCGCTGCCGAGCGTCGTCAGAGCGATGCTTGGCAGCGACAGGAATTAGGCCGCAGTCGCTGCCTTCTGCGAGGAGGTTATCTCGCGGAAGGAAGCGGCGGAGAGGGCTAGGGAGGAGGATTCCTCCGCTGACCCAAACCGCCGCCAGCGACCGGGGCGGCGCAGGCGCAGGTCATTGCGCCTCATGCCGCCCTAGCTGAGGCTGCGGGTGGATGGACCGGGGAACGTCCGCCACCCGCAAGGCCTCCGGCGAAGGTGCGACGCTCCTCTGCGGATGCGTCGCTCAGTTGAGGGTACCCGAAAGGGTAAGCCGCCGGCGGACCACCGAAGGAATGTAACATAGTTCCAGTGGCCCACCAATAAAGGCGGAGAGACGGCACACGGCAGGTTTCTTTAGTGGGTGAGGGCCCCACACTACCCTGTTCGTTGCCCCAAACGACAGGGTGTGCGGTTAGGAACATTTTTTCCCGCCTTAACAAAAAAGAAGGGTCGATAAATCATTGTCTTGCTTTTGGGAATAATAAGAAGGTAAGGGGCCGTTAAAAAATATGTTTGCAATCAAGGTGGGAGTGGGTATCGCTCAGTGTGATGAAAAGTGATTACGGGGAACATGTTCAAAAGTTGCTTAATTATTTTTTATTATAATGAATCACTAAGTAATAAACGTGGATGGGTCTCGATTTCGTGATTATTATATGGGGATTGCAAAAATTATGAAATTACGGTGATCCATGGGCAGAATTTGGCGTGACGTAATTTATGAACAACCCCTTATACATAACTGCATATTCAATATAAAAAATATTCGTCAGTAGAAAATATGTTGTTTCACGACATTCCATCCGAATGTTTTTGACTTGGCTTAGATACCAATCTACCATGCCAAATGCTGTGGGTTTAATTCAATTTTACAAGACAATTTTATGTATCCCACACAAGACAATTTTATGTATTTATGTCCTGTGCCGACCGCATCCAACGGCTCCCCGCAGCTTTGACCAGATCGTCGGTCCATCTGGTGGGGGGGCGTCCTACGCTGCGTCGTCCAATACGTGGTCGCCACTCGAAAACCTTTCTTCTCCAACGGTTGTCGGTTCGTGGATTTTACCACCGCCACTTCAGCATGGCAACCCGGCGGGCTATGTCGGTCACTCTCGTTCTCCTACGGATCTCCGTATTATGGATTCTATGACATAGGGAAATACCAAGCATAGCCCGCTCCATGGCCCACTGAGCGACTTTGAGCCTTGATACGAGGCCAACATTCAGAGATCATGTCTCTGTTCCATATGTCATGTGTGTGTGTCTGTTGTATAGTCTTTACAGATTAAAGGCTTTTTTCCTAGTGCAGGCGAGTAGTCTTTAAAAAAATATAAGATTATGATTGTAGTACTTACATCATCATTATTCTGCAAATAATTCAAAACAAGGCCAACAAACTTATTCTTATCTCTGATATCCCTTGCCACAAAAGCAAAACTTTCAGCAGCAAAATTATTTATGTACTGTGGTTGTGCTTCACTCAGTAACGGTATGATTCTCTTGAGAACTACTGCTATATCCTTCTTCAAATATGGTTTTAGAACTTTGAATAGAAACGCTAAGCAGATAAGAGTCCATTCCAATTGTTCTGCATCCTTTGTACTTAGTAATTTTATAAGTATGTCAAGAAATTTTGGGAAATACGGGTAAAAATCTTCTCTCAAATCTTTTGCTAGTGAGACCAAAATTCTGGAACAAAAATAAGAATCCTTACTAATATTATAAATGCGGACATGCATTGTATGGTTACATTTCACCGCATAGCTATGCAACCGATCATCATTTCCTTTTTTTTTTGTTAAGGCAGGAATAAGGGTTCCTAACTGCACACCCCGTCGTTCGGGGCAACGAACCTACTAAAGAAACTCACTGTGTACCGTCTCTCCGCATCATCATGAGATCCTACTATTAATTATATAAATGTGATTTATTTATGTATGTTTGTAACTCAAAAAATTACTTTTTAATTTATTACATGTACACAGCATACTTTTTACCCCAGAAAATATTAGGTTTTTGTGGGATAGATATTTTTGTATAGAGATAGTTAATGTATCGTGGACGCAGGCGATGCCGTGAGCAGCAGCTAGTTCCAAATCCAGAAAAGACCATAGTCCAATTTTTTGTCGCGGAAAATAGATAGTTCCGGTAGGATAGCAATTTTTTTATTCTGAAGACCACTTGGACCAAGCGCCGGGCAGAGTCTAGTTTGTACTAATGAAAAGTGTTTTCAAGTTGCAGCCATCAGAATGGTACTATTCATATAGTTAGGCCCTTCGTTGTATATTATGGTAGCCATCATTTGTTGAAGTGACTAGTACTGATTAGTGATGTAACGAATATTCGCATTCGCATTCGCGAATATTCGCCTGTTTTCAACAATTCGCATTCGCATTCGTATTCGCATCAAACGATGCGAATGTTCTGCGAATATATTTAGTCCATTGAAAAGTTACATTTAGGGTTCCGTTTTTTAGAGTACGCAATTTTATTTTTTTGATGTGTAGGGGGGGTTAGTATAAACGTAAGTTCAAGTTTGTAGGGTCGCTACCCTTGTCCCCCAGCTGCCATCTTGGAAAAAGGGGTGCAAAGGGTTTTCGAGCTGTATCTCGTAAACTAGCAAACATACAGAAAATTCTGTAAAACATTATTTGTAGCAAATTAAATTGTCTACTTCTTTACTTTATTAATTTTTATCCTAAAATCGAAAACAAAAACTTACTTATAAACAAAAATAACTGAAAATTTTTGAACAACTTTTCTTTTGGCTGTTATAACTTTTTTCCTGGTCATTTTACATTAGAGCAATATTATAGAGGGTTTTTCAACGAACAATTTCCACTATAAATTTGTTTAATTTCATTAATTTATATTCTTTAAGGTTTTACAGCGCTCCGAAGTTGACGGAGTTCTTGAATACTCGTAAGAATAGGATAAAAACTAACCATTAGGCTTAGTTTTGTATTAGCTCCGCACTCAGGTCACACAAAGACCCTTCAGCCCAGCCTCCTCATCAAGGTGGTCGAGGGCCTATTCTCACCGCCAGCTAGCGACCGGGAGGCCGACCTCAGTGTACCGCCCGTCACCGCGTCGGAAATGGGGGTGGCTGTTTCGCGGTTTCGTTCCAAGTACACCGCCCCCGGCTGAGACGGGATAGCCGCCCGGGTACTGGCCCTGGCTCTGGAGCCCCAACTCAGGGGACTTTTCGATGCGTGCCTAGCGTCCGGACGGTTCCCTGACTGCTGAAAGGAGGGAGGCTGGTAGTCATTTCTTTTTTTTTGTTTAGGCGGGAAAAAATGTTCCTATCCGCACACCCTATCATTCGGAGCAATGACCAGGGTAGTGTGGGGCCCTCACCCACTAAAGAAACCCGCCGTGTGCCATCTCTCCGCCGTTATTGGTGGGCCACTGGAACTATGTTACATTCCTTCGGTGGTAGGCTGGTAGTCCTGCTGAAGCCGGGGTGAATGCCGGATTTGTTCGGGGCCTTCAGGCCCATCGTGCTGCTAGACGAGGCGGGTAAGCTGCTGGAGAGGATCCTCGCTGCCCGCATCATCAAGCACCTGCGCGACGTCGGACCGGACTTGTCAGATGCCCAGTTCGGTTTTCGAGCTGGTTGTATAACGATCGGCGCGATCATGCGCCTGAGGGCCGCGGCCGCGGTGGTCGTCGCTGGCGGTGGAGTGCTGTTGGCGGTGTCGCTTGGCATCGCCAACGCATTCAATAGTCTGCTATTCAGCTGCATCAGGGAGGTACTCCGGTATCACGGGGTGCCTGCATATCTGAGGCGGCTTGTGGCAGACTATATTAAGGGCCGCAGCATTCTCTATGAGGGCCGCATAGGAGACGTTGTGAGGAGACCCATGTCACACGGGCTGGCGGTCATCTTCTATGCGGATAACACGCTGGTTGTGGCCCGGGGCGGAAACTTTTTTTTTTATTGCATGTAGTGGCAGACGAGCCACGGTCCATCTGATGGTAAATGGTAACCGTCGCCCATGGACTCGACTATACTGAGAGTATTGTAAGCCGCTGCTCACCAATTCATTTCACAGATGAAATGAAATATAAACGGCTATCTCCGGCTATCTACAGCCAAAAGTTCGAGAAAGCGGCGTTCCTGGCCTTAGGGACCTCGGATGTGGTCAGGAGGATCGGGGCGCTCGGGCTTAGGGTGGCCCTGGATAAGTCAGAGGCACTATTTTTCCATGGGCCCCGAGATCAAGTATCTGGGCCTGGTGCTGGACGGGCGGTGGCGCTTTCGCAAGCACTTCCGTGAATTGTCCCCGAGGCTTGCACGGCTCATGCCGATTATAGGCGGACCAAACGGCGGACGGCTTTACGCAGGGGTGGTCCGGTCGATGGCGTTGTACACGCACCTGTGTGGGCGGAGAACGACGAATATTTTTGAATGAACTCAATCCGACTAACTTCATTCAATCTACATGTCAAAATGAACCTCGGCTATATTCGGTTTAAACATGGGTGACTGACAGTGACACTAGATGTGAAACCCGTATAATATTTGGCGCGCGCTTATTTGAAAATTAACATTAGCATTCGCGAATGTTGCAGGGAAACATTCGTATCCGCATTTGCAGAGCCTATCCCACTTCTGAAATAAAAGGCATCTAAACTTTAAATCTCCTCCACCATGGGAGTCGTAAGAGCCGACTGAGGGAATACCGGGGGGAGTGGGCAGCAGCACTCCCTCGAGTATTAACAACATCCACTGCGATCGCCAACCCGCCTGCCAAGCGTAACGATTACGGCACTATACCCCCAATTTGGGGAGGCCTATGTCCAGCAGTGGATGTCAAAAAGCTGATGGATGGATGAAACTTTAAATAATAGTGTTGCATATTGAAATTAGATCAATAATTTTCACTTACTCTAACAATGGTTGTAAACATAAAGGATCTTCCAGCAATAAATATTTCTCCAATATTCCCAATATTTCTTCTTTCTTATGAATCAACTGAGGCACTGTTATTACACCAAAGACTTCCTTTTTAAACTTTTTAAAATTCTCTGTCAAGTTGAGCACATGCCATTTCTGTGTTGCCACATAAAAATGAGTCTCATTCTCCCCAGGTTGCTGTGCATAGGCATGTTCAATGTGATAAAGAGCTGCATGGCGTATGTTGATTCCATTGATTCTCTCAGCAAAGGGAACAAACTGAAATAAATTTGTTTTTGCAGTTTAAAACTTGAGTTAGGTAGTTTTATGAGTACTTATCTTTATAGAATGTGGTGAACACATATATGGATGAATAGGTGTATATTTATAAACACATGACACATTTATGCCGGACATTAAGAATCGCTATTTAAATTATTTTAGAGGCTTTAATATTTTTTTCTTTATGTACTTAATTGTGTTAATGTGGATAACAACATTTAGATGTGACTTAAGTTCATTAAGTTCTCTAAACATTCTCACTCAGGGAAAATTTAACCCTATAATAGTTTTACAAAAAGGTCCATAATGTTACTGACAGGATATCTTAGAAGTTTGGATAATACAGAATAGGAAATAGGTACCCATTACTAAATCTTTGTTGAACCATGATTATTTTATAAAAGATAACTAAGTAATTCAAACTCCTATGTTCGTGATCATATCATATAGAAGAACTGAAGGTGTTGATAGTATGTGTTATGGTGGCTTAACTATGTCCTAAGATGTAAGAAACAAGTATGTAGTAATTAAATATTTATTTTGTTACTGAATATTCTAACATGATTATCTCAACGTTTCTGCAGTGATCATAAATGAATTAATATGTGGAACTAAAATCATTGCTCTATACAAAATGTGGTTATTCCCAACCTAATTAATAAGCAGTAATACAACTATTCCTGAAAATCGCACTTAACCTAAAATTCTTAAAAAATGCTTTAAAACTTACTCGGAAGGTATTTGTGGTTTTATGTTTTACAGGTTTACTTTTCATTGTTGTTTTTTATATATATCCCTACAATATCATTAACAATAACATATCGGAACTAATGTAAATAAATCAACATGCCGAATCGCCGACACACCGAAGAACAATCCAACCACATGACATTTGACAGCACTGATTCGACAATGAAGTATTGAAGTTGACACCTTAGGCTTGACACTTTTGGCACTGGTATGACAAACTCGACCTCGGACCTATCGTTGTATACATGTTACTTCCATGACCTCGACAAAGAAATATTCTTTATCTAAGGCACTGGCAGTCATTAAAAGGCTCACTTTAGTCTGTGATTTGATTTGTAATAGATATGTATTGTTGTGTATTTTTCAAATAACGTAACGAAATCGTTTAGAGTTTCCAAAGAAAACTATAAATAAATCTAGTTCAACAACTATTTATTTTTTCAATTGCTCTTTATTAGACAAGATATTAATATTAAAATTCAACAAGTCTTCTAACAGATATTAGCTGTAGTTTTTATCTATACTATTTTACTATTATAAAGTTGTAACATAGCTGTGTCTGTACATTTAGGATATTTGAGAAAAAAATACTATATAATAGGCTAGACGTGTCTAAACACAAAACAATTTTTTTTAGAATTTTTGTCTCTATCTGTTTGTTTGTTCACGCATCATGCAAAAACTAATGAACGGATTTTGATGCAACTTCTTTTATTTGAAAGGCCTTAATTAGACTTAAAAACTGGTATACATTTTATCCCACTACTATATCGGGAACCTGAGATATAACCAAAAAACCAGTTTTTGGCTGCGGCGAAGCCGCGCGCAAAGACTAGTAATTAATATAACGAATTGTCAACGAAATTACCTTTATACTTTACCGGGCTTAGGACTGGCTATGTAAGTATATTATAAGCAAGTAATGTACAAATTTCCAAATTCGCACACAAAAGAAATGCACCTGCAGATATCAAGGTCAAAAGTTCAAAAGAAAATTTAATTTTAAGAAAATTGTTGCATTCCAATAATAAGCCATAACCTTTATGTAGATAAGTAAAAATAAGACTCATTGTATGATTTTTGAGTTGCGGCGTTCGCGCCATCCATAGCCGTCTCTAGTGTCAATAGAGACGGCTATGGATGGAATAATAACCACAGAGTACTTTTTATTATAATAACATTAATAACAAAACAATATAATTTATTGGAAGCACACTAATTAGTAATTACTTAATTAGTCTGTGATTGGAAGTCGAAGAGGTATTTTTCCAATTTTGTTTTTCTGTTTGTTACTGTTATTAGTAGTTACATCCACAGGGAGTCAGCATTAAAACTAGCCAATGCCAGCTTTGGTCAAAATGAATTCAACAGAGACAACGCTCTACAAAAGAAAGGGACAGAATAGACATTCATGCTAATAATCGCATGCTTGTTTATTCTGAACATCCTTTAAACATGTCTACTGTTTTAGAAGATTTGTTTTTTTAAGACTAGGGATGATTGACTTTTATCAGTTCCTTAAAAATATGGAAATTGTCTAAGATATTTATTTAGCTAATTTTCTCTCCTACACCTTAAATTCTAAGACTATAAAAGTTATTTATATAATTTTAAAACTAATACACATTCAAACGACGTTAGAATTTGCTGGTACGCAATGGCAACTCCTACTTAAATTGTCACTGTGTCAGGGATGCCATACATATAGTTTTATTGGCGTTTATACAGATTTTATACTACGTTACTTATGATATGTTTCAATCTACTTTTATACAACAATTTCGATATTAATATTTTAAATAAGATCTAGAATAAATTAACATCAAATATAATTAGATTATCACCCATTATGTTTCAAATAATATTATTTTTATCGTTTACACTAGACAAAATTCTTTAGATTAGTTGCAACTGCTCGCACATTATTTTTTAATAACTAATCTGGGAAAATAAAGGATATGTATGTGCTAAAATAAACTTAGTTTGTTTTTTTACAGAATTCACAGTCCATAATATGTTGCCTTAGCTGTGGCAACATTGTACTAAAAAAGGACGGTTCTTTTCGTATAACAAAAAAAACTTAATATGGCGGATTTGCTCATTTTCTTTCGCAATACGATTTCCATTATCTAATTTTCTCATAATTAATAATCTAAATTATTTTGCTGACTGCTATTATAACAAGAGCAAATTTTTTAATTATTTTCTAAAGTTCATTTCGTGCTTTTTTACGCGAAATAGACGCTTGTGAATTGTGTAACAAATTTACTATAAGTTGAATTAAAATTTGTGTTATTTGTTGGAAACACCTGTTATTGACGCAGTTCTACATCATAGAAAGAAAAATAATTTTAAAGTGCGCAAAATTTGGGGTAAGCTCCAAAGAAGATTCTGCTATGCAATTCCACAGGTTTCCTCAGCCATCCTGTATCAAGTAAGTAAATTATTAGACTGCCGTTTGTAACTTGATTTAACAGTGGAGGCGACTAGGGGTAGGTAGCTATTATCACCCACCAGTAAGTGGTAGGGTTGGGGACTACTAGGATATCGACTTATTATCGGTCTCGACAATTCGAAAGGGCGAAGAATTGATGTTGGACCCCTACAGTGGGCACGGTGTATCTACGGTATGTTTGTTCCGGGCCATAAGGGCGGCCAAGAAGTATCTACGGGGTCCACCACCCATCAACCAAAAAATGACATAAGAAGAAAGCTTATTTTGTAGGCCTTTGGATGATTCCAATTTTAATTTAAAATAATAACATGGTGCTCACACTATAGTAGTCATTTCCGTTAGAAAACCATTATTTTCATCTGAAAAAAGACAGAGTTACTGTCAATTAGAGGCTAAAGAAGTTTTACTTATAAGATATATATGAAAACACTAATTTTTCAGGGCAAAAGTTTGGGCAAAATATTGTTTTCCTAACGATGATTGCACTTCTAATGAATTTTTGGATAAATTAAATAAGCAGCATATGATGCTTTGTGCAACATTTTGATGACTCATCATATACAAGTAGTGCCAGAAAAAGGTTAAATTTGTTTGCTTTACCTATTGGAACACAACATATACCTATTAAACCAATTAAGAGATAACCAGTATAATCCATCCACTTCCAGTTAACCACATGATACTGATGTAAGTATACTAATATATGTGTTCTTAAGCTTTATTATATTAGTTTCAACAAAACTATATTCACCCATTATATAATATTCATTTCTTATTTTGAGAAAAAAAAATATATACATATATATAAAAAAATAAGAAATTCATATTATTTTTTTTCTCATAAAGGTCATTCATGTTATTCTTAGATAATATCAAGTGTGAAACCATACTGTATAACAAATATGTAACTATTTTAACCAACTTTGTTTTTGTTAATTTTATTGTATGTATGACTTGATTGGCATCCGTGTGTAAAGGTAAGGTTCTGGCAGAAAACCAGCGCCTGGCACTTTAGCCTGGCATAAAGCTGAGCTGGAAACCTTTTTAGCACTGGCGTGAGACATACATTGTTTTTAGTTTGACTTACATTGTATATGTTGTACATTTTGTTTGTCTCATACTTGTAAGCTAAATAAATTTGTTCTTTCTTTCTTTCTTTCTATTAAAGTAAATATATAAATGTTAATATATAGTATTTCTTCTTTCATATAAACCATTATTAGGCATTACCGCTTTTAATCCTACTTTACTATGTAAAAATCTGCCTGCTTAGGCTGTCAAAGCTGGTAGTAAAGTATGCCTGCTCTACTATCTTATAGACAAAGAAAGCAAGAATATTTAGTGTATCCGGCTTTCATTTCTACCAGAAAATAAGGGATTTCAATTTAAGCCATCTAAAAATTAAATTTAATACTTGTTTTTTACAGAAATTACCCAAAAACAGAGGAATACTACAAGATTTGTATGTATATACAAAAGGTGATTTAACTTTTATGGCAATTGGAGTTCGTAAAAATTGGAAACAACCAATAGCTTTTTATTTTTTTGGACCTTTCGTGTCACTTGCGACTAGATTAGCTGTACTTGTCAAAGAGGTAAGTTTTTCTTATAATTTATGAATATTTATTTAGCTATTGCTTGTGCACAAATAATTATTAGTGATGATGACAATGCAAATGTTACGGGAGTTTGAACTGTCATTTTCATTACCTAACCTTATTATTTTTACTGTTGTGTGATTTGAATTGAGGGTATTTTTGGGAACGAAATGAAAATGACAACTCAAAACTTAACAATATTTTGCTACTCTTCCGACAAATCCAATTTTGAGATAGAGTTTACAATCAATTTTTATAGTTATAAGAATCTTAATATTTTTGTGATTGAGTGCGGTTTTTTAAATAATTAGAGATAAGTAATAAGGGCATTAAGCACACTTAGGTACTCAATATTTTGAATAATACTGATGGAAGAAATATATTAATTTTAAAATAATTGCAGGATATAAACAAAATATATTTCTTCACTTATGAATCGGAATTATTTTATTTATATAGTTTTAATGAAATGCTAAATCTATACATATAATAAAACTGAAGTGTCTGAGTTAATTAATGTCTAAATAACAGCTTTTTACTTCATGCATATGATACTATATATTATGTTACTTATAACAAAAGCAATGTCTGTCTGTCTGTCCGCCTGTTTGTTCCGGCTAATCTCCGGAATGGCTGGACCAATTTGGATGGAACTTTCACTGGCAGCTTACATTATTCGATTTCAATGAATATCTTAAAAGATATTGCAGTTTTAAAATAACCTCGAAGCAAAATGATCAAGTACTGATGTTAGCGTTAACCCAAAGCAACTATTCAACGTGGACGAAGTCCTGGGCAGAAGCTAGTTTATTATATGATTATAACTATTAAATAGGTACAATGGTTGTTTGTTCCGTGAGTGCCTGTGATGTAAACTGGGGTTGCTGGTGAAATAAATAAAAACGAATTAACTATGTTTGTTTTAATCTATTACTTGTCTGTTTTGTTTTATTAGATGAAGATTTTTTTTTTGCATTTAGTGGCAGATGAGCCACGGTCCCTCTGATGGTAAATGGTAACCGCCGCCCATGGACTCGACTATACCGAGAGTATTGTCAAGCCGCTGCTCACCAATTCATTTCACAGATGAAATGAAATATAAACGACTATCTCCTGCTACAGCCAAAACGCAACGATGTGCTTCATAGCCGGTCACACGGGAGATGGTGGTACCAACCCGCTTGGGCCGGATACCAAGTGAGTACTCCCACTTGGTACCCAGCCCTACCACCAGTCGTGCAATGGATGATAATTGCTTACTTCCCTTAGTCGCCTCATACGACACCCGTGGGAAAGAATGGGGTGATGACACTTGTATTCTTAATCCGTCACCACACGGAACCAATGACGAATGAACGGATGATTATTTGAAAGAAACTGATTTATTTTATCATTTTACCGATAGTCAGTCTATGTCTTAAAACTTACATCACTATCCAACGCACACATTGACAAATCAAAATTGGTAACGCGCTTAGACCAATTATCGAGCTGTCAGGTGATCTATACGTATCATAGATTTAGGAATATCATCAAACGGACGTCAAAGACAGAACCTTTTTAAACAGTTTTTTAACTAATTTAAATAAGTAACAAAAATGGCATCAAATATATCATGAGTGTTAAAAATAGTGTTTCTTCTTGATATATGTGTATGTATATTATTTTACAAGTGCAATATATGATAAATAGAGACATTTTAAGTTTGAAAAATCAGTTGTTCTGCGTGAAGCGAGAGTAATACACACCTCAACGCTTCGTTTATGAGGCGTGCAAAATAGAATGTTAAGCACCTAAAGCATGTTTTTTTAGTTTCTAAAACTATAATTAATGGTTTGGTTTTGTTGCAGGAGTTGCTAAATGGAGCCATAATGAACAATTCTATAATTTACCTAGATAATAAAAACCAAAACTTTGTTTTCGCTCCTGCATTGAGCAGCATCTTAAACCTAAAAACAAAAAATGAAATTCCGTTTAGCTGCTCTAGTCTTAAGCCATTCAGTTGCAGCAGGAATATTTTCCAAAGCAGCCCAAAGTGAGTATTTAGATAAGTCCATATTTTATATTGATAGCTTTGTGGTTTCATTGGCCTATTAGACGTAAATGTAACTGATAAACATGATGTGTTAGGGTAGATCTATTGGTCAGGCATAGTGTTAGAACTTTGTTAGATTTTTTCAAGTGAAATTGGATTGGACAACCATCCCCTCCTTCCCTCCTTATTATTTTAACTGACCACTTCCTCATCTCCTTCAATATCGTCATTCCTCTTCAAGTGCATAACTTTTCTTGGGATGGAGTACTCGCGAAGGTTGCCTTTGGTCTATAGGCTACCACGCCAACCACTCACGGGGTGACAAACTTACCGTCTTACTCACCATCAAGCCGTACAGCCTAGTATAATTATGTGTTATAAACATTGATGTATAAGCAAAAACGTAGCATTACGCCTGTATTCCCCGAAGGGGTAGACAGAGGTACTCTGGCGAATCGTGGGTGTGTATTACAATACACACCCACGATTCGCCAGCTATGTTTAGGTCCCACGTAATAGGGGGTGAGCCTATTGCCGTCTACCGGGCACATTTCGAATTCCGGGCAGCTACTGAGAATTTTTCTTTTTACGAAAAAGCTCAATAACACTGCCCTCTACACCCGGAAATCGAACGCGGGACCTCATGATCAGCAGTCGCTTATATTACCGCTGCACCACAGAGGCAGTTGACGTATAAAACAGAGAATTGTGGATCACAATTAGGCACTAAAAGTGTTCACTATAAATGAGTGCAGATCACGCTTTCCTGCACTATTTCGTTTATTATTGTTTTCCGCAACGTATCAATGTGTCTAATAATACCAAAATCTCTTGAAAAACTCATTGACTATCTCTTTTTCTCTCGTTCTTTCTGAATAGTATCATTAAGCTCATGCACGCAGTTAAAAGTTGTTATCTAGTATATATAAAATTCTCGCGTCACAGTGTTTGTCGCCATACTCCTCCGAAACGGCTTTACCGATTCTTATGAAATTTTGTTTGTATATTTAATAGGTCTGAGAATAGGATGTAAACTATTTGTCATACCCCTAAGTGATATGGGTGGTTCACCGCAAATTTTTATTTTTATTTACTGGACAAAATTTTTTTATGTTTTTTTTATTCACCATTAAAAAATACATAAAACCCAAAATTTTCACCCTTCTACTGCCAACCCCTATTTTTAATAGCGATTTTAATACTTTAATAATTTTCATTGCAAAATATTCATGAAAAAAAAATATGGCGATACGAATTTCGCCGGACAGGTAAGAGTAAGAGTAGTTATTTTATAAAATCATACATACATATTGTCACGCCTTTTCCCCGTAGGGGTAGGCAGAGACCTCTTCTCTCCACTTGCTACGATCCTGACACACATCTTTCGCTTCATCTAGTTTCATCAGCGCTTTCATGCATGCTCGTTGATTTCGAGTACTTAACCTGGCCTTCCTTAAGAACGGCTCCGATCTGGTCAAAATACGTTGCATCAGATAGGTGGTCGTTAAGACAATTGTGACGTGGAGATTGGGTATGGCCGGTCAGTGCGACTTGGACACTTCCCCGGATTGAAAGGGACGCATTTCGAATCCCGCTCGCACAAAAGTTATCTTTTTATACATTCACAAATAACTTGTAATCTGTAATAAGTCTTTAAAAAACGATTAAACTAATGCCAATTGAAATATTATAGAAATCGGAATATCCAAAATAAGTCTAGAAACTATTAAAATAATGCCAAAAACTCTTTAACTCCTAAACATAATTAAAATTATTTTGTTAAAAACCAACTTTTTGCATGATGTTATTGTACTTAATTAACTACATCAATGGTTACCATAGCAACGGTTGACATGAAGTTTGTGTTGTTGTGATAATGAGTGTCTAATTGGGTTGGACTACTACATCAAAATTATAATATTGTCCAGAAAATAAAATGTCCCCCTGAAACTTCAGTTTTCCTTGGAGAATGTAGGGGGTATCATGGAAGCTATAAATTATATACTTTTATTTAAATTAAATAAGTCTGTAATCTTTTCTGATTCGCTAAGTGCACTACAAACCTTAATAGGTAACCCTTTTAAATCTTGCCCCAGAAACTGGCTGATCCTCAATTCCAAACAGTTATTACTGAAATGTTTTCTTCTAAATTACACTGTCCACTTAGCTTGGGTTCCAGGTCATAGTGGAATACTTGGCAATGACAGGGTATATAGAATTGCTAAAGACTCTGTAATCTGTGGTGACAAAGTTCCTTTTAAAAATTATGCTCAAGATCTCCTTCTTCTTCCTAGTCGTGACTTACAAGCTAGATGGACAAAAAGATGGTGCATAACTAGTAAACGTTCAGGCACCAACTTCGCTAAGTACCAATCTGAGATTATACTTAAACCATGGTTTTCTAAATTCAAATGTAACAGGAGAATAGCTTTGTCTATATTAAGCATGAGATTTGGACATTGCTGTTTTCCTGTCCACCTTAACAAGATCAGGGTAAGGGACTCTTGCCTTTGTGAATGTGGGATTGACATAGAAGAGTTGAACCTTATTTCACAGTCAATGTTAAAATCTTGACATAAAGAAAAAAAAATGCTTTCAAGGTGCTCAAAATGTAAATTTGACAGTATTTTATATTAATAATATCTAATATAGTAATCTAATATAATTATACAAGTATCCAGGAGTCAGATACAAAAAAAAAGTATATTAAAATAAGTTACTTTGTTGAAATGGTGACCGAATGACTGAACAAAGAAGGAAAATTAAAAAAAAATACAAAATTGTCTACTGTTTTCACACCAATAGCAATCCAACAATAAAAAGTCTATTTTCTTGTAGCTATCTCCGATTAACGGGTTATCCATTATTTACGACAGACCCTGTATAGATAGATACAAATGATACATAAATTACTTATTTACCAGACGTTTGTTTACTTTCAGATGAACTACGACCAGATGCTGTGGCTACTGCTACAGTAGTATCTAATTTGGACAAGTTATTTGACGCGATGAATGGAAACACGCCAGATAGAAAAAGAGGAAAACCGTTTCTGACTAATATGTCTTCAACTTCTTTTTATTTAAACAAATGAAATACTTTTTTAACGAATTAAAGTTTTTAGGGGCTAGGAGTAAACCCCCATCACAAGATGGCTGGCTGAGAACTATAAATGCCATTGAGAAAATATTTTATAATTTAAAAAAATATAATGTAGATAATTGAAAACTGCTTTGGATGCATTAGGAGCAATTGTGGGTGCAACACAAACCCCACTTGTGTACAATTTGTTGCAGCATTGAAAACCAGTATAACGACGAATCTCATCAATAATAATAAAAACAGGAACTGTCTTGATGGTAATAACAATTTACTTAATAATTTTAAGATATTTCTTCGTAAGGGTTGTGAGATAACAACCAGTACGGGATATCAGACAGTAACAAGCTCTTCTGCATCATTCCCGTTGAGATTGCAACCAAAGATGTAGAAGAGTATGAAATGCTACAGTGTTCTGGAGAAATGCAAGCATGCGCATACGTTTGCGGCTGTATAGTAAAAAGTGTGCCATTAAATTGCAAACAGTGCCAAATGCTCATGCTTGCAGATCCAAACACCGAGTTATGTCATCTATTTACGTCTTTTAAGGAATATGATGATGTTAACAGCAGGTTAAAATACGTTCAGCCTGGTTTATGCAAACTAGTTGAAAACGCTGCAACATTAATTAATAATTATTTAGAAGGATATTCTTACATAGATAAAATTAAACTCAGTTTGGTACAATGTAGGGAAATTTTAGATAGAGATTGGTTGAAAGGTTGTGAAGAACACGCTGAAATAAATTTTAATTATATTATTACTAGTACAATTACCATATTAGTTAAAAGGTTTCTTAGGGTAAAAAATCAAGGATTTGTTGAAGAAGCGTCCAACAAATCTTTAGCGCGGAAAATAAAGACATTAAAAACATTTAATATATTGTCTTTCTTAAATACATCTAAATTTTCAGGTTGCGAGTGCTTTTTTTGGGGCTGGTTTGGAGATGATTAGCAACAATGTGACTTGGATGATGACGAATTTTAAGAATCATGTTTTGTATGATTTTCTATAATGTAGGTCTGTATTTTATGTTTATTTTCTGCTTACGTATTAAGTTTGTCCAATGTAAGCAGTACATTCCATTACCATTTTTTTTGTTTAGTCGGGAAAGATTTTATCCAACCGCACACTCCATAGTTCGGGGCAACGAACAGGATAGTGTGAGGCCCTTACCAGTCTAACTAAATAAACCAGTCGTGTGCCGTCTCTCCACCTTTATTGGCGGGCCATTATTGTTACATTGCTTCAGTGGTAGTACATTCCATTACCTGGGTGTTCAGAGAAAGGACTCCGAAAGTACTGCGTGTAAAAGAAAACTAGAATATATGTTTTTGCCAATCCATCTGGCATCATCTTTAAGTGGTGTAGCAGGCTAATCATCGTAATATAAATCATTTACTATAACTAACTCCACTATTTTAGGAATTTTATGAAATTTTACCCATGTTCTTACCTCAACCTTAAGGGAATATAAATGGTATGTCCATTACAATTTACATTTAACTTGTTTACTTTCAGCAGAACTACCACCAGACGCTGTGAGAATTGCTACAATAGTGTTGGATCATTACATTATAGAACCGTGGCAGTCTTCATTTCATACACTTCGCAAATAAAATGCGAGAGAGTCGCGTTGGTACAGCCACATTTTATAGAAATCGGCAAACTACGTAGGAAACTAGTGTCTAGCAATGTCGCTTTCGCCAGGCCCTGACTCCAAGAGGTAATGGCTTGACGTCGTGGTAGATAAAATGCATGTCAATGGTCTCTCACTAAGGATGCCGAAGGCAAAGAGAAGTAGTAAAAGTAAGAAAGCGGACTACAACCGGGATTAATGCTAAGATGATGATGATTGTGATATTATAGAATAGATAATTTTTTGATGCAGTGTAAAACAATAAAATAAAATAAAGATTACGTCACGTATAAAAACTTGTTTTATTTCCTTGCAATTTTGTTTTACTAGTCTCCTTGTAAGCCATAGAAATATAGAATTTTCGTTTGTTGTTTTAGCATAAACTAATTAATAGTTTATGTTAAAACAGCAAACGAGAATTCTATATTTCTAAGGCTTAAAAAAAGTATCTCTAATGACCATTTAAATTTACCGCGCTAAGAAATAGTTCCTGGCGACGGAACTAGACGCGCTGTGTTGGCAAATATAAAGTATGGAGCGGGCGTTCTTCTCTTGAGTAATATTGTTCTGTGAGTTACATCTGACTCTTAAATCACAAGTTGTTGATTCAATGTCACAGTCTCTGATAAGAATTAAATTTATTAATTTCATTACCGATGTTTGCTAGGTTTGTGAATTATTTGCCCACCGGCGTATCGCATCAAATTACGAGACTATATTTTCAAGGTATTATAAATTATTGTACTTTTTCTACTGAGGTTATGCACATCTATATAATTAATGTAAAAATATGTAGTGGCGAAATATTATCCTTCTAATTATTATAAATTCGAACTTCGCTTTTACGCCTTAACTACTGAACATATCATCATGAAATTTTGCATGCATTTAGTGTAAGTAGAGCCCAAATACACTACTTTTTATCCTGGAATAAATGACTTCTTTAGTATAGCAATTTCTTCATAGAAATAATGTGCCATAAAGCGAGTATTTATATTCCGAAATCCACACGACAAAGTCACGGCCAGAATGTGGTGAGCGAGCCCAGAAAAATACTTAGGCAAATTAAAAATACGATTTCATGGACCCAAAGTACATCCAGACTCAGAACAACCATTTGTGGATCACACAAAGAGTTGTTCTGTGTGGGAATCTAACTCACAACACTGCCGGAAGGAGAGGAGGGAGTGTCTACTCTAATGACTTTTCAGAAATGGAAAATGCTTTTTCAATTTTTTTGCCAATTTCCTTTACAGTACTATTTAGATATTTTTATATACGAAATAGTACTGTAAATTAAACACAAAGTGATAAACGTAAAATCGAAAATAACAGTCACAAGCAGGATTTGAACCTGTATCTCCTGGATACCGTCCAGATGCTCAATTCCTGCTCGTGACTGTTATTTTCGATTTCACATTTTTCACATTGTGTTTAATGTATAGTGCTAAGCATGTCAAATGCTAAAAATATATATAAAAATATCTAAATATTTATAGGGTTTGTGTCATTATTAAGTAAAATCTTAATTGTAAAATTAAGTTTACCTAGTCGGTACAATGTATGAAAATACTTCCGACAGATGGTGCAGGCGTCACCCAAAGACGTTAAGTATGAATGTGTTATCGAAATTAGCAGTCAGGAGCAAGTGTCACGGTTGCTGAATTGGCAAAGCATCTGGACGGTATCCAGGAGATGCAGGTTCAAATCCTACTTGTGACTGTTATTTTCGATTTCATATTTTTCACTTTGTATTTAATTTACAGTACTACTTCGTAATCAAAGAGCGACTCACAGCAATCCAGAACACAAACAGTATTTGGCAATGGAGGTTAAAATATTACCAGCTCTTCAGGACAACTACATGTACTTAATTGTAGATAAAGCAACCAATGAGGCTGCTGTTGTTGACCCGGTGGAACCCAAAACTGTCTTGGATGCAGTGAAAAAGAGTGGTGTCAATCTTACTACAGTATTGACTACACATCATCATTGGTAAATATAATTATTTATTATTTCCAAGCTATCAGCTGTTAGCCAATAATCACCTATGACTATCTCATGAATCTAAAATTACTGAAAGCTAATATGTTTAGAAATATGGCCAAATAATTTCTTGTCTTTATTTTTGCCACATTAGTGTTAGGTTATGGTATTCATTTTGGCAGACAGATCTTATCATGTGCTATATATTAATGACTAAACTTGAACAGGAACTGCATAGACTCCAAAATTATTAGGTCAATATTAGCCTTTGTTCGCGGGTCAGCCGCAGCCAAAAGCTAGTTTTTGGGTTATATCTCAGGTTCCCTATATAGTAGCTGGATAAAATATATACCAGTTTTTAAGTCTAATCACGAGCTTTCAATTAAAAATAGTTGCATCAAAATCCTTGTAGTAGTTTTTGCGTGATGTGCAATCCATCCATCCATCAGCCTTTCAAAGTCCACTGAGGGAATACCGGGGAGTGGGCAGCAGCACTCCCTCGAGTATTAAAAACATCCACTACGATCGCCAACCCGCCTGCCAAGCGTGGCGATTACGGCACTATCCCCCATATGAGCGAAACATATAAGATGGCCTACAGTCACGGCAGCTCCGCTATTCTGTGGCCTAATGGTAGCGGGCCCGGTAACGCCGGAGCATAGGCTGCGAAGAATCTTCGGTCGCGGCAAGGCTACCACAAACAACTACCTCTGATCCTGGTAACGCACAACGTTCGGACACTTCGGACCGACGGGAGAATCACCAAGCTGGAAGAGGAATTGAGCAAGATCTGCTGGGATATTATAGGGTTGTTAAAAGTCCGAAGAGAGGGTGAGGGCACGACACTCCTCTAGTGCGGGAACTTGCTCTTCCACCGGGAGGGCGACCACCAGTCCCAAGGAGGTGTCGGGTTTATCGTTCGCAGGTCTCGTAGGCAACGTGGAGAGGATTGAAAGTGTGTCGAGTAGGGTAGCGTACCTTATACTCGGAATAACCAAACGGTACGAGCGGTAACGAGGTGAAGGCCCTATATGAGGACATCTCGAAGGCCATCCACTCGTCTAAAACCTACTTCTCGGTGGTTATGGGAGACTGGACGCAAAACTAGACAAAAGGACCATGAACTGAAGGTGGGGCACAATGGATTTGGGTAGAGGAACTACAGGGGCCAGATGCTGGCTGATTTTCTAGAGAAGGAAGGCCTCTACATGATAAATTCCTTTTTCAGGAAGCAGCCTCAGCGGAAATAGACCTGGATTAGCCCTGATGCTTTAGTAAAAAACGAGATTGACTTCATCTTGTCGGATAAATGACACATATTCAATGATGTCTTAGTGATCAGCAGGATTAAAACTGGGAGTGATCACAGGCTGATTAATACCAGAACCCCGAGAGCCAATGGTGCCAAATTGACTATCGGTACATCAAAGTGCAGAAGTGCTTGTATAGAAACGTCACCATGTCAGTCTGTGTTCAGGAAAGGAGAACGAAACCGATGCAACTGCAGAGAGGTGTTAGACAGGGTGACATTATGACCCCGAAACTCATCACCACTGCATTGGAAGATGTCTTCAAGCTCTTGGACTGGACCGGATTCGGCATCAACATCAATGGCGAATACATCACTCACCTTCAATATGCTGACGACATCGTAGTCATGGCAGAATCGCTGGAGGACCTTGGCACCATAGTCAATGATCTCAGCAGGGTTTCCTGACTAGTGGGTCTCAAAATGAACACGGACAAGACGAAAGTCATGCACAACAACCATGTCATTTTAGCACCGGTCCTAGTCGGGAGTGCGCTTCTCGAAGTTGTCGATCACTATGTCTACCTGGGACAGACAGTCCAGTTAGGTAGGCACAACTTCGAGAAAGAGGTCAATCGACGAATCCAACTCGGCTGGGCAGCATTCGGGAAGCTAAGGATGATCTTCTCGACCAATATTCCGCAGTGTCTCAAAACGAAGGTCTACGACCAGTGTGTTACCAATGATGATATATGGAACGGAGACGTGGTCTCTGAATGTTGGCCTTGTATCAAGGATCAAAGTCGCTCAGGGGGCCCTCGAGTGGGCTATGCTAGGTATTTCCCTACGTGATCGAATCCGTAATACGGAGATCCGTAGGAGAACGAGAGTGACCGGCATAGCCCGTCGGGTTGGCATGCTAAAGTGGCAATGGGCAGGCCACGTCGCTCGACGAACCGAAAACCGTTGGGGAAGAATCATAGCCGCGGGGGGAGCCATTGGATACGGTCGGCGCAAGACCGCTCGTTATGGCGTTCTCTTGGGGAGGCCTAAGTCCAGCAGTGGACGTTGAAGGCTGATGGATGGATGGTAAATGGTAAGTAAAAATATGAGCTATTTTATTTAAAAAATACATCTACAACTTTCCAGGGACCATGCTGGTGGGAATGATGAGTTGGTAAAACTACATCCTGGTCTAAAAGTGTATGGTGGCGATATCCGTATAGGAGCATTAACTAACAAAATAATGCACAACTCCAAGATAAATATTGGGAAATTAAATATTGAGTGCCTTTTCACTCCGTGCCATACTGCAGGCCACATTTGTTATTATGTATCAACGGATGAAGAAGTCAATGAAACAGCTGTATTTACAGGTGAATAATAATAGCACATAATATATTATGCCACTGCAAGAGGTCTTGGTGTTTCACCCAGCGAGGTTTTGGTTATCAGTTATTGCTTTTTGCTTACCATCTCCATGATAAAACAGCATCTTAATATATCAATTTGCCTTGATGTTATCCATTATCTTGAGCGCAGTGGTGACGATCACAGTAGGTCGAGATGTTACTATGAGGGGATATTATTTAGTGTGACAAGGAGAGACATGGTCTAACCCATGGTCTGCCATTCGCAGTTAATTCAATGTTTTTTAATTTCAATGAATCATGTACAAGGTAAGAATGGGGGAGATGTTTATATTTTGTATCAAAATTTACAGAGACAATTGTGACGAAGTATGACAATAGGGAGCAGTGGGCCTAGCCAAGTTACATGCTATGATCGCTAATGCAATACAAAATTAAAATTTATGGAAATTTGACATCTCAAACATCAAGTCAATCATAGTTAGCGTTATAGATGTCAAATTCCCATACATCTTAATAGTATTCTATACCATTAGCGATCATAGAATGCAACTTGGCTAGGCCCACAGAGGTAGGTAGAGATTTAATTCAGCGTTAGTATAATAGTATGGGAGGATAAAACCGGTAGTGGTTATTTAACTTTTTTAGGTATTTATTTAATTGGTTTTAATGCCATCTGTTGACAAAAAGCATAAACTGAAGTACAATGTCAATCAATAGACCAATAACAGTTTTAATTAGTCTATGCATAACCAAAGGGTGATTACCAAGAAATATAATACTCGGAACAATATTTGAAAAAAGAAAATCGATGTTTTCACATCTGCGAGACATCCCTAGACGGCTCATTTTTGTCACATTAAATACCTATAAGAAAAAACTTGATGAAAATGCAATATATTTTTATAAATCTAGGTACCTACAAACAAACACGTAATGGTCTACGTGAAGGAATGTAACATAGTTCCAGTGGCCTTTTTTTTTTTGTTATGGCGGGAAAAAATGTTCCTAACCGCACACCCTATTGTTCGGGGCAACGACCAGGGTAGTGTGGGGCCTGCACCCACTAAAGAAACCCGCCGTGTGCCGTCTCTCCGCCTTTATTGGCGGGCCACTGGAACCATGTTACATTCCTTCGGTGGTCCGCCGGCGGCTTACCCTTTCGGGTACCCTCTACATAGTTCCAGTGGCCTGCCAATATAATAAAGGCGTAGAGATGGTACACGGCGGTTTGATTTAGTGGGTGAGGGCCCCACACTACCCTGTTCGTTGCCCCGAACGACGGGGTGTGCGGTTAGGAAAATTTTTCCCGTCTCACCAAAAAAAAAAAAAATGGCACAGACACCTAAAATATAACCTAATTTGATGAACTTCATTAGTCTTTTCGAAAATCCGGCGAAGTAGGGATATTGTATTATTTATAATTGTATGTACACATTGGTGCCATGTGAGGCCGGGTTTAGAATTGTCCCACCCCTCTTCACCCATGGGAGTCATAAGAGCCGACTGAGGGAATACCGAGTAGTGGGCCGCAGCACTCCCTCGAGTATTAACAACATCCACTGCGATCGCCAACCCGCCTGCCAATCGTGGCGATTACTGCATTATCCCCCATATTATGAGCATAACACATGTTGTGGCGTTCTCTGGGGGAGGCCTATGTCCAGCAGTGGACTTCGAAAGGCTGATGGATGGATGGTATGTACACATAAAACATTATAAATAAGGTAAATTTCAACATAATACAATATGAAACCAAAGCATACATTTGTGGGCATTCTCCTTTATATTCACGTTTCAAATTCAAATATATTTATTTGTGCTGTTAAGTATCGCTTTCTCCATTTGCGATTTGGGTTGATTCTTTTTTGATATTTTTATAGGTATATTTTGTTAGCATTTGACATGCTTAGCCATATAAATTAACACAAACTGTGACAATATGAAATCGAAAATAATTAAGTGAATCCTGCTTGTGACTTATTTTCGAATTCACATTTTCACACTGTGTTAATTGATAACCTTTTGTAGAGTATTTTCCGGTAAATAACGTACCTACTTAACGACAGAAGATCACTCTCAGGTAGGTAGGTACTAGGGACCGGTGAACTCATCCGCCTGCAGGTCTACCTACGGTTCTCCATTTTATTCAGCAGCAAGTTTTTCAATACACAATTTTTTTAGGTGACACATTATTTCTTGGTGGTTGCGGCAGATTCTTTGAGGGTACTGCTGAACAAATGTACCAAGCATTGATTGATATCTTAAGTGGCTTACCAGAAGATACTAAAGTGTTCTGTGGTCATGAGTACACTGTACAGAATCTGAAATTTGCTGCCTTTTTTGAGCCTGATAATAAGGAGGTAGAAAAGAAAATAACTTGGTCAATGGAGAGGCGGGAGAACAGAAAACCTACGGTAGTGTTTTTTTTAAATAAATATAATATTTAGGTATTTTAATATGTGGGTCCTCACATCTGATATCTAAGGTGTACTGTCTCGGTGGTACAGCGGGTGAGCGACTGCTGATCATGAGGTCTCGGGTTCGAACTCCGGGTCGGGCTAGAGTACTATTGAGCTATTTCGTAAAAAGAAAAATTTTCAGTAGCACTGCCGGAGTTGCGAAATGACACTAACTTAAACATAGTTGGCGAACTGTGGGTGTGTAATACACCTCTGCCTATTTTCAGTAGCACTGCCGGAGTTGCGAAATGTTACTAACTTAAACATAGTTGGCGAACTGTGGGGTGTAATACACCTCTGCCTATTTTTAGTAGCACTGCCGGAGTTGCGAAATGTTACTAACTTAAACATAGTTGGCGAACTGTGGGTGTGTAATACACCTCTGCCTATTTTTAGTAGCACTGCCGGAGTTGCGAAATGTTACTAACTTAAACATAGTTGGCGAACTGTGGGTGTTTAATACACCTCTGCCTATTTTCAAGGATACAGGCGTGATGCTATGTTGTGTTGTTACATATGTGGGTGGCAAACTAGCATAATGGTATGGCCAACCAGAAGGTAAGCGGTTACCGTAGCCTATAAACGCTAATAACACCAGAGGCATCACACGAAACGATTTGTAAAGGGACCAAAATGTTTCTGTATTGCCTAGGAGACACTTGGCTGTGAAACGGCTATGCGTTCACCAAAGCATCTCTATATTAGCAAAAGAATATTATTTGTGTAGAATTTGAACTAATAAATATTTATTTTATAGGTACCATCAACAATTCGTGAAGAAAAACTATATAATCCATTCATGCGAGTTCATGAGCCTGCAATAATGGCCCGCGCCGGGACTGACTGTGCGGTCACAGCTATGAATATTATAAGAATGGAGAAAGACAAATTTAAAGCTTAGAACATAAGATATTCCAGAAAAAAATTGTTTTGTTATTTTAGGGGTTAAATTGTTACGAAATTGTATTTATTATATCGCTCAAGCGCCATACAAACTACCGCACTTAACACTGCATAAACCATTCCTTGGCGCTTCAATGTTAAAGCTATTGGGATTATTTATTAAATAAAATTGGTAATGTTTATAAAATATTGTTTTAATAATTAACCTAATATTAAAGCTGCGGATCACGAGAGAATTAAGAGCTATTATAGGCAATTAGTGACTGTCATTGTTCTTTTTTGATGTATGCTGACATTTGTTCTGCATACTTTTCTTTTGATCGCTCAAACATTGCCACGTATATCTGGAAATAATTAAGTTTTTATTAATAAATGGCTAAAGACGTCCATTAATCACGTGAGGCTCGAAAGGGGGGAGGCGGTTCGCCAAAAATTACGAAATATCACAAGGAGGGCTTTGTGCGATATCACTTGTATTTATTTTGCAATTTTTAAACAACCGAAAAGCAGGGTTTGATCTTGTATTAGATTAGACTTCCATCCATCCATCCATCAGCCTTTGAACGTCCACTGCTGGACATAGGCCTCCCCAAGATAACGCCACAACGAGCGATCCCGTCATGGGGGATAATGCCGTAATCACCACGCTTGGCAGGCGGGTTGGCGATTGCAGTGGATGTTGTTAATACTCGAGGGAGTGCTGCTGCCCACTCCCCCGGTAATCCCTCAGTCAGCTCTTACGACTCCCGTGGGTAGAGAGGGGTGGGACAATTCTAAAGCCGGCCCCACACGGCCAGAGATTAGACTTACCTGTATAAAAAACATTATTCAGAACTTTTAAGATAATAAAAAAATACATATAATCATTTTTAATCTATATTTTTTAGCATTTGACATGCTCAGCTACTTTTTAAGTACAAAATATTTGTGAAAAAGAGATTGTCGAGCGGGAAACGAACCCGCTCGTACTAAAATCTCTTTTTTCTTATACACAAATAATTTGTACATAAAAAGTAGCGGAGCATGTCAAATGCTAAAAAATATAGATAAAAAAATGTTTAAAAAAACGCGCCATCAAATAGTATGAATTTTAATTGCAAAATTAAATTTACTATATTGGTTTAATGCATGTAAATGCATTCCGATAGATGGCGTTGGTCGTAAAGACAAATGTGATAAGGAGATTGCGATGATCGAAAGAATAGTACGGTAGCTCAGTGGCTTAGAGCACTTCCGCGGATTGGAAAAGACGCGGGTTCGTTTCCTGCTCGTACTAAAAATCTCTTTTTCCTTATTCACAAATCATTTGTGCTTAAAAAATACACATGATTTTATAGATGGTAAAAAAAATGCTAAAAAACGTGATCAATGGATTATCCCTTTGGAACTGTCCCACCCATGTAACTTGTAAAAGCTAACTGCGGAAATGCCAGGGGAGAGTAGCACTCACTTAAGTATAACCAACATCCACTGTGATCACTAACCCACCTGCTAGGTGTGTCTGTTACGGTACTATCCCCCAAAAATAAGCATGTAACACATTAACCAGTTAAGAAAAGAAATTAGAATATATACATAATTCAATACAAATTATAAGTGGTATATGTTAAACCTTAGACTTGAAATATTTTGTACTTCTCAAAGAAATACTAGGAAGAAACCCAAAACTTCATTATGAGATACATATATGAAAATAAAATGGTTTGCTTACCCTTTTCTCATCATTACTAAGTGCTCTCCATCTAGATGCCAGTTGTCTAGTAACCTCTTGTTTTGACGGTTCTGCACCCATATCAGAATTAGCTTCAGCTACAATTAGTGGGCGTTGCTCTTGACAAAATTGGAAAAATGCATTGCAAGGCTTTTTTGGAGCATTAGGATCTCTTTCAGGCTGAAAGTTGTAAAATACATATCTATTCATGCACCTTGGCATAAATAATAACTGTTTAATTTTATAGAATTGAAATCTATAAAAGGAACACAAAAATATAATGTCTTTACTATTCTAGTTCAGAATGTGTATTATGTGTAATAACTACTTGTATAGACTATTATAAAACTGTAACAAAGCTGTCTGTACATTCAAGATATTTGAGATATTTTTTTTTGTAATTTGGCTATAATATAGGTGTCTAAGCACAAAATATTTTTTTTTAGAATTTTTGTTTGTTTGTTTGTTCGCGCATCACTCAAAAACTACTGAACGGATTTTGATAGAACTTTTTTATTTGTAAGGCCTTGATTATACATAAACACTGGTATACATTTTATCTTACTACTATATCAGGAGCCTGAGATATAACCAAAATACTAGCTTTAGGCTGCGGTAAAGTCGCGGGCAAAAGCAAATTATAGTATATATTTATAATAAATACTTGTGGTACTGGTTAAGTATCAAGCAAGTCAAGTGCTTAAAATTTCTAATATATAAAAATCCAATGTTTATATACAATGGACATAAGCCATTTTTAACATCAAAATAATGGTTGTGTGAACGATCCTGTGAGATAGGTAACAATGACTGCTTAGAAATGCTTTAGCATTAAGTCCACCTTTGTACTTACAATAGTGCATGAAGTTTTAAAATAAATAAATAACTGAGTGACAGAAACATGTGGTTGGGTTTACAAGTATAACAATTAAGACATACTTGTTTATATTATAATGACTTAGATTTGCATGTACTTTGAATCTTGATACACCATTGAAGGACCATGTTTCTATTATGTATGTCATCACAGGTAACACACATTGGTTATTAAAATATCTGTATCCCATCCACAATACAACGACAAGCGATTTGTAAATAAAGCCCTGAGTTTTTACCTTGTCTGCTTTGGTTTTCCTTTTAGCACCAGTTTTCTTAGTATTGGGTGCACTAGACTTTTCAGAGCTTTTAGTGACAGCTGGTGTTTTGCCTCCAGTACGGGGCGGTCGTACTATTATCTCCGCTTTAGTATCCACTTCAAGGCAAGCCGTTCTGAACTGGTCGCCATGGCTATCTAACCTTTCAACTAGCAACTTGATATCTTTACGATAGCGCTTGGTTACTTTTTTAGCTTCATGTATTCTGTAAACATATTACATAGTAGCTATTTCAGTGCCACATAACATTTTCGCATGGAAAATAAAGCTGAAAACGCAAACCTATTTATTATTCGATCATTATCCTGCTGTAAGACTTCACATCGTTCCAACAACAACTGGTATTTTCGTCTATAAATTTCTTCTTCGGATGGTAAACTAACCATATCATCTGAGTCGTCAGAAATATTCGAGTTAATCTGTTGGACTGTCATTTTAATTTATTTCACGGCTACAAAGTGCAAACGCTCAAATTTATTTTTATTTATATGACTTCTGTCATCCTGATTTAAGCTTTTTATGTTGGCGTTACTGTACCTATTCATAATCTGTGTATTCTAACATTTTTTTAAATTATTAAAGGTTTTGGTTTGCAAAAACCATCAGCCTAAGAGTAACAAAACCACCATCGTTAATCTCTGGTTGACTAATGCACAGAACAATATTACTCAAGAGGACTAATGCCCGGTTCCTATATTCAACGAATCGTCATTGTATGACAGCTACCAGAAGTTTTCAAGATACCCATACCGAGGCTTCACAGGTGTTTCACAACATTATTATCATGTCTAGCAGTAACGAAGAACTGGCAGTTATGTATACCGATGACCCTCTGCGTTTCATTATTACATCAATCGTTTCACATGATGTTCAGCAAAAAAGGTGTTTTTTAAAAATAAATGTTGTTTTTTATATACAAAACCTTAATACAAATAATTAATATTTAGATATTTTTATATATATTTTTAGCATTTGACATGCTTAGCACTATACATTAAACACAAAGTGAAAAATGTGAAATCGAAAATAACAGTCAGGAGCAGGATTTTTTCATATTGTTGCTATTAGAGCCTTCAACATCTCATTCATATCAATATATATTCCTATACCAGATATTCACGTATTAAATAACTTGTTTAGTATAGTTTCTTCTATTCCCCCTCCAATAGTGATCCTGGGAGATTTCAACATACACCACTCATCTTGGGGATCACATTATTGTGATACACTCTCCCATACCTTCCTTAACACTATTGATAGTTTAAATCTTTGTATTTTAAATGATGGATCTCCTACTCGACGAACTTCACCCTCTCAGAATCTCAACAGTGCGGTGGATCTGACTATCTGTTCCCCTGACATTTCGCCTTCCATATCCTGGGAGATATTAAATAATGCATATGGGAGTGACTACTTCCCCATTTAAATTTCGATCATAACATCCCCTGACTCTGTTAATATCGTGACTCCATTTAGCCCTCAGCTAAAATATAGTGTTACCAAGGCTGATTGATTTCGTTTCGAAGCATTAACAGATGAATATATTGCTCACCTCCCAACGGTGATCACTCTAACATTCATTATATGTTCATGGAGATGAGAAAAGCCCTCACCTTATCTGCAGATAACTCTGTTCCTTTAAAGAGACCACCTAAAAAGATTATACCTTCTCAAGCTTGGTGGGATACAGATTGCTCCTTAGCAGTTAAAAAACGAAAGTCTGCTGAGCAAAATTACTCTATCAATATGTTCATGGAAAACTATCTGAATTACAAGAAAGTCACTGCAGAAACTGTTAAGTTACTCTCAGATAAGAAGAGATCTGGTTGGCATGCTTTCTGTGAGTCCTTATCTCCTTCCTCACGCCCATCTCTTGTTTGGAGTAATGTTAGAAGATTCCGCTGTGCCCTCCTAAATACTCAAAATATCTCCTCGAATGATAGTTTAGTTTGGATTGAGGAATATGCTCAAAAATTGGCACCACCAATGGTTCCCTCTTATGAAGAGTTAAGGCTATATTCCAGTAACGATACCCCAATTGAGAGATTTGATGAACCTTTTTGCGAGAACGAATTTAATATGGTCCTTGAAAATTTGAAGGGTTCTTCACCTGTGATTGACGGGATGCCATACTCGTTTATACGCAAAAGTGGACCAAAAATGAAAGTTTTAATTCTTCAAATTCTCAACTATATTTTTAATTCTGGTATTGCCCCTGAAGACTGGAAAACATATATTGTTATCCCAATATTAAAACCAGGCAAACAAAGCTCTGATCCTACAAGTTACCGTCCTATAGCCTTATCTTGCACCCTTGCGAAAATATTAGAACATCTTATTAAAAATCGTTTGGAATGGTTCCTAGAAAACCGGAATATACTGGCAAGAAGCCAGTTTGGTTTTAGAAGGGCACTAAGTACTATGGATAGCCTAGGCACACTTACTACATATATCCGTATAGCTTTTTCTAAAAATGAATATTTGGTTGGAGTGTTCCTTGATATTGCATCAGCTTATGATAATGTCTTCCTTCTTATTCTTAGACAGAAAATGCTTCAGCTGAGTATCCCTATGAAGATCGTCAATTTTATATCAAATTATTTTTCGGCAAGGTCTATTATAATTAATTTTCAAAATTCATCACTTCCTCCAAGAACAGTTTTTAGAGGTCTACCACAAGGCTCCATGTTTAGTCCTCTTCTATAAAACATATATACTTATGATTTAGAATTATCCGTGAACTGCTTTTGCAATATTCTCCAATATGCCGATGACCTTGCTTTGTATGTTGCATCGGCTGATATAACAGAGGCTTCCTTCCGCCTTAACACTGCTATTTCATATTTGCAAGGATGGTTATCTGATCATGGATTATCTATATCTGTCCCCAAAAGTAACATGGTAATCTTCACTCGGCACAGGTTGGTTCCCAATATCACAATCAAATATGAAAATCAAATTTTTCCAACCAAAAACTATGTTAAATTTTTAGTCATAATCCTTGATTCTAAATTAACTGGTACTCATCATGTTAACCACATTATTAAGAAATGTGAAAAAAATATTCATATCCTTCGCGCTTTATCTGGGGCATGGTGGGGTTCGCACCCATACTCCCAGAAACTTTTATATAATTCTCTTATCCGTTGTCACTTGGATTATGGGTCATTCCTCCTGGAGCCATGTAACATATCTGCTTTGGTCACTTTGAACAAATTGCAACCTAAATGCCTTCGCATCATTATTGACGCTATGAAGTCTTCACCTATCAACGCCCTACAAGTGGAATGCGTGGATCCTCCACTAAAATTAAGAAGACAGTATCGCTCTGATCGCTTTCTTTTCAAAGTTTTTCAATGCTCTTCCCACCCTCTCATCTCCAAATTACATCTGCTTTCAGATTTTATATTATCTAAAGATTATTGGGCTCTCAAAGATCCTCTTTGTTTATATAAACACCAGCCTAATCTCACTTCGCTACTTCCCTATCTTGTCTTCCAATGCAGGCTGAACCCCCTTTTTAACACAGCTTATGAAGTTGCTAGTAACTTGATATCTTTACGATAGCGCTTGGTTACTTTTTTAGCTTCATGTATTCTGTAAACATATTACATAGTAGCTATTTCAGTGCCACATAACATTTTCGCATGGAAAATAAAGCTGAAAACGCAAACCTATTTATTATTCGATCATTATCCTGCTGTAAGACTTCACATCGTTCCAACAACAACTGGTATTTTCGTCTATAAATTTCTTCTTCGGATGGTAAACTAACCATATCATCTGAGTCGTCAGAAATATTCGAGTTAATCTGTTGGACTGTCATTTTAATTTATTTCACGGCTACAAAGTGCAAACGCTCAAATTTATTTTTATTTATATGACTTCTGTCATCCTGATTTAAGCTTTTTATGTTGGCGTTACTGTACCTATTCATAATCTGTGTATTCTAACATTTTTTTAAATTATTAAAGGTTTTGGTTTGCAAAAACCATCAGCCTAAGAGTAACAAAACCACCATCGTTAATCTCTGGTTGACTAATGCACAGAACAATATTACTCAAGAGGACTAATGCCCGGTTCCTATATTCAACGAATCGTCATTGTATGACAGCTACCAGAAGTTTTCAAGATACCCATACCGAGGCTTCACAGGTGTTTCACAACATTATTATCATGTCTAGCAGTAACGAAGAACTGGCAGTTATGTATACCGATGACCCTCTGCGTTTCATTATTACATCAATCGTTTCACATGATGTTCAGCAAAAAAGGTGTTTTTTAAAAATAAATGTTGTTTTTTATATACAAAACCTTAATACAAATAATTAATATTTAGATATTTTTATATATATTTTTAGCATTTGACATGCTTAGCACTATACATTAAACACAAAGTGAAAAATGTGAAATCGAAAATAACAGTCAGGAGCAGGATTTTTTCATATTGTTGCTATTAGAGCCTTCAACATCTCATTCATATCAATATATATTCCTATACCAGATATTCACGTATTAAATAACTTGTTTAGTATAGTTTCTTCTATTCCCCCTCCAATAGTGATCCTGGGAGATTTCAACATACACCACTCATCTTGGGGATCACATTATTGTGATACACTCTCCCATACCTTCCTTAACACTATTGATAGTTTAAATCTTTGTATTTTAAATGATGGATCTCCTACTCGACGAACTTCACCCTCTCAGAATCTCAACAGTGCGGTGGATCTGACTATCTGTTCCCCTGACATTTCGCCTTCCATATCCTGGGAGATATTAAATAATGCATATGGGAGTGACTACTTCCCCATTTAAATTTCGATCATAACATCCCCTGACTCTGTTAATATCGTGACTCCATTTAGCCCTCAGCTAAAATATAGTGTTACCAAGGCTGATTGATTTCGTTTCGAAGCATTAACAGATGAATATATTGCTCACCTCCCAACGGTGATCACTCTAACATTCATTATATGTTCATGGAGATGAGAAAAGCCCTCACCTTATCTGCAGATAACTCTGTTCCTTTAAAGAGACCACCTAAAAAGATTATACCTTCTCAAGCTTGGTGGGATACAGATTGCTCCTTAGCAGTTAAAAAACGAAAGTCTGCTGAGCAAAATTACTCTATCAATATGTTCATGGAAAACTATCTGAATTACAAGAAAGTCACTGCAGAAACTGTTAAGTTACTCTCAGATAAGAAGAGATCTGGTTGGCATGCTTTCTGTGAGTCCTTATCTCCTTCCTCACGCCCATCTCTTGTTTGGAGTAATGTTAGAAGATTCCGCTGTGCCCTCCTAAATACTCAAAATATCTCCTCGAATGATAGTTTAGTTTGGATTGAGGAATATGCTCAAAAATTGGCACCACCAATGGTTCCCTCTTATGAAGAGTTAAGGCTATATTCCAGTAACGATACCCCAATTGAGAGATTTGATGAACCTTTTTGCGAGAACGAATTTAATATGGTCCTTGAAAATTTGAAGGGTTCTTCACCTGTGATTGACGGGATGCCATACTCGTTTATACGCAAAAGTGGACCAAAAATGAAAGTTTTAATTCTTCAAATTCTCAACTATATTTTTAATTCTGGTATTGCCCCTGAAGACTGGAAAACATATATTGTTATCCCAATATTAAAACCAGGCAAACAAAGCTCTGATCCTACAAGTTACCGTCCTATAGCCTTATCTTGCACCCTTGCGAAAATATTAGAACATCTTATTAAAAATCGTTTGGAATGGTTCCTAGAAAACCGGAATATACTGGCAAGAAGCCAGTTTGGTTTTAGAAGGGCACTAAGTACTATGGATAGCCTAGGCACACTTACTACATATATCCGTATAGCTTTTTCTAAAAATGAATATTTGGTTGGAGTGTTCCTTGATATTGCATCAGCTTATGATAATGTCTTCCTTCTTATTCTTAGACAGAAAATGCTTCAGCTGAGTATCCCTATGAAGATCGTCAATTTTATATCAAATTATTTTTCGGCAAGGTCTATTATAATTAATTTTCAAAATTCATCACTTCCTCCAAGAACAGTTTTTAGAGGTCTACCACAAGGCTCCATGTTTAGTCCTCTTCTATAAAACATATATACTTATGATTTAGAATTATCCGTGAACTGCTTTTGCAATATTCTCCAATATGCCGATGACCTTGCTTTGTATGTTGCATCGGCTGATATAACAGAGGCTTCCTTCCGCCTTAACACTGCTATTTCATATTTGCAAGGATGGTTATCTGATCATGGATTATCTATATCTGTCCCCAAAAGTAACATGGTAATCTTCACTCGGCACAGGTTGGTTCCCAATATCACAATCAAATATGAAAATCAAATTTTTCCAACCAAAAACTATGTTAAATTTTTAGTCATAATCCTTGATTCTAAATTAACTGGTACTCATCATGTTAACCACATTATTAAGAAATGTGAAAAAAATATTCATATCCTTCGCGCTTTATCTGGGGCATGGTGGGGTTCGCACCCATACTCCCAGAAACTTTTATATAATTCTCTTATCCGTTGTCACTTGGATTATGGGTCATTCCTCCTGGAGCCATGTAACATATCTGCTTTGGTCACTTTGAACAAATTGCAACCTAAATGCCTTCGCATCATTATTGACGCTATGAAGTCTTCACCTATCAACGCCCTACAAGTGGAATGCGTGGATCCTCCACTAAAATTAAGAAGACAGTATCGCTCTGATCGCTTTCTTTTCAAAGTTTTTCAATGCTCTTCCCACCCTCTCATCTCCAAATTACATCTGCTTTCAGATTTTATATTATCTAAAGATTATTGGGCTCTCAAAGATCCTCTTTGTTTATATAAACACCAGCCTAATCTCACTTCGCTACTTCCCTATCTTGTCTTCCAATGCAGGCTGAACCCCCTTTTTAACACAGCTTATGAGGCCCTAATCTATAAGCCGAATATTATGCTTGATTTGGGCATCAGCAAAGATACTCCTGGTTCAGATATGCTTTTGAAATCAGCAATTAACAACAAGTGGAAGGACTGGCTTGTTATGTACAGTGATTCTTTTAAGTCAATTGGTCAAAGCTATGTTGGTGCTGCAGTTTGGATTCCAAAGTTCAAAATTATCCTCAGCTTCAAGTGCCCTCCTCAATGCTCAGTCTTCACTGGCGAATGCCTTGCCATTCTGGAGGCTTTGATATATGTAGAGTCCCATAACCTCAATAAAACAGTCTTTAAGCTGCCTAACAGCTATTAGAGCTAATGCATTCCAGGCCAAATCCAGAACTCCTACAATCCTGAAAATAAAGGAGATTCTGTATCGCTGTCACACTAAAGGCATTCTAATTCACCTCGCATGGATACCCGGACACAGTGGTATTGAAGGTAATGAGATGGCAGACCATCTTGCCAAAGAGGCTTGCCACATAGGATGTATGTCGAACAGTCCAGTCTGCTCACAAGACCTATTACCCTTAGCTGGTTTGATGTTACGCTCTAGTTGGGATAGATCTTGGAAAAGGCAAACATTATAGGTCAATTCAGGAAGACATTCCATTAAAACCATGGTTTTCTAAATTTTGAAACATAAACAAGAGAGCCACGTCAGTCATTTGCCGACTTCGTCTCGGTCACTCATGCTCACCTGTCCACTTAGCGAAGATCAGGGTTAGAGATTCCTCGCTGTGCGAATGTGGTTTGGATGAAGGTAGACCATAACATATATTTTTTAGCTGCCCCAACACCCCATCTTCCTTATACGATCTTCTACCTCCTTCTTTTCCTCGCCCTTCAGACTTAAAATCACTTCTTTCCTGTGTATATATCCCATTTACTTACTTTGTAATTTAATTATAAATAACAATATTAAACTATGATAATAATGATTACTTATCTAGTCAACATATACTTATATGATATTTTTTTCTTCTTTCTTTAGGTAACTCAACAGATTACAGACTTATCTCTAAATTTATTATTTTATTTCCCTTCACAATGCTTTCCAATCTTTATATTAGAAAATCCCTACTGAGTTCTGACCATCACATAAATTTAGCAAAATAATCAAGAGAACATTGTCATTGGCGGAATTATCAGGATCGCCACATGTCAATACAAAATAAATAACCTATAGATGTAGCTATGATACATTAGGAAGTGTAGAAGTGAGACGGGAATATACGAAATACGCTAAGAAAATTGAGACAAGTATCGTATCTTCCTGTCTCATATGACGTGCAGGTGTTTCAACTGGCGAACTTTCAAAAAGTTCGCCATACAACTTAATCACCATGACTACCAGCCAGGGATGCCATTAAAAGGAAAATTAGGTGGCGTGTTTTGTGTTTGAAAAAATGCCGTGTTTCAAACAAATTTATTAAAAAGCAGACTTTCACGCCTGATTATAACAATACATAATTATAATAATAATAATTACATATTGTTCCTATAGTTACAGTGATTTAAAAGAAAGTTTCCGTACAAAATCTATAAAAATATGTCAGATAAACAAATTTTATTTGAATTGCAGTAAATTCGTCCTGCGGGAAAGGATGGGATGGTGACACTTGTATTCTTAGTCCGTTACCACAAGGATGTTGCAAGAAAAATATAATGGTTGGCACATAATATTTATTGATGAGTCAAAGAGTACCAATGGTCTAGGAGCTGCATTTATTTTATAATCCTTTTCTTAAAAATAGTGGAAGTTTTACCGATAGCCTATGAAGTATTGAAAAAGATCTACGACTTGCAATCGAGGGGAGTGTCTTTGAGGTTGCAATGGATCCCAGGATATATTGGAATTAGGGGTAACCCAAAGGCAGACCAACTTGCTAAATTAGCATTTTTGAGTGGGACATACTATGAAATATTTCCTCTTAACAGCGAAGTAATCCCTAGATACAAAAGGCAATTCTGGGATATGTGGCAGGAATATTTTGATTTAAGATCAAGAGAAAAGGGTAATTGGTATAAAACCATACAGTGCTCAATCTTTCGTAGCCCATCATCCGGAGATGTCATAATTAACAGGCAATATTTAAAAATTGACTTTAGACTCCGTTCCGGTCACTATCCATCGGCAAAGTATGGCGTTTTAGTTAAAAAAACGCACCTCACCCAAATGTGAGATATATGATGTGATGGAGGACGTGCATCGTTTGTTAGTGGAATGTGATAGGAACCGGAGTTATAGAGAAGCGTTGCCGAGAGAGTTTGGGCTGATTAGAAGCAATGTGGGTATTTTCCAATCCATTATGGCAGAACCCGCCTCAGTTGCTGCAAGAAGGGTATATGAGATGGAGGTTGCTTTTCAGTAGCTCCTCCCTGCTGCTTAGAATAGATTAGGTTAATATTGTTATTAGTTAAGAAGAGTACAATGGGATTGAATGGGACATATCCATGTTCGATAAAAGTCCCGAAACTAAATAAAGAATAAAAAAATGTACATTTTATTTATCACAATATCTGATGTGAAATCGCTATAATACATTTACTAATAACTATGTGATGTTGCAGAATTAGTGTTGAACATATAAAATAAAACCTTTTTTAAATAGTTACGTTAAAATTTTGTGAGAGTTTATTATCTCTAAACTCTCACATAATTTTGCATTCACTATATTAATTAGGATAATAAGTGATCGATATTAATGTATTAATCAATTAGTGATTTATTCAGATAGTGGTAAAAATTATATCGTGATCTTCATTTAATTTTTGCCACATTTATTTTGCAAATTGTACGTAATAGCCACACTGAAGTGTAATATTGCCGTCTCATGAGTGGCCACGCGATGGCTACACTACATCTATAGGTTTTTTATCTAATGCCCGGTTCCTATAATAATAAAACGGGTCGTTTTATTTACAATCGGTAGAATATTCTACCAGGCGAAAGTAAAATCTGTTCCTATAAAATACGATTCGTAAGTGAATTAACTGACAGTTTGCGACTAACGGATGGGAGGGTTTTCAGTTACAATCCGTAACAACAATCTATGAAAACGAAGATTTATGGTGTTTCTATAAAAAAAAGCAACCGATAGTTATGTTTTCAAACATACCAACCATAGATGACATGTATACTAGCCAATTTCGGACGGTTTTGAGAAGTCGTGTGCTGGTATATGGTTATTGAAGCTTAAAATGGAAAATATATCGAACTCTGAGATTGAAATGGAGACTGCATTTACTCTCCGATACTGATATCAGAGCGATTTGGATTCAGATGAAATTTGTTTTTCATTTTAGTTGTTGGGTTTAAAGATTAGGCAAAAAGACAGGCCTTAAATTCGGGCGGTTCAAAATTATGATTGTTTTGTTGTTCAAGTTGACAGTAGTATTTAGTGCGTTAGCGTTTCATTTAGATGTAGGTATTAAATAGTTATAATGTTTAACATAAATTATTAAGGTCTAAATTGTGTCTAAACTATTTAATTGTTAATAAACAATAATTTAATTATTTGTATTAAAGTTTTGTATATAAATAACTACATTTATTTTTAAAACACACCTTTGGTTCTGAACATCATGTGAAACGATTGATGTAATAATGAAACGCAAAGAGGGTCATCGGTATACTTAACTGACAGTTCTTCGTTACTGCTAGATATGATAATAATGTTGTGAAACACCTGTGAAGCCTCGGTATCGGTATCTTGAAAACTTCTGATAGCTGTCATACAATGACGATTCGTTGAATATAGGAACCGGGCATAAGACAACAACCTACAACTACCCTAACCATAGTCACAGGATTCTCTTTTCTGAACCTAATCTATGGCCCTTATATAAAGCTCAAGGAAATATTTAGATATTTTTATATATATATTTAGCATTTGACATGCTTAGCAATATACATTAAACACAAAGTGAAAAATGTGAAATCGAAAATAACAGTCACGAGCAGGATTTGAACCTGCATCTCCTGGATACCGTCCAGATGCTTTGCCAATTTAGCCATCGTGACAATTGCTCCTGACTGCTAATTTCGATAACATATTCATACTTAACGTCTTTGGGTGACGCCTGCGCTATCTGTCCAGTAACTCTACTTCCTCAACCAATGGATCGTATTTGCTTGACCGATTGTGATTGCGTATAAGTACTTTGCCTGGCACCGTTAGCCAAGTAGGCATTGACTGACCATTTGAAGATCTTCTGGGATGGATGGGGAAACATTCTCTCATGAGGCGTACAGTTAGTAGCAGAGCAGAGGGGAGATTATGGCTTTTTAATGCCTGTTGTACGGTCCGCCAAATAATTTCATTATATCTTTCAGTTTGACCGTTGCTTTGAGGGTTGTACGGCGTAGTGTAGCTTGTAGCAATGCCCTTCTCATGAAGAAAATCTTTCATTTCTTTCGATAGAAAAGAAGATCCACGATCAGAATGAACGTATGTTGGCATGCCGAAAATCGAAAACAAGTCTGTGAGCTTATTTATCACTGTTCTAGTACTTAAATCTGGACAAGGATATGCCCGCGGAAAACGAGAATATTCGTCAACAATAGTGAGAATATATCGATTGTTTCCAGTACCATCAGAAGGAAGTGGGCCTTTAAAATCTATTGATATCCTTTCAAAGGGCGTCACTGCTTTTACTAGCATACCAACGTTTTGTTGGAACCGAGGTTTAATCTCAGCGCATACGTTACAGTTTGAAATAATACGTTTTATTTTTTCTGTCGAGTAAGCCAAATTCTTACTTCGAACCCAATGTAGCATTCTAGTAATGCCCGGATGGCATAATGTGCCATGCAATTCTTTTAATTTGTTATCTGAATTATTTGCAGAGGCAACTAGTGCTTCATTAACTCTCGATAAGGCATCGGCGGCCAAATTCTCTTTTCCTGGACGGTACACGATATCAATCGATTTTACTATATACTCTGTATTTTGCTATTTTTGAGATTAAAGTTTCAATATTCGGTAAGGGATATAGATAGTGCCATTCACGAAGACGCGCCCCTCAAAATTCGGCGAGGGGGCCGCGGGGGTGTGGGACGATTGAGCCAAGTGTCAGTCGCGAGCCATCAGCGACTCGATGCACATGGGTAGCATAGTTTACGTTGCTTGAATCCAGACTAGGCAAGAAAGTTGCTCTACTTAATAAAAAAATTAAAATGTACCATTCAATTTCTATCAGTATTACATTTTGTGAAACTCTCAGAAAACATATATGACATTAAATTATCGCCCTCAAACCGACTTTACAGACAACCATATAGTTTTTTTAGTATACTATTAATGTTTATAATTGCTCCCTTAACATGGTAATACGAGTATTACACTGTATTAACTAATAATGACATAGAATACCCACACTGAACGACAACATGAAATATTAATTATTTTTAAATAAAAAAACCGCTTTCAAAGGACACCCAGGAACTAAAATGCAAAAAATAATTGGTCGACTTCAAACACATCAGTAGGTGTCTAACGCGGATATCGTATGTAATTTATTTTTTGCTTTTTAGTGTTTTCTATAAAATAGGTCAAAGTAGGTGGTACACGATAGGGAGGAATTCCTTGGGTGTATCTCGTATAAGAAAGCATCGAGTACAGGAGTGCAGTAGAGAAAGAAATAAAGCACATAAAAAAAAACATCCAGTCGAATTGAAAGCCTCCTCCTTTTTGAAGTCGGTTATAATATTAAAGTAGAGCATCTTCCTAGTTGACCGTATCGCTCTGCCGTGATTTTGTTTATTCATCGATGTGTATTACGCATAGGCAATTCGGTGAAGCGATACACACTTGCATTGTAAGTAATTAGAAAAAAGAGTGGGGCGCGTCTTCGTGGATGGCACTATCTATATGCATCGAGGTGTGTATACTTGTTAGTTGTTTGTGAATAGTCTATACACATCCTTTTTTTGTGGTTTTCATTTGTTGTAATAAGAACTTTTGCTCTCCATTGCGACAAACTGGGTTTTATTATTCCATCAGCTAGAAGTTTCTTTATCTCAGTCCTTATAAAAAACAAATCACTTTCTGAGAACCTCCGTGACTTAATAGCTATTGGTTTTATTGGTTTAAATATTTTTCCATTTTTTTGTTTAATAAATTGTAATGGAAATGAGCCCGTCTATTTGTAATATTTAGGCTTTATTCAAAAAAATTATACATTTTATTTTATTGACACAATGAAAATGACAAAGCTGTCACCTTCTTAATAAGATAATTAAATCGCTGCTCCAAGGAGTATGTAATATTATGACAAAAGAGTTTGTCTTAAATTTTGCATCGCCAATGGAATTCCGTGTTCGGAGTCACTGAAAATGTTACAAAAAACTTTATCAAAAACACGTGCTTATGAGTGGTACAAAGCGTTTGAAAGCGGTCGAGATGTGATGGAAGATTTGTCTCGCTCTGGTAGGCCATCAACGTCTGCAACTGAAGTTAACATTGTAAAAGTGAAGGAAATACTGACTGATAATCCTCATTCAACTTTGATAGAGATAGCCACCAAACTTTCTGTGTCTCACGAGTCGATGCGTACCATTTTAAATAATCACTTGGGTATGAAACATGTTTCCGCTCGCCTAGTCCCAAAAGACCTGAATTTTCTCCAAAAACTCAATCGCATGAGAGTCGCTGAGGACATGCTAGGACGAGTCGATTCCGACCCAACATTCATGAAACGCATTGTTACTGGTGACGAGACGTGGGTTTACGAGTTTGACATGCAAACTAGTCAACAAGCTTCGGAGTGGCGACTTCCAACTAATCTGAAACCGAAAAAACCACGCCAATGAGTGTTTTCTTTGACTATCGCGGTGTTGTGCACTCGGAATTCTTGCCAGAAGGTCAAACGGTAAATAAAGAATATTATTTGAGCGTTATGCGGCGTTTAAGAGAGCAAATTCGACGAAAAAGGCCAGATTTGTGAAAAGAAAATTCTTGGATTTTGCACCATGATAATGCGCCTTCGCACATGGCCATTGTAAATTAATTTTTGTATACAATCGAGCAACCACCATATTCACCAGATATGGCTCCAGCCGACTTCTTTCTTTTTCCTAAACTCAAATTACCACTTCGTGGCACCCGTTTTCAATCGGTAGAAGACATAAAGGAGAATTCGCGGCGAGAACTGAAGTAAATTCCGGAAACAGCGTTTAAAAAATGTTTTGTTGATTGGATTATTCGTTGGCGTAAGTCTATCGTTTCTGAAGGAGTATACTTTGAAGGTGATCAAATAAATTTGGAAGAATAACATAAATGTTGTGTATTATTGATCTTTTCCCGGTACTTTCTTGACAGAGTAGTATTCTCTTTATGTTCTCTTTGGGTAGAACATGGGCTAAATGGGGTTGCCCTTTTCTAGTCAACTAAAAAAAATAGACGTCGTGGGACGTCTACGAGATGTGAAAACATCGAAATCATATTGTAGAAATAATGAGTAGAAATAAAATGATCATAACTTTTGTTGAATAATGTTAAATAAGGTTGGCGTTGCCTGCTATAAACTTTATGGTAGATATTTTATAATAGAATGTCACCTAGATTTTAAATAATAGACTTCTAATAAATATGGCGTAACGTGAACATTGTGTTTCCATATAAAAAATGCCCTAACAAACACTTTCACTGTGCAATGGTGTCGCAATGATGTCACAAAAGTAAGAATAATGAGAAATATTAAATAATAAAAGAATAGGATAGTAGCCAATATCAAATATTAATAGCCGTGAGTAGAAAATTGAAATTTATAATAACGGAAAATGGCGGAGTCAACGAAAGAAATTTTACCACGATTGAGAAAAGAGCATAACTTATTAAAATGTAAAGTGGAAATTTAGAGTTAGATTAATTTTAGAAGAAAAACAAGTATGGAGCGTAATGAACGGGATTTAAAAACTGCTAATTAGATGGATGCTAAAGCTAGGTGTATAATTGTTCAATGTTTATCTGAAAAATATTTAGAAATAGTGAAAAAATGTTCAACAGCAAAAGATATGATAATTCATCTAGAAAATCAATTTGAAAGGAAAAGCCTATTTAATAAATTACATTTGAAACGTAAGTTAATAACATTAAAATGCGGACAAGATGAGAATTTAGATGACTATTTTTTAAAGTTTGACAGCCTTTTATGTGAACTAACTGCTGCTGGGTCTTCGATGGATGACATGGATAAGGTGTGCTATCTTTTGTTATCGATGCCACTACAATACGATAATGTGATAACCAGTATTCGAGACAATGAGTACAGATAAGTCAATAGACATAGATTTTGTTAAAGCTAGATTGCTGGATGCTGAAGTAAAAGAGAAAAATTTAGAAAAACCACAACCACATAATCAAACTTCATTTATCTCTTGTTATAATTGTGGAAAACAAGGACAATAATAATAGATTTCAAGAGAAAAATTATGTGCAACCAGGTCCCACAAGACATCATTTTGGTCATACTCCAGGAAGAGGATACACTAGAGGGACATATAGGCCGAATACACCGAGTCAACGACGTCAACAAGGATCCACTGCATTATGTGAGGACTTTCCATTATCATTTGTTAGTAGCGAAAATGTGTTATTTATAGAAAAATGTAATGGCGAATATATAGATTTCGTAATAGATTCTGGTGCTACTCAAAATTTAATAAAAGATGTTTACGAAAATTATTTAACGAATATAACCTTTAAACATAGAAATGAAAATATATGTAGCAAATGGACAATTTTTAAAAGCATACAAAAGAAGATATATTAAATGCTAAATGTAATAATGTAGTAATAACAATAGAGGTTTTAATTGTAAAAGGCCTAACACATAATCTGTTATCTGTAAAAAAGTTATTAGAAAAAGGTAATGTAGTCAAATTTAATAAAAATTCTATATCCGTTGGTAAAGGTAAACGTTTCGTTAATGGTACTATGATAGGTAGTTTATACGTATTAATACTAACACCTAATATTGATAATTGTAATTTAGGAAATGATCAAACTGATATATGGCACAAAAGATTAGGTCATGCGAATAGAAAACATTTACAAATATTAAATCTACCAATCACAAGGAAACCGTGTGAACCATGTATTGAAGGAAAATCGACAAGGTTGCCATTCTTACCACCACGATCAGGATATATAGGTAAAATGTTACATACAGATCTTTCAGGTCCTGTTACAATACCTACATGTGATGGTGAAGTATACTTTCAGACGATTATTGATGATTTTTCTCATTTTACAGTTTTATATCTACTTAAAAGGAAAAATGAAGCTACTGATAACTTAATAGATTACATTAAAATTTTAGAAACACAAACTGGACATTTCGTAAGAAAGCTTAGACCTGATAACGGAGGAGAATTTAAAATGGCAAGATGTATGAATATTTAAAACAGAAAGGTATAATAATGCAACATACGCAACCATATTCACCACAGTCTAATGGTATAGCTGAGAGAATGAATAAGACGATATATAATAAAGCAAGAACTCAGATGATCGATACAAATTTACCTAAACATTTATGGGGTGAAGCTGTAAAATGTGCGGTATACCAGATTAACAGATGTCCGTCCTCGGCCAAAAATAACAAAATACCAGCTGAAATAATGTTCGGTAGGTTGGATTTAACTAAACTAAGAGTTTTTGGGGCAAAAGCTTGGGCAACAATAGTACCAAAGCAAGGGAAATTTGACAAAAGAGCAAAGGAAATGAGATTTGAAGGATATGCAAACAATGGATGGAAGCTATGGGATTCAGAAGAAAATAAAATTATAAGTTCGAGAGATGTAAGATTTGATGAAAGCGATATAAAATACAAGGAAAAGAAAGAAATTGAAGATGAAATAATATACAGAAATGAAGAATAAAGTACATTTGAAGATGAAGAAAATAATGAAGAAAGTAAGGATGAAAAAGAAACAAATGAGAAAGAAAAAGTGTTCTATAGAACAAGATCAGGAAGAGAAGTACATAAACCAAAACATTTTGAAGATGAATTTTATGAATGTGATTTGAATATAGCGTATTGCTTATGTGCTGGTGAGCCTGTAAACTATGAAGAGGCAATTAAAGATAAAGAATGGAAGCAAGCAATTATGAAAGAACTTGATTCGCATATGAAATTAGAGACTTGGAAAATAGCTGAATTACCTAAAGGAGGCAAAGCCATAGGTACTAAATGGATATTTAGACAGAAACAAGATGGTACAAAAAAGGCAAGGTTGGTTGCCAAAGGTATCCAATAAGAAGGATGTGAAGGTAATTATGCGCCTGTAGCAAGAATTCCAACTATTCGTACTATGTTAAGTCATGCCGTGCAAAAGGGACTTACAATTAAACAATTAGATGTACCAACAGCATTCTTAAATGGAGAGTTGAAGGATGATATTTATGTCCAAAAGGAGTTAACATGGAAGGTAAAATATTGAAATTAAATAAAGCCTTATATGGACTAAAGGAAGCTCCAAGATGTTGGAATGAGAAATTTCATAACTTTATTTTAAATAATGGTTTTAAACAATCAAGAATGATTTATGTTTATATCGCAATGAAGATTTATGGTTATTAATATTTGTCGACGATATATTGTTATTAGGAAATGGACATTACAAGAAGAAATAATGATATGAAAATAAAACAAACAGCAATGATATCGAGTATTTTAAAAAGATTTAATATGCAAGAATGTAAGGAAATAAATACACCGATGGAAATGAATTATTGTGCAGAAGAAGGAAAAATAATAGACATACCATTTAAAGAATTGATTGGCTGTTTTCTATGAACAGCAGACCTGATATAACTTATCCAGTAGCATATCTCAGTCGATTTCTGGATAAACCAACAGAGGCACTTTGGAAAGCAGGTAAAAGAATTTTGAGATATTTAAAAGGTACACAAGACAAAGGCTTAATATACCGACAGACTCGAGATAAACAACTGGCTGCATATTCAGATGCCGATTGGGCGGAAGATAGAACGGATCGTAAAAGTACGAGTGGATGTGCAATATTTTATTGTGGAAATCTTGTGCATTGGTTTTCTAAAAAACAGACATCAGTCGCGTTATCGACAACAGAGGCTGAATACGTAGCAGCTGCGCAAGCAATGAGCGAGCTAATTTATTTAAAAGGTATTATTTATGATTTAACATCGTTATCAAATATTCCCACAACTTTGTTTGTAGATAATCAAAGTTCAATAAGATTAATTAATAATTTTGACAACGGGATGAGATCTAAACATATAGATATAAAGTTTCATTTTATAAAAGATGTAGTTTATAGGAAATTAGTAACAGTTAAATATATACCTACAGATGAAAATATGTCAGACGTATTTACAAAGGCCTTACCAAAAATTAAACATGATTACTTGGTTAATAAATTAAATTTGAAATTATGAGTAGAGTTTGTAATACAGTATTTTGTGATAGAGAAATAGAAGTCACAAGTTAATTGTGTATATAAAATTATGAGGATGTTATTAGTTGTTATATGTTAAATTAATTAAGTAGGTAACTGAGTTGAGGTAGAAATATTCTAAGAGTTATTTTTGTGTTTATTATTTATTGTTCAATTTAAGATTTTATACAAATGCTGAAATTGAGGGGGTGTGTTGAATAATGTTAAATAAGGTTGGCGTTGGCTGCTTTAAACTTTATGGTAGATATTTTATAATAGAATGTCACCTAGATTTTAAATGATAGACTTCTAATAAATATGGCGTAACGTGAATATTGTGTTTCCATATAAAAAATGCCCTAACAACTTTTTCAATGTGTGCTTGTATAAAATTATGACGTCTAAAATAACGGAAATGAACATAAATCATCATCATCATCATCATTAGGCCCATAGTACCCATGGCCATCCGGCTCCATCATCAGACGATCGTTATGACGAATCAAACGATTCCAAACTCGCTAGGGTTGAGTCGTTTTCATTACAGAGTTACTGTGGCCACCTTCCAGTTCCATCATCCAAACTCAATGGGATTATATTGTTTTATAATGGAGTTCCTGTGGTCACCTTCTAGCTCCATCATAAGACCCTGGATACCATCTAAAGACAAAGTACTTGTCAAGACGAATCAAACGAGTCCAATCTCGATAGGGTTGCGCCGTTTCATTATAGAGTTCCTATATTCACCTTCCAGGTCCATCATCAGATCCGCTGTCATCATAATATTGCATTGTCACGACATAATGCGTGTAAAATTTCTGCTCAATCGCAAACCGGGAAGTGTATCAAATTTGACTTGCAAGTTTTGATCGGGACAAGTAAAATAAAAGCGTCGGCACGCTAACAGCCGGTTTTACCCTCCCTCGGCATTAGATGTTTCACATCAAAAATATTTGTGTATGTGTAGTTTACACCGTGTAAACTAGACGACGTAATAGTAAATCACTCCAATTACCTAAATGTGGTACTAGGAGATTTTAACTTAAGTGGCATATTATGGCAGACTGCGGTGTATAACTGTGCTCTATTATTATTACCGAATAATATGTGTAGTATCGACGAATATGCGCTTGTCGACGTCTTGCATACTCACAATATATGTCAAAATAATCACGTAGGTAACTAACATATATCACTGAAGGAATGTAATATGGTTCCGGTGGCCCGCCAAAAAAGGCGGAGAGACGGCACATGGTGGGTTTCTTTAGTGGGTGAGGGCCCACACTACCCTGTTCGTTGCCCCGAACGACGGGGTGTGCGGTTAGGAATAATTTTTCCCGGCTTAACCAAAAATATAGTTAACTAACATATAAATTCCTATGCGGTGACTATAACGCAATTTTCCAGGAAATAAATAATATTGATTGGTACATGGAAATGTTGAATAAATCAATGGATGAAGCAACGGAATATTTCTATTCCTTCACAAGAGTTTTAATTGATAAATATATACTGCTATCGAAGACCAACCATATTAATTAATTTCCAGTGCTTAAGAAATTATTAAAAGAAAAACACAAATTCCACTTTCACAATTTTAAGACTTATTGTAATCGGTCGGATCTTGAGACTTGTAAATTATTATGAGAAAGAGTTAAAAGACTAGAACTGGCTTGCTACCAAAATTAAATAGCGTCCGTAGAACGATCAATTAGCGATAACCCTAAACATTTCTGTTCCTTTGTGAAATCTCGAAAGAATTCTGGCATTCCAAATGTTATGAAATATGGCAATATAATATCCAGTACTGCAGGTGATGCTACATGTGACATATTCACCAATTACTTCTACTCAACATATCGTCAATATTCTAAGGTCAACCTTCGCGGCGGCGGCGAGCAGTTCACTAGTCGGCTCAGATAACGTATCAAATATTTCTCACATTATTGTGTGTATTCCGGAACTAGTAAAAATATTAAAAGCTCTAGATACCACAAAGTCAGCGGGATCCGACAAGGTGCCTACTTTTTTCACTAAACGCGCTGACGCTATTTCGATCCCTATCGCGATATTATTTAATAAATCTTTATTAGAACATACAGTACCATCGTTTTGATTTTAGACCAAATTGGTTATGTGTTGAAGGAAGGTGGAGTCAGGAGTCTTCGAAACCGGCGAGCGTGTATGAAGAGAATTATGAATGTTGAGGAAGCGAGATATGTATGCAAGAATAGTGCCTTTTGGCACTCTGTTCTCTCTGCCTATCCCGCAAGGGAAATGGCGTGATGATAAGTAGTACAGTGTAAGTGTAGCATCGACTGTGGGTATAAAGGGCGACTTATTAAAATGGTTCAAATCTTAAGTATCTAATCGTTCCCAAGCAGTAGTAAGTAATAAACAACTACATATCCAGTTGGATTACAGCACCCAGTGCAATTAATGTGCTTCGCAGACGATATGAATTTTTTCTCAGCTATTTCGATGAAAGCCGAAGCTCAAGCACTTCAATTCAATATGACTTATATCGATTAGACAACTACTGTACTATGTGCAAATTAGATTTAAATCCCTCGAAGTATTCAGTGATAACATTTAGTATAAAATCTTAAATAGTTAACTCAGATTATTTTTTGAAAGGCCATAAAGGGACAATTCTATAGACTATTTGAAACTTTGCGCTAAATACTCTCAATGTAAATTTCACATCCTCCCTCTAGTGACAAAGGCGAGATATAGCAGATGTCTCTTACCCTGTTACCTGTTACCTGTTAAACATTGTAAACGGATCTGTCAACTGCACTATTCTTCTATCAAAAATAGGCTTTGATATACTTATTTTGATATTTCTATATATATTTTAGCATTTGACATGATCAGTCATACCTATAAATTAACACAAAGTGTGAAAATGTTTAGTCGAAAATAACAGTTACGAGCAAGATTTGTCCCTGAATCTCCTGGATACCGGCCAGAGAGCTTTGCCAATTCAGGCAGCGTGACAATTGCTCGGAACTGCTAACTTCGATAACACATTCTCATTTCCAACCGTTGAATCTCCCCACAGTAACTACCAACTACCGGCAGACAGTGTTGCCACCTTAGCGATTTTGTCAACAGATCTGGTGAATTTTCATATCACTTAGCGATATTTTTTCATCGTTTTTAATAATGGCTTTATTATATTTTTAGTGAATTTTAGCGATTTTTTGATATGGAATCTGGCAACAAATATTTTAATGGGTAATCCCTAGTTTTCATGCTCTGGTTGGTATACTCTGATGATTATTCCTTCAAAGATCAGCCAAAACCCGCATCAGCGGTTCCGTGTGGTGACGGACTAAGAATACAAGTGTCACCACCCCATTCTTTGCCATGGATGTCGTATGAGGCGACTAAGGGAAGTAAGCAATTATCATCCATTGCATGACTGGTGGTAGGGCTGGTTACCAAGTGGGAGTGCTCACTAGGTATCGGGCCCAGACGGGTGGGTAGCACTGTCTCCCGTGTGATCGGCCATGAAGCACTTCGTTGCGTTTTGGCTGTAGCAGGAGATAGCCGTTTATTCTTTTGTTTCATATCGGTGAAATGAAATAGTGAGCGGCGGCTTGACAATACTCTCAATGTAGTTGACTCCATAAGCGACGGTTACCATTTACCATCAGATGGGCCGTGGTTCGTCTGCCACTACATGCAATAAAAAAAAACCTTCAACGTCGGCTTCTGGGGACGATGGAGATATAGATAGAAGACGTTATGTCTTTGAAAATATTAAATTCTAATCAAGTCTATATTTTTTTTAAACTAATACTAATAGTTTAATCACTTACGATTATTTAGTTAGTACCTACCTATATTATCTATACTATAATAAAGCTGTAACAGAGCTATGTCTGTACATGGATATTTGAGAAAAAATGGCTGTATTAGGCTATATAGGCGTGTCTAAACACAAAACATTTTTTTTAGAATTTTTGTCTGTTTGTTCGTTCGCACAACACTCTAAAACTACTAAACGGATTTTGATGCAACTTTGTTATTTTAGAGCTCTTGATTAGACATAAAAACTGGTATAAGTACATTTTATCCCGCTACTATATCGGGAACCGGAGACAACTTGAAAACTAACTTTTGGCCGCAGCAGAGCCACGGGTAAAGGCTAGTCTATACTATTATCTAGACACGCTATATCCGTGTGGTGACGGACTAAGAATACAAGTGTCACCACCCCATCCTTTCCTGCGGGTGTCGTACAACCCGACTAAGGGAAGTAAGCAATTATCATCCATTGCATTACTGGTGGTAGGGCTGGATACCAAGTGAGAATACTCACTTGCTATCGGGCCCGAACGGGTCGGTACCACCGTCTCCTGTGCGACCGGTCATAAAACACGTCAGTGTGTTTTAGCTGTAGCAGAAGATAGCCGTTTATTAATGGTGCGCAGCGGCTTGACAATACTCTCGGTATAGTTGAGTCCATGAGCGACGGTTACCACTTACTATCATGTGTGCCGTGGCTCGTCTGCCATCATTAGCAATAAAAAAAGTTATTATAAAATATTTTATGTTGTTATAAATAAATTTGACCATTAAACTTAGCACCCATTTAGATCTCACTTATTTTATCGTTGAAGTCAACAACCAAGGCATATATTATATCATAATATTGAACTTGGCTCTCATTTCACATTTATGTTTTTGATGGGATAAAGCTGTATGTAACATAGCTATGTCTATACATTTAAGATATTTGAGAAAAAATATTTTATTAGGCTATATATGCGTGTCTAAACACAAATAATTTTTTTAGATTTTTGTCTGTTTGTTCGTTCGCGCATCACGCAAAAACTACCGAACGGATTTTGATGCAACTTTTTTTATTTGATAGCTCTTGGTTAGACTTGAAAATTTTTAACGAATTCTGGTGGACTTATTGATATCAACATTTTGAAAATCTGGCGCTTTTTTAATCTCTATCTAGTGACAAGATAATTTTTGAGGTGGCAACCCTGCCGGCAGAATGCATTTGTGTGGCGAGCGAGCAATATATAAATAAACAATACAAAATACATAAATTTGATATTTTTAATATTATGCTTAAGGAACAGATACCTACAACGGGAACTTGGTCTAATTTTTTTTTAAAAAGTGGTTTTGAAAATTTTGCATACCTACAAAAAAAATCAAAGAATTAATCTTTTTTTTTGCTTTTCTCAATATTTTTCTACTGTTATAGTGTGGCTCCTGCGCTGAGTCTGTTTCTTTTAATTATTTACTGTGCTGATTAACAGCAACGACCTATTATATATTGGATTTATGTATCTTACAATAATTGTATATTTCATATTGTTTGAAGCTGTTGGTCCTCCACAAAATAAATAAAACTAATTACCAGAAAACTGCGCTTCTGCCCCCAGAGCTTTTTGATAATGCCTAACATTCCTAGACATACAACAGCCGATGATATTATTCGACTACGTTACACTCTCCAAAATGGCGGTTGCCCACAAAAAATATGTTAAGAAAAATTAATAAGTATTTTAATGCAATACAAGAAGACTTATCTGCCATAAGTCTTCTTAAATTTATGGCAGATAAGTCTTCTTGTACACTACACTTTTCAATTTTAGCAATCATTCAACCACATTAATATAATGAATGTGGTTGAATGATTGCTAAAATTGAAAAGTGTCAAGAAGCGTTTGATTGATAATAAGTAAAATTAATATTTTATTTTATTACCCATTTGGGTAAAATTGTACGAAATAGTATCTATTTAGGGGAAAAAAAATTCTGTCTGGATCTGAATCTGGAGACTGCGCGTACCTTTTACAAATTTAATGAAGTACTTATTCTGTTCTGGTTCTTCCCATATCGCCAATGGTCTGTGCTTATTGCTGTCGCTGGTACAGCGACTGCGCGCATTGTAGAACTGCGGAAGAAATGCATCGATCGTTAGTAAACACTGCTTTGTGATGTGACGATGTGAAGTGTGTGTGAAATATGAATAGTATCTACGAATAGCGTTACAACTGTTTACTTTAAAAATTTTCAGCGATCTATACCTACTAGACAATTAATAATGTATTTATTATGAAGGAAGAAAAAAATAAAACATTTCAAATGAATTCGAAGGATAGCTATGAAATGGTTACCAGTATTATCGAAGCGAACTATATTTATTTATTTCATATTATTATGTCTATTATATTTATTTTATGCTTTGAATTCCTGTTTACTTAGCGAGCAAAAGGTAAGAACCCATTGCTTTTTTATATAATATACTTATTGAAATAATTGAGTAATAATAACGAACGATAGTGTAGTTAAAAAGCATATTTCCTATAGTACCTGCCTACATAAAGCATTTTATTCTTAGAGTCACTATATAGGAGTATACTGCCCTAGATATTGTAATTCTAATAAGAAGGAAACTAAAAAAAAAAATTTGTGGGAATTTGCATTTTCGTTTGAACATTTTTAAATTATTGTATCTCAATGATTATAGCAGATAACTCAGATATTCGAACTGATAAATAGGTAAAAGATAAATTTACGTTGAATAGAATAATCCTGAATATAAATTATTTGTTTAATATGAATTGATTTTTTTAAATGTAACGAATTGCTATTACCATTTCTATAAGCCCAACTAACACTTCCTTAACATATTTACAGTAAGTCGGAAAAATACTGTAAATATTTTGAAATAAAACTTCGTTTACGGAATCTATCGCGTTTACTTAATTTTACTACTATCCCGACGTTTCGAATACTTTACAGCATTCATGATCACGGGTGGACTTAGATGATAGACGTCCAAAGCTGACATGTTATTTCAACGGTCTCGTCTACCCACAGTATATGATTTTACAAAATGTTTGGTTTATTTATTTTAACCCACCTAATATTCGTTTAGAAACACAATTAAAATATTTACTTTAAATTTTTTATGCTTACAATGTATGAGACTAAGTTAGAATGAGTATAATACTCCTCTTTAAACAAAAATTTTTTGTTTTTATTTAGTGCTCAAAAATTCTACCATAATTCCGTAAACGAAGTTTTATTTCAAAATGTGTAACATTCGCGTAAATATCAGAAAGTATTACTGTAAATATATTTAACGAAATGTCCTGTCCATGTAAGTTACTAAGTATAACTATGTTTACTGAAACCTCAATATATATTTATGAATGCCTACAAATTCAATGTCTGTTCCCGCAATCTTCGCGTATTTTGGAGTTTTGATATCATTTCCTAAAATGTTATTGAGTAAAATGATAAAAGAGGGCACAGGTCAGGTCAGCAATTTACGTCAGTATTTACTTACAAACAACGTGTCGACTTCCTCTCGTAGGTGTTTTTCACTTACCATTTTGTTACTTACACTTAGTGTATGTTCATGAGATATTCGTTTGTAAAGATCGTAAAATGAGAGTGCAATGAATGGTCTATCGAAAAAAAAAACAACCTGTTTTGCCTACATTGGGCAGGCACTAAGCTCTGTAAATAGTAATAGGCAATTAATTGTCGTGTGGGGCCGGCTTTAGAATTGTCCCACCCCTCTCCACTCATGGGAATCGTAAGAGTCGACTGAGGGAATACTGAGGCAGTGGGCAGCAGCACTCCCTAGAGTATTAACAACATCCACTGCGATCGCCAACCCGCCTGCCAAGCGTGGCGATTATGGCATTATCCCCCAGTCTAAAATAGCCTCTTTCCGCTTTAACGTGTGCGTGACACGTTAAAGCGAAAGCAGTTGCGACGCGTCGTTCAAAAACATAAACATATTTACAGTAATTATCGACTTTACTGTTAGATTGATAAAAATAACTTGATTTTCATAGTATGCCTAAGTAGTTACAGTAAGTATGTGCTCACTCACTTACTTGAAGTATGCTTACGGATTGGTTTTATATAATATAACTGACCCGGCGAAATTCGTACCGCCATTTTTTTTTTGTGAAATTTCCTAAAATCCTGAAAGACGTGTTTTACTATTTATAGCCCTTAGCTTAGAATAATAACGCTTAGAACCCGAGTAGGTCTAAACGGAGTGAAGCACTTTCAAGTTGCCTTAAAAGGCTAACTTTTGGGTATTGTAATCTTTGGGCTAACTGCGTTGCTCCTTCTGTCAGTGTCCATGATAAAGTGTCATTGTAAACATTTCGTATAATTTTGTTTAAAAATGACTTACTGCGTCACTGCCACAACAAGAGCCATTAAACAAGAAGAAGACTTACTGCGCCGTGAAAGGATGTCACAACGCGTCTCATAACCACAATAATGATAGGAAGATTACATTTCACTCTTAAGTACTCTTTGATAATTAATAATTTTCAGTATTACATTCATTTAAACAGAAAATTAAATTGTAGTCAAAATATTGCCAGCTTTAGAAAAAATATTTACCATGTTTTGCCAACATTGGGCAGGCACTAAGCTCTGTAAATAGTAATAGGCAATTAATTGTCGTGTGGGGCCGGCTTTAGAATTATCCCATCCCTCTCTACACACGTGAGTCGTAAGAGCCGACTGAGGGAATACCGGGGGAGTGGGCAGCAGCACATCCTCGAGTATTAACAACATCCACTGCGATCGCCAACCCGCCTGCCAAGCGTGGCGATTACCATTATGCCCCATGACGGGACCGCTCGTTGTGGCGGTCTCTTGGGGAGGCCAATGTCCAGCAGTGGACGTTGAAAGGCTGATGGATGGATGGATGGAAATTATTTGTGAATGTGGAAAAAGAGAACTTTAGTGCGAGCGGGATTCGAACCTGCGTCTCTTCCAATCCGCGGGAAGTGCTCTAAGCTGCTAATGTATCGCACTTACCAACAATCTCCACGTAACATTTGACTTTACGACCCACCACGCAAGGACATAATTTATTTTCCATACAAATTATAACCTGTAACTTGGTAAATTTTAAATTTCTCATAATATGCCTCTGTGTGCTGTACCAAAATGTAACAACACCGATGTACGTTTATTTCTCGAAGATCCAACATTAAAAAGTGAAAAATGTCGTAAATATATTGTGGCTGCACCATAGCGTCTTTCTATTCTTTAATCTTCCAAGTACTAAACATTTTAACAATATCGCTGATCATCCGGGTTAAATACAAAAAATGCTGGAAATAGAGTGAACGAAGTCTTGGGAGAACTTCTTGGCAGCCACTACCTCAGCCAGAAGGCACATGGCACAATACACAATGCAGTGCTTGTCCCTTCACTATTAATGGAAGCGAGAGTTGGGTAGGCATGAGAGCAAAATTAATGCAGTCGAAATACGATCTGTGGCGTTAGGCTGACTGATCGCATTCGTAACGACGACGTATGAGAGCGAATAGATCTGAAAGATAATATTGGTGTAAAGATGCGAAATGGATTGCTCCGATGGTTAGGACATGGACAAAGAATGCCGAATGAGCGATTGGTGAAATTGCAATTTGATATGGGTATGGTTCAGGTGGTATTATGTTATGGTGACAGACGATCAAGGACCCACCTGGTGGTAGGTAAGTGGATACCGGCGCTCAGGAATACTAAGCACACTGTCAAGCAGCCACCATTTCGTTTGATAGGAAATTAATGATTGGACGGCCCACCGCGGCCAAACATACAGAGGTGCTTGATGATCAGTCACACGGCGGTGGTACCTACTGCATATACAAGCGAATACTCCTACTAGGTAACCAACTCTACGATCATTATTGCAATGTTTGGTGGCAATAACTGCTTATCACCCTCAGTCGCCTACGAAACCCCTTGAATAAAATGGATTGGTGACACTTTTATTCTTAGCCTGTCACCACACGGATTCAATAATCCTACCTAGACTAGCAACTCATAGTATCAGTGTCCTATTCTATTAGTCCGCTTAGCAAAGCTTATACGAGTAGAAGAAAAATGATAACTGAATGATATACTTACTACGGATTTTTTTTTATCGCGTATTTCATATTATGTTTGAAAACAAAAAATTTAGGAACAGTGTGTGGATAAGCTAGTGGACTGTATTTTATAATGTGTGATTATTATGCTGGCTAGTAAACAACTTTGAAAAAAATACAAATGCAAGTAATATTCAACGATGAATATCGCAACTTGGATCGCAACTCACCCTAAATCCAGCAGTAGACACGCTCCTTAGGGCTTCGATGTAATCACCAGATATCAGTATATCACAGAGGAGTCCTCGAGGTTTACCGTTACCACGCACCAGAAGAGTTCGTTGGTCATGGAGATTCACAGGAAAGTTTTTATAATAGGCACTGAGTCCCGTGCGCGCGCGCGTTACGTTAATTCAACATATGCCATACGGCAGACCATTCAATGTTGCCACACTCAGTACGGTATGGCGAGTGTTGCCCATACAAGAGGTGAATCACTCCACCAGAAGTAGAAGATCATCACGATCTCAAGCTGAGGTTTCTCCCTCGTTGAATATTATATTAACAACTTATAGAATTACTTATGCAATTTAAGCCAACAGGCGTAACCATCCCGCCGGCCTTGAAAGAACCTCTTTCTAAACAGAAATAAAAAATAGTTATAATAACATTTAGGTGACTACACCCGTGTATTGAACCTCATTGCATCCCTATCTTAACACTAATATTTAACCTAATAACTTAATAATTATAGTTGACAAGTAATAAGCACTATAAACTACTGTGTCGGAAGAGGACACAACTCAACTACAGGTCTAAGATAAGACCCGAATTTGGTGCGCACTTGCGCGACTCTTATAATACCGTCTTTACCCTTCGCAACAGACTCGACAATACCTAAAGGCCACTGCAACGGCATAGCATTATCTTGCATCACAATGACAACCATTCCTTCTTTTATAGGTAAAGAAGGAGTGTTCCACTTCTGCCTTACCTGAAGGGTATGCAGGTATTCTCCGCGCCATCTTTTCCAAAATGATTGAACAAGTTTGTCTAATAGATCATATCTGTGAAGAAGGTGCGGAAGAGTATCTCCTATTTCATAAGTCGGCATGAATTTAAGTGGCACAGTATGTAAAAAATGCGCGGGAGTTAAAGCTTCAGGCTCCGCGGGGTCTGAGCTTAATATAGTCAATGGTCGTGAATTAAGCAGGCATTCTATTTGAGTAAGAACTGTAGAAAGTTCTTCAAAAGTGAGAACTTGGGTTCCTATAACCTTATATAAATGGGTTTTGACACATTTTACTGTACTTTCCCAACAACCTCCCCAATGAGGCGAGCTCGGCGGTATAGTTCTAATCGAAATTGTATGTTCTGAAAGCTCTTTCTTCCAGAGGGGATAACATTCTCGCGTTAGAAAACTATAAAGTTCACGCAAATATGTGCGAGCGCCGATAAAATTGGTGCCATTATCTGTGTATAAATAACTTGTAGGCCCCCGACGCGAGATAAACCGTTTCAACACGGCAAGAAAACAAGTAGTGCTTAATGCACTAGCTAATTCAATATGAATAGCACGAGTAGTGAGACACGTAAATATACAAATCCAGGCCTTATGACTTTTAACACCACGGCCGCGGCGAGGCGAGGCATAAAATGGGCCTGCAAAATCACACCCTGTATGTATAAAAGCCTTAATGGCTTCCTTAACACGAGGTTCGGGAAGATCTCCCATGAGGAGAAAATTAGGGCGTGGTCTATAGCGAAAGCAAACGTTACATTTAGAAATCAATGATCTAATAATTCGTCTAGCCGAGAGTATCCAAAACTTAGAACGAAGAATGGACATTAATAACGCGGGACCGGTATGTAAGTTTTTTACATGATAGTATTTAATAATTAATTCGACAATATGTCCTCGTTTCGGCAATAACAATGGGTGTCGGTAATCAAATGATTCTTCGGAATTAATTAAACGCCCTCCCACACGTAATAGGCCATTATCAAGAAATGGTTTCAATCTTATAAGAGACTCTGAACATTTTTTATTATTTTTAATATTTTTAATGTCAGAACCGAAATGGAACTGTTGAACAGCTCGAATAATCTCTCGCTCAGAAAATTCTCTATCAGCAATAGTAATAGTACCACGCGGAAGTTTTTTCGTGAATTTAAATGTATAACACGTAAAATTTAAAAATTTATCCCAAGAAGAGAATTTTTCAGCCATCTTATATAGAAAAGGCTCGTCTTCTGTTATAGCAACTAGGGTCGATGCTTTAAACTCTTGCAATTCAGAGAGATTGTGATTTTTTATAAACGTCTGTATAGGCCAGTCACTCTTAGGCAAGAATACCCATGGAGGACCCTTAAACCACATAGGATGATTAGTCAACTGCGTGGGAGTTAAGCCACGTGACAAGCAGTCACTGGGATTTTCTGAACCCTTTACATAATAAAAGTGTTCAGAGGCGACGTTATCTTGTAGTTTCGATACGCAATTCGCTACAAACGTCTGCCATCTATGTGGTGAGCTATGTATCCAATTCAACACTACGGTGGAATCAGAAAAGGCTAATATAGATTTTATAGGATATCTTTTACAATAGGTATCAAAAACCCTTTTAATTTGTTTAGAGAGCAATAAAGCCGCACAAAGTTCTAACCGCGCGATAGAAACGAACTTTACCGGTGATACCTTGGACTTAGCGCAGACCAACACAATGTTGTTACTACGCTCCCTACATACATAGAGGTATACGACTCCACCGTAAGCCTTCTCGCTAGCATCAGCGAAACCCATGATAGTCACAGAACAGTGTTCTATTACACCAACATGGCGTGGGAATTTTATCGACGCAAGGCATGGTAATTCTTCTTGGAACTGTGTCCAAAGCTGTACAATTTTTGATGGGGGTGGATCATCCCAGCCCACCTTAGAAAGCCAAAGTTCTTTAATTAAGAGCTTGGCATATAATATTACAGGCGCGACCAGTCCTAAGACGTCAAAAAGTCGAGCGACTGTAGACAAAATATTTATTTTAGTACAAGGACGATCATCAGCTGTGACCTTGAAGGCAAACACGTCATCACTAGGATACCAAACCAACCCTAATATTCTTAAAGTGTCATTCTTATCGAACTCTACACTCTGTGAGAGTCGATATGACTGCGGAATATTTTCGAGTACGTCCTTACAATTGCTAGCCCACTTCACCAACTCAAACCCGCCGGCCATGAACAGCCCGATCAGCTCATGGGTGGCTTTTACCGCCATATCAGTACGAATTATGGAACTAACAATATCATCCATATAGCTGTCACGGTCAACAATCTCCTTAGCTATAGGGTAGCGCTTGCCCTCATCGCTTGACAACTGAGCAAGTGTTCGTAAAGCCAAAAAAGGACTACATTTAAGGCCGAAGGCAACTCTATTAAATTCAAATATATGTAATTGGCCATCTTCATAAGGTCGCTGTACATCAAGTGCTGTCGGTGTCTCGCTTGGACTAAATCTATAGACAATTCGTTGAACACAACGGTCTTGCGGGCGTACTCCAATTCGTAAATACATTTGGCGTACGTCGGCCGAGACAGCAACAGCGAATAATCTTAAATTAAGAAGTATTGTAAACAGATCTTTTTGTAGATTAGGACCTGCATGTAAAATGTTATTTAAAGACAACCCATTATCGGATTTCGAACTTGCGTCTAGGACAGGTCTCACTCTAGTCGTCGATTTATCTCGATGAATGACTGCGTGATGCGGAATAAAATAATTACAGTCGTCCATACTTAACGACTTTACTTTAGACAAATAACTCTTGTCAATATAATCCCTTATGACGTCATCATAGAGAGCCCTTAACTCGGGCTGTCTTGACAGTGTACGTTCTAAACCTAAAAATCTACGTTTAGCAGTATCATAAGAATTCCCGAGGGAGACTGTATTTAATTTAAAAGGCAAAGGTACCTCATACTCCCCAGAAGGTTTCCGAATGGTAGTTGCGGTATAAAAATCCTCACAATACTTATCATCTACACTTACAATAGGTTGGGTATCAATATTCTCTATGTCCCAAAATTTTATTACTTGTCTATCTATTTCACCAGTGGTTATAGCACATATTTGATTGAGACGTTACAGGTGGTGATGCAACGGGAGCTTCACCCAATACAATATAACCCAAAACCGTAGCTAAAGCGCTAGGTGCACCCGGCGAATTAACAATTGTATTCCCAAGTAATATTTGTGCAAATAAATTTACACCTATTAAAAGATCAATTTCTCCCGGTGTACCCCAGGTATCATCCCCCAGAGGGATATTTTTCAAACTGTCAAACAACTCAAATGTCGATTTGACAACTAGGTAATATACCGGTTATCTGATTTAAAACCATAGCCTTGATGTTGAACTTCGAACCCCGATCGAATCGTGACCTAAACCTTACGTCAACAGAACCCCTAACGGTTTGTGATGAACCACCTATACCGTGAACCGCTAGAGCGGACTGATCGCGATTGACTTTCAATCCTAACTTATAACAACACCTTGACGTTATGTAGTGCTTCTGGGAACCTGGGTCTATAAGACACCTGATAAACACATCGCGACCATCGCGAGCAGTAGCGATAACCTTCGCAGTAGCCAGTACCTCAGTGGTCTGGATACGCGAGACACAATTTGTGGATGACAAAGTGCAAACAGCCACTTCCGGATTCGAATCCGTTACCACAGTTTCAGAGATTGGCACTGATGTACTCGGCTTATCCACCGCCATGGTGGTCATTCTAGACCGAGGCGCAGCCCTTGACTGCTCTATTTTATGGTTATTATTATTACCAAAATGTAACAAGGTATGGTGGTTACCATTACACTTCTTACAAACATCGCGCGACTCGCAATTTTGAAAAGTATGTTGTGTACTTAAAACACTTCGTGCATGCACGATTTTCCTTTGTACTCTTATACCTATCACTAGGACGAAGAGATAAAAATTGTTTACATACAAATAAATTAGTATGACAATTATTTCCACACAAGGTGCAACGGCTGCTAGAGGACGCAACGGGTTGTGTGGATATATAAGCTCGAGGATTACGCGGCAGCGTGCCTCGGGATTCGAACGCGCTACCGCTAGACGGTGCTTGTTTAGTCGCGAACCGACCCGCTGTGCCAGTAGACGACGACACGCGATGCAATATCTTAACCTGCCGTCGCACAAAGGCGACAAATTCGTCGTATTTAGGCATATCGGTAGTAGTCCTAATAGACATTTCATATGCTTTAGCTGTCTCACAATCTAATAGCTTAAGCCCCAAGTGCACAAAAATAAATTCGCTGAGGTCAGGAATTTTTAATTGTTTTAAAGCGACTATTAAAGCCGCATATTTATCGATAAGTTTTTCTAATGGGATAGGTGAAGGACCAACAGGTTTTAAAGAAAATAACTGATTCAAATACGAAGTACCGAGTGCTCGCGGATCATTATATTTAGTTATTAACGCTTGCCATATTAAATTATAATTATCGGCAGATGGCGCTAACCCCGCACCGATATCCTTCGCAGTTCCTGAAAGACGACTCAATAGATAATGAACTCGCTCGGTATTAGTCAAAGATTGATTATCGTGAATAATCCTTTTAAACGTTTCATAAAAATACGGAAAACATTGAATATCCCCGGCAAACATAGGAAGTTCTATTCGAGGGAGTTTAATAGTATCATTACTTTTGCCTTGATCGCAGTGACCGGAGGTACTAGGAGGCGCTGCCGAAGGAGGCGGTTCTAATTCGTCCAACTGCACCTTTATGTTAAAATACATCTCGTCAAAGGCAGTTAATGACTGATAATTGACCACATAGTTTTCATCTATTTCTAAATATAATTTAAGTTAATATTATCGACAATATTTTTGTACTCTTCACGAATCGTATCTACGTGGCGAGCGTGGACTATAAAAGACTGACGAGCTCTAATATCCTTTTGTGACTTGGGAATCAAATTGAAAGTAGATTGTAACTGAGCAAACAACTGTGCACGCTTGGCCTCAGACAGTTTTAATTTCTTATTTCGTTGATCCATAACGATGGGTATTATCACGGAGTACAGAAAGCTGTGTGGGTATTATCTACTACCAAGCACCTATATGAATATAATTATTATAATAATATGGCAAAGAAAACTAGTCTGTACCGTGGTATACCTACCTACTAGTTTCTTATGAATTTTATTTTTTTAGGTAATACAAATAGGTACCCACCCAATGGTAGGTATAATATCATACGTAACATACGGTAAAAGTCGCAGTTTGCTAAAACTTATGCAATATTATCCGCGACATAACTTGTCCAACTGTGGGACAACTTGCCCAACTATGACACATAGGCTTATTACAATAATAATAACGTATTGTGCTAAGACTTATGCAACTACGCGCCTTTGATCAATTGTGGGAAAGCTTGTCCAGCAGTGGGACACTAAGTATTAATAATGATCAATAATAACGCTTGTTGCCAAACGTACGCAATGTACAAACGAAATTAGTGTGATACATGAGCGTACTTAAGTAGTAAAATTTTATATTATATTAAATCGATATATTTTTAATACGTGCTAATTATAAAATTAGTATTAGTGAATCTATGACCGAAACGAAATAAATGTGAGGAAGATAATTATATCATACCTACCCTCTGCGAACAATTATTAAATCTAATTGTCGCCGTTATGACTGTGCAATAAGGTTCAATCTCGAGTGAGTGTCACATTGACAAACAATAATGTAATTTAGTACTTTTAACTAAATTATCTACTAAATCCGGCTCGTTTGGGCCAAAATAAATGGATAAGCTAGTGGACTGTATTTTATAATGTGTGATTATTATGCTGGCTAGTAAACAACTTTGAAAAAAATACAAATGCAAGTAATATTCAACGATGAATATGGAAGCTTGGATCGCAACTCACCCTAAATCCAGCAGTAGACACGCTCCTTAGGGCTTCGATGTAATCACCAGATATCAGTATATCACAGAGGAGTCCTCGAGGCTTACCGTAACACCAGAAGAGTTCGTTGGTCATGGAGATTCACAGGAAAAAGTTATTATAATAGGCACTGAGTATCGTGCGCGCGCGCGTTACGTTAATTCAACATATGCCATACGGCAGACCATTCAATGTTGCCACACTCAGTACGGTATGGCGAGTGTTGCCCATACAAGAGGTGAATCACTCCACCAGAAGTAGAAGATCATCACGATCTCAAGCTGAGGTTTCTCCCTCGTTGAATATTATATTAACAACTTATAGAATTACTTATGCAATTTAAGCCAACAGGCGTAACCAGTGTGATTGTTTACCTTTGATAACTTAAGGAACAGAGACGCGTGGACTTAATGTTAGACTTATACTAAATTCAAAGTCGCTCAGGTTACTACGGAACGGACTATGACAATAGAAAGCTGATGAGTGGATGATGCAAATCATCAATGATATCTTTAGGTAACAAAGTTTTGAACTAAATTCTATACAAATAATTTGAATATTATGTTAGATTAATCCTTTGAATTGTAGAACAATCAATTACACTCCATATAATTGTCGACAATAGGACCAAAGAGAGATTAATACTAAAGGAAATAGGACGTAGGTACACGGACAGTTAAAAAGGCTCACTGGTCAGTATACTAAAGTTTACAATAAAAATAAAATCTAAGACAAACGTACTTTACGGTATTTATTGAAAAATGTTCATCACCGGCCTTTCTATTATCACCGAACAATCTCCTTCGTTCCCTATAATAAAAAGTACTCTGTGCTCCTTCGTTTGACGGTCTATCTCTACCACGTGACATTGGCAAAGTTAGGTATAAATAACCTATATCTAAGTTGTGGACATACTCCTGCAACAGCCATAAATCAAGAATAAGAAGAAGAAAAATATTCTGCGAGGTCTGACATATGTCATAATATGGCGGCTTAGATATCAATTTGACACTCTAATTGTTTTTTTTATATCAGTGAAACTTTAATTCTTATAAAATGGGTGTACCTCCTGGCAATGCTGAAAACGGAAAGAAACTCTTTGTCCAGAAATGTGCCCAGTGCCACACTGTTGAATCTGGTGGCAAGCATAAAGTGGGACCTAACCTACATGGATTTTTCGGCCGGAAGGCTGGACAAGCTGCTGGCTATCCATATTCAGACGCCAACAAGGGTAAAGGAGTCACTTGGAATGAGGACACTATATTTGAATACTTGGAGAATCCTAAAAAGTTCATTCCTGGAACTAAAATGGTGTTCGCTGGCTTAAAGAAGGCCAATGAACGGGCAGATATAATTGCCTATCTTAAAGAAGCAACTAAATAATTAGGAACACGCAGAATACTACAGGTGTTAAGAAACATTTTCAGTTATATCTCTGGAACTACCCAAAGGATTCAGTATCATCTAGCAGCTCTAATAGCAGTGTTTTATATTATCATAAATGTTGCCATAAATAATATAGCTCGTCGTCGTAATTAACTGAGTACTACAATTGAAAATAAAGTGTATATCATTATTGGTTAATTATATGTAGAATATAATGTGGTTATTTAAGTATTTGTTATAATTTTAACATGTTACGAGTGTGTTGGCTGTTATTAAATTAATTGATGTCCTTTCTCAGCTTTTCATTTCATTAGAATACTACCTAGATTGTGCACGCAACTTCGTCTGTGTGGAATTCAGAATATAAACACATCACTATAAGGCACACTAGTTATCTCTATATATAAATAGCTTACCACGGGAACTATATTTTCGAGATGAAAAGTGGTTGTCTGTGCTGTGTCTTTTCCTGGGCTCGAGGCTAATAAGCAAAATTTCATGATTGGGTCAGTAGTTACCTATAGAGTAAAGCGTAACAAACAAAAACGAACTTACTTTCGCATTTACATAATATTGTGAGGACTAGCCTTTGCCCGCGACTCCGCCGCAGCCAAAAGTTAGTTTTTTCAGTTATCAAACAAAAAAAGTTGCATCAAAATCCGTTCAGTAGTTTTTGCGTGATGCGCGAACAAACAATTTTATCCCACTACTATATCGGGAACCCGAAAACTAGCTTTTGGTTGCGGCGGAGCCGCAAGCAAAGGCTAGTTAGATAATCAAAATTTCGTAATGCTAACACATAATAAAAAAAATGATTGGTCCTCTATTTCCAGTTCACAATAAACTATATATTTTTGAAGCAACGTATATCAAAGTACAGATCAGCGGGAGTACACCTGGCTTCCCTGTTTGGTTTCGACTACGAAAACGGTTATCAATACACGAGACTAAGGCAGAAGAACCAGGCGCCTGTGAAAAGACTACCAGATGTGCTTATTATTGGTGTTAAGAAATGCGGGACGAGAGCGTTGTTGGAGTTTTTACGGTTATTTCTCTTAAATATTTATTACCTACCAGCGACCTCAGTCTCGTACGGATACAATAACTAGTCCCAAAAATATAACGAATTTATTTTGAACTACAACTACAAAATTAACTACAACTCTACAAAATTTCAACATTGTAGGTACTGTGCTTGACGGGCCTCGTGGCGTAGTCGGTAATGTAACCGACTTCCGTACACGAGGTCGTCGGTTCGATTCCCACTCAGGATAATTGTTTGTGTGATAAACACAGATATTTGTACTGCGTCTGGGTGTTTTCTATCTATTATATGTATGTATTTACAAAAAAAAAGGTAATATATGTATTATATCCGTAATCTGGTACCCATAGCATAAGCGTTAAGCTTAATTTGGGACCATAGGACGTCGTGTGAAATGTCCGTGAATATTTATTATTCATTTATTATTGTAAGAAAGAGATTTAAAAAAGTGACTCAAGAGTTTCTTGACGGGTTCTTCTCATGAAAAGGCTAACTACGGAAACCGGCCGCTTGTGGCGATAACAATCGCGACATTGCGGATGCCTCAAGCGCTCGTGTTAGTTATATACTACCTACTACATATAATCCATCCATCTATCCATCAGCCTTTCAGCGTCCACTGCTGGACATAGGCCTCCCCAAAAGAACGCCACAACGAGCGGTCCCGTCATGGGGGATAATGCCGTAATCGCCACGCTTGGCAGGCGGGTTGGCGATCACAGTGGATGTTGTTAATACTCGAGGGAGTGCTGCTGCCCACTCCCTCGGTATTCCCTCAGTCGGCACTTACGACTCCCGTGGTTAGAGAGGGGTGGGACAATTCTAAAGCCGGCCCCACACGGCCTACATATAATAAGCCTTTGAAATCAATAATTGATTTTAAAGATTTTTGAATTTGAATTGAAATGTAAATTTCAGACTACATCCAGATGTCAGAGCTGCAGGGTCCGAAGTTCACTTCTTCGATAGGTTTTATCATAAAGGATTTGAATGGTACAGGTAAGGATCAGAAACCATTTTTTGACAATTGCATGTATCCACTACCGTATTTTTGTGTTCATATTAATTAGGTCTTCTTAATGACGGGTCTCCTCTCAAAATAGGACGAGTAAAGGCCCATAGTCCAAGATGACAATGCCTGAATAGTCTAAGTAAATATACTTTCTCCAAATGTGTTTTTAATGCTACGAGGGTGGCAAACAATCAGACGGCTCACCTGATAGTCATCAGTGACCGTAGGCTAATAGACGCTAGCACCACCAGAGGCATCACCCGCGCTAATAATGATTAGATCTTTTTTCTTATTGCATGTAGTGGCAGCCGAGCCACGGTCCATCTGATGGTAAATGGTATGGTCCAGGTGGGCACCCTAGCTTGCGCTGGTACAAACATCCTACTGCGTAAAATCAAACTAGAAAAGATGTTGTAAGAACATCATATTGTAGAATATAAATTAGCCTTTGCCCGCGTATCTGCCGCAGGTCATATCTCAAGTTCCCGATATAGTACCGGAATTAAATGTATACAATGTTTTTAAGTATAATCAAGAGCTATCAAATAGAAAAAACGTTGCATCAAAATTCGTGCAGTAGTTTTTAACAATTAATAATCTAAAAAATATTATTTTGTGTTCAGACACTCTAATATAGCGTAATACACTAATACAGTATTTTTTTCTCAAATATCTTTAATGTACAGACACAGGTACGTTACAGCTTTATAATAATTAGGATTCAGAGCTCTGTGTATAGGATCTACTTCCACGCAAAAGCAAGCAGAGCAAGCAGTTCTTAAAAATGATTTTTATTCCTCAGAGACAAAATGCCACCCACATTGGAAGGTCAAATCACTATGGAGAAAACTCCATCGTACTGGGTGACCAAATCGGCTCCTAGACGTGTGTGTGCCATGAACCCCAGCATTAAGTTGTTGGCAGTTGTGAGAGACCCTGTCACTAGAGCCGTCAGCGATTACACCCAATCGGCAAGGTTTATTGAACAATTTATTTTATTCTTGGTTTATTTAAAGATAATGTTAGTAGCATTATTCTACCAGTACGAATAGGCCGGCTCTCTCTAACCTATTATATGTAATACATACATATAATAGGTAGAAAACACCCAGATGCAGTACAAATATCTATGTTCATCACACAAATAATTGTCCTGAGTGGGGAATCGAACCCACGACCTCGTGCACGGAAGTCGGTTACACTACCGACTACGCCACGAGACCCGTCAATTGTGTGTTTGTAAAGTATGATTGCCTAATAGCGTGGTGTAGTATTAAAAAAAGTAGGAGAGACAAAAGGGCTGATGAATCATTTAGGCGATGACAGGGAATTATCGTGTTATAGGCAAAACAAAATTGTTTTATGCAGTGCTAAGTCTTTTTAAAGCCTACTTTTCTAAATAGACCCTCCTTAGTAAAACAGTAATTAACTCAGGAATTAACTCTGGGTACGGCAGTTACACTTACCCCTTCTCCAAGACCAAGAGGATCATTAATTGTACCTACATAACATTTAACTTGCAGTAAGAGACCGTTCCTCCCACGTTTTGAAGATCTCGCCTTGATTAATAACTCAGCTAGTTGGGATAAGCTGTCCATAGTAGACTCATCCTGGCCGCCAGTACGGTTAGGAATTTATGCTAGACCATTGCGAAGGTGGCTGAGGCGGTTCCCAAGGTCGAAGCTATTGATCATCAATGGGGAGAGACTGATCGTTGATCCTGCGGCGGAAATGTCTCGAGTGCAGGTAAGATGTGATATAAAAATAAACGCAATTCTGATTATATACAGGGGGTGATATGAGTTCGTTCGGAGAAATACCTCTCACAGAAAATCGGCGTGAAATAACCATAGGTACTCATAGAGTTGTGTTTCGTATAGCGAGTAAGAGCGCCGTATGCCCAAACAAAAACATTATTATTATTTTTTATTTTTTAGGCGGGAGTAATTGTGTGCCGTCTCTTTTCGCCTTTATTGGCGGGCCACTGGAACTATGTTACATGCCTTCCGTGGTCCACCCTGTCATCTTGTCTCACTAAATAATTCCACCATGTGCAGTCTCTCCAGCTGTATTGGCTTGGCAGACAAGTGTACTGTACTGTAGGTACATATCTCTTTTTATACTCAGTAATGACTATATTTGCAGTGTGGGGCCGGATTTGCCGTGTGGGGTCGGCTTTAGAATTGTCCCACCCCTCTCCACCCATGGGAGTCGTAAGAGCCGACTGAGGGAATACCGGTGGAGTGGGCAGCAGCACTCCTTCGAGTATTAACAACATCCACTGCGATCGCCAACCCGCCTGCCAAGCGTGGCGATTACGGCACTGTCCCCCAATCTTGGGGAGGCCTATGTCCAGCAGTGGACTTTAAAAGGCTGATGGATGGATGGATGGATGACCAACTTTAACTTTTTAGATATCTAATGGTTACGATTTTACAGGAATTTCTTGGCCTCAAAAAGGTGATAACGGAAAAGCACTTCTATTTCAACTCCACTAAAGGCTTTCCCTGTCTGGTGAAGTCCGAAAGCAGTTCCACGCCTCACTGTTTAGGCAAAACTAAAGGTCGAAACCATCCATATATAAATCCTATAACCATTAAAAGACTGAGAGATTTCTATAGGCCATTTAACGAAAGATTTTACCATCTAACTGGCATCAACTTTGGATGGCCGTAGGAGTCTTATAACTATAGTTATGTATACTTATACAAACATAACTACTTATATAGTTTTAAATCCATGGATATAATACATCAATATTTAATTAATCATTAATATATACACCAATATTGAATGAATCATCATTACTACTATACCTAATAAATGCGAAAGCGAGTTTTGTTTGTTCGTTACGCTTTCACGCCGTAACTACTGAATCAATCGTGAAATTTTGCATACAATGTATAAGTAGTATTAGTATGAAGCCCAGAAAGGAACATTGGCTTCCCGAAAAAAAAAGTTCCTGCGGGATAGCTATTTTTGCATAGTCCTTATATATCCTGTCCTTTTCTGGGTTCTGGACTATAAGTATGCTAAAGTCCACGATGATCGGTTAAGTAGTTAGTATTTATAATATTAGTAAGTAAATATGTATGTATTTTAATAGATTTAGCTAATTTATTTGAGACAAAACAACTCGATGTTCGAAATAAACTTGACCATATTCTTCCTGAATACATATCATAAACAATTTCGATTAGAAAATATGATGTAAACTTGGCCTTTGGAAAAGAAACGTGTTTACTCCTAATGTGGAGTGAAAAGTTTATTACGGACATTTTAAATAATTAATAGAAGCATAGTGCTGGTGCTGTTAATAAGTAAATGTAGCTGTTAATTAAAAAAAAATCCGCAGCTTGTAGTCTCAAGTAGGTGCCCACGTATGTTAGTCCACTATATAAGTCTGCTATTACGATTATCAAATCGTTATATTTAAATAAAGATTCTTTAATATTTATTCGGTTACCATAAATAAGATAGATTAAATAACAGAATTATGACCATGATTTTGAATAGGTGCTTCAATAAATCTGATTAGTGACTTGGTTTTATCTCGCAACTTTTTGCGGTGGAATTATGTGATGGACTGTATTGGAACACTCACATTGCAGTACAATTTATGTTTTCAAAAAATATATTATTTAGCAAAAATTATAGTTAATAGGTATCAAACCTACCTGTTTTACCAAAATACCTAACTTTGGTAAAAACAGCTAGGTATCAGTTGATCTTCTTAATTATTAATCTCGTCACGAAACATACTTACTATAATTCTAAACGTTTTTACGGGATTTATACCATGTAAATTTTTACTTACGAGTTTCCGATATTTCGGCACTGTTGCTTGAGAGAGGGTTGAATTTCGCTCCTGCTCCAAATCGCATCCCTTACGAACAAATTATTGGAACCGTTGAGGAAGTTATCCGAAAAAATAATTTACCGCCAGCGGACGCGGAGGTTTTAAGGCAAGACATCGCTGTAACTATACGCAGTGCAGAATGTCCTAAACCCAACATCAGTGCCGCTGAGATGTCCGCATTACAAGAGCTTAAGAACGATCAAGAGATACTGGTCTTAAGAGCGGATAAGGGAAATGCGACGGTTGTTATGAGCACTAATGAATACGAACAAAAAGTACGAGATTTATTAGCCGATGAAAAAACGTACATGAAAGTTAAATACGACCCCACTGCCAGGACGAATCGAAAGACTCGAGAGCTTATTAATAAATGCAAATATGCGATTGGCGAAGAAACAGTGAATCATTTATTAAGACCTAGGAACCTCCACCCACCTAAGCTATATGGCCTACCTAAGATTCACAAACAGAACGTCCCTCTACGACCAATTGTGAGTCAAGTGGATTCCCCGACATATGAGTTAGCTAAACATATAACTAGCATCATAAATCCACTAGCAGGAGGAACTGGATCTTCCGTCAAAGATTCTCGTCATTTCATTGAGACCCTTCAGCACAACAACTTAGAACCGGACGAAGTGATAGTCAGTTTTGACGTGGAATCACTTTTCACAAATGTCCCAATAGCTGATTGTATGAAGGTAATCGCAGATAAAATAGAACAACAAAAGATCCCCGCAGAATATGTTGATCTGGTGAAACATTGTCTGACGACTAATTATTTCGTGTACAAGGGCGAGTACTACATACAACTCGACGGTGTGGCAATGGGAAGTCCAGTAGCCCCAATCGTCGCCAACATATGGATGGAACATTTTGAAAAGATAGCCATCACCACCGCCCCACGCCAAATTAAACTTTGGAAAAGATACGTCGACGACGTATTCTCTATAATAAAAGGCGATGAAGGAGTCGTTAAAGAATATGTCACACACTTGAACAACATACACGACAAAATGCGGTTCACGTATGAAATAGAGAAAAACCGCAGCATAGCATTTCTCGATATCAAAGTAGGAGTCCGAGAGGACGGTTCATTCAGTCACTCAGTATTTAGGAAACCAACTCACACAGACCGCTATTTGCACGCTGACTCGCATCACCACCCTCGACACCTAAACTCTGTAGTGACGTCTCTCACCAACCGCGCATATAATTTGTGTGACAAGGAACATGTCACGGATGAACTACAACATGTAAGCGCAGTTCTACGGAGGAATGGTTATAAAGGACAGCTCCCTCCACCACGACAAAAAACGAAGGCAAGACCCATTCAGGTAGAACGACAGCCGGCTTATTTACCATATGTTAAAGGAGTGACAGATAAGGTCGCAAATATTTTAAATAAGTATTCAGTAAAAACGATTTTCACTCCTTTAAAAAAGATTTCCCAGCTATTGCGCACACCGAAAGATTATTTCCCATTCCAAAGACCAGGCGTGTACAAAGTGGACTGTAGCTGTGGAAGTTCATACATTGGCCAAACTAAGCGTACTGTAGCATGTCGAATGAAAGAACACATTAGGGCTTATAAAAACAATGACCCAGGAAAATCGGCGATAGCACAACACCTTTTGGAGGCAGGAACGAGTCACTACATCGAGAATTTACATAATCCTCAAATACTTTCGACAGAACGCCACTATATACCCAGATTGGTGAGAGAAGCCATTGAAATCACGAAATACAAAAATTTCAACCGTGAAGATGGTTTTCAATTATCTAGCACCTGGCGTCCCGTGATTCGTCTATGTACAAAGAAGAAGAAAAACACCTCAAAAACCAGGGTCGACACCGTAAGTGTTGTGTGTCGTGATCGAGCTCGATACGTGAGTGAGACCAGTGGTAGTGGTTCCATAGATAGTGTTGCGTGTCATAAACGAGTGAGAAAGCGGGTAGACAGATATTTCTAACCGCAGAATAATAAAAACTATTCCCACCCGCAAGGACTTCAGTTGCTCCGTGATCATGGCGCTTGCAACAGTGCCGAAATATCGGAAACTCGTAAGTAAAAATTTACATGGTATAAATCCCGTAAAAACGTTTAGAATTATAAGTGACCATGAAAGTTTGAAATTCTATACTTACTATATTTATACTTTAAAGTACCTACCTACCTACACCGATAGAATGAAATACATAAATATGTACTTACATTTTTTTTCAGCTCTTTTTCTGACCCGCTATTAGGTACAGGTCTCCTCTCATGGTGAGAGGGATTAGGCCATCGTCACACGTTGGCCCATAGCGGGTTAACGTACTATAAATACGAGTATATAAGTGCCAATAACTGCTTTGTTCAATGATAGTCAACATTGATATTTATTATTAGGTCAATGATAGTCAATACAGTAAGGTATCAACAATATAAGTAAGGTATCAATATTATTATTAGAGATGGGCCGAATGTGATTTTAACCGAATACGAACTTCGGCCGAACATTCGGTAATTATACAAAATTCGGGTGTGTCTCGGGAGTAACAATAAAAATTTAATAATTGAAATAATGTGTCACCTTTGCACTGACTGTTGTCAAAAGTGCAAAGGTGACACATTATTTCAAATTATTGGATTTATTGATTCATAGTCTCCTGGATTGCGAAAAATACTATTCATTTATATTTATCTCCATCCATCCATCAGCCTTTTAAAGTCCACTGCTGGACATAGGCCTCCCCAAGAATGGGAGATAGTGCCGTAATCGCCACGCTTGGCAGGCAGGTTGGCGATCGCAGTGGATGTTGTCAATACTCGAAGGAGTGCTGCGGCCCCCGATGTCCCCTCAGTCGGCTCTTACGACTCCCATTACAATTCTAAAGCCGGCCCCACACGCTACCTATAATAATTATAGTTTAACTTACCTACAACTGACCATGATTAAATTATTCTAGAGTATTGGTAGGATACCTACCTATATGACTTATTTTACAGCTATGACAGATTTGACTTCTCTTAATTTGAAGAAACCACACATTTTGATTAGGTATACCGAATGTTCGGCATTTAAGACCGAACTTCGACCGAATGCCGAAGTTCGGTTCAAGCCACCGAAATTAGGTTAAACCGAATGTAAAACGAATTTCGGGCCATCCCTAATTATTATATTGTGAATGTTATTTTTTAAAACTCTTTATAGTTTAATAAGGTGATGTAATGTCAATGTTTATTATAAAAACGGTGGTTGTGTATTAAACGAAATACGACTGAGCGTGTAGATTTCATGCGCCATATAGGTAGGTACATACCAAGCTATGTACATAATGAGTATCTACCTATTTTACTCTAGCAACTGTATTTTATTTTAGTCCATTCTTTGTATACAATTTTATGTCATATCACTAATATCAATTAGTGGAAGACTACTTTTAATCCTAATGTTTTCTCATTTCAAAAAACTATTAAGTGACACGTTATTGGATTTACATCAAAGGTAGTAGCTTATTGTAGAAATTCTCTAACCACGAGCTGCAGCGGGTTTAAATACTGGGTCGGGATAAGTGTTACCAGCTGACCCTTTTTACGTGGGAGAAGTTAGTCTACTAATGATACTGTTAAATGAATCTCCTCATTAGAGTACCTATTCGAGAAAAGACGCGAATCTAGGTACCTATAAGAACCCAACGACAATTATTGATACGGATTCCGCGTAGGATACGTTACGATACTGATGTCAAGCATAAGCAATGACGTAGGCAGAGGATATAATAGATTCACTACTATTTTATACTAAGGATGAAGAAAAGGATGCACATATTAGGTCATAGCAAGAGTGCGCGAGACACATGTATGTATAAGTTTTTATCCTTTTCACGTATTCGTTATTTTTGTTGGGACCCAATTCAACTGGGCCCCAACAATAAGGTGGCCAACCGTCCCATCATCGGTAAGCTTGTTTTTGTATTTGCAAAAAAGAAACGTTAATTAATCATTTTATATACGCTAATGTTACACGTTCTAATACATTTTAAGCAAAATATAAGCATAATGTATCCGGCTAAAACAGGTAGTGCGTGTTTAGTCTACGAAGTTATCTTTTAAAATTATTCCGGTTATCATATGTCAAACTATCGCTATCTCAACACTGCATACTCTGAGAATATCTGTATTATATTCTGTCGACGATCAGGAACTACTTGTAAACTCTACAGATTCCGTATGAACGCATTGTAGATTTTTGTTAATTTATATAATCTTCCGAATGGCGGCGATGTAATTTGCCACACGTCAAGTCTCAATCCTACTGGGGCGAAAAGCGGAAGGTCGCTTATGACGAATGTCTCTCGCTAACCCTCTGGTGAACAGACATGAAGTAATTGTAAACTTAAGACCACTGAATCAGTAGGTAGTATTTATTTAAAATTGGAAATTAGATTATATACAATTTATACTTAGAAAAACATGGTACTGCACCGAGCCCTCCATATTACTTGTGCCATTATTATAGTAGTTATAGTTGATTGAAGTTAGTTATAACAATAAGGCTGTTTTATGTATTTATTAAATAAAACACATTATTAAAGAAAGCATTTTTATTTCTCTTAATTAACTTTATACCAATGTTTACAAAACTGCTGCAACTTTTCTCGTTTATTAGGGGCAACTGATAGTGAATATATACCGGGATATTCCCATTATAGACAAGCTATTGATAGATAATAATTTCGTGACTCATTCGATCGATGAAGGACCGTATGGAAGCAATAATAAGAACCAAGGGAGGGAATACAAGTTACTGTTTATCTAAACTTTACGTGTATTGTTTTCCTCATTTTCTTCATACTCCATACAAGGTAAAAATTATTCATTACTAAGCAACACGAAGTACCTATATGAAAATTTAATTTGTATTTAGAAAAATAACATTAGGAATTAAAAACCTCTTACTATACACTATTAAACAACATTAAATTTAATATATATTATTCCTAATAATAATAATATTCTTAATATATGCATTTTTCTGGTAATTTTTACAAAACTTAAACCCACTAGGGTTTCTTGTTTTGTTTGAAAATTATAATATTACCCTAAACATAACGCAGAAAAAGTCGCGGGCAGAATCTGGTACAAAATAAACATACAGAAGTAAAATCAACGCGTTTTGTAATCGACTCCAAAAAAGGTTATGTATGCGTCTATGCGTAACGTTTGTTTTTGTATATATCTATAAACACATTTCCCCACATTTTCGAGCTGACATATTTTTTTTATTTGATAGTGGTTAAGGTGGTCTCATATAAGTATGGTGCTGATCTGAAGACGGCTTTTAATCATATATATATATATATATATATACATATTTATAAGTTGAATTACTATACTAGTGATTTTTTCAGGTTCGGCTTAAACCTATTTTAAATATTCTCCTTATTAAAAAATCAATGAATGTCTTCATATTCTTAGATACAAGCTTTTCCTTTTATTAATACGCGCACTAATAATATGAACGAAACTTTTGTTTAAATATGTGTTGGGAACTCACAAACACACTGATAGCCATCAATAATTGCTTCAAGTAAAAAATAATAACGTTGAACGACTGTTGTTACATAGCGATTATTGACAATAACAGGATAGCGGCAAAATTTACACCAAATTGCTATCAGCAACATACACAGGTAAATCTATTGGATTGATTTGTAAGTATGAAATAGAACTAACGCCGGCTATCGCAAACACTATAGGAATGCTGTCATCGTATTTCGAGTATAGTGTCATTACGTCAGAGGCTGATGGAAAGTCTGATGCTTTTCTGAAACAAAATGATACTGTTATATCAAGTGTTAGACTGACATAAACTAGAGAAGTATGCAATATATACAAATATGCTCATAGTGTATGTGTAATGCTCTATTACCCGTTGTCCTAGATAACCGACAAAGGCGTCAATACTACGCGACACGAAAATATCAAATAGAGGTTGTATGTATTTATGGCCTACGTAGTCGCCTAATTTGAATGCGACGCAAAGCGGTTAAAGTAAGCCGCATCACGTCGCGCACCTAGGACAACGGGTTAGCTCAATTCAGAGTTTGTTCATAGATAACGCTAACTCGAAGAGGAGTACACGCCCACGTACCACCTACCACAGCCGTCTCCGGCTACCACGGCCGTCTCTCAACAATACGAAGAGTACCTCCAATTCGTGAGCATCAGCTATTTCATTTAGCGGCTATCTCCCCGCTACAACCAAAATACACCGAGGTCCTTCACAGTTAAGCTCACGTCTTAGTAGCCTCGTACGATACCCGCGGGAAAGGATTAGGTAGTAAGTAACACTTGTATTTTTTGTCTGTCACTTACGCGGCAAAAAGTTTATATCATATAACGCTGTCTGCCGCTCTCAGTACCGATCTGCCGCGTTCAGCAAACGATTCACCGGCCACCTGCTGGTTAGTAGTGGACCCCAACCCGGGGAAATTTTACTTCGGAAGACAGTCGCGCCAACCGGCGAAAATCCCGTGGAATAAATAGCCGTCGTGCCAGTGGGAATCCATGTGTGGACTCAACTGATACGCGCGGGCCGGGGGCCTTCCATTTATGTTGTCTCCTCACAAAACCCATCGTGTAGTCGTGCATCGAGTGTAGCCACCATTTTTTCCCGACTGTTACCAGTTCCCATTGCGCAACAGATAAATTCTTCTCAAATGAATGATCAATAGAAATAAAAAGAGCAAGTGTTTTACGGCGCATTCACATCAACAGCGGAGTTTTGCTACATCAGGGGTCGACATAGTAATCTGGACGCCGTCCGTCACCGTCTCGAGACAGCGCGGACTGCCCTATTCTTTATGACGGAGATGCAGGTAGGCGCTCCGGACAACATATTGTACTAAAAACACCCCGGCTACGAACTGGAGCACTCCTTCCATTGTAAAATCGGGGTGTGCGTATTAGTTCAGAGTGATGTCTACTGCCACCTGTCCATTTTGTGGCTACGCGTAGAATATGGAGGGACCGCATCTACGCGAGCCTATACAAGTCCCATGTCAGTGATTCGGGTCAACTCACCTCGTCAAACGGGGGATAGACGAAATATTAGGAGCAGTATCGATCTGGTGGTAGTCCTAGGTGACTTCAATGCGGGGTGCTAATTTGTCCGGTTTACCTCCTAGTGGTGCACCCCGGGCAACGTCGGCAGTCGCCGGCGGCTAAAATTCCGGACAGGACGGGTCTCCGCGTGTCCCTCTGATTTAGCAGAGGGTACGGCGGATAGACCAGGCGTCGGAGTCGGTGGGGCCAGACTGGCTCACCGGGCTCTGGAGAAGGGGGACAGTGGGGCCACAGCGGCCCCCCCCGTCCCAAATCGTAAACCTGAGCGCGTGTCTGTGGTTACGTCTCGCGGGCATTCAGGAACGAGGGTCTTGGCTTAATCGCCCGGACCGCGAGGAAGACAACCTCTATAAAAAATTACCCCGAATCTCAAGTTCTGGCGCGCGGCGAGGAGATGCATGGCTGATGGGTAGTTCAGTCTCTAGCGCGGCCCCAGCCAGGGTACCTGCGGACCCCCTGTGCTGGGTTATAAATGTACGCTTACCCGGGTAAAGGGAGCTCTGCCCGGGTGGACCTACTTTCTCCCATACTCGTGGGAACAGTATGGAATTATGTTCAAATAATAAAAAAATGACGCAGTTGGGTGATAATCCCGATGCCTCAGCCGATAGGGGTCCGGCTGTAAATGCGGCCCCTACTAGTGCGGCCGCGCGCAAAACGCGTGGCGGCAGAAAGTCCCGCAAGGGCAACAAGATGGGAGGGTCCCAATCTTCAAGGGACGACTCGGCGACGGGCAGCTCGGCGGTAACTTCAGCCGCTGAGATGTCTGCGAACGAGGAGGATGGCTTAAGTGTAAGTGCCATAGTGCAAACACCGCGACCAGCGGAGGTCACTGCGGTTTCAGAGCCGCTCCCGTCGCGGTTCTGGCGCAAGCGTACCCTGTCTCAGGGTGGCGCTGCGTCGGAGTCCGACGGGAGTTCAGCGGAGATGCCTCCCCCAAAAATAGCCACAGCGTCTAGGGGTAGAGGCAACAGCCGGCCGGGGACGCCAATCCCCCGTAATGTCTCGGGCAACAAGGCCGAGGCAAGTTTAAAGAGGAAGGAGGCGGAGCAAACCGCGGAGGAGCGGCTAGCGCTCCTATCAGATAAGCTCCGCCTTCCAATTGACCAAGACGGGCCGCCCTCAGCGGCCCGTATAGCGGAAAGAGCCTTGGACAGCGTGGCCATAATTACAACGGTGGCCACAGGCTCAAAAAATTTAAAGGGCACCTTTGTAAGGTGCCTAAGGAATGCCGCCACGGAGCTGTCCAACGTGGTGGAGCGGCTGGTGGCGCGCAATGAGCGTCTGGAGGCGGAGGTGGCTGAGCTCGGGGCGCGGAATCAGCGCCTCGAGGCCAATGTAGAAGAAATGCGCCTCGGGATGGCCAATATGAGAGCAGAGCTAGGGCTCCCTGAGGCAGTCCCGAGGCCATCCTCGGCCGCCGTATCAGGCGCTTCTGCGCCACCAATCGATGCGTCAGAGGAGCTGCTCCGCTGCCTAATTGACCGCGTTGAGGCAGTCTTCGGCCCGCGGATCAGCGCTCTCGATGCCCGGCTCCCACCGGAGCCACGCGTACGTCCGCCGCTTGCTGCGGATAAGAGGAGCACCACGGCACCCTCGGCACCAGCGCCGCTTCCTTGTCAGGGTGGCCGCGTGGCCTCATACTCTGCGGCAACGGCGGCACCGCCGCCGGAACGTGCCCCTAAAAGGAAAAAGGGTGCCAAGGCTGGGCAGCCAATCAACGCCCAGCCACCGAGGGCCCAGCCCCAGAGGCCTCGTGGTCGGGAGGAATTCCCGGCCCTACCTGGCACTGCCGGGCCCTCGCGGGCTCAAGCAGCTGCACCTCGGGACCCTGCACCCCGCAACGCCACGCCTGTTGACGAGGGCTGGCAGACTGTTGGTGGCGGAAGAAAGTCCCGGGGCAAAAAGAGACAAGGCGCCGCAGCTCGAGAAGTGGCACCTGCTGCAGCTAGGGGCGAGCCCGGCGGTGGAAATAATAAAAAGAAGAGGTCGCGCAAGCGCAATTTAAAGGCGCCAAAGTCTGCAGCGGTGGTTGTCACCCTGCTGCCTGAGGCAAAAGAAAAGGGCCTCAGCTATGAGGCGGTCCTCAAGCGAGCCCGGCGGGAAATTGACGTATCCGAAATCGGAGGCGTCGCCGCAAGGACCCGCCAAGCCCGGACGGGCGCTCGAGTACTCGAGTTCCCCGGGGCGGAGGGCTCGAGAACGGCCGATCTCATAGCGGAAAAGCTGCGTGGTCTGTTCGCCGGGGAGAGTGGGGTCCGGGTCGCCAGGCCCGTGAAGTGTGCAGAATTGCGCATTTCCGGACTGGACGACTCAGTGACGGTGGACGATATCCGGGAGGCGGTAACGCTGAAAACCGGATCTACTGCGGACACCGTCCGGGTGGGCACCATTCGCCCCGGGCCTGGAGGTGTAGGTGCCGTATGGGTGCAATGCCCTGTCGCGGCGGCTGCCACGTTGGCCGCCGCAGGTAGAATTCTCGTGGGCTGGAGCTCCGCACGAGTCACCGTGCTGGAGCCCAGGCCCGCAAGGTGTTTTAAGTGCATGGCGGTCGGACATACACGGCCGACATGCACGAACTGCTTTGACTGCAGCGGTCTCTGCTTCCGCTGCGGTCAGGCAGGGCACCAAGCGGCGACCTGCACCGCAGCCCCGTTTTGCCCCGCGTGTGCGGCGGGAAAGCGTCCCGCCAATCATAGCATGGGGCGGGAGGGGTGCAGACCTCCGGCCAGAGGCCCTAAAGGGGGGAGCAACCAATCAGCCCAGGCTGCCCCACCTAGCGCGACGCGACCGCCAGTGCGGGAGGAGGAGGACATAGTCACGGTCTGTCACGGACCGTGACACCGTCCTCCTCCAGGCGAATCTCGGCCGCTCCGCTGCAGCGCAGGATCTTTTCCTGCAGTCCATGGTGGAGCGGTCGATCGGTGTAGCCGTAGCCGCGGAGCCCTATCGCGTTCCTGACTGTCCCAATTGGGCAGGCAGCCGCGATGGCTCCGTGGCGGTAGTCGGATCTACGGCGCTTCATTCCCCGCCCTTGTCGGTCAGGGACAAGGGCATGGGATATGTCGCGGCCGATTGGGGGGGCGTCACGCTCTACGGCGTCTACTTCTCCCCCAATCGGAGTCTGGCTGCCTTCGAGGTCTTCCTTTACAACCTGGAGACCTCGATACGGCGACTAGCACCTAGCCACGTCTTGGTGCTGGGGGACTTTAACGCCAAATCTGTGGCGTGGGGGTCCCCTAGGACGGACGCCCGCGGAACGGCGGTCGAGGAATGGGCGGCAGCAGCGGATCTCTGTTTGCTTAACAGGGGATCCGCCAATACGTGCGTGCGGCAGTGGGGCGGGTCGATAGTGGACCTTTCGTTCGCTAGCCCCACTGTCGCAGCACGGGTAAGGGACTGGTGTGTCCTGGAGGAGGTTGAGACCCTATCCGATCACCGGTATATACGGATTGGGGTCTCCCGGTCCCTCCGGGGCCCCAGTAGGGGTCACGTGGCGGACAGAGCTCCCGTTTTCCCGCGGTGGGCTGTGGGTAAGCTGAACCGGGAACTACTGGTGGAGGCGGCCATCGTGTCTTCCTGGCTGTCTTCACCCCCCCTGACCGAGGACGTGGACGCCGAGGCTGGCCACTGGCAGGAGGCAGTATCACAAATCTGCGACGCGGCCATGCCCCGCGTGCGGCGTCCGCCCCAAAGGAAGGGGGTCTATTGGTGGTCCCGCGAGCTGGCGGACCTCCGTGTGGCTTGCATTCGTGCCCGGAGGTCCTACACCCGCAGCCGGCGGCGTAACCACGATCCAGAGCGGGAGGGCCGGCTATACGAGGCGTATCGCAACGCGCGCGCAGAGTTCAAGCTGGCCATCTGTCGCGCCAAAGAGATGAAGCGGCAGGAGATGTTGGAGGGTCTCGATCGTGACCCCTGGGGACGCCCGTACCGTGCGGCGCTAAACAAGCTCCGCACTAGGGGTCCCCCCCTTACGGAGACGCTCCAGCCGAGTTTCCTCACCGAGGTGGTCGAGGGTCTTTTCCCACGGCGGACGACGCACATGCCCCCGGTCATGGCTCCACCAGATGACGACCGGGAGGCCGAGGAGGAGAGTGTGCCGCCCGTCTCCGAAATGGAAATGGGGGCGGCGGTGTCCCGCATGCGGAAGAACACCGCCCCCGGGCCGGATGGGGTTCCCGCCCGAGTTCTGGCCCTGGTCCTCGACCATCTGGAGCCCCGCCTCAGGAGACTGTTCGACGCGAGCCTGGCGTCCGGACGGTTTCCTGACTGCTGGAAGGAGGGGAAGCTCGTGCTCCTGCCAAAACCGGGACGGCCCCCGGATTCGGTCGCGGCCTTTAGACCCATCGTGCTGTTGGATGATGCGGGTAAGCTACTCGAGAGGATTATCGCTGCCCGTATCGTCCGGCACCTTGTGGAGGTGGGCCCCGGCCTGTCGGACGCTCAGTTCGGTTTTCGTTCGGGGCGTTCGACGGTCGACGCCATTCTGCGGCTGAAGGCTGTGGCCATGGAGGCCGTCGCTCAGCGAGGGGTGCTGTTGGCGGTGTCGTTGGACATCGCCAACGCATTTAACAGTCTGCCATTCGGCTGCATCAGGGAGGCACTCCGATTCCACGGGGTGCCCGCCTACCTGAGGCGGCTGGTGGCAGACTACCTCGAAGGCCGCAGCGTCCTCTTCGTAAGCCGGGAAGGGGACGCTGTGAGGAGGGCCATGTCGTGCGGTGTCCCACAGGGATCTGTCTTGGGACCGCTCCTGTGGGACATCGGGTACGACTGGGTCCTACGTGGCCGGCTTCCCCCCGGGCTGGGCGTAATTTGTTATGCCGACGATACCCTTGTCACGGCCCGGGGAGGGAACTTCGAGGAGGCGGTGCAGCTGGCCACCTCGGGTACCGCGGAGGTGGTCAGACGTATAGAGGCGCTGGGGCTTAGGGTGGCCCTCAACAAGTCAGAGGCCCTACTATTTCACGGGCCTCGGCGCAGACCACCCGCCGGCGCCTCGATAACAATAAATGGTGTAGGGGTCAGTATACAGGGCCATATAAAATATCTGGGCCTGGTCCTCGACGGGCGGTGGCATTTCGACGAGCACTTCCGCCAGCTCGCTCCGAGACTCGTCGGCACGGCGTCCGCCCTTGGACGTCTGTTACCGAACCTGGGCGGACCCAGCATCGCGTGCCGACGGCTGTACGCGGGGGTGGTTCGGTCGATGGCGCTTTACGGCGCACCCGTGTGGGCGGAGTCTCTGACCGCCCGCAATAGGGCTCTTCTGTGGAGACCACAGAGAGTCGTGGCGGTCAGAGCAATCCGCGGCTACCGCACGGTGTCGTGCGAGGCCGCGTGCGCATTGGCCGGAACCCCCCCGTGGGACTTGGAGGCGGAGGTGCTCGCTGAAGTTTATCGGCGGGCATCAGCAGCGCGTGCGGGAGGCGCTCGCCTCCCGCCTAGTCAAATCAGCGCATGGCGGAGCGACGCTCGCTGCGCCATCATCGCCCGTTGGAGGATTCGACTGGAAACGCCTCGGGCCGGTCTTCGAACCGTAGGGGCGCTCCAGCCGATTTTAGAGGAATGGGTGGCTCGGCGGCATGGGGTCCTCACCTTCCGGCTGGTGCAGGTGCTGTCGGGGCATGGTTGCTTCGGCAAGTACCTGTACACGGTCGCTAGGAGGGAGGAGACTCCCTGCTGCCACCACTGCGACTGCAGCGAGGACTCGGCGCAGCACACGCTTGAGTCGTGCCCGGCTTGGGCTGAGCAGCGCCGGGATCTCGTTGCAGTCATCGGAGAGGACCTGTCGCTGCCGGCTGTCGTTCGATCGATGGTCGGCGGCGATAGGTACTGGACCGCGGTCGCCATCTTCTGCGAGAATGTCATCTTGCGGAAGGAGGTGGCGGAGAGGGCTAGGGAGGCTGACCTCTCCTCTGGCCCGACTCGCCGCCGGCGCGCGGGGCGGCGTGGGCGCGAATATCTGCGCCTAATGCCGCCCTAGCCGAGGCTGCGGGCGGTCGGACCGGGGATTGTCCTCCGCCCGCATAGAGCCTGCCGCGAAGGTGCGACACCCCAGGTGCGTGGGGACGTCGCTCAGAGAGGAAGCCCAACAGGGCTAGCCGCCGCGCGGACCACTGAAGTGAATATACGCGGTACCAGTGGTCCGCCAAGTATGGGCGGGTGACGGTGCACGGTGGGTTTTTAGTGGGTGAGAGCCCCACACTATCCCGCTGTCTCCCCGGGCAGCGGGGTGTGCGGTAGGTACATTTTTGCCCACCTTAAAAAAAAAAAAAAAAAAAAAAAGGTGACTTCAATGCACACCACAAAGAGTGGCTGAGTTCCCGGAATACTGACTTCCTGGATTGGCCACTCTTCGATATGCGCCTGTGGTCTCTGAACTGGTACAACCTACCCGTGTCCCAGATATTGAGAGCCATGAACCCTGTTGGACCTGTTGGTCCTGCTGACTACACGGGTACCGGGTGGAGGTTGGTGCTCCTTTGGGATCAACCAATCACTGCCTGATCCGCAAAATTTCCTGATGCGAGGACCAATATTTTTCTAGCGAATGGGTTCTAGAGTCTGCCAGTATAAGTCAGCAGATTGGGATAAACTTCGCGAGTTCATCACGTCCTACTCTTGGAAGCAGCTATGCTTCACCTCTAAGCACCCTGATGTCTGTGCAAACTGCGGAAACTGATTATGGGAATGGATGTACCGCCTCTCACACAGTACCGGCAGGGTTTCTGCTTCGTGGAAGGTAGACCATGTCCACTCGATATCTAAAAGGTGAGATCGATCAAAACTATCGAATTATAGGTCAATCGCGATGACATCCTTGCTCTCTAAGGTACTGGAGAAAGTTATTAACAGCTGACATCTGCAGCACCTTGAGGATCACCAGCTGATTAGTGATCGCCAATACGGCTTTCGTCAAAATCTGTGTGCTGGTGGTCTTCTAGTGTACCTCACTCATCGTTCGGCAGAGGCCTTGGAGGATGGGATGAGGCTTTGGCATTCAGACCTCGCGAAGGCATTCGACAGGATCTGGCATGGACCATTCTATCGAAGTTACTATCATAGGGAATCCTCGAGGGGCTCTGCAAATGGATGGCCGGCTTCCCCCATGGTCATCATCATCAGTCTTAGTAGATGGCTGCTGATTTGATACCATGGAGGTTAATGATGGCGTACCACAAGGCTCGGTGCTCTCCCCAACGCTGTTCATACAGTATATCAATGACTTTCGATAGAAAGTATGCATTGCTATGTGGATGACAATATAGTCCAGACGGAATTAAGCCGTAGTCTAACAAGCAGGCCCGGTGCGGGTTGGTGGACTGCATGTTTACCTCTAATATCATAAATGCAAGTTACTAAACTACTGAACTTATATCAATATAAAAAAAAATTATAACTGGCAACTACAGAAAATAAGAACCAAATATTAGACTTACTCCATACAAATAATTCTGAAGTGCGGCTTTGGTAGATTTGTTTTTCTAAAATTCTGCACATCTCTATTATAAACGTCAAAATGTATAATTAGTCTAGCTTCGGTATCCATGACTGTGTTATTTTTTATAATTCTTAGTTTTTCTAGAATTTCAGGCGTATCTAAACGGTCTTCTACGTTTATTAAAGGCTGCACCCCTGACTTTACTATTTCTTTAACAGTAAGCTTTGCATTATTCTGATCTTGATAAGCAACATTTGTCTCTTCTATATGCTGTAAAAACGCAAGTTTTGCTTCCAGCCAGTTATTGAAATCTTCATAATGAGTGTTTATAAAACCATACAGATATTCATCCTTAATAATATCTATGAATTTTAAATTCCTGTTACTTTTCTTTTGTACTTCTGCACTACCAAAATCATTCTCCTTTGGCAACCAGTTCTCATCAAAAGTTTTTAAGATGTGTTCAAAGTATTTACTGTTTGTCTCACCTAGTGTATTGCTTCTATCCGATCCCTCTATGTTATTATCTTTGCTTGTACTGGGAATAGCCTCAGTTACTTTCTCAGAGCGCTGCTTAAGAATGTAAAAGGGATTCTTCAATTTCTTGTTTTTAGAAACTTCTTCTGGTTCCTTTACTACGCAATCTGAATCGGAATCCGAATCTAAATTAATAAACCTTTTATCTATCACTTCATATTCTTTGTTCATGTAAATATCAGCATCGTATGATTTATTAAATGTTTTAATGGCTTTCGATAATGCTCTTCTATGTTTAGATGTCGATTTACTCTTCGCTACAAGATCTTTTAACTTAAGCGCAAGTTGCCTTAATTTATCAAGATTTTCACCAAACTTATCATCAGCTTTATCATGACTTAGTTTAGGCCTTTTAGCCCTAGAATCCTCATCTGCATCTAATTCTATTGTTTCCACAATATTCTCATCATCTACAACTTCGAAGTTTTTATTTAATCTTAATCTAGCTTTATATCTGTTGTTAAAGGCAATTAAAAGTCTGTGTAATGATTCAATGTTTTGTATATGAGTATTGCCAGCCAACATAAATTGTTTTAACCTTGCAGCTAAATTTTTTATTCTATGTAAATGTGTAGTTCTGAAGTTTCTCAATCGTTTACGAGTATTGTTATTTTCATTAGAATGACTTTCATTTGCATTCACATTATTAGGCTGGAAAAATGGTCTTAGCATTGGCCTGGGCTGGTATTGAAAATGTGAATGGTAATACATATTCGGAAAATTAGACCTTTGTAAAAGCATGTTAAATGACACATATTTCATGTGATTCTGAGGTCTCCAGAAATTAAATGGTCGGAAATAAAATGTTTGTCGTGGTGGAAACCTTATGTTATTGACAAACTGTAAATTTTGATTAAATTCAGTATTAGAGTTACTTTGTATTCTTCTTATTTGATTAGAGTTGACTTCATTTGCATTGTTAAATACTGGTGAGTCAGCTGATAAAGACCTAGCGCATCTATTTTTTATTTGTTTAATATTTAGCATATAACTAGTCTGATTTACAAATACATTCTTGGGAATATATTCTGGAGCAGGGGCATTGATTGTAATTACTTCCTTTTCAAACATTTCTGGAATATTTTCAAAATATTTTGCAATAGTTTTATAACATCCCTGTTTAGTCTGTTGACTTAATCTTTTTTTTAGTGATATAACACAATTCAGTAATACATTTTCTCTTCTTTTAGTTGAGTTATTTGATAGTTTATCTGTTTGGATGTCATTGTTTATTTCCCGCGTGACAACAAAATTTGGACTTGTTGGTGTGTCTACAAATATAAAACAAGAAAGATCTTTCAAAAGAGCAAGAAACTTTTAAATACTCGTTCCAGGGCATATATGTCGTCTAAAATTGAAAAACTTTGTGATCAACTTTACTTAACTAACAGAGTAGCTTTTGTAATTTCAAGAGCCAATTTAGAGCTATATTGTGCGAGGAGTTTCAACTTACTCAATTCCATAACTACATCGGCATCTGTACTATCTACTTCAACAGCCAATGCAGAATCAACACATACATTGTATTTACATTTCTAGAAATATACACGCGCAACCCTTAACGAGTTTCTGTTCTAGAGACCTGTGCGCCATTATAGTGCACGGGGCGCCGAATTCAAGCCTTCAGGAGGTGGTTATTGCATCCGTGTACATGCCGGAGGCTGACGATCCGCCACCCCACGAGCTGACACGGCTAATCACCTACTGCGAAGAGACCGGGCTCGAAATTAACGTGGCCACTGACGCAAACGCACACCACCCCCTATGGGGGATGAAGACAGGCAACGAAAGAGGTAAGAAGCTTGTTGAGTACCTTTTTACAACTGACCTTAATATACTTAATACAGGCTCAGAACCGACATTTGTAAACAGACGCAGCAAGACAATCATTGACTTGACGTTGGCAACCGAAGATGCTTCGAATCACATCTCGAACTGGCATGTATAAAAAGATCTATTATGCTCAGAACATAGGTGGATTCGATTCGATATTCAAGTAAAGACAATCGCAGCAACCCCGCAGAACGGATCGTATCCGGCACGCGGAACAAATGTGCCTAGCCCTGGTGCAGACAGAGGTTCCCACAAAACTGGAAGGTGCTGCAGAAATAGAAAGGCAGATAAGCGTCCTCACAAGTACCATGCTGGAATGCTATCACCAGACGTGTCCCTTGTCCTCTCCACCGCCCAGTCGAGGCAAAAAAGCTGACTGGTGGGGACCCGAGCTGGATACTCAGGAAAAGGATGAGGCGACAACTCAACAGAGCAATAAACACAGGTACTGACCAGGACTGGGATAACTATAAGTCAACTAAGTCTAGGTACAAGAAACGTCTCAGGTACAGAAGCAGGTGCTCATGGCGCAATTTCTGTTCCGATATAGAGAATGGAGCACAGGCTAACAGGGTAAGTAAGGTTCTTTGTAACCAGCCCACGGTTACGTTGGGATCCCTACGCAAGCCAGACGACACCCTCACTAGGTCACGGGAGGAAGCGGAATACATCTTGGTACAGACGCACTTCCCCGACTGCGAGATGTTGCAGTCAGTCCGCTGGACAGATGAGGAGGTCATCCCATCTGAAGCAGAATGGCACCAAACACTTGATGTAGTTAGCCCACAAAAAGTACGGTGGGCCATTAACAGCTTTAATTCATACAAATCATCAGGCCTGGATGGGATTTTCCCTGCCTTGCTTAAGTGGGGCGGGGAGGAACTCATTCAAATACTCACCACAATTCTGGCCGCCTGTCTTGCTTATAGGTACGTGCCGAAAAGTTGGAGAGCCTGTATGGCGGCCACAGGATGCATGATGACAACTCCAACTGCTGCCCTGGAAGCTACTCTTGGCCTGCCGCCACCGCATCTGTTTATAAAACAAGAGGCAGCAGCTACAGCAGTACGGTTTAAAAACCTGAGTCTCTGGAGACTAGCAAGGGTACCGCACACCGAGATCCTCAGTGAGGTAACAGGTAAGGAGCCGCTCATGGCAGCGGTGACCGACAGAATACCCAAGCAATTCGTATTTGACAAAAAGTACAAGATACAACTGCAAGAACAACCGGGTGAAGGTCTTAACCCACGAGAGATGAGAATCTTCACAGATGGATCTAAAACAAGGTCAGGTACTGATGCGGGTGTATTCTCCGAGGACCTGAACATATAGATATCTACACCATTAGGAGCTCATAACACGGTCTTCCAGGCAGAATGTGTGGGCATCTTAATGGCAGCGTATGCAATCGACTCTAGAAAGGTAAAGAACCGCCAAATCCGTATACTCTCTGACAGCCGATCAGTCCTACAGGCCCTTCAAAGGTACACTGTAACCTCGGGTCTTATATACGAGTGCCATCGAGCCCTGTCACAGGTAGCTATCGACAACGATATAACCCTACAGTGGATCAAAGGACACAGCAACTCACGCGGTAATGACGCTGCCGATGAATTGGCAAGGGGGGTTCGGAGATGATAGTGGAAGGACCAGAGCCCATTCTAACCCTGCCGTTCGCTTGGCTCCGAAACACACTACGAAAAAACACCAAGGTAGAACACCAAGAATACTGGTCTAACTTAGGTACATGCAGGAAAGCCAGAGAGGCCCTTCCGACAATCTACCCCGGATTGTCACTAAAGCTACGGCGTTTGAAGAGGCCTCAGCTCCGGCTCCTAATGGGAGCCATTACTGGACATGCTTTATGGAATAAACACTTTCTAGGTGTTACAGACAGCCCTCTTTGCAGAGCTTGCATGGAGGCAGACGAAACAGCCGCCCACGTCATCCTTGAATGTCCGGGGGTGGCAGAATACCGGGCACTATACCTCGGCTCTCCGAGGTCGCTCCCAGAAGTCGTCGGCAACGTCAAGGGTCTGCTAGGCTTTCTGGTGATGCTGGGTTGGCAAGAGTAGTGCCAGCAACCCGTCAAGCAAAATAGGCGCACTTACGACGTCGAGTTGCGGAAAAAAATAGCCCGCGTTTACAATACAACACAAACACAGACACTGTTTCCTTCAATTAATGGAATAGCTGTAAATAGACAAGTAACACTTGATAACGTCTTAATGGAACCATTGCTCTATTGGTACACAAACTTTGCCGTCAACTTACTGTTATCAGGGATCTGGACTTCAGCAATGTTTGCAGAATTAGAATTGTCACTGTGGCCATGTGCAGTTGTGCATTCTTGTGAGTCTTCTTTTGCAGTGGTATTATCTATTTCCATAATAAGACTTTCTGTAACTGCCACGGCAGCTTCATTCATAGTAGGAGTAATATCAATTGTTGTATTAGATTTACTTTCCGTTTCATTTTTTGTTAAATTTAGCACATCTTCGCATTCAGTTTTAATAACCAACTCTGCAACATCCATTAAATTTCCTATCTCATTCTTATTTTCTACATTTGCAGGTACAGAAATGTTAGTTTCAATATTTCCTAGTTTGGTATGCTTGGTTGTAGTACTTTGCGCAATACTAGCATCTGGAATTTCTTCAACATCCACATCTATACTTTTGGAATTATCTGTAACACAACGTATTTCAGATTTATTATTAGTGTTTTGCTTAATCCCATTATTTATTATTTCATTAGTTGTACCTGAAATGTTACTTTGATTTGAGATATTACTTTTATCAGAGTTGGATATTGATAGAGTAATATTATCTGTAGTGGAATTTTCTTTATTGTCATCACTTTGATCACTTCTCAGTGTAACTTCTGATGAGTTAAATTTTTTATTTATTATATCTTTGGCAGCTGTTTTGTCATTGATGGGTTGCTCATCTAATTTTTTATTACTATTGAGAGAATGTTTTACAGGACAAAGCAAACTTTGTTCCGTGTTTTTTGTAGGGCCATTATGTCTTAATATTTTGTACCCAAGTCTACTAAGTGATGCATACACTCTATATTGAGTTAGAGTAATTTTTCTGAGTAGTAATGAGTAAGCCTTTTGTAATGATACTGTTACACCATTATGTTTAAGGAGAAGACAATTCTGAAAAGTAAAACCGGAAGTGTTAGATTTATTATTATACCAGCAGTAACTCACGTTTAATATCGATGACCGGCCGGGCCGGGTGTCGATCCGGGACTAAGTGCACGCCGCACGGCTGCCAACTGGTCTGAGCGAAAATGCGCTGTCAGCACTTCAAAAAAGCGCTAGAACGCGCTAGATTTTTTTTTTAATTTGTTCCTCATTTTTCCGCAAACAACCGAACTAATATATTAGTGGTCTACTGCAACATTGACAAATATGCTTCAGCTTTATTATTTTCACTCACTTGTTGCGACGCAAATTGTTATTTTTTCTGTGTAGTATCTAAAGATGGTTTGTCTGTTTTTTGTGATTGACAGGCTGACTCTGTCGTTATATTCACGGATATTCACGGACATTCACGGACATTTTCACACAACGTCCTCTGGTCCCAAACTAAGCTTAACGCTTGTGCTATGGGTACCAGATTACGGATATAATACATATACTACTTTTTTTTGTAAATATATACATATAATAGATAGAAAACACCCAGACGCAGTACAAAATATCTGTGTTCATCACACAAATAATTGTCCTGAGTGGGAATCGAACCCACGACTTCGTGCACGGAAGTCGGTTACACTACCGACTATATGTCACTGATATTTTGCTGAAAATTCTAGTTTACAATAAATACATTGAGCTTTTGTTGTATCTCCAAGAACAGATTTAAAACAATGTTTATAGGCGTTATTTTGCTTTCACTCACTCTTAAGCCGGGTGTTTTTTAAGGTCGTACTGAAAGCTATAAAAGCGAAAGATTTGGCGCTAGGCGTTAAAACGCGCTGGAACCCAAAAAAAGCGCTAGATCTGGTTCCGAACGCGCTAAGTTGGCAGCAGTGGCACGCCGGGAACTCGCAGGCACCGCTGCACACTCATCTTGATGATGAGCATCGATCCTAAACGTGAGTTACTGCCCGTATAATAATAAATCTAATGTGTCAATCTCACGATAATTTCAATACAGATACCAAGCGTTGTTAACAATTTCTTTTTATACTATGCTAGTGGCCAATAACCATGCAAACCACCTGATAGTAAGCGGTTACCGTAGCTTATAGACGTTAGCAATATCAGAGGTATCACTCTTGTGTTGGCAACTCCAAGGAAAGGGATAGCAGCTGGAGATGAAGGATAATAAGAAATGGACAAGAGGGGTTTGGCCTTCGATGCTCTTGCTCACCATACGAAACACAACAGTAGGAGTATCTACCTATAGTCGGAATTATAATTCGATTCCACATTCGACATTAGCTACTGTCATTTTGTAAAATAATGATACCACATATTAATAGTATAGTGATGAACACGAAAATCGATAAACAATCGCGATTTATGTTTATGTAATCATAATATTGGTGTGCCAATTAAATACTAAATGATTGATTTTTATTTAAATAAATACATAATTATTCATAATAATAATTTATTAATGAGTAACCGCTGCCTTATTTTATAAAAAGTTAATATTTTTGTTTTTTATATTAAAAACAAAACTTATAATAAAAGAGCCTAGATAGTTTTCTGTATTGGCAACCCGTGCGTGCTCGTGCAGCTATCGCCATTTTGTTTATCTTGTCATTCGGCTTCAGTCTCCCAGTCTAACTGCACGAATATCTTGTTTCATTGCGAATCGATATTTTGTTATTTTGTTGGGTTTTTGTTTGTTGTTACCTTTATAGTTTTTTGTGAACTTTGAGTGAATCTATTTGTTTTGGTTCTCCATCAAAATGGATCCTCAGCCAAGTACATCACAAAAAGACGTGGATGTTTTCTTGTCCCCAAGAAAAAAACGTCCAAGAATAGCTTTCACTGTTACTGAAAAAGTAATGATCCGCAACGCCTACAAGTACGTGAAAAATGAAACTTCTGCGCAATTGGAGGCCTTTGAAGTTGTGGAAGAAAATGAATGTATGAGCAAAGTTGCTGACATATTGGGAATAACCTCACGCTCTGTTTGTAACGTTTTGAAGGAAGTAAATAAAGGTGCGCCGCCAACTCCTCCTAAAAACCGGACCAAAGCGAAGTTTTAAAGATAAAATTGATGAATTTACATTCTCCGCAATACGAAGAATTGTTCATCAGTTCTTTTACCGAAATGAACCTCCAACCATTGCAAAGGTTAGTCAATCAGTCAGACAGTATTATTTTATACCTACATCTTTTATATATAACTAATGATTCCAAACTATTATAAAATTTACTATTTTAGATTTTAAAAGTGATGAATCGATGATCCAGAAATGCCCAAGGTTTTCAAAGACACCCTTAGAAAAATTCTGAAGCATCTTAATTTTAAATTTGTTGCACGGTCACGCAACAGCGTTACTTGCGATCTATATGTCAGTTTCGACGAGAAGGGAGACATATATATATATATATATATATTATCAAGATGAAACTTGGGTTAACGCAGGTAAGGCTAACATTTTGAATTTATATACATTTTACATTAAATTTAATAGTAATATTGAATGTTCATGTACTATATTTATTTTTAGGTCATACTGTAAAAAAAACTTGGGTGGACAAGAAAGTCACATCATCTCGGCAAGCGTTTTTGGAGGGACTGACCACTGGATTAAAAAATCCATCTGGAAAAGGCAAACGTCTTCATAATTAGCCATATAGGTAGTGAAGAAGGCTTCCTGGAAGAGGGGCTCATGATTTTTGAAGCAAAGAAAAATTGTGAAGATTACCATGATGAGATGAATGCAGTTTGTTTTGAGGAATGGTTCGCTGGAGTCTTACCAAAATTAAGACCAAACTCAATTGTGGTGATGGATAATGCACCTTACCACTCCCGAAAATTGGAAACGGCACCAAAAATGAGCTGGAAAAAAGCTGCAATTCAAGACTGGCTTTTAAAGCTTTTTTAAAGGGGCATGTAGCTCAAAATAATAAAACCTTCAAATTGACAGACGTGAGAAATTTATTCGAGGAAGGCATTCAAAAAATTATGGCTGCCGAATGGTCTAAATGCGTATCCCATGTTGTCAAAGAAGAGGAAAAAATGAGTAGGCTAGATATGGTAATTGACAATATCACAGACACATAATAAATGTTACAGAAAGTGACAGCGATAGCGATGACGGCGATGATTTATAAAATATTACCATAATAAATCTATTTGTTTTATTTCTCAGGTTCCTTCATGATCACATTTTTTTATTTATTTCACACACAATTATTAAAGAAAACTCTCAGATCCTTATTAAAATTAATCGTCATAACTAAATTATCCCTTCAGAAATATTTAATTTCCTGATATATTTAGTTTCTATTAAAGTAGTAGTTGTTTAGATATACTACTATAAACGAGAGGAATCGATCCGGAAATATTCCATTTCCGTATCGAATAATTTCGCAACGTCACTATTTAGTACTTGTCATAACGTTGCAACACTGAAATTGTCAAATCTGGAATCGAATTAAAATTCCGACTATAGCGTTATTTCATACTGATCTGTGAGACCCGATCGAGCCAGACCATTCATGCTGGGACAAGCAAGACTAAGACATAGTTATAAATAATATGAAAATTATTTAATTTTGTATGAAGGATAATAAGAAAAGGACAAGAAGAGTGTTCGGGCCTCCTTGCTCACCATACGAAATATAACAGTAGGAGTATCTATCTACCATTGTTCGACTACCTGATCGAGCTAGACCATTCATGCTGGGGCAAACAGGGCTAAAAGATGTAATTGTAAATAATAGGAAAATTAAACACAGAGTGAAAAATGTGAAATCGAAAAATAACAGTCACGAGCAGGATTTGAACCTGCATCTCCTGGGTTATTTTTAATTAATTGTAAAAAAAATTGTGACTATCATATAATATAGATATGTTGTGTCTATATTACGATGATGAAGGAAGAGAAAGACTTTTAAATATTTTATATAGAATACTCACAAGTTCCATAAGTAATAATGTTTCTTCTGGCATTAGATACAAAGTTTTGCCAACATTGTGACCAAGGTACTGCCAGTGACCTCCAGTCTTCTGTGTAACCTCTGCTAAATTTAAATCATCTTGCCATATGGCATGACTTAATGTACCACTGAAATAAAAGTATTTTACTATATAGTATTTTCACATAAACAACAGTTTTATTGCACCTTTAAATTTGTATGAAGGATGACAGAAGGGGATAAAGAGGTGGGGAGGTGGATGATAGAGCCCCTCTCTCTCTCTCTCTCTCTCTCGGAGAGTTTGGGACCCTAGAAATTTTGTATAAATTTAAATCTCAACATTACAGTTCCCCTGTTCTCCCACAGTGAGAGGGATTTCAGCTGTATACACCATACTAGCCTAAACCGGGTTGTAAACATCATGTTAATGCCATGTGAAGTCTGTACCTTGGACTTGGAATCACTGAGCTGAGCTACTGAATGACAATAATAAATAAACTATGTTTTTTCCTATAGATAAAATCTTTAGCTTTCCAACAGGATTTCTTCAAATTCATTCTTGAACTGCTTTGAATGTCTTTTTAGTATGAATAATAACCGGCTGCACTGAATTTAGTTGTATACTTACTTTTGTGTAAAGCTATAAGAGCAATTTGGTGGTCTTTATCATCCCACATCATTCTAATATCACAAGGATAACACAGTTTGGAGAGAAAACATTAAATATTCATATAAGAATAGCAGTTTCCAAATGTATATTACATATACATTATGTTTGATTATACATTATGTTTGATTATAACAGTATTTATGGCCTATTTATTTCACAATTCATGTTGATCAATTTACTTATTGTTAGTTATGATGAAAAACTATGAAGCTACAAGCAATGTAAAGAGTTTTAAGTCAAATTTGTCAACAATAAGTAGTCACTCATGTCGCTAATTCAGATCAAACTAGATGTATGCAGAAAATGATGAGGTGTAGGGTTATGATCCCAATCTTAAGACTAGGAAATTGCTGCTGGGAGTGTTTGCTATTCCTGGTTACAATTAGGATAAGGCTGCTAATTTATTTTTAACGGTAAGTAAAAAAAAAGATTTGTTATCACAGAAACATAATTGAACTTACAATTTCTCAATCCTTTCCACAGCAATCATATGTTTTCTTGATTCTAAGGTTGACTGTATCTGTTTCTGTTCTAACCAACTACCATTAGGAATGACATCTTTTAATCCTAATTCAGGCAGTGAGGCATCTAATCTTGTTACACCATGATTTACAATCGCGTATCCCCTAAAAATATTAAACAACTTCACTTAGAACAAGCTGGTGTGTAATTATTACAAAAACTAGAGATGGATAAAATATAAACTAACTAAAGATGGATAAAATATAGTCAGAATTTTCAAAATTCTTTCTTGCGGATGCTTACGATTCCTAATTTCCAATATATAATCTTACTAGTTTCGGCTGTGCGTTATTAGTCAGTAAGGACCAGCAATTTTATATATATTACAGATGAATGTCCTTACCAAAAACATCGTCATACATACACGACATGATTAAAAATCAGAGCTTACCAAAATAAAATGAATATTTCTTAGTTATTAAATGAACATAATCACTTACGACAATACTTTGGGTTTCTCCATGTTTAAACATGAGCAGCAAATATTTGCTACAAACTACAAAAATAAAAATAAGGAATATTATAATAAATATAAACAGAAACACCGCCGAACAATCCAAAGAGTATATATTAGTATGATTACTTTACTCTATGAGTATATAGAACAACCAAGAACAACCTACGCAGTAGCCAGTGCTGCCAACTCCTAAAAAAAAATAGCTCTAAGATAATAATGCCCCCTAAATAACCCTAAATGCAATTCAAAAGCCCGAAAAAAAAGCCCTGTATTCTGTATTTATTGAAGGGTACTGTTATGAGTTTCCAGTTTTACGTCAGGGTCGATAATTTATGAGAACAAAAAATTTTGAACAGGTTGATACCCATTGGATAAGTAATAAATATATAAGTAAGTATATAAGTAGTTACATGAAAAATCGTAGGTAAGTATGTAATAAAAAAATCTACAAGTTTTGTATTTACCTTTTTTTGACATAATCTCAAAATTTACGCAAAAAATCCAAAAAATGACTGGTTTTTTATTATAACTGCCACAAAAAAAAAAAAAAATTTATTCAAAATATAAATATTTTCGCCTTATTTTGATTTAATATTTACATGGCCGTGTGGGGCCGGCTTTAGGATTGTCCCACCCCTCTCTACCCACGGGAGTCGTAAGAGCCGACTGAGGGAATTCCGGGGGAGTGGGCAGCAGCACTCCCTCGAGTATTAACAACATCCACTGCGATTGCCAACCCGCCTGCTAAGCGTGGCGATTACGGCATTATCCCCCATGACGGGACCGCTCGTTGTGGCGTTCTCTTGGGGAGGCCTATGTCCAGCAGTGGACGTTGAAAGGCTGGTGGATGGGTGGATATTTACAAAGCACCCTCATTTTCAATCGAAAATTTCGGAACCTGAATGGTATACGAAAAGTTTTAGCCCATCAGAAGATATGTCATATTGGAGACGAAGACGATGATGATTTCGAAGATCTATCTACTATAACTTGAGATACAAAAACTAATGGATATGTGATTGGAATTTATTTGTTAAAAATGTTATAATGAATAATCTAATCAGTATAAAGTATTTAATTTGAATCGTACAAATTAAAACATATATTTTTTCGGTTCGAATCCTGCTCGTGACTGTTATTTTCGATTTCACATTTTTCACTTTGTGTTTACTGTATTTTGCTAAGCATGTCAAATGCTAAAAATATATATAAAAATATCTAAATATATATCGAGTTTGCGTCATTATTAGGTAAAATCTTAATTGTAAAATTAAGTTTACCTGGTCGGTATAATTTATGAAAATACTTCCGACAGATGGTGCAGGCGTCACCCAAAGACGTTAAGTATGAATGTGTTATCGAAATTAGCAGTCAGGAGCAAGGGTCACGATGGCTGAATTGGCAAAGCATCTGGACGGTATCCAGGAGATGCAGGTACGAATCCTGCTCGTGACTGTTATTTTCGATATCACATTTTTCACTTTGTGTTTACTATTAAAGTACAAATTATAATTTGTGAATAAGGAAAAAGAGTATTTTTAGTACGAGCGGGAATCGAACCTGCGTCCCTTCCTTTCCGGGGAAATGCTTTATCCATTGAGCTATCGTACCATTTCTAGAAATACCGAATTTCCTCATCACATTTGTCTTAACGACCAACGCCCTCTATCGGCAATGCATTTACATGCATTCATCCAATGTAGTAAGTTTAATTTTGCAATTAAAATTCATACTATTTGATGGCGTGATTTTTCAAACATTTTGATCTATATTTTAGCATTTGACATGCTCAGCTACTCTTAAAGTACAAATTATAATTTATGAATAAGGAAAAAGAGTATTTTTAGTACGAGCGGGAATCGAACCTGCACTTCCCCGGAAAGGAAGGGACCCAATCATAATAACTTCAGCAATTTTCCATTGACTTGGTACATGTCTTAGTCTGAATGAAGCATTTATTAAGTAAGTTAGCATTACTAATGCCTTCCTAGGCAGTTTATGTAGTATTTCTCCCGTAATAAGGTCATAACCAGGAGATTTTCGGGGATTAATGTAGTTTTTTATTTCATTGTATACTTCTTTAGCAGTGACATATCTTATGTTTCCCTCATTTTGTTGTATAGATTCAAAATTATATTCTGCACAACTTTCGTTTGGAACAAATATATTTTCAAGATGTTGGGCAAATCGTTTTGCTTATTATTGATTGCCCATTTACCATTTTCTTCCTTTATAGGAGGGATGTGTATAGTAGGTCTCTTCATTCCATTTGTAGCTTTCCAAAGAGAATAGTTTGTGTCTTTAGTACTACTTTTTTAAATATTTTATAAATATCGTATACACCTAAAATATATAAATAGAATACTATAAATAATATTAGTCTTATCATAATAAAATGTTAATTAGATATTACAAAAAATCTAGATACGGACTATGCCATCAATGCCACATCTAGTAAAAATTCAATTCGTACATCCATGTTTATGCTTGGTAAACTCACAATCGAGTTTCTTACTGTTTATGTTACTGTCTACCCACTTTTTTTGTTATTTTGTTTGATTTGTTATCTACGTACGTACCTACTTTGTGCGCTCTTAATATTATTCTTAGTTATAAATATTGTTTCTCAGTAAGTGAATTATGTATGCAATTCTTTATGAGAAATAAAGTTGGTCCAAACCTACTTAAGCTACGAAAGTATGAATCCCTTGATTCGTCTTTGAGTGTTTTTATGTTTCTGTTTAGCTTCTTAGTTTGATTATTTAGGGTTGTTTTATCGAGTGGCGATCTGGTTTGGTGCCACTTCCTCCTTTGTTGCCTTTTTTCAGCTACAAGGCGTTTAATTTCTGCTGGGTAATATTTTCTAATTAACCGTTTATTAAGTATTGGAGCATTATTCCAAGCAGCTTGTTGAATGCTTATAATATATTTTTCTACTTCTATTTCTAATTATTCCTTAGTCTTTAGTGATACTTTTAAATCTACAGTATTTTCTAATTCTACTTGAAAGCTCTTCCAATCTGTATGATTGTTAACTAACGTTGTGCTAGGTTCTTTTTGTATTGGTATTTCGCTTATAGTTAGAGATATTGTTGAGTGGTCCGAGTTCATGTCGAAACCTTCGTCAACTTTCAGATAATCGGTCGATATGTTTTTGTAAATAAAGAAGTCAATCAGGTCTGGAACTTTTTGAGGATCTGTTGGCCAATATGTTGGCTTCCCTGTTGAGATAACCTCGCATTACTTTTCGTTTATAGCACTTAGGAGCTCTTTTCCTTTATTAGTAGTAAGTCTTGATCCCCAATACGTATTCTTGGCATTAAAATCGCCGCCTAGAATAAATTTTGTTCCTAGTTGGTCAAATAAAGATAAATAGTAATCTTTTTTTATAAGATGTTTTGGTGGGCTATAAATTGCTGAAACTACGACCGGGTAGCGCTTAGTTTTTACACACACAGCTACAGCCTGTGTTTCTTCTTCTTCGAGTTTAAATTTTTCGTGGTGATAAATATTTTCTTTAATAATAACAGCACTATCTCCTCTAGCAGAGTTATTTGGGTGTAAGGCGCTGTAACACTGACAACTATGGGACTTAAAATAAAGATTTAAAAAAATAAGAAAATTTTTGAATCGTCTCCTTACTACTAAAAAGAAGACTATCCTCCAGAAGTATTAAGCAAGCGAAGAGAATTACAAACCGAATTGGAAAAGGAGAGAGAATTAGGAAAATGAGCCATTATTAGATACGATAAACTTGTCGTTTTAGAACAAACAAACAAAAAAGAAGAACACGGTAGTTTAAACAGACAAGATGAGCAGAAGAAAAAATACAACAAGAAAAGAACTTTACCAGAATCCCCAGAACCAAAGAATAGTTCGAATGAATCAGGAAATAAAAAGCAAGCGGCGAAAATAAATAAATGCAATAGTATAAATAATTACCTTACACAAAAAACAATGCCATCAAATTACGGGATTCTTTCTCCACAAACACCGGGAGAAGATTTTATTAAACCAACGGAATAGCATCTAATGCGGACCCCTCTCAATCTCAATCTCCCAAGACGGCTGGTCACCGCGGGAGAATTAGACCAAAACCCAAAAAACCAAACAATACCAACCAAAAAATATATTATATAGCCACGTGTAATGTAAGAACTCTATCAACTCATGCACGTTTCCTTGAACTGCTGAATGCGCTCGAAAATATAAAATTCGATATAATTGGCCCTTCTGAAATTAGACGCCTTGGTAATACAATACAAGAGCACCAAAATATAATATCCACTACATAGGACCTCCAGGACTATATGGAGTAGGATTTCTAGTGAAAAAACACCTCAAAGGTTATATCGAAAGTTTTATCGGATTATCAGAGTGAGTAGCGCTATTGAATCTAAATATATACAATTTCAAAATAAGTTTTATACAAGTTTATGCACCCACAGAAGCGGCCCACGAAGATGAAATCGAGGCTTTTTATCAAACCGTAAATAAAGCTCTACAATTATCTGGAGAAAAAGTTGTAGTTATGGGCGATTTTAACGCTAAAATAGGCCAACCGACACCTGAAGAGAGTCTTATTATGAAAAAATTCGGATATGGCGAACGAAACACCAGAGGTGAAAGATTAATACAGTTTGCACTTGAAAATAACCTATCCATAATGAACACTTTTTTCAAAAAAAAATAGTTAACTATGGTGGACTCGGAGATCTCCTAATGGCAATACCAGAAATGAAATAGATTACATTCTAACTAACATATATAAAAACGTAGAAGATATAAAAACCATAAATATACTATTTCCATCAGATCATAGATGCTTAAGGGCAACTTTTAAGTTAAAATCAATGAAAAAATGCAGAACCAGCTATGTCAAAAACTCAAGAACCACATTAAAAACGACGAAGATATTTCAAGGTACCTAGAATCCCTGAACATGAGTTGCCAAAAGGATCTACTTCACCGATGTGAGTATGACACAGTTCAGGAATATTATTATAAAATAACCACTGCTATAGAAAATTGTTTAAAAATAGCTCTAACACCTAACAGACGCTCAGGTGAAAAATGCAGTATTATATCAGAAAAACAAGGAGCTTAGTACATCGAAGAAGAGACCTACAAAACCTGAAGCCTAAATCACGAGAAATTAAGAGCGAATTAAGAGCTCTATATAAACTAATAAGTAAATATATACGCCAGGATTACAACACCCACCGGAAAAATACTATACTAAAATACATACAGTCTTCAGGAAGCCTAATAGAGAGCCTATAAGGAACTCAGATCGTACAAAATTTGGATTCAAAGCCTTCACAAATCTGACAGACAGTCACACAACAGAAAAGATAATAATTCAAGTAGCAACTGCGTTCTATACAAGATTGTATGACGCACCAGGAATCTATGGAACTTCCCATTGTATTTGCGAAGAAACATCTAGCGTCACAGAAATAAAGCCCATAGATGAAATCGAGATTATTAGAGAAATAAAACGGCTCAAATTTGAAAAAAGCCCGGACAATATTACAAATGAGACAATAAAAATTGCTTGCACTCTTCTTGCTACACCATTAGTAAAACTATTTAATAAGATATTTGTTAATTAACGCCTAGGCAGTGGTCAGGATCAAACATCATCTTGTTGTATAAAAAGGGTGATCCCAGAGATATAAGTAACTACCGACCTATCAGCCTTCTACCTTCACTATACAAGTTATTCGCGTCGATTATATAGAAAAGAATCAGCTCGACACTGGAATCTGATCAACCCATGGAACAAGCTGGATTTAGAAGAGGTTACTCAACAATTGACCATATTCATTCAGTGGAGCTACTTATAGAGAAGTATCAAGAGTTCCAAAAACCACTCTACATAGCTTTCATTGACTACCAGAAAGCTTTTGACTCTATACTGCACACATCAATATGGGAAGCACTGATGTCACAAAATGTAGAGACAAGATATATTAGAGTACTGAAGTACCTCTACCAAAATAACACCAGTAGAGTAAAACTAGAGACAACAGGACCCCGCATTCCAATTAAGAGAGGAGTGATGCAGGGCGACCCTTTGCCATCTAGGATCTTTATAGCAGTGCTAGAGTTTATAATAAAAAGATTAAACTGGAATAATATTGGTATATGCGTTGATGGATAACATATCAATCATCTGAGGTTCGCTGACGACCTGGTCTTGCTATCTGAAAACAGTACGAAACTAGAATACATGATAAGTACATTACTAAAATCCAGTAGAGAGGCAGGCCTAGAAATAAATTACAAAAAGACTAAAGTGATGACTAACTCTTCCAAAAATCAAATAAGAGTCGAGAATGTTTTAATAGAATATGTTGATTCATATATTTACCTTGGCAAACGAGTCTCCTTCGACAAACAAAGCACGAAATCGATAGAAGGATAAAAGTAACATGGACTAAATTTTGGAGCTTTAAGGAAATTTTAAAAAGCCAGATGCCAATAAAAATTAAGAAAAAGCTCATGGATAGCTGTCTACTCCCAGCACTCACTGATGCTAGCCAGACATGGAAGTTTACGCGTCGAGTAAAAAAATAAAATAACTTCTTGTCAACGAAGTATGGAAAGAAGTATCATGAAAATTAGGAAAGTGCAAAAGATACGCCACTCTTCCATAAGAGAAGTAACAGGGGTAATGGACGCCTTGAGCTACTCAAAAAAATTGAAGTGGTAGTGGGCTGGACATGTAGCCAGGATGAATGACGATCGATGGACAGCCAGGCTGACATCGTGTCAATTATTTATAATTGCATGAATTTATAATATACTATAATTGTATTCTTTAGACAAATGTTGAAAAATTGACAATCTTAGATAATTTTAAAATTTTAAGTTTATATAATTGTTTTGGAAAAATATGATTACTTGATAGTTATTTATTTTGTTTAAGCAAATAACGTGAAATAAAAGGCTTATTATTATTATTATTATATTACATAACTGATTCTTTTGATATGTAACATCTTTCCTCTCGCTTTCCTGCACAATCTGTGGGAGTGATTTCGTGAAATGGGAAGAAAGTGTGAAACAGGGAGACGGGGAAGCGCGCGCTATTTGATTTGACCAATGAGCGCGAAACGACACGAACTTATCTATTCTAATATTTTAAAGAGGTAAAGTTTGTGAGGTTGTAGGGGGTATTCTCTGGATCTACTGCACAAATTGTTTTTACCAATAGAAATCCACATTAATTGTGAGTATCATAGGCTATATACAAACCCAAAAAAATGTGAGACTTTTTCGTGGTAGTCGGATTTGCAAAGTAAGTAGGAAAAAAAGCGGTCGAACGAAAACGTTTCTTACGAACGCTGCCTTAACGATGAGAGATAGGTATATATATGATTGAGTTCTAGAGAAAAGTTGTAAAGCTTGATAATGCCTACAAAAAAGTCAGCGACAGCATTTATATCACTTTTATGTTCAAGTCACAAAAAGTAGTTATTTATATTAAAAAAATAATTTAAATCGGTAGGTCATGTTTATTGGTCATATTATCAACAATTATGAATTCTTATCAAAATAAGTAAAAAATGTGAAATCGAAAATAACAGTCACGAGCAGGATTCGAACCTGCATCTCCTGGATACCGTCCAGAATGTGAAATCGAAAATAACAGTCACGAGCAGGATTCGAACCTGCATCTCCTGGATACCGTCCAGATGCTGGACGGTTTTCACATTTTTCACTTTGTGTTTAATGTATGTTGCTAAGAATGTCAAATGCTAAAAATATATGTAAAAATATCTAAATAAAATAAGTAAATTTATCGTCTCAAGTGTTGAAAATAAAAGACTTTTCCTTTATACTGCATATAATGTGGACGAATGGTAAATAAATTGATTAATATAGTTTATACCCCTCTCTACCCATGGGAGTCGTAAGAGCCGACTAAGGGAATACCGGGGGAGTGGGCAGCAGCAATCCCTTGAGTATTAACAACATCCACTGCCATCGCCAACCCGCTTGCCAAGCGTGGCGATTACGGCATTATCCCCCATTTCTTGGGGAGGCCTATGTCCAGCAGTGGACATTGAAAGGTTGATGGATGGATGGATGGATACAAATAAATGTATACAAATAAATACATACAAATAAATAAAAAAGGATAAGGGGATGAACATTCTAAAGTTCGTTCAAATGAAAAACCATAGTCGGCAACGTGCACAAAATGCTGGCAGTATTACCCCGCTAGATGGCGAGACTTATCCTTTGGCCGAGGTTACTTAAACATAATAAAAGAACTTATAATAATTTATATAGCGTCATTCTTTATACACAATATTGTAGATAGGGCAGACTGATGAAATCGCCTTCTTTATTGCCCCTTCCCTTTCTCCCTCACACACGAACACACTATCTGACACTGACCAACCATTTTTTTTCCAAGTCAAAAAAAAATGTACCTAACCGCACACCCCGTCGTTCGGGGCAAAGAACAGGATAGTGTGGGGCCCTCACCCACTTAATAAATCCGCCGTGTGCCTTCTCTCCTCCTATATTGGCGGCCACTGAAATCATGTTACATTCCTTCAGTGGGACAGTGCCAACCTATCGGAAAATGTGTTAGTAGGTACCTCTTTGAGTAAATTTGTTCTGTAGTTAGTACCATCTTAAGGCCAACGTTTATTATCGTTCTGTCTGTTCACAGTTCCTATTTCATAAACACAAATCATAGGATTCTTTTTCGTGGAGCTTGATGATAAGTACCATTAGGTAGGTAGATACTGTTGTTTCAAGCTGATCTTATGAGACAGGGGGTTGTTCCCCGATCGAGGCGGCCTATTCGTGCTGGGATAAGCAAAGCTCTATCCAGTGATTTAAAAATAAGCGTACATACAGTCTGTTAGGGTGACCTAGACTTCCGGCAGACCACTGAAGGAATGTAATAGGTGGAGAGATGGCACACGGTGGGTTTCTTTAGTGGGTGAGGGCCCCACACTAAGCTATGTTTAAGTCCCACGTAATAGGGGGCGAGCCTATTGCCGTCTACCGGGCACATTTCCGAACTCCGGGCTGCTTCTGATAATTTTTCTTTTTACGAAAAATCTCAATGATACTGCGCGGGGATCGAACCCGAGACCTCATGATCAGCAGTCGCTTACACTACCGCAGCACCGTAGAGCGCATTAGCGCGTTTAAATAAGCAACTCGTCAGCTATATTAAATTAACATAGAAATTACATCGTTACTCTAAGTCTAGGTCACCCTTTTTTTTTGTAAAGGCAGGAAAATATGTTCCTAACCGCACACCCCGTCGTTCGGGGCAACGAACAGGGTAGTGTGTCCTCACCCACTAAATAAACCCATCGTGTGCCGTCTCTCCGTCTTTATTGACGGGCCACCGGAACCATATTACATTCCTTCAGTGGTATCGATGTTAATCGATATACCTAATAAATGGTATTTTATTAATTACAACATCTATGGTTTACTAAAAAAGTTTTTAAATTGCGAATACAATTTTATTTTATTTCTTATACCCTGTGCCCTTGAAGTATTTTATTACAGGTGCGCTGAATTAAAATAATATTTTACAAGAGCTGCGCAAGTTTTAGTAAAAAACTAAGACTGTTTTAAGTCTAAGTTAAGTTTTTGATTTGTATTTTAGCACTTGACATGCTCAGCTACTTTTAAAGAACAAAATATTTGTGATCGCTCGCACTAAAGTTCTCTTTTTCCACATTCACAAATAATTTGTTTTCTAAGTTAAGTTTCTATTTAAAAACGTGTTACGTCCGTTCCCATTACAGTTACACCTTAATAAACAGAAAAATGAACTTAAATATTTAGAATACTATACGTTATTTTACCATCAGTTGCTATACGACTTAACTCAATGGTCAAGTTCACCGGCTTTTCAATTAAGTCGGATAACAAACGTACAACCGTAGCGTGAGTTACTAAGTTGTAGACTCGTAGTGGCTACGTTTTACGTAGCACATTGTACGATAAAGCGTATCGATTAGTCGCCCGGATTTACCCGACGACAGCCGAGTATAGCCGAATACAACCGACTTCGCCCGAGATAAACGTCCACATAGCGGATGTAATGAAATGTACAAAAGATATGAACCGGAAAAATTATCGCTCTCTTTTCTTCATCTCGTCTTGTCCCTTATAAGGCTTCTTTTGTCAGTTTACCCTTTCAGCGCATTTCGCCTCCGGGACATAATACCTTTAACGAATGAATATTCTCCAAAACATGACAGGTGACAGCACTTTTCAAATGCTATAACCAATTTACTTCAAATTTGGAATATTTTTTATATCACTTTTCTAAGACTTAAGCAAAATTAAAAAAAAGAGGAACTTTACATAATCAACGTTTACCTAAAATTAAGTAAAAAAAGATATTATAATTTAATTTCTGCAGGTGTTTGTTTATAAAGCATAATTATGCCGATTATAATTGCCTTTAACTACATGTATCTAGGATATTTATATATAGATATCGACGTTATACAATCTGAAATGGAAAATATCGTTTGCGTTATGACTATAACTAGCGCGAGCTGTAGTATATTGCCTACAGCATATTGAGGTAAGTTATCTAAGTTAAAAGAAGTTTCCCTTTTTCTTGATGCCCACTGTTATGAGCTTGGATCTAATATTATAGCCGAATCATAAATCATTAGCACCTATATGTCAGCTTAAGAATTAAGCTTAAAATTTAAGAACGACCAAAATTTGAAAAATTAATAATCAAAGCATAAAATACCTCACTGTTTCCAGACGCGATGGGGATGGGGTGGCGCACCCCAAATACGTACATTGTTATTTATGGTATATTTTGACGTGCACGCTCGCTGCTAACTTCAAGTCGTAGAGGATAATAGGGTGATGGATAGTGTTATCGGTCGCTATTCATGGTGTACTGCGTTAAACTCGTACATTTATTACTACAGTGAATTGTGGAAAATCCCATTGTTGTCTGACTACGTCTATAACGGTGTGGTTGCAGTAATTATGTAGGTTGTAAAGGTTTAGTGACCGGCATCTATTTCAATGCGGGGTTTTTTTAAACCAAACATATTATTTGTATACAATTTCCAAAAATATTATCATTTTCTGAGTTGAAAGTGAAGTGAGGTTTAACTAAGTGCTTATCACAGAATTTCCGCCCTGGATAGTAAAGAAGGTGAGTTTTAAATGCTTATGTTATCCACAATAAAAATATATTTCATAGAAATTCTTATATTTTTCATATTTCTCGGTGTAATAACTACCAGATTAGTTATTCTATCAGTAACTGTGAGTACCATTTATTTTCTATGCTTTTAGTATTTGTTTACTAATTCGAAAAGCTCCGAATATTATTTTTTCCGTATTAATTTCAGTGTAAACAATATATTTCCTACTTATTTATTACAGCACCATCTCTTGGCCAACTTTATTAACTTGCAGTTAGTTTACAATCCTGCCGCTAACAACAGCGCTATAGTGTCAGTGTCAGCCGGCGGGCGGCGACACGCCTGCAGTCACGCGGCGTTGACGCGCGTCGCAGCTTGTTTGCGTGGGTGTAGATCGCATCGTGATAAACAATTTATGTGTTTTCTTCCTTATCGTCTAATCAAAATAGTGTGTTCAGGTTATCGAACGTACTATTGCAACGTAATTATACTTACGAATGTTTACAAGTGCAGTGCAAAATTTCTGTTGGTGTTATCATATGTGTGTGTGTGTATCTTGTTGCCGATACTGAGGGCAGGATTTTGGCCGCACCGTAAGGTCTAGGGCCGGCATGAGGAAAATAAACGGTGAGGAATCTCTTAAGATGCATGAAACTCGTCTTAGATCCAGAAAATAAACAAAGATAAAATCCAAATGAAAATCTCACCGTTGCGTCCGATAACGATAAATTAAGTTTAAAAATCATTCAGACACCAAATATTCAACATTATCACTGTGTTGATTTGAACTTTTTCGCAGCCGGTTACACTTCCAACATTTAACCTTCAAAAACATGGGGTGCTCATTATATATAAGGGGAGTACAGTGTTACTGAAGTACGATTATATTAGCTCTAGCAATTTTGCCCTTGAATTTATGATCCAAACAATGTGATCACTTATTGAATTATATACATACCTATATAACATTATTTATTTCAACATGGAACGTGGCTATCATCTAAAATTTATCAGGCTTGTCCGATATTACAAGAAAGAAAATGAAGAGGCGTATTAAAGGTTATTAATTGTCTGCCTCAAAATAGAATTGCACAAGAGATGGAGGAACGACCGAAAATCATTAACCGTGGCAGATCCCATACAAATGGTCCATAAACGTAATCCGACAATGTTTGATGGGTTGCCGGCTGCTCGGCTCCAAGTTCCATTTTGATTGCGAAACTGGCACTATGACCATATGAACGATGTGTATGTAATGACGAAACTGTTAGTCGACAAAAAAGTATTATCTATATCAAATGGAGCAAATATACCTACTAAGGTCATAGAATTCCGCCTTTTTTATCGGCCAAGGCTTACGATGCAATCACTCAAAGCAATCACAGGATAGATATCAGAGCAATCACAGGATAGATATCAAAGCAACCATTGATATTGTCTAATAAACTTTCCTACGTTTGATTGAGAATGCCATTTATAATATCCCATCACTTAACATTTTAACTTTGCAAGTATTTTAGATATTTTTGTCATTATTAGGTAAAAACTTAATTGTAAAATTAAGTTTACCTGGTCGGTATAATGTATGAAAATACTTCCGACAGATGGTACAGGCGTCACCCAAAGACGTTAAGTATGAATGTGTTATCGAAATTAGCAGTCAGGAGCAAGGGTCACGATGGCTGAATTGGCAAAGCATCTGGACGGTATTCAGGAGATGCAGGTACGAATCCTGCTCGTGACTGTTATTTTCGATTTCACATTTTTCACTTTGTGTTTAATGTATGTTGCTAAGCATGTCAAATGCTAAAAATATATATAAAAATATCTAAAATATTTATAGGGTTTGCGTCATTATTAGGTAAAATCTTAATTGTAAAATTAAGTTTACCTGGTCGGTATAATGAATGAAAATACTTCCGACAGATGGTGCAGGCGGTCACCCAAAGACGTTAAGTATGAATGTATTATCGAAATTAGCAGTCAGGAGCAAGGGTCACGATGGCTGAATTGGCAAAGCATCTGGACGGTATCCAGAAGATGCAGGTTCGAATCCTGCTGGTGACTGTTATTTTCGATTTCACATTTTTCACTTTGTGTTTAATTTTTGCAAGTATTTGTTACGATATCAGGTTTGTTACGAATTTATTACCTATTTTATTATTACGAAACTGACAGTACAGAAGATCATCATTAAGATCCTATCAAACTGCATAATTCCATCCAGTCGTCAGCCTTTAAACGTCCACTGCTGGATATAGGCCTCCCCAAAAGAGCGCCACAATGAGCGGTTCTATGCACACTGCATCCAAATGCAACTGCAAAATTTTAATTTTATAGTGATTTTTATTATTTGACTTTATCAGCATTTAATTTTTTTATTGCTATCTTGTGAAAGTAGAAAAAGAGAGTTTTTTACGAGTAGGATTCGAACTTGCGTCTTCCTCTATCCGGACGGTCTAAAGCAGCCAGCAACTCCCCAAAAATTTGTTACTACTAAATGAATATAGAGTATTCTACTAAATTACAGTATTAATGATAATCAATGTTTATTTCTATAAAGATAGATAGAATATAGAAGAGACTTAAACGTGTCTATATTCCAATTCTGCTTCAGTACTAGATTAAACTTGCCCGTGATCTTTTTGTGAGGTGGACCATCCCAAAGGAATTAAAAATAGTATTATTTTGAGTATACTTATAAAATTGCTTCCGAGTACCTATAAGTCGAACTTTATTCGAAGTTATTAGAAGGTTGCAGCGTTAAAAATAAATGCATTAGGTAAATACAAGAAGCCTGGAAAAGATTTGCCATTTATAATTTTATCGTGGTTAGAGATAGAGAAGGCTTTTGTTGATAATATGATGCCTAATTAAACTGAAACCATCAAACTGTAGCTGCCAGCAAAACTTTCGGTGAGGTTAATTACGCATCGGCTTCACAATAACATGATGCGGACACCAAACTTGTGGCAGTTTTATAGTATGACGGCATAAAGCAAGACTCGGGGTCATCGGCCATATTAATATGCTTTCATCTTTGTTGTATTGGCGATGCACTTGGTAGCCTTGCACTTTCCTGTGTGAACAAGTCCAAGTGTTCAGCAACTATCGTTATACAGATAGCATTTATTACTATAGTTATTAAATCCTATTTGTATTGGTTATTTCATGACAACAGAGAAAGATATACCCTAAAAATTAAGATGATTAGTAACAGTAAGTAAATTGAAGCATATTCACAACCCCTTAATATTCCACTGTTGGGGGTGGGCCCTCCAGAAATAGATGAATTTACGCAGGTAGCCGTCGAGGTTCGCCATGATGTAACATTGAAAACGTCGTATACTTAAATATTCGTCATATAATACAAATTTGCGTAGATATTTTAGATTTAATATGGGACATTGGCAAAGTTGTGTTTTAAGCCGAACATTGTCCTTAACCTAAAATTGAATTGGTACCTATCTATTTTCATGTCAACTCCTTGCACAATTACATTTTCATCACTCAAAGTTTGGCTGCCTGATAAATACCGAGGATTGCCAAAATAAAGATGTTGAGTTCAATCCCAAGTCGTGTAGCAAGTTCGTAAGAAAAAAATCGGAAATGCATTCATTAGAAGGCATATTTCCGACCTTTATTTTTCTCGGATTATTTTTCTAGGATTTTCTCTACGGTCGTCTGTATTCCGCCAGCGTTGTGGACTAATTCCTTAGCCCTCTCATTCTAAAGACCGGTTTCCCGTGCCCAATAGTGGACCAATAAATATGCGTGTGGTCCTGCTCTATCCATTCCATTGATGTTTAGTGTTTGTTATTCATTAGCTAGTAAAACAATTTCAAACAATCATACGTCTAATAACCAATAATGGCTCTATTGATTTTACCAGTGGTTCGGAACAGCACTCCAATATTGACAATGAGCGGTAGTTTAGACGCTACTACGTGCTTCGAGAGTTGATAAGAATCCTACGTGACTCTCAGTTCATTGCTCCAGTTTTTTACCACTTGATCTTGTGAATGAGTTTGCAGACCTTGGCTCGAATACAAGGATCTTGGGCGGCAGGATTTATACAGGCAAAACTACAATAACTCAAAAGGCTTAAATATCATTATATTAAATTATCTTAATAATAAGACTAAATGTCCGTCAAGCACGACTAAATTGCCGAACGGTTTGGATGAAATTTCGTAATACTTTGGAGGGTACTTTTTGTACTTAAAAAAAATTTGTTCCTGTAGGATATTGTTTAATTACTCACACGATTTCATAATGTCAACTATTATGCCTTAGGAAAAATCTATAATGTTATGTCAACTATTATGCCTTAGGCAAAATCTATTGAACTTATCCTAATCCTAAGAGATATATAAAATACGTCTACTTATATGTGATATTAATAATCAGCAGGTAGCTTGTATCTTTTCCCTAGTTCCAGACTATATCTATGTATACATTATTTTTTATTATTATTCAATTAGTTACGGCCTTAAAACTTAAGAAATAAACTCACTTTCACATCCTTACTTACTAAAATTATATACTAAATTCTGCTTGCGATTTCTTCCATTTTTCCGGAATAAAAAGTATCTAGACTAAGTATTCCCTTTTCCGAGTGATTTCTATTATACCTTAAAATATGCAGATGAAGTCGCGGCCAGAAGCTAGCTTGTAATGTGCCCTATTACGTAAGACTTAAAAACATAGTTGGCGAACCGTGGTTATGTGACACACCTCCGCCTACCCCTTTGAGATACAGGCGTGATGCTATGTTTTTGTTTTGTAATAAACGTTAAAGCTACAGCAAGATCAAATTCAGGTATCAATTTTAGCCGCAATTTGCTCGTTTACCTGATTTTTGCTTGAAATCAATTGAGTGTAACTATAGGCGTTAATGCAGTGTAGTGGTTGACATGAATGTTGATTTTCAATAGTGGTACATTAGTAGTTATGGTGGCGCCGAACGTGATTGCCATGTTTATTAAAATCCCGCGTATGCTACAAATTGTCGCTCCAATTTGCTTGTGAGACGAACACGTGCGTTTATCATAACGAGAGTGCTAAAAGAAGGAATATGTGAAATTTGGATTGCTTTCGTTACAGTAGAAATTGTTTGGAAAGTTATACTAAGTACTATTATATTATAGGTTTTATTAAATTGATTTTTAAAGTACAAATTATTTGTGAATATGGAAAAAGAGAACTTTAGTGCGAGCGGGATTCGAACCTGTGTCCCTTCCAATCCGGGGAAGTGCTCTAAGCCGCTAAGCTATCGCATTGACCAACGGTCATACCCAATCTCCACATCACATTTGTCTTTACGACTCTTTTTCCACATTCACAAATAATTTGTACTTTAAAGTAGCTGAGCATGTCAAGTGCTAAAATACAGATCAAAATAGTGTTTTTTTCAACCCTTTTCCTGTCCCACTATTGAGCTTGCGTCTCATGGTGAGTGAGATTAGGCAATAGTCCACCACGCTAGCCCAATGCAGGTTGGCAGACTTTACAAGCCGTCCAGAGAATCTGTCAGACATGCAGGTTTCCTCACGACGTTTTTTCTTAACCGAGCAGTGATAAATTGTATACAAAATGGATAAGCAGAGCTAATGACATAAGTCTTGGCTATGTCAGTTTGTTTTAATTTGACGGGAATCGCCGACAACACTTTGGACGAGCCAGTAATTCCCAGATCATGCGGTCACAAACTGCAGCTAGAGCATCGAGAAAAATGATGGTGATAAAGCTATCACTTCGAACTTCCTATCTGACGTAATAAAAAAATTGTAGAAATAGTTTTATTTCATAAAATTTAGTAAAAATGATATTGTCAATTTCGCATTTACTGTTCTGATAATGTATTTTTAATCAGGATGCCGTCATTGAAATCGTCAATCTAGGGCGCAGGTAGACGAGTCTACTTGTCGGCTCGCTCGTTTACCTCGAAGGGTGGTGTGATATACTCAGGGCCCATTTAAATATTCCCAGGGGTGCTAAGGGGAAGGGATGTGCGCCGGTTAATCAAGTAACGTGATCCATTTATCTGGAGCACTCTTGATATGGTGCCAGTGAACTTTGGAATATTGTAGCCTCATTTTGGGGCTGAGATTTAAAACTGATGAGCTGATGGAAGTTATCAAATCTTTCTTTATTATTTTTTAATACCTGTACATCGCAGTTTCGCCCGCGTAATCGTAACTGTTCTCCTCCGTATATGTATATTGTAACATGACTTGTATACTCTATGTTACTTCTGGATAATGTAGCTTTCTAGTTGTGAAATAATTATTATAATCGGTTGAGTATTTTTAAAGTTTATCAGAAATAAACGAACAATATTTCCTCTTAACAGTGTTAGTACCATAAATTAATTTCAGTTATACAATTCTTTTACTGTTCTGGCCGTGTGGGGTCGGCTTTAGAATCGTCCCACCCCTTCTCCACCCATGGGAGTCGTAAGAGCCGACTGAAGGAATACCGGGGGAGTGGGCAGCAGCGCTCCCTCGAGTATTAACAACATCCACTGTGATCGCCAACCCGCCTCCCAAGCGTGGCGATTACGGCACTATCCCCCATATGAGCGAAACAGCACAGGACCGCTCGTTGTGGCGTTTTCTTGGAGAGGCCTATGTCCAGCAGAGGACTTCGAAAGGCTTATGGATAGATGGATGGTTGAATTCTTTTGTCTTTTTACACTCGTATTAATTTACATCTACTTAAGTAGTTTTATTTTTAAGCGCCTAAATTGTTATTTTTATCTTTTGATATTTTTTATCGTTTGTAGACCAGACAGTTGTCTACCTAATGATTAAGCCTGATTGTCATTTATCGAGATAAGTGCCACACTGAAGTATCGAGATATTTCCTAGATTAACGTAATTACTAGAATCTTAACTCCATTTATAGACAACCTTATCAAACGTTGCTGACATTGAATTTTAATAAGCATTTTATTTCACAATATCCTTATGAATACATAGATCTAGTATTACTGGTATTTTTGCATAATAAATGCCGTATTAAACTTTGTTATATTATTTTGCTATATTATTTGTGGGCGAAATTTAATTTTATTATTAGAATATTAAAACCTAGCATTTGCCAACGTCACCGCGCAGGCAAAGGTTATTAGTTTTTAAGGTATACTTCAGTTCCGTGATATAGTAACGAGATTAAACGTATACCATATTTTAAATCTAATTAAGAGCTATCAAATAAAAATGAACTTTAAAATCCATTAAGTAGTTTTAGCGTGATGCGCGACCAAACAAGCTGTCAAAAATTATATGAAAAAATATATTTTATTAAATACTAGCCTGCTCGCGGCTCCGCCGCTGCCAAAAGCTAGTTTTTAGGTTATATCTCGGGTCCCCGATATAGTAGCGGGATAAAATGTATTTAAATTTTTAAGTCTAATCAAGAGCTATCAACTAAAAAAAGTTGCATCAAAATCCGTTTAGTAGATTTTGCGTGATGCGCGAAAGAACAGTTTATTCTGTTTGTTCTGTACAAGCAGATAAACAGATAAACAAAGAGAAAACCTAAAAAAAAATAATTTTGTGTTTCGTCACGCCTGTAGGCAACCTAATATAGTAATTTTTTCTCAAATATCTTAAACGTACAGACACGCTCTGTCACATCGTTGTTATATTATCATTTATACTATACATATATATTAAATGATAATTTCGTTTTTATTTGAATGTTCTGGTGTGACGGAGAGAAATTTCGAATTGATCGCGATGCAGTAAAATAAGAAACAGGCGGCAGTTATTGGGTATATGCAGAGTTGCTACGTTTTACTGCATTAAATCTATTTACGGCTTTATGAACACCGATAAACTCACGGCGCTGAACCGTGTCCGCCTGTAAAATCGTCTACAACCAAATTGACTTGTTACAAATGGCCGTTATGGTAGGCTATCAATGTTGCCAATTACTTTGACCGATTTAAGCACAAAATTGCCACTTATATCTAGAATGCAATTTTAAATTTTAACAAAATTGATGGATTAAGTTTTATAATTATACTTTATCTAAATGACTTATTTCGATTAAGTATTTTTTCCCTCAAGAAATTAATGCTCAAATAAAGGTTCCTTTCACGATTTTTAATTTACTGTCTTGAATAATACAAAACAGCAAAAGAAACTATTTTTCTCAGTACAGCAAGTTATTGCTAACTTTATGTTAATTCAATTTAAGTTAAAGGCGTTAGTTGAATGTAAATTCAGGGTACAGGTTCGAGACTAACGGTATTGATTTTCTCTGTGTGCGACTGTCAATGCACAAGGAAATTGAACCTTAAAATTATGCCTTTCATATATTCATACAATATTATTTGTAAAGATTTTTACAATATTTAGCAATTGTTATTATTGATATCACCAATGTAATAAATAACATAGGACGAGAGAAAAAGATAATTCCTAAATGATTTCGTTATTCACTTATTAGCTTCACCTGAGATAATTATTACATATTTATCTATGTAACTGAATCTTTACCCACTTCAAAACGTCGCGACGGTTTAATTTGAAACTGCATACTTATCAAGTACCGATGACAATACAATAATTTTAGAAGTTTGTTTTTTGTTTTTGTTTTTTTTTATGACAAGCCTGTCTTGTCACGCATAAAAAAACGAGAAATAGCGTCTTTTATCAAGTAGTTTTGATACTGTTTTGAGACTAAAAATTAGGAAAAGCACAAACACCAGTTTAAACATGCTAGTTGAATGGAAAAGTAGAAACCAACACTATAAGTAATAAATACTTACTTAATATTTTTTTTTACTTTATATTTAATCGTATTAATTTATTTACAAGCATAAAACTTAGCAAGCGTACTTTACTACATGAACAAATTAATACTTAAATTTGTTCATGTAGAAAAGTTTGCTAACCAATAACGTACCTAATAACTATGTTTGAGATCATGGACTGCGTTACGACTGAACCGATTTTGATGATTTTTATTGTGTATGTGTTATGTTTATGTGAAATTGAAATCTTCAAAAACCATCAAAAATAACACCATAATTATAAATAAGTAAAATAATATCTACATATATGTATAAACAAATATATAACTTACACTCATAAAATCACAATACAATATTCACGATACACAATACACAATAACAACAGTAGATGAGTAGAATGACATGACATGACAGATGTAAAATGTTTTGCCAATATTTTGAATCATAATTGCTACTCTTGATTAGAAATAATATCAGTTTTCATCAAATAATTATAAAAAATATTTTCTTAAATAGTCATATTACTGTTCTCACGAAATTATTTAAGAAATAACTACGTAATATTCTTTTGTAATATAATAGTACCAAAGTTTTTAATGTTGTCAATTCAGCATAGTGGCAATATCCTATTTGATTGTCAACAGATAACAATAATTCACCAATAACCATTACGATAAAGTACAAATTCAAAATAATAGCTTTTTAAACTATAATCTTTTTCTGAAGTTCTATCAAGAAAAGAAAACCACTGACGGATTTTATAAATTATCAGTTTAATTTTAAATATTGAAAACATTATGGCCGCCACAGGCCGTAAATGGTACACGTCCTTTGTTTTCATCATAAAAGAATAACAGTAGCATATCTGAACATATAGTCTGCAAAATTTCAACATCTGCTACTGAACGAATTTTGATGCAGCTTTTTTTGTTTGATAGCTCTTGATTAGACTTAACAAATAACAACTGGTATACATTTTATCCCGCTACTATATCAGGAACCTGAGATATAACCTAAAAACTAGCTTTTCGCTGAGGCGGAGCCGCGGGCAAAGGCTAGTACTATTTTAAAGCTGTAACAGAGCTGTGTCTGTACATTTAAGATATTTGAGAAAAAATGACTGTATTAGGCTATATAGGCATGTATATGAACACAAAACAATTTATTTTAGATTTTGTCTGTTTATCTGTTTGTGCGTTTGCATATCATGCAAAAGCTACTGAAGCATCTTTTTTATTTGATAGCTTTTGGTTAGACTTAAAAACTGGTATATTTTATTCCGCTACTTTTTCAGGAACCTGAAATATTACCTAAAAACTACAAAGGCTAGTAATACATAATACTTATTTATAAACGAATGTAAGACTTCCTTATGTATCCCCAGGAATGCAGCCACAGGATTATTAACACGAGATGAAGAATAAGTACGATAATCGTTAAAACATTAAGTCTAAATATGAGTTTACACCTCGAGCAATAATTACGAGTGCTTTAGCTTGTCTATAATGTGAGCCAATCATCAGCCTAGGAAATGACGTCATTCTCGTGGCCTCTCGTGCGTTTCCTGTCTTCTCGACCTTCACCTAAAAGTCCCTTATGTTAGTTTTGTCTGTTTCATACTGGTTAACTATTAGTTTTTAAGTTTATTATTATTCGTATTATTATATTTTCGCTATTAAAAATGTAAAATATATGGCATCTAGATATCAAAATTTGATCGTGCTTATAGCTGTTACCAAACTTTTTGCAGTTATAGTCAGTATTGGTGGATTCAAATATATTATAATATATCGATGATGAAAGTCTATCTACTTTCAGCTTTACCTTAATTTATTTCCTTTTTGTGGCAGTAGAAGGGTGAAAATTTAGGGTTGTTTGCATTTTTAATGCCGAATCATAAAAAATATTAAAATAACAAAATTTTGTAAAAAAATATAAAAGAAATTTTTGGTGTGGCCACCCTTATCACATAGGGAAAAATAATTGACATCCTATTCTTACACGTACTGAATATACACACAACATTTCATAAGAATCGGTCAAGCCGTTTCGGAGGAGAATGGCGACAAACACTGTGACACGAGAATTTTATCTATTAGAAGATATTACCTACAAAAATAATTAAATATCCATCCCACAGTAATCCTCCATTTTTCCGGGATAAACAGTAGCTATGTCCTTCTCTATACTCTGGACTATAATATTGTGATAATCGGTTAGCAGCAGCAGTTACGGAGTCCAGACGTAATCAACAAAGAAACGAACTCGTTTATAATCTTAGTAAGGATTATTGCATCATACATCTTTTGGGCTGTCTTACCTCTATTTATTCAGTTGGTAAATTCTAGAGTTCCTCACTATAATTTTATGTTAAATGAAAATACCCATACCTTTTGATTATTAAAATGTAATATACAGTGCACATGTTCGACCAATTGTTTACACACTTTTTATGTATCAATGGATTTCTCGAGTGTACCGGATGTATTGATTACATTAAACCGGATCTAAAGCTAAATATCTGTGGCCACCCTTAGCGCAGGTCGTGACTCTCGAGTCACGAGGTTGTTCGAAGTCGTCTCACTACCATTCACAAAGCGATGTTCGGCTCCTGTGCTTAACATTGTGTGGAGTTTTAACAAGAGGCTTCCTTCAATAATGATGTGGACTACACAATAAGCAATGCATCGTGAAACAATGTTGTCGCAAGACGTTTTGTCAGCCTGCGAGTGGCCTTTGATACATTTATGTTAGATTCGTTTCTATTACTGTAGAAGGTCGTTTGAAATATAATATTGTTTTAGATATTACATTCTGTTTCATAAATATTAAATGGTAACATTTCACCTCACAATTTTACATAAACATATTCATTACTAGCCTTTGCCCGCGGCTCCACCGCAGCCAAAAGCTAGTTTTTGCGTTATAACTCAGGTTCCCGATATAGTAGCGGGATAAAATGTATACCAGTTGTTAAGTCTAATCGAGAGCTATCAAATAAAAAAACTTGTATCACAATCCGTTGAGTAGATTTGCGTGATGCGCGAACAAACAAACAGATAAACATACAAACAGACAAAAATCTAAAAAAAATTGTTTTGTGTTTAGACACACGCCTTTAAAGCCTAATACAGTAATTTTTTCCCAAATATCTTAAATGTACAGATATAGCCCTGTTACAGCTTTATAATAGTATAAGATAAGGTGAGATCATCATCCATCCATCCATCAGCCTTTTTAAAGTTCACTGCTGGACATAGGCCTACCCAAGAATGGGGGGGGGCGGGATAGTGTCGTAATCGCCATGCTTGTCAGGCGGGTTGGCGATCGCAGTGGATGTTGTTAATACTCGAAGGAGTGCTGCTGCCCACTCCCCCGGTATCCCTTAGTCGGTTCTTACGACTCCCATGGGTGGAGAGGGGTGGGACAATTCTAAAGCCGGCCCATACGGCACTAAGATAAGATAAGATGTACAAAATCACTGTGAAGTTGAAGTGACCTTAAATATCTATAAACTCGACTTACCTATTACTTAAATAATTACCGTATCATCAGGTACTCTTACCATTAATTTAATTAAATCAAGTGACGTTTGAATTTGTATTCCTAGGTAAAATATCCAATTAGGTACCTAATAACTTTTCATTGATAGTCACAGTCAGAGTGCTATGGTCACTATTTTTTGTTAAGACTTAGGGCACATAATTTGCAATTACTAATTAGAGTTATTGGTAGTATGCGCAAACAGTATCGTTAAGGCGATATTTAAGAGTGTTTAGAAATCTTACTCAAAGGCAAGATTCATCTGCAGAATATTCTCCTGTATTGCAGACACTGCAGCTCTGGATATCCTTTATCTTTTGAGATGGAATAATCGTATAAGTGCTTATCGTGTGACGTAATTCTACATGCTGGTGTTACTGTACGCATTTTACAACGGCAAATACATTGATGATATTATTTTCTTATTCATAGTTTAGTACAATCCGTCAACCAGTTTTCTAATTAACAATTATTTAATTACCTGTATCAGGATGAAAAATATTTTGATATTCCTCTGCCCGATTAATAGTAAAATCTAAAAAATTATTTCACATCTGCCTATGTACCTATCTACTGGATCACGACAAAAGCTCGAAATCCTTCGTCAATTGAATCGCCTGTAGAGTTTATTAATATAATATATCTTGTATTCACATCTGCTATACGTAGTCTTCTCTCATCCGTTGTTTGTAGTATAAATAATATTCTACATAGTTCTCGTAGATATGCACTAACTACAGATATTCAAATTATATTCGTATTAAAACATGGAGATTCGGTCGCCCGTGTAATTGGGCTCCGTCTGTCGCGCGCTGTCGAATTTTGTTCGTGCCATTATTATCACGTACTGTCCTGAGCACTAATGCGATGCAATGGCATATAATTGCTGCGTCACTGTCACTGCATTGCGTTCAACATGCAACTCTAGTTAAAATGTTGTTTTTGTAAATGCTGCTTTAGAACATTCACTTTTTATAGTAAATACTGTATTACTGTGCTATAACAGTTTATTCAATTGTTTAGTTATCCATCCATCATCCATCAGCCTTTTGACGTCCACTGCTGGACATAGGCCTCCCCAAAATAGGGGTATAGTATAGTGCCGTAATAGCCACGCTTGGCAGGCGGGTTGGCGATCGCAGTGGATGTTGTTAATACTCGAGGGAGTGCTGCTGCCCACTCCCCTCGGTATTCCCTCAGTCGGCTCTTACGACTCCCATGGGTGAAGAGGGGTGGGACAATTCTAAAGCCGGCCCCACACAGCCATGTTTAGTTTTAGCGAAAGCTTAATACACAAACTCACATTCACATCATCTATATATACCTACTATTATAAAGCTGTAACAGAGCTGTCTGCACATTTAAGATATTTGAGAAAAAAATACTATTAGGCTAAGGCGCGTATAATCACAAAACGATTTTTTTGTTTAGATTTTGTTTGTTTGACTGTTTGTTCGTTCGCTCATCACGCAAAAACTATTGTACGGATTTTGTACAACTTTTTTATTAATTAGCTCTTGAAATCACTTAAATACTGGTTTACATTTTATCCCGCTACTATCTCGGAAACCTGATATATAACATAAAAACTAACTTTTGGCTGCGGCGGAGCCACGGGCAAAGGATAGTATATTATATTTTAGCAACAATTGTAAAATAACAATCACTGGTATTATTATTTGGCATTCGTAAAAGTATGTAATAATAATTTTACGTACTTAACTAGCAAATTTTTTATGCAATGGAATTTCGTAAATAATTTTAATGCAAAATGTATTGCAAGATGTTTTATAAAAGTGCAACACGACGATATTAGCTTGGTGATGAAATCATTTCGGGATTTGTAAGCAGAATACCGTTTACTAGTAGGTTAGTGGTTGAGCCTTGCTTATCCTGGCATTAATGGGCCCACTCGATCAGGGAAGTTGCGCCCTCTCATAAGATTAATGTGAAACAACGGTAGGGACTCCTACAGCTACCACCGAAGGAATGTAACATAGTTCCGGTGGCCCGCCAATAAAGGCGGACAGACGGCACACGGCGGGTTTCTTTAGTGGGTGAAGGCCCCACACTACCCTGTTCGTTGCCCCGAACGACGGGGTGTGCGGTTAGGAACATTATTTCCCACCTTAACAAAAAAAAGGGACACCTACAGTTGTTTTATACGGTGAGTGAGCGGACCGGAAGCCCAAACTCTCTCCTTATCCTCCATCCATCCTCTCCTTATTATCTTTCCTTTCCACCTCCTATCACTTTCCATGGAGACACTCGAGTAATGCCTCTGGTGTTTAGCGTCTCTACGGTAACAGCTTACCATCAGATGGGCCGGATGCTTGTGTGATACCCGCGTCGTATAAAAATACTTTGGAAAATCCAAAAGTGCACGCCTCATAATCTTCATTTTTCACAATAAAATTTATTATTTGATAAGTAACTAATAATGTATTGGTCTTATTAAGTAGTTTTCAATAAATCACATAGATAGCGCCAATTTCAAAAAGTACTGTCGTTTTCATGTTGTATATATACGCCATCTAGCGCTAATTTTAAGAAGTACTTTTATATTAGTCTATTGAAGTAGGTCTCACGAAATAAGGATAGCGCTGGTTTTAGTGTCGAGTCGAGCGTAAATATTCACTACTTTTTTGTTTATTTAATAACAATTAAACCACATCGAATCAGACCGTGAAAAGTGATAGGGCTCTATTTGTAATTATACTGAATCGTAAAAGAAAGAAAACACTCGATTAGTAAAGTATTTCGGTTGTTATCGTGTTAACCTACATTACCTATACAACACACGGATGTCCAGGACAGAACATTTTTAAACAGTTTTTAACTAGTTTAAATAACAAAAATGGCATCAAAAATATCATGAATGTTAAAATAGTGTTTTTTTCTTAAAGTACAAATTATAATTTGTGAGTAAAAAAAAGAAAAAGAGTATTTTAGTACAGGCGGGAATCGAACCTGCGTCCCTTCCTATCCGGGGAAGTGTTCTAATCCACTGAGCTACAGTACTATCTTTTAGACATACCCAATCTCCTTATCACATTTGTCTCAACGACCAACGCAAGAGTAGCTGAGCATGTCAAGTGCTAAAATATAGATTAAAATGTTTAAAAAAATCACGCCATTAAATAGTATAAATTTTAATTGCAAAATTAAACTTACTATATTAGATTAATGCATGTAAATGCGTTCCGGTAGAGGGCGTTGGTCGTTGAGACAAATGTGATAAGGACATTGGGTAGCTGAGCATATCAAGTGCTAAAATATAGATCAGTGTTTTTTCTTGATATGTGTGTGTATATATTATTTTATACTTACTTACTTATCATCACGCCATTTCCCTTGCGGGGTAGGCAGAGAGAACAGAGTGCCAAGAGGCTCTATTCTTGCATACATCTCTCGCTTCCTCAACATTCATAACTCTCTTCATACACGCTCGCCGGTTTCGGAGACTCCTGACTCCACCTTCCTTCAATACATGACCAATTTGGTCTAGGTAGGTAAGTCTCGGTCTCCCCCTGTACCTACATCCTTCCACTTTCGCATTGTATATTTTCTTAGCCAGTCGCTCGTCCGGCATTCTTTCCACATGTCCGAACCATCGGAGCATTCCCTTTCGCATCTTTACACCAATACTCTCTTTCATACCTACTCGCTCTCTTACGTCATTGTTACGAATGCGGTCAGTCAGCGTCACTCCACAGATTCTCCGCCGAGATCGCATTTCGACCGCATTGATTTTGCTCTCATGCTCCTTTTTACATACCCTACTCTCGCTTCCATATTATAACGTTGGGACAAGCACTGCGTTGTGTATTGCGACACGTGCCTTCTGGCTGAGGTGGTGGCTGCCGAGAAGTTGTCCCAGTGCTCCGTTCACTCTGTTTCCCGCATTCACTCTTCTTTCTACATCAGTGGTGGTACACCACTGATGTAGAAAGACTTCCATCCCGACTGAATCCACATCCAAGATATACAAATTCATCTACTTGTCGGACTAGCACACCATTTCCTATTGCTACTCTAACATCTATTCTGGCTTCTTCTCTTTCAAAAACCATTACTTTGGTTTTGCTCACATTCACACGTAGGCCCCTTTTCATACAATCTTCTGCCATTCCGTCGACTAGGGTTTGCAGGTCAGTCACAGACTGCGCTAATAGGACCGCATCGTCTGCATATAGCATCATTCAACCTTTGTAAACATTTATCCAGAAATATGATAAACAGTCTGGCTAATAGAACGCAGCCCTGTTTAACGCCGATATTGACGTCAAACCAGGGTGACATTCTATCATCCAGCCGCACACAAGTTCTGCAATGTACTTGGACTGCACCGCTTGTAGCAGTCTACCGCTGATACCATACTCCGGCAAAATGTCCCAAAGTTCCTTTTGTACAACAGTGTCAAATGCTTTCTCCAAATCCACAAAATTGCAGAAAACCCTCTGGCCTACAGCCAGGTGCTTCTCCACAATGTTGCGCAGAGAAAACACTTGATCCATGCAACCTCGTCCACACCTGAAACCCCCTTGTGCCTCACACAAAAATTCATCAGACACCATCCTCATTCTCCTTTCAACAATCTTACCATACACTTTGGCTGCCAAACTGGTCAAGCTTATGGCTCTGTAGTTTGCACAGTCATAAAGTGAACCCTTGTTTTTAAACAAGGGCACGATGACTGCGCTTCTCCAGTCCTTGGGAACCATTCCTGAGCTCCAACATAAATTGTGAAGCATCAGGAAGGATTCCCAGACACATGAGCCTCCAAGCTTGATCATCTCAGCAGACACCATATCAATACCCGGTGCCTTACCATTTTTCAAACTTCTAATCGCCCATTCAACTTCATCCATACTAATGTCATCAGAGGATGCCGGTACCGAATGCTGATCTGTTAGATCACATGTGGCACCAGCATCACCCTGAACATCCGCATACATATCTCCAAAATATTCACTCCATCGGCTTAACACATCTTGTGTTTGCGTAAGAATGTTTCCACCTTTAGACCTTATTTTATTCATTCTGAAAGCTGATCAACTACTCCGAGATTTCTTCACTTCCCTCCAGAAAATTTTGGTGATGCATTCGAAGTTTTTGGTCAGCCTTTCTTCCGCAATCATATTTGCTCTATCACACTTCTCTTTCACTAAGGCTTTGGTGTCATTCTTACGTTGCCGGTATATTTATTTCTTCTGTTCTTTCATACTTGCACTCAGGTTCAGAGAAGATACATAGTCCAGCCACGCTTTCTTCTTTTGGTCTAAGGAAGCTGCTACTTCCGTATCCCACCATGCATCACCTTTCACTTTCCTATGCTTCTTTGAGCATCCACATACTTCTTTCGCTGTATCTACCATACTATCTTTCGATACTCTCCAGCATTCTTCTATGTCAGTTCCCGGCTGACTTGCCATTGTCAGCCGTTCACGCACACCCTCTACATACTTTGCTCTTACACTCTCTTCTTGCAACTTTTCAATCTTTATTCTTTCAAGCCCTCCGAAGTGGACACGCTCTCGCCAATGTCTCCACTTTCTGAACAGACCACTAAATCTCGCAATAACGAGATAGTGGTACGTGTCGACAGTAGGACCCCTGTAGGCTCTTGTATCCAGAATTTTACATCGGAGGCGACTGTCTACCAGAATTAACTCTATCATACTTCTCTGTTCATTCCTTCTCCATGTATACATATGGATGTCCTTATGTTGAAAAAATGTGTTTGACACAATAAGATTTCTCTCCATATATACATCCGCAATGAGCCTACCTGAATCATTCACTCTCTTATCACCAAATGAACCAAGCACGTCCTCGAAGTCTGGACGCTTGGTGGGACCAAGCCCATCCATTCAAGTCTCCGCATACGATCACGCATTCACTAGCTTTTGCCAAATCCAGCACTTCCCTAACATTATCCCAGAACTTCTCTAGATCCGATGCAACCGAAGAGCCTACGGGAGCATAAGCTGCGACCATGAAGACTCTGGTGACACCTAGTTTTATTCGGACCCATAGAAGTCTGGGGTTAAACATTCCGTAGTCTTTCACACCTGGGGCCAAGCGAGCGGACAGCAACACCCCCACTCCCATGCTGGCCCGATCGCTCTGCGGTACACCAGACCACAAAGCTAACCCGCCACCAGGAAGATCACAGGCGTCGCTACCCTTTCGCTTGGTCTCTGTTACACAGAGCACATCAAGCTGTCTGTCCGACATGACGGTTACCAGCTCGTGTAACTTATCTTCCACACCACCTCTTACATTCCACGTGCCTACTCGACACTCTGCTCCCCTCGACTCACCAAACTGGGCAAGTCGTGATGGGTGGCGGCCCCCATCGCCGCATCTGTCATTCGTACCGACGGGGGTGGGTCGGTACGCGTCGCCTCTAGGGCACGCCCTAACCCGCACTGCGGTACGCATTCGAGCCGGATTGCAGCCTGTAGATTACAGGCTGGCAGGGATCGTGACGAGCACGCTCCGGACTATGATCACCCAATTATTATTATTAAACACAAAGTGAAAAATGTGAAATCGAAAATAACAGTCAGGAGCAGGATTTGAACCTGCATCTCCTGGATACCGTCCAGATGCTTTACCAATTCAGCCATCCTGACAGCCTGCGCCATCTGTCGGAAGTATTTTCATACATTATACCGACCAGGTGAACTTAATTTTACAATTCATCACGTCACGTCACCCAAAGACGTTAAGTATGATGTGTTATCGAAATTAGCAGCCAGGAGCAATTGTCAGGATGGCTGAATTGGTAAAGCATCTGGACGGTATCCAGGAGATGCAGGTTCAAATCCTGCTCCTGACTGTTATTTTCAATTTCACATTTTTCACTTTGTGTTTAATGTATAGTGCTAAGCATGTCAAATGCTAAAAATATATATAAAAATATCTAAACAATTATTATTATTTTATAAGTGCAATATATGATAAATAGACATTTTAAGTTAGAAAAATCAGTTGTTCTGTGTCAAACGAGAGTAATACCCACCTCAACGCTTCGCTTATGAGGCGTGCATTACGTATTAATTAAGATTAACGCAGTGCAAGTATTATAAAGGCTGGTTAATAAAATACGTGTCACTAGAAAACATTTCAAATGTTAAATCGTGATCATGTAAACGCCCTTACACTGTCTATTTTATTTACTGTGTGAGTAGTGCCTTACCGACCTGGTGCAGTATTTTCAATGATAATGAGAGAGAGTTGGCTGTCATGTATATTTCAATCGTCCCACGTAACTTTGTCGTCAGAATATGGTGGGAATCACCGTTTGACTTATTTATGCCGTATTCTATAAATAATCCTGAAGAGTACCAGTAATTGTTATTTTACAATTGTTGCTAAAATATAGTGTAATATGATGTGAATGTGAGTTTGTGTCTTAAGCTTTCTCGCTAAACTACCTATCTTTACTGACCAAACATCGTAAAATTTTGCATTAACCATCAAGCGGTCGCGCGATATTTTGTTTACGGCCAAAAGTATATATAGAAGGCATCGATTCAACGTGGTCCGAAATGAAATGAATCAATTGGTTTAACAGTTGCAGCTGTGAAAGCATAACAAACAAGCAAATATACGCACTTTCGTATTTATAATGTTAGTAAGGATTCGCATATTGTCATTAGTGACACAATTTTAGACTGCATCGTTACTTAACAAAAAAACTAATACGGAAATAGTAATTTGGATACAGTTACGAAGATTTTTTATCTAAATGAGGCTATTATTCTTGATACGGTTAATCTTGATGTATAGTTTGAATAAAAAAAGAACATATTGGGCAAGTCAATGTAAATCTAATTTAATTCGAGCATCAATTTAAAATATGATAACTGATCTATATTGAATCTATTTCGATAGTGTTGTAGCTTTAGGTGGTAATTATGTAATAAACTGATTAATTTTGTATGTCCAGATTGACAGATTTATAATATTATTGAACTATCATCTCCAGAGGCGTCAACTACGTTTGATTAATTATTATAAAATCATAATAGGTATCACGTGCTATCAGGGATTCATGGCCTGTTGAGCTAGTACAGATAAGTACTGCGTAATTAATATTCTCTCTATGTGTTTAGTTGTAAAATGTTGAGTTTAAAATAAGCATAAACCGTTCATAGGGAGACGCAGCTTCAAGTCCTGCTCGTTAATCACATTTTCGCAATTTGTGTTCCAGTAAATGGTCGAGTATGTGGCACTGTTTTCTTTTAGCGGCGAAAGTTACAGATCATACACATAAATATTTGTTTTGCTGAAAGATCAAAGATTTTTTGCAAAGGATCAAATATTTAAATATACTGATATCTAACAAAATAAACACAAAGTGCGAAAATATGAAATCGGAGATCCATCCATCCATCCATCAGCCTTTCATCGTCCACTGCTGGACATAGGCCTCCCCAAGAGAACGCCACAGTGAACGGTCCTGTGCCGCCTGCATCCAACGACTGCCGCGACTTTAACCAGGTCATCGGTCCACCTGGTGGGAGGCCGTCCTACACTGCGCCGTCCGTTACGCGGTCGCCACTCGAGGACCTTTCTTCCCCAACGGTTGTCGGTTCGTCGAGCGATGTGGCTTGCCCATTGCCACTTCAACATGCTGACCCGACGGGCTATGTCGGTCACTCCCGTTCTCCTACGGATTTCCGTACTACGGATCTTATCACGTAGAGAGATCCCAAGCATAGCCCGCTCCATAGCACGCTGAGCGACTTTAAGCCTTAATATAAGGCCAACATTCAGAGACCACGCATCTGTGCCATAAGTCATCACTGGTAACACACACTGGTCGTAGACCTTCGTCTTTAGACACTGTGGAATATTGGACAAGAAGATCTCCCTCAGCTTCCCGAACGCTGCCCAGCCGAGCTGGATTCGTCGATCGACCTCTCTCGAAGTTGTGTCTACCTAACTGGACAGTTTGTCCTCATCCCAGGTATAGATAGTGGTCGACAACTTCGAGAAGCGCACTCCCAACCAGGACCGGTGCTGAAATGACATGGACATTAGACATGACTTTCGTCTTGTCCATGTTCATTCTTAGACCCACTAGTCGGGAGACACGGCTGAGGTCGTTGAGCATAGTATCAAGGTCCTCCAGCGATTCTGCCATGACCACGATATCATCTGCAAATCGAAGGTGAGTGATGTATTCACCATTTATGTTGATGCCTAGTCCGGTCCAGTCCAAGAGCTTGAAAACATCTTCCAATGCAGTAGTGAAGAGTTTCGGGAACATGACGTCTCCCTGTCTAACACCTTTCTGCAGTTGGATCGGTTTTGTGCCCTTGTCCTGAACTCGGACAAACATAGTGGCGTTTCTACACAAACACTTCAACATTTCGATGTATCGATAGTCAATTTGGCACCGCTGAATAGACTGCAGCATCGCCCAAGTTTCGATCGAATCGAAGGCTTTCTCGTAGTCCACAAACGCTAGACACAGAGGCCGATTATACTCCTCGGTCTTCTGTATAATCTGGCGCAGCGTATGTATGTGGTCTACGGTACTGGTACTATAGCCTTTTCGGAAACCGGCTTGTCTTGGGAGGCTCGACGACTATGTATGCACATTTAGGACTCGAGAACAACTTCAAGAGGGTTCTGTCACATTTCTTAAAGAACAGCACCACCACGCTCCTGGTTCGTGACTCTGGAACGTCGCCCCTGAGAAGGACGGAATTGAATAGCCTCTGGAGGGCTTTGACGACCGGCTTTCCGCCTGCCCTCAGAAGCTCTATAGTAATTCCGTCGTCTCCCGGTGCCTTTCCGTCCTTTAGTTGTTTGAGAGCCATTCTGATCTCGTACAGGCTGACGTCCGGAATATCTTCGGTATAATGCCGAGTTAGCTTGGATCTAGGCTCATGGACCAAGCTGACAACAGGGTTCTGGGATCTGTATAACTGTCCATAGAACTCGTTCTGAATAACGAGGCAGGATAACGAATTAATACATATATGGTACAAACTTAGCTATTTAATCTGGACTTTTTAATAAGACTACGAGCTGACCCGGCAAACGTTGTTTTGCTTTGCCATATAAATTATATCTATAGAATTTTTAGGGAATTTCTAGCGTAGAAAAAAACTCATATACTTAATCATAAAAAATTAAAATAAACAAATTGGTCCAGAAATGTAAAAAAAAATTTAGAATGTGATCATCTTATTCTCAGACCTACTGAATATGAACACAAAATTTCATAAGAATCGGTCAAGCCATTTCGGAGGAGAATGGCGACAAACATTGTGACACGAGATTTTAGAGAGATTTTAGTATATTAGATTTGTCTTTATTCTTACCTTGTTACAATTTTGGTTAAATATATTAGTTTTTATTTTATTTTTGAAGTTGTGTGCGAATCTGGGCACCCTGCTGATATAATTACAGGATATTTACAAGTATTATCACAATTACAAAACAAAGTTAACATTAACTCTGCTTGGCTCTTAAATGAGTCAGACAAAAAGACTGACTTTTGCATTTGAAAAACCAGTTTCTCGTAATTGTCGCTGTGTTTAGGCTTTTAGTTCATGGTCAGTTTTAATACTAGTCTGATTAGTGGGTCAAATAATACCTCTAACATAAAATGCAAATGAAGACATAAACTATTAAATGTTTAAAACGCAAATTACTACTATTAATAAAAATTAAATTAATAATGTTTAAAGAAAACCCGGAGATACAAACTCTATAAAAAGGAATCCCCTTACGTTTAAAATAAGTAGAATATACAAATTATTATTTGTGGACGAAGAAACAGAGAACTTTAGTACATGCGGGAATCGAACCTGCGTCCCTTCCTTTCCGGGGAAGTGCTCTAATCCACTGAGATATTGTACTCCCTTGCGGTTGTGCCCAATTTCCTCATCACATTTGTCTTAACGACCAACGCCATCTATCGGAACGCATTTACTTACATGCAATTATCCAATATAGTAAGTTGTACTAAAGTTCTCTTTTTCCTCGTTCACAAATAATAATTTGTACTTAAAAGTAGCTGAGCATGTCAAGTGCTAAAAATATAGATCAAAAATAAGTAGAATATTTTAAGTAATACAAGCGTCGTCGCATCCGTCGATGCGTCGGGGGACCGCAAGTAGAAGTTATGTGTAAAATTAAATACACCCGACAGTGGCCGGTGGACCGGTGTACCAGAAGATTCGGGTACAAGCCTCACTCGTAGGTACGGAAAGTCTGCCCGTGACCACGGCTGATGTAACCTAGCCGAAAGTTGGGAATAAAACTCCACCAATACATATGTGCGTGTCAAGACCCGTTTAATTATTATATGTGGTTATGAAACATAAAATCTCACATCGGAGTTATTTTATATCTTACATTTTCCTACTTGGATTGCTAGCCTTCAAACGTCCTTACTGCCTAACATCTCGTACAACCGGATACAATTTCAACTTTTTTCAATGTTTATACGTGTAAGTTGTCACTTTCGAGTCGTGACTCACGAAGACAACACAGCGAGCTTTCGTTGCCTCCATCTATTGCTAAGGTCAGTCTACTGTCATAAATTGCAAATCGTTAGCATTTAATAACGTTGCACTCGAGTCTTAGGATACAATGGCTCTTTGGACTACTCATTTTGTTAGCTATTTCTTACAGAATACAATAATATGTTAGTATCAATTTACCAGAGACAACTGTTAATGTTGAACTACTTATCATGGAGCTTGGCATAACGAATACGGTTAGTTGTTATTAATGCGATGCACGATATCTATAGATGAATATAAAGTTTTTACTTCTAAGCTATTAAAAGGCTGTAACAGAGCTATGTATGCACATTTAGGATATTTGAGAAAAAAATATCTTTTATTAGGCTATATTAGCGTGTCTAAACACAAAAAGATGTTTTTTTTAGGTTTGTCTGTTTGTTCGTTCGCGCATCACGCAAAAACTACTGAATTGATTATGATGCAACTTTTTTTATTTGATAGCTCTTGATTAGACTTAAAAACTTGAACACATTATATCGCGATACTATATCGGGAACCTGAGATACAATTTAGAAATTAGCTTTTGGCTGCGGCGGAGCCGCATGCTAAGGCTAGTATATCATAAAACTGAAGAGTTTTATTTGCTTGTCTATAACTAGGATCCTTAGACGCAAAGCAATTAGGGAATAAGACCCAATGGGCAAATATTGGACGTTTGAAAGCGAGAATGTTTGAAAATTGTTAAAGTTCACGGTTAAACCTGTACAGTATTAGTTTCAGACGCCTCAGAACTCCGAAGAACTCCAGTGGGGCTACCTGGCTACGTTTTCTTAAAGCGTGAGTCTTGTAAATCGTTGAATGTCGTTCAATATTTAAGTTAAAATCGAGAGGAGTCTGGCTCCTAAACTAAAATGTTTTATGTTGCATTTGAAAAGCTGGTTATATAATAGTAAGTTCGTTCTTTTCGTAACATAGAGGGTTAGTTGGCTAGTCGTGTTCTTGCCATGATCGGAAAAGACAAGCAAAATGCGTCCAGTTGGCTTTAGATGGCGTAACGTCTATTGGTGAACAAGACGTGACCTCCAGGCTTAGGAAGAGACTTTAAGGAGTCAGTCCCAGCTGTCAGTAACATCCTGGATAAAAATGTGTCCGATTTTGCAAGTAATATATAAAGTACTGGTTTTCAGCTGAAAGCGAACAGTTCGGCAGCCGATCCGAACAAAGTTATGGCTTTGCACATGATAATAAAATAAAGAGGCACCTAAACTTGTGTGTAGGGGATGACTGGGCTATGAAGTTGATTAATAAAGATTTGTAACTAGAGATCTTCAGAACTAGTGAACTAATGTAATTAAAAAAAATACGAATAAATGTATAGTACCTATATTACTTATTGCAGATGGACATAAGCTACGATACCTACTACACTATATTATAAAATCGGGTCTTTTGTGACCTTTTTTTTTGTTAAGGTGGGAAAAAATGCACCTAACCGCACACCCCGTCGTTCGGGGCAAGGAACAAGTAGTGATTACTACTATTATACTTAATATATTATAATAATATGTTTTATTTATGTTTTTTGTATGGTCCCAAACGGGCTAGAGTGAGTTTGATAAATTTTCGACTAACTTCATATTAGCCCAGCGAATGATCTTGTGAAGTTTGGTAACGATGGGATTAACAGTTTTTTTTATTTGTGTCATATTTTCCCTTTTTTATTTTTATTTTAGGTGGGCATAAATGTCCTACCGCACACCCCGCTGCCCGGGGAGACAACGGGGTAGTGTGGGGCTCTCACCCACTAAAAACCCCACGTGCGCCCTCACCCGCCCTTACTACGGCGGATCACGGGTACCGCGTCGTTTCACCGCGATCCGCCGGCGGCAGCCCCTTCGGGCACCCTCTCTTGAGCGACGCCTCGCGCACTTGGGCGTCGCACTTTCGCGGTAGGCTTCCGCGGATGGCAGGGTACTGCCTAACCCCACCGTCCGCAGCCTCGGCTAGGGCGGCATCAGGCGCAGGTAAACGCGCGCACGCCGCCCCGCGCGCCGGTGGCGAATCGGATCCGCTCAAAGAGGATTCCTCCCGGGCCCTCTCCGCCACCTCCTTCCGCGAGATGACAGCCTAGCAGAAGGCGGCGACCGCGGTCCAGGCCCTGTCACTGCCAACCATCGCTCGCGCAACGGCCGGCAGCGACAGGTCCACGCCTATGACTGCAACGAGTTCCCGGCGCTGCACATCCCAGGCCGGGCACGACTCGAGCGTATGCTGCGCCGAGTCCTCGCCGCAGCCGCAGTGGTGACAGCCTGGGGTCGTCTCCCTCCTAGCGATCATGTGCAGGTATTTGCCGAAGCAACCATGCCCCGAAAAACCTGCACCAACCGGAAAGTGAGGACCCCGTGCTGCCGCCCTGCCCATTCTTCCAAGATCGGCTGGAGCGACCACGGTCCAGAGACCAGCCCGGGGCATCTCCAGCCGAGACTTCCACTTTAGGACGGTGGCGCGGCGGGCATCTTCCCGCCACGATGAGATTGCGCTCGGCGAGGGGAGGCTGCCCCCCGCCCGCGCCGTCGACGCCCGCCGATAGACGTCGGCGAGCACCTCCGCCTCCAGATCCCACGGGAGGGTTCCGGCCAACGCGCAGGCTGCATCGGTCGAGACCGTGCGGTACCCGCGTATTGCCCTGACCACTACGACCCTCTGTGGACGCCACAGAAGGAACTCCGCCCACACGGGCGCGCCGTACAGTGCCATCGACCGTACTACCCCCGCGTAGAGTCGTCGTGTGTCATATTTTACCTACAACATTGTGCCGGGCGGGTCACTAATGTTTAATAGACAGATACAGATTGTCGATTTTGATCAGAAAATTGTCTAGAAAAGTCACCAAAAAAATTATGTAGCTCCCAAATTCATTACCTATATGCTACAATTACTTATTGTAATCTAGCTGCTACCCGCAGCTTCGTCCCCATGGACCTTAGATGTTTTTTTTATGCGGAACACTAATTTATTTTCTAAAATAAAAGTTAAGTAATAATAACCTTAGTTACTCGTGATAATATCAGCTGTTTGCCAGTGAAAGTCTCGTCACAATTGGTCCAGCCATTCTGGAGATTAGCCGGAACAAACAGATAAACACAGACAGACAGACAAAAATTTGTATTTTGTTTTATGTACCTATTACCTATAATGTATTATACTTTCAAATATGCATTTAGTAAATATTTGTTAAAAAACATTACAATCAGATACTTAGTACTTTGATTTTGTTTTTAGGTATATAGAGTTGTTTAGCTAGCATGCTTTATCGCTTATTATAATTTTGTTAGTTGGATTTTATAACAAGCTGTTTTGATCACGATGTTTGTCGTCAAAGATGCCAAGTCATAAAACTTCCTTAATCAGTATTTTCTTTGCGCGAGTGCAAAATAAGAGTTTACTGTAAATAATTTTCATCCGAATTCTATCTTTGACTTCGTAATCATTTCGTCGCCATTAAGATGTGACACTAATTCCGTAGAAATAAGGTTCGATATTCCATCGAGGGTCAGTCGAAATCCTTAAAGTACTTAATGTTTTCAATTCCGTATAATCGGTTTAGAATTTCCAGAGTTCCGCCTCAGTAATTGGATTGGGCAAAGTTGGCCGCCTATGGGGTGAATTTTTCAACGGCTTTAACCGCAAAGCTTCCTTAGGAATCAATGGAGGGCAGATTGTATCTAATCAGAATTCATATTCATAGTTATTCGATTTTCGATCGGCTCATCAAGATTTATTGTTAATACGGCAGAATAAGATGCCCAAACATAATCGATATTCCGCCGTCGTTCTATAGCGTGATTTTATATAATATCCCAAACGATTCCTGAGGAATCGTACTTATCCTAATAATATTTAGGTATTATTAAACGAAAGATGCGAAAGGGAATGCGCCGATGATTCGGACATGTGGAAAGAATAACGAACGAGCGACTGATTATGAAGATAATACAATGCGAAAGTGGAAGAATGTAGGTACAGGAGGAGACCGAGACACCTACCTAGACCAAATCGGTCATGTATTGAAGGAAGGTGATGTCATGAATCTCCGAAACTGACGAGCGTGTATGAAGAGAATTATGAAACTTTGTGGAGATGTTTGAATGCTGATGATGAATTTTGGTAGGTGAATAGACGTATTAAGATAGCAAATTTTGCCATCCCGACAAGGAGTTCTTGATAATTTTTTTTTATACTACGTGGGTGACAATCTAGCATACGGCCCACCGATGGTAAGCGATTACCGTAGCTTATAGACACTAGCAACACCAGAGGAACCACTCATGCGTTGTCATCTCCAAGGGAAGGGATGTGACGTCTCCTATCCCTTTCCTTGGATATTCGTCAATAGGAACGATATTAAGAAGAGGATAGGTAGGATATTAACGAGAGGATAGGGAGGGGGTTTAGGCCACCGGCGCTCTCACTCCCCATTCCAAATAATAGTAGGAGTTCATGCCGTTTTTTCACGCTGATATTTTGTGAGAGGGTGGTACTTCCCCGATAGAGTCGGCCCATTCATGCTAGGATAAGCAAGGCTTCCACTAGAGAAAGTTTACTATATTAGGTTTATGTTTTATATCTATGGTATTATAATATACTATTTGATGGCGTGATTTTTTAAACATTTTGGAAAAAGCCTTTTTCCTTATTCACAAATTATAATTTGTACTTTAGGAGTAGCTGAGCATGTCAAGTGCTAAAATATAGATCTTTGATCTGTTTAAAAAATCACGCCATCAAATAGTATGAATTTTAATTGCAAAATTAAACTTACTATATTGGATTAATGCATGTAAATGCGTTCCGATAGAGGGCGTTGGTCGTTAAGACAAATGTGATAAGTAGATTGGGTATGTCTAAAAGATAGTACTGTAGCTCAGTGGATTAGAGCACTTCCCCGGATAGGAAGGGACGCAGATTCGATTCCCGCCTGTACTAAAATACTCTTTTTCCTTATTCACAAATTATAATTTGTACTTTAGGTTAAATAGTTTCCTTATTGGTATCATAAATTCTTTAACAATGTCGTTAATGTTTTATGTGACATGTAGCCGGAGTTATGACTATATTATCATAATATGCGGAAAGTATGTCATTCATAATACCGATCACGATGGCGCGGCTCTGGCCAGAGCATAAATTAGGTACTTATAACATATTACGGTTTTATGTCCTACTATATCACATAGCTAACTTTTCAAATTTCGAATTTTTTTTTTTAGTAGCAGTAATCTATGGTCTTGTGGTAAGACCTCGGACTGCCTAGACATATGTATAGAGATGTATGGACCGAGCTATGCTTAGCAACCCCACCCTGAAATTTCAACTTTGTAAGCTACTCAAAATTTATGTTTTATCACAAATTACCATTGCCTGATTAAACATCGTGAGGAGACATACATGTCGAAGAGATTTTCTTGACAACTGGGAAAGATCAGCTCATCCATAGTGCGCGTCACGCGGCGTGATGGTCTATGACCTGAATCTTGCTAATTCTGAAAAGGGACTCGATCCGAACAGTGGCACAATAATGACCATGTAAGAAACTAAAAGCTAGGTTTACAAAACAGTGCTGCTGTTACAATGCAATGTCCGGCGCCTTTTTGATTTGAAATGAGAAAAAAAAAAAGAATTGCAAAGAGTCATGCACACTAATGAAATTCTACTTCAATAACATCTGTTAATAGGAAGGCTTAGAAGGTTTGAGAAATTCTCCAGTGTCTCATAGTAACTTCGTATTTTCAGATTATAGCAGATCATAGACAAACATACAAACGTGTAACAAAAGTATAATAAGCACTCTTATATTATATGCCCATTCAAAGGATCTATATAGACATATTTTTCACCCTTGTCTGCGTTTTTTCATAAAGTCGCACCCACTTTGCACAACTTTTAATATTGTACAGGGGAGCAGATGCTGAAAACCTTTTACCTATGGGCGTTCGCTCATACATCACAAGGGTAGGCCTAATGTGCGACTCGTTGCACGACAAAATGTCGAGAGCACTCCAACAAAACGTTTACGGAGACCATTATTTGTGATCGCGTATCAAATAAGATTAAATATTTTGATCTGTATTTTAGCACTTGACATGCTCAGCTACTTTAAAGAACAAATGATTTGTGCAAGTGGTGACTGAGATAGCTTAGAGGTCCAGAGCACTTCCCCGGATTGGATGGGACGCAGGTTCGAATTCGCTCGCAGTAAAGCTCTCTTTTTCCACTTTCACAAATCGTTTGTTCTTTAAAGTAGCTAAGCTTTTGAAGTAGCTAAGCTTTTTTGCTAAAATACAGATCAAAATAATTCCACGTTTTCAAATCTTTTAATTTATGTTATTTAACTAGCTGCTACACGCCCACCTTGCCATATGATTTAAATCAAAACCTATATTCTACTACAAGCGTAGCTTACACACAACCGTGAAAACCGCATTAAAATAACTTAGTCGTTTTAGAGATGTGCATTAAAAAACAAACAAATAGAAAAGCATACCAAAAACGTAGTTTCGTCTTTACTAATGTGAAGAAATATCATCCCCTCACAATTATTGATGCTTAAAGTACCGACACACTCGGTTCTATCATCCATCCATCCATCCATCAGCCTTTTAACGTCCACTGCTGGACATAGGCCTCCCCAAGAGAACGCCACAACGAGCGGTCCTGTGCCGACCGCATCCAACGGCTCCCCGCAGCTTTGACCAGATCGTCGGTCCATCTGGTGGGGGGCCGTCCTACGCTGCGCCGTCCGATACGTGGTCGCCACTCGAGAACCTTTCGTCCCCAACGGTTATCGGTTCGTCGAGCGATGTGGCCTGCCCATTGCCACTTCAGCATGGCAACCCGGCGGGCTATGTCGGTCACTCTCGTTCTCCTACGGATCTCCGTATTACGGATTCGATCACGTAGGGAAATACCAAGCATAGCCCGCTCCATGGCCCGCTGAGCGACTTTGAGCCTTGATATGAGGCCAACATTCAGAGACCACGTCTCTGTTCCGTATGTCATCACTGGTAACACACACTGGTCGTAGACCTTCGTTTTCAGACACTGCGGAATATTGGACGAGAAGATCTTCCTTAGCTTCCCGAACGCTGCCCAGCCGAGTTGGATTCGTCGATTGACCTCTTTCTCGAAGTTGTGCCTACCTAACTGGACTGTTTGTCCCAGGTAGACATAATAGTCGACAACTTCGAGAAGCGCACTCCCGACTAGGACCGGTGCTGAAATGACATGGACATTAGACATGACTTTCGTCTTGTCCATGTTCATTTTGAGACCCACTAGTCGGGAAACCCTGCTGAGATCATTGAGCATGGTGCCAAGGTCCTCCAGAGATTCTGCCATGACTACGATGTCGTCGGCATATCGAAGGTGAGTGATGTATTCGCCATTGATGTTGATGCCGAATCCGGTCCAGACCAAGAGCTTGAAGACATCTTCCAATGCAGCGGTGAAGAGTTTCGGGGACATAACGTCTCCCTGTCTAACACCTCTCTGCAGTTGGATCGGTCCCGTACTCTTGTCCTGAACACGGACTGACATGGTGGCGTTTCTATACAAGCACTTCAGCACTTCGATGTACCGATAGTCAATTTGGCACCGCTGAAGGGACTGCAGCACCGCCCAAGTTTCGATCGAATCGAAGGCTTTCTCGTAGTCCACAAACGCCAGACACAGAGGCCGATTGTATTCTTCGGTTTTCTGTATAATCTGGCGTAGCGTGTGAATGTGGTCTACGGTACTATAGCCTTTTCGGAAACCGGCTTGTTCGGGAGGCTGGAAGTCGTCGAGCCTGCGCGTGAGTCGATTTGTAATGACCCTCGAAAACAACTTATAGACGTGGCTCAAGAGCGAGATGGGTCTATAGTTCTTCAAGAGGGTTCTGTCACCTTTCTTGAAGAACAGCACCACCACGCTTCTGGTCCACGACTCTGGAACGTCGCCCCCGAGAACGACGGAATTGAACAGCCTCTGAAGAGCTTTTAAGACCGGCTTTCCGCCTGCTCTCAGAAGCTCTGTAGTGATTCCGTCGTCTCCCGCTGCCTTTCCGTTCTTTAGTTGTTTGAGAGCCATTCTGATCTCGTACAGGCTGACGTCCGGGATATCTTCGGTAAAGTGCCGAGTTAGCTTGGATCTGGGGTCTTGGACCAAGCCAACAGCAGGGCTCTGGGATCTGTACAACTGTCCATAGAACTGCTGGACCTCTCCCAAGATCTCATCTCGAGAAGAAATGATAGTGCCGTTGTTGGTCCTCAGTTTAGTCAACTGACTTTGGCCAACAGACAGATCTCTTGCGAACACTTTCGAGCCTTGGTTCCGCTCTATCGCCTCTTTAATACGGGTAGTATTAAATTGGCGAATATCGTGTCGCACAGCTTTGGAGATCTGTCTGTTTAACCGCCTTAGGCAGGACCAATCGGCTGAGGACTGGACTATCATTTCTTTTCTCCTCTCCATGAGTTTGAGAGTATGGTCCGAGAGTTTACGGTTCCTACTGACGCGACGGGCCTTGAAGTAAGTCGACCCGACGGCGTGGACAGTTTGCACGAACCTGCTGTTCGTATCGCTCGCTGATTCACACTCATCTAGACATTGGAAGCGATTTTGTAGTTCGAGCTGAAAGCTCTCGGGGTTCTGGTATTGGGCAGGTGTTGGTCGGAGCGTAGACTTCATCAAACGCGACCTCTCGACTTTTGTCCTAATATTCAAGATGCCCCTGACTAGTCGGTGATCACTCCCAGTTTTAATCCTGCTGATCACTGAGACATCATTGAATATGTGTCGTTTGTCCGACAGGATGAAGTCAATCTCGTTTTTCACTGAACCATCAGGGCTAATCCAGGTCCATTTTCGCTGGGGCTGCTTCCTGAAGAAGGAATTCATCATGAAGAGGCCTTCCTTCTCCAAAAAATCAGCCAGCATCTGGCCCCTGTGGTTCCTCTGCCCAAATCCATAGTGCCTTACCTACGTACCTTCAGCTCATCGTCTGTCCTTTTGCCTAGTTTCGCGTTAAAGTCTCCCATAACCACCGTGAAATAGGTTTTAGACAAGTGGATGGCCTTCGAGATGTCCTCATATAGGGCCTCCACCTCGTCATCGGAGTGTGTCGAGGTCGGTGCGTAAACCTGTATGACCTTCAACGAATACCGTTTGGTTATTCTGAGTATAAGGTACGCTACCCTACTCGACACACTTTCAATCCTCTCCACGTTGCCTACGAGAGACCTGCGAACGATAAACCCGACACCCCCTTGGGACTGGTGGTCGCCCTCCCGGTGGAAGAGCAAGTTCCCGGACTGGAGGATTGTCGTGCCCTCACCCTCTCTTCGGACTTCTGACAACCCTATAATGTCCCAGTGGATCTTGCTCAATTCCTCTTCCAGCTCGGTGATTCTCTCGTCGGTCCGAAGTGTCCGAACGTTGTGCGTTACCAGGGCCAGAGGTCGTTGTTTATGGTAGCCTATCCGCGACCGGAGATTCTTCGCACCCCCTGCTCCGCCGTTACCGGGCCCGCTACCGTTAGGCCACGGAATAGCGGAGCTGCCGTGACTGAGGGCCGTTTCTTGTTGGGTGCTCATTTTTTTGGGGGATATTGCCGTAATCGCCACGCTTGGCAGGCGGGTTGGCGATCGCAGTGGATGTTATTAATACTCGAGGAAGTGCTGCTGCCCACTCCCCCGGTATTCCCTCAGTCGGCTCTTACGACTCCCATGGGTGGAGAGGGGTGGGACAATTCTAAAGCCGGCCCCACACGGCAAATATTATAATTATTGAATTTTAACGTTTAGCTTGTCGTTAGCACGCACAGACAAGGGAACAATTTCGATGTCTTATGAAGTTTTAAGGTCAAAGTCAAGACTAGTGGCCTAGTGTTGTGACTTAACATTTACAATGAGCTATAGACTAGAACTTCAAGCGTGACTCTGAAAACTCGCTCGTTTTATGTTCAGTTTTTCTTGGAATAACGGCGTCTTCATATATGGATGTTAAGCATTATTTAGAATACATGAAAATATAAATAAATATAGATACATACCCCTGACAGTGTTCGTAACACATGCGAAATATATTATGTATGCGATGTCTTGCAAGAAGTGTAAAGGTTGAAACGCTTAGAAAGCTATCTCAGAATATAGCTGACTGCGGGATATGGGACAGCGCCTCTTCACTTTTTGTTATTTTGAATTATGTTTATTCAACAGTTGCATTATAATTTATTGTTATTTAGCGAGGAATTATTCAGTCACTGAAACAATAACACGTTCGTTGCATTACGAGATCTATCAGATCTCTTGCAGGACTTTTGTATTGTGCGTTGACTATAATCGTGTTGTTTCACTCCTTGCGGCAGGCTCTAACGTGTAAAGTTCTTTAAGTATGAGTTAGACAAATATACATATTTGCTTCCTACTTATAGGTGAATTCAAGGACATAAAATAAAAAAATTGAGATGGATTAGGTCCTTAACGCACAGAAGTATAATTATATTCATTCCTTGCGTTAGGAGACATGTCGATACTCGTGGAATCGTACGCCTCGTAGACGCAAGAGAGGGAGAATGGGCGGCGCGGGCGCTGCGTGACTCGATTTAGTGTTGTCCTAGCATCGACATGGGAGATTATTATATTATTATAAAAAAACGTTGCTATAGTAAACTTACAAGAGACCTTTGAAATCCACTTTTAATGTGTGAACTTATACAGATGTCCTATAGCAATGTATTATATATAGGATGGAATTAAATTCACGTCCTTTTTTGAAATAGGGAGTACAGAAGCGATAACTGAACACATTCTGAATATTTAAATTTGAAATAAAATATATTAAAAAAAATGAGTTTGTTGCTGATAGTCCTTTATTCTGCCCTATGCCGCCATACAAAACATGAAAAAAAGACTTTCAATTTTGACTTTTAAATATTCAGAACGTTTTTAGTTATTGCTTCTGTACTCTCCATTTCAAAAAAGGTCATTAATTTAATACCAACATATATATTTTTAAAGCAACAACAGCTCTAGATCAAAAATGCACATAAGACACTCGAATAACTTTACACTATAAGAAAAACTAATAAAATTAGATTCCATTACATTTACTTCACTGACGTGGTTGCATGCTGTTTGTTTAGAGGTATATAATGCATTTTATTACAGAATTCTCCGAAGGAAGATAGTACAGATCATGTTTTCCAACGTGGCGACAAAAAAAGACGTTACGCCGCATATTAAACAGCACTGACGCTTCTAAAAAAGCTAAAGAATTGTTACCATTTGCGCGCAATGCAAACAATCAATGTGCTTACTATGTTTTAATGAAAAACACTTGGCACAGTTTATAAATAAACTTCTTTAGAAACTTTTTCAATCGACAACTGAGATATTATTTTATTCCCATCACTAATTACTAAACATATTGAACTATCTTCGGTTGCGGTACGAGATACAATCGATATCTATATTTTTTTTTGTATTTGTGGTTTATTCTAATGTCATAACTGCGTGCGAATCTAGCAAAATGTAGAGCAATAGGCTATCTTTGACCCACAAAAACTTCAAAATTTATGTCATTGGTTTTTTGGAAGATATAAATTATTTTCAAAACTGTATTTTTAGGAGACTGATTAGGTCTCAAACGCACCAAAGGGCACCAGCTGAAAGTTCTTTGAAAATGATGGCGCAGGGAACGTGTTAATAAAATATCGAACTCAAAGTAGAAGTCGACATACAAATTAGATAATTTTATTTCACAACTAACATCGTACAATTATTTCGTTGCCGTAAAAGTTTAAAGTTAAGTTTTAAGTAAGTTTAACGCAAATTGTTAAGTTCACTCGCTTTCATGTACCGATATCTTAATTCCCGTTATGCTCGAGAGCACATAGGTATTTACACATACTGCAAAGTCTGGAAAGTTTGACGTAGTACAAGACCCGATGCCGATCTATAGAGCTCGCAGCTACCTTGCCATTCAGCCAAGCCATTCATAAGTCACCGCCTGTGCTTTTGAAATATTACTAAGCAATTATAGTTGGTGACAACCGAGTTCAAAAGGGCGACTGTATGCAGGTTGTATACTACATCTGAAATATTAAAAAGTATCCCAATGTAATTAGGGTGAAGGCTCTCGCAGGAAGAGGATTTATGACGCGAGGGGACGCGGTAGCAGTAAGTCATGGCCGATAAAACCCTGCCAACGCAAGTGTGAGGTGTAATGTATGTAAGGACTGAGCAATAAGCGCCCTCCCTTCTTGACCAGATTGAATTACTGGCGCTATACAGTCTAGTGCTGAACTTACCTGAGTATCGATGTTATGGGATTGCTCAAATTGTTATAATTAGAATCGAATGTATTAAGCAAAAAACCAAATTCGTGCAACTGAAATTTAATTAGCAAAAACAAACACAGCTGTAGTTGTATTACGTTTATAGTTTTAGCTTAAAAGCTCGACACAGTTTTCTGTCATTATGCCATGTAGATATTATTGTTTTCGTTGCGGTTGAAGATTTCGTCATGCTATTCTGTTTATCGTTTCATACATATAAGTGAATGTGTAATAGTAGTGTTAATTAAACTCTTATATTTTGTAACAATTCGGGCAAATGTCTTACGTACCTATATAAAAATAATAACATATTTATAGGGTTGCGTGATGATGTAGTTTGAATAATTAATAATTGCAATAATTAATAATTGTAACTTACTATGGCAATGTTGTTGAGCTTTTTCCGAAAAAGAAAAATTCTCAGTAGCAGCCCGGAGTTTGGAAATGTGCCCGGTAGACGTCAATAGGCTCGCCCCCTATTACGTGGGACTTAAACATAGCTGGCGAATCGTGGGTGTGTAATACACCTCTGCCTACCCCTTCGGGGAATACAGGCGTGATGCTATGTTTTTTTTTGTTCTATTAAGTAAACTTACTTGACCGGAAGAATGTATTCAAATACATCTGACATGTGACGCGGGCATCACCCAAGACATTAAGAAGGATCATGTGTTATCGAGATTGATACCTTCTTCCGAGCACATATCATGATGTCTTAGTTGCCATAGGTTATCCAGGAGATGTAGGTAATCAAATCATGCTCGTGCTCGAAATCAAAATGATAGCCATTTTGATTTCTAAATATTTGTTTGAAACCGTTTTTACTGTACAATTCTTGTATTTTTTTGCAGAACCCATTTATTCTTATTAATATATATTATAATTGTAAATCTAGATATACATGGGCACTGGAAGGTCGTAGTATGACAAGGCTAATCCGCTGTATCTACCTCCGGGAAACAGGCGTGACTCTATGTTTATAATTCTTCTATAAAAATCATATAAATAGGTATAGATATTAAAATTAAAAACTAAACCTGCGATACAGCGAATAAGACATAGCGTCATCGATATAGTAGTGTTTCCAACACTAATACATAATAACGAATATCTTTTGACCTGAGCTATTATTGAGGGTTCAAGCGACGGTTGCTTGTCGCAGACTTTACCTTTTTGATCCACTCGACTGTTATGGATTCTATTGCCTATACGGAGCATATTCCCTTCTCTTTTCAAATGTTTTGTATTACACTGAATGTCGGGAGGCTGGTTACGATGGTTTACATTTGTTGAGAAGTTACAAACGAAAATTTTATTTTATTTTATTCTGTGGCTAGTAATATTTTTTGTTTCGATCTTCGGTTGGCTTATGTTACATGCCAACCTTGATGATTTAGTTTGTTGAGGCCTGCACATGAATAGGGAATTTGAAAATCTATATCATAAGATTTTCATAAAAAATTAAATTGGCAAATTAAAATTAAATTAATTATTTTTAATCTATATTTCTTAGCATTTGACATGCTCCGCCACTTTTTAAAGTGCAAATTATTTGTGAATAAGGAAAAATAGATTTTTTGTACTAGCCGGAATCGAACCCGCGTCTTTTCCAATCCGGGGAAGTGCTCTAAGCCATTGAGCTATAGTACAGATCTTTCGATCATCCGAATCTCCTTATCACATTTGTCTTAACGACCAACAACAAAAATCGCGCCATCAAATAGTATGAATTTTAATTGCAAAATTAAACTTACTATATTGGATAATTGCATGTAAATGCGTTTCCGATAGATGGCGTTGGTCGTTAAGACAAATGTGATAAGGAGATTCGGATGATCGAAAGATCTGTACTATAGCTCAATAGCTTAGAGCACTTCCCCGGATTGGAAAAGACGCGGGTTCGATTCCCGCTAGTACAAAAAATCTCTTTGTCATAATTCACAATTAATTTGCACTTTAAATTAAGTAATTTAAAATAATTAATTTAATTCTCTTAATGATATTTGTAATAAAAATTGTCAGCGGACTTTTTTATGGAACGTCACTATTTTTTGACAGTATACTTTATTTGTTGCTTTACAAACTAAAGTATTGAATAAAATACTGATTATATTAAGAAACAGATAAAACTTTTCTTAGATTTTTTAAATCTCCATAAACTTTTTAATTCCTGTAACTTTTACACCAGAACCGTATGATAGTAAGTACACTGGAAGTGCTTTGTGTGGATAGGGAAGGGGTATGCGCTGCCGGCGCTCACCATACGAAACACAACGGTAGAAGTGCCTACCAGTGTTTCACGCTGGTCTTCTTTAGGAACGTGGTACTTCTTCGCCAAGCCGGATTCATGATAATGAATAAGATGATTCATGATAATAATAAGCAAGGTTCTACCACTAAGATTAAAAGAGATTTATAACTTAACTATCAACTGATCTAAATTTGGTACCCATGTCAAACGTATTAAGGAAATAACACATCAGATTAAAAAACTTTAGATTAGAACCCTAAAATATAACACGGTATTGTTAACTTTGGACATGGTTATTAAAATTTTACGGTAGAAGAGATTCTTTAATGATTCATGTTTAGAAGGACAGAAAAATATGTCGAGAATTCTGTAAAGGACTGTTGTAATGTTGACATAGCTGTCTGTGAACTGTGGTGACAGGTGTGTTCTCATTGAAAGTTATGGCGACCTCCACAAGAGCCGAGTTTGTACTATGTGAATTATTTATCGAGGGTTTTGCAGCAGTGATCTCCAGCTGAATTAAAGTAGGTCTTTGTGGGGGAAATATAATAATGATTCTCTGTTATTTTGGTAGTATTCTTGAAATATAAATCTTTTAAGTTTGCTTGTACATAAACTTTTGTTAACTTGGGTAACTTGTGTTAATTTAACCGCAACATCACCAAAGCCACGGGAGATTGATGAGAAGCCTTAGTCTTACAAATCGCATGAAATGTTGACGCAAAACTAACACACTCTTAATGTAAAATGTGGTGCTGACAATTGGGATGTTTACTGCCATCATTTCACGGCAGATGGCGTATTATCGACATGTCCATTGAAAACTGTCATTTCCATATAATTTGTAACCTGTAATTTGGTATATTTTAATTACATATGAAATGAAAGAATAAACGGCTAAGTATCTCCTGCTACAGCCAAAACGCAACGATGTGCTTCATGGCCGGTCACATAGGAGATGGTGGTACCAACCCGCTCGGGCCCGATACCAAGTGAGTACTCCCACTTGGTACCCAGCCCTACCACCAGTCATGCAATGGATGATAATATTGCTTACTTCCCTTAGTCGCCTTATACGACACCCGTGGGAAAGAATGGGGTGGTGACACTTGTATTCTTAGTGCGTTACCACACGGACAAAACGGATCAACCAAATTAAACACAAAAAATAGCAAACAATTCTTAGGCAAACAAAGCAACTAAGTACTATTTGACAATGGCCATCTCGCCGATAGTGCCATCTGTACTCAGCTTTGCCCATGGATCCCCATTAGTCTTGGTAGAACTTAAAATTAAAGAAGACATTGTCGACGACTCTGCAAATATGGATTCTCAAATATGTCCGACACTTTACTCGAAATCACTTCATGGAATGCCCCGTTATGTAAGCACAAGTAAGGTGACTGGTACCAATATTGATCGTCTACACTAGACGTTGGACAGACTTGGTAAAAGACGGGACATAAACTACCCTAATCTAATGTTACCGTGACGCTAAGTCCGAGCGCATTGCAGCTGCTGCAATAGACATACGTTATCACGAAACCACGACAGCTCAGTCAAGTAAGAGTTAATTAAACCATCACAATTAATATATAACTCAAGGTTAAGTTAGTCAATTATTTAAATAATTCACTGAGATCACATAAATAAAAGTTTATCACCAGTTTGAACTAAGCTCGACCTCCAGCCAATGTCTATCTATTTGTTCAAAAAGGCTTTTAAACATTTAAATTTTAAGGTAATCAAATGTACGACTGACCGACTAACATACGATGACAAATGATGACCTTGATTCTACTAAGAAAGTGTATAACAATTAGAGGTCATCCAATGCAGGTTATTTCTTCATATGCCCGAGTTGTGAGAGAACAACAGCCAGTATCTTAAATTTGATATAATCTTATGAACACAAAGAAACTAGACCACTTATACATAAAAATGCAAGTAATGTGTATCATTATTACTTTAAACATTTAAAAGTTACTATCGTCTCAGATAAAACTCAAACAATAGCGACTAACTCGACAATAACTACAATATTTAGTGCAACAAAAAATGTAGACAACAATCGAATTTGTTTTAAATGCCTGGGAACTTTTGTGTATAAAAAAGGTTGTTTGTAAAGTAAAATGAGAAAAAAATCCGCACGCGTTCACTTTCAAACAATGGTCGGACAATATTTGCTATATGATTAGTTTGTTTGTGTTTCTCATGCGGACCAGCCGGTCACCCGTTTAGTTATACGGCGATCGTGGCGCCAAAACCAACACAGCCCAACTAGAAAAATATAAAAAGATTTTGAACTTACAAGTCAGAAATCTTAGCTTTTAGCTTTCAGGATCACGGACCGATGGGATGAATTGGCCGTGGGTCATTCGGGACCCTCACATAGTAAAGTTAAAATAGTTAATAATGCAACATGCGTGTGCTAAATAATAATTTAGTAGTTTAATGTAACATAAACGGGTCTTTTTTCGTGTAATACAAGGTGGTCCCGTGACCAAGGCTTTTTTTTTGTTTTCGCTGTGGAATTGCCTTTACGCATCCCCCCACCAGGGACAGACAGGAGGGTATGTGGAACTCGCCGGACGCTCAGATGTTAATCGCGCCCAGAATACCCACTAAAACCACTGCGGCCTCTTCCTCGCCTGTAGACGGAGCACCGGAGGGTCGTCTAGTGACATTCTACTCCGATGCCCCAGGCGAATGGCCGGCTGGCCACGTCCTGTCACCATCAAAGCGGAGGCAGGAGGTGGGTGTAGCGACGTCTCCTCCCGCCCGACCGTCGCGGACAAAGCGAGTCGGCGTGGGCTGACACCTCACGCTCCCGCTCCGCGGCCTCCTTTAGCGAAATCACGGCCTCGCAGAAGGAGACCATGGACGACCAGCACCTGTTGCTGCCCAGCATTTGCGAGATTACAGCTGGCAGCGACAGGTCTCTTCCAATAACCACCGACAGGGCGCGGCGTTAGGGCCCCCAGGCGGGGCATTCCTCCAGAGTGTGGCAGGCGTCGTAGACATGGGCGCCACACTCATGGCATCCAGGGGCCCCCTCTACCAATTTGATGCAGGTACTTACCGAAGCACCCGTGCCCGGTAAGCACCTGCGTCATCCTAAAGGTAAGGCTGCCGTGCCTCGATGTCGAGCGAGACTGCTAGAACGACCTCCCTTCTGGCCACTGCCTTGGCGGCCAAGGTTTTCAGGGCGGCCAGCGCATCTATTGTGGAGCAGCCCGCCCTTTTTTTTTGTTTAGGCGGGAAAAAATGTTCCTAACCGCGCACCCCGTGGTTCGGGGCAACGAACAGGGTAGTGTGGGGCCTGCACCCACTAAAGAGAAACCCGCCGTGTGCCGTCTCTCCGCCTTTATTAGCGGGTTACTGGAACTATGTTACATTCCTTCTGTGGTGGAGCGGCCGGCCCTGAACCTGAACTGAGATTCTGACAGCCCCGGCCCGACATCCTCGAGGTGCCGGACGAACCGGTCCGCGAGCACCTTCTCGAGTAGTTTGACCGTCTCATCCAGCAGCACCAACGGCCTATATGCGGAAGGAGAGTCAGGTAGGCGACCCTCCTTCCGCAGCAGATAAAGTCGTCCGCACTTCCACTGCTCCGGGAACCGCCCAAACCCCAAACATAAGTCGAGCAGTTCCCGGAGTCCATCCTGGATGACCACGGCTGCTGCAACGCATTTGAATCGTCGAGCTAAAGTTAGTTAAAATTTACCTATTGTAAATGCAAAAAAGACCCGTTTATGTTACTTTAAATCCCATCAAAAACATAAATGTGAAATGAGAGCCAAGTTCAATATTATGATATAGGATATGCCTTGGTTATTGACTTCAACGACAAAAGGAGATCTAAATGGGTGCCAAAATTTATAACAACATAAAATATTTTATACCTAACAACTTAAAATATCATTTCTTCTTATAATTTTGGATAATATATTGAAGCCTAAGGTCTGACTTGGCTAATAGTATAGTTTTTGAGTTATGAGGGGGTCGAAAGTGGCACCAAATGGTTTGTGTAATATTACACACCGTACTGCTCGCCAATTCTTTAGCTTGAACTTGGCTTGATACGCTACCGCTTGTCTAAATATGTATACAATTCGTGAATCTTTAAAGTTACTATATTACTAGTTTATTGTCATTTTGACGGTAGACGGTAGGTTGAGACGTAAATTTGGAGTAGAGTAGTACTCGTATTTGTTACATCAAACAATGTACAAAGACGATTACGAAATTTTCTGTGTCTATCTAGTTTAAACACATAGATCCATTCTCAGTATCCATTAGACCTCTGTAACACAGAGGTTTTTACGGGCCGCGTCTCTGATATTTCCTCATAAAATTTTAAATTTTAACCTGATTTAATCGATTATACTAAATGTTATGAACATTCAACCCTCCAATATTGTGACACTACGTCAAAGACAGACTATCGTTATCTCTTAGGTTTGCGAAGGTCAGGTAGCAAACATTCCTTAGAAAAAATGATAGGATCGCTCTCTGGAGATTATATTTGCATTAGAGAGCTGATCTCAATAAATGAGGCTGCCTGTTTGACCTCGAACCAACTAGTGGGATTACAAGTGCCCTAAAAACAAGGCAGAAGCCAGATTTTTATTCCGAATCCTGTCAACCTATACTGACTGCCGGGATGTTATCTGAGGCCCACAGCTTAACGTGATTTTCGAAGCACGAAGTAGGTTATTTCAAAAGTAGGTGTCACATATGGTTACCTAGTCCGAGCCCGGCCGAGAGTTCACAATTAGGCTATTACGGAGGTCATATCTCTATGTAGATACAATATTTTGAAAGATTGTGTTCTCTAATATTAGGTAACATTAAAGAATTGTGGGGTGTTTCAGTACCACAATATCAAAGGGTAATATTATATAATTTATTGTTGCTGTATTATCTCATCATAAGTCCGTTCCTTTTTCTATATTCCTATTTTTTGTAAATAAAATAAGACAAAAGTGACACTTTGTATTCTTCACACCTCACCGCACAAGTCAGTCACTTGTGATATTTTTTACCTTAAGTTATATCAAATTTCTTATCTTATAAATTTATAAAAAATATGTATGTATTAGGTATGTACCGCTATTGACGAAGCGCTGAACATTATTTATGTGTAAAAACATATGGTAACGATAAGTTGTTAGTAATTAATTTAGAATGTGAATCTGACTTTATATTTTTATATATAAAGAAATCCAGTGATAGTCTAGTGGTAAACCTGCAAAGACAGTGGTATCAAGGTCGGTTTCTAGTCCTAGGTACGGCGAACAATTGCATTTTCGAGATTTTTAAATTATGTGTATTTTTAAATTATGTATGTATTATCACTCCTCGCTGAAAGAAAACATCGTGAGGAAGCCTGTATGCCTAGAGAGTTTCTCGGCTGCTTGTGAAGTTCCCCAATCCGCACTGGGCCAGCACGATGGACTACTCTCTTACTCTGTGAGGAGACCCGTGCTCAATAGTGGGACAGCAGTAGACTGAAAAATAAAACATAATTAACATAATATAATTATCTTACAACGAATACAATTCTTTATAATTGATTGGTAAAAACCACTTATACTGCAGACATGAAGATTTTCTCGGCAATTTCTGAAGCCTGCCAATCCGTTTTCGATTCGACTTTGATAAGAAACATCTGTCCTGTGCTTAGATAAAGTACCTACTGTGGTATCGGCATTGTGATCTCTAGTTCAAACCCCAGTTCTGACTATAAACAACGCAGCAACGTTCAGTTATATTGAGTTTTTTGTAAGTCTGTCGGTACTTACCTGTAAGATCTATTTAAATTCTCTACTTCTACTATAATAACTACGGCTTATCGGACGGTTCCTCGTCATAAAATATGATTATTGTTCGTGTTTTTACTTGAAATACTCTTAAATTTTATTAGAACTGAACGGAACTGATTAGTTTTGGAGTCATCGTACAGAAATGTTTTTATACGATATTACTTCTGCAGCGGAAAAACTGGATTGATATTGTAATTGCTTTTAAATAGCCTTTTCAATGGCTAAGGATATTATAATATACTACGTGTTACATTACCACTCGTGAGCTTTAACCAATTAATCAGACAAGTGCACAGACAGCCCCATTTGCAGAGCGTGCCTGCAAGAGGAGGAGACGGCGGTCCATCTGTTGCAGCACTGTGCGCAGGTCGCCACATACAGGACCAAATACTTCGGGAGCTTAAGTTCTCTCCGGGAGATCACCAGCAACACCAAGGGGCTGTTGGCGTTCTTCCGGGAGCTGGGGTGGATCGAGTGAAGGTTTCACACCCACCCACACGCAAAACACGCGCTCAGACGTGGAGTTGCGGAGAACAGCCCGCCGAATCAATACCAATACCATCAGACAAGTGCTCTTAAATTTTAAAATCGCGTCCTTGACGTACCTATATTTTTTATGCTTGCAATCATCTCTGACACATCCTTTGGTTGAAGTGATTGGTGTATCTATTAGTATATTTATTGCATCGAGCTCTAATAAGGGGGAGAGGAAATGACTACAAATTTACCAAGCCAATTCTTTGAAATCCAAAAATGTCGGAATTTCCGCTAGGGAAGCGCGTAAAAAATATCGAGATCGATACTTCAGTCCTTCAAGCGATCTATAAATTTTTGGGTGGACAAAGGTTTTTTTTAATTGCGTAAATCTTTATCTACCTGTACCTATAATTATATCTATGTGTGTCAAATTGCAACTCAATCCATTCAGTCATATGAGCTAGTGGTTGATAGATCAATCAGGCATGCCTTCTTTTTAAACAAACAGAACATTAAGGGCATAACACTCTATTGAATAGATTTGGGTTGTAAAAAGCATAAAGAAATAAATAATAATTTAATCCTGGGTATAATCATTCATTCTAAGTCCAAACATACCCGTATAAATTTGTGATGTGATGACATCAGGAGAAAAAGATTTGAAAGTGAGGTATTAAGATAACTAAAAACAAGTATATAATAATATTTTATACCATCCATCAGTCCTTCGACGTCCACTGCTGTACATATTAGGTCTCCCTAAGAGAACGCCACAATAAGCGGTCCTTTTTTTTTGTTAACACGGTCCAAAACGCAAGTTTACGCACGTTACTGGGGTACCAACAGGATCCAGGGGGAGTGTCGGGCTTGATGTCATACAGGCTCGATAGTCATATAGTACCATGATAGCCCTAGATGATATTCATGATCTAGTAATGGAGCCACAATCCCATCAACTTTGGAATCGTTTGATTAGTTTTGACAAGTTTATTCCTTAATCGACAGCTGACATATAACAGATAAAGGCTTTGTTCCGATATACACTGCGAGCACTGTGATATCACGTGATCAACAGCTTCCATAAATATAACAATTTGCACTATGGAATATTATTATTATTATTGAATATTGTAAATCAAAGATACCCAAACATGGCAAATGTAAAGAAATTGTGTTTATTGCAGTGTAAAAATCAATACTTTGTATGAAATTAAAGTAATGACAGATCAGTATACTGGACTGCATTCCGTTATAAACAGTAACTATAAAGGAACGACTTCACAGTATACTAAATTGACATCACACATTACAGTGCTTGCAGTGTATATCGGAACACACCCAAATTACGCTGTCATCGTAACTATTAAGATGGTGGACGACAGCAGAAATAAGTCACTTATACTAGGTATATGAAGATTAGGGCGCCTCCTCCTTATTAGAGTTCAATGATTTATTGCATGGCTTGTGAATAGCATTTTTTTATTGTTTATTAAGACAAAGATTTGTTTGTCTTTGGTTCGAATTTCGAGCGGCGGAAGTGTCATTAGATTTATCGTTCAGAAATTCCCGTAAATGTTACGGATTATGGAACAATATACGGCAATATGATAGGCGTTTTTGCCACAAGACAAAAATACAGTGTGTTTTTCCGAGCGTTCGACATAACCCTTTAACAATCTCGCTGATTTGGGTAAATCTAAATGTTTGTGTTTGAGTGCTCAGAATGTATCCGCATCTCCGTTTAGTGCGTGCGCATACCTTTCTCATGCGACGTCTTATTAATGGGTGACAACATTATCGTGGACATCTTGCGTGTCCCACCGGTACTTGTCCGACACGATCGGTATCTGTGTTGACACCTGCAGCATCTAGCCGGTTCGCAGCTGTATTATTCATATGTGTCATGTAACAGAAATTACCGTTAAACAACTAATTACCGAGTAGGCCTTTATTTAAAAGGGCACTTTTATTAATGTTTTCATTTATTTTTAAAAACATTTTAGGGTTGATGTGTATCGCTCATTCCTATTCGCTTGACGCGTCGACATCAAACTAAGTTTTTTTACCACACACCCCGTCTTTTAAGGCAACGAACAGGGAGTGTGAGGCCCTCACCCACTATACCCGTTGACTAAATAAACCTGCTGGATGTGAGACAGCCCTATCGCAGTCCCAACACTCACAACGCCACGCGACCGTGCACATGCACAGCACAACAGAAGTTCGCAGCAAAGCAACAGTCATTACGATCAATCATCATGTCTATGCCACTGCGACATCTAAGCAATCAATCACCAATAAACACCGATTCCCTAGCATACAAGTAGGCGTACCCAGGGGGGTGCAGGAGGGGGTAGCTGTCCCCCCTGGCTTTTGTTTACATCCCTAATAACTATCTACTTTATAGACAAACATAATTCTCTGCTGCAAACCGTCGCAAATATATTACAGTCTAAAACGCTGGATATAATAAGATGTGCAGAACATGTACAAACCATAACCACTGCAGCTGCAGAACACAGGCGTTCCGCGGAACAAGGGAGTGAAGATTTAATCAAATCAGCTGAAAAAATTGCTACAGCTTTGAACTTTGAGCTGCGTTTACCTAGAATAGTAAGCCGCCAACAACACAGGGCGAATCAACCAGCTGCTTCCCTCGGCGAGTATTTTCGGCACGCGTTATACGTGCCCTATTTGGATTCTTTATCTTCTTCATTAGATGCGAGATTCGGCAAAGACTATTCACCAGCGTTTACTCTTTCATTGTTGCACCCTGCTCAGATAATTAAAATTACAGTTCTAGAACCAAAAAAATTCACAAATAATTTGTACGTTTTTTATGGATATTGATTTAATTGACTAGGTCCTTAAAATATCTGATTTGTCAGTTACTGTGAATGAATAAATAAATGTATTTGTTGCTATATACTGGAATTAATTATGCAGGCAACAGTTCTGAAGCTCATTTTCCGCCTTCTAGGCTTTATTTTCTTCAAGATATTTACTGGAACTCTCAACATAGCCTGGACTACTAATATGTGTATTATGTAGATATATCGTTCTCTCCATTTAATTACTTTCTGTAAATTCTGGTTTTACTGAATAAGGCGCTTTCATCTTTCACTCTGGGCATTGTAATTAAAAATACCTGTTTTGACAGCGGGTCAATTTTGAAATTACTAAAAATTGCGTTTATTCATATAATTATTCCTATAAGAAGCAGGAGGTTGTAGCACTTGCAGTTAAAATGATCGGCGAGTTTAAGCAACTTTCACTCGGCTGGCATTGAGATGGGTGACCAAACGTTCACACTTATTTGTGTCCACAAGGAGGTGTCCATCTAACCTCCCTGCTTCGAAAGGCACGTTAAGCAGTGAGTCCCTGCTGTCATGTGACATCCTGTCAGTTGTTACAGGTTGTGAGAGTCCTGAATAAAAATCTGACTACGGTCTTGTTCCAACGTCGGCAGTTGTTCCCTTAATTGGGTCGTGGAGGTAAGATAAGTAGTCGATCCGTGTGATTACTGGTGGATCAGCTAAGCTTACCGCAACAAAAATTTGGCCCTATTCGTAAACTAGGTTGTGTTCATCATGTCCCTAGATGATGAAGGAGTCTTAGTAGTAATTACTTGGACAATTTTTACAACAGCTTGTCCATTTACTGGTATGCACTGCTGGGTTCCTTGTTTCGTTTGGCGAACCAGTAAGATGAACCAGTAAGATGAATCAATATTATAATAAGTAAATAAAAAATAAAAAGCCTTTTTATTTCTTTGCAGTAACAAGAGTACAAAAATACAATCCTTAAGTGGATAAATATGTTGATGCTTAGACTAATTATATTATTAACAAATTATTTCTAAAAGATTATTTGTAATTACTTATTTTAATGTTTGTACACTATTTTTATGTTGAGTAACATTAAGGTATACAATTATATTTCTAATGATTACTACTTATATCAATATAAGTATCATATCGAAAGCTAATTCTTATTTGCTAATTTTCTTTTTTTCTTTATTGGGTGGTGGAATATTGACATAGTACACCAAACTGGCCAGATATGGGTGGATTTGATTTTAAGATTTCCTTCGCATGGAGTGGTATTGTTTGCTTGATGACGTAACCCTTGAAATGTTGTCTTAAAAGATCTTTTTGTTTTGCGCATACTAAGTCTTTAGTTCAAAGAATCACGATCGGCGTGACAGTTGTGTCGCGACCATTACCTAAAATGGGCATCGGCTGCGGTCCTCTGAATCGACATCCGCTAATAGTTTGGTCTAGGACGTCAGGTAAAAGCCCGGTTTAGGTTTTTTTTTTGTAGCCTGATGGATACCTATTAGTTTTTGACACACATATATTATTATAAAAAGCTAGTATTTTTTAGAAAAGCGTCCTCTATCAACAATATAAAAGACTAACTGACAAACTCCTGGGGCTACCATTGCACTGAAGTAATGTACCTAACATAGTTTCAGTGGCCCGCCAATACAGGCGATTAATTACACGATTATGAAACAATTTAGTGGGTGAGGGCCCCACACTATCCTGTTTGTTGCCCCAGACGACAGGGTGTGCGGTTAGGAACATTATTTCCCGCCTTAAAAAAAGGCCGTGAAAATCTGCAATGGGTTTGTTTGATTTGGTTTGCCTTACCTTACCTTTTGAAACAGACGATATCTGCTATGATGCACACCCATTCTTGTCCTCTATTTAATATTTTTATTATAAGTATTTCACGTTTATATGTTTAGAGATAAATTATGCTTATTACTATGACGTGAAACTTATTAAAATGCAGGTCCCAAATAAATGAAAGTAAATCGAAAACGCATAATTGACGGCAGTAAAAATGTATTTCATTGACCCATATGCATGACTCCAATTCTGTATCAAAATTATAATAAGCAAGCTGGCGTAAAGCTTTTAAAATATTATCATTAAGTACCGAGTATGTGTGAATGTACAAGAGAGAGTCTGTCAAGCACTACTAATGTCCGTTTATTATAATAGCGCTAATACTGAGGCGATATGTATGACCTACTAAAGAACACAAGAACGGGTAAAACACACGTTTGTGCGTATATGGAAACACAAAAATACGAGGTAGACGCGTATCACGTATATTATAGATTGCACATACAAATCATATACTTCAAATCGTGCGTGCATTGTATGTGCAAAAATTAGGGTTGACAAAATCGTTATTTTTTTATTGTAATGTAAATTTGTGTGGAATATTTTAAAGTTATTCCTGCTCGAAGGAGCTGTCAGGTAATAGTCTTGTACCAGTATGAGGGAAATGGAGGCTAGAGAACATTATGTTAGCTGAATGCTGGTTGGCAGACTTAAGTATACATCGGATATTTCTTTGACAAATGCTAGTTTTCTCATCACATTTTTATTCACAGGATCTTTTTATTATGATTGAAATATGTCAATTTTATGTGACATTACTAGGAAACATAAGTATTAATATCGGCTTCGGGCACTATTTTACTTACTTAGTCAAGAATATCCTCACATTGTAGACAACGGGGGAATGCAGCGTGGAGGTGGGTTGGTGGCTGATATGAGCCTGTCATGTCAGCTGTCTGAAACCGCCAAATCCAACTTTTTTGTTCTACGAGGATGGCACACACACAACAAGCTTACCGTACATCTTGGTAAGCGGCTCTACCGTAGCCGATAGACGCTAGAAAAACCACTACCACTGAAGGATTGCAATATGGTTCCGGTGGCCCGCCAATAAAGGCAGAGAGACGGCACACGGCGGGTTTATTTAGTGGGTGAGGCACTACCCTGTTCGTTTCCCCGAACGACGGGTGTGTTGTTAGGAACATTTTTCCCGCCTTAACAAACAAAAAAAGGTATCGTTCCCAATTTCAAGGAAAAGGGTAGGTGGTAGAGAGGAAGAATAATAAGGAGAGGATGAGGTGGGGGTTTTGACTAAAAGTTAAACTAAAATATTTTATAATATACAATTCCTGTCAACCCTAGCAAAAGCTCGTGTTGTTTGTGAGACCATCACGCCATTTAATGTCGCGCATCCCGCCGAATAATGTTCCGACATGGTTATCATGCCGTGTTGCCATCTTTCACGCGCCCACGTCATCACCGTGACGTGTAACTGTTCATGTAAAAATTTACGAGTGCATGTAACTCATGTGTTAGAGGTATAAACACTGTTCCAAAACAAGGTGATCCAAACATAGTCATCTTTTAGAACGTAAAATGTTTACTAGTTTTGTTTTGCTACACATATATTACTACTACATATATTATAATTATGTGACTGCACTGGCCAAGTGGTTTAGATCCAAAACAAATGGTTGTTCTGAGACGGGGTGTACTTTGTGTCCGTGAAATTCTATGTTTGTAAAGTCTCCCGCGATACAAGGACTATTCCTCATTGCAAGATGTCTTTAAAATAATATTTTAATTATATACTTTAATCAAATTTTTATAATGTACTTTTAGATTTTCTTTTGAATCCTCGTAAGATGAGTATTGGATTTTGTAAATATATTTTTCTAGTCTATTTAGTTAAGTTTTAGTAAGCTGTCCTTTGAATGCACATTACATATATTGTTCCTGCCCTTTGGAGCTAGTAAGATATCAAATAAACGGCAAAAAATGGTCCTAATTATTTTATATTAGACATATTTTAAAAAAGAAATATCCATAATGTATATTAAAATTTAATATTATTTTCATAAGGAATAAAATCAAACTGAAGGCATTTTGCTGTAAGAAACGGTCTTGATCTGAGGTTATTGTTGCCAAAATATCGAGTTTTTGGCATGAAAATAAAGCTAGATTGGAATACATTCGAAGTTCTTGCCGACTGGTTCATTTTTGAGCCAAGTAACTGTGACGTGAGAGACTTCTTACAGAGATATTATGTTTAAAGATAAAGGAAAAAACACGAACGGCATTTTAGGTAATACTCATATGTAAAAGATTTATGTGTGATGGTTAAATACCTACATCGTCCATGGATGCAGTGAAAATAAATGATGCGACATCATTACGAGCTTAGTCATTGCTGATATAAGTGTATAATATCAAAGGATTCAAGATATATGGCTTGTTTATAACCGATTTAAAAAATGGGAGGAGGTTATCAAGTCAGATGTTTATATGTATTTTTTTATATAGGTACGTTCGGGCATTAGGTACTCTATCATATTTACTCGTATATAGCCGGATTTGCAAAAAAAATCTTTTGTTTAAAAGGGGTTTATTCCGAAATGGTCCCATTTATATTTTATCGAAATCTTTGAAATCAAAATCAACAAAAATCTAAAAAAATGTATGACAATGATATTTTTTCGTTTACTCTGTCTCATTGGGGCTGTGCGTTTAGTTGGCGTACCCATTTTATATATAAAGCCTTTCTTCACAGTCTTCACACATCAGTAGGTATCTAGCACGGAAATCGAAAATCGGATTTTAGTTGTACCAGAGATGTATCCCGTGAGCTGAATCCGGAGAATTTCCATGTTACCTTATAATTAAACAAAAAGGTTGTGAGCTTATGATTTTTTTAGTTAATAACTTTATTTCTAAAATTCCAGACATATAAAGGTATTCGAAGGTATTATCGATATATCTCGCTATCGCTATATTTATGTAGTTTGGACTTTGGATAACAGCCAAAGTAACAGTATCGATTCCTGTTGTGCCATTTCCTCGTGCATACATACATAACTTTTAAGTTAAATAAACAAATGATCGTATAAATTACTCAGTGTTAAAAATCAAAAATAAAACTACAGCTTAAATGTTCCTACATTGAATTTGAAAATCTCATGATTTACCATTCAAGTGTATGCTTAAAATATTGCCATTTGAGTCAAAAAACTAAAAAGGAATAATAATTATCACACTAACTATTGAATAAAATAACACCTTCTGATTCTCGTCACGTATATATACAAGTATAGCAGTACTTTAATACAAGTTTCTACAATAAATAAGGCTTTTACGGACAATGTCTAAGGTGTTTGCGCTTCCGGCTCTTTTAGGTTTATCGAAAGAGCTTAAACCAAAGTGGTGTTAGCATTCTGCCGTGGCCTTTTTAAAGGCACACTTATAATGTGTTATGAATTAAACATGTTCTCTACTGTGAGAATTGGAGGCGATTGTGCCGAGATTGTCGGTTGTTCAATATCAACTTGGGTCTATGTTTCATATTGTAAATTGGTTGTCGTTTGGAAGACGATATATTGAAATAAATTGGTATTTGTCTGATTGGATGAATGATACTTAATATCAAGTCTGAGTGGTTGACGTTTGATAGGTGCTCATTTTTATTAATTGTAGTTTTTTTCTCTGATCATTCCAGTAGACTTAACTTCGTCCTTTGCTAGACATAGCCCCCTCCAAGTGAGCACCAAAACAAGGCGGTCAAGTGCCGCCTATATCCAAAGGTTTTGCGTAATCTAACAATTCTTTTTATACTACGTGGGTGGCGAACAAGCATACGGCCCACCTGATGGTAAACAGTTACCGTAGCCTATAGATTCTATCAACACCAAAGTTATCACTCGCGCCTCTCCATCTCCAAGGAAAGGGATAGGAGGTGCATAGGAAGGATAATAAGGAGAGGGTACTAAGGAGAGGATAAGAAGGATAATAAGGAGAGAATAGGTAGGGGGCTTGGGCCTCCGGCGCTCTCACTCCCCATACGGAACACAACAGTAGGTGTAACTACCGTTGTGACACGCTGATCTTTTGTGAGACGGTAGTAGGTACTTCCCTGATCGAGCCGGCCCATTCGTACTGGGATAAACAAGGCTCTTACAACTGGATTTTATGTTTATTTGAATGTAATAAACGAATTTCTTTAAAACTAAACAAGTCTTACACTTATTTCACACAAGATGAGGGCAACCTCTAATGTAAAGTAGAACTACTTATATTGTTTAAACCGGACGACGAGCAAGTTCTCGCACTCGGCCTTGTAATTAGTGCTCCGGTTAGAGATCGCTTGGTAATGTTGAAAGCGATGCCTTCGTGTGTGTGCAAAAGTAATTTGGTAATTAATAAGCTAAAGACTTATTGGTTTGTACTTCTTAAACTTGCTGTAACAGAAGGGATTAGAAGTAGTTATCTTACGTGGTATGGATATTGTAACAGAGAAAGTTAAAAAATATGGTAATTGATACGTATTCTCCGTCTCTATGATCGATGTGTATGCTAACGAAAAAAAGATTAGAAAAGACTCGGATCAGACAATAAATAAAATGCAAATAATAATATAACTAGGTGAAACTAGCAATTGTGTTATTCTGTATCGTAATAAAATGTTTAATTTGTGCGAAATATTTTCATCGACGGATTAATTAAGGTCCAATAAAATTATCATATATATTCAACTAAGAGAGAGAGACAAAAGTTAGTGAAGCGTTCTACCTAGAACACTTCACTAACTTTTGTCTAATAACTAGTGTTGTAGGCAATGAAAGAGGACAATGTATTATGCAATATAGTATATCATAAATTAGAACATGTAGATTTAGGTATATTAAATTCTAAGACTAAGGGATACTGTGTTTTTTTATCTAGATCCGAGATATCTTCGTTTTTTAAGATTCTACTATTTACAGCTACAAAGCATAGGGGTTCGCTTTAAAAATTGTTCCGTGATCGCATCCTATCTAACGGAACGTCGCAATGTCCATTTGCTTATTGAAGACGTGCACATACCTACTAGCATAAGTTTCAATTAGAAATCCTATAATGCAGACCTTGCACCAATAAAACGTTCAGGAATTTTGCATTAGGAGTTAATCTAAAACTATGTACTTATACTCGTATATGACTACTCGATTTGTTACTGTACCTATAGTAGTCACAACGAATCTTTATGTCTCTGAAGTTAGGCACAGAGCGCAAAGTGGGAATTTTGACAGAATCACGATAAGTGCTCACCAATTCAAAAATGTTATTACTCGATTAACAAAAGAAAAAAGTATACGAGCGACTTGAGTGAATAAGCTTTAATCTAGATTTAGGAGAGTTCACATATTTTAGTATGATCGATAAATTATATAATTATCGATTACAATTGTTAAATTATAATCAAATATTTTTCGATTAATATAAACTGTAGCAGACGCACATGCCTTGCGTCACAAAAATGGCTACTGCGCAGCGTCTTGCAGCCAATTTCAGAGACACAAAGAACCGTTGTGGCTACTGTATGTAGGTTTGTTTCTCAGAGACAAGTTGGTTAAAAGTGTTAAAACACATGACCAGTACATGTTTCTGACGACATACTGGAAATTAGATTTTGAGCTGTCTGTTTAATTAAAACAAACGCATAACTAGCCAAAAACAAAATTAAAAGTGATACCACCGAAGGAATGTAACATAGTTCCAGTGGCCCTTTAGTGGGTGAAGGCCCCACACTACTCTGTTCGTTGCCCCGAACGACAGGGTGTGCGGTTAGGAACATTTTTTGCCGCCTTAACAAAAAAAAAGGTAGCAAAACGAAGGTTAATTTTCGTCTGTTTTGTCTGTTTATCTGTTCGCGCATCACGCAAAATCTAATGGACAGATTTTGATGCAACTTCTTTTATTTGAAAGCTCTTGATTAGACTTAACAACTGGTATACATTTTATCTCGCTACCATATCGGGAACCTGAGATATAACCCAAAAACTAGCTTTTGGCTGCGGCGAAGCCGCGGGCAAAGGCTAGTATAGTATAAATTGCTTTTTCAAACAAAATCATACTGTCAGTAAATCATGTGTACATGACCACTAGGATTATTTAGGCGGCCCTAAGGAAGTAGGATATAGTATTCAATCTCTAAAGCGAGGATTTATATGTGATAGATATTGTATTCAATCTAAAGTATCCGTTACAATGTATGGACAGTTTTATGAGAAGCACTTCTCCGGTAGTACCCACAGATTGAGCATCGCTGTCGTTATCAACGATCGATCGGAATGATTGATCAAGTCGCGCGCAGCCGTTCGGTGTGGTCTGTCATGCATGATGCAATACTAAAACGTCGAATGCTGGGAACGATTTGTTATTATTGAAATTATTTTTGCGATTCTTGTTAGTATTAAGTTAGAGTAGTAACCAGATTCTTTCAAATATGCAGTGATAGCCTAGCGGTAAAACCAAGGACTGCAAAGATAGTAGTGTCGAGTTCGATCCTGAGTCCAAGGTTCAAACCTCGTACGGCACCCATTCTTCTAAAATTTCTTTCGAGATTTTTCGAAAATTGTTTACAATTAATCACTGCTCGGTGAAGGAAAACATCGCGAGGAAACCTGCATGCCTAACAGATTTTCTTGACGGCTTGTGAAGTCTGTCAACCCGCACTGGGCTAGTGTGGTGGACCATAGTCCACAGCCATAGCCTAATCCCTCTTACCATGAGATCGAAGCCATGCCCAATAGTGGGACAGAAAAAGAATTGATAAAACAGGCAACCAGATTCTGCTTGCGACATGCGAGAATATTAATACGTCACTAAGAGTAAAAAGTAGGTAGTATGTATATGCCCTATTCTGCCCTCCAGACTATATGTATGAACATGATGATTGTTTTATTAATAACGGCATAAAAGCGAAACAAATAAACTCAATTTAGTATTTGTAATGTTAGTGATTTTTAAAAATGTGGACATATAGCAACACTGAACTATTACAGAAGCTTTTGCGAATCTTGTTAGTAGGTACCTAACTATATTCTGTCTGCGATTTCGTTCACCTTGCTGCCTTAGTGCTGCTAGCGTCTCCGCCATTAGTTAGGCTGTATGCTTGTTAGTAGTAGTAATAAAAAAATCATCCGACGGTCTGGAGTCGACTGTAATTACAGTCGATGACATTCTAGACTGTTGTTCTGACAAACACAAAGGGATTCGTGGAAACTACTTGAAAACCTTTCTTCTTCAACTTAGAGTTTGTAAATTTCCTTCTTTTTTGTTATACCACGCGGGTGGCAAACAGGCATAGCAACACCAGAGGCATCACTCGTGCATCACCATCATGGGCCTCCGGCGCTCTCAGTTACCATACCAAACACAACTCTAGGATTACCTACTTCTCCCCCCTACCTTGTTTAACTCTTGATTTTATAATAATATCCCACGTATAGATCTCTATAACAGTGAGACATATAGCTTATTTATGAGGTCGACGCTTATTCAGATGTGTTGTACCCTCATAAGCAGTTAATTCATATATATTTATGTGCATAAAACATTATACACCCACTCGAATATGTGTATTTTTCCAAAACTACTTATTTAAATGTAAATATGGTTAAGGACTTCGAAATTAACCCAAAGTTAAGTGCGACCCGATCATTTAGATACCCATTATATTAGTTATGAGTCCCGCGACGTATACGATAGTTTTTATTAACTTTCTAAGTTGAAAGCTTATTTGATGTTATTATATTTATTTTATCACAAAAAATGTAGAGTCTAAGCTTAAGTTTTTTATTAATTTTCGATACCTTGATATATTTATTCATTTGTTTATTTTTTATGGTAATTCTTAAGTAGTATTTAGTCGCATAAAATGGCATTATATATGATATACATATTTCTATACTAGCCTTTGCCCGCGGCACCGCCGCAGCCAAAAGCTAGTATTACTTGGGTTTAGACACGCCTATATAGCTTATTACAGACATTTTTTCTCAAATATCTTGAATGTACAGACACAGCACTGTTACAGCTTTATAATAGTATTAGCCTAGTTTTTAAGTTGTATTTCAGGTTCCCGATATAGTAGCGGGATAAAATGTATACCAGTTTTTAAGTCTAACCGAGATCTATCAAATAAAAAAGTTGCATCAAAATCCGTTCAGTAGTTTTTGTGTGATGCGCGAACAAACAAACAGATAAACAGACAAACAGACAAAAAATCTAAAAAAAATTGTTTTGTGTTCAGACACGTCTATATAGTCTATACAGTAGTTTTTTTCTCAAATATCTTAAATGTACAGGCACAGCTCTGTTACAGCTTTATGATAGTATAGGTGAAATAATAAATTATTTTCTTTACACAGGGTATCAGATGCATTTTTAATTTTATATTGTCATTTGTCAAGTCTAGGCTAGTCATCTATAAATTTAATAAAATATGATTTATTTGTTAATTTAAATTTAAATTGGGATTGCGAAGATAGCTTCTAAAAAAGGACAATAAAAACTGTTAATGAAACTGTGAATAAATAAATAATAAATATTTTTTTTTTCATACTTTTTTCTTCTTTCAAATACTTTATTTTTTTTTGCTTAAAAAAATATGATACTTTAATTTTCCCGAAAAAGTTGGCAACCCTAGTACAGCCCAAACTCCGGGGAATGAAATTTACGGTGATAGTGCCTGTGGTGAAAATTTACAAATGGGTTTCTCTGATACTGTACGAGTAGGTGACTGAGAAAGCATTTAACGCACATCCTATCCATAATGGATTTTTTATCACTGTGATGCGAATGAAACCGCGCGCATACGCTAGGTATATTATAATAAACTATAATTCTTACTATGATTATAATGAAAGACTGTTCAAGATATATCTGAGGCATTATAGTTAAATCCTGGAAATAAATTAAAGAAACCAATATGACCATACTTATGGCCGAGCATAAAGGTGCCTCTCGTGAGAGAGAGCAAAAAACAGTCGCGATTTTCATTTCGTGCAAAAAATACAGTACAAAATGATTTTGTGTTAAAATTGTATACTCAAAGTATAACAGAAGTCACGTACGGCTTTTGATACTAACAAAAAGTGCAGTTGCTGAAGCGTATTGTTAGATTTACTAAGATCAGGTGATGTTCGTACTTCGTATGTTATTTTTGTACGATTGAGATGGCGCCCGAGTTTGCAGTTTCTCGCCCTTATATAGGGTTTTACTGTGCTTATTTTTCGCAATATTCGCAGCCCTAATCATAACATTAAACCCAATTAAAATACTCGTAACTATATTTCTCGAAATACTAGTAACTATATTTGTCCGAGTGGTGACTGACTAAAAATACAAGTGTCACCACCCCCATTCTTTCCCAAGGGTGTCGTACGAGGTGACTAAGGGAGGTAAGCAATTATCACCCATTGCATTACTGGTGTTAGGTTACCAAGTGAGAGTACTCACTTGCTATCGGGCTCGAAAGAATTGGTACCACTATCTCCTGTGTGACCGGCAATGAGGCACATCTGTCTTTCGGTTGTAGCAGGAGATAGCTGTTCTTTCATTTCATATCTTTGAAATGAAATGGTGAGCAGCGGCTTGACAATACTCCCGGGGTATAATAGAGTCCATGAGCGACAGTTACCATTTACCTTCAGGTGGGCTGTGGCTCGTCTACCACTATACGCAAAAAAAAAATATTACACAATCTAGTAATAATAGTACTACAAATACACTTGCTTTACCAGACAGAGAACATGGTAAAAATACATTAAACACAAAGTGAAAAATGTGAAATCGAAAATAACAGTCAGGAGCAGGATTTGAACCAGCATCTTCTGGATACCGTCCAGATGCTTTACCAATTCAGACATCCTGTATCCAGAAGATGCAGGTTCAAATCCTGCTCCTGACTGTTATTTTCGATTTCACATTTTTCACTTTGTGTTTAATGTATAGTGCTAAGCATGTCAAATGCTAAAAATATATATAAAAATATCTAAATATTTAAAGGGTTTGCGTCATTATTAGGTAAAATCTTAATTGTAAAATTAAGTTTACCTGGTCGGTATAATGTATGAAAATACTTCCGACAGATGGCGCAGGCGTCACCCAAAGACGTTAAGTATGATGTGTTATCGGAATTAGCAGTCAGGAGCAATTGTCAGGATGGCTGAATTGGTAAAGCATCTGGACGGTATCCAGAAGATGCAGGTTCAAATCCTGCTCCTGACTGTTATTTTCGATTTCACATTTTTCACTTTGTGTTTAATGTATAGTGCTAAGCATGTCAAATGCTAAAAATATATATAAAAATATCTAAATATGGTAAAAATACCTGCATATCTGAGAAATCTACAAATCTATTGTCCAAAAAATAATAAACTCGGAGAGCAAGTTACGCTGATAGTTCTGGTTATTTCCTGACTGGTTGGCTTAAATTTATTTTAGATTTATAATAAAATACTCATTTAAAAATAGTACTAAGTAAATGACTTGTCATGGGGCGCCATCGCTTGCGAGGTAGGCTAAAATACAGAGTAACACGAGACTATTCTTGCATACATCTTCCGCTACCCTAACATAGATAATTCTTTTCATACAAGTTTGCTGGCTTCGGTTCGGTATAGGTAGATTGGTCTCGGTCTCCTGTACCTACATCCTTCCACTTTCGCATTACAAAGTGTAGTTGATTCCAAATTCAAATTTATTATTCAATTGTAATTTTCCCAGACTCCGTCTAGACTACACAATGCCTAGTCAGGACAAAAGCGTCTACTTACACCGGGGAAACTAATATATAACCTGTACAATTCAGCGTAACTGCGTATCCCATACTCAAGACAAACATGATTTATGTAGTTTTAAAAAAATAACTGCGCCATATACCTATTGTGCATTATAATTCTTTTTAATATTTCTGCAGCTAATTATTTTTGTCTTGATTATCCCAGCATGAAGCCGGCTAGATCGGGGAAGTACCTCCCTCCCTCCCCTTTTTTATACTACGTGGGTGGCAAACAATCCTACGGCCCACCTGAAGGTAAGCGCTTGCCCTAGCCTATAGACGCTAGCAACACTGACGCCACAGACATGACTCGCGCGTCCCCATCTCCAAGGAAAGCGATAGGAGGTGAGTAGGTAGTATATAAAGGAAAGGATAGGTGAGATACTAGAAAGAATAAGGAGGAAGAATACCCCAGCATGAAGTTAGGGCTTCGGCGCTTTCACTCACCATACAAAACTCAACGGTAGTCACGCTAATCTTTTGTGAGAGGTTGGTACTTCCCCGATCGAGGCGGCCTATTCATGCTGGGATAAGCAGGGCTCTACCACAAGAAAACCTTACACGTTTAATGACTACAAATGTAGTAAATAATGCAGGATTTAAATAATCCTGTAACGATATGTCTTTCATTTTATATCTGTGAAATGAAATGGTGAGCAGCGGCTTGACAATACTCTCGGTATAGTCGAGTCCATGGGCGACGGTTACCATTCACCGTCAGATGGGCCGTGGCACGTCTGCCACTAAAGGCAATAAAAAAAAATCAACCGCTCTATGTCAGTAATCTAAATCCTAGTCTATACATACCTATTATAAAACAGTAGACGCTGTGTCTGTATTTTGAAGGTATAATTTATCAAAAATGGAGAGGGTATATAATACGAGTACTAGTATTATATATAAAAATTTTGGTAATACTGTGTTAAAATAATGATTGCCTCTATGGTGCAGCGCTAGTCTGAGGGACTGCTGGTTATGAGGTCTCGGTTAAAAAGAAAAATTCTCAGTAGCAGCCCGGAGTTTGGAAATGTGCCCGGTAGACTCCCGCCTAGGCTCACCCCCTATTACGGGGGACTTTAACATAGCTGGCGAACCTTGGGTGTGTAATACACCTCTGCCTATCCCTTCGGGGATACAGGCGTGATGCTATGTTTTTTAAGCTATGTTGTCTGGAAGAAATTGTTACGTGATATTTAAGGCTGCTAATTATAATCCATCCACCCATCCATCCATCCATCCATCAGCCTTTCGACTTCCACTGCTGGACAGAGGCCTCCCTAAATTTGGGGGTATAGTGCCATAATCGCCACGCTTGGCAGGCGGGTTGGCGATCGCAGTGGATGTTGTTAATACTCGAGGGAGTGTTGCTGCCCACTCTCTCTCTTTATTTCAAAATGTGTAACATTCGCGTAAATATCAGAAAGTACATTAAACACAAAGTGAAAAATGTGAAATCGAAAATAACAGTCACGAGCAGGATTCGAACCTGCATCTCCTGGATACCGTCCAGATGCTTTGCCAGTTCAGCCATCGTGACAATTGCTCCTGACTGCTAATTTCGATAACACATTCATACTTAACGTCTTTGGGTGACGCCTGCGCAATCTGTCGGAAGTATTTTCATACATTATACCGACCAGGTAAACTTAATTTTACAATTAAGATTTTTACCTAATAATGACGCAAACGCTATAAATATTTAGATATTTAATTATTTTCGATTTCATATTTTTCACTTTGTGTTTAATGTATAGTGCTAAGAATGTCAAATGCTAAAAATATATATAAAAATATCTAAATAGTTTATATCTAATATTAGCTGAATGCATCTAAGATTGACGAATTGCCCCAATACAAGTGCTTGTGCTAAACTTAAGGGGATGTAAGATATATACATAGCTATTTCAAATTCGCGACCTAATATATCAGGATTGTCACGTGTCGTGTCACATGGTGGAGCTACCACACACAGTTGCAATGTAGGTAATTTACGGCTATGAAGCGCGCTAAACTTGAAGAAACTGATGAAGCGCACCAAGTTTGGTAAAAACCTATCCTCATAAAAACACTTATCTTATGTGAAATATCGATGCTGATACCTAACTTTTATATCATCCATCCATCCATCCATCAGCCTTTCATCGTCCACTGCTGGACATAGGCCTCCCCAAAAGAACGCCACAGCGAACGGTCCTGTGCCGCCTGCATCCAACGACTGCCTGTGACTTTGACCAGGTCATCGGTCCACCTGGTGGGAGGCTGTCCTACACTGCGCCGTCCGTTACGCGGTTTCCACTCGAGAACCTTTTTTCCCCAACGGTTGTCGGCTCGTCGAGCGATGTGGCCTGCCCATTGCCACTTCAGCATGCTGACCCGTCAAGATATTTTTAGCTAGCAAAATCAATGCTGGATGGCTGTGTTTGCAGATTTTGTTGAAATTGACAAAAAAAAACAACAAAAATGTCGAAAGCGGGCGCGCTGTAATCTTGAACAACCTGCATAATCTTGATCACCCTATATGTATCAATCATCTGTGAAAATACCTCCTGAGTTCTAACCACCAAATTGATATAAGCTATCTTGCAAGAAAATATATTGTTGTAAGTAAGTAATTGTGTATTTATTATTATAAGTATCGCAACAAGGAGCAAAATTCAGTTAAATTCGACTCTATGACAACTCGACAGACTAAATTTAAATTTAAAAACCGGCCAAGTGCGAGTCGGACTCGCGCACGAAGGGTTCCGTACCATTGACTAGGTAAACAATATTAAACTATTTAATTGTAACTCTCTGTAACCATGGTGGCAAAATTTGGCTGTTACTAAATTTTGCACGTAAAATTTGACTCATTTCGTGATTTTCAACTTATACTTAGATGTGCAACGAGTAAAGAAACACCTTTGTGTATGGGAGCCCCCTTTAAATATTTGTTTTATTTTATATTAATTATTTATTTTTAAAGTGAATATATACTTAACTAAATATTCTGTGAATATTTCAAGCGTTTAACTGTTGCCGTTATAAATATCGAGCAAAAACGAGTAAAAAAATCACGCTTGTTGTATGGGAGCACCCCCTTAAATTTAAATTTTATTTTCATTTAATTATTTATTTTTAAAGTTAATATATAACTAAATATTCTGTAAACATTTCAAGCGTCTACCTGTTGCCGTTATCAATAGCGAGCAAAAAAGGGCCATAAAATTACGTTTGTTGTATGTGAGCCCTCCTTAAATATATTATTTTTAGTATTTGTTGTTATAGCGGCAACAGAAATACATCATTTGTGAACATTTCAACTGTCTAGCTATCGCCGTTCTTGAGATGCAGCCTGGCGACAGACGGACGGACAGACAGACAGCGAAGTCTTAGTAATAGGGTCCCGTTTTGACCCTTCGGGTACGGAATCCTAAAAAAGAATAGTGAGTAAAGATGTATTACCTATTTGGAAAGAAACTATTGTGTCCTAGTTTTTCAGCGCCAATATTTATGTAAATGGTATTGCGTATTCGTACTAAACTCGGCTTGTCTGATTAACATTAAAATCAAAGATTATTGAGGTACGTTGCCGTACATCAATGCGGTTATTGTAACCCACACTCGAGTTACATCGAGTGTGGTCTGAGGTTAACACCCATATTTATTTTTGATTACATATGTATCTGAAAGTGATACTCTTGTAAGCTTAAGTTTTTAATGTGATGAAATCTTCATATATATTCGAATTATATTTGTATTATCGATTAAATTGCTATTAAGATTACTATTAGGTTTTATTTAACTGCCGTGGCAGTTGCACCGACTATCTTGTTAAAGAACTCTTCTTTATTGACAAAGTATTTATTTAGGAATGTGATGTGATAGGCGTAATATGTGATTGGATATTTTAAGTTAATACACCACTTTGATCTGTGTTTTAGAACTTGACATGCTCACCTACTTTAAAGTACAAATTATTTGTGAATGTGGAAAAAGAGAACTTTAGTGCGAGCGGGATCAAACCTGCGTCCCTTCCTTTTAGAAATTAAGTAGTAAAGTAATTGTTGAAATTGAAATTGAAAATTGTTTATTGATCCACATGATTGCTCCTTATCAACTAGTGATTGAAGCCTCCTTTTACGTAAATAATGCCTGTGTTAGGAGACTCCGCTCTTCCTTAGATCGTACATACAATGTGAAACAACTTAATTTGTTTTTCATTTTAATTGTTGATTATAAAAATAATTTATAATAGATAATATAAAATAAGCGGTGTTGTAGGTCTAGTAGCATAAGTACTATGGAAAAACGAAACGCAACGTAACAGAGTCCGCGAAATCTGGCTGATGATAAAAACATTCGACTTGCGCAGTGTGTATATTTTTACAGGATTTTTTTTTTTATTTAGGAGTAGTAAATTTAGGAGTAGTGAATTTAGGAGTAGTGAACCACATCTAGTGTCCATACAATCATTTATCCATGATTTGGTCGAACAAATTTCCACCGAGGTAATATCAAATGAAGTATTTCAAACTATAGGCACAATAAAAATACTGATTGTACGTATTCCATCCATCCATCAGCCTTTCAAAGTCCACTGCTGGACATAGGCCTCCCCAAGAGAACGCCACAACGAGCGGTCTCGTCATGGGGGATAATGCCGTAATCGCCATGCTTGGCAGGCGCGTTGGCGATCGCAGTGGATGTTGTTAATACTCGAGGGAGTGCTGCTGCCCACTCCCCCGGTATTCCCTCAGTCGGCTCTTACGACTCCCATGGGTAGAGAGGGGTGGGACAATTCTAAAGCTGGCCCCACACGGTACGTAATTCCTTTGAGTGTAACTATATCTACTCGTAATATTGCATTTACGGAGCTGACGGGGCCGCTCCAAAAAAAAATGCATCAATAGAAATCACGAAAATAAAAATAGAAACCGTTCATCTTTATTGTACAAGATGTATTAGTTTTGTGATACCTCATCATTTATCACTATTTTGCCCTTACGACTAAATGATATCTTCTACCTTTATCGATCTATCCATCAGCCCATAAACGTCCACTGCTGGACATGGGCCTCCCCACGAAGAGGGGGAAATGCCATAATGGCCACGCTAGGCAGGCGGGTTGGCGATCGCAGAATGGTGTTAATCGTTTCCCAGGAGTATGCTACTGCCCATTCCCCTGGTGCTCCCTTAGTCGGTTTTTACGACACACGCGGGCAAGTAAGGGGTGGTGACATATCGTATTGTTAATCCGCCACCACACGGACAGTCTACCTTTATGCGCAGGTGAAATAACAATAGAATATAATGCAAAGATTTAATCCAAGCCACAATTACATGATGAGCCCATCCTCAGCTACGCACAGTTAGTAGTAGTTTAGTTAGTAGTTTCTATACTATTATAGCGCAGTACAGAGCTGTGTCTGTACATTTAAGTTATTTGGGAAAAAAATACTGTATTAGGCTATAGGTATAGGCGTGTCTGAACACAAAACAATTTCTTTTAGATTTTTTGTCTGTCTGTTTATCTGTTTGTTCGTTCGCGCATTACGCAAAAACTACTGAACGGATTTAGATGCAACTTTTTTTTTATTTGTTAGCTTTCGATTAGACTGAAAAACTGGTATGCATTTTATCCCGCTACTATATCGGGAATCTGAGATATAACCCAAAAAATAGATTTTGGCTGCGGCGGAGCCGCGGGCAAAGGCTAGTATTAAATATAAATGTTAAAGTTTGTATGTTTGTACGATTGTTATGTTTGTCTGTTTGTTTGTTCGCGCATCACGCAAAAACTACTGAACAAATTTAGATGCAACTTTTTATTTGATAGCTCTCGATTAGACTGAAAAACTGGTATACATTTTATCCCGCTACTATATCGAGAACCTGAGATATAACCTAAAAACTTACTATAAACGAATAGGTACAGAACAATGCATAACGAGTATTTAATTGAACTCGTTTATCTCTTGCTCTATATTTGTCTTTAACCTCGTTAAACATTTCAAAATTTTGTTTCAGGTCAGTAAATTGCTTAAAAGCGCAAAAAAAATGCTCATAAAATATTTCGCTTCAACTGTAAGTACTAGTATTGATTGTCATAATATTTAGTGGAGCGTAAAGCTGCACAGTCTGGACACTTTTTGTGAATTCCATCACCAATTGAAATTCGCCGAAGCGGACACTCACAGATTAACAAAAACCTCTATCTGATTGCACTGTTTAGTGTTGCTAATAGTTTTTATAGCTATCTGTATCCGGTACTCTTTGTAAAGCTTTGTAGGCTGAGTATATTTGACTTTAGTCTGATAGTCTATTTGACATCGCTAATAGTTTCTTTGCTCGTGCTGTGCCAGTTTGCATGACATATCACATAAGTAGATGCTATTATTTGTAAACAAATCTATTTTGGTACCTAAATTTGATGTTAAATGCCTTGGTGGTGCAGCGGTAGTGTGTGCGACTATTGATCATGAGGTCTCGGGTTCAATCCTCGGGTCGGGCAGAGTACTATTGAGCTTTTTTCCTAAAAATATTTTTTTCAGTAGCAGCCCGGAGTTTGGAACCTACCCTGTAGACGGCAATGGCTCGCCTTCATATTACTTAGGACCTAAACATAGCTGGCGAACCATGGGTGTGTAATACACCTCTGCCTACCCCTTTGGGGATACAGGCGTGATGCTATGGTTTAAATTTGATGCTTATTTAAAAAAAAGTATAGTTTGAAATATGCATAACTCTGATTGAAATATACACTTACTAAATTCTGCCTGCGATTTCGTTTGCATGGACCCCAGTATTGTGTCTAATAATATAAATACGTCACTATACGCAACATTAATTCCATCCATCCATCAGCCTTTCAAAGTCCACTGCTGGACATAGGCCTCCCCAAGAAAACGCCACAACGAGCGGTCCCGTCATGGGGGATAATGCCGTAATCGTCACGCTTGGCAGGCGAGTTGGCGATCGCAGTTGATGTTGTTAATACTCGAGGTAGTGCTGCTGCCACTCCGCCGGTATTCCCTCAGTCGGCTCTTACGACTACCGCGGGTAGAGAGTGGTGGTACAATTCTAAAGCCACACGGCCCAATATTAATTATCTCTTTGCAAACATTGCTATACACAGGAACCCTTTTTCCAAGAAAAAATATAGCCTATGTTCTTTTCTGATTTTCTGACCATAATGTACCTATGTTAAATTTGATGAAAAATATAATGTTAATCGGGTGAGTAGTTATGGCGCGAAAGCGTAACAAACAAATAAATGCGTAATCGCATCTTTTTAAAAAGGCACCTTCCTACACTATGTAATAATTGCTGTATCGCGGGGGGCTTTACAAACATTATTATACAAATTCACGGACACAAAGTACATCCATTTATGGGTCACACAAGGATTTCGATTTATTATCCAAGGAGGAGGATAAAAAGGATTCCCTATCCTCTCTATCCTCCTCCTCCTCGAGCGTGGTTTCACCATACGAAACCACGCTGATCCTCAATGATAGGCTGGTACTTCCCCGATCCAACCAGCTCATTCATGGTGGGATAAGCAAGGCTCCATTACTATCTATATATGAATCTCGTCGTCCTGTATTGAGAACCTAAGATGGTAATTACGAGCACCTCCCGTTTCTTAATTAAAAACATAATATACATAGTATTGGCTCAATAGTCGCCGTCTCTAACAAAGCAGTCTGTCCATTGTTAATAAACCCATATTGATCAGAAACCATGTGCGTAATTGATCCCTTTATAAACTATTCAGCGTTCTGAATAACTTTTAAAATAACTCCTACAAATTTCAACTTAAAGAGGAAGTCCTTAAAGTTTTGATTTAAAAGAGTCGTTTATAGAGTAGCTATTAAGTTTCAAAAAATTGCACTACCCCTATAGTTTGGAGTAGGGTGCTATGAGTTACAGAATGGTTATAGGGGGGATTCTTAAGAATAAAAGCCTCTAAAATTCCCCTCGTGAGTGGCTGCCAATGTAGTGTGGAATATTTAAAATAAGTAATATTTTTAAATAACAGTATTTCTTAAAATATCAAAATAAACTAACTCTAATTGTTTATTTTATTGAATATTCTTGGCAAACAAAACAATGAACAGACGAAACATGGTTTGTATAATCAAATATGACGTGAAATCATGTTATTGTTTGAGATAGTCGACGCCACCGTCGTGGCTTATTTGACAGCAGACATGTCTCACTGATTCAATAATACGGCAGGGAAATATTCCACTTGCACCACGTTTAATAACCACAGAAATCGTAAACTAGAAATAATACAGCGCTCTTTTTTAGTTAGAACGATTGTCGCTATGTGTAAATCATATTAGCGACCATATTGTTCATATAAATTAAACGAAGAATTGCTTGCTCCAATCAATGTATTTTCCTGCTTATTACATTTCGTTCAGACAAACAACATCATTTTTAATGTTACATAGGAATACTGAAAGAAATAGCTGAAACATTGAAAGATTTATCTCGAATAAACAACAGTTGCCAATGGAAAGACCGTGATTTACACTTGGTAAAGAACCAAAATGGCAATTACATACTTAAGACCATAAAACTGATAAAATACAAATTTAGTTAATGGGCTGTGATGTTTTTAACATAATCTACATATTTCTAGTATGTATTAGCATATTCTGACATAGTTAATATGAATGTAATTAATTGTTAAACAAAATAAAAATAAGAATAATTTATTTATTATTAAATGATGAAGTTTTCACGTGTCGTCGTTAATACAATTCATAAAAGCGTGGGGTCCCTATATCACATGTCGCCATAGTTATTAGAAGAGCTATTCTATAAACAATGCGCTGGCTTAGACGACAGAGTGGCCATTTAAAACGTTGTGTAAATCAAATATATAGAGTAGTGTGCGGAATTAAGATTTTTGCATTTGATTTTGTATTTGTTCTTTGTAAGGATTAACATTTATTCAAATTTATTAAGCTCTTATATGTATTTGTGTGTATTCAATAATAAATCTACTCGTATACTATTATATAGATGTAATAGAGCTATGTCTGTACATTTAACATAAATGGAAAAAAATACTGTAATAGGCTATTTAGGCGTGTCTGAACAAAAACAGCATTTTTTTAAGTTTTATCTATTTGTCTGTTTCTTTGTTGTGCAGGTCATGGCAAAAGCTACTAAACGGAATTTTGATGATTTTTTATGTTGACAGCTATCTCTCTCTCTCTCTTAAAAAGTGGTATAGCTTTTACTCTGCTAGTATACCGGGAACTGGAGATACAACCTATAATCTAGTATTTGTATGCGGCGGAACCGCGAACTAGAAAAATAATAAATCTACCATCGTACTAAATATATTACTACTAAATGAATTGGCTTCATTTAAGTATAGATTTGTTTTTTTTTTTATGATAAAATACAGTTCTTAGCGAAGTATGAGAATATATTATATTTTCCTTAAGGCGCGTTTCCCTGGCAATGAAGCTTTACATAATTTATTAAGTTGTTGTCCTTTGTCAAGTTATCAAAAGGGAAACTCCCTATAAGTTTCTAAATTAACCCTTTGCACACCTGGTACCATAGAAAGCATCTTTTATGCAAGCCAACCCAACACACTCAGTCAGGTTAGTTTATATTGATATAATTGTTTTATTGTGTTAGTACACGACTTTATACATTAAAAAAATAACTTTAAATCAATATTAGTAAATACCTAGCATTGTAAACCGTGTAAGTACATATAGAATCATCGCGGCTGTTGCGGTGGTTCAGGCTATGGTCCGGTGCAGGGGCGGGTGGAAAGCCGCCGTCTCCTTTTGCGAGGAGGTGATATACGCAAAGGAGGCGGCAAGAAGCTAGTTCTTAGGCTATATCTCAGTTTACCCTAACTTGCTTTTATAGTAGCGGGATAAAATGTATACCAGTTGTTAAGTCTAATCAAGAGCTATTAAACAAAAGGAATTGCATCAAAATTCGTTCAGTAGTATTTGCGTGATGCGTGAACGAACAAACAAATAAACAGACAAACAGACAAAAAACTAAAAAAAAGTAGTTTTGTGTTTAGACACGCCTATATAGCCTAATTCAGTTATTTTTTCTCAAATATCTTAAACGTACAGACATAGCTCTGTTACAGCTTTATAATAGTACTAGACTTTGCCCGCGGCTCCGCCGCAACCAAAAGCTAGTTTTTGGGTTATATCTCAGACTTCCGATATAGTAGCGGGATAAAACGTAAACCAGTTTTTCAGTCTAATCAAGAGCTATCAAATGGAAACCAGACTAACAGACAAACATCTAAAAAAAAAACATTTTGTGTTTAGACACGCCTATGCAGTTTACTATTACAGTCATATCTTAAATGACATAGCTCTGTTACCTACAGCTTTATAATAGTCCATCCATCCATCCATCCATCAGCCTTTTAAATTCCACTGCTGCAGATACTCGTAAGCCTCCCCAAGAATGAGGGATAGTGCCGTAATCGCCACGCTTGTCAGGCGGGTTGGCGATCGCAGTGGATGTTGTTAATACTCGGAGGAGTGCTGCTGCCCACTTGCTCAGTATTCCCTCAGTCTACTCTTACGACTCCCATGGGTGGAGAGGGGTGGGACAATTCTAAAGCCGGCCCCACACAGCATGCACAATAAGAATCATCCATCCATCAGCCTTTTAACGTCCACTGCTGGACATAGGCCTCCCCAAGAGAACGCCATAACGAGCGGTCCCGTCATGGGGGTTAATAATAATAAGAATACAATTATTAAATTTGTAATCGTGTCTTTGTATATCGTGTAAGTAACAGCCTCCCTTCACAGCGGACCTATCAAAGTTCCTTTAATTAATATGAACAATTAATCACCTAAGGGCGTCTCCGTGCCTTCATTATTCTTGCATTACGCATATCATAGTGAATGCGATCTCGTTATCATACATTGTTTATTATCATTGTATTAAACAATGTATGATGTTTATACCACAGATAATAGGATTTGCATATTACATTTAAATCTAACAAGATTTTGTTAAGATACCAAGATGGCGCAGATTTTTTTTCTTTATTAAATAGTGTAGTAGTTCTATCGAAGCAGAGAAGCCAATATGGAGAGTATCGAGTTTGTTTATTTGTCTGAGATTGGCATAAAGGCTTTCGAAATTATAAATGGTAATTAGGAAAATTATGTGCTATATTTTTAAAACCGTGTAGTGACGGAATAAGAATACAAGTGCCACCACCCCATTCTTTTTTTTTTGTCGTACGAGTACTAAGGGAAGACGATAGGGCTGGGTATCTCCCTTGTGATCAGCCATGAAACACGTCGGTGTGTTTTGGTCGCAGCAGGAGATAGCCTAAAGAATAAACTCTTCAATACAGACTAAATGTTTAAAATAGTCCGTTATAAAAACATGGTCCATTAATATGTTTTTATTACTTTTTCTTCTTCTTTTTTCACATTTTCATGCATTGTCATCTACTTCTGAACTATAGTCCAAATTTCAAGTATCTAGCTCATCGGGAAGTTAGTTTAGAATCGATTATAAAATTCCACCCGGACAGATACACACAAGAAGGCGAGTTAATAAAAAAAATATTCTATATTAGGATATTTACTACAGTATTTATACATTGTTGTGTATAATATATGTAAGATTTTCTTTCGAGCTAACCCTGCAAATATGTACGCAATATAGTAATAAATATTTAATATCTAGATTACATACAATGGATTTCTCTCATATTATTCCCGCGATCTTGATTGCGCCCTGTCGTAAACTATAATAGTCTGTAAGATAGTATAATTGCGAAGTTCATGGAGCAAATAATTATCATGTTAAATTTAATGACGTTGAGAAATCAAAGCTGCGCTTACATGGGAATCATCGCGGCATGTCGCAGTTACAAGTTGATGTTCAAGATTAAATAATTATTATTGATACTGTCATCTCTGACATCATCCCTCATCTAACTTAACATAATGAATTTTCGGATTTTTGTTTATTTTCTTCTATTTTTTTATTTGGCCGTGAATAATGGAAGGTGACAACTTTAATCTACAGAGAGTGAAAGTTTTGTGTGGCAGAAAAATAAAAAATAAGTAAAATAGAATAAATGCAGTGGAAATGAGAGCTTAGTGTGGTGTGACTTTGATAGGTAATTAGAGTAAGAAACAGTGTAGTGGAGAACTGTGTGGTGTAAAAGAATATATAATGACAAAGGTTGAGAGAGCAATGTTAAATAATGGTATGTAGATGAAAGAAGAGTGACAAAAATATGTATGGTAAGTGTGAATGGTGCAGTCGGGTGGGGTAGATCACCCTTTCAATCCGGGTAAGTACTCTAAACCGCTGATCCATCGCAGTGACCGACGGCCATACCCAATCTCCACATCACATTTGTCTTTGCGACCCACACCACCTATTGGATGCATTTGCATGCATTATTCCAAGTATTCACAAATAATTTGTTCTTTAAAGTAATTGAGCATGTCAAGTGCTAAAATGCAAATCAAAATAGCAAACATAATACTAATACTAAGTATTAAGAGTCAAAGTACTCGTCTGTTAATCTACAACAGCAGCATTAACTTGTCCAAATATCACAGCCCTAGCGTGACTCTATACATGATGAGAAGACTTCCACAAATGGAACGTTGACAGACTTCCTCGTCGATATTTATTAATGTCTATTCTTTTCTTATGTCATAATATTCTTAATAGTGCGACAGAGATAGCACCTATGCACCGGGTCTCCTACTTGTAATGCATGTATCGTTAAAGGAAACTTTGTTTCTTTGTTGTAAATAACATTACTTAACTGAAGTAATAAAAGTTATTTATACTTTATATTAGACATTATTAAGATTTATCATTCATCAATTTGTTCATCATTATTCGAGTTCATTTTAATTAAGTAAGAGTTAGTAGGCTAATTAAGTAAGAGTTAATAGTTTTTTTTTCTATTATCACCTAAGGATGTTCCATTCAATATGGCAAGAATAAATAGGGTATGCAGTATAATCCAAGCTAACTCGGCACTTTACCGAAGTTATCCCGGACGTCAGCCTGTACGAGATCAGAATGGCTCTCAAACAACTAAAGAACGGGAAGGCACTGGGAGACGACGGAATCACCACAGAGCTTCTGAGAGCAGGCGGAAAGCCGGTGTTAAAAGCTCTCCAATTCCATCGTTCTCGGGGGCGACGTTTCAGAGTCGTGGACCAGAAGACCACCACGCTTCTGGTTCTGTTTCTTTCGCTGTTCTTCAAGAAAGGTGACAGAACCCTCTTGAAGAACTATAGACCCATCTCGCTTTTGAGCCACGTCTATAAGTTGTTTTCGAGGGTCATTACAAATCGACTTACGCGCAGGCTTGACAACTTCCAGCCTCCCAAACAAGCCGGTTTCTGAAAAGGCTATAGTACCATAGACCACATCCATACGCTACGCCAGATTATACAGAAAACCGAGGAATATAATCGGCCTCTGTGTCTGGCGTTTGTGGACTATGAGAAAGCCTTCGATTCGATCGAAACTTGTGTGCTGCACACTGTGGTGCTGCAGTCCCTTCAGCGGTGCCAAATTGACTATCGGTACATCGAAGTGCTGAAGTGCTTGTATAGAAACGCCACCATGTCAGTCCGTGTTCAGGACAAGAGTACGAAACCGATCCAGCTGCAGAGAGGTATTAGACAGGGAGACGTTATGTCCCCGAAACTCTTCACCGCTGCATTGGAAGATGTCTTCAAGCTCTTGGACTGGACTGGATTTGGCATCAATATCAATGGCGAATACATCACTCACCTTTGACATAGTAGTCATGGCAGAATCGCTGGAGGACCTTGGCACCATTCTCAATGATCTCAGCAGGGTTTCCCGACTAGTGGGTCTCAAAATAAACATGGACAAGACGAAAGTCATGTCTAATGTCCATGTCATTTCAGCACCGGTCCTAGTCGGGAGTGCGCTTCTCGAAGTTGTCGACCACTATTTCTACCTGGGACAAACAGTACAGTTAGGTAGGCACAACTTCGAGAAAGAGGTCAATCGACGAATCCAACTCGGCTGGGCAGCGTTCGGGAAGCTAAGGAAGATCTTCTCATCCAATATTCCGCAGTGTCTGAAAACGAAGGTCTACGACCAGTGTGTGTTACCAGTGATGACATACGGAACAGAGACGTGGTCTCTGAATGTTAGCCTCGTATCAAGGCTCAAAGTCGCTCAGCGGGCCATGGAGCGGGCTATGCTTGGTATTTCCCTACGTGATCGAACCCGTAATACGGAGATCCGTAGGAGCACGAGAGTGACCAACATAGCCCGCCGGGTTGCCATGCTGAAGTGGCAATGGGCAGACCACATCGCTCGACGAACCGACAACCGTTGGGGAAGAAAGGTTCTCGAGTGGCGACCACGTATCGGACGGCGCAGCGTAGGACGGCCCCCCATTAGATAGACCGACGATCTGGTCAAAGCCGCGGGGAGCCGTTGGATGAGGTCGGCATAGGACCGCTCGTTGTGGCGTTCTCTTGGGGAGGCCTATGTCCAGCAGTGGACATTGAAAGGCTGATGGATGGATGGATGGATGCAGTATAATTATTTATCTATGAGGGTATATTATCACGATTGCCACTTGGTAGCAACCACTTGCCATAATTCCATTACGTTTACATAAATGAAGTATTTTTATTTTGTTAAATATAGTCGAAGGTTAGCTTTAAATTACAATCAAAACAGTTAGTTATTTTATTTAAAATTATACCTACCTTTAGAACTGAAAGACCAGTTGACATTGAAGACATGAGATTGCGTGTGTTGCATCTCTAAAACATCTTTGCACGCGACAACGTAAAGACACTGAAGGAACTTGCTCAGAACTTGCTAGAAGACTAAGATCGAAACCTACTTAGTTCATTCAGGATTATCAGTGCGTGCTGTGAGATTTTTAGGGTATTTTAAGATATGCTGCTTAGTGTACTGCGTTTATTTTATTAATACATATTTACTGAACTTATGTAAAGTAAATAGTTAGAACGTCTAAATGCCACGGCTAACCAGTTGTCATAACTTCGAGTTATAGGCATATCTTATCCGATATTTGTTATTGTCGTGCCGGGATAATCAATTACGATTTCTCCTTATATGGACTCAATTATTTACAATAGATGGTTTGGGGCAACCATTGTATGCAACATTAAATGTTGCTGGTACTTGTGAAAATATTTTGCGAAATTCTATTTCCGAGTGTGCTTTGTTATGAATCCGCCCTGAAGCGTTAAGAGATAGCAACTACTATTAATAAACGGGTCAAAGCTATTATTATGCAAATATATAGGACATTCAGGATATTATTGAATATGAAATAAGTACTCCCATCCCAAATATCTTTGCCAAGTTTAGTAGTTTGGTATAACTTTCAGTAAATGACATAAGTTGTTTGTTTTCATTAATATAATCTATGCCAATGTGGTTGGTGTATTTTTTTGTATTGTCATTTATCTTTACCTATAAGTATAGTTACGATGTCACTACTATGATACCGTAAAGGAGGTTGCCCACAAATATATGGGCTTTAGATTCAAATTGTATCATGTTGTATATTATCGAATCTTACCTTAATTTATAGTGTTTTAAGTAAACAATATCTCTAGTTCGCCGGATTTTTGGGGAAAAGGCTAATGTAGTTCATTAAATTAGGTAATATTTTACGTGTTTATGTACCTACAGTCATACAAATATATTGTATTTCAGCAAGTTTTTACTTATAGGTATTTAATATGACAAATAGTTATCCTTTTAAAGAAAAAACAAATATAATTAAAATGTTTTTGAATGTATTAAATGTTAATTATTGCTAGATTTATTAATACACCGGTAGATGGCAATAATCTCGTCCCCTACTACATGATAGTACTCGAACGATCAAAGTAGGTAAATTACTTTTTAATTAGCAGATTTTTATCCGGCGAAAATATGACAGTATTTGAGAAGGTATCGTAGATATTAAAAATTTAATTTTTGAGACACAATTTCTAATTTTTGAGTATGTTATAAAGCGAAACCATGTATGTGCTTTCTCCTTTATTATTAAGGAACTCGCAAAGAAAGATCTTCAATATCTACTTATAGAAATAATTATATTATGAAGAAAACAATATTAAGTTTTAGAGTTACTTTTCCCAAGCAAACGCTACAGCTGGAGGTCCGGTGCTATCTGCATCCTATAACTCCCTGTGACTTTAATTACATCATCAATTCACTTAGTGGGAGGCCTTCCTACACCATCTTATTACATTCTATTTAAAAGCTGACCTCTAGACAATGTAGGATCGATAATTTTCATAAACATCTGTAGTATTAACATGGGTGTCAGGTAAACTCTTATCGTGACCTCACGAGCCGTCATCTACACCGTACAAGTGATAATATAACGACGTGTTTTTACGACAACCTATATTTTAGTGTAAGTCATAAGTACTAGCGGTTTGAAGAATTTCGATATTTGAAATACATTACCCCGAACTTACGCGAAAGGTGGGATTAAATTTGACTTATATTGCTAAAAGAAATTGCATTTAGCGATAAGGCCGCCATTGTGCTTTTTGTGACTTATTTAATTTAATTTCTATATTTTTAACCTTCCCTGTTTTATACAAATAAAGAGTTTTATATACTTATCGAAACGATAGCCATGTAAGTGAAATTCCCGTAAATCGGGAAATAATTACGCACAGATACTTATATATATAAATTAATATTGATAGGGAACAAATAACTTTTTTGAAAAAAATAAATGCATGATTATACAATATACATGCATAGGTACAATATTATATTATTCAAATAGTAAGCTGAACTAGTGAGCTGACTTAGGGCCGGTTGTTTCAAACGATTGATTATCGTAACATACGTACGTCAAAAAATAACGATTACGAACGATATTTAACGTACGTTAAATACAAAGCGTTGTTTCATTGCATAAAAAACCATTCATCAAAGTTATTAGGGATGCCAGCACAAACCGACGTATTTTGGTAATAAAAATAGATGGGAGAATTTTCTGTTATGGCAACATTTGCCCGTATACGTCAGTTTATCTGTTTTTATCTATGCTTTTTGTGGTTTTAGCATGGAAGTAATATTTAATGTATATAAGTATATTTATACTATATACATATTGCTTATTTATTTTATTATTTATGATGCGAATGACAAAACTTCGAATTATTCCTTTATTATTAGCTGTGAATTGTGACAATATTATTAGGCAATATGAATAAAAATAAGCTATTCATGCAGAATTCAATGCCGGTGGAGACACAACCGAGGACTTTACGTCTGTTATAGTTTGATTTGAAATCTAGCTATATTATAGAAGTCAGTTGCAACAGCCAATTTTTCTTCGTCGTTAGATGGAATGTTTATGTAATGAGGACGTAATTTAGCGATAGCCCGAGTCACTCGATGAATAATATAGCATACTGTAGATTTATGCAAACCTAACATATCCCCAACACATCTCATAAGCGATCCTGAGCCATAAAATTGTAGAGTAGCAAGTACCTGATCTATAGATAGACTAGGTTTTATTGCCAAGTTTCTGAAATATTGTAAAAAAATAATTTTTAAATCAAAGTAAGTACAAATTCTTAGGAGAAACTACTTTTCTGTGACAAATTTTCTATCGTCGTCGATAAGACGTGTTGACTATAGAGCCACTTCCTTTATTAGGTACACTGGGTACACGATACCTTGCAATGAATTCATCCCAAAAGTTTAGGTTGTTAACACGTGTTTTAAATACTTTTTTCTTCCTTTCTACATTGTTTGTATTATCGCCAGATGAACAACTATCGTCGACTAAAGACGAATACAAATGTGAGTCCATAATGTTGTAGTACTGTATGTTAGACGTATCCATAGTACCTATATAGTCTTTAGTATACATTCTTTGCTATATAGGTACTAAAAGTATATAAGTACTATATCTATGGTTGGCCGTGTGGAGCCGGTTTTAGAATTATTCCACCCCTTCTCCACCCATGGGAGTCGTAAGAGCCGACTGAAGGAATACCCGGGGGGTGGGCAGCAGCACTCCCTCGAGTATTAACAACATCCACTGCGATCGCCAACCCGCCTGCCAAGCGTGGCGATTACGGCACTATCCCCCATATGAGCGAAACAGCACAGGAGTTTGTGGCGTTCTCTTGGGGAGGCCTATGTCCAGCAGTGGACGTCGAAAGGCTGATGGATGGATGGATGGATCTATGGTTAGACGCAACGAAAGTAACGTTAACCAATGTGTGGAACATCTGTTACCGTAATCGTTATTATTTAACGTACGTTAAGGATCTCATTTCGTGAAACAACGATTTTTTTGGTTTGACAATGGTTAACTCCATTTTTAACGTTTACGCGTGCGTCAAGTATAGCTGAAACAACCGGCCCTTAGTATTGTCTGAGTAATCATTTGTTGTATGGCATTCAAAAAATCAATAGAGAATATTTGTAAATCGCGTAAATTGGTTTAACTTAAGTCGAGGTAATAAAAGTTTATACTTGTACTGTATAAATATAATGAAAGAAACGAATGTTTCTGCCTACACTGTTCTCAAAAACAATGGCAAAGACTATGGTGAATTATTTTCAAATTACCTAATTTTAATTTTTTGGATCGCTGTCGGCTTTGTAAACTCTTTCATAATTTGGAAATAACCAGTTTAAGAAATAATAGTTGTAAAGTATATACGCCCAGTCTTCCAAATTACACCACAAATATTTACGCTAGACGGGAGAAGTAAGGATAATTTGCGATTTGAGACGCGCAACGCGTTGCAACTTTCACGTGTGAGTGTGGAGCACAATTCTGGTACAATTTCGGGATACACAACTCTATAGAAAATTTGACGAAAATTATGTAGGTACGTTTTGCGAAATTTAGGGTTTATGTCAGACGTTTGAAAAGTTATTAGCGTCATGGATTTCTTTCGTAGCTCAGTGGACGGCAATAGGATCTCTTTTTTCGGCGATTAATCTGAAAAAATATAAATTTATTATTGGAATGCAAGTTGGGCTCAAGGGTACGGTGATTCGGGAAATTAGTCTTTTCCCATTTATGCCACTATATATGTATTTCGAAATTCTCTCTCTCTCTCTCTCTCTCTCTCTCTCTCTCTCTCTCTCTATTTTTACTTAATAAAGCTTATATTTTAATTTCAGCTATATTAAATATTATTTATTAGTTGAATATGGGATTAAACTAATGTATATAATATATATGGGGCAATATAGTATATATTTCCCCATATTAAAGGGACATTAAAACTCAAATTTCACCAATTTTCATATAACGACCGCATTAAATTTTATAGTCTACCTTTTGAAACGATGAAATTTCATTGCACATTACTTCTGTTCGAAAATCTAGTCGTAAATTAATTTTCTCATAAGACTTACCCATAACATTACGAATGAAATAATAGTTTTACGGTTTGATAATTCCTTAATACTGTCGCCTAAGATTAGTTTTTTTTAGAACTTTAAAAGAGACATTTCTAAAGTTTATGTTTTTTAAAAGTTAAGCTGATTTGAGAAGAAATAAAGGGTCTCACTGCGGTTCTAAAAACGCAATTAAATATCCCACCTTTCTACTGTGGAACACTAAATCAATTTCCCTTCCCATATTTGAAGGATACTCGTACCAAGCAGTGGGGCATTTAATGGTTAGGTAGTAAAACCTTCATTAATATCTTACGAGAAAAAACGAGTGATAAATATAAAATTTAAAAATCAATTATTCAAAATCCGTTCATTCGTTTGAAAGTTATGATGCCACAGACAGATACACGCATTAAATTTCTAACACATCTTTGTTTGCGTCGGGGGTTAAAAAGAAGAATCATTGTACAATTCAAATGCAAATAAATACCTATATGTGCAAAGGGGACAATCACGCGTACTTACATAATGCAACGTTGAAAGCCAACAACGGTAAAAGTTTAATCACTCCTAAAATCAATTTAGTAAGCTCAAGTTATGGTTAATTATATGTAGAAATACGAGGTAGCTTTCCTTATAATTTATTGGTATTATTAGTATCAGTTTCAATTTATATTAGATGATCGTGAGCTGGGTACCTCGTTGTAAAAGGAATTAATGAGGGGTACCGTGACGTTTCTACACTTAATTTGAATATTAAACGGGTCACGTTGATAGGGCATTATGATTCTTTGTTCATTGGTTTTATTATAATTTCTTTATTCAATGAATATTAAATTGATATTGGAAATGTTATGCCCCTTTTGGTGTTTAGTAGAAGCCGTAACTGTTGAAACTTTTTACTTTAATTATTCTAAAGTCAAAATAAGTACTTATCTAATTTATTTAGTACACCTTTTTAACTATTTTATCCTGCATCATCATTATCATCATCCAGGTCGAACGCGGAATCACCACACTCACAAAATATCGGCTTAAAGTAAGGATAGAATATGAAAAGAATTATGAATGTTGAGGAAACGAGACATGTATGCAAGAAAAGAGAGCCTTTTGGCATGCTGTTCTCTCTGCCTACCCCGCAAGGGAGATGGCGTGATGATAAGTAAGTATATTATTGATGAAAAATTCACTCCCAATCATCTTTCTCATCCAGTTTTTACATTTTTGTTTGCCTCTGAGCTTTTAGGTACTAAGAATATTGTTATATCATCATTAATTCAAAGATAGGTACTGAATTAATGGCAATGACGCTACCCGAGATTAGGCTCGGAATTAATATCAAAGACAGGCATTCAATAGCTAGGTTAATGGAAATTGCATGCAAATACTAATAAAATGTATTAATATTCTAAGTAAAATCCATATTTATCGTGCAATGAAACTAGGCAGTACGGTGACTTTCGCGCCACGCACCATGTCCGCACAATCAGTCCCGTTCCTTTGCTAACAGCTTTCCTATTTCAAAGTAAACTAAAGCAGAATATCTTTATGCTAGCTTTCTTTTAGAAAATATACAGTGCTTTGAAACAATCCCGGTACTACAACTTTTACAGACTCATAAAATATCATACACGGAACTGAATTTGCGTGCAAATTTGAAACAATATATTAAACACAAAGTGAAAAATGTGAAATCGAAAATATCAGTCACGAGCAGGATTTGAACCTGCATCTCCTGGATACCGTCCAGATGCTTTGCCAATTCAGCAATCGTGACAATTGCTCCTAACTGCTAATTTCGATAACACATTAATACTTAACGTCTTTGGGTGACGCCTGCGCCATCTGTCGTAAGTATTTTCATACATTATACCGACCAGGTAAACTTCATTTTACAATTAAGATTTTACCTAATAATGACGCAAACCCTATAAATATTTAGATATTATTTTATAATATTTTTTTAGCAAATAATATCAAAAATATGAAATCGAAAATAAATAAAAAAATGTGAAATCGAAAATAACATGTTATTTTCGATTTCACATTTTTCACTTTGTGTTTAATGTATAGCGCTAAGCATGTAAAATGCTACAAAAAATTTAAAAATATCTAAATATTGAAACAATATTTATAAGAATTAGTTAATAGTGATTTGCCTTACACAGCCTTTGATGAAATTGATGCTACAAATAAATACTACGATGGATTGATGCGTTCAAGAGTATATGTATTAAAATTTTCCAAATGATGAAGTATTATAATCACGCAACTGCGTTAAACTTTTCATTTTATAAACTTTAATTAATACATTGCCTCTACTGATGAATTAATGAAACTGGTTTTTATTTTAACAGGCATTTTGTCACGAAGTGGTAGAATTTATTGTACCTATATAATTGGTTGCGGTATATACGTAGGTCCTAATGTTTGTCTTTCCAGCCCGCGAATTTAATGTTGTGGTTTAAAGTTATCTGACAATATTGTGATTGTGATAAAAAATATCTGAATTTTATTTTCTTTGGTATTCTGCTTATCATGATACATACCATCCGATAGTTCAGACAATTATCACTGCTCTGTGAAGGAAAACATTGTGGGAAAACCTGCATGCCTAAGAGTATATCTCGACAGGTTGTGAAGTTTCAGTGTGGTGAACTACGGTCTAATTCCTTCTCACTTTGAGATGAGAACCGTCCGGCTAGTCTTTTGCACTTGTGGCTGTTGTGGACTTATAACCACTTTTTGAGAAATTAATAGAAGAATGGATAACATGGTACTGCGGAGAAAGGGGAGATCGTCTTTCCACTAAGCCTGCGCAAGTCAGTAGATGTGTCTCCTAACCGAATCCAAACAGCAAACAAGCTCTCAAGCGTCTTGCACAAGTAGCGTAGTGGTGTTACTAAACTTATATGCCGTGTGTTGACACTGATTCACACCCAAGACAAATGTTTGCGCGATCCACTAATAGTTCTCTGTGTATGCACTGTGCTACCTTCAAATGTGTGTTTCTGATGTCCCGGCGACATGGGGATTATAATAAGAGTGCTGCCTATAATATGTTGAAGTAAATATAAATAGCAAACGTTCATACAGCTGTCTATTATACACTGGCACAGATGTAGTTTTTCTATCAAGGATATTTTATTTACCTTTTCCACAAGGAAGTTAAATTGCTTACGTAGCGATAATCTGGCGTTTTTCGTATTGGTATACTAAATTGTTGACCAGCATATAAATTTGACGTATATATTATTCCTTAAATAAAAGTTCATAGCTTATTCAAGTCAAAGCTCCAAGAGAATATAAACAAAACTTTAGAGAAGCTAGCCCAAAGCAACCCCAAGTTGAATTTGTTCTGGTATATTAAGCTTTTAAGTAAATAACTTAGCAGTCTTGTCTTATTGTGTCAATAAGCTGTAAAGTATCTAACTTAAGTGTAGTTAGACTCTTAACTTTGCAATGTGGTGCTTACATAGTATGAGTAGGTTTGGTAGAATTATGACTCTGTAACGAAATAGCTTTACAGTAGCTAGACCTTAATAATGTACCTATTTACTGGCTTAATTTTGCTTTTAATTGAGTCAAATCGGTTCTAGAAACTTAGACATATTATTGATAAATCAAATTATACTATTGTTTATGACTTGTTTAAGAACTAATTTAATTTTTTGGTATGTCATAATCTGTTAATTGCGAAATTTATCTTAATTTAATAATAATATTACTCTCATCTCATAATCATATCACAATCTCACTCATATAAAACAAATAAACTATTAAAAAATGTATTTATTCGATTCATAACCTGTGTTAAATTTGCTATTTTTTGTCAATTGTCAGTGATGCGAATGAATTTTATCAAGCATAATTCAAACTTCTTTCTTTTCTTTTTTATTTTGTTCTTGTTTTTAAACTTTGTAATAGAACTTATGCTTGTAAATACTTTCTAAATACTTTGGAAAATCCAAAACTGCACGCCTCATAATCTTCATTTTTCACAATAAAATTGATTATTTGATAAGTAACTAATAATGTATTGGTCAAATAGTTTTCAATAAATCACATAGATAGCGCTAATTTCTAAAAATGCTAATGTGTTTCTCATGTCTTATAAGCTATCTAGTGGTGATTTTAAGAAGTACTAATGTATTGGTCTATATAAGTAGTTCTACGAAATAAGGTATAGGCTGGTTTTAGTGTATCACTGTGCCATCGAGTCGAGCGTAAATATTCACAATTTTTTTGTTTATTTAATAATTAAACCACATTGAAACAGACCGTGAAAAGTAATAGGTCTCTATTCGTAATTCTACTCAAGTTAAAAAGAAAAAAAAAAGACTCGATTAGTAAAGTATTTCGTTTGTTATCGTTTTAACATACTTTACCTAAAACACACGGACGCCCTAGACAGAACTTTTTTAAACAGTTTTTTAACTAGTTTAAATAACAAAAATGGCATAAAAAATATCATGAGTGTCAATAATAGTGTTTTTTCTTGATATGTATGTGTATATATTATTTTACAAGTGCAATATATGATAAATAGAGACATTTTAAGCTTGAAAAATCAGTTGTTCTGCGTAAAACGAGAATAGTACCCACCTCAACGCTTCGCTTATGAGGCGTGCTATAAGAATACGTTTAAAAAATGTAAAAATATAATTTGTTTTTTTTTTCTCGACTTTTGTCGGTTTTTTATAATAATATAATACTTAACAAAAAAAACTATTTTCTGAGTTACATGGTATTAGAATTTTATAGAAGATATAATTGTTCAAATTGTACATGTTATATTAGAACCAAGTAACCACAAAGTCAAAATCCCAACAACATCAACATCCCTTAAACTTTGCTACATAAATATGTTTGTTAATTTCAGTCACGATATTAAAAATGGCTATATTACATACGTGAGTGTTTTCTGCTCAAACAGTGATCTAATAAAAGGTTGTGGGAGCACCATAATCATACGAATAATTTCATGAGAGGAAACAATTTTCTGCCTTGTTGTTTAACAAGATCAAAAATTACTTATGTAGAAGACACGGATAGCAAAATCCGCTGTGAATATTTATTATCATCCTCGTTGTACCAGATTGTACTCTTCTGTATTTCCTTTACACGTATTATCAAAAAGTTTTGAAAGTATGTCTCAATCAATGTAAGTACATTCATAATAGTTTTTTTTTAATCTTTACTACTGGATTCAGCCCGCGACTACGCTCGTTGACTTCCAAATATAAATATGTTTCCCTATGGGCTATTAATTTATTTCTATGTAAGATTAGATATCCCACAAGAACCATTCATTTTTCCGGTTAGTCTGCCTATGTCCTTTTACTGAGTTTCAGACTATATGTATGCAAAGTTTCATCATGTTTCGGTGCAATAGTTATGGCGATCTATCCAACGAGAACCGTTACCTTAACGGCTTGAGTAGAGAGGAAGGATTATAAGGAGAGGATAAGAATGCGGTTTGGGCCTCCAGCGACGTCACTCACCATATTAATCACAACTGTAGGAGTACCATTTTTTTTGTTAAGGCGGGAAAAAATTAAACTAACCGCACACCCCGCCGTTCGGGGCAACGAACAGGGTAGTAAGGCCCTCACCCACTAAATAAACCTTCCGTGTGCCCTCTCTCCGCCTGTATTGGCGGACCACTGGAACTGTGTTACATTAGTCCAGTGATTCGCCGGCGGAACGGTAGGAGTACTTAGGTACCATTGTTTCACACTCATCTTCTGTAAGAGGGTGGTACTTCCCCGGTCTAGTAGGTGATTTTTTTTAAATTTCATTCAGTGGCAGACGAGCCACGGCCCTTCTGATGGCAAATGGTAACCGTCACTCATGGACTCAACCATACCCCATTTCATTTAACAGATAAGAAATGAAAGAATAACCGGCTATCTCCTGTTACAGCCAAAACGCAACGATGTGCTTCATGGCCGGTCACACGGGGGTATTATATGTTGGGATAAGCAAGGCTCCAGCGTTGGGCTCTATATAAAAGTCTAAAATCTTATCTAGTTATTTCGTCACTATTATATCTGAGGGTGAGGGTGTCGTAAGAGCCGACTGAGGGAATACCGGGGGAGTGGGCAGCAGTACTCCCTCGAGTATTAACACCATCCACTGCGATTACGGCATTATCCCCCATGACGGGACCGCTCGTTGTGGCGTTCTCTTGGGGAGGCCTATGTCCAGCAGTGGACGTTAAAAGGCTTATGGATGGATGGATGATATCTGAGGGACAGAAAGAGGGGAGGAAATCATATTGAACAAGAATTTATCAGTGAGACTTCTAATCTCTTCAACACAAGTACATGACAACAACATTATAACATTCGCTAGTAATTAGGGATATATTGTCGCCTTGGCCGCCAGCTTTCTCTCAAATGACCTGTCGTGATATATAACGTTCCTAATGCTTTTGCTCATAGCTACAAAATGTCATTAATATTGTGTATGTATATGGCATTGTTTCACCTTGACCTTCGGGTAAAATATAGAAACGGCGAAAGTTAAGAGATCTTACGTTTTTGTTATTTATGTTGTGATTATTGCAGTAATATTTCATGTAGACCCGCGGTTTTAGTCGTATTCCACTAGAAAAGTTTCTTGAGGAGTTTATCCGTCCCTATATTTATTATGGAGTTTTTTTTTGGCATAGTTCTTTGTTGAACCGACTTTAGTTATTGTTTTATCCTTGTGATCAATATAATTTCTAGGTAGTTTGATTATTTGCCTTTTGAAGCAAATTGAATTCAATAACAACTAACAGCGAGACTGTACGGATTGACAATCGTTTTTAAATAAAAAACTTATTAAAAAGCGAGACTGCAGTGCATAAAATATCTATTTTAAATTATATAGGTACAACTATAAAGCAAAAATCCACCATTTTTATTATTTAAGCTTTTTATGACGTATCATTATTTAAAATAGCTTAGCCGTTGAGTAGTTACAAACGGTCATAGGAACGGACATACATAAAGTTCAAACACAGGTGTCCTACAATGCCCCATTAAGTAAAAAATATATTGAAAACCGATAAAATACACACCGATAATATTTGTTAGTAGAGTTAGTGTATGTTATCTGCTATAATAATATATCAATCTGAACACTTTTTTAATAAGCTCTCTTAGATTTTATAGGCTATCTGATTATATTTTAATTGATAATGAGCATCTGACAGAGGTAACTGCTCTTCTTGGAGTGACCATCGGTGGCACAACGAGACAGCTCCCTATGGTATAGATACGAAAAGTATAATATATCTTACAACTGCAACACATTCAGAAACATCACTGTTTAAAGACTGTTATTCACCTTGTACCTTTACTCAAGTAATTATACTGACATGTAAGTCTACAAATTTACTCTGTCATATTATCTTCCCTTTGCAACCTGAACTACGCGTACTAGCCCACACTTACACATTACCGATATGAATCATTACCTTTATTTTACTGTCAGTTTATCATTTTATCTTCCCTTACGTGCACAATATGTAGTGCGGTAACACGGTAATATGATTTTGTTGCAAAAACCATTCGTGATGGTTCTCACGTACGCAGAAATGCCTGAGAGCTTACGTCACTATGTCAAAAATGACGTCATGCAATGTTTTGGTGATTATAATCTAGATATTAAGATGAATGAGCATTGCAATTCTGATGAAAATACGTTTTTGCTCAATAAAAACTTGTACCTAACAATGAGTGGCTTTACGATTGATTTAATTATGATTTTCATAATCTGTTAATTCCAGTGAAGTTAATAAAATGCTACCTCTCATAGTGACCGTCATCAGCTCTCATGACGATCGGTTGAGTATTTATGGCGTGACAAACAAACGTATTTTCAGATTCATAAATGTAGTAATATCCAATCTGGCGAAATGCTCTCAAGCTATCGCAGTCACCTAATAGTAACGCCCAATCTCCACTTTACATTTGTTTTAGATGTCTTTATGACGCTTTGTGGATGGGGCGCAAGTTTGAATCCTGCTCACAGTAAATCTCTCTTTTCCACTATCACAAATAATTTGTACTTAAAAATAGCTGCGCATGTCAAGTGCTAAAACACAACAGTCAGGAGCAATTGTCAGGATGGCTGAATTGGTAAAGCATCTAGACGGTATCCAGAAGATGCAGGTTCAAATCCAGCTCCTGACTGTTATTTACGATTTCACATTTTTCACTTTGTGTTTAATGCTAAAACACAGATAAAAATATTTAGTAAGGTACTTCAAAATCGTGAAATTAACTAATACACCCAGACTTGGAACAGATTCCAAGGAATGTGGATCGTACAATGAATGGTTTGGAATAGAATCAATGATGAAATGGTATGGTATGTACCGAATATTGGCCACAGGTGGTCAGAACTTATACCTACCATTATGTCATCAGCACTTTATTATGATATCAAATCACATGAATAAAATATAAATGAAATCCAAGTTAATAATATTAAATAGCAAACTGCTGGCGGTGTGTAAAGTGCAGCTTGTAGATATGTAGCTACTTAGCTCGAAACATCAATGCAGGTAGCTGACACAATATTAGCTTGAAACACAGGTGTCGTATTCGTGGAATGTCCCCCATGGTCTGACATAACGAACAAAGAGTAATCATGCAGCTGACATCGGCAATAAACATTTTGTTTATATGTAGACTAGCTGCTACCCGCAACTACGTCCGCTAGGAATTTAGTTATTTCGTTGTGTTGTGTTTTATTTTTCTTTTTGTGTGGAATCCTAATTATTGTTCCAATATAAAATTGGCCTATGTTACTCTTTATAATATCAGCTATTTCCCAGTGAAAGTCCCGTCCAGCCGTTCCGGAGATTAGCCGGAATAACAACAGGCAGACAAATAGACAATAAAACAATGAGCCGTCACAGGATGTCTCGCAGATGTGAAAACATCAATTTTCTTTTTTTCTTCAAATAAGTATTGTTCGAGTCTCTATTACCTACTGTTTGAGTCTCTCGTTATCCATAGACGAATTAAAACTGTTATTGGTTTATTGATTGGCATTATACTTCCTAGTTAGATGATTTTGTCAACAGATGGCACTAAAACAATTTAATAATAATATTATAACAGCCAGATTTGCCCTCCCTCCGCGTTAGATGTTTTCACATCAAAACTTTAAAGATTGGTATTTTGTTATACTTTTATGTGCATTTAGCAAAAAGCCATTAGATTATTTAGAACTTACAAACAGATTTTTCAATTTTACTTAGGGCCTCTTTCACCACTCTCAAGTAAAGCGTCAAATAGACTAATCACCAGTTAAAGTCACCCGTAACTCCGGGTGCGAATTTCACGACGTTCGAGTAGCAATAATCTTAAGATTACGTGCCGCGTAACTTACTTGCCATGCAGTCTGCCAATTAGCATGCTTACTCGACGGTTAGCTGTTGCGTTGTTGTTTTTCCATATTACAATATTTATGATATAATAAGATAATGGATCTATTTGACTTAATTGATCATCAATTAGATGGAATTGAACATTCTGCAGTTCAACGAGTACCGAGAATTCGTGTATTTAAATTCCGTGTCGACTATTTTATGGACCTAGATGAAACTGACTTTTTATGCTAGACTTCGTCTATCGAAATATGCAGTGGACCAATTGCATAACTTTATATAACATAAGATAAACTGTAAATCACAAAGGTGAGGGGCATTTTCCCATATAAGTGAATTATAATACCTACATAACCTGTCAAAATGTATGTATAATGTATTAGTCCTTTCTGCACCGCAATTTCTGTCTCTGCGAACCTTATCCATTTTTTAAAGTAGAAATTATTTGAGAATAAGGAAAAAGAGATTTTTTGTACTAGCGGGAATCGAACCCGCGTCTTTTCCAATCCGGGGAAGTCGATTCCCGCTAGTACAAAAAATCTCTTTTTCCTTATTCTCAAATAATTTCTACTTTAAAAAGTGGCGGAGCATGTCAAATGCTAAAAAATATAGATCAAAAATGCTTATCCATTTTAATTATAATACGTAAGTCGATTCGAACTTAATAACAAAATAAAATCACACGATAATACGCGATATAAGAAAGACGTTTGCGAACGACTTTGACGTCTTTGACGTTATATTGAACGAATGCAACGTCTGATTTCTTGCGTCATTCACTTAATCAGTAAGTTACTACTCGAAGCTTTATTTTCGCTTGTGAAATTGACAGACGATACTCGTAACTATTACTTGACAATTATCACTATTCAAGAAGTAACTAATCAACGCTTTACTTGAAGATGGTGAACGAGGCCCTTAATTGTATAGATTTATACACAAATATTAATGTATCGGGTCTTAATCGCGTATATAATGTTGAGGTTGAATACCTTAATTTCCCGGCGTTTCGACCGTATTGCATCGGCCGTGGTCACGGGTTGACTGGTGTAGTTCAGCGTTGCCTCCGTGAAGCGCGAGTGTCTGTAACTACCCTCGCCTCGTTTATATTTTGATCTCTGAAACTGTCGGTACTTCGACACACCACACTAACGACATCCTCACACTGGCGCGTAATGTTTGTTCGGCGATATGTACACTTACTGATGACAGGATTCCATGATGTTGACAAACGGTATCCATCTTCTCGGTTGAAATTAGCATGTTTTTTGATTTCAACCGCTTCCCGCGCCATCCTGGAGTAATAGTGACGGTCGGTGGAGAGGACCTGTGGTTTATGCAGTTCAATCCAGTGGTTGGATCCCGCCTCCAGCAAGTGTTCCGCTATAGCTGACTTTTGTGTATGTCGGTGTTTTACAACCGCGATATGTTCTTTAACCCTTTTCGCAATTGTACGTTTGGTTTGTCTGATGTAAGAACTACCACAGCTGCAATCCACTTTGTAAACGCCAGGTGTCTGCCAGGTGATTTACATCATATTTACATGATTTATGTTGGGAAACAATGATCCTGAATTATTATGGTGAGGACCCCAATGTCGGACTATTTACTACGAGATTCTATCCGCGACCTCGTCCGTATGGACTTCAAAATATAAATACGTCACTACGCCACATCATGTCTATGCAAAAGTAGCTATTGCACAGGAACTATATGAAATTTTCATGACGATCGATCCAATAACTAAGAAGTGAAAGCGTAAGAAACAAACAAAGCCCCTTTCGCATTTATAATATTAGTAAGGATTAAACAATAACTTATTCGTTTGGTAATTAGTTCTTAAATTATTTTCTCATTGAAAACGTTTATGTGACCATCCATAGAAATATTACCGAAATGATATAGACAGACATATCAATAAAAATGTACAAAAGCGGATTACACGCAAGCACTTATATTTTATCAATTACGATTTGCACGTACGCCAATTTTTTACTTGAACGAACAAATCGATGACCCGACTGTTAATTCCTGTGGGATAAGGGTAAAGGGTAATAATGGATACTACCAGGCACAGCTAGAAAAAAGGATATATTGTTAATCTCCAACGCTGTTTTTCAATGGAGTAGACTTAGTCGCTGGCGCTTTGCGAACTTCACTTCACAAGGCTGTGTGGGAATCGAAGCCACAACATTCAGGCGGTAGGCTGGTATCTAAACCACTCCGCCATCTGCGCATTCATGATTGAAATTGGGATGAGAAGATCGAATCTCACCCGGGACAACTATTTGTTTGATCCAAAAGTGGTTGTTCTGAGTCTGGGTGTACTTTGAGTCCGTGGAAAAAAAAGTATCTAACAAAAATCATCGCGTCCTTAAAATTCTAAAGGTAGAATACTTTTTATACAACAGTGTGCGACTTTATCTTCGAAAACGCATTCCAATTATATGACATTATCGTAATTAGAGCGAATTCTTTACTAATTAATTGGAATCAGGTCATATCAGTTGCTCTAGTCGATAAGCTATCGTGTGTATTTTTATTGAGCTGAATGTCATATAGATTAAACTGTGGTATTTTATCGTTATCTTAGATTACATTTTATTAATAAACATAATATACGTAGGTCATAGTCGAGTCTAACAAGGAAGTATATTTAGGCCAAGTTATAGTATACCACTATGATACATATGCACACCTATTTCCCTTCTTCTGTTGTGATGACTATAGAGTAAACGTTATGAAGATAGAAGGTGTGTTTTATATATTTTTATCACAATAATTATCTAATAATTATTGCCGTATTTCAATGCATCTTACTACATCCGTATTGGATGTAAAGACATCACACCAATTAATAAAATTACTCAAAGAAATGCTTGCAGCCAGAAATCATGAACTCATTGAATACTTGTTCTGATGATCAAACTTACAAAGATAAGCAGTGGAGGTTGATTTCTAAACCACTAAACCGCCTAATCAACTTTAGTTAGTTTAACATCAGTATAAAACCTATTTAAGAGGGAATTTTGCTTTCAACTTCGATTTTACATGTCGGATGTCATTTACAAGGAAGGTCCTTGATAAATGCGCGTGCGGTGGCAGGAGGGACAGTTTGTCGTCATTTAGTCAGGCTGAAATTACACAAACTTTATCGTTCAGTTTGGCTTCTTAGTTGGCCTTTCCTTATACCAGAAGTACTCGTACTTTTATTATATAAGGAATATCTAATAAATTACCCTTACTCGACAGTGCGATCTCTTTATCTTGTGGATGCTTTATTCCTTTGCGAAAGTTATCGCGTCTGTTCTGGCTGTACCTTATTTAAAAAGAACGAAAACGTTCAAAAATTTTAAAATCCAACGATCCATCTTTTGGAACGCTTCAGACGATTCTACGTTTTAAAAATAAACTTCGAGTCTACTCTTGAAATTAATTTGTGACATTTGTCAGTTGTAAAAGTATCGCTAGCCATTAAGAAGAGCGCTCATTATACAATTTGTAAGTCTAATGCTCGTTCTGCGGTCACGTTTCGTTATGAAAACTGTCGTGATGATCAAAGTGCATTGGTGGAACGTGCAATGGGTTGGATAAATAGTGGTATTTAAGTTGGCTATTACAATAGTGCGCCGCGACGTCCCCCGGAGCGAGGCAATTTGCTCAAGAAGCTAAGTTCTGCGCTATTGGCCAACGAGGAGACACCGATCTCACTGATATACTCTTGGTACGATATAATATTTGTCTAGTGATATTAATGTTTTCAGCTAATACAGTACCTATATATATTATCGATGCAGTGATAGTCTTCATAAAATTTAGAACTGCTATACCCCTGTTTATTAGGGGTATGGAGTTTGACTCCCAGTCCGAAGTCCACACCTCGCACTCCTCTCATCAAGGTCGTCTCTAAGAAGAGAAACGTATCATACGTAGTTGGCTAATAAACTTTAAGAAAAATAATAACACTAAAATCACACGGATAGCCTAGCAATTTAAATATCAGCCTCTCACCTGAAGAGTAGTTTTTTTTCCCATACATTATAATTTTCATATTAAAGAATATTAGTAGATAGGATCATACAAACATTATGTATCTAGTATTTTCCAGGCAGTCTATTCGGTACGTGAAGAATTCGATTGAAAACCATGGATCCATATTGTATATACCTATATTACCTAATCTTATAGAAAGCGCTGCATTGAGAATACACTATTATTTAGTCATGAAAATATAAGTATAATCTAATATTTGCTCCGTGTGGTGACGGACAAAGAATACAAGTGTCACCACCCCATTATTTCCCACGGGTAACGTACGAGGCGACTAAGGGAAGTAAGCAGTTATCACCCATTGCATTACTGGTGGTAGGGCTGGGTCAACAAGAGGGATTGATCATTTGCTATCGCCCCCGAGCGGGTTGATGCCACCATCTCCTGTGTGACCGGCTATGAAGCACATCGGTGTGTTGTGGTCGTTGCAGGAGATAGCCGTTAAATCTTTCATTTCATATGAAATGAAATGGTGAGCAGCGGATTGACAATACTCCCGGTATAGATGAGTCCATGAGAGCGACGGTTGCCATTTACCATCAGGTGGGCCGTGGCTCGCCTGCCACCAAAAGCAATACAAAAAATAAAAAAATAAAATAATAATAAAATATATACTTAAAAGGAACCTTTTTATTGAAGATTATTCTAATACCTTGAATCAATTTGGTTGCGGCAGACATTATTATAAAACGTTATGAAATAATTTATGTAGTACACTTGATCAATTATAAACAAAACTCAAATTGCACCTGAACCCAAGAATAAATCTCAAGACAGGAGAAAGTAATTCGTCTCGGCCCCTTGTCTCAGGGCCCGAGGGTCTATCCATATTTAGCAAACTGTTAGTGACTACCTTAACTGGTACAATCCAATGAGATGTAGAAATTCACTGTTTGGTTCTTGTCACAAATAATATAGATTAAGAAATATTCTTTTGCGTTTTATAAGACAGTCTCCCCTGTTCCCACGTGGTGACTATACAACTAACTTAGTTGTCAACGCATGGGACGTGGTACCTCTATTCCAAATTCCTTGGCATTTCGAACGAAAACACATCTTGCTTATGTGATTTTTTTTTCACATTAAATGTAGCATGACAGGTGCTGCAACCACGATATTAAACATAAATATTAAAATAAAATGTTATTTACTTATTATTATAAGCTTTAGGTACTCGTATATTAACAATGAAGAACAAATTATTTGTGAATGCTGATCATGTCAATTAATAAAATAAAATCACAAAGATAGTTATATTAATTCGTAATGTTCGTATGTAAGTTGTCCGTTTCAAAACATTTTTTCAACCACTTCCTATACTACGCCTCTGCAATTGTGTAAAGGTTGTCTCCATTTTCATTTGTCAGTAGAGATGTGACGCAAGAGATTACGGTACTCGATTTAAAATAATATAAAAATGAATTACTGAAAATAGAAAAGGAAATTTTCATTGAATCAAAGTAAAATAATAATGTATAATTAATTATCTATACAACTACGTTTTAAATGCCCTCTTTGCATAGTTGGGATTGTAAATTCTAACCATAAAGCTTAAGTTTCGGATTCTAGGTCGCCACCAAGATTAGATATTTTTTTTCCCTTGAAACTAAGTTCTATAGGAGAAACACACCTAGGTATTATTAGTTGACCCTCTGTCTAACCTTTCGGGAATAAAGGCTGTGTGAGGTTATAAAATGAAATCAGAATACCATTTGCATATTTCCTAGAATACAATATTACTAAATCAATTGGTAGCCCAAGTCCCGTCAGTTACTATCGTAGGGATGTATCGACTAGTCAACCCTGAAATGTCCGCCTAATCCGAACATATTCCCACAGGACGAAAGTGCCGGGATCAAAGCTAGCAAGATTTATAGTACAAACGATATATAAACCAAATGTGCGGAAGATTCGAATCGCCTCTACTGATGAATACCATAATATACCAACTAAAATTAGGTTTCGAATGAACGCTTTGAAATTTGTTGTGAACGTGACGGTTAATTTATTTATTATTTTGTTAGTTTTGTGGCCTTAATTATATGCCTTGTTATGTTTAATTTGGGGATTATATTACCGTGATTTGTATCTGTTTGTTGTCCAAATGATGAGAATTTCTATTTGCGTTACTCCAAAAGTAAAGTTTAAAAACAGATTCGATATGTCCTAATAAGTCGTGTGGCAAATAGGTATTATAATCAAAACATTACACGATAAGGTCACATATAGAATGGAATAAGCACAAGTCGTTGATACTTTTTAAAGTAGTTTTGTTTGTCGTTTAAACAATTTTCTTAGGAATTAAACCATTTGTTTTATGTAGAGAAATGAAAAGCTTTGTAATCAAGTTGGGGCTAAATCTATTTTACGATGTCTAAATCTTATTTGTAGACTAAGAGACTTCTGTAGTTCTTCTAAAATCCTAAAGATACCTTTAACTACCCTTAGTTTCAGCAGAGAAATAATTCAAAGCAGCCTAAGGACTGCCGACGGAAGTGTAAACTTAATAGTACAGTAGTTGTTACCCTAGGGATGAAAGCAACTCCCCTCGAACTATTGGAGCCCTCGCTGCGCTCGGGTGCCAAACCCCGTCTCGGGACTAAATAAGTCTTTATTCCGAGGTAAACACTGCTTTTCATTACGAATACGAGGAAACTAAAAATAAAAATAATGAATTAGCTTATTAATTTATTAAAGAAAAAATGGGAGACTTTAAAAAATTGAATTTGGAATCGCCGTTTTCCCGCCGATTTTGTTTTTTTTTCTGTGGCCTGTCAGCCATTATTTTTCATTTTAATCATTGAAAAAATATAAATCTTCGTTATTTTAAAGATATAGTTGCAACTATATGTATTAAAATAAAGTCATATAAAAAACAAATTCTTTAATAAATACTTAACTTTATGTTATTTCAATTTTACATCGCGCTGTAATTGACTGGCTGTACAGAAAATAGAACTGTTTTTTTTTTTTTGTAATTACTCAGCTGTCAGTTGAAAGTAATTAACCCTAGGGCTGAAAAGTATTAGTTTCAGAGTATGAGTAATGAAAAACTATAAACAAACTGTTGTTATTTTTAGATATCTAAATTAATTGTTCGATCTTAAATTAAAACTTGTAAATCAAAATTATTCATTCAGGCATTAAAAAAATTAAATGATCATAACTTGACAAAGTACTCCTTAAGACGAATTAAACGAATATAAACTTGATGGGTTCGGGTCGTTTCATTACATAGTTACTGTGGCCTCATTCCAGCTCGATACCATCTAGAGATAAAGTACTCGTCAAGACGAATCATACGAGCCCAAACTCGATGGTGCTATGTCGTTTTATAACGGAGTTCCTATGGCCACCTTCTAGCTCCATCATTAGACCCTGGATACCATCTAAAGACAAAGTACTCGTCAAGACGAATCAAACGATTCCAAAATCGATGGGGTTGTGTCATTTCATTACAGAGTTACTGTGGCCACCTTCCTGCTGCCTCATCAGACCCTGGATATCATCTAGGACTGGAGTACTAGTCAAGACATTTCAAACGAGCCCTAACTCGATGGAGTTGCTCCATTTAATTACAGTTTTGCATGACCACCTTCCTGCTCCATCCTCAGACCCTGGATACTATCTAGAGACAAAGTACTCGTCAAGACGAATCATACAAGCCCAAACTCGATGGGGTTGCGCCGTTTCATTATAGAGTTCCTAGGTCTACCTTCCAGCTCCATGATCAGATCAGCTCCATGTCATCATAATTTTGCATTGTCACGCCATATACACATGGGTGTAAAATTTCAGCTCAATCGGAAACCGGGAAGTGTGTCAAATTTAATTTCCAATGCACACACTATAGCTGCGTCTCGTAACGGTGTCGCGAGTCCAGAGATTTTATCTCATCTAAAAATATACGTACCGCGCTAAAAGAAGTTTTCACTTCAAAAATGCAATTAGCATAACCTCTTTTTATTGTATGATGTATTAATATACTATATACTATATACTAACTAGCTTTTGTCCGCGTTTTTGGGTTATATCCCAGGTGCAAAAATAGCTATCCCAAAGGAAACGTCAATTTATCCGGGATATAAAGTAGCTTATGGCCTGTTTTCGGCTCCAGACTACATGTTTGCAAAATTTCTAGATAATTTATTTAATAGTTACGGAGCAAAAGCGTAACAGACAAACAAACAAACTCACTTTTGCATTTATAAAATTAGTAGGATTTTTAAACATTGTTTCGAAAACAAAATAACAAACATTTATATTTCTTAAAAGAGCCAAGGAACTAGATGTTATTGAATGAAATTCTTATATTTCATCGAAGTTTTGCCGTTACAGGCACAAGTTGAAAAAAGGTTCACACAAAAATGTAATAAATATAAAAGAGACAGCATTACTCTATTAGTTATTGAAGCCCTACATTATATCAAACGAGCAAAAGACCAGAAAAGAACTTTGATTTGTAATACTGGTTCTTGTCTTATATCGTCACAAAAATGATATACGATCGTAACGATATGAATACAATACATATATAATGACCTTTTATAATATAAATAATGAGAAGTGTCCTTACAAAAGAGCTTTATTTTTATTTTGGAAAAAACTTTTTTCGTTAGCCATATTTTTTTTTATAAAGACTACACCCAGCCTTGCACTAAAAATAATCCTTGTATCGCGGGGGACTTTACAAACATACAATTTCACGGACACAAAGTACACCCAAACTCAGAACAAACATTTGTGAATCACACAAAAAGTTGTCCTGTGTGGGAATCGAACCCACAACACTCGAGCGGAAGGCTGGTATATAAACCACTACGCCATCGGTGCAGTCAAAATTGGACTCCACAGGATTTTCAATGACATTATGATGTTTTATAACAATTTATTTCCTTTAGAAACAATTTATCTACAAAAAAGGATTCTGTTCAGAGTCAAAGAAACTTACTTTTTAATGTTTTTGTCAATTCAATCTACGTTTTAAATGCCCTCTTTGCATAGTTGGGATTGTAAATTCTAACCATAAAGCTTAAGTTTCGGATTCTAGGTCGCCACCAAGATTAGATATTTTTTTTCCCTTGAAACTAAGTTCTATAGGAGAAACACACCTAGGTATTATTAGTTGACCCTCTGTCTAACCTTTCGGGAATAAAGGCTGTGTGAGGTTATAAAATGAAATCAGAATACCATTTGCATATTTCCTAGAATACAATATTACTAAATCAATTGGTAGCCCAAGTCCCGTCAGTTACTATCGTAGGGATGTATCGACTAGTCAACCCTGAAATGTCCGCCTAATCCGAACATATTCCCACAGGACGAAAGTGCCGGGATCAAAGCTAGCAAGATTTATAGTACAAACGATATATAAACCAAATGTGCGGAAGATTCGAATCGCCTCTACTGATGAATACCATAATATACCAACTAAAATTAGGTTTCGAATGAACGCTTTGAAATTTGTTGTGAACGTGACGGTTAATTTATTTATTATTTTGTTAGTTTTGTGGCCTTAATTATATGCCTTGTTATGTTTAATTTGGGGATTATATTACCGTGATTTGTATCTGTTTGTTGTCCAAATGATGAGAATTTCTATTTGCGTTACTCCAAAAGTAAAGTTTAAAAACAGATTCGATATGTCCTAATAAGTCGTGTGGCAAATAGGTATTATAATCAAAACATTACACGATAAGGTCACATATAGAATGGAATAAGCACAAGTCGTTGATACTTTTTAAAGTAGTTTTGTTTGTCGTTTAAACAATTTTCTTAGGAATTAAACCATTTGTTTTATGTAGAGAAATGAAAAGCTTTGTAATCAAGTTGGGGCTAAATCTATTTTACGATGTCTAAATCTTATTTGTAGACTAAGAGACTTCTGTAGTTCTTCTAAAATCCTAAAGATACCTTTAACTACCCTTAGTTTCAGCAGAGAAATAATTCAAAGCAGCCTAAGGACTGCCGACGGAAGTGTAAACTTAATAGTACAGTAGTTGTTACCCTAGGGATGAAAGCAACTCCCCTCGAACTATTGGAGCCCTCGCTGCGCTCGGGTGCCAAACCCCGTCTCGGGACTAAATAAGTCTTTATTCCGAGGTAAACACTGCTTTTCATTACGAATACGAGGAAACTAAAAATAAAAATAATGAATTAGCTTATTAATTTATTAAAGAAAAAATGGGAGACTTTAAAAAATTGAATTTGGAATCGCCGTTTTCCCGCCGATTTTGTTTTTTTTTTCTGTGGCCTGTCAGCCATTATTTTTCATTTTAATCATTGAAAAAATATAAATCTTCGTTATTTTAAAGATATAGTTGCAACTATATGTATTAAAATAAAGTCATATAAAAAACAAATTCTTTAATAAATACTTAACTTTATGTTATTTCAATTTTACATCGCGCTGTAATTGACTGGCTGTACAGAAAATAGAACTGTTTTTTTTTTTTTGTAATTACTCAGCTGTCAGTTGAAAGTAATTAACCCTAGGGCTGAAAAGTATTAGTTTCAGAGTATGAGTAATGAAAAACTATAAACAAACTGTTGTTATTTTTAGATATCTAAATTAATTGTTCGATCTTAAATTAAAACTTGTAAATCAAAATTATTCATTCAGGCATTAAAAAAATTAAATGATCATAACTTGACAAAGTACTCCTTAAGACGAATTAAACGAATATAAACTTGATGGGTTCGGGTCGTTTCATTACATAGTTACTGTGGCCTCATTCCAGCTCGATACCATCTAGAGATAAAGTACTCGTCAAGACGAATCATACGAGCCCAAACTCGATGGTGCTATGTCGTTTTATAACGGAGTTCCTATGGCCACCTTCTAGCTCCATCATTAGACCCTGGATACCATCTAAAGACAAAGTACTCGTCAAGACGAATCAAACGATTCCAAAATCGATGGGGTTGTGTCATTTCATTACAGAGTTACTGTGGCCACCTTCCTGCTGCCTCATCAGACCCTGGATATCATCTAGGACTGGAGTACTAGTCAAGACATTTCAAACGAGCCCTAACTCGATGGAGTTGCTCCATTTAATTACAGTTTTGCATGACCACCTTCCTGCTCCATCCTCAGACCCTGGATACTATCTAGAGACAAAGTACTCGTCAAGACGAATCATACAAGCCCAAACTCGATGGGGTTGCGCCGTTTCATTATAGAGTTCCTAGGTCTACCTTCCAGCTCCATGATCAGATCAGCTCCATGTCATCATAATTTTGCATTGTCACGCCATATACACATGGGTGTAAAATTTCAGCTCAATCGGAAACCGGGAAGTGTGTCAAATTTAATTTCCAATGCACACACTATAGCTGCGTCTCGTAACGGTGTCGCGAGTCCAGAGATTTTATCTCATCTAAAAATATACGTACCGCGCTAAAAGAAGTTTTCACTTCAAAAATGCAATTAGCATAACCTCTTTTTATTGTATGATGTATTAATATACTATATACTATATACTAACTAGCTTTTGTCCGCGTTTTTGGGTTATATCCCAGGTGCAAAAATAGCTATCCCAAAGGAAACGTCAATTTATCCGGGATATAAAGTAGCTTATGGCCTGTTTTCGGCTCCAGACTACATGTTTGCAAAATTTCTAGATAATTTATTTAATAGTTACGGAGCAAAAGCGTAACAGACAAACAAACAAACTCACTTTTGCATTTATAAAATTAGTAGGATTTTTAAACATTGTTTCGAAAACAAAATAACAAACATTTATATTTCTTAAAAGAGCCAAGGAACTAGATGTTATTGAATGAAATTCTTATATTTCATCGAAGTTTTGCCGTTACAGGCACAAGTTGAAAAAAGGTTCACACAAAAATGTAATAAATATAAAAGAGACAGCATTACTCTATTAGTTATTGAAGCCCTACATTATATCAAACGAGCAAAAGACCAGAAAAGAACTTTGATTTGTAATACTGGTTCTTGTCTTATATCGTCACAAAAATGATATACGATCGTAACGATATGAATACAATACATATATAATGACCTTTTATAATATAAATAATGAGAAGTGTCCTTACAAAAGAGCTTTATTTTTATTTTGGAAAAAACTTTTTTCGTTAGCCATATTTTTTTTTATAAAGACTACACCCAGCCTTGCACTAAAAATAATCCTTGTATCGCGGGGGACTTTACAAACATACAATTTCACGGACACAAAGTACACCCAAACTCAGAACAAACATTTGTGAATCACACAAAAAGTTGTCCTGTGTGGGAATCGAACCCACAACACTCGAGCGGAAGGCTGGTATATAAACCACTACGCCATCGGTGCAGTCAAAATTGGACTCCACAGGATTTTCAATGACATTATGATGTTTTATAACAATTTATTTCCTTTAGAAACAATTTATCTACAAAAAAGGATTCTGTTCAGAGTCAAAGAAACTTACTTTTTAATGTTTTTGTCAATTCAATCCACTTAAAAATTCATGAAGAATTAATCCCTTCTGAAAAGACATTCCATAATTATTTTTTGGCACTCCAGCCTTTATACCCGAAGGTGTAAGTAGAGGTATAACATGCCCGGCTTATAAAAAATAATGTATATTTAAAATATGGTGGATATATCAATTTAGCATTACCTGTGATAATTAGATATAGCATAATTAATAATGATTAGTTAAATCAAAAAAAAAAAAAAATTAAATATAATTACACCACCACAAAAGTCTTACGTTGTTCAAAATGTCTTATTTAAAACGACATGTTATTAAAAATGTTAAAGCGTTCCTGGAACTTGCCTTTATTACGGGTAACTTGGAGGGGCCAATGAAAGGAGGTTTAAAACAAAACCCTTCTTGAATGGAACCTTATGCTGTGATCTCTATATACCCTTCTCGAGTGTCTATTATATTTCCAAGAGATTCTTTTCATCGCTTTTGTTCAAGGTTTGAAGGCCTGGTTTTAGATGGTCTTACACTCGCTGCCTGTACATTTACGTAAAAAAAATATTTGGATTACTCAATCTCAGTGTAAAAAACTGTTTTTTTAATGTAAATTTCTTTAACGTTTGCTTTAATAACTAGTAATTATAATTTAAATTAAACTTAATGTTATTTTTTTATTAATATCATTAATTAACTTCTGATATAAAAATATAACAGGAATAATAAAAAACACACTATCATATCATTAAACATTTAACAAGACCCCATAAAGCGTTAATTTGTAGGACCGTGTAAAGCGCTGCTAGTTAGCAATTATAATTAAATGTACAGTAACATAATTGATTCATGTTACCAACTGTTACATGATTTCCCATTCCCTCACCTATAACTAACAGATAATATATGTCATTACGTATATCATACTTAACAATGCATTCTCAATGAACTATCTGTTCATTCAGCAATAATACTTTTACCACTCACTAACATACTTTAATTGTAGGTATATCTAAACGTTTTCTTTTAGATTTTTCCATACTCTACAGCTGATGAAGACAAACATTTCACCGGCTAAGTCCAAACAGAATACCGAGGTTGAATTTCTGAACGTGTGTCTGCTTTTGTCCCAAACATCTTTTTGGGTAGTGTGGGATCCTCACCCACTAAAGAAATCCGCCGTGTGCCGTCTCTCCGCCTTTATTGGCGGGCCACCGGAACCATATTACATTCGTTCAGTGGTCTTGTCCCAAACACCTAAACGGCTGGACCAAGATTTTTGTTCGTGTTTAGCGACATACCCTGAATGGCCTAGAATTAACAATTCCAGCGGCGCTGCGATCGTGTTTTATCTCTATTTTTCACTAACCAGCCCCCTGAGGCAGAATGTCATATTTCACGTGTCGACCGTATCGAGATCACTGTGATTGGTTGAGAAACCGACGCGTGATGTCACAATAATCCGTTGGCCAATCACGGTGATCGTACAAGCGAGACGATACGATCGACACGTGAAATATGACATTCTGCCTAACCCCCCAGATTTTGAATTTGTTTTTGTGTGGACCGCCAGATGTATCAGATATGTGGCGGGTGCTCTACTATAAAATATTTATTTTTGTTTTACCTCCGAGGAAGCATTGCTTGGGCTATTGCGTTATAAACGACATGTTATTAAAAATGTTAAAGCGTTCCTGGAACTTGCCTTTAATACGCATATCTCTTGTAAGGTAACTTTATCCTTAGATGAAGAAGGATCTAAAAAAATCTTCAATGAGAAATATTTAAACAAATACCTTCTGTTCTGACAAATAAATAAAAAACATGACATTATTTAAAGTGCAGTGTAATATGTATATAAAATCAAAATAAATAAAATCATTCAAGTAATTAACCTTTTTAATGAAAAGGTTTAATAAATCACACCGTTACGCATAGAACGGTTTGGCACATGATATGCAGAGCACCCTGGGCGCCCCTAGTAAGGCCCTGATCGTTGACGCATCGAAAAAGGTGTTTGGCAGAATAATCAATAACAACGCCAGTTCCTTAGACCCCCATCCGAACTACTCTTTAATAATAAATTCGCTATTTGGTAAGGCTGAGTCAGGAGTGGAGGTCTACTACGTCTGGTCAACAGCCCGTTCTAGCACTTCAACCGGTATAATTCGGTCAAAAACATAACTTTCTTGGAGGTACCGCCTCCTTTATGGAATTTGTCGTTACCGTCAAGCCGTTGAACCTATGCGGGCAAAACTATTGAACACAAAATGGCAGTTGGAGAAAATCTGTGAGCATGTGTAAGAAAATTATATAATTTGTTATAGAAATTGAATTTGGGATTTCTTTAGATGTGATACTTGAATATTTGGTGTGGTTGGAAATATATTTTAGGGAAATCTTGTGATTTCGCACTATGATTTTATGTTTCACCATTATTACTATCAGGAATTAATTATGCCCATGAAAGGCAATGTTATTTATTAGTATTCAAGGACGCTAATATTACATATAATCAAATTGTGTGTCCACTTGATATTTATATATTTATTCTAGATGACCTGGTGAACTTCGTAGGACTTACAATTTATATTATCAGCGATTATCAATACTAATCAATCTGCATCGTTTCAGGTTTTGGATTTTGATAGATTAAATGAAACTTGCTTGTACCTAATGCTTTGATAAAGAACCTAAATGCAAATGAATTCGAAAGAATGTCAGTCATTTTGTCATCTGTTAGCCAAATACCCAAAAGTACAAAGTTACCAATATCAAGTACAAAGTTAGCAATATCGATTTTTCCAAAAGTCACAACATTCACAAATAATTTGTTCTTAGTAGCTAAGCATGTCAAGTACTTAAATACAGATCAAAATGTTTAAAAAAACAATTATTCAAATCGGTCAAGTCAATTTTGAGTTTTACTGAGACTAACGAATAGCAATTGATTTTTATATAATTAGACTATATGACACGGTGAACTTCGTATCACTTACAATTTATTTTATCAGCGATAGTGTAAATTAATTAGAATGTATGACAGTAGCTGTCATTTTGTCATCTGTTAACCAAATACCCATACTAAGTTAGTAATATTGCATTTTTATACTTTCTTATAGGATTCCCCCCCTTTTTTACTTTTCAACCACCCCTGTATTAGAGCGAACATATCAAAAAATATTCACGAACATTTCACACAACGTCTTCTGGTCCCAAACTAAGCTTATCGCTTGTGCTATGGGTAACAGATTACGGGTATAAGACATATACCTATTACTTTTTTTTTGTAAATATATACATAAATATAATAGATAGAAAACACCCAGACGCAGTACAAATATCTGTCTTCATCACACAAATAATTGTCCTGAGTGGGAATCAAACCCACGAACTCGTGCACGGAAGTCGGTTACACTACCGACCACGCCACGAGGCCCGTCACAAAAAACAAATATTCAAATCGGTCAAAGCCAGTTTTGAGTTTTAGCGAGACGAACAGCAATTGATTTTTGACCATGAGGACACGAATGATCGCGGGAGCAGAAGGGTTTTAATATGACGCCCCAGCTGATTTAAGTAAAAAATAATTGGTTAATCTATTTTCATTTGTGTTATATATTCTTAGTTTGCGGCAAAAGTTACGTGAAGGTTAGCTGAACCTCGCACACAAGGCTATATAAAACTTGAGTATTGAACATACATTGTTGATAATAAACAGTTGTGCAGTGATTATCGCCTATAAACCTTGATCGAATAAAGAACTGATCATTATTGCTTATAGCATACAGCTTGTTGTAATTCGTGGCCCATGGTAGAAATCTTATGTACTGCAGATTTGTAGAGCGTTGGATCTTTACATTTTTGTATTGCTATTGATGGCAGACTAGCCACAGCCCACCTAATGGTAAGTGGTAACCGTCGCTCATGGACTCAACTATACCGAGAGTATTGTGCGCACCATTTCATTTCTCAGATATGAAATAAAAGAATTAACGACTATCTTCTGCTACGCTACAGTCAAAACACACTGATGCGCTTCATAACCGGTCACACAGGAGACGGTGGTACCGACCCGTTCGGGTCCGATAGCAAGTGAGTGCTCTCACTTGTTACCCAGCCCTACCACCAGTGATGCAATGGGTGATAATTGTTTACTTCCCTTAGTCGCCTTGTACGACACCCGCGGGAAAGGATGGGGTGGTGACACTTATATTCTTAGTCCGTCACCACACGGACAAAAAATATCTGATTTATAGGCTTCTACTCGTAGAATATCTTCTCCTTCAAACCAACACTTACTCCGATGCCTCACTTATATTCAGTGTGGCGGCAGTAGTTCTGCCTTCTGCGCCCCACACTGCGTTCAGTCAGAAAGTTCGCTATTTACATTCGCCATTAAAAATAAATATCATTAGCAACATTAAAAAGAAAAGAAAGAAAGAATGTATTTATTTCTACATACATAAATAAAGCTGTGAGGAAAAAGCACAATTTAAGTTTTAAGCTTGATAACTAATGTAGAAAGAGGACGAGTTGCTCAGTTAATGTTGCTATGTGATTATATCAATGCTGATTTCCAGCTTTTTTTCAGCATTTTTCAGCAAAAAAAAAATGTCGGTTTACGGAAGATAATTTTACGTGATAATGTCGATAGATGGGTCACAAGCCGAACGCTTAGGCCGATCGTGCCTCTCTATCGCTTGTTCCGCGCTCTCGCTTGCATGCTCGGCTCAGGCGGAACGTGACAATGAGTAGTTATTAACATTAACACACAACCTTATATTAAGCACTTAACTACACATTATAAGTTTCAACAAATTGTATGCACATAAACTTAGTTTACAATGAACACTTCAGTTCATGTTTTGGAAGTGATGCAAAGGACTCCTTGCTCTGAGCGGTTTGTCTAGACGAATGTTCAAACTAAATGTTAGGCTATTATGTTTCAGGCTACTGCTTCGGTATTCCGTTACAGTTGTTGGTATTCTCGCCTCTCTCGAGACTTGCGATCCCTTTCCGTAAAGTTTCCAGACCACTTTGACAAATTTCAAATTAAATGTTTACCAACTTGAGAAAATAAGTCTTAACAATTTTAAATCACATAATTTTTATTTTTTATTTTAATGCATATTGTTTATATGTCTACGTGAATACATATAGACATCCGTTATGAGCATGATGCTCTCAAATATTCGAAAGATCTGGTTTTGTAAATCCCAATACGCGATAAACCCTTTTTATTTTTCAATAATAGTAATACTAGCGGGCTTGACAGACGTTGTTCTGTCTGTATATTGGAGTTTCGTTTGGATGGAGTTATTTATTTCTGCTACTAAAGATATTATTTCATTAAAAATGGGGATAGTGGTGGTTGACATTTTTTTTTGTTGCTTTAACATAGTAGAAAGAGTGGGGAAGTAGGCTATCTCCGGCCCATTCCGCGATATAATTACCTACCATACTTGCCTGTCTCAGGGTTGTCACTTTTAGCAAAATTTTAATTCAGTGCCTAGAAATTGGCAAGGGCCGGGAAGTTGTATTTTTTACTTGTAATCGTTTAGGTAAAACCGACCTCACTAACCCTGAACCCAGACGACACAACACAGATTATTTTAACTTACGATTTTTACTTACGATTATTACTTAGTCACTATACCTACAATACTGAGAAATCGACATGACATGACATTTAGACAGCCAAACACACATCAATAAGTTCTCCTGCGGTTATCAGACATTTTTCATTTATTTAGCGGTGCCGAAAAGCCATGACGCGCGAATCATGTGCGGCGTTAGCCCCGACTGGCGTACTGAGAAACGGATCGAGATTTTGTTAGAGCGTGCGTACGATACTATGGTGCACACATACAAGTCGCGCGCGGTGCGTTTGTATGAAGATAACCTACTTCCCACTCTTTCTACTATGCTTTTAGTGTCAGCCACGGCCCATCTGATGGTAAATGTTAACCGTCGCTCATGGACTCAACTATACCGAGAGCATTGTCAAGCTGCTGCTCACCATTTCATTTCACAGATGAAATGAAAGCACAAACGGCTATCTCCTGCTACAGCCAAAACGCAACCATGTGCTTCATGGCCGGTCACACGGGAGATGGTGGTACCAACCCGCTCGGGCCCGATACCAAGTGAGCACTCCCACTTGGTACCCAGCCCTACCACCAGTCATGCATTGGATGATAATTGCTTACTTCCCTTAGTCGCCTCATACGACACCCGTGTGAAATAATGGGGTGGTGACACTTGTATTCTTTGTCCGTCACCATACGGACCAAACGGTATATATGTTTTTACATTAGAATAAATTGAATAAAAAAATCCTGTAACCCTATCGTGGCGCCACCCACCAGGTCCAATTGTGAATTGAATCCACTTGAACATACACAAAAAAAATATCGAAATCAGTCCAACCGTTTATGTGGAGTTCAATTATATAGACACAGACAGAAGATTTTTAATACAAAGATCAGCCCTTTATATACATAAATGTGTACTGTTATTGCTTGCTTATCATCAGCAGTTGAGCGCATACTCGGCTTAATTACATTCATATATGTATATTTATTGGCACTATATAATATAAGACTACGGCAGCGAGCTGCCTTAAAAGGACAGTCAACATTTTTCTTTTTCGGAGAAAGTTTTGATTCCATGATTGGGCCATCCCCCATCTTTTAAAATATTTGCGTTTCTTTTGCAAACACCGTACAGATTGGTTTTTAAAGTTCTTTGCTCAGGATGGGTTGGGATAATATTTATTTTTCTAACAAATTGCTACGTAGATTGTTTGCCATATCGCGTCTTAATTCAGGAGTTTTCTATGTGAATAAATACATTTGGAAGCCCTGGCTTACTGCTCCTATGGTGCAGCAGTAGTGTAAGCAACTGCTGATCATGAGGTCTCGGGTTCGATCCCCGCGTTGGGTAGTGTTATTGAGCTTTTTCTTTTTCTCAGTAGCAGCCCGGAGTTTGGAATTGTGACCGGTAGACGGCAAAAAGCTCGCCCCCTATTACGTGGGACAAAGAAATCAAGAAATCGTGGGTGTGTAATACAGCTCGGTCTACCCCTTCGGGGAATACAGGAGTGATGCTATGCTATGTTGTTGCTGGTTTAAATATCGACCTCCCTTGTCGAGTGGTGGGTTCATTAACTTAATATTTTACTCAATATTACGACCGCTGTGTTCGGAATGGATTGCCCAAGAAAAAAAACCTTGCAATGCTCTTTGGACGTTTGCCAATGATCATAGCCGGATTAATGGACGAGAAAGACGTAGGCCAAGCTGTTTTTACAAGAGATCCATTCGGATATATTTCTTATTCTTTTAACGTCGTTTGTCGGAGACATTACATGACCTTTTTAGTACGTGTTATGTAACAATAGGCAATGTGTGCGACAAGTGGATGAATACGTATATCTTGGATATGGATTCAGTTGGGATGGTAGGTAGTGATATAGAGAGGAGAGTAAACGTGGGAAATATGCGTGAACGGAGCCTCGATGAGGGATAACTTCTCGTCTATCATCGTCTCAGCCAGAAGGCACGTGTCACAATACACAACGCAGTGCTTGTCCCTACATTATTATGTGGAAGCAAGAGTTGGTTGTACAAAAAGGAGCATGAGAGTAAAATCTATGAAACGAGTTAGGCTGACTGACTGCATTCATAAGGACGATGTTAGAGCGCTATGAATGTGTAATATCTGATCTTTACATCAATACTCTTTGTATATCTTTACATCAGTAAAGATGCGAAAGGGAATGCTCCGAATTTTTGGACATACGTGAAAAGAATGCCGGACGAGCGAATGATTAAGAAAACATACAATGTGAAAGTGGAAGGAAGTAGGTAAAGGGGGAAACCGAGACTCACTTACCTAGACCAAATCGGTCATATATTGAAGGAAGATGGAGTCAGGAGTCTCCGAAACCGTGTATGAAGTCAATTATAAATGTTGAGGAAGCGAGAAATGTATGCAAGAATAGAGCCTTTGACATTCTGTTATCTCTGCCTACCTCGTAAGGGAGATGGCGTGATGATAATGATAAGTACCAGACGTTGCGAGAGTTTTACAAGCTATTTATTGTATAGATTACATGTCAAATATTTAGACACTATCCGACGAATGAAATTGCAAAAATTTAATGCGTCATTTAAATTTGATTCTTTTTTACACTTGATTGATTTTATCATTGCTAATAGCCGTGTGGGGCCGGCTTTAGAATTGTCCCACCCCTCTCTACCCACGGGAGTCGTAAGAGCCGACTGAGGGAATGCCGGGGGAGTGGGCAGCAGCACTCCCTCGAGTATTAACAACATCCACTGTGATCGCCAACCCGCCTGCCAAGCGTGGTGATGACGGCATTGTCCCCCATGACGGGACCGCTCGTTGTGGCGTTCTCTTGGGGAGGCCTATGTCCAGCAGTGGACGTTGAAAGGCTGATGGATGGATGGATGGATTGGTAATGGTGGCAAAGGAGCCACGAAGCTCTTGATGGTAAGCGGTAACTGTCGCTCATGGACTCTGCAAGACTAAGAGTACTGCCAGGCATTTTTGACTATTTCATTTCGCGAACGGCTCGGGCCTAAACACTAGTGAGTACTCCCACTTGGTACACCACCCTATCACCAGTAATACAATAGATTATAACTGCTTAATTCCCTTAGTCGCCTCGTTTGACACCCAACAAAAAAAATGGGGTGGTACAATTGTAATCTTAATCTGTCACTACATGAACATTAATAATTAATAAAATATAGTAATTCAGCTCCATGTGTATGAAAACCTACCGAAAAAAATAAGACTGTTTTTACGTATATATAATGCTTTTTGTCTTATCTCACAAAGGTTCATAATGAATGAACCTTCGTCAGAATCAACCGTTATCTCTCTACATCCAGCTTTACACACAGGGATGAAGATGGCTAGGTGTTCACTGTACATGACGTGGCCATTATATTATTACCTTCAAAGATATAACACGCCTGTTTCACATCATCTCATAGTAGGGTTGGCACTCCAAATACAGATGTGCAAAACAAAATTTAAACAAATAAATTTCATCGTGAAATAAAAGGAACTATTTTTCAGAAATCCTCTCTATTTGTTCGTTCAGTTCAGTACGTATATGTCATTCGCATTCGATGGGATGGATTTCCAAAAGTTTTGGCTTCCCGTCTATAATGATCTTTTATATTTCAAAGTTAATTACGTAAAATAAAATCCGTGTGACGACATATGAATATGTGTCACTATCAGAAAACTCTTTTCTGTCCTCCGTGGTCACTATTTTATTATATGCCATGGATGTTGAAATAAGTCATCTATTAGAAAATAAAATTGACTGGCATGACTTACTAAGCTAATTGACCTTCTTTTATAGATTGATTTCCAACTAGGGCTTTAGGAGACTGATTTCCAACAGCCGAGATAGTGAAGAGATAGAGCGTGATAAATTCCGTAAAAAGCTTCTACTTAGAACTAAAACTCAATTTTTTTTTTTCAAGCCCTTACCTGTGGGTTAACTATGGATAGGTCTTCAAAAATGATGTAGAGGTTCCTAATATATTTTTTTTCTAAACTGAATAGTTTGCGCTTGAGACAATTCGGTAAAATGTCCCCCCCCCCCCCTGTAACTTCTAAAATAAGAGAGTGATAAAATTTAAAAATATATATGATGTACATTACAATGTAAACTTCCACCGAAAAGTGGTTTGAACGAGATCTAGTAAGTAGTTTTTTTTAATACGTCATAAATCGTAAACCGCAGTTTACCTTTCATACACTATTATTAAAACATCGATCAAAGTTACAATGAACTACAAGAACTTTTGTATTATGTAACTTGCTGCTACGGGACCCTTCATGGGCGAGTCCGACTCGCACTTGCTGTAATTTTTTTATATTATATATAACTAGTATTGCCCGCTATCCGTCCGCTTGGACATCAGAATATAAATACGTTACATTAATTATCTCTATGTAAAAATAGCTATACCACGGGAACCATTCACTTTTCCAATATGAAAAGTAGCCTAGGTATGTCCTTTTCTGGACTCTATTTGTATGCAAAATTTCTTGATGATTAGTTTAGTAGTTACTCCATGAAAGCGTAACAAATAAACAAACAAACTCACTTTCCCATTTATAATTTTAGTAAGGAAGACGTGCCAACCCTATCCACCTGTGAGCCTTTACCAACAATTAAAATTCGCTACTATTATAGTCCAACACGTATTGTCTGTCGTCCTTTATGATTCCGTCACAACCGTGCATTCACCATTGTATGTTCTAATTAAACTCTCTTTAATGATTGGAGGTACGCTCCCCTATATTGGATTTAAGGCGCAAAGACTGAAAGGAAGGTGATTGAAATTGAACAGTCGTTGCCTTGAAAAGATGAAGATATTCTGGATAATTAATTCGGGTATAGAAACGGAATAATGATAAATTAAATTAAGTTGCTTTTCTTGTTAATATTTTCATTATGTTTATAAATTTATTTTTTCCTTACCATCTGTATCTTCGGATAATTAAATCGAATTACTAAATAATTATGAGAACACAGCCTTTATTTCTTCAGTCCGCTTTAACACAAATAACTTAATGACTATAAAACAATATCAACAGTAAATGCTCTACAATTAATGCCTTTTATATAGCTTTTCTTGCTAACTATCACATATTACAGCCATAATTGAGTGCTCCACGGTTATCGCACGAAGTATTCGTAATATAATTTTATTGTTTTAGATCATGTACAGGATGCTTATAATTCTCTTATTACAGTAAACTGTTTATGTAAGACAGTGATAACTTAATTTTATTTGGATAATCCATTCGATTGTAATTTATTGTCGTGTAGAAGCAGAGCTTTGCTGATTTGAGCAAAAATGGACTAGATCAATGGAAGGCTGCTTACTTTCTTATAGAGTATCTGTATTGGTGTTGTGTTAAGCACAAGCAAGTATTTCTACTGTTAAATTTATTTCTATAATTGATAGGTGGAGGAGCAAGCTCCCTCGCGTATACACATCATTGTAAGAGTCTACAATGTTCATCATGGATGACATTCAGATGAGAAGTCCGAGAGAAGGCATTTGCTTAAACAGTTTTGATTTTCTAATCTGTTCCAAGTAAATAGGAGTTGTAAATTAGTTCTGCTAATACCTACTCGTTGGTTTATGGTGAGTTGGTGAGTTACATCTCACACTCGCCTACAAGCGTCTGACAAATCTATTATATGTAGTACGCTATTAACACGAATAGCTAGTTGGTTACAAAGCACCAGCGATTAGTGAATAGGTACATGTATCTATCGGCTTTACAACAATTAACTAAATGGAAAAACCATTACCCTTGTACCAAAAATGTAAAACTATTGCTAAATATTCAGTACGTATTGTAGGTATATCTACGTAAATATGAGTCGTCCAAGGTCTATAATTAGTGTAAAATTTCGACCAAACTTTACCGAGAATAATCTATTCCATGATTTTATTCTCTAGATAATCAACAGGTCGTTTTTCCACCCAATCTGACGTATAGCTATACTTGGAATATCTATTCGCGAATAGCGAATACCCGGCAAGAAGAAGTTGTTTTACAAACGGGACCGATAGCTTAACTCATCTCAACTCCTATTTATCGTATTATAGCGTGGAAAAGTAGCTGTCACTGTATAGTTTAAAAGTTTCGAATTAAAATGACAGCACAAAAAAGATGACGCCATTTTTATATTCTTGGATTAACTCCTTATTCGATGCTTATGGGTGGTATAGTGACTATTCTCGAATAGGCTCGCTATTCTTCGAATTATTGTTGGTGAAACGTAAAATTGATTTATTCTCGAGTAAGTAGTGATTTATACTAGGAACAAAACTTATTCTTGTTTGGTCGAATCTGCCCTAATCGAGATAGCGAAATTTCTTAATAGGCAATAGTTTTGATCTACATCTGGTATTACGGTCTGTGGTCTGTATCACCGGGTGCAATAAAACATACTCAAATTTTAGATTTTGCAATATGTGTTCTGATATTTGCTGTAGGGCCGGCTGTTTCATAGCTGAAGATCCCAAGTCCACAAAACGAAGAGGATCTGGCGGCTCTGGGATCTTTATCTGTAATATTAATATCTCCTCCCGAGCAATTCAATATAAGCGCCTTAAAGGTCTAGCCGAGGCATAGCTAGTAGCAGTAACAGGCTAGCGGTAAAACCAAGGACTGCAGAGACAGTGGTATCGGGTAACTTCGATCCCCAGTACAAGTTCTGGACCTTTTACGGCACACATTTCTGATTTTACGAGGTTTTTCTAAATTATGTGTGTATTTTTAAAAAAAAATCATCATTAGCCATCGTGATCAAACCTGCAACATAACATATGCATAATTCATACAGACCAAAAATGGTTTCATAAAGATTTTGTTTGTAATGAAATTACCTACTGCTTCAAATTTTTTGGACACGTCTCGAATCCGCAATATTTGCTGTAGCAAGAAACCTGTACCTGTACAACAGCATACCTATTTTTTTTTTGTTAAGTGTAATAATATTACCTGAATCCTCTTTTCTAATATTTTACCTTTCTTTTCTAAATAGATTAAAAATGATAAGCCTCAAATAAAGAAAACATTTATTTTAAAATTCAAAAGTCTGAACCTCGAACAGTCAAGTTCGAAGAACTGGAACATAGACGTTGCGGAGGCATTCTGATTCTAGACTTGGGCATGGTCCTGTAGGTCCCTTCTAGGGCGGAAGGGATTGTGCGGAATGCTAAAGGGAGTGAACCTTTGTACAAGAACGTCTTATGAGGTATCCAAGTGTTGCTGTGTATAAAATCTCGAGGTAAAGACAGTAATAACTCAACTAGTACTTAGTGCATACAAAATTTCTGTTCATAATTAACGTGTTTTGTTTATTTATTAAAAATTGTTTCAATCTGTTTTCCTATTTAATTTCTTTTAAGACCCCTGGGTAGGTCCTTAATAATTGTGGCGTGACGGCTTCACCGTTACGCTACATAAGGCGGGAAGAAATGTTTCTAACCACACACCCCGTCGTTCGGGGCAACGAAAAGGGTAGTGTGGGGGCTTCACCCACTAAAGAAACCCGCCGTGTGCCGTCTCTCGGCCTTTATAGGCGAGCCACTGGAACTATGTTACATTCCTTCGGTGGTACAACATCATACCTACTGTTACAGTTTTGGTAATTCCCTACAATTTCAGTGATAATTTTCTCTTTAATAATAATATATGGCTTAAGTCCTTATAGGTTAGTCAGCTGCGTACTGTTTGTACAACATACACTTACCTTATAATCGGTATAGTCGTATTTGGGTCGATAGTCGGCTATTAGTTTATTGCTACAACTCGCCAATTGCATCGTCCATGTTAGTGCATCTAGATTATACCGACCAATTAGACTTGCAGATAATTGCTATTATATTTGATGGCTTTATTGTTCAATGTGGGGGCGAAAACAGAGATTAACAATCCCATTTTATCCCAGTGGTTAACCCTTCAAAAACACTCTTTTTAATAAAAATTGTTGTTAAAAATTATAACTAAACATAATTAAAGTATATTTATCTAAACACATAATTATGGTTGATGTTAGGCATTTCAAGATTCTCGTAGATACCTATATAATAATATGTCACTAGACAAATGACAGCAACGTCAAACTGGTATCTGCGTCCGATGCCCTTTGCGAGAGGTGTACATATTTCACGCTCAAGAACGCACATTTCACGTGCAAGAACTTTACAGATAAGGACAATTTGTGGATTCCTTTAATAGTAGGTATTTGGAATATGTCGTATTGCAATTAAAAGTGAGATTAAGCAATATAATTGTAATGAGATGTGCCCAGGAATCACATTTAATTCTATCATTTGTTTTTTATATTTGACGGTTAGACCAAATGAACGATTATTTGTTTAAACTTTCCATTTGCGCGTTTTAAACATTTTGTATTTCTTTTTTTGGCATACATTTGGCAAGGAAATTAAATAAACTGTCCGTAAGGCTTTTTTTTCCATAATAATATCGCCTGTTCTATTAAGGTAGGCACTGGCGAAACCAGGATTACTTTCGAAATAGTGAATATGTGCATGGCATAAATAATAACTAATAAAATGAGGTTTATAAAAAAAAAATAACAAGGTTATGAATAACCCTGAGGAAGAAGCTTAATGTATTTATTTACATATTAACTAAATAATTGTGGGCTAACAGGGAGGTTTATGTGTACCTCCTCGCACAATCCAGCCTCCTTCTCCAACCTCGCCAAATCAGCATATAGAATTAATGGCCATGTAAGTCCACTGTGGTCACCATTTTATAATAAACTGGAGCGCTGACTGCCTCGGTGGTGCAGCGGTAGTGTGAGTGACTGCTGATCATGAGGTCTCGGGTTCGATCGCCGGGTCGGGATAAATAAATATTCTCAGTAGCAGCCCGGAGTTTGGAAACGTGCCTATTGGACGGCAATAGACCTCTATTACGTGGGACTTAAACATAGCTGGTGAATCGTTGGTGTGTAATACACCTCTGCCTACCCCTTCGGGGAGTACAGGCGTGATGCTATGGTTTTTTTTTTGGAGTGCTGCCTTGGTAATAACAAAAACATAGGCTTGGAATTATGCGCAATACCCGTACCTATATTCAAAAAACAATGACGTATTATTGTTTGGCAACTTCACACAATAGTCGCGGTTCGTGTGCGGCTGAAAACCGCAAGTCGCGATACGGAAGCGCGTCTAAATGAAGGAGGCGTCTCGGTGGGGTCATCGATCTCATATGTCATAGCTTAGGCAGGCTACATATGGGGCGATGGGTGGATGAGCGTTTAAACCAATTTGGTTTTATTGGCACGAGTAATTTATTTACGTGGGTGGTTACATAGTTTATACTATAAGTCTATATTTCAATTAATAATTATAAAAAACATAGTTTACTTGTGTATGCGTGTAAGTAACTTAAAGAACAAATTATTTGTGAAATGTGGAAAAAGAGAACTTAAGTGCGAGCGGGAATTGAGCCTGCGTCCCTTCCAATCCGGGGAAGTGCTCTAACCGCTAAGTCATCGCACAAATAATTTCTTCTTTAAAGTAGCTGAGCACGTCAAGTGCTAAAATACAGAACAAAACCTGGCTATGGCGGCTCGGCGGGCGTCGCCCTGCCACCTGACCACCTCCCTGGGTAAGGGGCGTCCACCCCCCTCCCGCTCTTGCGACGCCCGCCGATACTCCTTGGCGAGCACCTCCGCCTCCAAGTCCCACGGGGGGATTCCGGCCAACGCGCAGGCCGCCTCCGTCGACACCGTGCGGTATCCGCGTATGACACTGGATGCAACGACTCTCTGTGGTCTCCACAGAAGAGCCCTGTTCAGTGCGTCCAGGGACCCCGCCCACACGGGTGCGCCGTACAGCGCCATCGACCGGACCACCCCCCCGTCAAGCCGTCGGCACGCATTGTTGGGTCCGCCCATATACGGCATGAGCCGTGCAAGGGCGGACGCTGCGCCGACTAGCCTCGGGGACAGTTGGCGGAAGTGCTCACGAAAGCGCCACCGCCCGTCCAGCACCAGGCCCAGATACTTAATCTGGGCCTGCACCCCAATCTGGACCCCGTCCACTGTGATCGAGGCGCCAGCAGGTGGCTGACGTCGGGGCCCATAGAAAAGTAGGGCCTCCGTCTTGTCCAGGGCCAGCGTGTGGCCAACCCTAGGGAAACGGATATGGCTACCCCATATTCATTTCAATAATATAGAAGGTATGAGGAAAGGGCTTGTGCCCTGTGGCGCTCTCACTCATCGAACGGAATGCAGCAATACGAATAGATACCTAACGTTATATGCCGACAAATCTGTGAGAGGATGATAACTTCCTGGTCAAGGTGTTCCGTTCGTACCGGATTCAGAAATCTCTTCTACCGAATCATGATCCATGAGAGCCCATGCTATAGAAACTATATTGAATACCTGGTCTGATTTTACTGCAACCTAATAAGGATCTAATCTGTACGGAGGTATGTGGAACTCACCTTCGTTGTTCTACAAGAATAACAATAATGCGATTGGAAGTCAGATTGCATTAATTAAAATGAGGTTTTTATTCGAATGGTCCAAAGGAGTTCATGTATAAATTAAAACAAAAATTAATAGTATATTGTAATAAAGAGCAAAGCCGGTTCGTCTATTCTTATAGTTAGTCTATCCTAGTGGCCTATCATTTATGGTTTCTGGCTAATAACGGAGCATGTCAAGTGCATTGTAAATAAAAATAGTAAAAACAATATTTTGGATGTAGAAATGAAATCAACACTATGATATTATATGAAAACATTTTGCTAAAATGAATACAATTTAAATGCACGTTGTTTTGTAATTTTTTAGGAGCTTTTGTGGAATGTTTAGATATTTATTTTTTTATTACTCTTCATTATAAATGGAGTCAATATTGAAAGTAATAGTTATCTTAAACTACATAGTAATGCGTGCCAACTCACGCAACGCTATATTAATCGTTTACATACCGAAAACACACAAAGAATATTCAAATCAAAACTGTCTATCGCGGCTACAGTGCTCGTAATAAATCATAACCTAGTAGGCGTCTTTTCTATCAGCCGATTTGTTTTTGTAAGTACAATTTGTCCGGGTTTTGCGTCAAAGTGTCATCGATTTTCCTTTCTCTGGCTTCATTCCAATCTCTTTCCTTTGCCTAATATATTTGCGAATAAACCTCTGCGGAATTGTTGCGTAAGTTTGTGTGCGAGTACTGAGTAGGGTTACCAGATGTAATATTGAAATTTTTCACAATGCGTTCAATATTATATATTATACAAAACATTATTGAGATATTCATGTAGATAGACAGGATAAAGATGATTTTTTCTCTTGAATTTCTTTACTATTAACTCATATATTTTAGGATTACTAGCTGCTGCTTATTTAGTTATTTTCTTTCTTTGTGTACTCATAATTATTTTTCCAAAAGAAAAATAACCTAAATACCACTTTATTATACTTAGCAGCCATGGGTGAATTGCACGAGTTCACAGTGACATAAATAAGGCCGAGCGTGCGAGTAGTGCTCTCTCATTCCTCCTAACCGTTGCTAGGCCTGAGTAATTCGAAAGGGCCTTGCCCTTCGTCATCTAAATAGACGTGTACAGCACACGTCGTCCTGCCATCTTGACACGTAGTAATTTGCTGGCATTCCCCAATTGTACCCTTGATTTATATAATTGGTTGCAAAAATGCGTTCTAGCTATGTCTCATTTCTAGTAAAATTTGTTTCCGTGAGTTAAAAGCAATACGACTGTAGCCTTTAAAATACAAGATTTTTTTATTGCATGTTGTGGCAGACGAGCCGCGGTCCATCTGATGGTAAATGGCAACCGTTGCTCATGGACTCAACTATACTGAGAGTATTGTCAAGCCGCTGCTCACCATTTCATTTCACCGATATGATATGAAAGAATAAACGGCTACCAAGTGAGTACTCCCACTTGGTACCCAGCCCTACCACCAGTCATGCAATGGATGATAATTGCTTACTTCTCTTAGTCGCCTCATACGACACCCGTGGCAAAGAATGGGGTGGTGACTTGTATTCTTAGTCCGTCACCACATGGATTTAAAAAGCAAGTAAAAAGTATACTTATTACATATTTTTATTTGAATTGATTCTTACATTTGAAAACCGGTATAGTATTTTTGAGAATAAAGTGTACATTAATAATCCGTCTATACGTTATATAAAATAAAAATAGTACTAATAAAAACGTACGATTTATTTCACAAGGGTGTGAGGAATAAAGAAACAAAGCGCCAAGTTAGAGGAGTGCGGTCAAATAATAGCCCTCTTGGGACGATAGTTTTCCAGAACTTTCCAGTCGCATCCAACTTGCCTTTCTTTGACGGCCGAGTAATAGCGATCACCAAATTTGGCCGAATAAAATTCTGCCCGGGGTGTGCTGAGGTTTTTTTTTTGCAATTAGTGGCAGGCGAGCCACGGTCATCATTTCATCTGATGGTAAATGGTAACCGTCGCCCATGGACTCGATTAAACCAAGAGTATGTCAAGCCGCTGCTCACCAATTCATTTCAAAGATATGAAATGAAATATAAAGTATAAACGGATATCTCCTGCTACAGCCAAAACGCAACGATGTGCTTCATGGCTGGTCACACGGGAGATGGTGGTACCAACCCGCTCGGGCCCGATACCAAGTGACTACTCCCACTTGGTACCCAGCCCTACCACCAGTAATGCAATGGATGATAATTGCTTACTTCCCTTAGTCGCCTCATACGACACCCGTGGGAAAGAATGGGGTGGTAACACTTGTATTCTTAGTCCGTCACAACATGGACACTCACACAGTGATCGCTTTGGATCCTGTTTCTTCTTACCAATGCTTGAAATGGTCGGGTCATGTATTGTCTTAGTCACCTATACTACGGGCTACTTTTTTCAACCCTTTTTCTGTCCCGATAGGCATGGGTCTCTTCTCATGGAGAGAGGGATTAGGGCATATTCCATCACGATGGCCCAATGCGGGTTGGCGACCACCCAATTAGTACTATGGAATCATTACTACTATCAAACCTACCCAATCAGTACTATGGAATATTCAGGAGACAGCTGTGCTTCAAGGAATACATTGTTGGGTCACCATTAAATTGACTTTGTATTCACTTTATATGTACTATAAATTTTGCAGACGCCGCTCTCAGTCTGACCCCGGCCCACTGACGATTCGATACGTTACTGATGTAGCGTTGTAATAAAAGTCTGGAATAAGTTGGAGTAGCCTGTCGATCCAAACCTTCGCTCGCATTTATCTTATAAAGCTACTTTGCTACATTTAAATGTATCAATCAAGTCCAGATTTTAGAAAACAAATTAATCAATACAAATAATTTTGATATGACAAAATAACAGTTTATATAGGTACGTTACCTGTAACAAAATAACAATAATTTAAAGTCGTCTGACTGGTTGTTTGTTCCGGCTTTTCTAGTAGAGTTCTGCACAGAAATAAAATATTTAGATATTTTTATATATATTTTTAGCATTTGACATGCTTAGCACTATACATTAAACACAAAGTGAAAAATGTGAAATCGAAAATAACAGTCAGGAGCAGGATTTGAACCTGCATCTTCTGGATACCGTCCAGATTCTTTACCAATTCAGCCATCCTGACAATTGCTCCTGACTGCTAATTTCGATAACACATCACACTTAACGTCTTTGGGTGACGCCTGCGCCATCAGTCGGAAGTATTTTCATACATTATACCGACCAGGTAAACTTAATTTTACAATTAAGATTTTACCTAATAATGACGCAAACCCTTTAAATATTTAGATATTTTTATATATATTTTTAGCATTTGACATGCTTAGCACTATACATTAAACACAAAGTGAAAAATGTCAGGATGGCTGAATTGGTAAAGCATCTGGACGGTATCCAGAAGATGCAGGTTCAAATCCTGCTCCTGACTGTTATTTTCGATTTCACATTTTTCACTTTGTGTTTAAAGAAATAAAATACTTAACTAAACTCCACGCAGACGAAATCGCGCGTATCAGCTAGTTCATTATACAATTAATCTACTCTTAATGTTGTGATTAATTGTAGCATGTTTGTCTTCATTGTTATAAAGAATTTATGCTTCATAAGCAAGGAACCTTAATAGCTCTTAAACTACTACTACTTATCATCACGCCATTTCCCTTGCGGGGTAGGCAGAGAGAACATATAACATAGCTCTTAAACATTTTAAAATACATTGAAAGAACATAGTAAAAGAAAATTAAAGGAGAGAGTACCTATACCTACTCTGTGTATAGACTCAAAAAGTATAGAGCACTGCTCTCGATTTAAGTTTCTATCTTGGTAAGTGAAGGAGTATGTCGGAGTTGACAGCTGTAAGTATCTGTAGCAGCTACCTCAAAGGGATCGGACACATAAAAGTTTGCCGGTATGTCAAAGTAAGAGTGGATCGCTGTAATCTTCGATTATCAATATCAACAAGATACAGTGTTACGAACAAAAACAAGCTAAAAACTGTCCGTGTGAATATATACTTCCATCAGCCTTTTAACGTCCACTTCTGGACATAGGCCTCCTCAAGAATGGGGGATAGTGCCGTAATCGCCACGCTTAGCAGGCGGGTTGGCGATCGCAGTGGATGTTGTTAATACTCGAAGGAGTGCTGCTGCCCACTCCCCCGGTATTCCCTCAGTCGGCTCTTACGACTCACATGGATGGAGAGGGGTGGGACAATTCTAAAGCCGGCCCCACACAGAATATATACTTATACAGATACATCTGTTTACTAACGAAATGAGACAAAGGTTTCAAAACAATTTTAAGTTCAACCTATTTACAATCATGGCACTTAGTAATAAAGTCATAGATCTTTAAAATATTATCTTACATTTACGATCATTCGTCACAAAAAAACGAGCAAAGCAATAAATTACTACTGCCACTTAAAAGTAAAAAGACAAATAACATTCACGGTGAAATCAAGCTTAACTAACAACAAATAAAGTACTTTTTGAACTAACAAAATAAGAGCTCACTTCTCAAGTGCGCTGTTATTTACCGAGACGGATTTTTTGGACTGACGCCATATCTATTGCTTTGATGATCAAAGGCTGTAATCATTAACGAAGGAACCTTCGTTTCTATTAGTTGATGGATACCTTGATAAATACAGGTATAAACACTTTTCATCATAAAGGGCCATATTAATTAGTACTTAACTTATTAACTGCCTCAGTGGCGCAGCGGTAGTGTGTGCGACTGCTGATCATGAGGTCTCGGGCTCGATCCCCGGGTCGGGCAATGTTATTGAGCTTTTTCGTAAAAAGAAAAATTCTCAGTAGCAGCCCGGAGTTTGGAAATGTGCCCGGTAGACGACAATAGGGTTGCCCCCTATTACATGGGACCTAAACATACCTGGTGAATCGTGGGTGTGTAATAAACCTCTGCGTACCCCTTCGGGGAATACAGGCGTGATGCTGTGATTTTAGCTTATGCCCGACACGGTACAGTATTATTTTATTCACAATATTACTTTATGTGCAGTTTTCTAAGAATGCGTATTAAAGGATTTCATAAATGACAAAAATTAAAAAATATCTTTCTTGTGAATACAAATATTAATAATATATTTATGTAACTATATTAATAAGGTTTTTTCTTTACAGGTAATACACTCAAATAAGTTTTATACGTATATCGTCGGTAAGATAAATGTTTTATGTATTTTGAAGTTCAGTTACGGGACGGGCAGTAAATTAAAAACATTTGAATAATTTTTTAAAACGAAAATTGTGAGTAAAATCTAATTTATGCTACCTGTTTATATACATTGGCATCATCACATCTACCAGAATCTGTTCGAAGTCCCAGGTGGTTACTATTTTATGCCGTTTGGTGTAGAGACAATGGACCCGACGCATTCCTAACTTACAAGGATTTGACGGGACGTCTTGTGGAGTTGACATTGCTGGCCTATACCTCGGCCAAATGGCAAGCCTCGCCATCCAGCGGGCATGCCAGCATTTTGGGCACGTTGACGGCTGTGGGTTGTCACTTGAAAGAACGTTAGTCAACTTGGTGTAAAGTTCGTTCAAGTTCAAGTTGGTTGACAGGTAAAATATGATCAAGGATTAAACGAACGTTCGTTTTCTGAAGAATAAAGATCGATGTATCCCTACAGCATGTCATCCTATATATGTGAAAGTGAGTTTGTTTGTTACGATTTCAGACACTACTTAACCGATTATCATGAAATTTTGCAGTGGCCTGAAGCCAAGCAAAGGACATGGGCTTACTATTCCGGTAAAATGGGATAGTTCCTGTGAGGTAGCTGTTTTGCATAAAGATGTGACGTTGAATGAGGTATTTATACTAGACATATTGACCGAAATCTCAAATACAGTAGGGCAGAATCTAGTTTGACATACTCGTATTACTATAAAATTTACAGAAATTGTAGCTGTTTCAGTTATTTAGAGTATAGATATCAAATAAAAAGTTGCATCAAAATCCGTTTAGTAGTATTTGCGTGATGCGTGAACGAACAAACAGGCACACCAACAAACAGACTATAAATAAAAAAAAACTGTTTTGTGTTCAGATAGATATGCCTATTACAGTATTTTTTCTCAAATATCTCAAATGTACACACAGCTCTGTTACAGCTTTATAATAGTTAGGATGCATCTGAACCCCGCCGTGCTGCCATGGCCAGTTGGAGGGTGCGGCTGGAGACGCCCCGGGCCGGTCTCTGGACCGTAGGGGCGCTCCAGCCTGTGCTGGAGGAGTGGGCAAGGCGACAGCACGGAGTCCTTACCTTCCGACTGGTGCAGGTGCTGTCGGGGCACGGTTGCTTCAGCAGATATCTGCACATTGTCGCAAGGAGGGAAGCGACTCCGGGTTGTCACCATTGCGGCTGCGACGAGGACACGGCGCGGCACACGTTCGAGTCGTGCCCGGCTTGGGACTGGCAGCGCCGTGAACTCGTCGCGGCAATAGGGGGAGGGGGCCTCTCGCTGCCGAGCGTCGCTCTGAGCGATGCTCGGCAGCGACAGGAATTGGGCCGCGGTCGCTGCCTTCTGCGAGGAGGTTATCTCGCGGAAGGAAGTGGCGGAGAGGGCCAGGGAGGATGATTCTTCCGCTGACCCAAGCCGCCGCCAGCAACTGGGGCGGCGCAGGCGTGAGTACTTGCGCCTCATGCCACCCTAGCTGAGGCTGCGGGTGGATGGACCGGGGAACGTCCGCCACCTGCAAGGCCTCCCGCGAACGTGCGACGCTCCGTCTGAAGTAATCCAATACAGTACCAGCAGTCCGTCAACACAGGCGGAGAGACGGCACATGGCGAGTTTCTTTAGTGGGTGCGGGCCCCACACTACCCTGTTCGTTGCCCCGAACGACGGGGTGTGCGGTTAGATACATTTTCCCGCCTAAACAAAAAATAAAAAGGATGCCTCTGAACAAAGCTTACCGGAGAATATACTAGCTTTATTATTATATGACCTATAGGTTTGTGGCAGGTAACCATAGGCCACTCCCCATTAAAATTTTGTCACAAAATTCAATAAACAACAATAAGAGAATGAGAGATTTAGAATGTGGAGAGGAACTACATGATAGAGAGGAGATGAGGAAGTGTACAGTAAGGATAATAGGAAATGGATGAAAGGTTTTGGGCATCCGACGATCTCATAAATCATACAAAACACATCAGTAGGAGTGTATACAGTTGCTTTAGGTCAATCTTCTGTGAGAAGGTGGTGGTTCCCCGGTTGAGCAGGCCCATGCAGAGAGAAGCGAGTAAATATTAGATTATTTGATTTCATCTCAAATTGTGCATCCTTGGTTAAGATTTCTTAGTCTGTCGAAAGATACTAATAAGCTTAAGAAGATATATGACGCACAAATTAAAATTACTCTTGGCTAAGTATAGTTATGATAATTATTTCGTGATAAACCCGTACGGGTTCCATGTATCAGCACTATTTTGTTGACTTGAATGGCCAAGGGTTAAGTTCTCAATTAGTAGACGGTAACTTCCGCTCATGAACGTCGGTACCGTATACCAGTTTGGTTATTTCATTTGTTGTAATAAAAAAGTTATTAAATTGATTTTTTGTGGCGTCTTATTTTTCAAGTTTATGTAAGTATTCCGCCGTTTGATGTTGCTATAAACTTATAATAAATGTATGATGCTGAAATCTTTTTATTTGCTTTAAATTAGCTGTTAAAATAATTCGTGTTTAATCAATTAGTAACCAGATTGGAATTCCTTACAAACAAATCGCATTATATAGGTACCTAAGTGATTTTTATAATGGCATTTGGGGTGATTTGGTTGTATTTTTAATTTTATATTCGTACGAGCTTTTTTATTGTTTTTAAAGGCAAAGAACAGCAAATATGTAATTCTGAAACAGCAATGTGCATACATTAGTGTGGGCATTTCTCACGCAACATTTTAAAAACGCCATTAAACATGTGTTTTGTATTTTATTTTGAATCATGGTTTTAATGAGTTTAATTATCATTTAAGGTCTCCTTTCGGATGCTAATATAATATCCTCACTTATATAAATGCCCTATATTATTTGTTATGTACATATATGCTGTCGTTTGTTTATTTTATAATATATTAAATTAAGTTGACACATGAATGTCTAAACAATTGGTTTCTATAGAATGTGTCATTATATATTCGTACTAAATTAGTCCCCGTCGATGCCTAGTAGATGCCTATTAGTGTGCTTTACGTATTAGGAGCTCATTACCATTAACCACCAGAAACTTTGTTTAACATTCGCCTTTCCCACAGGAAAAGATATAAAGGACTAAAGTGAATTAAAAAAGATCGTATGTAAAAGTCGTCTCTATTTTATCTCTTATCTCGCTCATGGAACAGTCTATATGTACATAAATCTGAGAGCCTTTACACATAAGTAGTTCATTTTGTTCGGGCCAGCGCTGATTGTGGGCCGGATTTCTGTATTATGATATATTCGTAATACAGAATAATTTACCTGCGTTTGGGATCTTTAGGGTTTTATGTGGATGCTTTAGTTTTATTTATATTTGCTTGTTATTGAGAACTTAGTATTTTAGGGACTTTATGTGGACGAAGTACATAACAGACACTTATCGGAACTGTCAATGTGCCAAATTAAACTCCAACTGCTTTTTAATAAACGTTGTAACCTCTGAATAGTTATTTAGTGTTTTGTCTTTGTCACTAATATGACATTTAGATATTTTTATATATATTTTTAGCATTTGACATGCTTAGCACTATACATTAAACACAAAGTGAAAAATGTGAAATCGAAAATAACAGTCAGGAGCAGGATTTGAACCTGCATCTTCTGGATACCGTCCAGATGCTTTACCAATTCAGCCATCCTGACAATTGCTCCTGACTGCTAATTTCGATAACACATCATACTTAACGTCTTTGAAAGTAGGCCTGAAGTTGCCTGAGGAGCGGGTTGAAAGTAATACTTTTCAGCCCTAGGGAGAATTACTTTTAACTGACAGCTGAGTAATTATAAAAAATAAAACAGTTCTATTTTCTGTACAGCCAGTCAATTACAGCGTGATGTAAAATTTAAATAACATAAAGTTAAGTATTTATTAAAGAATTTGTTTTTTATGTGACTTTATTTTAATATAGTTGCAACTAAATATCTTTAAAATAACGAAGGAGAATTATATTTTTTCAATTATTAAAATGAAAAATAATGGCTGAATAGCTGACAGGCCACAAAAAAAAAACAAAATCGGCGGGAAAACGGCGATTCCAAATTCAATTTTTTAGTCTCCCATTTTTTCTTAATTAAATTAATAAGCTAATTCATGATTTTTATTTTTAGTTTCCTCGTATTCGTAATGAAAAGCACAGTGTTTACCTCGGGATAAAGACTTATTTAGTGACGAGACGGGGTTTGGCGCCTGAGCGTAGCGAGGGCTCCAATAGTTCCAATAGTTGCTTTCATCCCTAGGTTAACAATGTACTATTGTGAAAACATATCACAGCCTTGGTTCTCTATGAGCTGTTCTGGTTTTGTGATTGTATTCTGTTGTTAGTCTCGGTAAGTTTTGGACATGAATGACAACTCAGAATGAGAGAAACCTGGTAAAGTAAAGGATTGGATTCACAAGCTGTCGAATAGTTATTACAATTATATTTACGTTATATTTTGATTTTATAGAGTTACCGAATAAAAATCGAGTTCGGATCTTTATAATTTTATTTAATATAATGTTGATGACAAATTAGATTTTTAAATTTCAATATTAACAGAGTAATAAATACGAGTATCTGAAATATAGAACAGGTATTCAATATATAACAGTATCTACATCTATATTATAGATGGGTTATTTTTTTTATTTCTAGTATTATACACGCCCAACAACAGTTTTTTACACTTCACTCTTCAGTTTACTCCCGTGGTACTTAAATTTCAGCTAATTCAGCATCGTAAAGTGTATTGGTGTCTGTAAACCTTGAACTTTTACGGCAGTACCGGTGTAGGCAGCAGTGTATGCGAATCATCGTAAAAAGTTATTTAATGTGCCCAGACACAGCAAAGTTCGCGGCTTATTATAACTAAACGATGTTTTGTACCTGGTCTCTAACTTTAGCCAGAAATTAACTGAAAAGGGACGTGTTCTTTTCTTAATAGAATTTCTAAATTGTTGGTAAGTATAGGGAACAAATTATTTGTGAATGTGGAAGAGAACTTAAAGCGGGCTCCCGCTCGCAGTAAAGTTCTCTTTTTCCACATTCACAAATAATTTGTACTTTAAAGTAACTGAGCATGTCAAGTGCTAAAATACAGAACAAAATATTTAAAAAATCATGTCATGAAACAGTATGAATTTTAATTGTAAAATTAAACTTGATAAATCGGCATGTGTGCTAACGCTTTCGATAGATGGCGTGAGTCGTAAAGACATCCAAAACGGAATTCGAATTGTGAAGTGGAGATTGGACGTCACCGTCGGCTACCGCGATGGCTTAGCGGTCTGGAGCACTTCCCTGGATTCGCAGGAACGCAGGTTTGAATCCCTCTCGTAGTAAAGCTTTCTTTGTCCATTTTCGAAATAATTTAGTAATTAATTATTCTAATTGATTTATCGTACGCATTTACGTAAGTGATTTGTGTCGGAAAAGAATATTTGAAAGGTAGTAAGAGAAAGAAAGATGGAAACAAACAGATGGCGTTGTGTTTAAAATAACCACCGATATCGAGCGTTGTCGATCGATAACCAGTCACCACAAACTTTAAAGCATTTGTGGTGGTTTTTACTTCTTAACACACCCAAAGAACTGAGAGTAGTTAAAGCGTAGTGTTGTCTGTGTGGTAACGGACTAATAATACATGTGTCACCACCCCATTCTTTCCCACAGGTGTCGTACGAGGCAACTAAGGAAAGTAAGCAATCATGCATTTCATTACTGGTGGTAGGGCTGGGTACCAAGTGGGAGGAGTACTCACTTGCTATCGGACCCGAGCGGGTTGGTACCACCATCTCTCGTGTGACCGGCCATAAAGCACATCGGTATGTTTTGATTGTAGCAGGAGAGAGGCCGTAATTTTTTTGTTTTCATATCTTGAAATAAAATTTTGAGGAACGGCTTTACAATACTACTTGGTATAGTTGAGTCTATGAGCAGCAGTTACCATTTACCATCAGGTGGGCCGTGCTCAAAAAAATCGTAGTATTAGTTAGATCTTTATTGAGAGCAGTGGTGGATATAACTTACCATCAAGTTGGCCGCAGTAAATCGCTAACTTAACAAAAAATAAAAATACTAGGTACCCATAATTAACACATTGCCGTAGTTTAGTTAGTTATATGTCTAATAGTAGAGTTCCTGCTATGATGTTCTTTGTTAGACATCTTTATTTGATTTATGTTAACGATTTCAAACACCAGTAACGTTACGTTAAACTGAAACTGACTATAAATGTAGTATATTTTATATATCTACTAGCGTTTGCCTGTGGCTCCGCCGCAGACAGTTTTTAGCTTAAATATCAGTTTCCCGATGTAACGGGATAAAACATTACCAGTTTTTAATTCTAATCTTCACTAAACTGCAACGAGTGTAGAGTCGTCGAAGATATTCAACATGTTTTATTGGAATGTGTCAGAAACGCAACTTATAGGTTAACTTGCTTGGAAAATGTGAATTTTATGGAAGTAGGAATTGTAAATAGCACTTTGTCCAACCCTTTGTGTGAAGTCTTGCGTTAAATTACTATAGTTAAGTTTAGATAAAAATTAAGCTTGTGTTTTTCTGTTATGATTTCGTTGTTTCTGTTGTGATTTGTTTTGTTTGGTTTGATATGGGTGATGTGGTTGCTAAACGACGAAACCCTTAAATAAATTAAAAAAAATCTAATCAAGAGCTATCAAACAAAAAATGTTGCATCAAAATCCGTTTAGTAGTTTTTGCGTGATACGTGAACAAACCAACAGAAGAAAAATCTAAAAAAAATGTTTTGTGTTCAAACACGCCTACCCGTATAGCCTTATACAGTAATTTTTTCTCAAATATTTCAAATGTGCAGATACAGCTCTGTTACAGCTTTGTAATAGTTAGGATTAGAAAACCGATTTTGTCTTTATCTTTCCTATGATGTTCACATACGAGATGTCGTTGCTAAGCGAGAACATTCTTACTAATATTATAGAGTAACTAGCTTTTGCCCGCGGCTTCTTTGGGGTTATATTTCAGGTTTAGGGGATAAAATGTATACTAGTTGTTAAGTCTAATCGAGAGCTATCAAATATAAAAAATTGCATCAAAATCCGTTCAGTAGTTTTTGCGTGATGCGCTAACAAACAAACAGATAAACAGACAGACAAAAAATCTAAAAAAAATCCTTTTGTGTTTAGACACGCCTATATAGCATATTACAGTAATTTATTCTCAAATATCTTAAATGTACACAGCTCTGTTACAGTTTTATAATAGTATAGATTATATAGTGTGCTGTAGCACTCTACAAACGTCACTATGTATTTGTATACATAATTATTCTATACTAGTGGTTTTATGGTGTATATACCAACATAGACACTGAGTGGTGGGTTCGATTCCCTCGCGGGATATAGTTGTGTAATAATATAATAGTGATTTGTGTGTCAATAGTTTTTCCAAGACGTCCATGTGGTGACGGACTAAGAATACAAGTGTCACCACCCCATTTCTTCCCACGAGTGTCGTATGAGGTGACTAAGGAAAGTAAGCAATTATCATCCATTGCATTACTGGTGATAGGGCTGGGTACCAAGTGGGAGTACTCACTTGATATCGGGCCCGAGCGGGTTGGTACCACCATCTCCCGTGTGACCGGCCATGAAGCACATCGTTGCGTTTTGGCTGTAGCAGGAGATAGCCGTTTATATAATACTCTCGGTATAGTCGAGTCCATGGGCGACGGTTACCATTTACCATCAAATGGACCGTGACTCGTCTGCCCCTACAGGCAATTAAAAAAAAAAAGACACACACACCTAGTGTACTAAATGATACCTCTGAAGTAATGTCAAACAGTTTCAGTGGTCTGTCAGAACAGGTGAAGAGACGGCACACGGCGGGTTTATTTAGTGGGTGAGGGCCCCACACTATACTTGTCAAGAAAGTACCGTGAAAAGATCAATAATACACAACATTTTTGTTATTAATCCAAATTTATTTTATCACCTTCAAAGTATGCTCCTTCAGAAACGATAGACTTACGCCAACGAATAATCCAATCGTCAAAACATTTTTTAAACGCTGTTTCGGGAATTGAGTTCAGTTCTCGCCGCGAATTCTCCTTTATGTCTTTTACCGATTGAAAACGTGTGCTACGAAGTGGTAATATGAGTTTAGGAAAAAGAAAGAAGTTGGCTGGAGCCATATCTGGTGAATATGGTGGTTGCTCGATGGTATTTGTTGAGTGTTTGGACAAATATTCATTCACAATGATGGCCTCGTGCGAAGGCGCATTATCGTTGTGCAAAATCCAAGAATTTTCTTTCACAAATCTGGCCTTTTTCGTCGAATTTGCTCTCTTAAACGCCGCATAACGCTTAAATAATATTCTTTATTCACCGTTTGACCTTCTGGCAAGAATTCCAAGTGCACAACACCGCGATAGTCAAAGAAAACAGTCAACATGACTTTGACTTTTGATCGACTTTGGCGTGGTTTTTTCGGTTTCGGTTCAGTTGGAAGTCGCCATTCCGAAGCTTGTTGACTAGTTTGCATGTCAAACCCGTAAACCCATGTCTCGTCACCAGTAACAATGCGTTTCATGAATGTTGGGTCGGAATTGACTCGTTCTAGCATGTCCTCAGCGACTCTGATGCGATTGAGATTTTGGAGAAAATTTAGGTCTTTTGGGACTAGCCGAGCGGAAACATGTTTCATACCCAAGTGATTATTTAAAATGGTACGGATCGACTCGTGAGACACAGAAAGTTCGATGGCTATCTCTCTCAAAGTTGAATGAGGATTTTCAGTCACTATTTCCTTCACTTTTGCAATGTTAACTTCAGTTGCAGACGTTGATGGCCTACCAGAGCGAGGCAAATCTTCCATCACATCTCGACCGCTTTTAAACGCTTTGTACCACTCATAAGCACGTGTTATTGATAAAGTAGATTCACCGTAAGCCTTCTGTAACATTTTCAGTGACTCCGAACATGAAATTCTATTGGCGATGCAAAATTTAAGACAAACTCTTTGTTCGATGTTTTTGTCCATTATGAAATTCGCAATACACACTAGATATGATATAACTAAAAATAGCACTGTATTTAATATAAATAACAGATGCAACTCAAACTCCGCGCCAAAATGGATAACAGTTGTGCCAATCTAACAACAACAAAAAAAAAATTTGGTACCATAAACAAATCATCCATTCCCGGTACTTTCTTGACAGAGTAATACTATTGGTTGCCCAGAACGACGGGTGTACGGTTAGTACATTTTACCCACCTTAACAAAAGAAAATTGTGCTTAGTGATGGTTAATTGCCAGTTTTTTTAATCCTCCGTGATATAAAATTGATTTGATCTTTTCAATTACTGGCCCAAAATAAACAAGATTATAAGGATATATATATGCAAGTACTTAATTTAATGAACAGCTGTCAATCTAGTTAGGATTATGTTATTAGTTACATATATATATCGAACAATATTGTTCGTTGAAACACACCCAGGCAATGACAGCATAACTTACAGCCTAAACTGCCAAGAGTTTATAGCTCTACCTGACAGGAATTGGACACAACAAGTCAATATAATCAATAACTGTCATAGATTGACCAATTCCAAGGAGGTATAATATGGTGATATGTCTTATAGATTTTTGTTATACTTGTTTATGAAAATGATTGTTATCTCATAGACTAAACATACAAATAGTTTGTCTATAAATATCATATCCTTAGCCTCATCCCAAACATTGTTGGGGTAAGCTTCGGATCTATTTGTTTTTTTTTCTTTATTGCTAACGGTGGCAGATGAGCAAACGGCCAACCTAATAGTAAGCGGTGACCGCTTCTGGACTTTGGCAAAACGAGGGGTATAGCCAAATCACCGCCTACCGTGATTAAATTGCTCTTCTCAAAAGTCGTTTAAAGAAGGATATATTGTAGCTCTGGGAAAAAAGAATGTGGCAGAAGTTTATTCCAGAGCCTACTGTACGTTGTAGAAAAGAGCGCTAAGAAATGATCCATCTTAGACGAGATCGCTTCTAGGCGGTATGAATGTACCCTACAACGAGGTTTTATTTAATTTAAGACGACACCCTGACAATGAGAGAACCTCAACGATTGTCAGGATGTTATTGGACAGTAATGGTTTTAATAATCATAATTGTGCTACAGTTTATTGTTACTAGTGCCAATTCGAAAGTGCTAAAGTGAATTTATCATGCGTAAGTACCATAATCTCATCATCTGCCGTGTGGGGCCGGCACCAAGAATAGCTCCACCCCGTCTCTTCCTATCGGAGTCGTAAAAGCCGATTGAGGGATTACCGGGGGACCGGGCAGCAGCGTTCCCCTGTGTACTAAAAACATCCACTGCGATCGCCAACCCGCCTGCCAAGCGTGACGATTATGGTAAAACCTCCATTTTGGGGAGGCCTATGTCCAGCAGTGGACGATGAAAGGCTGATGGAAGGATGGATGGATGGAAGTACCATAACATTATTTTCTTTAAGCGGTACGTTTAGGAATTCTAAAGAGAGGTTTATACCTGTGAACCCTGTACAGAGTCTAATGAGGCAAACGAAAACAATTTATATAGTTTTCCGATCGTAACTATAAAGCAGTCGTTAAAGATCACAGTTGGATGTCGCAGACGGAGACCGTCAAACGCTTGGGGGTGCTTCACAAGATATTACGTAAATAATAAATTACTTTTACTGTGATAAATGTGTATTACCGTGGTTAAACATAAAGGACTACAGTATCATCTCTACTGTTACTAGCAGACCCGGCTGATTGCTGTGGTACACATAATTCGTTCGTTAATATTGCAATAAAAAGGAGATAATCGTATAAGTACTTTAAAAGAAGAAGAGTAGCATTCGATTGTTATAGCTTTTTTGTGTAAACTTAACGTCCCAGAAACAAAAACAATTTGTTACACCTTAGCTACTGAACCGATTTCGATGCAACTATTTTTATTTTATAGCTCTTAATGAGACTTAAAAACCGGTAAATATTTAATCTCTCTAGGTATGTTGAAAATCCTAGACATAACAAAAAAAAACTAGCCTGTGAACAGTTTCAGCGGCTGAGAGGTTAAATTAAGAAAGTAGTTTACTTATTAAGGAATTTAGGAAGTTTTGTTTACGAAACATTTTCTTCTACTTAATATAGTTTAATAAACTTTCCCATTCCATTTTATTAACAATGAAAATCGTATCAAATCTGTTGCGAGGTTTTGAAATAATAATGGACAAACAGTCTTATAATATTATATATACTTTTATACTATACCTATTACTATCCTACTTTTATATATTACACACACTTAGATACGTATAATCCCCGCACATATACACATGGACTCTCACTAAAACATCTGTTGTGAGAATGTTTTATTACTAACTTAAAATGTAATCTTTTTCCTGACGCAGTTACATTTGACCTGTGACGGTTTATTGCGTTCTCAGATTTTATGTATAAAGTGACGCTTTTGTTACATAGAAACATAGTCGAAGATTCAGTTCGGGCTACAAATACATTGCTTTTGGTGTTTGAAGGAAACGTGGGTGTGTTTTATAGCACACTAATGATTACTCAAAATGGTCGCTATTGAGAACGATTTATATCGTTTGATCATCGATATTTGACTTTGATTTGTCAATAAATTTTATTGATAGACGATATAAAGATGTATTTTAGGAATGTTTTTTAATTTTTCAGTTGCGAAACGTTCTTAAGAGGTAATCTAGATACTAGAGTATAATTTCTGGTGATGATTTTAATTAGTTAACTAACTAGCTTAACTACCTCGGTAGTGCAGCGATGGTGTATGCGACTGCTGATCGTGAGGTCTCGGGTTCAATCCCCGGGCAGTGCATCGAGCAGTGTTATTGAGCTTTTTCCTAAAAAGAAAAGTTTTCAGTAGCAGTCCGGAGCTTGGAAATGTGCCCGATAGACGGCAATAGGCTCGCCCCCTATTACGTGAGATTTAACATAGCCGGCCTACCTCTTCGCGGATACAGGATTTTGTTCGTGGAAATTTAATGATATTATTAGCAACAGACATAGAAACAAAGCAATGAGACTGAAACCAATAAATTGAAGGTCGATCTGATTTTAATATTTTATTTATTCTGATCTTATGAGCTGCAATATTACCCCTAATATGTAACCACAAATCTACGCAAATATTACGCATTATGAAATGAAAACACTTTTACGCAGTCTATTGCTTGTACTAGATTTTCTAAGGACGTTACAAATAGGTACTTTACAGCATTCATGGTCAAATACCTTCATCCACCCACAATTATTATAATGATAATAGATTCCGTAAAAGTGGTTTAATTTCACTAATTTACGTGACGTAGATGTATTTTTTTTTCTTTCACTCTGGCTTAAATTATTGGTAGGCTTAGGCTTAAAATATATCTGGCTATGGTGGTAGGCCAATTATTCTCAATATTTCCGTCTAGTAGTGGAAATCGTGCAAATAGCCAGTTTAAAAGGTTATTCTTGCGTGGTAACTGGGAGTAGTCGCAGTTTGTCCCAGTTATCGGTTAAACAAGATCGGTATTGTAGTCTCGTTATCGATCGGCTGTCGGAGACACTCTGATAAAGATTGTAGACGTTTTATCATGTTGGAGATTAGTTCTGTAAATATACTTATTCGTTGAGTAAGTAGGTCTTTATAATAACAAACCATATCGGTTTTAATTAAGGTAAAAAATAAAGATCATAAATATTACTAACTTTAAAAAAAAAATAGTATTAATTTTATTATAATATTTGGTATTTATATACTTAACTATCGGACCTGACAAAGTTGTTCTGTCCAAACATTGCTGTTTAGTTTGGATGAAGTAATTTATTTCAGCTACGAAATATAGGGTTCACGTTATGACTGTGCAAACTACAGAGCCGTAAGCTTGACCAGTTTGGCAGCCAAAGTGTATGGTAAGGTTATTGAAAGGAGAATGAGGTGTCTGATGAATTTTTGTGTGAGGCACAAGGAGATTTCAGGTGTGGAAGAGGATGCATGGATCAAGTGTTTTCTCTGCGCAACATTGTGGAGAAGCATCTGGCTGTAGGCCAGAGGGTTTTCTGTAGTTTTGTGAATTTGGAGAAAACATTAATTGACACTGTTGTACGAAAGGAACTTTGGGACATTTTGCCGGAGTATGGTATTAACGATAGACTGCTACAAGCTGTGCAGTCCAACTATCTACTATATCAGCCAGACTGTTTATCATATATTTGGATAAATGTCTACAAAGGTTGAATGAAATGAATGTGGGAGTTCAGATGGGCGACTCAGTGGTTAACTCTCTGCTATATGCAGACGATGCGGTCCTATTAGCGCAGTCTGCGACTGACCTGCAAACCCTAGTCGACGTAATGGCAGAAGATATTAGAAAAGGGGGGTGCGTGTGAATTTGAGCAAAACCAAAGTAATGGTTTTTGAAAGAGAAGAAGCCAGAACAGATGTTAGAGTAGCAATAGGAAATGGTGTGCTAGAACAAGTGGATGAATTTGTATATCTTGGATGTGGATTCAGTCGGGATGGAAGATACACCACTGATGTAGAAAGAAGAGTAAATGCGGGAAATAGAGTGAACGGAGCATTGGGACAACTTCTCGGCAGCCACCACCTCAGCCAGAAGGCACGTGTCGCAATACACAACGCAGTGCTTGTCCCAACGTTATTATATGGAAGCGAGAGTTGGGCATGCAAAAAGGAGCATGAGAGCAAAATCAATGCGGTCGAAATGCGATCTCTGCGGAGAATCTATAGAGTGAGGCTGACTGACCGCATTCGTAACAATGACGTAAGAGAGCGAGTAGGTATGAAAGAGAGTATTGGTGTAAAGATGCGCAAGGGAATGCTCTGATGGTTCGGACATGTGGAAGGAATGCCAGACGAGTGACTAGCTAAGAAGATATACAATGCGAAAGTGGAAGGATGTAGGTACAGGGGGAGACCGAGACTTACCTACCTAGACCAAATTGGTCATGTATTGAAGGAAGGTGGAGTCAGGAGTCTCCGAAACCGGCGAGCGTGTATGAAGATAGTTATGAATGTTGAGGAAGCGAGAGATGTATCCAAGAAGCCTCTTGGCACTCTGTTCTCTCTGCCTACCCCGCAAGGGAAATGGCGTGATGATAAGTTAGTTAAGTTAGTTAGTAAATAAACTTTGTCTCACATCGTAACTATAGTGTATCTGTACCTATCAACAGGCCGCATCTCTACTTTGATGATATTTTAGACGTCTCTTTGATTGAAGTCCTATAAGAGAATCGTCAATATATGTATTCTATACATCTTACATCGACATTCTATGGTTTTCAAATGTATTCGTTACGTAGAGGCATTGATACAAAGTCAAGTCTGCGGCTCGTGTGCTAATTTGAACGCTACCACATAAAGTATAAATGCTTTTACCATAACGGAACTGTTGAATATCGCTATGTTTTTACCAACGGTTTCCCCTTGTTTTGTAAATCCTCATGTTAAGAGCTACTAGAAATGCACGCAGGGTAATTAATCCAGTGGAGTGCGGCAACACCCTTGGATTAATTAGAGTAAAAGTCATTTTGAATATAAATCCGTGAACACGCCCTACGCAATCACAATGCACTGTTGACATGGCCGGAATAACACAGTACACAGTATGAATGTTTTATATTGTGATTGTGCTTTAATATGCACAGGTTTATTAAACCTGTATTATTAATTACCTACCTCAAGAAGTGTCCTTTATAATTAGGTAGGATTAAGTACCTTTGCTGGCAGAAAAAATGTACCTTACCCCTCACCCCGTTGTCACTTGTTAGAGAACAAGCAACAAAAATCTGAATAAAATAGTCTTTCTTGAATAGTTTTAGTATCCATCCATCCATCCATTAGCCTTTCTACGTCCACTGCTGGACATAGGCCTCCCCAAGAGAACGCCACAACGAGCGGTCCTATGCGCTCATATGGAGGAATAGGGCCGTAATCGCCACGCTTGGCAGGCGGGTTGGCGATCGCATTGGATGTTGTTAATACTCGAGGAACTGCTGCTGCCCACTTCCGTCGTAATGAGACAATTCTAAAGCCGGCCACACACGTCCAATATAATAGTCCATCCATCCATCAGCCTTTCGACATCCACTGCTGGACATAGGCCTTCCCAAATTGGGGGTATAGTGCCGTAATCGCCACGCTTGGCAGGCGGGTTGGCGATCGCAGTGGATGTTGTTGATACCTACTCGAGGGAGTGCTGCTGCCCACTCTCCTCGGTATTCCCGCCAATACATACAGTAAATACACCAATTCACGGCCGTGACCAACTAAGAATACAAGTTTTACCACCCTATTCTTTCTTGCGGGTGTACTTTGGGTACCACAGAAGGAATGTAACATAGTTCCAGTGGCCCGCCAATAAAGGCGGAGAGACGGCACACGGCGGGTTTCTGTAGTGGGTGCAGGCCCCACACTACCCAGTCGTTCGTTTCCCCGAACGACGGGGTGTGCGGTTAGAAACATTGTTTCACGCCTTAACAAAAAAAAAGGGTGTACTTTGGGTGCGTATGTAGGTACGAAGTAACTAAATATCACCCATTGTATAACTGGTGGTAGGGTTGGGTACCAAGTGGGAGTAATTACTTGTTATTCGGCCTAGGCGGGTTGGTACCATCGTTTCGCGTGACCGGCTATGAAGCAAGTGTATTTTGGTAGTAGCCAAAGATGACGTTTATTCTTTTATTTCGTATACGCGAAATGAAATGGTGTTGACAGTACTAAGTAGTTGAGCCTGAATGAAAGTTACCACTTACCATTCTGTTTGTTTCATCTAGTCTCTGAAAAGGCTGGACTGATTTGAATTGAGCTTTCACTGTATATAGCCGAAGTTATAAGGTACGCGCAGTAAAAAAATAAACTTAACGCAACCTATAGCCGCTAGCAACACTAGAGGCATCACTAGCGCGTCGCCATCTCCACGGAAAGGGGTAGGAGGTGCAGAGGAAGGATAATAAGGAGATGGTAAGGAGGGGTTTTTGGCCTCCGGCGCTCTCACTCACCATACGAAACAACGGTAAGAGTACCTATCGTTGTTTCCCGCTGATCCTCTGTGAGAGGGTAGTACTCACCCCGATCGAGCCAGCCCTTTCATGCTGGGATAATCGAGGCTCTACCACTAGCAAGTCGCGTGTAGCACCTAATTGATAATATTTCTAGATTAATGAAAATATTTCTAGTTATTTTCCGTTATTCCAAATAAAAATTTAAAGTACAAAATTCCATATTTTAAATAAAACTATAACGGCATTTTACTCAATTGCATGCCAACACGTGTGCCACCAGTTCGTTATCCCTGATATAAAAGTGCAATTACTCCGCAATAATTTCTCAATAGTCAATCCGTCCTTACATATCTAACCTAATAGGGACATCGTTATAAATGTAATAGACGTTAATTCGTCCCCGCGCGACTTATTAGCTCTAAATCGTTCCGTCTGCGCTGGCCTTTATACGCTTCGAGAGCAAGAATCCCGTCGATCTCGTATCGTGCGTTTCACAAATGTCCACGCTTAATTGAACACGAGCCAGTTTGAAAAGCATGCGATCCACTATTGTCACTTCGAACTACTATGAGCACTTAGAAGACTCTATTAGTAGTTCAGACTTTGGTATGGACATTTGTTGTGGATAAGAAAGCTTGATAACTAATTTTGAATAAACACAAATTGCTAGTGTCAAATTCTTTAAAATTATATCAAAATAACTAATTTTGAAATTTAATTTGGATATTGTTTAAGCTAACGAATAACATATTAAGAAGCATTATTATTATACTAGATTCTTGCGGCGAATTCGTCCGCGTGGACTTCAGAATATACATGTCATTCTACGGCATATTAATTATTTCTATGCAAAAATTTATTGCCATGACTTCTGCTTTATTTTATTATTAAAAAAACCTTCATTACAACTCTTTGTGAAAATTGAAAAAGCTTTAAACCTTTGATTATTAAGCTACCGTAGATAGTCTGCGCAACAAAACCAATGTCTGTTTCACAATTTTACGAGGTATTAAGAAGTCGAAGTTTGTATTTTACCACCTTGTGATATAAATAAAATGTTCTCTGTTCTAAGAATTATAGTGATATTCTATACAAGTCTTCACACAAAGTAAAGTAGATGTGTGAGTAGACACATCACTCCTACATGAACTGTTATTGTCCCCACTACTTATGAGCTCTGTCGCTCGTTTCACTTCCCAGCGCAAATTTATTTACACTACAAAGAATAAAATTGGCTGTTTATCTAAATGCAACCCCATCTTTAGTGTTTAGAATATCCAGTCGTATTAAAATTAGTACATAGTACAACAGTAAAGGTTCTTAGTATCTTTTTAAAGATGTTAGACGTGTTTGTCTAAGGTTCTGTGCTCAGATTGCAATCCAGATTGGTTTAAATTGACAAGGTGATTCTAATTGATTTGTTGTTTCGATAGAGACGTTGATTTAAACACAAAGTGAAAAATGTGAAATCGAAAATAACAGTCACGAGCAGGATTTGAACCTGCATCTCCTGGATACCGTCCATATGCTTTGCCAATTCAGCCATCGTGACAATTGCTCCTGACTGCTAATTTCGATAACACATTCATACTTAACGTCTTTGGGTGACGCCTGCGCCATCTGTCGGAAGTATTATATCTGCTCGTGACTGTTATTTTCGATTTCACATTTTTCACTTTGTGTTTAATGTATAGTGTTAAGCATGTCAAATGCTAAAAATATATATAAAAATATCTAAATAGACGTTGATTTATCAACTGTAAATATAACTCAAGTCGATGATTATATCGGTGGCATTTTCATTTAATTTTAAAATAGTTTCTGTCCGTGAGTTTGTGTAGTTCGGATAACTCGTAATAACGGGAAAAATCATCATATGTGTATGTATCTGTTTAAATTCTTTTTTTATTTCCTTTTATTATTATTTTTTTGTCTGGGAGCTGTGATCCGCCCTGCGGCTCCTCTGACAAGTATCAGAGACCTTACTTTTCTAACTCATTGTATAGGATGAAATAAGTTTTTCATAACTCCTCTTAGGGTTCCTATCCGGTTTATTATTTTATGAATTTTATTTATTTAATACTTCTGCACATATCATAAGTAAAAGGCGGACTTAATGCCTTAAGCATTCTCTAACAGTCGATCTGGATTATTTTCTTTATTTTTTCTAATTTTATTTTTCATTTTTATATACTATCTATGTTTACGTTTTCCATTTTTCTTTTTTAGCTTATCAGCTTATTATATATTACATTTTTTTGTCTTATCATAATAAATCTAAAGTCTATCTCAGAACATCTTTGACCATAGTTAGACCATTAGTTATCTGGTTTTTGGATGTCATAAACACACCAATATTTCTGAGAGGATGACTGATAAGGTAGATACTTATAACGTCATCATTAACTCAACTCAACTAAAAAAAAACATGGACCTAAACAATTTCTGGTCAAGTTTATGTTTTATACAATTTGAAAGGACACAGTGTGTTCAATAACCAATATATATTTGGTTTGCTCACAATGTCCGAAATTGTTACTACATCAGCGTCTGGGTCATAAAGTACCACCTACACGATGAAACTGTACCTTATCTTACTCAAAAGTATTGAATTGTGTCAGCGGGAAGTAGGCTTTGTACTTGGAACTTGTTTAGAAAAGGAAATTATGGCGAAAGATGATGCTAATTGTTAAGTATAGCAGGCAACTCTACAGATTAATATTCTCGTAAAAGCACTTGAATCTCTAATGAGTTTTGAATCGTCTTAGTACTGCCATAGTTATATATTTACTGTGGCCATAGTCTTCAAACTTTTTATTCAGCCGATAGTTTGATTGGCCCACTTCAACGACTCAATCCACTTCGCAAACGTAATTTGCTTTTGTTTACACATAAGTAATTTGCTTTAATGACTACATAGATGGCGAAGTTCTTTAGATAACGGCCACTCTTTGTGTGATCTACAAATCGTTGTTCTGGGTCTGGGTGTACTTTGTGTCCGTGAAATTGTATGTTTGTAAAGTCCCCTGCAATACAAGGAATATTCCTTAGCGAAGGGTGTACTTTGTGTCCGTGAAATTGTATGTTTGTAAAGTCCTCTGCAATACAAGGAATATTCCTTAGCGAAGGGTGTCGTTGGTCTTTAAAAAAATTAAGATATATAAATATTGATGTAAGTAGTAACTTTACTTTCACAACAGTATTTTGAGATAATATAGACGAGGATGTAAGATTTTTCCTAAAATCAACAAATCAGGTCGATTTGGAACAGTCAAGCATCATCCAACACCCCATATATTATCATTTGAGTATAGTTTTATACTCAAATGATAATATTTGTATTCTGCCTTGTGGGGCCGGCACTCTGCCGTGTGGGGCCGGCACCAAGAATAGCTCCACCCCGTCCCTTCCTATGGGAGTCGTAAAAGCCGACTAAGGGATTACCGGGGGACCAGGCAGCAGCGTTCCCCTGTGTACTAAAAACATCCACTGCGATCGCCAACCCGCCTGCCAAGCGTGGCGATTATGGTAAAACCCCCATTTTGGGGAGGCCTATGTCCAGCAGTGGATGATGAAAGGCTGATGGATGGATGGATGAATAGTTTTATAAGGCCTCTATAGAAAACAGAAAAACAAAATACTATCTATTCAAGCCAATGTGAATTGCAATTTCCACACCGAACCATAGACAAACACGGCTGACATCTTTATTAATAGAAACTAGGAAGTTTTACTGTTGTCCTGTGTTTACTTACACTAATTTGAATACGACTGGATATTTTAAATACTAAAGATGGGGTTTCATTTACATAAACAGCCAATTTTATTCTTTGAAGAGTCAATAAATTTGCACTGAGAAGTGAAACGAGCGACAGAGCCCGTAAGTAGTCAGGACAATAAGGTTCATGTAGAAGTGACGTGTGAGTAGTACTTTGCGTGAAGACAATTATATAGTTAAACACAAAGTGAAAAATGTGAAATCGAAAATAACAGTCAGGAGCAGGATTTGAACCTGCATCTTCTGGATACCGTCCAGATGCTTTACCAAATCAGCCATCCTGACAATTGCTCCTGACTGCTAATTTCGATAACACATCATACTTAACGTCTTTGGGTGACGCCTGCGCCATCTGTCGGACGTATTTTCATACATTATACCGACCAGGTAAACTTAATTTTACAATTAAGATTTTACCTAATAATGACGCAAACCCTTTAAATATTTAGATATTTTTATATATATTTTTAGCATTTGACATGCTTAGCACTATACATTAAACACAAAGTGGAAATGCGGTATAATGTATGAAAATACTTCTGACAGATGGCGCAGGCGTCACCCAAAGACGTTAAGTATGATGTGTTATCGAAATTAGCAGTCAGGAGCAATTGTCAGGATGGCTGATTTGGTAAAGCATCTGGACGGTATCCAGAAGATGCAGGTTCAAATCCTGCTCCTGACTGTTATTTTCGATTTCACATTTTTCACTTTGTGTTTAATGTATAGTGCTAAGCATGTCAAATGCTAAACATATATATAAAAATATCTAAATAATTATATAGTTGATAATTATTTGAATGGTTTTCGCCTGTTTATCGTAAAGTATGAAAATATTATTATTAATTATTACGGTTTCATAATCGACACTCGCGGTTTAACCGACTGGTAAAATACATTGTTTAGTATAATAATCTCGTGTTAAAAAACCATATTTGCATATACAAGTAGGTATAGAAAGTGACGTAAGCTACTGGGATACCTATTTTGAATAGAGATATTATCGTATGACGTATTTATGTGTTATTAGCATTAGGATTAATTAGCTTCCGAGGCACGTAGCCTTTTAGCGTACCAACTTACCTGACTTTAGGTGATATAACACATGAATAAATTATACATCTCAACCTTCCTCATGAAAATTTGTTTGATATGTACGTAATTTGCAGATATATAATATTAATAATCGCTATGCAGAAATTAACTTTTTTTACAACAGATATCGAAAATTATAAGGTATCGTAACAATACGTATTTGTAGGAACTAAAGATTTGTGATTGTAAAAATATAATTCGTGTATAAATTGGCGCGGGAAATATGACCCCAATAGATTTGCGCGCCTTTTTCATGACGATGAATACCGTACGGAAAATTACTGCGCGATCAATTAATAAAACATTTAAATTTTCGTATTCGTGCTTTATTTATTACTCTCAAAAACCGTATATATTATTATTTTTATTATTTCAATAACTGTAGATATATGGATTGAGAATATAACCCACATCAGTTATTCGTTCTAGTTTTTTATGATTACTTTATAAGTGTATGAAGTATGAAATCGTTAGCTAATAATGTTACCAAAAATATTTACGAGGCTAGTTTTCAAAATTCCTTATTTTTCGATAAGGATGTTCAACGAACCTTAGGTAGAGTGATAAGCGTTATTCAGTCACACGCCCGTCACTCAACCGATAAATACTCCCGTGATATATTTTGTACCTGAGCCGATAACCGAACATTAACCTATATGGTAAGTAGGTACCGGGTTTTTGGTGAAAGGCATTCAGGCCTATTGTTAAACTAATAAGGAGGCTAATAAGGACAGGCCTTACCTAAATGTTAGGTAGAATTGGTGCCTTCTTGATAAGTTATCGTTGTTTATACAACTAAAGTGTAGACATTTTGTTTAATTGTATTTCTTGAACTGTAACACTGACACAAGAATTGATTTTGGGAGTTGGTCAAGTGGATGATATCTCAGCTACTTATCTAGTTAAATAAATAAATAAATATTCACGGACATTTTTCACACAACGTACTCTGGTCCCAAACTAAACTTAACGCTTGTGCTATGGGTACCAGATTATGCCATATAATACATATATTACTTTTTTTTTTGTAAAATACATAGGTACATATAATAGATAGAAAACACCGTCCACACCGTCCCGTCTGTCCGTTTTTTTTTTTGTAAATACTTACATATAATAGAAAACACCAGTTATCGTAAACCACGATGCTATAAATAAACTATTATCCTTTAATTATAGACGAATATATCTGTTAAAGAGACTTGCATGGTCTGTTGTTATGCTTAAGTAAATAAAATATATACAAATAAATAAATTTTTAATTTTTTTTAACATTGCGATTTAAAAATTTTGCGTTAGTATAAAATCTTACTAGTGGTAGAGGCTTGCCCAAATCCCCTCCCTACCCTCTCCTTACGTTCCTGTGCTCCTTTTATTATCTTTTCTATTCTTTCTTAACCTTTCTATTCTCTCCATAATATCCTTGCTCACCAACTCCTATTCCATTCCTAGAAAAGGGCGATGCGCAAGTTATCTTCTCTATGAGTTATTTTGTTGCTAGCGTCTATAGGCTGCTGGGCCTTATGCTAGTTTGCCACCCACGCATTATAAAAAAATATTATATAAAAAAAATATAAGAAAGAAAGAAATAATTTATTTATTTCTACATTCATAAATAAAGCTGTGATGACTAAACACAATTAACGTTTTAAACTAAATAACTAATGTAGAAAGAGGGCGAATTGCTCAGCTAATGTTGCATTAGCTGATGAAACCGTTGAAATAACATATCAGCCTTGGACGTCTATCATCTAAGTCCACCCGTGATCATGAATGCTATAAAGTATTCGAAACGTCGGGATAGTAGTAAAATCAAGTAAACGCGATAAATTCCGTAAACGTAGTTTTATTTCAAAATGTGTGTAACATTCGCGTAAATATCAGAAAGTATAATAATTGTACTTGAGTCATAAAGTGTACAACATAAAACAAAAACCAAAATAATTACTACAAAATAAAAAATAATAGAATGATAAAAGTATACAGGTAACAAGATAAGTGCATTGAGGTGGTCTATTAAATAAAATTATATAATACAAATAAAATAAAATGAAGTGTAAATATGTAGTATGAGTAGATAGATTTAACTGTATTTTAAGTATTGTATTAATATTTAAAAAAAAATAAGATGAAGAATAAATAATAGAATTAAATATAACCATTGTTAAAACTGCCAGTACCTACTAGAAACACTGTTTTTGTTTATTAAAAAAAAATATATATTTAATATAATATCTTGTGTATTAGTTAAATGATAAAATCCGTAATATTAGTTTTACTAATAATTTTAATCAATCACGTGTTTAGTATCATGACAGCGGCTGCGGCCGACTTAGAAGTTGCTAGCTGTATAATACGGTTTTTTAGCAACTTATATTTATTCGATCCATCCGTCAGCCTATCAACGTCCACTGCTGGACATAGGCCTCCCCAAGAAATGGGGGATAGTGCCGTAATCGCCACGCTTGGCAGGCGGGTTGGCGATCGCAGTTAATGTTGTTAATACTCAAGAGAGTGCTGCTGCCCACTCTCCCTATAATGCCTCAGTCGGCTCTTACGGCTCCCGTGGGTAGAAAGGGGTGGGACAATTCTAAAGCCGGCCCCACACGGCAAAGCCTATAATTAAATTATATTTATTATAATTCTACTAATACATAAATAATAAAATCTAGGACAGATTCAAAATATAAGATAAAAGTAAATCCAAACTTGAACGAGTGAGCGATTGAAAGAACTAGCAAAGCTATTAATGAATTAACGTTATATCTAATTTAAGATTTATGAGAATTAAATTTATTATTATCGTAATGTATTGAATATAGTTCAATGAACATTTATTTCTGCCATTCGCGAACTGTTGGTGCAAAGAAATTAACTCAAAAAAGCTTTTATTAATATTTCTATATTAAGCAAACATTCAAATACATAAAGATAATATATTATTGATGAGACCACCTTCGATCAAATAATTGCTGTGTAAAAAGTATATAAACAAATCATTAACCTTAATTCATACTCTCGTGTAACGCGTTTTAACTGTTGTGTAGCTAACGACAACGCATAATAAATTTAAAAACCTGTATCTGCTATAAAAAGAATGCTTTAGATTTAAAGCCTATTGAAGTAGAACACGATCACCTACAGATACTTACTGTGCGGAATAGTAAAATCCCTCACATGTGAGACTCTTCTGGAAATACCACAGATTTAGAACTTACTAATATTATAAACTAGATTCTGCCTTATTGTCCCACCCCTCTCCACCCATGGGAGTCGTAAGAGCCGACTGAGGGAATATCGGAGGAGTGGGCAGCAGCACTCCTTCGAGTATTAACAACATCCACTGCGATCGCCAACTCGCCTGCCAAGCGTGGCGATTACGGCACTATACCCCCTTTCTTGGGGAAGCCTATGTCCAGCAGTTGATGTTAAAAGGCTGATGGATGGATGGATAGATGGAGATTCTGCCTTCGCCTGCCTTATTTTTTTCCGTCTCGTCGTTCGGGGCAACGAACAGGCTAGTGTGGGGCCTTCGCCCACTAAATAAACCCGCTGTGTGCCATCTCTCCGCCTGTGTTGACGGACCACTGGTACTGTGTTGGATTACTTCAATGGTCCGGATTTTGAAATTTAAGTACCTACATCACTCTACAGTACGCTAATGATTTTTACGCCAGCCTATGTCACAGCAACATTCATTTCGCCAGTATAAAAAGTGGCCTATGTCCTTTTCTGGGCTCCACACTATATCTGTGCAAAGTTTCAAAATGATTGGTGTAGTAGTTATGGCGTTAAAGCGTAACAAATAACTCACTTTCGCATTTATTGTATTAGTAAGGATGTCAAAGTGGGTTTGTTTGTTCCACTGTCACCCATAACTGCTAAGCCAATTGTTATAAAATTTTGCATACATATAGTGTGGAATCCAGAAAATTACATAGGCTAACTTTTATCCTGAAGAATGGATGGATTCTGTGGGATAGCTAGTTTTAATGATAATTAACGTGCCTTGACGTGACGTATTTATATTCTAGTCTAAGTCCACGTGAAGAAAGTCGCGGGCAGAATCTTGTAAATTATAAATTTGTAAAGAGCTACTTATAAGCACTTTCAAAAATACGCTCATTTAAGGGCCTGTACGTTCAAATACTTCAGCATTAATCGATATATTGCTCTCTCCGAGAAGCTACAATTACAATGTTGATTACTTCCTAAGTCAAATATACTCGTAAATTAATCACATGAAAGAGCGTATACACGCCCTGTCATTTCCTAACATGTCATTATAGTTCGTTCAATAACATTAAACTACGCAATCTAGATAATTTAACTTGTTTATCAATAGTTAATTTAACAGAGATGCTTATAGCTTTTAGCGTATTAGCGAATAGCTAATTAGCAGTGATTCTATTTATTATTATCTATATTTCTAAGTATAATAGAATAGATATCGTTAGTTAAAAATTCACACCATTATTATTTAATTTATGAGATAGGGTTAGAATAATATTATATACAATTATTATTTGGCTAGTTTATTTTTTAAAGTACAAATTATTTGTGAATGAGGAATCGAACCCACGTCCCTTCCAATCCGGGGAAGTACACTAAGCCACTGAGCTACCGTACCGACCTTACGGTCATCCCAATCTCCTCATCACATTTCCCTTTACGACCAACGCCAGCTATCGGAATGCATTTCCATGCATTAATCCAATATAGTAAGTTTAATTTTGCAATTAAAATTCATACTCTTTATGTTTGCGTTTTTTTTATATGTTAAAAGGCCTGCCGAGGCTTTTTTTTTCAACCTATCACTGTCCACTATTGGGCAAGGATATTCTCTCAAAGTGAGGCAAATTTCTAAAGAGGTTTCTTACGATTTTTTCTTTCACCGTGCAAAGAGAATTTGTAAACAAATTTTCCAAAAATGTACATGTACTAGGTGTGCCAGGCTCCTGGGACTGCGATTCAAACTCGATACCACAGTCTTTCCAGTCCTTATTTTTACTCTTTTTGACTTCTACTAGTAAATAAATTAAGAAAAAATATAACATCGTCATCACGAATTTTTCTATATTTTGTAGATAAAAGTCTGGTGACGAAATACACACGTCACAATGTTTTTTTTTTGTAGCTAAAGCATTATGATGTATCAATCACAACCTTCAGTCGATTAATCTACTCAGAAAAATTTGGCCAGTAACCCCACAACAGTAAAACGCAGGCGGGTCGTATCTACCCGCCGCATGTGACAATAAATCAGAATTTAATAACGCGTCACGTTGCACTTATACACAGTGCAACCTATTTATACCAAGATTATTTTATCTTTTCCTAGATTACGGCAGAAAAATTGTCGTATAATTTGGTTTATGATTGCGTTAATACTTTATAGTCGCATATTTTGTTAGCATAACAATACTACATGAACTTCCTTCATAATTGTGAATCTATTAAATTATTTAGTTCAAGAAGGTCGTGCACTGTGTACTGCGTTAGTTAGCAGAATGCTAGATATAAAGGGAATACAAGCAAAAAGCTAAACTAACTGCCTCTGTGGTGCAGCGGTAGTGTAAGTGACTGCTGATCATGAGGTCTCTGGTTCGATCCCCGGGTAGGACAGTGCTATTGAGAATTTTCGTAAAAAAAAATTCTCAGTAGCAGCCCGGAGTTTAGAAATGTGCCCGGTAGACGTCAATTCGCCCCCTATTACGTGGGACTCGTGGGCGAGTCGTGGGTGTGTAATACAACTCTGTCTACCCCTTCGGGGAATACAGGTGATGCTATGTTTTTGATGTGAAACATCTAATGCGGAGGGAGGGTAAAATTGGCTGTTAGCGTGGCGACGCTTTTATTGTATCTACTTGTCCCGTTTAAATCTTGCAAGTTAAATTTGACACACTTCCCGGTTTCCGATTGAGCTGAAATTTTACACGCATGTGTATATCACGTGACAATGCAATATTATGATGACATGGAGCTGATCTGATGATGGTGCTGGAAGGTGGACATAGGAACTCTATAATGAAACGGCGCAACCCCATAGAGTTTGGGCTCGTATGATTCGTCTTGCCGAGTAATTTGTGTTTAGATAGTATTCAGGGGCTGATGATGAAGCTGGAAGGTGGCCACAGTAACCTTATAATGAAATGACGCAACCCCGTCGAGTTAGGGCTCGTTTGAAATGTCCAGACTAGAACTTCAGTCATAGATGATATCCAAGGTCTGATGATGGAGCTGGAAGGTGACCACAGTAACTCTGTAATGAAACTACGCAACCCTATCGAGTTTATACTCGTTTGATTCGTCTTGAGGAGAGTACTTTGTCAAGTTATGATTATTTTATTTCTACAAAATAATTTCGATGTTTTCACATCTGCTAGACGTCCCGCGACGTCTAGTTTTTTTTAACAAGCAAAAAGCTTTTCCAGCTCCAGATTTTGAGGCATTTCCATTTATATCAAAATTGTAGCTGAAGATCCGCAGCCAAAAGCTAGTATTTAGGTTACATCTCAGGTTCCCGATATAGCAAAGGGATGCAATGTATATCAGTTTTTAAGTCTAATCAAGAGCTATCAAAGCTAAAATGTTTCATCAAAATCCGTTCTAAAGAAAATTGTTTTGTGTTAAGAATGTTATTTTTTCTCAAATATTTTAAAATAATAGGCGGCAGTTGTATTATTTCAGCCCTGTAACACAGTATTAAGTAGTAGGTAGATATCGAAGGACTGTGGGTAATATATGCAATTGCTTTACGAGTAAGCAGAATTCCTTTCGGTAAATAATAAACTCTCAGCAGTTATCTGATTTATGGAATCTCAAGCACATAAAGCCTCAAACAGACTGGTTTAGTACCGGCGAACTAAAACCGGGTATGCTAAGTCTTGAAAATTTGAAACTTTCTCTTTTCTACTAACCAGTAAGAAAGAAATTATCCAGCCTGTCTTCTGATGCTAGAATTATTATTTCATCCGTCCATCGATCGGCCTGTTGACGTCCACTGTTGGGCAGACGTCCCCAAGAGAGTTACACTACAACTAGCGGTCATGTGCCGCCTGCATCCAACGACTACCTACTTTGCTCACCAGATCGTCGATCCGCCTGGTGATGGCCGCAAATTCGTCCGCTTGGAATTTAATTTTATGTTAATACTACTTTTAAGTGAAATTAACTTTATTTCGTAATAACCGATTCAAAACTAATATAAAGCCTATATTCTGCTCTAGCTGCAAGCCAAGCCCTATCTACCCTTGAAAACGAAATAATAAGTGTTTAGTAGTTTTAGAGATGTGCGGTAACAAATAGTCAGACAATCTATACTATTAAAAAGGTGTAACAGAGCTATAATAATGATAACAATAAACGCCTAAATAAAAACTAATTACCATATTATAATACATATAGGTTATACTTACAGGAATGGAGCCTCTGAAAAAATAACATATCATTTCTACAAGGAAATATTGTTTAAAATAATAAAAAGTTACTTCCTTAAAAGACATTACAAAAGAATAACGAGAAAGTTATTTTAAAACAGCGTCGTTCAAAAATGCTTCTCACGAGGCAATTTGCAGAATCAAAATTAGCATGAACAAGACTGTGGAGGTGCTTGAGACAAATAGTTGTTCTCGAGACGATGGTCTAAGTGCACTGCTGCAATACGTATTTATAATGGTAATGAACATCCGACTCCAGTGCTTTTGTCAGTTTCCTTGATTTGTTACCAAGCGCTTTGCGCTTTGGTAACCTTATATTTACTATATCCGCTATCTTGTTTAAAATTGTAATACAGCTATCACTTATTTTTATATACTAATATAATAAAGCTAAAGTGCTCGTTTTTTTTAAATACGCTGTAATATATATTTAAATATTTTTATATATATTTTTAGCATTTGACATGCTTAGCACTATACATTAAACACAAAGTGAAAAATGTGTAATCGAAAATAACAGTCACGAGCAGGGTCCTGATCATGACTGTTATTTTATAACGCTATATTGTATTTAGATATTTTTATATATATATTTAGCATTCTATATGCTTAGCACTATACATTTTTCACTTTGTGTTTAACGCTATATTATTTTTTTAAATATGCTCTGGTACTATCAGACTAAAGCATTCTCCAGATTGGAAAGGGCGCAAGACTTTTCTTTCCCTACGTTCATTAAAATTTGTTCTATTAGTATTAATTAAATTTAAAATGTTACAAAGTTGCGGAAAATAAGAACTGTTCCGATAGATACACGTTTTATTTCAAACTCCACGGTACGAATAAAATATGAATCTAAAACTGTACATCATTATTCTTCAAAGGAGCAGCCCTGAAGCGTTCACACATGAAAGGAGAAAATAGTAGAACTTGCACCCGTAAGATGTAACAACTTCATTTAGAATTTGTCTGAGAAGAAAAATTGTAAGCACCTGCAACTAAATGCATTGAGGGGTTCCAGAGAGCCCGTTTGAAGTGCGCTCATTTCACACGCGTCTGAGGGGTTGACATGTCGTATCATTACGTACATGTGTCGAGGGTGGCAAGCTTGTGCGGGAAATTTGGATGTTTTTGTGCAGCGCAGATCTGTTGTACCCCGCTGTCAATGTTTTAGGGTTACACAGGACTGGGTGAAAAACCTTTGTTAATATTTTACGAGCTTTAATAAAGAGTGTCTTATATACTGACATTTACATATACGCATCGAGAGATCAGCATATTTTGTGAAATTGCGTAGTTCGTCGCAAAAATTATTTCACCCATCCATCCATCCATCAGCCTTTCAAAGTCCACTGCTGGACATAGGCCTCCCCCTAGAGAACGCCACAACGAGCGATCCCGTCATGGGGGATAATGCCGTAATCGCCACGCTTGGCAGGTGGGTTGGCGATCGCAGTGGATGTTGTTAATACTCGAGGGAGTGCTGCTGCCCACTCCCCCGGTATCCCTCAGTCAGCTCTTACGACTCCCGTGGGTAGAGAGGGGTGGGACAATTCCAAAGCCGGCCCCACATGGAACTTATATATAATTTTGAGTATCTATGTGCAAAAAAAAATATAATTACACAGTTCTATAATTTTATATCATTATTTTAACTGGACACACTTACAAAACTTATAGATATTCCTTTTTAAACCTCTATTCATTTTTTTTAATAGACGACACTGCATTAGGCCCTGCAAAAATCCCTCTATCCCGGGGCATTTTACACTACATCCACACTCAGAATAATTATTTCTGTATCACACAAAGAATTGTCTTAGACTCTAATGATGAAAGTAATAAATCATTTTAAACATTAATAATAGAATTGTCTTTCATTAATACTACTGCTTTATGTAACCACTATTATTAATCTAAAGGTATTTTTCCTATGCAATTATTATCTACTGTAATAGATTTCTCAGTAATTACTATTAAACAATTTTTTTATCGAATTTGCATAGCATAAAACAAGAGTTGGTCCAATCTCAATAGTAAAGCAATTAGGCGGTGGACTGGCTGGTAGATTTCTCCCCAGTGTCTTGTGTGGCCAGACGACTGAGCGCTTGTTAAATTGTTTTGAAGCATTAAACTATCATCTTGTAAATATACACTAGCATAGTTAGTTGAAAGTAAAATACAAACGTTAATCGCATAATACTTTTGCAGTAGCATTTGCTAATGAGTTTGGTATTAAGCGAAAACTCTTCCTTCTTGAATTGGGTGAGATATTACGGCTCTGTCTCCTCTCTCAGTGAAGCGACGCTTGAATCAATAATAGCCATAAAAGGTAAGGAATGTAAGCACTCCATTCATATTGGTGTGACATGGTTCATTCGTTATTTTGCTTGGGTCTACCCTCTGGTCTTAAGAGTGCCAGGCGGCGAGGAGTATTTACTCGTAAACTGGCCATATTGGCTTTTACAAAATTGCTCTAGGATGCAAGTTTCTTCAAAACGTTCTCTTTTAAAGATTTAAATGAAGACAAATTTGAAATTCGCCTGAAAGATAGTTCATTTGTTTAGTTTGTCAGTTTGTTTTTGTACCCGCATAGGGGTGCCAGATAAGCGTACTACTGATGATGACTATCAACTCAAAGGAAGGGAATAGAAGGTACAGAGGAAGAATAGTAGGGAGAGAATACGGAAGGGTTTGGCCCTCCAGTGCTCACACACCATAAACACAACAGTAAAAGTACCTACAATTTTTTCATGTCCTCTGAACTTCGTGGTATTTCCCCAATGGAGTCGGCCCATTCGTACTGGGATAAGCAAGGGTCTACCACTAAGTAAAGTTCGCAGCTTACTTAGGTTTAATTGGATTCTCAGTATATCAGTTTTCTTAACTGCACAAGACAACGTACCTCTTCTGAATGGCTTGTGAAGTTACTAACATGTTATCATTGGTACAGGAATGCAAATTTAACTTACCATTGATAAGAGGGTTGGTTGATTTAAATATGCACGCATAATAATTACGAAAAGTCAGACTTGTGATTCGAAAACCGATACTGAGCTAGTATCATGCGGTAAGTATACATAATGAAGTGTCATTTCAAAAGGGCTTAAATCTCATTTTGGGAAAAGCTTTTTTATTGCGATTCAGTCTTAAGAATTGACAATTATATTAATTTAGGTATGTATTATGGTTTACAACATTTTTTTTTTTCTAGAAAATTATCTACAAAAAAAGCACGCGAAGCAGTCTTTGGGGACTGCCGAGAGAAGTGAAAACTAAGTAACTTGTGAATTGTATCGTCGAGCTATTAGATTATTATTAAATAGCTCGACGATACCAAATACTTGGTCATTGACTTGGTACTTATCTACTTGGTAATTACCAATTAATTGGTCATTAACACTTCTTACTTACAAACCAAAAATCATTCAAAAATAATAATCTAATAGCTCGACGATACAATTCACAAGTTACTTAGTTTTCACTTCTATCGGAGCGTTCGATGACGATGACGCGAGTTCCATGATTTTCAATCACCCAAAAAGTACTCAACGCGCCTAAAGAAGATCGGAGCGTTCAGTGACGATGACGCGAGTTCCGTGATTTTTGTTCACCCAAAAAGTGCTTAACGCGCCTAAAGAAGTTTTCACTTCGGAAGCATTCCTTACTACTCTAGTTATTCTTACTGTTATTGTCCGTTGCATTGCATTCAAACATTCTTGACGAAATAAGTCCTTTTGAAAGGACATTTGTTATTTTTTTTTTCATTTTCTTTTTATGTCATATATGTAATCGCCACGAGCGGGTTTTAATTTCCAATTCTGTATACGCGGTGTACAATATCAAAGAAAACCTATTCACTCTGTTGGTATCATATACAGTTTTAGATTTCTTCCATCAACCCTCTTTGATACGCAATAATAATACAACGGACAAAGCACGATACGGAGCGTACAACCCTGTCGCTGCACATGTGATCCGCGTGATGTATACTGGGGTAGATGATGACGTGGGAGAGAACTCACCCTCTAAGTAAGGTGCGTCTCATTGTTATAGACTGTTTCCATTCGTGACTGTGGCAGTAGTTCGATTTTATTTTTGTTAGACTGCTGGTAATTATAACAAGTTAAGGGTTTTAAATTTTTAAACAACCTTATCTCATAAGTAAGATTAATAATGGTGACTGAAACGTTTTAAAATTATGTCAAATTCTTTTTTTTTATTATATTATTAAAACATGACGTATCTAATAATGTTAATATTATCACTTGATAATATTATAATGCCTTTATAACGAACTAAAGAAATAAAGAAGTCTCGTTAGAGATATGCGATTTTTCCATTTAAAATAAAACGCATTCTTTCTAAGGTGTCAATTTAATCCGAAAGATAAACCGAAAATCAGATAGAACTTCATGCCACATATTATTTATGTATTAATCTGGTGGGTAATGCCTTTCTAATCACTATTCTGGATTATTGATTTGTACGAAAGAATAAATAAATTACGCAACACATTCCACTATAATTTAAATGTCTAACAAAATAAACATTCTAAAATACCATCACTAATCTAGTCAAAAGTAATAATATTCTAATCATCGCCATGTTCCACATCTCTTCCTCAATAAAACATCAACAATCGTTAAGGCGCTGGCTAAGATCTAACGCGTGACTTTCCCCATTGATTTAATATCAATTAATTCAAAGTCTTACTTTATATTTATCGCACACGTAATTAAACCGAGGGAACTATCAAACTGCCGTATTACGCGCCACGCCCGTACACCGGCGAACAACATGCCTACATATTATTTAATTAATTAAATACAAGATCTTAGATATTATTTCTCTAGCCTGTTTTTCTGTCGGTCAGCGAGAATCTCCTTATTTCCTTATCAGATCCCATGATTTACCCTTCATTTTAATTAGCTTATCGTGCCTGCTAGTGACGAAAAATAATAAGACTCACGGTCTACAAATTTGAGATGGAAGAAAAAGGGATTTTTCGATAGAATATCGAATGGGATTCGATAAATATCGAATTGTATATATGTATTGTGGAAAAACGCATGAGTTGACTAGTCTATTATATTATATTCATGTCTGTTTACGTGATAATTGTACCTTAAACTTTATCGATATAGTATATGTCTTTAATATGTAATACTAGATTCTCCTCGTGACTGCAGAATATACCTACAGCACCCTACAGCACAATGTAAAGTAAGGAGTTCTTGTGCGACACGTTTGAACCATCAAACAGATTTTTCACCAATTCACCAAAGTCCAAGCACACGAAGTTGTGGGCAGAAAGTATAATCCAAAAAATTTGTGTTTCTGTTAAGATTGAGATTAGATTATCTACGTTACTACATGTATGTTATATAGCTTTATTTGAACGCTTACATATACAAGCATGTTATCCTCAAATTACAGTATGTATCACACAAATTCAAATGCGATAGCAACGGACACGATACTAAAAAAACATCTAATTCCCATAAAACCTTCTAATTATGTGTGCGTAATTATTAAAAGCCTTTAAAGTGAAAGAATTTGAATAACATGAGAATGACTACCACAAAAATTACTTTATAGAACCACTCACCAGGTGCCCATTAATAAAAACGGTGAATACGTCTTTATAATTTACTATTGGACGGTTATTATCAAAGCACAATATTACAAATTATTTCAATACATTGACAGCATAACTGCTGGAAACGTTATTTTATATTTATTACGTTTTAAAATTTTAGTTATTACGAATGTAATGTAGAAAATTTCAAAGAAATTAGTGTGAGTGTAATTTATTAAACGTGAGACGATATTAACACTAATTTGCATATCTACCGCAGATATTAGGTAATTTTATTATCAAAGATAGTATAAAAAGATTTTACTAAATGATTGCATTTACTATTCTATTCACACGAAACCTTAGTTAATTAATTGTATCCTAACTATTATAAAGCTGTAACATAACTGTCTGTAAATTTAACATATTTAAAAAAAAACAATGACTGTATTAAGCTACATAGGCATGCCTGAACACAAAACAATTTTGTTTAGATTTTTGTCCATTTCCCTGTTTGTTTGTTCGCGCATCACGCAAATACTGCTGAACGGATTTTGATGCAACCTTTTTTTATTGAATAGCTCTTGATTAGATTTAAAAACTGGTAGGTATATATTTTATCCCGCTACTATATCGGGAACCTGATATATAACCTAAAAATTAGCTTTTGGCTGCGGGGCGGGCGGCGGTGTCGCGGGCAAAGGCTAGTTTGTTATAAGAAAATTACAAGAATCCATCCACCAGCTATTTATTATCCACCGCTGGACATAGGCCTCCTCAAAAAAGCCTCTGTATTCCTATATACAATATTATTTCCGCAAAGGAAATTCAAAACATTCAGTTCAAAATACTATTTACACTTCATAGCTTCTACTATATCCGCACGTTTATCTTAGGAAAGTGGACTCTAGATATTCTAGGTATATTATAGTTATAACGATATATCCGTACTAGGTGCTAGCTGGAGAAAAAAGAAAGAAAGGCAAGTTTATTGGAGACATTATCATTATTATCAAATGTAATTATAGAATAGTTTATTAAACCTTGACGTGGATTATCCGTTGAAGGTTGTCCAAGATGGAAGTTTGTGTATCCAAGTACGCAGAAAAGATTTTTGGGAAATATGCAATCTTCGATCAAAATGACTTATCATTTACCCAACTATTAAACTTATTAAATTGCGCACAACATAAATAAAAAAATATAATACATATGTTAAGGTATAAATTTACTTACGGGATACGGATACGGGACTTTGGATAAGTTGTAGCTATTCGTCTAATAATGCATAATAAATTAAATTAACAAAAGAGATTAGAAATTAAATTAATTTACATTTCTATTGAAACTTTTGGACAAAATTTATACGCTATAATGTCACAGACATGAATCGATGATCACTTTTTGGGAGCTTTATGACTATTGACGAGAGAGGAACGCTTTAAATTTATATCTCCCCTCTTTCCATACCATCGGTTTATTGATTCTTTATCGTGCCCGTTCTTTCAATTTCTTTCGGTTTAGCTAAAATATACTCAAGATATTTTTTAGTATAAAATTATCAACATTACCTACGTGGTTTAGTTTTGTGTATAATTTTATTCATATAGAGCTTCGAAAAGTTCTAGGTCTTTTAGCAGATAGTGGATTGATGGTGTTTAAGAGTAACGTGCGACCATATTTACGATTCATAATTCATACACAAGTCATTGAATCTGTATATATGGTGGCAGGCGAGCCACGGCTCATCCATCCATCCATCAGCCTTTCACGTCCACTGCTGGACATAGGCCTCCCCAAGAGAACGCCACAACGAGCGGTCCCATCATGGGGGATAATGCCGTAATCGCCACGCTTGGCAGGCGGGTTGGCGATCGCAGTGGATATTGTTAATACTCGACGGAGTGCTGCTGCCCACTCCCCCGGTATTCCCTCAGTTGGCTCTTACGACTCCCGTGGGTAGAGAGGGATGGGACAATTCTAAAGCCGGCTCCACACGGCCACGTCTCACCTGATGGTAAATGGTAACCGTCGCTCAAGGACTTAACTATACCGAGAGTATGGTCAAGCCGCTGCTTACCATTTCATTCCACAGATATGAAATGAAAGTTAAATGTTTATCTCCTGCTACAACCAAAACACACCGTTGTGCTTCATGGCCGGTCACACGGGAGATGATGGTACCAACCCACTCGGGCCCGATAGCAAGTGAGTACTCACACTTGGTACCCAGCCATACCATCAGTCATACAATGGGTGATAATTGCTTCCTTCCTTTGTCGCCTCGTACACACCCGTGGGAAAGAATGGGGAGGTGACACACCACAAATACGTTTTTTGTGTAGATATACTTAATGGTAAGTTTGTACTTTCATGAAACAAGGATTATTTATAGTGGGATTTTCTAATGGATATCTGTATTAACGTTTGCTTCTGATGACCTCTTCTATGTGAAAGTAAATTTTAATTGAAAATCATATTTACATATTATATATGATACTATAGATATTCATAAAAGGTTACATCTTATCGGCCCTAAGATGCTAAACTTCTGAAGCGAATATATCAACGATCCATTTATAATTATTTTAGGTTGGGTCGAATTTAAGCAGGGAAATTCTTATGGCGATGAAGGTTGCGGAGGTGTCCGCTGTACATATTTCGTACGGTTTCTGTCAGGTGTTCAATAGGTACAGCACCGGACGGATAGCAGCGAGAGTTTAAATTAATACTAGTTTTAGTTCGTTATCTAGCCGTCATTATCGACTAGTTATATCTAATATAATATAAAGGGACATTTATTTAACATCCTTACTAATAATATTATAAACGGGAAACTGAGTTTATATGTTTGTTTGTTACGCTTTTACGCCGTAACTACTGAACCAATTGTCATGTAACTTTGCATGCATATTGTTTAGAGCCTAGAAAAGGACATAGGCTTTGTATCCTGGAAAAATGAATAGTTACCGTGGGATAGATTACATCGAGATAAATAATGTGCCATATCGTGACTTATTTATATTCTGAAATCAACGAGAACGAAGTCGCCGGCTTGAATCTAGTTTTTTTTTATAATAATTAAATTACAGTAGTTTATTTGAATGTAGAGGCATCATTAGTAAATTTCCGTTGTGTTGGAACCAGAGGAAATTGTACAGGCCCTGAAAGTCTATAAGAACTTGCACACCACGTTGCTATTCAGTAATCCTTTCGTGTGGGGCCGGCAGGCCTATGTCCAGCAGTGTACGATGAAAGGCTGATGAATGGAAGGAATCCTTTGGATACAAGACAGAGATGGTGCATTCCATCTATAAGTTCTTTCCAGCTACATTGATTTGTGGTAGGAGTGAGTAGTCGTAACAAAATCTATAGGTATATTCTTCCTTGGCCATGTGTAGACCATTAACAATAGTTTTCCTACTGTGTCTATTCGTAGAATAACAGCCTCGGTGGTGCAGTGGTAGTGTGCGCGACTGCTGATCATGACGTCTCGGGTTCGATCCCCGGGTCGGGCAATGTTCTTGAGTTTTAGTAAAAAGAAAAATTCTCAGTAGCAGCTCGGAGTTTGGAAATTTGCCTGGTAGACGGCAATAGGCCCGCCCCCTATTACGTGGAACGTGGCTGGCGAACCGTGGATGTGTAATACACCTCTACCTACCCCTTCGGGGATACAGGCGTGATGCTATATTTTTATGATGTTATCCGTAGAATGTAAAACAATTAATCTATTTAGTATATACAAAGCCTAAAAGATAACAGTTATTAACTTTTCAAAATAAGAAAACAGGATAAATCCATCCAATGTTTCTAATATGCTGTGTACGTTATTCCGCTTCACAAATGCAGAAGTATACATACGAGGGCTCTTATAAGCCAATTTACCGCCTGTTTCCCTAGAAAATATATGCGATTTGCTTTGGTGCTTGCAAAAGATTGTGCATCAGGAACATGAATCGCGTTACTGTGATTTTATATGGTTGTAAGAGGTTGTTTATTTATATCTAGTACAAACGAAGGTATTTTTCAGAAGGGATTCCTTTTTATTGTTTTCTTATCTACATTTTTGCTCTGGTTGCCGAAAAGTATAAAATATTAATTTCTTTGAAAACTTAAATCGTGTTTATAGTGCCCGGTATGCAGTAAATATTATAATTTTTAAATAAATTTCCTTAAGGTGATTTGTCTCATTATTATGTCGGCTATCTGTAAATAAAATTAATTTTAAAAATACGAGTAACTAAGATATGCTTTACTTACCGAAGAAATCATAGTTTTTAGTCCAACATAAAGGCCAATGTAAATAGGAGTTCTAGACTTGAGTTCTCAAATTTTTTTTTTAGGGATTCAGTATTTCTCCGCTAATTGACTCTTTTGAGAAATAAGTGATTGTATAAAGAGGCGAAGAGAGCCATAAATAGGCTCTCTAATATATAAAATTACCACTACCTGAGGGTAACCGTACATACACTTTACAATTCGTTTCTGTCACTTTTGTATTGTTCTCGTCGTTGTCAACATCTGTCTGTTCATCTGCATACTTCTTATAAACCACGTAACGGATTTCAAACCTTCAATAGCTTGATATCACTTTAAAGTAGAAATATTCAACGTTTTATATCAAAAGTGGATTTTTTTTATACTACATGGATGGCGAACAAGCATACGGCCCACCAGTAAGCGGTTACCGTAGCCTATAGACGCTACGCTAGCAACACCAGAGGCAATATCTCCTTTTGTACTTTTCATTACTTTTCTTTGATCCCAGTTTCCTAATAAAAAGATGTAAACATAATGTGTGTGCAACTGTACGGTGTTCATATATTTCCCGTAGGTCTTTTTGTTTCTTAAGTTCACTTATGTACAATCGAATAAATAAAATTTTAAACATATATCCTAAAACTAAAAATTGTATTTAATCAGCTGTATCAAAGTTCTTACTTACACTGGATTATGATAAAACTGAAAACCTTTTAAAGGAAATAATATAAAATAATTAATTTAGGTATCGGTAGACACTCAAACATACACCTGCACACACTACACGCACCCACACGCACCACACAACACACACACACACACACACACACAGCAAAACTCACGTTTAATCTTACTATTTATTATTATTATTTTTTATTATAGATATATCTTTGTTATTTTATAGTCAGAATTGTATTTTTTTTTATAGGATTCTTGCAAAATTTGGACTAGAATAATTGTAATTGTCCGTGCGATGGGGCCTGGTTATCCATAACACAGGTTTTGTCTAGCTTGGAAACCAGTCTCCCAACGTATATATTATTATTATTGTGTATGTCTTTTCTTTTTCATTGTAAGTTGTATTTGGGAGATAACAATAAACATTATTATTATTATCTCCGGAAAGGGATAGGAGGTGTATAAGAAGAATAATAAGGAGAGGATAGGGAGGATAATAGGCAAAAGATGCGTGGTTCGGTTCTCATTCACCACGAAACACAATGGTAGGAGTAACTACCGTTGTTATACGCTCATCTCGTGAAAGGGTGGTAAATACCCGATCGAGGCGTTCTATATCATCTCGTGAAAGGGTGGTAAATACCCGTTCGTGCTGGGATAAGCAAGGATCAACCACTATGTAAATTTGGTGCGGTATTTTTCTTTTGATCCCAGTCCATCCCAGTAATTATGGGCATAATATAATATACACGATCTAGTTAAAGAAAGGGCCTACACGGATTTCATAATACTATAGAATACCGAATAAACCTTGTCATGTACTGCTAAATTTATTAAGTGCATTCCAACCAATGTGAAAATATTCGTGGAATATAAAATCTGTGCCACCGGTCTCATTTTCCACTCATAAAATGATGACTACATAATTTGTAAGGATTATATTAATAAATCGACGCTTCGGAGGGCCAGTGTGTGGTCCTTGATTTATTTGATATAATACTTCGTACGCCGATTGCGATCGTACTCACTGACGTCGAATGAGTGAAATTGTGTGTTACTCTTAAGGGTAATACCGTGATGATAAGTCAATAACTTGTAAAAACAAATCTTATGCTTTATTATAGTTACTAACTGCAATCAGCAACTTTTCCGCTTAGATCAGAGTTATTTTCATTTTTGTGTTGCGGAACCCTAATTATTTTTCTAACATAAAAGTAGCCTAAGTTACTCCTTACAGGCTGACATCAGCTATCTGACAGTGAAGTCCCGTCCCAAAAAACAAGCCCGAATATAAAAAACTTCAAAAACTGGTATTTTGTTGTAGGTACCTAACATACGAGTATATAATAATATGCTTTCATATTATGTTATTATTATATGGACATTACAAACAGACATTTCAATTTATTTATTTGTATAGATTAGTATTTAGTAGGTGCCCGTTCGATTCACTATAATAAATAGTCCTTATCCAGGGTCTTATAAAGCGGTAATCAGTTAAAATAACAATTGTGACATAAAAAAACTGGGAACAGAATGACACTGATAGTAGGATTTAGTATTGTGTGATAGTTCTAGATTTATTATAGAATGGAAGAGAACCCACTACACACTCACGGATTGTCAATCTCGACTATTATACTTAACACACACACACAATAACCAGTTCTTCCTTGACCATTTTTGTAGCTATATTCTTGATTTCTGTCTAGGTAAATTATTTTCTTGTTTGGTACTTATTAGATATTTTTTTTATTTCCGTAGTCAATTTTTTAAACTTTATTTTTTATTCTCCAAATATATGTACAGACGCAGCTCAACTAGCTACAGCTTTACAATAGTATAGATTAGATTCTTCTCTACTTTGACGGCGTGGACTTCAGAATATAAACATGTCACTTAATGGCATATTAATTATATCTATATATGTATAGATATTATTATTACGGTATTTTATTACGGCCGTGTGGAGCCGGCTTTAGAATTGCCCCCTCTCTACCCACGGGATTCATAAGAGCCGACTGAGGGAATACCGTGGGAGTGGGCAGCAGCACTCCCTTGAGTATTAACAACATCCACTGCGATCGCCAACCCGCCTGCCAAGCGTGGCGATTACGTATGTCCAGCAGTGGACTTTGAAAGGCTGATGGATGGATGGATGGAATAGGTATTATAAAGCTGTAACAGAGCTGTCTGTACATTTAAGATATATAGAGCCGCGGGCAAAGGCTAGTATCTGTATAAAATTAGCTACCACACAGGAACTATCTATTTTCTGGGATAAAAGCCTACATCCTTTTATGGGCTACAGACTATATTCATGTAAAATTTTATGATGATTATTGCAGTAGTTACCGCGTGAAAGCGTAACAAACCAACTAACATTCCTACTGGTTTTTTTATCTACATATAACATTTTTGACTTTGTGTTTAAAGGATTAGTGGGATGACAAAAAATTGCGAAGTTAATTTGAAAAGAGAAATTATATTAGAAACTTAATATATTTTTCGCCCAAAATTTTCGCTTAAACCATAGCAAATTTACAATGCTTTAACTCTGTTACACACGTACATAATTTTTGTAGTTCTACTTCTTGCCATCTTATGTACGTGTACAGTACAGGCGAAAGGAACTTTTTTATTACTCATGGGTTTACTTTTAATTTATGATTATAATGAAATATACGATTATAATGTCAGTAATTCTTTGGATTAAACGTTCACGAGAAAAAAGTATTCTCATAACGGTTTAAATTATGGTTATTCACATTTCACTGGGCTACATTGTGTTATAATTAACAATATAACGATTTTTTATTGATCATCGTGCAGTTTACTGTTGCTCTAATTATTGTTTAATTCTTTTTTTGAATATTGAGTTGTATTTTTTTTCGACTGGATAAACAGCAAAGTACATAATAGGAAGCGATCTTAAGCTTTGTGTTTACCAGCAGCATGTTTAGATGCGCACAGAGAACATAAGTTTTTAATGTTCTAAAACATAATTATGTTGTGTATTTGTTTTTTTTTTTTCATTCGAATCTGTGTGGATTCTGTTGCCTCTCGAACGCTTTACGTGCTTACGCACGAACATAAGGCAAAACAAAACTGGTTGTTTAGTACTCGAAGGATTCAGACAACGCAGAATAGTTTAGTTTTGTATAATTTTTTAGAGAAAAGTGTTTTTGAAATAAAACTAGTTTACGGAATCTATCGCGTTTACTTGATTTTACTACTATCCCGACGTTTCGAATACGTTACAGCATTCATGATCACGGGTGGACTTAGATGATAGACATCCAAGGCTGATATGTCTGTTGATAAAAAGTGTTTTGCTAATTTACTTATTCTTTTTTTTTTGTTACAGGTAAGTCGTCTGTATACATATCCTAAGAACAAATATATATTTATGAGATACTACATAAAATGTCTGGCAGACTTTAATCTACATTTTTGTATGTACAAGTAAGTAACAGAATCGTGATTATTTATAAAATTGAGAACCACAATGTATTTTGAATTGTGGTTAGGTTAGTTTAATTTAGATACGTCTGAACATTTTGTAACCTTTTATAACACATAAATAATTATCTTTCTAATATAATTACTAAAATTGTGTAAGTACTTCTGTTTTTAATTTCTAAAGAATCTCGTTACGAATATTTGCTATCCCGCAGGTTTTAGACCAATGAATAATTAATGGAATTAATTCCAAAACCGTTTAAGATTAAACACGCACTTCGATTGCTATTTATAACTGCACTCAAGTATAAATAAAGTAACTGCAGATATTGTATATTCCGAGATAACTCCTCGTGCACGTAAACTAGACTATATATGGTAACATTTAAAGTGCCTCGGTGGTGTAGCAGTAGTAGGTATATGCGACTGCTAATCATGAGGTCTCTGGTTCGATCCCCGGGTCGGGCAATGTTATTGAACTTTTTCCTAAAAATAAAAATTCTCAGTAGCAGCCCGGAGTTTGGAAATGTGCCCGGTAGACGTCAGTAGGCTCGCTCCCTATTACGTGGGACTTAAACATAGCTGGCGAATCGTGGGTGTGTAATACACCTCTGCCTACCCCTTCGGGGAATACAGGCGTGATGCTATGTATGTAACATTTAAAGTGGTTTATCTTATTGATTATGTGATCACGCAATAAAATAAGAAACTGTCCACTCAGTGAATTGCAATGCGTGGCAAATGACGCCTAGGACATCACTACTTTGTCTAAAAAATTGAATTGTAGACAATTAAGTAGGTGTAGTATTCAAAATAATATGATTTGCAATAAGCAGATATACTGTTTTTCAGTGATGAATAAATTTTCGTAGTGGCAGAGCCTTGCTCCCCGGCAAGAATGGGCCAACTCGACCGAAGAAATAACTCTCATAGAAGATCAGAGTGAATCAATGTTAGGTACTCCTACTGGTGTTTCGTATGGTAAGTGAGAGCGCCGGAGGCCTAACCCCTCTCTTTGAAGGCTGCTTCTGGCGTTGCTAGCGCCTATTGGCTACTGTAATCACTTAATATCAGGCTCATAGTATAAGAAATTCCCAATCTCCGTACAAAATTGTATGTTTGATACAATGAATTTGACCCCATTGAAATTTATTGGTGTGATACGCCATTTTACTATTATTTTCTCTGGAATTCAAGGAAATAAGCAAGTATTTTAAAAATAGTGTTGTCGTTAAATAGTGTGTTATTTATTTAACCTGACAATATTTCACTGGACTGTGAATAGTGATTGATAGGGGTACCATGGGCCACTGCAGGATCACGATCATAAGTAGCAGTGAATCAGAATATGTGTTTAAACAAATGCGCCGAAATAAGAAAACAAACATGTACTTAGACGTCGTTATACTCAATAGCCTATAGTAATTAAAGGAAAGTGAACATATGGCGGCCCTTGCGTCGATATTTTCGTAATAAAACCCAACACCACCATATTCGTTGGCGAAAGTTGACTCCAGCAGGCGATGCGAAATTTGCTTCATTCGTTTCGTTCGGTAAATGGCTTAGTTACTTTTCAAAATTAACCTGGTGTGATTTTACAATAGGTAATTAGATTCTTATGTGCTTATTATATTTCAAGGATTATTCAAAACTTTTTGGACTAATAGAATTAATAATTGTTTTATAAACTTTATCATCGATATATGTTCTGTCTCGCTCTGCATTAGAACATTATTGATAGGTAATAGTCCTGGTTATTTTGGTTTACAAATATAAATATCCTGACTCCACCTTCCTTCAATACATGACCATTACCTTCAGTAAATGTATATGTATATTATATATATATATATATATGTAGGTACATATAAAGAATATTTCTCATGACGATGTCTTAATGAATCTTTAATGAAATTTCAATACTAATTGACAATATAATTTTCAATTTACACATCGTTAATGATAGCAGATATATAACTTTTAATCTTAAAGAGTTATTTAATTTTACTAAAAGATCCCGGTTTCGGATCATATGAGCCTAAAGATTTGCTCAGCAATAAATTTTACACAGACACGAATTAGTCATAAAATACGCAATATGGATACAATTCTCGTTGTGATAAAACGGACCGTTACAGACGCTTAATGTAACGTTACATAATATTTTTTTTTGTTGTGCAAGTCCGGCTGATGAGGTGATTGATGACTTTATTTATTTTTCGTTTAACGTGTGGCATTAAACAGTAAATGATTATTAAATATGCTTCAATTAGAGAATGTTTTGTCCTAATTTAATAATTAAAACTCACATACTCATATACGAATAGGCTCTCTTGACCGCCAGTAATTCGTATATGTGATCTGTCAAAAATCACCGAAAATTGTTATGTAAAATTAATGTTTTATACGTACATACTTATAAACGATATTCCGTTTAAATAAGCGATACATTATGAAAAAATACTAGTAAAAATTCATGGTGGGGTATTTATATATATTTGTAGCATTTGACATGCTTAGCACTATACATTAAACACAAAGTGAAAAATGTGAAATCGAAAATAACAGTCAGGAGCAGGATTTGAACCTGCATCTTCTGGATACCGTCCAGATGCTTTACCAATTCAGCCATCCTGACAATTGCTCCTGACTGCTAATTTCGATAACACATCATACTTAACGTCTTTGGGTGACGCCTGCGCCATCTGTCGGACGTATTTTCATACATTATACCGACCAGGTAAACTTAATTTTACAATTAAGATTTTTACCTAATAATGACGCAAACCCTATAAATATTTATATATATTTGTAGCATTTGACATGCTTAGCACTATACATTAAACACAAAGTGAAAAATGTGAAATCGAAAATAACAGTCAGGAGCAGGATTTGAACCTGCATCTTCTGGATACCGTCCAGATGCTTTACCAATTCAGCCATCCTGACAATTGCTCCTGACTGCTAATTTCGATAACACATCATACTTAACGTCTTTGGGTGACGCCTGCGCCATCTGTCGGACGTATTTTCATACATTATACCGACCAGGTAAACTTAATTTTACAATTAAGATTTTTACCTAATAATGACGCAAACCCTATAAATATTTATATATATTTGTAGCATTTGACATGCTTAGCACTATACATTAAACACAAAGTGAAAAATGTGAAATCGAAAATAACAGTCAGGAGCAGGATTTGAACCTGCATCTTCTGGATACCGTCCAGATGCTTTACCAATTCAGCCATCCTGACAATTGCTCCTGACTGCTAATTTCGATAACACATCATACTTAACGTCTTTGGGTGACGCCTGCGCCATCTGTCGGACGTATTTTCATACATTATACCGACCAGGTAAACTTAATTTTACAATTAAGATTTTTACCTAATAATGACGCAAACCCTATAAATATTTATATATATTTGTAGCATTTGACATGCTTAGCACTATACATTAAACACAAAGTGAAAAATGTGAAATCGAAAATAACAGTCAGGAGCAGGATTTGAACCTGCATCTTCTGGATACCGTCCAGATGCTTTACCAATTCAGCCATCCTGACAATTGCTCCTGACTGCTAATTTCGATAACACATCATACTTAACGTCTTTGGGTGACGCCTGCGCCATCTGTCGGACGTATTTTCATACATTATACCGACCAGGTAAACTTAATTTTACAATTAAGATTTTTACCTAATAATGACGCAAACCCTATAAATATTTATATATATTTGTAGCATTTGACATGCTTAGCACTATACATTAAACACAAAGTGAAAAATGTGAAATCGAAAATAACAGTCAGGAGCAGGATTTGAACCTGCATCTTCTGGATACCGTCCAGATGCTTTACCAATTCAGCCATCCTGACAATTGCTCCTGACTGCTAATTTCGATAACACATCATACTTAACGTCTTTGGGTGACGCCTGCGCCATCTGTCGGACGTATTTTCATACATTATACCGACCAGGTAAACTTAATTTTACAATTAAGATTTTTACCTAATAATGACGCAAACCCTATAAATATTTATATATATTTGTAGCATTTGACATGCTTAGCACTATACATTAAACACAAAGTGAAAAATGTGAAATCGAAAATAACAGTCAGGAGCAGGATTTGAACCTGCATCTTCTGGATACCGTCCAGATGCTTTACCAATTCAGCCATCCTGACAATTGCTCCTGACTGCTAATTTCGATAACACATCATACTTAACGTCTTTGGGTGACGCCTGCGCCATCTGTCGGACGTATTTTCATACATTATACCGACCAGGTAAACTTAATTTTACAATTAAGATTTTTACCTAATAATGACGCAAACCCTATAAATATTTATATATATTTGTAGCATTTGACATGCTTAGCACTATACATTAAACACAAAGTGAAAAATGTGAAATCGAAAATAACAGTCAGGAGCAGGATTTGAACCTGCATCTTCTGGATACCGTCCAGATGCTTTACCAATTCAGCCATCCTGACAATTGCTCCTGACTGCTAATTTCGATAACACATCATACTTAACGTCTTTGGGTGACGCCTGCGCCATCTGTCGGACGTATTTTCATACATTATACTTCGATTTCACATTTTTCACTTTGTGTTTAATGTATAGTGCTAAGCATGTCAAATGCTACAAATATATATAAATATTTATAGGGTTTGCGTCATTATTAGGTAAAAATCTTAATTGTAAAATTAAGTTTACCTGGTCGGTATAATGTATGAAAATACGTCCGACAGATGGCGCAGGCGTCACCCAAAGACGTTAAGTATGATGTGTTATCGAAATTAGCAGTCAGGAGCAATTGTCAGGATGGCTGAATTGGTAAAGCATCTGGACGGTATCCAGAAGATGCAGGTTCAAATCCTGCTCCTGACTGTTATTTTCGATTTCACATTTTTCACTTTGTGTTTAATGTATAGTGCTAAGCATGTCAAATGCTACAAATATATATAAATATTTATAGGGTTTGCGTCATTATTAGGTAAAAATCTTAATTGTAAAATTAAGTTTACCTGGTCGGTATAATGTATGAAAATACGTCCGACAGATGGCGCAGGCGTCACCCAAAGACGTTAAGTATGATGTGTTATCGAAATTAGCAGTCAGGAGCAATTGTCAGGATGGCTGAATTGGTAAAGCATCTGGACGGTATCCAGAAGATGCAGGTTCAAATCCTGCTCCTGACTGTTATTTTCGATTTCACATTTTTCACTTTGTGTTTAATGTATAGTGCTAAGCATGTCAAATGCTACAAATATATATAAATATTTATAGGGTTTGCGTCATTATTAGGTAAAAATCTTAATTGTAAAATTAAGTTTACCTGGTCGGTATAATGTATGAAAATACGTCCGACAGATGGCGCAGGCGTCACCCAAAGACGTTAAGTATGATGTGTTATCGAAATTAGCAGTCAGGAGCAATTGTCAGGATGGCTGAATTGGTAAAGCATCTGGACGGTATCCAGAAGATGCAGGTTCAAATCCTGCTCCTGACTGTTATTTTCGATTTCACATTTTTCACTTTGTGTTTAATGTATAGTGCTAAGCATGTCAAATGCTACAAATATATATAAATATTTATAGGGTTTGCGTCATTATTAGGTAAAAATCTTAATTGTAAAATTAAGTTTACCTGGTCGGTATAATGTATGAAAATACGTCCGACAGATGGCGCAGGCGTCACCCAAAGACGTTAAGTATGATGTGTTATCGAAATTAGCAGTCAGGAGCAATTGTCAGGATGGCTGAATTGGTAAAGCATCTGGACGGTATCCAGAAGATGCAGGTTCAAATCCTGCTCCTGACTGTTATTTTCGATTTCACATTTTTCACTTTGTGTTTAATGTATAGTGCTAAGCATGTCAAATGCTACAAATATATATAAATATTTATAGGGTTTGCGTCATTATTAGGTAAAAATCTTAATTGTAAAATTAAGTTTACCTGGTCGGTATAATGTATGAAAATACGTCCGACAGATGGCGCAGGCGTCACCCAAAGACGTTAAGTATGATGTGTTATCGAAATTAGCAGTCAGGAGCAATTGTCAGGATGGCTGAATTGGTAAAGCATCTGGACGGTATCCAGAAGATGCAGGTTCAAATCCTGCTCCTGACTGTTATTTTCGATTTCACATTTTTCACTTTGTGTTTCATGGTGGGGTTCCTGGTGATTCGTGTCACAGGTTTCTTTTCAGAAACCTATTTCAATATTATTTTTTTAATTTGAATAAATCTCTAAATAATAATAATAATACTAGCCGTTATCCCACAGAACTCCTAATGCTAATTAAACATCATTTTATTTGCTTATACAGGCTATAATTTATTCGTATAACAAGTTATTATTATTTAATCTTTTACCGTTATCTATAAGTATGCTAAAAAGCTTGTTTATTTAAACGCAATAATCTACTAATATATTTTTGGGGATATAAATACCGAGCAATAAAATGAAATGCAAAAAGAAATTTGCTTTACCTATGAGTAGGTTATTTAACTTTACGCTACCCTTCAAGATCAAACAAAAAAAAACTAAAATAACTATTTTCAATTTCATATCTTCGGACTCTGTTTACATTTATATGGCTAAGCATTTCAAATGCCTAAAAATATATAAAAATAAAACCTCAAGATACTAAATCATACTAAATGTTTCAGCCAGTTGTAATATAGGTATACATATAAGGACAAATAGTTACTTTTTATAAAGTTCTAATTATATATTGTAGTAGCTATTCATTCGCTATTTTATTTTATTTTTTAAGACTCAAGACAAGAAATTGTTTCTTTTTTGCTAAACTGTAATTGTTTTTAAGCTGATGCGATATCTATTTATTGATATAGCAATCACCTCGGGCTCAGTCCCGTGGTTTCGAAACTCGTTGAAAGACAAATCTCCATAAAATTTCATTTCTAAAATGTAAGTACACACATAATATATACCTAGATAATACATTTAATTACTCAAAGCCACCATTCTCATTTAACTTTCCCGCCATGTCCGTGGCATAACATCTCGATACCTTAGAATCGTATTTTTTTTTTTCAATTGGCGCGGATGTGTATAATCATGCGGATTCTGTTCAGGTACAAGCACTGCAAGTTTTTATTTATTTTTTCTGACCGCGTTGGCTCGACTTATAGCGGGGATGAATAAGTAATAATTTTGTCGTTGGCACAGGTTGAACCTGGTGTTAGTTACACGTGCGCTTATGGATAAACCAACTTTTGTTATAACAGTATTTATGGTTCTGATTGAACTGTTATTATAATGATGACCGTAATAAAATTACACCAATATGGATATATCACATTAAGTAATAATGATCTCCAGATCGTAATTTTGGCTACGGCGATCAGCGTCAACAGACTAGCCATATATGTAGGAGATATTATAGTGCACAAGTGTGTGTGGAAATACTCTCATAGAGCGATAAGACACTGTTCCGACACGACCGGAGATCAGGGGCAGGACAAATGGCTTTATAGGCTGTCCGAGGCACGGTTCACCCCCATGCCTCACACCGCCAACTTCCTAACTAATCTTAAAAAATGTTTTCTATATTTTTAGCACTTGACATGCTCAGCTACTTTTAGAGTACAAATTATTATTTGTGAATCAGGAAAAAGAGAACATTAGTACGAGCGGGAAACGAACCTGCGTCCCTTCCTATCCGGGGAAGTGCTCTAATCCACCGAGTGTATAGTTTGCAGTCTAATCTTAAAAATTTCTTGACGGACCTATCTGGGAATCAAACCCGAGACTTGTTGTTTGTGAGCCGCAGTCGTATTCACTACCATTAGAGCACAGAAGCAGTTAATATCACATTAAGTACCCGTGTATTTTTTTTTCTATAGGTACTAGTTACGTGGGTGGCAAACAAGTACGGCCCACCTGATGGTATGCGGTAGATGCAGGCAACACCAGAGACATCATTTGAGCATCGCCAGTCAAAGGAAAGGGATAGGAGGTGGAAATTAATGATAATAAGGAGAGGATGGAGGATTGGCTACTCTTGTAGTACAAAGTACTTATTCTTATTTCTATTTTGTTTTAGAATGAAGCTATTATGTACTTACATCCATCCATCCATCAGCCATTCAACATCCATTGCTGGACATAGGCCTCCCCAAGAGAACGCCACAACGAGCGGTCCCGTCATGGGGTATAATGCCGTAATCGCCACGCTTGGCAGGCGGGTTGGCGAACGCAGTGGATGTTGTTAATAATCGAGGGAGTGCTGCTGCCCACTCCCCCGGTATTCCCCTCAGTAGGCTCTTACGACTCCCGTGGGTAGAGAGGAGTGGGGCAATTCTAAAGCCCCACACGGCCCATTATGTACTTACTACTAAAAAATTATCACTTCTAAGTAGAAAATACTAAACATCTAGACAATTTCGAGAAGATCAATTTGACGGTATCTTTGCCTCTCTCTATTGAATTAAGTATACATAAAAATCCAGGAATATTATTTATTTCACCCATATGTGTTTTTGTAAAATAAGAGCGATATGCTGTCGGGTCCACGTTAGTTGTAACATAATATATTGGAGAAGATAATAACCAGGGTATTGAGCTTTTTTATATTTTTCTAATAATTGTGTTTCATAAAAGAAAACTTAAATACAGCATTTCTTAATATTTATAATAATAATAATTTACTTATGCATATTACGGCAATGTACCTTCTTCTTTTACAGAGCCTTGTTAACTTGACCAATCTAATTTTTGCTGATGTTCCTCTTAACTTTTTCTTTACTCTAAAACATATGTAGAATCCATCCATCAGGCTTTCATCGTCCACTGCTGGACATAGACCTCCCCGAAATGGGGGTTTTACCATAATCGCCACGCTTGGCAGGCGGGTTGGCGATCGCAGTGGATGTTTTTAGTACACAGGGGAACGCTGATGCCCGGTCCTCCGGTAATCTCTTAGTCGGCTTCTACTACTCCCATAGGAAGAGACGGGGTGGAGCTATTCTTGGTGCCGGCCCAAGCCAAAATACCGAAAATACCAGTAAGGTGCCTACGACATATAAATACCTACCCATATTTGTTTTGTAATGTTACAACGAGCTCAAGAACTTCTTACAACAGATTCTTACAACAAATCTCATACAGTATTTTGAAAATTAACAATTATTTTATAACATATTCATTAAATAACCTTATTAATCGTAAAACTGTCAAATAGAAAATGAATAATAAAAGCACAAAAAACATGACATTACCTGGATAAAATTAAACTCGTGCGCATTATAGCTCTCTCTACGCCATCTGGTGGGATTTAATTATGATGTGGCATGGTGTGAAGGTAAGATTAAATAAAAAAATATACAGTTAATATCCGTACAAATATATGCCTATGATAATTCGTTAAATTAATAATTAAATTATGATTTTTTTTGTTATAGTAATTTATTTATTATATACTTTATTTTAGACCTTTACTACAGTAGAGAGGTACAGAAACAAATCTTATATTATGTGGTACAATGGGCGACCTTTTTACTAAAAGTAATTTCTACCAGGCAACCTTTGGATGGAAACGAGTGAGAGCGGTAGTTGATGGTGTAACTTAACACACACTTACATATATAAATATTATATACATATAACTAATAATTTAAATCTGGATAAAGTCTCTGCCCGTCTTATTTCTATCGGTAGGGCATTCCACAGGCTTATGGCCGTGAGTGCAAAAGATTTGCCAAAAAAATTTGTGGAATGCAGCGGCATTTTCAACTTCAAGTTTTGCGATGACCTTAAGCACTTACTATATGTATAATGGAGGAATTCAAACCTACTTTTGAGATAGGAAGGAGTTGAAGGATCAAACAATACATTATATTTGAAGGGTTAAACAGTACAATTTATGTATCAACTTTTATGGAGACTTGACGCGTAAACATAGTTATTTTAAATAATAACAAACAAGTCACAAGGCACGACAAGAGTCAATGAGAGCCCTTTCTGATTTATTTATACTTTTGGTTGAAGGGGAGCGATTTCCTGATTCAATTATTATAATTGTGTCGGCTCGCTGGCTGGATGTCGAAGACTGATCGACGCTTTGAGTTTTACGATTATATGCTATATTGGCGCTTTCTTTCGCTTTTTCGTGCTAAAAGCGACAACTGAAGCACTTTGCTTACGTCATCAATGATATTATTGACGTAAACTTTCGCCGACATTGCAAAATTACATTAAAGTTCAGTGCACTTATTTTTCCAATTTCGCTTTTTGTTACCCAATATTAATTTTCTAAAATTCTATTCGTAAACTGATATTGTGGAGTTATTCCGCAGCATAGCGATATTTAAACTATTACAACAAACAAAATGTAAATTCTACGAATTAGAATATTGGTAAAATCTTTTCTCGATATTTTATCAGCAATTTTACCAAACGAGGAACAAATTAATTGAAACGAATCAGCTAGCACACAGCACAATGATTTATTTTAGCGTGTTAGCTTAGGGCATCTTGCGTTCGTTCCTTTATAGTATAGTAAATGGTATATCAATTTGGGTAACACATTCCTTGTACCTAAAAATTTGAATATGAAAATGTACTCGGTCACTTAGATGCATGGGTCAATGCAGGCACTCTCCTTAAAATACTTAATGAATAAGTGTGCATTGTTATACAATAAAAAAGTGTCCCAACAAAGCTACTCAATAGTTATGAATTCAATAGCAATCAGTACAATACTAAGCGACTCATTCAAGTACTTTGTGTCCAAACTGTGCGACCGACAGTGAATGATCGCCAATGAATATAGCATACTGTTTGTGTATCGAGACTGAAAACGCGAAATGAGTATTCCAATGAGCTTTGTAATTGGATTCTATCACAATCTCTGTGATTCTGGTATTCCGAAAATGGCATCCTGTGAGTGTGTACCTATTGGAAGGTATTTGACTGATTTTATTGTGGATATTTTTCAAATGCAGTCACTTGTCGCATTAACTCATACTTAATTGTTTTAATATTTATTTAGTATGCAGTTACGTTATGGTAAGACAGAAAACTGCCAAGACAGGTATCGGGTAAAGCTCTAGCCTGAATCAAGCAAATATTCAAAAAGCATGTAGAGTAAACTATAGTCTATTTAGTATGCAGTTACGTTATGGTAAGACAGAAAACTGCCAAGACAGGTATCGGGTAAAGCTCTAGCCTGAAGCAAGCAAATATTCAAAAAGCATGTAGAGTAAACTATAGTATTGCTGGCACCCCCTTAGTCATTGGCACTTTGGATTTTAAATGCAAATATTAAGAACTGGTATAGCAAAAAACATCTGTTCTACTTTTTTCATAATCTGCAATAGTAACATTGCTTGCAGAAAAAAGGGTTAGATTTTATAATATTATAGCTGGCAGCACTAAAGAAAATAAATATATACCGGCGCCATGGAGAGCTGTTAAAACATCACTTTCGAATAAGGGTCATCAATTAACGACTGTAACATAGATATTTATTATTATGCTTAGTTTTTAGGTAAATAATGGCAATGAGTGCTTTTTTTGACCAATTTTCTTTTATAATCTTACTTTATTAGGTGCCAATGACCGAATTCTATGTGTTAATAACAGTAACTGTGTTTATAGTGCCAATGACTGTAATTTCAAATTATTATTTTGTTTATTTTTGTTTTTCTATTAAAAATCTCTAATTAGATTGATTGATGCATTTTTATTTGAAAATATACAGAACCAGAGAACCAAAAATGTTTGCTGACTTTTGAAACACCTATCAATTTAAAATATATATATATATCAATCTTAAATATGCTTAGAGTGCCAATCATTATACAGTTTACCCTATGTCTTTTTGAAATGCTGTGATGAGCCTTTGAGGTACTATTTATTAACACATTAGGTCTATATGTTGAGCACACAAATTAGCTATCTCTGCCCGAATAAAGAAAACATTACGGTAAAACCTGCACATATGAGAAAATTTTTCAACGGTTTTGTGAAATTTTACAGCCTGCTTACTGGCTAGCCCCAAAGTTAGCCTGCCAGTTCTGAGCCGCTCTTGTGCTGAAAGGAGACCTGTTTTCTGTGCTGAGGGACGGTTTTTAAAATACCCGTTTTTTTAATCCAAACTATGTTTTGAGAAGCAAGTAGTAATGCCGTTATAAAGAGACATTAGTTATTCTATTTTTAAAACCCTAAAAGCCTTAGCCTATGTCTGTTATTATCTGTGTAATACGTCGTCACAAATTGCATCTGGCGGGTGTAAAGTCCGGATGCGAATGGAGGAGGGCCGGATGCGACGGCGCCGGTGCGTTCTGACCACGTCGAATGCACCCGCGCTAATATTTCTAGACCATTGTCTAGACCTGCCATAGAAATGATAAATGGATTTACCTTATTCATTCTAGAAATAGCACTTAAACTTACCAATAGTGAATGGTGGATTAAATGGCTTCGTTTTCAGACACTGCGGAATATTGGACGAGAATATCTTCCTTAGCTTCCCGAACGCTAAAACACCTATCAGACTGCAATGTTTCGTAGGACGATACTTTAAATAGAGCGAAGTGGAAGAAGACTAAAAAAGCCGATCTCTCTGTGAACTGGGAATATAACATATGCACAAGAGAGAGAGAGAGAAAGAGAGAGAAAGAGATAGGTTTTTAGCCATTTTGGGGTATGCGATTCAGAACTTAGTTGATGCTAAATGCTCAACGCCTCTTTTATATTCATCAATACAGTTATTTGATAAAATCGGATGTCTTAGAAACGAAAATCAGGTCTATATTGAATTGCATAATAAAACCTTTGTGTAGTGGCTTCGTGACCAACGCTAATATTCGTGGTCCTAAAGGCTGTATGCTTTATCCTTAATTGGACGCCGGAGTCTCTTTTAAAAGAAAAAATGTTGCACTGGCCATTAATTAAACAAAGAGCCCGTTGAAGTATTCGTTTTTTATAATTTATGTAGAAGTTATGTTTTTTTTATTCCTAAAATAAGGTTACAGCTGGTTCGGACTTACCTAACTAAAACCTCCCGTGTGACCGGCCATGAAGCACATTGTTGCGTTTTGGCTGTAGCAGGAGATAGCCGTTTATATTTCATTTCATCTGTGAAATGAATTGGTGAGCAGCGGCTTGACAATACTCTCGGTATAGTCGAGTCCATTGGCGACCGGTTACCATTTACCATCAGATGGACCGTGGCTCGTCTGCCACTACATGCAATAAAAAAAAAATAACTAAACATCTAATTTCCATAATACCACAGAGTTTCACTTTGGTGCAAAACTAAATCTTTACTAATTCTTAATTCGATTTGCCTACATCGTTATCCTTACTAATATTATAAATGTGAAGATGCGTTTCTTTGTTCGTGACGCTTTAACGCCATAACTAGCGAGCTTCAACTTAACTGCCTCGGTGGTGTAGCGGTAGTGTTTGCGACTGCTAATCATGACGTCTCGGGTTCAATCCCCGGGTCGGGCAATGTTATTGAGCTTTTTCCTAAAAAGAAAAATTCTCAGTAGCAGCACGGAGTTTGGAAATGTGCCCGGTAGACGTCAATAGGCTCCCCCCTATTACGTGGGACTTAAACAAAGCTGGCGAATCGTGGGTGTGTAATACACCTCTGCCTACCCCTTCGGGGAATACAGGCGTGATGCTATGATGCTATTATGTATTTTAGCACAGACATGTTCAGATATTTTAAAGAAACAAATTATGTTGTCCGTGTGGTGACGGACTAGGAATACAAGTGTCACCACCCCATTCTTTCCTATGGGTATCGTACAAGGCGACTAAGGGAAGTAAGCAATTATCATCCATTGCATGACTGGTGGTAGGTCTGGGTACCAAGTGGGAGTACTCACTTGGTATCGGGCCCGAGCGGGTTGGTACCACCATCTCCCGTGTGACCGGCCATATGAAGCACATCGTTGCGTTTTGGCTGTAGCAGGAGATCCGTTTATGCTTTCATTTCATATCTGTGAAATAAAATGGTGAGCAGCAGCTTGACAATGCTCTCGGTATAGTTGAGTTCATTAGGGACGGTTACCATTTACCATCAGATGGGCCGTGGCTCGTCTGTCACTAAATGCAATAAAAAATACATAATGTGAAAGTGGAAAAACAGAGCTTTCCCGCTCGCAGTAAAACTCTCAAGTGAGATTCCACTTTCACATTAATCGTATCAGACAACAAAATCAGGATAACACTTTACCCTTCACTGAAGTCATTTATAATGAAGGATTAATTGAAATAGAAAACAAACTACGAGAATTAAACGACAAAAATTTAAGTGATTTTGGATTACCTTCTCCTATTCGTACCCAGAATAATACTATAGACACAATGGTACAACAGTATAACAGAAATGATTTAACAGCGTTTGTAAATGACAATGTGCCAAAATTAGTACCAGATCAAAGACATGCTTATGAGACTATTGTGGATAGCGTGAACAATAACATGGGGAGATTATTTTTTTTGGACGCACCAGGAGGCACCGGAAAGACTTTTCTCGCAAATTTGATACTTGCTAAGATACGGCAATCAGGGAAGATAGCGATTGCAGTTGCTTCGTCAGGAATTGCTGCAACTCTCTTGAACGAAGGAAAAACTGCTCACTCTACGTTTAAACTCCCGCTATCCGTATCTTTAGATCAACGGTCTACGTGCTCTATTCGGAAAAATGGGCCTCTTGGTAAGTTACTGCAAGACGCGTCGTTGGTAATATGGGATGAATGCACCATGAGTCATAGAGCTCATGTGGAGGCCGTAGACCGTACTTTAAAAGACCTCCGAAGCTCTGCTAATGTCATGGGTGGTATCACTTTTGTATTTGCTGGAGATTTCCGACAAACGCTTCCAGTCGTCAACAGAGGTGCGCGAGCAGATATTATGAAGGCATGTTTAAAATTCAACATTTGAATTTGCGCACCAATATGAGAGCTCATCTACAAGGAAATACGCATAGCAATTTTCCAAAACAGCTGCTGAAACTTGAAGAAGGAATTTTTCCATCTTTAAATTCATCTATATATCCTGACATCGAAAACTTACATCAAAATGATTTTCGTTGGCTGTGTTGTAGAGCAATAGTTTCTCCCAGGAATGAAACAGTCAACGAAATAAACAATTTAATTATGCAGAAAGTACCGGGTGAAGTAAAGTGCTATAAATCCATAGACACCGTGACTAACATCGAGGACGCAGTGCACTACCCCCAGGAATTTTTAAATTCTCTGAACCTCGCTGGGCTACCACCTCATGAACTGTCGTTAAAAGTTGACACGCCGATAATGCTTCTCAGAAATTTAAGCCCTCCCAACATGTGTAATGGCACGAGACTTAGCTAAAGGATAATTTAATAGTAGCGAAGATTATCACCGGCCCTGCAGCTGGTGAATTAGCTCATATACCAAGAATACCCATGATTCCTACTGATTTGCCTATACCCTTCAAAAGGCTCCAATTTGCAGTAAAAATTTCTTTCGCACTAACGATAAACAAATCCCAGGGCCAAACATTCAAATTAGTAGGAATTGATTTACGAAAAGAATGTTTTACGCATGGGCAACTTTACGTTGCCCTATCACGGGTCGGGGCTCCCGACCATCAGTATATTTTGTTACCTGAAAATAATTTAACGTCAAATGTTGTTTATAGAGAAGCGCTACAATAATCGCTTTAGTTATCTATCCTAAAACAACGGGTTTCACTCCGGGACTGCCGGCAGAAGTGAAAACTTAGTATTAATTGCATTTAAATATTTTCATCATTAACAGCTTTAACATCATCTATGCAGCCTGCGGATAATGACTGCGTCGTCGATGTTAGTGTCGGTGTCTGTGAATTGACCTGGGAATCATTTTGCTGACCGTGTCTTTCCTGGGAAGGCTTTTTGCAGCGGTAACCGACATCCACGCGGGCGGAGCCGCGGGCGACCGCTATGTTAGCTAAAGATGGGCTAACAAAAAATATTGTTCACGCTATAGCATTAAGAGACTGATATTGTTTGTTAGTGTTACTGTCGTAATTAATTAGTGATATGTAATTTTAAGAAATAACCTACAATAACTTAAAAATAATAATGTTTGGCGTTTGTTATTTTTACATTCTCTCATCCTTACACACTTACAATGAATCAGTTATTTTGTCCACACTAGAAATTATCTAGAAATAATAATTTATATGGCAAAACAACGTTTGCCGGGTCAGCTAGTACATATATATAGGTATATATAAAAATAGAAAATTGGGTCGTATATTTTGTCTTTGCTATATCTGCCTCTCTCCCTTTGCTCTAATACCTCGTCCTAATTTGTTTGACTTTAAGAATCCAATATGCCCGTGTGCCGAAGGTGGGGCCTGTTTTGCATGACAAAGATGTCGCTAGAAAATTAACTACACACATCGAGCCTCGAGTAGACGCATAGAGCTAAGGAAAAAATGTAAAACACGCTTATGATGGGTGGGGAAGAATAAATTAATGAGATCCTTTGACGTGCCTGTTTATAAAACAGCTATTATATATTACTGTAAATATTCATACGAAAAATTCATCTACATATTTATATTCGATAGCTGTCTTTGTAAATAGTCTGTACCATTTAGATATTTTTCTTCTATACTATTATAAAGCTGTAACAGAGCTGTGTCTGTACTTTCAAGATATTTGAGAAAAAATGGCTTTAATGGGCTATATAGGCGTGTCTAAACCCAAAACAATTTTTTTTAGAATTTTTGTCTGTTTTTCTGTTTGTTTGTTCGCGCATCACGCAAAAACTACTAGACGGATTTTGATGCAACTTTTTTATTTGAAATGCCTTGATTAGACTTTAAAACTGGTGTACATTTTATCCCGCTATTATATCCGGAACCTGAGATATAACCGAAAAACCAGAAAAATATTTAAACTAGATTTTTATAGAATACTCGTACTATATTTAAAAAAAACTACTAGACGGATTTTGATGAAACTTTTTTTATTTGAAGGTAATAATATCTAAGTATTTATAGGGTTGCGTCATTATTAGGTAAAAATCTTGATTGTAAAATTAAGTTTACCTGGTCGGTATAATGTATGAAAATACTTCCGACAGATGGTGCAGATGTCGCCCAAGACGTTAAGTATGAATGTGTTATCGAAATTAGCAGCCAGGAGCAATTGGCAAAGCATTTTTTATTTTTTTATAGGACGGTATCCAGGAGATATAGGTTCAAATCCTGCTTGTGACTGTTATTTTCGATTTCACATTTTCACACTTTGTGTTTAATAATCTGTACTATTTATTTAATGCGATTAAAATACTTTTTACGACTAGTGGTAGAGTCTTGTTTGTCCCAGCATGTAGGGACCGGCTCGATACGGGAACTACCAGCCTCTCACAAAACATCAGCGTGTAACAACGGTAGTTACTCCTACCATTGAAACACAACGTATGGTGAGTGAGAGCGACGGAAGCTCAAACCCCGACCCTATCCTCTCCTTGTTATCTTTCCTATCATCTCCTTAGTACCCTACCTGTCCTCTCCTTAGTATACTTCCTATCCACATCTTATCCCTTTCCTTGAAGATGGCGACGCGCGAGTGATGCCTCTGGTGTCAGTGTTGCTAGAGTCTATAGGCTACGATAACCGTTCACCATCAGGTGGGCTGTATGAAAATCTGCTTTGTTTAGGAACCGATTAAATATAATTCCTTTTTGTTGGAAAGGGCAGTCTAACCATTGATGATACACAAAGGAACTCGTTAAAATCAAATTGGAAATGTATTACTGATTGAAATATTGGTGAGTTTATGATATCCTAAAACAGGGTAGGCATCTAACTTTGATCAAGGGTATTAAAGACTAGATTTGGACTACGAAGACACTAAGCGACTTCCTAATAAGCAACAGCAAGAATGTGATAATTGAGTTATAATGGTATATTAAAATGCCCGTTTAATTAAATGTATGAAATAAAAATATGTTTTACCAAAAAACAAAAAACTTCTTCAAATTAAGTAACAAATAAATTTACTTACCATAAAAAGAGAATTTAACTTCCTCGTGTGCTATATCTAGTTATTGTGTGTGTTGTTTTTAATCAGAGGTCGCTTTACGCGTATGATAATTTCTTCATTCTGAAGACTTAATAAAATCAAAAGCAAGTTCATAAAGAATTTTATCAACCCAATATCTTATTACTCTCTAATGGATTATTTAATGCGGTCAAATCCCATTATTCCATTATCGCCTCCATACCCGAACGAATCTTATTATCACCTTTTTAGAAAAACGTGCACTATTATACCGCTATAATAAAGTCAGGACTTGCCGAAGAGTGTATTTATTATTTAACAAGCCTTTGCCCGTGGCTCCAACGCAAACAAACCCTAGTTTTTTTGATGTGAAACATCTAATGCGGAGGGAGGGTAAAATCGGCTGTTAGCGTGGCGACGCTTTATATTACTTGTCCCGTTTAAATCTTGCAAGTTAAATTTGACACACTTCCCCGTTTCCGATTGAGCTGAAATTTTACAAGCATATGTATATCGCGTGACAATGAAATATTATGATAACATGGAGCTGATCTGATGATGGAGCTGTAAGGTGGACATAGGAACTTCATAATGAAACGGCACAACCCTATCGAGTTTGGACTCGTTTGATTTCTCTTGACGAGTACTTTGTCTTTAGATGGTATCCAGGGTCTGATGATGGAGCTAGAAGGTAGCCATAGGAATTCCATTATAAAACGACATAACCCCACCGAGTATGGGCTTGTATGATTCGTCTTGACGAGTAATTTGTCTCTAGATGGTATCCAGGATCTGATGATGGAGCTGGAAGGTGGTCACAGTAACTCTGTAATGAAACAACGCAACCCTATCGAGTTTATACTCGTTTAATTCGTCTTGAGGAGTACTTTCTCAAGTTATGATAATTTTATTTCTACAAAATAATTTCGATGTTTTCACATCTAGTATACGTCCCGCGACGTCTAGTTTTTATGTTATATATCAGTGCGCCTAGCCAAGTTGAAATTCTATGATCGCTAACGCTATAGAAAACTCTTGAAATGTAGGGAAATTGGATATCTTTAACGATATCTGTAACGATAATTTAGAGGTGCTAAATTTCCATACATTTTAATCGTTTTCTATAGCGTTAGCGATAATAGAATGCCACTTGGCTAGGCCCACAGATCCATACAATAACTATTATGGTGTAAAAGTTTTTAAGCCTAATCAAGAACTATTAAACAGGAAAAGTTTTAATCAAAATCCATTCAGTAACTTCAGTTATGCTCTAACAAATAGACAGCCAGACAAAAAATAAATAAATATCGTTATAATTTTTGATACACATACGTTCAACGTACCTTTTTTTTTTTGTTTTGTTTAGGCGGGAAAAAATGTGTGTGTGTGCCGTCTCTCCGCCTTTATTGGCGGACCACTGGAACTATGTTACATTCCTTCGGTGGTACGTTCAACGTACCTACAGAGCAGACACACCGGGTCCTTCTATTGTATTAGCCTTTGCCCTCGGCTTTTTTATGTCGAATGTAGTGAAATAAAATGCGAGTCTATACCAGTATAATCAAGGGGTATCAAACAAAAAACTATATAGTTGTCTGTAAAGTCGGTTTACGGACGATAATTTTACGTGATAACGTCATATATGTTTTCTGACAGTTTCCTAAACAATGCACCGGTTGCCATACATTTTTCGGAACATGAGACCTTTTCGTGCGTGCAGCCGGCGTTCATCGATTTATAAGACGTTATCACGTCAAAAATGTCTGAACATAAACTGCTTTATTAGAAGTTTTTGCGAATATGCATAAATATATACGAACGCAGAGAGAGGGCGGAGAGAAGAGATATGAGGAGATTATGAGCTAATATGTTATTCTATTTGTTACCTAATATATAAAAAATAATAATATATAAATGTTGCTTCTATTACAGAAAGATTTTTTGCTTAGTCGCTTACGTCAACCATGGGGCGGAATGGGTTTGTGACACTATATTTCATAGTCCCACACCATGTATATAAAATCCTATACGACTTACAATATTTATTTAAATAAAATCGCGGCTGTGTAAAAGCTTATCGCGTTATGTAAACGCAATATAAAATTCATGTCTGTAAACTGTTTTCATCGCATCCATCCATCCATCAGCCTTTTAACGTCCACTGCTGGACGTAGGCCTCCCCAAGAATGGGGGATAGTGCCGTAATCGCCACGCTTGGCAGGCGGATTGGCGATCGCAGTGGATGTTGTTAATACTCGAAGGAGTGTTGCTGCCCACTCTCCCGGTATTCCCTCAGTCGGCTCTTACGACTCCCGTGGGTGGAGAGGGGTGAGACAATTCTAAAGCCGGCCCCACGCGGCTTTCATCGCTTTAATACGAGTATAATCTGTCTCTGAGAGTACTAAAGTCAACCTTGTTGTTGTTGAAATATATTGTAACAGGCTGATTGATATCTTTACTTATGGTGTACTTATAAGAAAATTTTAATGTGAGAAATCTATACTTACCTACAACATTATATACATTTTAGAATTTTTGTTTGTTTGTTCACGCATCACACAAAAGCTACTGAACGGAATTTGATAAATATTTTTTTTTTTTGATTAAACTTAAAAACTAATATACTTTTATCTCGCTACAACATCGATAACTCGAGATATAACCTAAAACTCGCTTTTACCTGCGGCGGAGCGGACAGAGGCTTATATTTTTAAAGGTATAATTTTTTTCTAAAGAACTTGGTTTTACGATGCCAGCGTGTGTATTCATTAGAGAGATATTTCACCCTAACACATTTACATGCTTCATATTTGTCAAAATCAATTTTATTTTAACCAACGAGATTATGTTTATGGGCTTTCTAGATTATCTTACTTTTTATGTATTCCGGGGAGCTCTGTGTTGTGTATTATATTAAAGTTAACGAACCACGTTTCAAATATATTGGTAACATTCGTACTAAATGTTGCAATTGAAATATTTCACCGCTTATCAGGTGTAAAGGGTATTAGAAATCTTCCCGCATTACTAAATTGCAGTTACAAGTATATAAAGTATAAAAAAACACAGCGTCACGACTGTGTTCCCTTAAGGGGTAGGCAGAGGTGTATTACACACCCACGGTTCGTCAGCTATGTTTAAGTCCCACGTAACAGGGGGTGAGTCTATCGCCGTCTACCAGGCACATTTTCAAACTCTGGGCTGCTACTGAGAATTTTTCTTTTTACGAAAAATCTCAATAACATCTGTCCGACCAAGGGTTCGAATCTGGGACCTCATGATCAGCAGTCGCTCACACTACAGCTGCACCACAGAGGCAGTTAAAGAAAGTGTAGAAAATAGAAAGATGTTATCTTTGTGTTGTATTCTACTTATTATTATCATTACTACTTTTTTTTGCAGCCGGCTTACGCCAATAGTTCTTTTTTTTAACGCTCTACCACAGAATAGATACTAGTCCTACGGACAGAAACATCACTTCCATTAAAACTTGTGCAAAATCTCTCTATAATGCCCTACAAAATCTGAATAATAATACCAATTGTTTGCAGTGAGAAGAAATGTACCTTATGAACACAGGAATACAGTTGAGATTGTTTTGCCCGCCACATGATCCACGTGCAACCGCGTCATTAAACGAATGCGCTAGGGTTGCACCTATGATCGCCGTCCGGATGGGCACCATTCGTCCAGGTCCAGTAGGTGTAGGTGCCGTCTGGGTATCTTGCCCTGTTGCGGCGGCCAAGGATTTGGCTCTTGGAAGAATGGGCAGGGCGGGGTCCTCACCTTCCGGTTGGTGCAGGTTTTGTCGGGGCATGGTTGCTTCGGCAAATACCTGCACACGATCGCTAGGAGGGAGACGAACCCAGGCTGTCACCACTGCGACTGCGGAGAGGACTCGGCACAGCACACGCTCGAGTCGTGCCCGGCCTGGGATGAGCAGCGCCGGGAACTCGCTGCAGTCATAGGCGTGGACCTGTCGCTGCCGTTGCGTGAACGTTGCCGTTGCGTGAACGATGGTTGGCAGTGACAGGGCCTTGACTGTGGTCGCCGCCTTCTGCAAGGTTGTCATCTCGCGGAAGGAGGCGGCGGAGAGGGCTCGGGAGGATTCCTCCTTCGCGAACCCGACACGAGTGACAAAAGAGCCTTTTCTTGCATACATATCTCGCTTCCTCAACATTCATAATTCTCTTCATACACGCTCGCCGGTTCCGGAGACTCCTGACTCCACCGACAGCAACAAAGTTGTCGTTTATAATTTTTTTTTATTTTTTTCTAGTAGATTCTATATTACTTTTTATATTTTAATGTTATTTTCAAGTCGGATTATTTTTTAATAAATTGTTTTTTTTTGTTGATCTTATACGTTTAGAGTTTTAGCTCTGAATTTTCGGTTATTAAATTGTATCGTCGAACTAAATCGCGTTAACAATTTTTGTTTTAATCAATACTATAAGTGCGAGCGCTTAGGCGCGCGTGCGATAGCCTCATGTCGGTTGTATCGTGGGCGATACGCGAAGTGGTAGGCATTTAACTCGGGGCCTTGAGCGAGTGATGTACGCTCTACTCTTGTAATAATCCTTGTATCGCGGGGGATATTACAAACATACAATTTTATGGATACAAAGTACACCCAGATTCAGAACATACCCTTTATCCCGGAAAAATGAATGTTTCCTTCAAGATATATATTTTTGCGTAGAGATAATTATATGTGCCATATGGTGACATATTTATATTATGAAGTCCACGTGGACATAGTTGGGGTAGAGTCTAGTTTAATGTATTTTAGCTTTTATACAAAGTAACACATTTGTACATAATATATTATAACGTATTTGAGGGAGTTTCAGGGTAAATTGTGGTAAATAAAGTTTCGAGAGCCAGCATTACCTTGTTGATGACGTATGCCTGGCAGGCCTGTATTATTTGGCCATGGTTGAGTATATTATGAGTTAGTTCATTGTATATTAAGTCAGTCTTGCCGTGTGGGGCTGGCAGCAAGAATAGCGCCACCCTGTCTCTTCCTATGGGAGTCGTATAAGCCAACTAAGGGATTACCGGGGGACCGGGCTGCAGCGTTCCCCTGTGTACTAAAAACATCCACTGCGATCGCCAACCCGCCGGCCAAGCCTGGCGATTATGGTAAAACCCCCATTTTAGGAGAGGCCTATGTCCAGCAGTGGACGATGAAAGGCTGATGGATGGATGGATGGATATTAAGTCAGGCGTTAAGTAGTATCACCACTGCAGTAATGTCACACAGTTTCAGTAGTCCGCCATTACAGGCGGAGAGACGGCACATGGCGGGTTTATTTAGTAGATAAGAGCCCAACACTATCCTGTTCGTTGCCCCGAACGACGGGGTGAGCGGTTAGGTACATTTATTCCCAGGAAATAAATACGTTTCAAGTAAAAGATCTGTAGTAGTCATTACACTCGAATTACCGCAGTAATCTTTGAATAATACGTATCAAGTAGCTCACTAAGTAACCAAACTCTACCAGAATTATCTCAGTAGCTTCTAATTGGCTTGTTTCCAAATCTGGCTTAAAGCCAAGGTCAATAAACCCTTTTGTTAATCTGTGCAAACCTTAAACTTACACAGCCTGTCTACACCACCATATGAAATTTCACATCAAATTAATTTAACCCTCAACTGTTGGTAATATAGCTCATTTTAGCTTGATGTTTTCAATAATGTAAGTATAGAGGGATGTATCCTAAACAAATATACAGGGTGTCGCGAGGTAGCTATCTGCGACAGCGATTGTAAGCTAACCAATCTACATTGGTCTTTTTAACCCTCTATTGATTATGAGTTGTAAAGCACAATGGTATGTGACCGCGGCTCTGGTTACATTGGCTTTAAACAAAGGTTATGATTTTTTAAACAGAGAGTTTACATTAAATGTGGGTGCACCTGTACACCTATTTGTAGCTTGTTTTTTATATTTTTTGCTGGTTATTTGTTCAAAATATATGTAATTTCCCTATAGTATAGTTTTTAAACCAATATGTGTAAGTAAATAGCACAAAAATTACAATACTCACGTATGTTAATAAAACCAGGAAAAAATCTTCAACAACAGAGTTTTTACAAGTCTTTCAACGGAAATATGTATGTATATAAGCAATTGCAATATTTAATCTATCTTGATTAAAATCGTGCGATTATATTGCTAGGTATCGTGCAGGAAATGGAACAAAAGTAGTCAATATCCTTTTCTGGTTACATAGGTCATACCTCTATACGAGTGCTAAATTTCATAATTATCGGTTGAGCAGTTACGCCGTAAAGGCGTAACAAACGCACTTTTCCAATTAAAATATTAGTAGACCTTTGCCCGCGCCTCACTAATTTTTAGGTTACCTATATCTAATAGGTTCCCGATAATGTAACGGGATAAAGTTATACCAGTTTTTAAGTCTAATCAAGAGCTAAAAAAAAGTGCATCAAAATCCGTTCAGTAGTTTTTACTTTATTTACGAACAGACTAAAATTATTTATTTATTTATATTATAAATGACATCAATCGTTACAAATGTAGGTATTAATTATGGAAAAAATACCAACTAATTAGACCAATTACTGTTACCCAATGCAATTATAAAAAAATTGGAAAATCCAAAGGTGCACGCCACATAATTTCATTTTTCATTGAATAAATAACTATAAGTTGCGGCACGCTATGATGGCCGTTTTGACATATTACAATAGTGATGTGAAATGTCAATTTATTCTCGAAAAAAATATAATCAAATCAATAAGTTTTCAATGCAAGAAGTAGTACCTTATTAAAAAGGTTTAATAAAAAAAATAAACATTAATGCAGTATCAATATCCGAAATCCAAAGCCAAGTCAAAACTATATCACAATCGCAGTGCACTCACAGTTTGTACTTTTTGAAGCAACGTCAAGTCAAAACTGCTTTGTTTTGCATTGAGCATTGACGCGAGTTTGCCGGAGGTAGTAGTTGTGCTGGCCAGCGATCCTAATGACGATCATATTAGATTTCATTTTAAATTTTGTATCCTAAAATTATACATTCAATAAATTTTACGACAAAAACGTAACGTCACTATTGACAATAATGAACAGCAATTTGCTCCTTCAAATGTAATTATTAATTAATACGAAACTTCATGAGTGGACAAACGTCAAAACGGTCATCATAGCGTGCCGATAGCATAATAATGTATTAGTCTTACTAAGTAGTTTTCAATTAATTACATAGCGCTAATTTCAAAAAGTACTAATGTGGTTCTTATGTCTTATATAGATGGCGCTAATTTTTAGAATTACTACTATATTGGTTCTATAGAAGTAGTTCTCACTAAATAAGGAGATATAGAGATCACACCTTAATTTTTTTCATGTTATTAATTAACTTACAAATCTGTTCATATACAGTTTAGTTTGTCTGCTTACCCCTCATTGTAAATTCTATAATATTTGAACGCACATATAACACGAATACGATATTTATAGGCTATGTTTAGGCATTTCGGGGTGAACGTTCAGGCAAACAAATATCAAAATAGTACACTCGAAAATATACCTTATTTTCAAGAAAATAAGGTCTTATTTTATATAGTAATGTGTGTCATAGTTGTATAGCCAGTGGAGCATAAAGCGGGCCATTCACGTGTCGTGAAAGCCTGTCATAGACAAGGGAGTCGGAGACGCCGTAAAAATGATTTATTCTCGTCTGTGGGGCTTATCTAGTGTTGTCAATGTTTTAAAAATTGTTTGATTGTACACAATGATAAAAGGTGTAAGTCAGATTTATGTCCAAGTGACTTGGTTTCGTGTGCAATAAGCACATAATTTTTTTCAAGTTCGAACATAACATAACATAGCATCACGCCTGTATTTCCTTTGTCTGTGTGGTGACGGACTAAGAAGACGACTGCCACCACCCTATCCTTTCCCGCGGGTTTCATACAGGGCGACTAAGGGAAGTAAGCAATTATCACCCATTGCATTACTGGTGGTAGGGCTGGTTCCAAGTGGGAGGGGTGGGGGGTGTACTCACTTGCTATCGGGTCCGAACGGGTCGGTACCACCGTCTCATGTGTGACCGGTCATGAAGCACGTCAGTGTGTTTTGCCTGTAGCAGAAGATAGCCGTTTCTTCTTTCATTTTTCATACCTGAGAAGTGAAATGGTGCACAACGGCTTGACAATACTCTCGATATAGTTGAGTTCATGACCGACGGTTACCACTTACTATCAGATGGGCCGTGGCTTGTCTGCCATCATTAGAAATCAAAAAATAAAAAAGGAGGTAGGCAAAGGTGTATTACACACCCACGATTAGCTAGCTATGTTTAAGTCCCACGTAATAGGGGGCGAGCCTATTGCCGACTACTGGGCACATTTCCAAACTCCAGATTGCTACTGATAATTTTTCTTTTTACGAAAAAGCTCAATAACTGTCTGACCCGAGGATCGAACCCGAGACCTCATGATCAGCAGTCGCACACACCACCGCTGCACCACCGAGGCAGTCTTTCAAGTTAGATAAATTGTTTTAACTCTTGTGGTGATGGACTCCAATGGTAGCAAGTCAAGTTTCTATCGTCGTCATTGTTTCTAGTACTTGATATTTAGACTGTGAGTTAGTTGAAGCGAGTTACTGCATGTTAATGTAAAACCTTATGTTTATCACCAAAACTGTAAAAATATGGATGCAAGTAAATTATACACTATAAAGAACAAATTATTTGTGAAAGTGGAATAAGAGAGCTTTACTGCGAGTAGGATTCGAACTTGCGGCCCATCCAATCCGGGGAAGTGCTCTGGACCGCTAAGTTATCCTAGTCACCTAATGATGACACCCAATCGCCACTTCGCATTTGTTTTAGATGTCTTTAAGACCCACGCCACCTATCAGATGCATTTACATGCGATAGCTTACCCCGATATGTAGTTTCTCTTAGATACACGTAAACCACTGTTAGATTTGAATTTTGAACTCTATCCTTAAATGTTTATTACTTATAGGCAGAGAGAACAGGGTGCCAAAAGGCTCTATTCTTACATACAACTCTCATTTCCTCAACATTCATAATTCTCTTTATACACGCTCGCCGTTTTATTAAATTAAATGTTTTTAATTAATTTCAAATTTATTAAATTATAGTAATCTAACATGTCGATCTTACCCCACAAATATTAATGATTTATATGAGATAAGTCTTACCCAAAGAGTTCATGAACCATAAGAAAGGGTGTAGGAATGCACAAAGGTATTTAAATAAATCACTTCGGCCTTATGTATGGACTATGTTTTTAATTTACTCCTTAAGGGCCGTTTATCATTCTATTGTATCTGCTATCGAACTATCTAGCAACATATCTTACAGATTCATGTGTTGTTGACAATGTGTGAATAATAAATCAAATTGTTACGTACCATTAAAATATTTTAATCACCCTTTAAATTATTACAAGCTGTATATTAACCTAACGTGTAAATTGGTAGACTGCCTCGGTGATGCAGCGGTAGTGTGTGCGACTGCTGATAATGATGTCGGATTCGATCTCCGGGTCAGGCAGTGTTATTGAGCTTTTTAGTAAAAAGAAAAAGTCTCATTAGCAGCCCTGAGTTTGCAAATGTGCCCGGTAGAATAGGCTCGCCCCCTATTACGTGGGATTTAACATTGCTGGCGAAGCGTGGGTGTGCAATACACCTCTGCCTACCCCTCCGGGGATAAAGGCAGTGGTTGTCCAGAAGAGATTGCCGTGTGAGATAGGACCGCCAATTGAACTTTACTACTTTAAGAATATCTACTTGTATATTTGTTCTTTGGTGTTTGCTCAAACGGTGTGGGAACATATTGGTCCCATAATTTTAAACTTTAATTTCATTACCTTTTCTATTTTAAATGATAATTATGTTCAATGTATAATAAAGAATTTATCCACCTATAATATAGAAGTACACCCGCTATAAGCTGACGTAAACTGAATATACAGTTGATTACTAGAGCAGAATTAGATTTGACAATATTATTTTACTCGATGATATTGTCCAATCTATTACATTTGATATTACATTTTCGTAATACGCCATGACGTTAGCGCAATATCCGTAACATTATTGCGAATGGATAACAAATAATCGAATAATTATGTCGTTATGTGTTCCGCTCAACACACGTACCTTATTTGTATTAATTTAGTTATACATTGTTGATTAGATTAGCTCAGCATAATACAGTGCTTAAAAATATAAACTTACAAAGAAACAAATTATTGTGAAAGTTGAAAAAGAGTGCTCTCTTTTTGCACTTTTACAATAATAGTAAAGCTTCACTGCGAGCGGGATGCGAATCTGCGTCCCTTCCAATCCGGGGAAGTGCTCTAGACCGCTAAGCCATCGCAGTAGCCGACAGCTACACTCAATCTCCAATTCACTATTGCTTTTTCAGATGTCTTTACGACTTATGCCATCTATCGGATGCATTTACATACATTCCAATATAGTAAGTTTTTTAGCCTGTGAACCAAGTGAGTGTAATACACCTTTGCCTACCCCTTCGGGGAATACAGGCGTGATGCTATGTTAGCATAGAAATAGAACACAATAGAAAAGTACTTATTTTAATTAGAATTCCTGTCCTAGAAAATAATTCGTGCAAATCGGGGAGTTTAGTTTGTAAAGCACCGTCCGTGTTGTGATGTGCTAAGAATGCAAGGGTCACTATTATGGAACGGATAACAAGTGGAGGGTACAGGGGGAGTCCCTGTACCCTCGCGTGCTGTCTTGTTAATGGACCCAAGCGTGACCAACCGTGAAGCGCCTCAGTCGGTTTTGGTTGTAGCATGAAATAACGTGAGCAGTGGTTTGATATTACTCTTAGTGTAGTTGAGTACATGAGCAGAGGTTACCACTTACCATCCGGTAGACCTTAGCTTGTCTTTGCCCCGAACGACGGGGTGTGCGGTTAGGTACATTTTTTCCCGCCAAAATAAAAAAAAGGTCTTAGCTTTTCTGCTACCATTTTTACTTATTATAAATGCGAAAGTGAGTTTATTATCTGTTTGTTACGCTTTTACGTTGTACCTACCTGAAAAAAACTACCAACCAACCACCACAAAATTTTACATATACATATATAACTAGCTGATTGGCAAACGTTGTTTTGCCATATAAATTATAATAAGTAATCCGGAACCTTTATTTTTTTGACTTAAAAATACCAACATATCATATACTAAAACCTTGTCCGAAACACGCAGCATCTTTTGGTACAAATATTATACCGATCGGTTCAGTAGTTTTCGTGGTAGGGGAGAGGTGCCATGAATGGGTCAAAATTCTTTAGTCGAAGAATTTGGGAAAATATGTGAGATAATTTAACAACTTTCATTTATAATTCAAATATATTTATTTATCTTCAAAAAACAAATGAGACAAGATATATTCTTCTATCAATTCAGCATAAAAATAAAAATAAAAAATCTTTTATAATGTCCCATTCATGACTGGGTAGTCTTGCATGGGACATTACTAGTCATGAAAGGGACAAGTAAAGTTATAACAAATTATTATTATTAGGTACAGATATTTATAACTTATATAATCGTTAATCAACATGACTATATAGGTCTACACTTTTTTATCACAAAAAAGATTTATGAGATCAGTCTTTACTATTTTAAATGTTAATTACATAAGTGAAGTAGAGATTGCTATGGAGATAAAGGCACCTGAATCTGGCAAAGCACCGGGATATGACCTGATCACCCCAAGCATTCTAAAAAATCTAACCAGAAAGAGTATCACTTTTCTCACATGCCTATTCAACGCAATCTTTGGAACTGCCCACTTCCCAACTCTCTGGAAAATTTCCCAAATAGTGATGATTCACAAGCCAGGAAAGTCAGAACATGAACCATCATTATATCGACCATTAAGCCTAACACCCGTACTCTCTAAGCTATGGGAAAGGATATTCCTTATCAGACTCAAAACAGAATTAGATCACTGCGTTGTTATTCCATCCCATCAGTTTAGCTTCCGCAAGTCTCATTCAACGGTTGAACAAGTGCATCGGGTATATCACACCATAAGGCAGAGCTTTGAGCGCAAAAAATACTGCTCAGCTGCCTTCCTCGATATGCAGCAGGCCTTTGATCGCGTGTGGCATAGGGGGCTGCTGGCAAAGATCAAAGAAAATCTCCCACATCCGATGTTTACGCTTATTAAATCATACCTCTCTGATCGATCCTTTAAAGTCAAACAAGGAGAAAGGCGATCCAGCCTTCATTATATAGAGGCTGGTGTACCTCAAGGATCGGTCCTTGGACCAGTACTGAATAATATATTTACATCTGACTTACCTGTTGACAACGACATCACCGTGGCAACATATGCCGATGACATAGCCTACTTGTCTGTTGACAATGATCCAGTTACTGCCAGCCGCAAACTTCAACAGTAACTAGACGCGATATATAAATGGCTGCGTAAGTGGCGTATTCGTGCTAGTGCAGCAAAGTCTAGCCACATTACATTCACCCTGAGGAGAGAAAACTGTCCACCTGTAAGACTTGGAGACGATATTTTGCCGCACTCCGACTGTGTTAAATACCTTGGCTTCCACCTTGATAGGCGCCTCACATGGAAATATCATATAAAACAAAAGAGAGACCAAGTCAACCACCTGTTCTGTAATATGTATTGGCTCATGGTAAGAAACTCTGTACTGTCGACAGACAACAAGCTTCTTATTTACAATTCGGTGTTAAAATCAGTTTGGACCTACGGAATCCAGCTATGGGGTATTGCAAATAAAAGTAACATACTCTGTTTACAACGAGTACAGAATTGCATCCTGAGGGCAATAGTTCATGCTCCTTGGTTCACAAGAAATGATGAAGTTCATGAATATCTCAATGTGCCAACAGTTATATCTGAAATCGAGCGGTACATAGAGCGACTACTTTCACACCAAAATCCACTCGTAGCAGATTTGCTGTAACCGTCTGTGGTGATCAAGAGACTTAAACATTCCCACCTTATTTGATTGGTAGGGGTGGCGCTGGCTACCCCACCAGAAAAGCCATACTACCACTTATCAAATTAGCTTATGGTCTCACGACCGATTGCAAATGTAAACAAACACAAAAAAAATACATAAGTACTAATAGCACAGGTTACAAAAAAAATTGTTAACGAAACCGGCTCTCCGTTTATTAGTATAGATTATGTAAGTGGAAGGATGTAGGTACTCCCATACCGAGACATGGTACGGAGACCGAGACTAACCTACCTAGACCAAATCGGTCATGTATTGAAGGAAGGTGGAGTCAGGAGGCTCCGAAACCGGCGAGGGTGTATGAAGAGATTTATGAATGTTGAGGAAGTGAGAGAATATGCAATAATAGAGTCTCTTGGCACTCTGTTCTCACTGCCTAGATGGCGTCTTTAGTACATAATTAGTGTGCCGTAGAGCTTAGGCGTGGTCTCTAAATGTTGGCCTTATATCAAAGCTCAAATTCGCTCAGCGTGCCATGGAGCGGGCTATGCTTGGGATCTCTCTACGTGATAAGATCCGTAATACGGAAATCCGTAGATGAACGGGAGTAACCGACATAGCTCGCCGGGTCAGCATGCTGAAGTGGCAATGGGCAGGCCACATCGCTCGACAAACCGACTACCGTTGGGGAAGAAAGGTTCTCGAGTGGCGACCGCGCAACGGACGGCGCAGTGAAGGACGGCCTTCCACCAGGTGGACCGATGACCTGGTCAAAGTCGCAGGCAGTGGTTGGATCTAAGCGGCACATGACTGTTCGCTGTGGCGTTCCCTTGGGGAGGCCTATGTCCAGCACTGGACGATAAAAGGCTGATGGATGGATGGATGGTGCCGCAAAGTAATTTATATTATGTATTCTGCGAATTCATCCGCGGACAGATGTGCTTCTTAGAAGCAATAAAAAGTCTTTATATTCATACACTAATATTTAAAAAACCTCATTAACCAAATATAGTTACTAACAGAAATGAAAGGAAGGTTATCTGTCCTAGAGATATGCTTACGTGTTAGCGCGCTGACCTTATTTCAAAGAAAAGTGGTACAAATCCATAGAGATACGAGCACAACTAATAGGTCCCTAAACTACACGCTATATCTATCGACAGATTTGTTAAAGTAATCGGACGGGAATGTCGATCACAGATACGCGCGGCTTATTGCGGACACACGGTCGGGAAAAATTTTCGATTAGTTAGGTTACTCTTCTCGAGAAATAGTGAGGTTAAAGTGTGACAAGGCACCCAGACTCTGAACTATTTTTAGATGATACAAATGTCTGCCTGTGTGGAAATTAAACTCATAGCATTCGACACTGGAGGTCTGCATCTAAATTTCTTTCTGTTTAGTCATCAACTTCTATTATAGTAATTATTTTATAATATTATATGTACTTTTAAAAATATATGACGTAATTATACTAATATCATGGTATTATTTTATGCTGATTGTAAGTGAAACACGCATTTCTTTACGATAATTTCACTAATCCAGAATCAGGCATACCTAATAGATAAAAAACTGGTCAAAAACATCAGACAAGATAGTTAAACTGTTAACAAATTACATAAGTAATCCTTATTATAACTGGAAAAGTGAGTTTTGTTGGGAGGTTTTGTTAGGTACCACCTTTGGATCGTCACGAAATTTGGCATACATGTACTCCGGAGCTGTACTGTAAATCTGTTCATCTCGGAAAAATGGAGGCTACGTTTGGGATGGATATTTTTATGTAAAGATGATTTTTTTACTAAAGATATGGCTAGCTTTTGTCTATCTCATGGTCATTAATTTTTTAAAAGTTTCACATATTAGTTTGCCAATATTACAGCCCGTATGTCCGATTGCAAAGGGCGGTGGAAGTGTACAGATGTGATTAATGGCGGGGACCCCACGCCACTAGATATCGGCTATCGCTGTGCGAGCACTGCCACAAACGTTCTTGATTACTCGCACTTGTTTTTGCTATAGCGGAGCTTCTGGCTTGCATATTACTTTATACATCATTGTGTTTTTGTAAACTGACTAGTATTGCCTGGATTATAACTCTATGTCTTACTAACTTTACTCAATGATCCGTACGAATATTCGAATATTTTTGTGGATCTTATTGTATTCGAAACTTCGAGATAACATAAAACTGAAATCCTTATATTAAAAATGCGAAAGTGCGTTTGTTTGTTTGCTATGCTTTCATGCTATAACTACTCACATGAAATTTAGAATTTTCTTGACTAAATCAGAACCCAGGAAAGGATACGCTACTTCTTATCCCGGAATAATAAACAGTTCTTGAGGGATAGTAATGTTTTTAGCATTTCAAATGCCCAGCAAATTTACTGGAAAATTTATTTATTAAAGTGCATAAATACAGATTTACTACGATCAGGAACCGAGCCAGCATCCATCCCTATCCGAGGGATGGCTCTGGACCGCTCAACTATCCTGTTCTTTATCTTAAAACTCTCGTAAGTAGAAATGTTTCAACATTATTAAATTTTTGATCAATAACCATTATGTACCTGTTAAAGACGCTACCCAAATTAAATAATGTTCTTTATTATAATTATGATAATATCAAAAGACGCCTACATGCTGCTGTTTATAATAACAAGCTATTACAAACAATTTATGAAGTAAGCAATTAACTCCCGACTATTATGTCGGTAAGCACGCCGGTATGCTAAGTAGTCTGGGTTTTTAAATTATAATTTAAACACATTCTCAAGGGTTTTGTTTGGTAAATACAGTACATAATCCAATTATGGAAATATTACACTTAAGTTTTATTAAATCTGCTTTTAAGTTTCATTAAAGCTGCTAAAATAGTACGAATTTTAATTGTAAAATTAAACCTACTATGTTGGAATAATGCATGTGAATGCATCCGATAGGTAGCGTGGGTCGTAAAGACAAATTTGATGTGGAGATTGGGAATGGCCGTCGATCGCTGCGATAGCTTAGCGGCTTAGAACACTTTCCCGTCAATACGGGAAAGTGTTTCCTTCCAATGAAGGGACACGGTTCGAATCCCGCTCGCAGTAAAATTCTCTTTTTCCACATTCACAAATAATTTGTTATTTAAAGTTGTATGGTATGTAAAACAGTCGTGATTTTTTTTATTGTTGGTATCGTAACTAATCACAAAGTTTCGGAGCAGAGATGTATGTTTCTACTAGCCGAAACATTAAAGTCAAAGTAATATGTACCTATTATTATAAAAAAACTGGTTTTCAGCACACTAATGCTAATGAAAAACAGCTATCCCACGGGAACCATACATTTTTCTGGGATGAAAAGTAGCCTGTCCTTTTTTTTGTATTTTTTTTTTGTTAATGCGGAAAAAAAAATCCTAACCGCACACCCCGTCGTTTGGGGCAATGAACAGGGTAGTGTGGGGCCCTCACCCACTAAATAAACCCGCCGTGTGCCGTCTCTCCGCCTTTGTTGACGGGCCAATGGAACCATTCTGGGCTTTTGACTATGTGTATACAACATTTTCATGATGATTGGTTTATTAGTTACGGCGTCAATGAGTAGCAAACAAACAAAAATACTCAATTTCACATTTTTATAATATCTATTAGTAAGGATATCAATCACTTATATTTTATTATAAAGTATTAGAACAGCACTTAAAGTTTGACTGTACGGATGGCGGAGTGGTTTAGATCCCGCCCGAGCATTGTGGGTTTGATTCCCACACAGGACAACTCTGTGTGATTCACAAATGGTTGTTTGTCTAGGTGTACTTTGTGTCCGTGAAATTGTGATACAAGGATTATTTCTTAGAGCAGGGTATTATTTAAATATATATAATTATATATTTCTGCACGTATATTGTATTTTGCACTACTTAAAAATGGTGTAACACAATTATTGTATAATTTCTTTACTCAGTAAATGTAGTTTCGTTTGGGGTGTGCAAATGATTTTTTAACGTCATGAAAATGGCGCTTCTTTTGTTAGTATTGTAAAAAAGATGAGTGCCTCAAAGACAACACTAAGCGCCGTGTGCAAAAACGCGGACTATAAACTGGGCCACCATTAATAGTAGCACATATTGTTTTGGGAACTAGGCTATTTTTTTTAAGCGACGTGGTAATTTAGTGACGTAACTAAAGCAACACGTTTTTTTTACTGTGATAACAATAATGCTCATGTAATAATGGATCTCTATAGTCGTACGAGGCATTACTGGTGGTAGGGCGAAGTACCAAGTGGGAGTACTCACTTGCTATTGGACCTGAGCGGGTTGGTACCTCCAACTCCCATCTAAACGGCCATGAAGCACATCGGTGTGTATTGGCTGTTGCAGGAGATAGCCGTTTACCACTGAAGTAATCCAACACAGTACTAGTAGTCCGTCAACACAGGCGGAGAGACGGCACACGGCGGGTTTCTTTAGTGGGTGAAGGCCCCACACTACCCTGTTCGTTGTCCCGAACGACGGGCTGTGCGATTAGGTACACGTTTTCCAGCCTAACCAAAAAAAAAGGATATAGCCGTTTATTCTTTCATTTTATATTTTATGAAATGAAATGGTGAGCAGCGGCTTGATTATACTCTCGGTATAGTTGAGTCCATGAGCGACGGTTGCCATTTACCATGAGACGGCCTTGGCTCGTCTGCCACCACAGGCAATAAAAAATAGCTTCTATAAACGGTAATAATTTGTAAATCGTGCAGTTGTGAAATAAATACATTATACAAATGTACGATTGTCTTTTCAATCGTTTAGTCTTGAAACTGCGATAATATACACTGGAACTTTAAAGCCATGATCATCCTCTTGTATACTACTACTATGTACTTGTACCTTTCCAAGTGCCATGCTTATCCCAGCATGAATGGGCCGGGTCGATAGGGGAAGTACCCTCTCACAAAAGATCAGCGTGAACCAACAGTAGTAATAGTTACCGTTGTGTTTCGTATGCTGAGTGAGAGTGCCGGAGGCCCGAACCCCCTCCCTATCCTCTCTTTGTTATCCTTCCTGTCCTCTCCTTAGTATCCTACCTATCCTCTCCTTAATATACTTCCGCGCACGTCGCCATCTCTAAATAAAAAGAAAGGAATTGGATCCTCTCTGGTGTTGCTAGCGTAGTAGGCTATGGTAACCGCTTACCATCAAGTGGGCCGTATGCTTGTTTGCCACCCACCTAATAAATCAATTTAAAATAACCGTTAATACTGGATCTCAAAAGTTTATGCAGGAAAAGTAAACAAACTCATTAAATGTCCAAAGTATCATATTTACAGTTATTTGCAATGATTTAACTTATCAAATATCTTCGGTCTTAATGATGATTATTGGACATTGAGATATCAGAAGAGAATAATTCTAGCATTCATTTTAAAATTTCAATTCGATTTAATTAAATGGTCGTTTAGATTAATTTATCGTATCGATTATTCATTTGAAACGAATGCATATTTGTTATCTACTAAATTAGCTTACCCTGGGTGAATGATCTTTTTGCTTACCTTTTCATTATAATAATTTTGTGAATTCAGAATATTCTTACTTACTTACTTATCACGCCATCTCACTTGTGGGGTAGGCAGAGAGAACAGAGTGCCAAAAGGCTTTCTTTTCTTATACACCTGTCGCTTCCTCAACATTCATAATTCTCTTTATACACGCTCGCCGATTTCGGAGACTCCTGACTCCACCTTCCTTCAATACGTGACCAATTTGGTCTAGGTAGGTGACTCGGCCTACCCCTGTACCTAAATCCTTCCAGTTTCGCATTGTATATCTTCTTAACCAGTCGCTCGTCCGCGACTCTTTCCATATGTCCGAGCCATCGGAGCATTCCCTTTCGCATCTTTACACCAATACATTCTTTCATACATTCAGTCAAGAAAGTATTGGGAATGGATGATTTGTTTATGGTTCCAAATTAAAATTTTAGTTTTTTTTTGTTGTTGTTAGATTGGCACAACTGTTGTCCATTTTGGCACGGAGTTTGAGTTGCATCTGTTATTTATATTAAATACAGTGCTGTTTTTAGTTATATCATATCTAGTGTGTATTGCGAATTTCATAATGGACAAAAACATCGAACAAAGAGTTTGTCTTAAATTTTGCATTGCCAATGGAATTTCGTATTCGGACACACTGAAAATGTTACAGAAGGCTTACGGTGAATCAACTTTATCAAAAACACGTGCTTATGAGTGGTACAAAGCGTTTAAAAGAGGTTGAGATGTAATGGAAGATTTGCCTCGCTCTGGTAGGCCATCAACGTCTGCAACTGAAGTTAATATTGCAAAAGTGAAGGAAATAGTGACTGAAAATCCTCATTTGTTATTTCAAAATGTGAAAATCCTCATTCAACTTTGAGAGAGATAGCTGCCGAACTTACTGTGTCTCACGAGTCGATCCGTACCATTTTAAATAATCACTTGGGTATGAAAGATGTTTCCGCTCGCCTAGTCCCAAAGGACCTGAATTTTCTTCAAAAACTCAATCGCATGAGAGTTGCTGAGGACATGCTAGAACGAGTCAATTCCGACCCAACATTCATGAAACGTATTGTTACTGGTGACGAGACGTGAGTTTACGAGTTTGACATGCAAATTAGTCAACAAGCTTCGGATTAGCGACTTCTAACTGAACCGAAACCGAAAAAACCACGCCAAATTCGGTCAAAAGTAAAAGTCATGTTGACTGTTTTCTTTGACTATCGCGGTGTTGTACACTCGGAATTCTTGCCAGAAGATCAAACGGTAAATAAAAAATATTATTTGAACGTTATGCGGCGTTTAAGAGAGCAAATTCGACGAAAAAGCCCAGATTTGTGGAAAGAAAATTCTTGGATTTTGCACCACGATAATGCGCCTTCGCACAAGGCCATCATTGTGAATGAATATTTGTCCAAACACTCAACAAATACCTTCAAGCAACCACCATATTCACCGGATATGGCTCTTCTTTCTTTTTCCTAAACTCAAATTACCACTTTGTGGCACCCGTTTTCAATCGGTAGAAGACATAAAGAAGAATTCGCGGCGAGAACTGAATTCAATTTTTTAATGATTGGATTATTCGTTGGCGTAAGTCTATCGTTTCTGAAGGAGCATACTTTAAGGTGATAAAATAAATTTGGATGAATAACAAAAAAATTGTGTATTATTGATCTTTTTCCGGTACTTTCTTGACATAGTAGTACATACAGAATATTCTTCTCTTCTTAATAACCTCTTTACAGACCATCCCATTGAATTTGAGTCTGCTCCATATTTGGGGGAGAATGAGCTTACCATTACAATAATACGTAGAGCTGATAAGTTGGTGTAGAGTTTTAAGTTTTCTTCCCCGCCATTGGTATAATTTGCTTAATGATAGTTTCTGACTCGACTTTTTCGTGAAAAGATGGATCCCATCGAAATAAACTTCGTCATGACACAAATGTTATTGCGATTATTGTAAGACTCAGCAACCTTAGAGCATGTTATGCTACTATCAATGTAAGGGTGATTTATTCCACAAGTAAAACTTCATAGGAGGCGGTTCGTTAAAGCAATAATAATTGGACGAAAATTGAAACAGAAATTTCAAGAAATTGTCATGTTTAGACACATATTGTTATATGAGAGAGAAGAATGATATAACGCAGGGGAGAAACGGAAATATACACTCCCACGCCACGTATACATAACGATAAAAAAAACATAGCATCACACCTGTATTTCCCGAAGGGGTAGGCAGAGGTGTATTACACACCCACGATTCGCCAGCTATGTTTAGGTCCCACGTAATAGGGAGCGAGCCTATTGCCGTCTACCGGGCACATTTCCAAACTCCGGGCTGCTACTGAGAATTTTTCTTTTTACGAAAAAGCTCAATAATATTGCCCGACCTAAACATAATATACAAAGCGGATAAATAAGATGTATATGTGATGTGTGTACGCGTCAGACGTTACCTGTATACATATATTTAAATACACATTTATAAACAGTTGTTCTACCTCGCGATGTGTAATTAATAACACGAGTAATTGTTTTTTATTAGTGTGTGTTCCAAAGAAATTTTTATTCTTTTTATGTTTAAAAATCTTTTTGTATGGCATTTTGAAAGAGGCTGTATGGATTTCGATGATGGAACGGGACTCTTGGAGATTAAGTAGACACTGTCCAAAAAGATTTGTATTATTTACTAAAAGAACTGACAACAGATTAACTGCCTCGGTGGTGTAGCGGTAGTGTATGCGACTGCTAATCATGAGGTCTCGGGTTCGATCCTCGGTCGGGCAATGTTATTGAGCTTTTTCCTAAAAAGAAAAATTCTCAGTAGCAGCCCGGAGTTTGGAAATATGCCCGGTAGACGTCAATAGGCTCGCCCCCTATTACGTGGGACTTAAACATAGCTGGCGAGTCGTGGGTGCGTAAAATACACCTCTGCCTACCCCTTCGCGGAATACAGGCGTGATGCTATGCTATGTTGTACTAAAAGAATTTCAATTGGTTTCGAATTAAATTGTTCAACATAGACAACATTTCAGCTTTTTCTAAATTCAACTCCAAATATCCAAATTATAGAAAGAAGCTCTTTTCGCCTCCTTAGGTCTTCCATTTTATAAGACGTTTTATAGGGGAACCGATTAAAAAATCGACGACATTTCGGACGGCCTTAAAAACTAATATTCATTCGGCTTTTACTTATTTCTTACTTTATTCATTGTTGCCTTTTCGTCCAAAAGTTACACATGTTTTGAGATCTTCTCATTTCCTTAAGTATTTGACACTTTTAGTAAAAATTTATGAAATCTTACAATCATGAGCAAAATTCTTAACATAAAATTGAATGACCTTGCTTGGCTCCATGCGTCCTCACCGTTTCGTTTGGGTGGGCTCGGTATTTGCAAAATGTCTGATTTAAATTTACCGGCCTTTCTCTTCTCAGCCCACAGCACAGAAAAAATAATAAGGAAAATCTTAGCTTCCACACTAGTTAATTCTGCAGTGGATGTCTGGAAAATGACAATGGGATAAGCCATTATGCGGGACCATTAGAAAAAATCTTGTAAATACTTCCATTGGGGCTACTAAGCGTTCTTGTCTGTTGACTGTGGAGGAGTGACAGTCAGGTGTTTGGGTTCAAGCATTTCCGTCGTCCAACACATGCATTATGATGGACGACACAACATCCCGCATTGCAGCTTGTATCCGTTTAGGAACCCCTGTGTCACTCCACATCAATGTCACTGGGAAGACTGTCGTTAGTCTCGGACACCATGACTTATCATGCAGCAAAAAAGCAGGCAGAATACCACGCCATGCTAAAATAATTGAGATAATCCATTGTGCTCTTATTGCCGCCGGTGTGCCAAGCGTACGTGAACTTAACGGTTTGATACGAGGTGATGGGAAGAGACCAGACGGTATTACTCTAACGCCTTAGAAGATGGGTAGGCCTTTAGTGTGGGATACCAACTACGTCGACACCCTTGCTCTGTCACTTCTACACCCAGAGGTAGAATACTGGTGCTGTTGCTGCATCAGCGGAGACTCTTAAGCTATTAAACTTTAAAGGAATTATATTTTTGAACCGTTAGGGATCGAAACGCTTAGATCTTGGGGCGAACCACGCAAATTTTGTAAAAAAAAAAATTCAAGTCGCGTAATTGATGCTTCACGCGATCAATAGCAATAGCACAAAGGATTAGCATTGCCATTCAACGTGGCAATGCTGCCAGCCTTCTGGGCACGCTACCAGTAGTCAGTGATGCGGATGAATTTTATGATGCATAGTTTGCTTCTTTCGTTTCTTTTTGTTTTATTTTCTTTTTCTCTTAATCTTTGTAATTGAATTTTAGTGTGTAAATAAACACGATAAAAAGAATCAATTAAACAAATTATTCGGTTAGGTACATTCAACACAAACTCTAAATACAGGAACATTGCTACTTCGCATTACCACAGTAAAAATATAAGCAATGATTTTTATATATTTACTGTAGCATTACATTGCGTTGCAATTTTAGATAAAATAAATTAATGTACTAACAAAGAATAAGACCGTCACTTCCCTAATATTCTTTGGCAGAGAACATCGTCAGGTCAGCAGGGCGTGGCACCTCCCCATTAGGACGGCCGCACCTAAATCCGTACTTATTTTAATCACTTGTACCCCGCTGGCTTTTATCATGCGTGTGGTTGATAGCCTATTTCACAGACAACCGATACGCAACTCTATTGCTAACATTTTTCGAATCATTTCTATCTGTGAAACTGTCACCCTCGTTGCAGTAGAAAGAGAAAATAAGGATATAATTTGGGTAGCAAGTAAGGCTGCATCATGGGGCGAATTGTTCTTGTAAATTTCGCAAAGAAATTGGCCAAACATTTTCTGTTTTACACTCGGCGTATTTTTATGAAAATGTTAAATGTGAGCCTGTTATTTTATTAAACTTTGTTTATAAATTCGTTTCGTGTTAGCGGATGCATAAAAATAAAAATCTCACATAAAACAATAGCTGAATATCCTATTATATTAGCATAGAAAGAACACAGTTTATTTATGTATATACAAATGGATAATTGGTAAAATTACACGTTTATGAACTACTCAGAAATATAAAAAAACATCTATCTATCACCTCATCTCTCGTAGTAGAGCCTTCTTATCCCAGCACAAATGGGCCAGCTCGCTCTGGGAGGTACTTACCACCCTCTCACATATAATCAGCGTGTAAAAACGGTAGTTACTCGTACCGTTGTGTTTCATATGGTGAGTGAGAGCTTCGAGGCCCAAACCCCCTCCCTATCATCTCCTTATTATCCTCCCTATCATCTCCTTATTATCCTCCCTATCCTCTCATTATTCCTATCCACCTGCTATCCGTTCTTGGAGACGGCGGCGTGCGAGTGATGCCAAACAAACAGTTGTTATTTGTGGATGTCCAAATTATTTGTTTGATCTTAAATCAGAACTGTTTACATTATCGGGTTTTGACATCTATCGGCACACACGTCACGTGACCACGTCGATGACGACTTACATTAATTTACTCCAAACCTTCCTATAAAAATTTTCACTTCAAAAACGAATTTTGAAATAAACCTACGTTTACGGAATCTATCGCATTTACTTGATTTTTATACTATCCCGACGTTTCGAATACTTTACAGCATTCATGATCACGGGTGGACTCAGATGGTAGATGTCCAAATCTGATATGTTATTTCAACGGTTTTATCTACCCACAGTAATATGATTTTACAAATTTTTGGTTTATTTATTTCAACCCACATAATATTCGTTTAGAAACACAATTAAAAATCTAAAGTTCTCTAAAGTTCTCTACCATCTACTCTACCATCTACTCTACCATCTACTCTAAAGTTTTATGCTTACAATGTATGAGATTTTAAGCTAGTATAATAAAATAAGGATAATACTCCTTTAAGTTTTAAACTTTTTTGTTTATATTTAGTGCTTAATAATTCTACCACAAACTACCAATTAATTTTTTTAAGTAATCTAAAAACTACCATTAAGAAGACAATATTGATTATTAGTTTCTATTATTAAATATATTGATTTTAATAGATGCTAAGACTAAAAAGCTACCACCGGATCGGAACGCGGCCTGACTGAGAAAGATCCGGCCAGAAAACTTAGTAGGCAACAACTTGTTATGGATTATTAAATTTATGCGGAAAATACTAACTACTCACTTCTGTGGGTTTTATCTACACAATAAGCAGTAACTGTGTCTTGCAATCTTGTGGTATGCCTTCTTGTATTATGTTTGGTGAGGCCTATTACAGGATTCCAGCTTGATGGTAAGACCCAGCCGTCTTCTCTATTGAAATTGGGATGTTTCTTAATTTCAATAGCCTCACGTATCATTCTAGGACGATATCGATGTTCTTTTGCGAGGGTTTGAGGTTTGTCAAACCTGATGTAATGGCGGGTGTGGTCCTGTGTGTGCTCACAAATTGCAGACTTTGTATAGCGACGGTGCTTCACATCAGCTATGTGTTCTTTGATTCGAGTTCTTATGGATCTCTTTGTTTGCCCAATGTAGGAGAGACCACAATCACAATCCAGCTTGTACACTCCTGCAAGTCAAGTGCTGTCAAGTGCCATATACCCTTACAGGAGTAAGGGTATATGGCACTTGACTGGTGGTAAAAATTGACTAATTCTTTTGAGTGGCTTATAGTAGGTTTTAATTGAAGCTTTCTTGAGAATGTAGCCAATCTTGTCAGTGACTCCTTTAACATAGGGCAGGACTGCAGGGAGGCGCTCAACTGTGGGTGGCTTCACTCGGTTTCTGTGACGGCGGCGTGGAACCGTCGGGATAGTATAAAAATCAAGTAAACGCGATAGATTCCGTAAACGTAGTTTTATTTCAAAATGTGTAAAATTCGCGTAAATGTTAGAAAGTATCAAAGACGAATGTTGTAGAATAATATTTTTAATTCAAATCTTTGAATTACCTACTTGAACATGATATGGAATGATTTATGTGAATGATGTGACTCCCTCTGTGAACTCCACAATCACTTAGCGACACCATTCTCAAACGAGCAAGAATCAAGAGCTTGCCGAATTTCCCATAACGTTATTGCAAATGAGTTATTGCAAAAGTTCGGATGCGATATGAGTCAGAACTGTGAACGTCAGTAGTCACGTTAATGCGATGAGTTGCGTAAAGCGCGGTGTGCGTTTATAATCTAATATCATGCCTGATAAATTGAATATCATTATACAGACTGACTTTTTGCATATTATCGTAACTGATACTTTGATTGCTGTATTACGCTGTAACTTAGCATTTAGTTGCACAGTATAAAAGTTTCAAGTCAATTTACTTCAATTTAATATAGTTTCGTCAATGTTTTTATTATCAGTGTTTATAATTGTATTATATTGTTATTTCTTCTGATTATATTAACGAGCAATATCAAAAATAAGAATGTTTTTGTGAATGCAATTTGAGACATTTGTGAATCATTTGTGCCCAGCAAATACTTGTTGGACATGTACATTATCTATTTTTTCTTTTTTTTATACTACGTGGGTGACAAACAAGTATACATATAGCTGATGGTAAGCGGTTTTTGTAGCCTATGGATGCTTGCAACAACAGAGGCATCACTGGCGCGTCACCAATTCCCAGAAAGGGATAGGAATAATAAGGAGAGGATAGGAAGAATAGGGAGGGGGTTTCGGCCTCCGGTCAGAAGACCGAAGAAGAAGTGATTGTGGAGTTCACAGAGGAAGTCACATCATTCACATAAATCATTCCATATCATGTCATGTCACAGAAGTGAGAAGTCAGTTTGACTGCACTGGGCGAGTGTTGTGGGTTCGATTTCGACACGTTAAATTTAATGTTTATATTCCTCCGCGATACAAGGATTATTCCTTAGTACATGGTGTTGGCTTTCCACTGAAGTAATGTCGCACAGTTCCAGTGGTCCGTCAACACAGGCGGAGAGACGGCACACGGTGCTATTTAGTGGGTGAGGACCAAACCTTATCGTTGCTCCGAATGACGGCGTGTGTGGTTAGGTAATTTTTTTCCCGCGTTAAGAAAAAAAGGGGGGTGGCTTTAAAAAAATGGCATACGTGACCATGGGCTCCTATTTTGGTAGTCCTTGATCTTATCACAAGGCTATTATGGTACCTAGTGGTAGGGCTGGGTACCAAGTGGGAGTACTCACTTGGTATCGGGTTAGTACCACCATTTCCCGTGTGATCGGCCATGAAGCACATCGTTGCGTTTTGGCTGTAGCAGGAGATAGCCGTTTATTCTTTCATTTCATATCTGTGAAATGAAATGGTGAGCAGTGGCTTGACAATACTCTCGGTATGGGCTCAATTTTTCATGAGCGACGGTTACCATTTACCATCAAATGGGCCGTGGCTCTTCTGTCACTAAATGCAATAAAAAAAAATGAAACTAGACGTCGTGGGACGTCTATCAGATGTGAAAACATCGAAATTATTTTGTAGAAATAAAATGATCATAACTTGACAAAGTACCTACTCCTCAAGAAGAATCAAACGAGTATAAACTCGATAGGGTTGCGTCGTTTCATTATAGAGTTACTGTAGCCACCTTACAGCTTCATCATCAGCCCCTGGATACCATCTAGAGGCAAAGTACTCGTCTAGATGAATTATACGAACCCAAACTCGATGGGGATGCGCCATTTCATTATAGAGTTCCTATGTCCACCTTCCAGCTTCATAGTCAGATCAGCTCCATCTCATCATAATATTGCATTGTCACGTGATATACACATGCGTGTAAAATTTCAGCTCAATCGGAAACCGGGAAGTGTGTCTCTAACTTGCAAGATTTGAACCGGACAAGTAAAACAAAAGCGTCGCCACACTAACAGCCGATTTTACCCTCCCTCCGCATTATGTTTCACATCAAAAATTACTGCCAGTAAAGGAAAACACAAAGTTCTACGCCTGTCATATGAACACTATATTATATAGGTAGCAATTTCCATCTGATTGTGGCATAAGGTTGCGCTCAACTGTTAGCTAATATGTTTTAACTTGTAGTGTACGATCCAAAATACAAAATTCAAATGTGTAACAGAATAAGTATGTCAAAATCAGCTAAAGCCTTCGCAAACAATCTCTATAATACTCACAGCCTAGCTTATAATTCTGTGGTTAGGTGGCATTATCAGGCGTATCCAAATCGCACCCTTTCGTCTCGGTCATTCACCCTCGTTACGGTGAGACCGCCTACCCAGACTGTTTGTGATGTGATGAATCTTCCTAACACTACAAATATAAAGGAGGATGCGATTATTTAGCATCGTCTGTTGTTGAAGATTCCACAAAACTATGTACAGCCCGCAGATCGATATTAAGACTGGCACATAAGTTTATGATTACAATGACCCTCAATACATAGATATAAAAAAGGCCTAGATCGTTAATAAAGAAATTTGTAATATGCATTTGGATGGCTTTGTTAATAAAAATTGAGATCTAACGACTTGACTTAGTAGGAAACTAAGTTAGGTATTTTAAAGTTACATACATCATAAGCCTTGTGCTTACTGGCAAGATTTAGACAAGCTGGAGTTTAATTATTTTATATTTTGTGCGGAACCATAATATTTTTTCCAAAATAAAAGTAGCTTAAGTTACTTCTTATAACGTCAACTATCTGCCAGGGACAGCCCAATCGAAATCAGCCAGACGGACAGACAGACAAAAACTTAAAAAATTGGTATTTTGTTATATGTAACGTAGGTATATATTCTTATTGCATTTAGTAAACAGCTGTTAGTTAGACAATACAATCAGACTTCAATTTTATTTATTGTATAGAAAAGTATAGGTAAAAAGATTTACAATTATATGGGATTCGAAAGTGGTCAGAATACTCGTAGGTTCGTGTAATAACACATAGGCCGGTGTGTCGTCTCTTTGTTTTTTTAGGAAATTGGTTGTGTCTAGACTAAATGTTGCATAAAGCGTTGGACCAGTTCGGTTGCCGATGAAAAAACTCTCAGGCATGCAGGTTTCCTCACGACTTTTTCCTTCGCCGAGCAGGTATAATTTCTAAATAAACATAAACAATTTTTTATAAATCTCGTTAAGTCCAAAACTGTGTGTGCCGTGACATAGGACTGGAAATCGAACTCGATATCAATGTCCTTGCAGTCCTTGGTTTTACCACTAGGGTATCGCTGACTACACACCAGCACATTTAATTTACGAAATTAAACCAAAATATAATCTTACTAACCTTTAAAATGCCGTGTCGATCATTGATCGTATAAATTGCATCAACTAGAGTTATGCACTGCGGGTGGTATGATTTTTACGACAACTAGAACCATCACAAAATTTACACCCGCTGATTTCTCACTACATAGCAGGTCCCGTCTGACGCCACAGGTTAATGAATTTGATTTGAATGTCATACGGTATGTTATGGTGAATAAAATTGCTTATTTTTATCGTCTTGATACTAAATTAAATTGTTGGTTTTTAAATATTCAGTTCAGTATTATAAAACACAGGGAGTGTACCTGAATAAATTACTTGGGAAAGTGGAAAAAGAGAGCTTTATTTGCTGAGCTTGAATTGAACATGGGTCCAGGGCCGGATTTAAACTTAATGCCGCTCCTGGACACCGGAAAGAAATCCGCCCCAATACTGGAATTTTACTTAAACTTACTTTAACTTATTTTTGATCAACATTTTTTTTTAATTCATTGATTGATAAATTTTTTTAGAAATCCAAAAAAAAATAATTCTGAACTTTTTTAGCTATTCAAAAAAAACTAATTAAATTTCTTTAATTCCAGAAAATAGAAATATCGATTATTATTTTAAATCTCCAAGGAAATAAATTGATTAAATCATTTTGATTATTAATTTTTACCAAATGTGCCAAAATTATAATTCACAAATAATGAATGAATTGAATTTCTAGAATTATCAATTAAACAGAAAATTATTAATTAAAAGAATTAATTAGTTATATTGAGCAATCTTGATAGGACTAAAAAAAAATTTTCTCACTCAAAATTTTGTCGCCCTAAAAAATTTGCCGCCCTGGGCACTTGCCCCGACTGCCCCTAGTGTAAATCCACCGCTGCATGGGTCCCATCCAATCATGGGAAGTTCTCTGGACCGCTAAGCTATCGATGGTGATCCCAATCTTAACTTCACATTTGTGTTTTAGATTTCTTTACGACCCAAAGACTAAAGTAATTAATATAAAAAGTTTACAGTGAAATCTGCAATTATAATAGAGCATTAGAGAAAAGTGCAACAGTCTGTCTCGATATTTACCAATAGTAATAATATACTTTTTTATTATTGTTGTTTATGGCGCTTTCACGCCGTAACTACTCAACCAAACACCACAAAACATTGCATACATATAGTCTGGAGTCCAAAAAAGAATATAGTATCTTTAATCACTGAAACATCACGAAAAAAAAATTTATGATTAATGTGGGATAGGTATTTACATTAGAGTTAATAATGTATTGTAGAGTAACGAATTTATATTCTAAAGTATACGCAGGCGGAGTCGCATGCAGGATATGCAATATAATAGTTTAACTATAAATCAAACAAGTTTAGTTGTGACGGAGGATATACTCGTATAATCTTCACGACAATGTGAGTTTTAAATCTTTAAAACTGTAGCATTTGTTCGTTTCATCATACTGTTTACGTCACACATCAATATTGCTGTTAGAGAAAACGAGTAATATAGAATGATCAAATATGTCGTTTTTTTTTCAGAACATTTATTACGTAATATCCAATACGCGTAAGTTCGTTCGCGCTTTTGTAGAAGTGCTAAAATGTGGACTGAAACGTATTTATAATTTTGTTGAATTATAAAATAATAGATTGTGCCCGGACTTCTGGGATTGAACTGCTTCTTATTTTTAAATACTGTATAAGCTCATACCCCATTTTATTTTATGATTATTATCTTTGTTTAGCACCTAAATTAGTTTATAAATTCATACATTGTAAGAAATTTGAAAATTAAAATAGTGGCTCATGAGTTTCTTGTCGGATTCTTCTCATGAAAAGCCTTACTTCGGAATCCGGCCGCTTGTGGCGATTGCAATCGCGATATTGCGGATGCACTTGCCCCAAACGCTCGTGTTAGTTATTTAGTAAATTTAACGATTTTAACTGGTATATTATAAGCCTATGAAATAAATATATTTTTAAATTTGAATTGTGAAACTTCGTCCGCGAGAACTACAAAAAATACGTCACTTTCAGGCACACTAACCATCTCTGTGCAAATATTACTATTTCGCAGGGATTATCCATTTTTTGGACATAAAAAGTAGTGTATATATATATATATATATGCTTTTCTGGGTTCTGAACTATATGTCTGCTAAATTTAATGAAGATCGGTTGAGTAATTATGGCTTGAAAGCGTAACAAACAAACGCATTTTCGCATTTATAAACATGAGTACTGATGATAACATGTGTCCGATGTCTTACATTCGATATTCCTTTCACTATCTCGTTTTACATTACATAGCAAATCGATTTAAATGAATCAAACAGTTGATTGTTTTAATCGATTTCCAATCGACAATCATTCACGAATAATTTAGAGTTAGACCTTTGCCATTAAATATATCCCAAATCGTATTATCCCTTACGCACTTAAATAAGGTTGATGATATTGCATGTTTACAGTGTCGTAAATCTGCTGACATCTGAGATTTATAGTTATAGGATGCTGGGGCTACAAATTATGTTCGACACAATTCGGTCTTTGTCTGACGCAGAATGATTTTTGTGATTGCTTGCGAGGACTGGTTAAGTGTATATATCTGTAAACCTTGGCCTTTTCATTGTATATTTAAATGCTATATAGCATGATGGATTGTAAATCATAGCATATTTTACTTTTCTACCTTGAACAAAACAATATGGCGCCAGATTTGCTATTAACTGACCCATAGAGATTTGTCTTTGTTTGCTTGGAAGTAGTAATCCAGGAAGTATTATAAGGAAGGTTTTTTGCATTTAATACCATATTCGTCCATGAAAGTTATATGTGTGTACATAAGCACCAGTGTGTGTTACCAGTGATGACATATATGGAACAGAGACGTGGTCTCTGAATGTTGGTCTCGTATCAAGGCTCAAAGTCGCTCAGCGGGCCATGGAGCGGGCTATGCTTAACATTTCCCTATGTGATCGTATCCGTAATACGGAGATCCGTAGGAGAACGAAAGTGACCGACATAGCCCGCCGGGCCATGTTGCCATGCTGAAGTAGCAATGGGCAGGCCACATCGCTCGACGAACCGACAACCGTTGGGGAAGAATGGTTCTCGAGTGGCGACCACGTATCGGACGGCGCAGCGTAGGACGGCCCCCCACCAGTTGGACGATCTGGTCAAAGCTGCAGGGAGCAGTTGGATGCGGTCGGCACAGGACCGCTCGTTGTGGCGTTCTCTTGAGGAGGCCCATGTCCAGCAGTGGACGTTGAAAGGCTGATGGATGGATGGACATAAGCACCTAATGCAGAATAAAACCGGTTCCGTAGCGCTCAAACTATTAAGAGTAGTGGGTGGTAAGTATTAAACAAGTTCTTGCGACGCGCCCTTGCTTTTCACTGGTACAATTCACTAACAATGAAAATAGGTAGGTATTTAAGACAAATCTTTTTCATATAAAACACTCGTTTTCCCACAGATCCGCAGCAACTAAAAGCTAGTTTTTATCATTATATCTCAGGTTCTCGATATAATAGCGGGATAAATTTATACCAGTTTTAAGTCGAATCAAGAGATAAACATAGCATCACGCCTGTATTCCCCGAAGGGGTAGGCAGAGGTGTATTACACACCCCACGACTCGCCAGCTATGTTTAAGTCTATTGACGTCTACCGGGCACATTTTCAAACAAAAAAAAAAGAAAAAATCAAGAGATATCAAATAAAAAAAGCTTTATCAAAATCCTTTTAAGTAGTTTTTGTGTAATGCCTGATGAACAAACAAATAGACAAACGTACAGATGTTCTAAAAATATGATTTATGTTTAGAGACGGCTAAGTAGCCTATTACATCCATTTTATTAATTTGTATAGCTTATTATTTGTATACTGTTCATAGAAGTAAGAGGGGATAGGGCACAGCCAAGTTGTGTTAATATGGATGCAGTATCTAATAAAAGTGCCAGCTATTTTTTTAGGGCAACACCCAGCACTAGGGAATAATCCCTACATATTAGGAACATACAATAATTCTATGTTTCTATAGTCTTCAATTATTCCATCCATCAGCCTTTTAACGTCCACTGCTGGACATAGGCCTCCCCAAGAATAAGGGATAGTGCCGTAATCGCCACGCTTGGCAGGCGGGTTGGCGATCGCAGTGGATGTTGTTAATACTCGAAGGAGTGCTGCTGCACACTCCCCCGGCATTCCCTCAGTCGGCTCTTACGACTCCCATGGGTGGAGAGGGGTCAATTATTGTCGGACACAAATTACGCCCAAACTCAGCACATTTTTGGATCACACAAAATTGTCCCGTATGGGATGGGAATCGAACCCACACAACTTGGCATTGCCTGTATGTATGTAACAACAAACCTTGGTTTTATTCAAAAATATATCATAAGCGCCGGATTAACCATGTCTCGGCCCTTAGGCAATTCACATATCACCACTGAAGGAATGTAATATGGTTCCGGTGGCCCGCCAATAAAGGTGGAGATACAGCATACGGCGGGTTTCTTTAGTGGGTGAGGGCCCCGCACTACCCTTTTCGTTGGTCCGAACGGCGGGGTGTGCGTTTAGGAACATTTTTTTCCGCCTTAACAACAAAAAAGGCAATGCACATATCGGCCACTACCTATTTCAACTTCCTTAAATATTTTTTTAACCGTAGCACAATTTTGTTCATAATTATGTATGTTTTTTTATTACATTACTTTTTATACACATAAAAGACGACACCATTTTTTTCTTTTTCTTTTTGATAAGGCGGGAAATAGTGTTCCTATCCGCACACCCATCGTGAAAAAATGTTACATTCCTTCGGTGGTATTGTAGTGTAACAACACCTACCCAAAAAAATGTAATTTAGAAAACATCCATATATTATTTTTGTACAGACATTTCTTTTGAAAATATGCTAAGCAATTATACACTAAATTCGCATCACTACGTTGCAGGCAGCGTGGCCGAGTGGTCTAAGGCGCTGGTTTTAGGCACCAGTCCGAAAGGGCGTGGGTTCGAATCCCACCGCTGTCATATTCTTTTTGTAGTAATATTTTTTTAATCAAGTTAATAAAATGCTTTTTAAACATATGTAAATATTTAAAGTTTCTTACTATACAATTTTTTTATAATTAAAATAAATGTAAGTATATTTTTCTTTTGTTTCAGGTATGCTGAAGGTCCAAAGCTAAGTCGAAAATATAAAACCAGACCGGTAAAGTAAATAAATTAGCATAATGTTTTATCTGCCGACAATCCGGACCGCAGCCCATTAAAAGAAAAAGAAAAAATGTGCGGTCACCGAAGGGAATTTCCCAAATTCCATAGATAAGTTTTACCATCGTTTACTGACACAATTCAAGGCAAAAATGATCTTATTCTTGCTGAAACAAGGCACTAAGTGCTTGCGTAGTTAAAGTTGCATGGACATAAAAACGCGGGTAGAAATCTGTCATTGCATTTGTCAGTGGCATGTCATGGACAGGGTGAATTGAAGGGGATTGTAGTAATGGATTATTTTTTGTCTTGTAAATATAGACATATTTATTTGTTTTGCAGTAGTTATGAGATGAATTGTATTTTTCGTCTGCTTGTGTAATCAATTTAGTTTGTCATCGTCATTTTATCAGTCAACCTGCCCCTGGCCTTATTGACCTTCGAACTAGGGTTATCGAAATCACTTGTTTTGACAGTTAAAAAAAGAATTCTTTTCTGCACTTTAAGAAACATAAATATGATAAAGAAATAAAATAGGTAGTTCTAAAAGTTTCCATTGTGGTATAATATTTCATTTAATAATGATTAGCTGTGTCTTTACATTTAAGATATTTGAGAAAAAAATACTGTATTAGGTTATATAGGCGTGTCTAAACACAAAACAATTTTTTTTAGATTTTATGTATGTTTGTTTGTTCGCGCATCACGTAAAAACTACTGAACGGATTTTGATGCAACTTTTTTTATTTGATAAATCTCGATAAGACTTAACAACTGGTGTACATTTTATCCCGCTACTATATCGGGAACCTGAGATATAACCTAAAAACTAGCTTTTTGCTGCGGCGAGGCCGCGGGCAAATGCTAGTCTATACTATTATAAAACTGTAATAGAGCTGTGTCTGTACATTCAAGATATTCGAGAAAAAATTACTGTAATAGGCTATATAGGCGTGTCTAAACACAAAACAATTTTTTTTAGAATTTCTGTCTGTCTGTTTATCTGTTTGTTTGTTCGCGCATCACACAAAAAGTACTGAAAAGATTTTGATGAAACTTTTTTTATTTATAAGGCCTTAATTAGACTTAAAAACTGATATACATTTTATCCCGCTACTATATCGGGAACCTGAGATAAAACCGAAAAACTATAAAATTATTTAAACTAGAATTTTTTGTAGAATTTATTTAAAAGAACTACTAGATGGATTTTGATGCAACTTTTTTTATTTGAAAGGCCTTGATTTGACTTAATAACTGGTAGACATTTTATCCCGCTACTATATCGGGAATCTGAGATATAACCTAAAAACTAGCTTTTGGCTGCGGCGAGGCCGCGGGCAAAGGCTAGTATACCTACTATAATATTTTTGTACATTGGTGACAGCAAATGTCAGTTTTAAAATTGTATTAACGATCCTGCTGCCGATTTGATTTTGATTATTCTTAAATTTTGATATATACTAAGCGGGTGGCGAATAAGCACCTGAAGGTACTTACCTTCCACTTGGTTGCTGTGTCTTATAGACGTTAGCAACACCAGAGGCATAACTCGTGTGTCGTTAGCAACACCAGAGGCATAACTCGTGTGTCGTTAGCAACACCAGAGGCATAACTCGTGTGTCGTTAGCAACACCAGAGGCATAACTCGTGTGTCGTTAGCAACACCAGAGGCATAACTCGTGTGTCGTTAGCAACACCAGAGGCATAACTCGTGTGTCGTTAGCAACACCAGAGGCATAACTCGTGTGTCGCCAACCCTAAGGAAAGGGATATGAGGTAGAGAGGAAGGATAATAAGAAGAGGATAAGGTGCTGGTTTAGACCTGCGGCGTTCTCACTCCCCATACGGAACACATAGCTACCATTGTTTTACGCTGATCTTATGTGAGAGGCTGGTACTTCCCCGGTTGAGCTGGCCTATTCATGCTGGCTTGTCCCAAGGCTTACTGGACTTGATGATGCGATGTAACTTATAAGGACTAAAATTTCGTATCTGTGGCGGCCTGAGCGTACCCACTCATTTAATAATCGTCGGTTAATTTCGAGAGGCTCTGGTATTCATCTCTAGTGACTTTATACATTTCATTCATCATCAATTAGTTAAACGCTTTCTCCTTTTTG